>OX243871.1:22645065-23963848 GCA_945859645.1 Amphipoea oculea
TACATTTTAATTGCTATTTCCCTTTTCATATTATTCACAGTCATAATTGTGTACGACCACCCGGCTTATAATGACGATATTATCGTTTACGTCGGAGGCAAAAATCTTTCGATCTACAATTGAAATGTTACGTTCCACCGAGTCGATCGATATGTCAAGAGGAATCAATATCAATTGACGTTAAAATGGAAATAGATTTCTAGGGTTAATCAAATGTGGTTCTTGTAGCATGACATGCGCAAGCGTCGATGGAAGATTCTGATTGTGACAATATTTATTAGTATGGTTTTGCGCACTAGTTGCGCGTTGGATTATGTAATATTGAAAGGAGGTGACTTTTGCAATATGAAATTGTACAATTTCGTTGGTAGCCTGTGTCATAAGCCTCTCCTCTTATTTGCTCTTTTATTTCACTTTAAAAGTTTGACACGTTAGTATCAGTCTGAGTAGAAGTATCAATAAATGAAACATTAACCGAAGAATCAGCTGTGGCATCATTATTCAACTAGCTGACACATCCAACAGCTAGCGAAGATGCATGATGACAACCCATTCCTTACATATCCACTCCTTCAAACACGACAGCTAGTAAGCCCTCAGATATTTCTCATGTCTTCGAATTATCACCTCACGGCATTATCACCTCCAACATCTAATAAAAATTCTAGATTCTCTGCGACGGCCGTCCAGGCCCTCTCTCGTGGCTTGCAGGTAATAAATCGTGTTAAACAAGTAGGTTGGGGCGTTTTATCAAAGTCAATCGGTATCACGCCGCCGGCCGTGAGTAATTACTTGATACTTCTTCCTTTGATAATCTAATTTATACTCTATTCGTATGCGATAAGGTTGGAGTTAGACCCAACTCTCTAATGATAGTGTTGTCTGTATTTTTCTGTCTTCATCTTTTTAGTGTTGGGCTTTTGATAGCTCGGATGTAATAGTGTGTTTTAGAAAATTTTGAAGTCAGACCAGTCAATTATGAATTTCAAAGAGATTGTTAAATTATTATGTTTCATTTTCCAGACAGATTTTACGTAAATTATCATGATTGAACACTAAATTGCAGTCATAAAATGATGGGGACTGACGTAGATTTTTATCGAAATACGTCTGTTAAGGGAACGATTTGTTAGTAAATTGATGGTTATTTGTAATTATAAAATCACGTATCGGCAATTATGGCGGCAGGATCCTGTAGAACGTCTTATTTTACTTCGTAGTTTCCAAATTTTTTTCGTAACAATAAAACTTACTTTAGTAAATATCTACAGTTGTACAACTTTGTTTTAGAGACTTGTTTCGATAAGAAACGTATTCTGACATGAATAGTAAAGTCGTGAATGCTTACAAGGTACTCCTGCCAACAACTTTTATGGCGATTTCATTCAAATTATGTTAAGCTGTAGAACTTCCCACGCAGTCAGAAGTCGTGATTCTAAAAAGGTTACTTAAGAATCTGATAGAAACAACATAATAAGTCACTATAAATGTAGAAGTGTTACTCTAATATTGAACAAATACAATAGGTACCTACTTGATAATAAATATAAAAAAATGGTGCAATTTCTCTGAAATAGATTTCTTAAAGCATCATGATTTGTTTAGGTATAAATCGATTACATCAATCATATTATGAATCTACGACGTCACATATTTACGATTTAAGGAAATTATATCAATTAATCCTCTTAATAAAATATGTTTAAGGTACCTGTTCATTTCTTATTACATAATTGACACTCCTACTCCACACTCTTACTCCTTGTATCCTTTGAAACAGGACGATGCAACAAATATTATTTGATAACAGTTTTTAATTTTCCAAGGCTAAAAATATGATGAGAATGACAAAAACAATAATGTACAGTGGCCTCCAAAAGTTAGTTGAAATTTTACACTTCAGCTTTGATACCACATTACGATTAAAATTAAAATAAATAATCAGGTACTCCTAAGCGATTCCTTGATTATTTTTTTATGATAAGTCAAAGGTGGTTGAATTTGCCAATAACAACGTTCATTATTTCAGCCCGGATCACCCACAGCTGGGTACAGGCCTCCCCTTTCTTCTGCTATACTTCCCGGTTCTGTGCGTCTCTCATCCAGGTGTTTCCCGCGACTTTGACGATATCGTCAACCCAGCGCGCTTTTGGACGGCCCGTTTCTTTGGCCGAACCTTGGCTCACCAACGTAATAGCAGTTCAAACATTTCGATTACTAGAATTTTAGATCATTATGTGGTTTGACACAGCTAAAGTGAAAAAATGTCACTGCATATACTTAAAACATTTTCAAATCTAGAAAGAGATTTCGTATTAGAACAGACTTATTATTCTTTACAAAATCTTGGTTTTGAAATAAATAAAGTAGAAAATGTAGACCAATATCTTGGACTTTAGCTATGATTTCAACTTCACTTTCACCACAATATATCATAAACGTCGTCTGGAGCACGGGACCCGATCACGGATCCGTAGTCCCGTGCTTCACCCAGGTGGAGAAACTAGGTGAAGCACGGGTCCGTCCCCGTATGTAGAATTATCTTTAGCCGCACACATTCGAAAATTACTCTCATAAATCACTCACAAATGATATCATTCATATATTCCTACGTACTAATAAAAGCTAATCTAGATAATGCATTCAGGTCATACATTATCAACATAACCAATGATAATGAATCATTATGATAAATTGACTAAAATTGATCCAATTTCAAACGATGACGTTAAGTATAAATTGGATTGATGATTCTTTTATTGTCCACCTTTCAACATTTGTCAATGCCATTGATATTAAACGTGTCTTTCATTTTATTTTTATGATGCTCGTTTAAAAAACGAGGCGCAATTTAAGATTTTTGGCACGGATAAAATTAGAATTGATGTGAATAATTTCCATCATATGTTCTAGTTTAGTTTTACATATTAGCATATTGCATAAATCTATAATTATCATAAATCTTTATGATGTATTTAATTTATAAATTGCATTAAAAGTATTCATGAGGCCTTAATAGATTAGCCATGACATATGTAAGTATGATAAAGCAATTTCTAGAAACCATTGAAAATACTCGCACTCTTTAGATTGAAGTAAAAAATAAGCTCACTCACATCTTCACAAATTAAGCACCCTCAATTCCAACAAACACATTGCTATTCTGTCAACGTGTCATTTTGAATTATATTACTGTCAACGTTTATCAAATGCACATCGACACATTTGTTCACAGAAGCGATGAAATATTCAAGTTTCTTGGCATCTGCGAAAGCTATCAATTTAATAACGTCATATTTGTTTTCGTAAATTCCATTTTCTTCTTCGATATGTGCAGAAATTCGAGTGTCATCACCAATATGTTTTGTTTTCATTTGTCATTTTTTGCATTTACTCAGATTTTTAAAATGGTTCTAACTTTTTCTGAGATGATTCCTTAGATCCGCTTTGCTTACCTGGAACTGGTCGTGTATTCATTAGCAAGCTCATCACTATACATAAGTTCTCCGTTTACTTTCTACGCAATTTATTGAGGATCTTTTTGATGACAGCTTACTTCTGTATTGTGGTTTGTTATGTTTCTATCTTGTCTGCATTTTTGTGTTGGGCTGATTCGTAACCATAATCATATTTTTGTGTTCAGCCTATAATGTTTCCACTGCTGGGACACAAGCCTCCTTCTCTTCGAGAGGGGGTGGGCCGTCGGGCATAATGATTTTTACTTATTCTATATTAGTCTCAACACATCAAACTAAAAACACTACCAGTGCTAATCTTCCCAAACAAACTCACTTCAGCAATTAAAACGCAATCCCATCCTTGAGGTCCATCCATCAAGCTATTAATCAACAAAAGCAACTTGAAAAAACTCACAAAAAGCTTACAAATAAACATTCTTCAAACACATTACGCAATATACCGACCATCATTCTAACCGACTCGGTTGATTGATGACTGCTGCAATCATGAATGCCGAAGGACCAGCTACCAAGACCTGTACGCGGAACGAAGGACCAAATTCTGAAGGGTCAATTTATAGTAGGCTGGCAAAACGGTGATAAATGAATGTTCGGATAAACATGGCTACTTTATTACAGAGAACGGTTATGATTTATTCATGCTCTTGTCAGATTTGAGAGGTGGTTGCACTTGGCGCCTTGAGAATTGTACCTTTAGTTCGCGCTCTAGAATTTGTGTGTTAATTTTGTTTGGATTTAAAATGGCGGGTTGAATTGTTAGTTTTTGTTTTCTGAGTGAGCTGAAACTTTATTAAGCTAATGATTTTTATTTCAGGTTGAATGTCTTTGACATAAATAAATTAATCAGTCCCTAATGGTGGCCAATTTCCAATGCATTACGAATCAGAAATAATGTCAATAGACAATGTAAGAAGCATTACATGTCGAATGAAAGTATTTATTTTAAGTCACCCAATGGCATTGAGGTATATTATTATCCTTGTGTATATTTGTGTTTAATCCTTTCCAGACATTTATAATATGAGCATTATCGACGTCGATTTAATATAAAATGTATTGCTAGGTATAAAGTTAATTTTAGAGGCCTTTCGTAAGGACTGATAACGTTGGAATTTTGTTTATATTCTTTGGTGTGAATGTCAGAAACATGACATATTGACACAATAATTACGTTAAGTTGTTTATGTGTAAGTTTAAACCTTATAACGTTTTTCTCTGTTAAGATATCGTATCAAACTCAAACTTGAAGCATTTATTTCAAATAAACCAATTACATGCACTTTTGAATTGTCAAGGGGTCGGTCAGTCAGAAAGATAAAGCTAGTTGCCCATTCTAAAGCGTAGTAGGTACCTATTGAAAAGAACGGACAAGAAACAAATAAAAGAGAAAAGTACTTAGCAACGACAACATACTGATATACAGGGTGAAATTGAACACATGCGACAAATCGAAATGGGAGATTGTACTCATTATTATGATCAACTTTTACTATGGGACCAAACCTGAAATCGCGAAAAAAAAATCAGTTGGTCCCTACATTTTGATGAGTTATGCGAACATAAATGTAGGGAACAGCAGATTTTTTTTTCGCGATTTCAGGTTTGTTCCCATAGTAAAAGTTGTTCATAATAATGAGTACAATCTCCCATTTCGATTTGTCGCATGTGTTCAATTTCACCCTGTATACAGGTTACATCTATCAAATCTGTTGTAGTTGTTGATAAAGATGCAATTTCGCATTTATATTACAGATAAACTAAAACATGTTATCGAAATTAAGTTACCAAGTGTTAACATGTTGAATACTCAAAGCACAAGGTCTCAAAATAAAGAAAATACAATACGTATTCATCAGTTACAAGAAGATTAAACTTGTTGGAAGCTTCTTTCAATCATTATCTAGTCACGGCATGACCGATGCTCGCTTGTATTGATGAACGCTACTAATGGCTACGAGGCCTTTGTGCGATCAGATGAGCGGGGAGGAAGCGAGAGATGAGCTAAAAGAGTAGCCTGAGTCACCTAGTAGATGCATACGTAATACTTATTGGAGTGGAAATGAAAAGAATCCACTAATCTGCTGATAAAATACTTGAATGCAGAAAATGCTTCAATAAAACAGGCTTCTTCTGGGTAAGCTCGCTCCATCGTCGACTTTGTCTCTGTCACCTTTGGCCTAGGCTAGAGTCAAGAGCAAGCCCATTTCAAATAAATAATAAAAAAAAATGCAGACCAATCCGTCGTACATATTTTTTTGTGTTCAGCAAATCTAACAATACACAGACAGAAATCAGTGAATGCCAATCAATAATCAGTGTACAATTTATCAAATAGATATACCTAATGAGCATTCGAACATTTTTCTTCAATCTGCTTGTTCAACAAAACTTGCTGCTGATAAAATCAAATGTTCGAATGCTCATTAATATGTGAATTTAATTATTAATAATTTACCAATTTTTCGTACCAACATGACATTAAAATAATAAATTGACATCATAAAATATGAATTAATGACTTCATACATTAAGGTCAACATATTAATTTTCGAGCATCAATTTTAAAGTGGAAAATTAAGTATAAAAGCTGTATTTTGCCAAAACTATGCATGTTCTAAAACCTTGAGTTTGACTGTAGTCTGATGATATCTAATGATGCTCTTGTTTCTGTAGTGGCTAAATAGTATTAAATTACACTTCTAGCTATTTTGTATTTTTGATTACTTTCTTTTGATTAATTACCAATGTGAATCCATAACCTACACTGCAGTTATAACACAAAACAGACGAATAAACTGGAAACGAGTTAGAATCCTCTAAATAGAATGTGTTGAAAATTCCCATTACAAAATACCAAGGAACAATGCATTTAAAATATTTCACACTTAGAAATCCAAGAGCAAATATTTCCACAATTTTCCCAAGCCCGCACACACTGTAGTCGCACCAGCGACATTAACAGGCCGCCCGGGGCGCCCTCTGCCAGCAATTTGTCAACGTCAAAACTCATTTTTATTGTAACCAAGTTGTCAACTTGGCCCCTTATATCTTTATAATGACACGTTACCAAGTAGCTTTCTTTAATGTCACTTTGAGACAATCGTTCGTGACATTTGGTTAATGACACTCAACGTGTAATTTTGGTCTTTTGAGTCGAGTGAGAAAGTAAAATGTTAAATTACTTAATTTTTTACCAAGATAAGTTTTATAGAGGCTTTGATAACCTTTAAGGATAATATCGTGTTGCAAAATTATGGGAGGTCACCATGATCAGATCTGTCGCTGATATTTTTGTCTGCAGTTTATGCGATACTAAAATAACTACTTCGAACAATTTGGAAAGAAATGCAAGTACAGATAATTATGTAGTTACGGTAATTACAAGATAAGGTGCTATTTATGTCAGGATGTAATAAAGACATAAATCAGGAGATAAATGAGCTCAAAATTAACAATGGGTTTCATTAACATTCATCTTTCGTTTTCTTCTTTTTCAGGATAATTTTAGTACTGTTTGTTGCTTTCTTTGTAAGTACTTATTATTAAAAAAAGCAATAACAAGTTAACTGTATATTATATTCCCTTTGACTCTTTTACTGTCTATAGCTGATCGTTCATTCATCACGATATGCACATCCATTCTCACCATCTCTCATCAATGCAACTTCACCTTTCACATCTTAAGATCAGAGATCAGAATATGACTCACACAATCATTAGCTGTAATAAGTGCATTAACAATATCTAATCTACCCCCCCATCTATTTGCTAGGCAATCAATATCTGTCAGAGAAATCATACTAATCTTATTATCTGGTATTAATATGTGATTTATATTGACTGAAGCTAGATATAGTATTATTTATTGGCAAGTTTACCTCGGCGTTCGATAAAACGACGTTATGAAGCTTAGATCGTGATCGATCGGTTGATTCTTATTTTAAATCAGCAATATTGGTAGATTCATATCTGGGGGTTTTCATGTCGAGGTATAGATGGCAGTGTAGATAATATACACGAATGGCGTAGTGGTTAATTTAATGTGTTTGGTCCTTGGAGTTACAAATTTGATTAAGGTGGGAATAATATTTTACTCCACCCGAAATATTATAATAACTGTGTGGACTTGTTCAGGTGAAACATTTTATTGTGCTTCCTTATTGAGTTTAACTGCGTAAAGCTTGTTGTTACGCCTTTTCTGCCATCTTTTTTATTCCTATAACAAATTTTGTTTAATTTGAAACTCATTCTTACATAAATTAAAACAATCACCAAAGTAATTAAATTTTTCAGCTCATCCTCGACTTACGTCTAAACAAGTAATTAAAGCGGCCACAGAATGAAGACACTAATGGCTCCAAGTCACACGGGAGCGGGATCCTGACAGGATGATGGATCAGCCACTCCTCCTAATGACTCCTTATGTTACGAACTGTAAGTCATCGCGCTTATAAGATTAGATATTGCATGATTGCTTGCTTTTATAATGTTGATGTTGTTGGATGGGTGACTGCGAAGGTACTTTATTCCTAAAATATGTAGTTAAATAGGTGTAATAAGTTTATTTGACAGACATGATAGTGGTGATAAATTGGTTGCTTTCAGCATGGATGAACAAGACAAACAATTATGTAGATAGGTATTATTTAAAAGTCGGTTTTTCTAACATAATCTAACTGGCTCAAGGTTGACATGTGAGGAAATACAAACAGTTCACAGTCTATCATTCGAAAATATGGAAGCGAAGCCATAAAAACTACAAAAAACAAATACGAAGTGAAATTATGTATTATAAATTAAACACAAAGGAAATTACGTTAAAAAGAGAACATATTAGTTTGTATCTTTTTGGAAACAAGCCATTCGAAATAGATTAAACACAGAGTCAGTTTATTAATGATCCTAACATAATAAAATATTCAAATAAATATATTCTGGAGCTACATTCTCAGTTAGTTAAAACAATAAACCTGTCCATACATCATCTTGAACTGTACTTGTCACCTGTCTTTCGGCATTTTGGCATTTACTGCCGGCGCAATGCCCGTCAACTGCCAACTATGTGCCGACGATTGACAATCTATTAAACACCTCTGTCCATGCCAACTAGGTGTGAAAGATGCATAGCTTTGCTGTAATTAAACTGGGCGAAAAATATTTTTAGAAATGTTTTGAGAAGTGGTGACAAAATGCGGGTTTAGAAGTATAATCTTAGATAATGTTTAGTATTTCGATTGGTAAGCTTTAACTTATCAGTTTCCTGATCTTTTGTTTCAATTTATTTCGGAAAGTACGTCCTCTTCTTTCAAACGTATCTACTAGAGCAGTGATAACCCATAGGTAACGGCCCCGACTTTACGAGTTGTAGATCGTGGGTTCAAACCCAGACAGGCGCTTTTTTTTTTTGTTTTTTTGTTTAGTCTATACTGTCCCACTGCTGGGCAAAGGCCTCCCCAAGTCCTTCCAGGAACTCCTTTCCCGCGCCACCTCAAATCAGCCCTCGCGGTACGCGTCCAGGTCATCTCGCCACCGCTTTCTGGGCCGACCTCGGCGGCGCCGTCCATTTCACAGGCGTTTTACTTCGTGTAAATAATTTCATCACCACTGCTCTCAAAACGGTGAAGGAAAACATCGTGACGGAACGTGGATGTCCTAGAACCAAAAATTCGAAGACAAGTGACATCTACCAACGCACACTGGGCCCGCGTGGTGGATTATAACCCACTCCTTCTCATAGATAGGAGACTTGTGTCCCAGCAGTGGGAACATTATAGGCTGATTGTGCATCTCTACTAGCCATCATCAGTGTTCAAACTCTTCCCTGCTATATTGACTGTCATCTAATATTCTAATCTATTCATCGTTTCTTTAGAATTCCTCTATTAGTAGATACAGTTAGTTTCTCTCCAGTTTCTGCAATATTATTTCCTGACTAATTTATTTTACGAGGCTCAACACGTTAAATTAAATCAATTTCCTAGGACACGCTAGGTGTAGGTAATTTTACGACGCTTTCCTGCAGGTGGCCATCAATTGTAGCTGACAGAACAGACCACCCTGTACCTAAGATAATAAAACACTAACAATGCTAAAATTCTGTCGGGATTGTCACAAAGGTTTATTTTCGCATCTCATGAATCCTACCATCAACAATATTTAGTAATACATCCATAGGTGTAGGGGGTGTGGATGTGCTCAGTGAATTATATTAACCGGTCAAGCGGCGCGCGTCGCCCATTGGCGACGAAACAGTAGAAAATCAATTGTGTCTCATTAGCGGAGCTTGACAGATTAAACATATTAAAATACAAATATATAAAATAGGGATACAATCACGCGATGTCTACAGGAGGATTGGCCCATATTGCTTCAGGATTGAGTGGAAGAAGGAAAGAGGCTTTTGCCCTGCAGTGGGGCAATACGGGCCAATCTATATTTATATAAAATTCAAAGTCCTGTCTGACTGATATATCAACGCACAGACTAAACTCTAGAGACATGAAATTTGGATTTCTTTGTGAGGAGTAGGTATCCAATAAGAAAGGGTTTTCAGAAATTTCATCCCTAAGAGAGTGAATGGGGGGAGGGTGAAATTTCACGCGGACCAAGTCCGCGACTTCGTAAAAATTATAATGGGACAGCTACTCTCAATATTAATAAATAATTGAAAGTGTCATATCATGCATCTTATAATGAGCAGAACAGAGTAGCGACCGCAAACCACCAGCTTACTTAGGAGCATGTAGGTAAACTCCAAGCATAATTTATAATTGTCGCAGAGATTTATGTCAAACACGAAAGAAACGAAATATCTTAATTATATTTCGAACAGTTTCGTAGCAGTAATTGATATGACCCGTAATCCGGTTGCGAACTAGACTAAGCCCAACAGGTTTGAACTTTAGTCAAACAACAAATTAATCTCAATAAACGTAAATAAATGGCACCTGGTTTACAACTGACCTAAATGTTAGTAAGCTGCTTTTACGAAGTCAATAACTTGGTAATAACAGTGTTATTAACGTTGTCCCGCTAATATTTGTTAATCCGTTGGTAGAATGTTTGTTAATAATATTTTATTATACCCATGGATTTAACCAACTGAATGGACTGACGATTTTCTATGTGAATCATAAAATAGACTCCGAATAATTTCTAGAAGCACTGCAGTAGCTAGAGTTTATAGTTAGCACTGCGAGGATATCGTAAGAAAAGATTAGTGCCCTTCGAAACATGCTAAGCACAACAACAAAGTTACAACACAAGAAAAGCACTGATTAGTATCATATGGTTCCGCAGCAAAAGTTTCATATAATTCCTCCATTTGAATTTTGGTGCTTGCGCCTAAAACGAATATTCTGCGGATTACAGTTTCCATATTCGTTGTGAACAAATACCATTATCAGCAATGTGGTTTCACATAAGGATTTCTGTAATAATAATAATGAGAAATCGTGAGATATTAAATACTACTTTCTTACATCATTTTGTAAAAGCTCCCCCTGTTAGCCGGAAAAGGGCGTAGACTCTCACATCCCACAACACATTTTTCATATCGCACGGTTCTATTATATTATCATGTCGGTGCTCCTCTATTATAATAACGAGTGGGCCTCGATATAATTTATTACCACCATTAAAGTTACCAACATGTTAAACGCGCCGGTTGCCCAGCGGGGCACCTTATTATGCCCACTACTGAAATGCTAAGTTCCTTATTGATATCCTTCATGATTGATTGCTTTATGTAACTGACAAAATTGTGGAGTTTGTACATTATTTTTGGTATATGATTTCGTGTGGTCTTTCGAGAAGGCTGGGGTGGTCTTTTCGGATCAAAGGACCGTTAATGTCCATGGGTGGTGATGTGAGGATCATGGTCTTGAATACCGATGACATTATACTGCAATCACCTTGAATACTGTTGATTCCACTGACCTGTTAGGAAAAAAGACAGTAGATTTTGTTAGTTAGATTGTGAATTAAAAGGTTTTATAGCTCTTCGTCATACTATGTTTATGTACAGACGCCAGCACATCAAGCTACTACAATCTGTGAAATGTCTTTAATAGATTTTTAACTTTATCGCTAAATCATAAGGTTCAAAGTTGATTGGGAAAATTTGACAGTTTCGGGTAGCTTGATGTGCTGACGTCTATGGCAAGGACATCGACGCGCAAATTGCTAGCATGGATTTAGTACATGATTTTGAACCTAAAAAAGATGCTGTTCCATACATTTTGACCGTGTACATATTGCATTTTTCCATGAAACACAAAACATCTATGAAAAAATTTCTGTGCCAGGGGGCTTAGAATCATGTGCTTTTCTTCGATTTACAAAAGCAACAAACGAGTATGTCCTTTTGCAAGATAATAATCATTAAGTAGATTATCGAATGAAACTCAGATATACAACTAACAACACTATTAGAGGGCAAACCGTGTTTGAAGGATAATCTCATTCGCTTATAGTTAATGATCACTGATTACAGGAATCGTGTCAATTGACTGTAATAATGACACAAAATTATACACAATGTAATGACAGTCACCGACATTAGGAGTACAGCAAATTGCTGCCATAAAGACGTTTGTGTCGCTCTGTAATTGGTCGGAGTTGAGAATTCGTCATGTGTTCGTGGGTCTAATTTGTGTCGTGTGATGCAGGTGTTTGGTGCGTCAAATTGTCGAAATGTGTCGCTTGGAAGTTCCCTAGATATGCCCGACTTAATACAGCGTGTTACGGAAAGGGTATATCAATACAAACGGGTTGAAGAGTGTATCTGGTCTAGAATCTCTGTAAGTACAAAATTTCAGCTCAAAAGCAGTAACTTTGAAAATGCTTAATATTTTTTTATTTCGATAGTTTATTAAATTGAAATCATAACAAACGTGCCACCGCACTACGAGGGTCATTATCCATTATCTGTAGTGTGTCTGTGCGCCTAGTACACGCACATCACGCAGCCGCGCGCCAGTGCAGCGCCGTGATGTCGAAATTAAAAAATATTAAGCATTTTCAAAGTTAATGCTTTTGAGCTGAAATTTTGTACAGAGATTCTAGACCAGATACACTCTTCAACCCGTTTGTATTGATATACCCTTTCCGTAACACCCTGTATATTGATCGTTCAGTCAACTCGTACACATATGTCTCAAACTCAAAACATTTACCTATTTCTATTAAACTATTTACTTTTGTAAAGGAGTCCGTCAGTCAGAAAGTTGAAGCTCTTGAAGACTATATGTATAATATCTTTTTTTTTTTATCATCAAATGACCCCTCCCGCTCTGGGTGAAACGGAAGCGAGTGTAGGAGGTGAAGGAACACTGGTGGGTTTTAATCAGTAAGAGTCTGCTCTTACTGACTAAAACCCACCAGTGTTCCTTCCTTAGCCCTTTATGTTCCGGGGTAGCGTTACCCCTTTCGGACAAACCCGCACCATATAATATGCCTAAGCTTTTAAATCCCCTCAGTCTCTCCCAAGTTTTGCCTCAACACCCGTTTTTCTGCCTTCATTGATCCAGTCAGTTTCGTTAGCTTTTTTGAGAGGTCGTCGGTTCATTACCACGCAAAACAACTAAAGTTAAGCTTGTCTTTTCATCTTCAAAGCGATACGATACCTCAACGTAAATGCAATATCTCTGTAAAGCTTCGGCCATCCTTTTTATAATGTTGTAAACATACATCTGGATGCTGCCATTCACCTGATTTGCGACCTGAGTCTATCTTTTATTCTACACCACAATTAAACTCGTCGAACAGATAAACGGGCCTCATAAACAAATACATTTAGTTATAAATCGTGCACATAATAGCTACTCTTTGAGTACGCTTTAACTCAACGGAGCGGGGCCGACCAGGCCCTATCGCTTTCGCTTCGAATAATTTATGTGTATTGTCGAAGCGAACGGTGTCGATTATTCATATTTATGCCGCTAGTGTGGGCACTGTGAAATATTGAGCTGAGGAAATTACTTTGCACGCCTGAGGTGCGGTTGGGTATGGGGCCTTGTCGAGCGATTGGCGACTGCAACTTTATTTTTAATTTTTCATGAGACCGCCCAGAGGTGCCGTTACATACCCCGATGACGCGCAAAATGGCCGCCACAGGGCAAGCGTCTTAGGTCAACGTGCGATAATGCAATTGAAAACAAAATATCGTAGAAAATCATCAATCATATTTATTTGTCCGATACCTATCTATCACTATCAATATGCATTATATTTATAAATTTACTAGCTGCGCCCCGCGGTTTCACCCACATAAGCTTCGATCCCGTGGGAATACCGAGATAAAAAATATCCTATTCCCGGGGCTCAAACTATATCTATACCAAAGGACATTGCCCATTTTGTTAGGAGTTTTGGGCCCCTAAAAAACTTCGCATGTCACGGTGGTTTTAACTTGGTTTTGTAGACCTGGAATTACCTTTTCATATCCTGAAATCGATTTTCAATTATTCACCCTAGTTTAAGAGAAATCTTATTTTTTCGGGTGATGAAATTGAGGTTATAAAACAAAAATTGAGGTTATAAAACAAGTTTGTTTTTTGTTTTAAACATAAGTATTTGAAATTAAAATAATAATAATAATGTTTTTGTATTAATATTGAGTCCAGAATTTAGAAAACACTACACAACTTCTTCTCTTGCTAGATATTATGTAAGTTAAGAACTTGCGCTTACAAATATCCCTTGCCGTGCCGGCAGTCAGCGTTAAGTAGGCTGTGCCTTCAACAATAGTGGGCAGTGTTGTTAAAAATAAATACTTACGACTAAAGCCTTAGGTTAGAGGAGCTCATGGCTATGTTACAACAACCGCTCGGATCCATCTCAAGTTAAGCTAAGCTGCTCTAAGGCTGCTTACTTTAAAAAAAAACAATATATAGTAGGTAAAACATTTATTCTTCAACGAATATACAGTCTAGAAAGTGCGCTGGGGCGCTTATATCATTAAAACGACCCCAACTCAAATACCACAAAACGGTCATAGTATATATAGTCATATCATCTACTTGAAATCCAACTGTCTCTCAGTAGCTTTTTCAAGTTTTGTGAAAATATCATCTACTTGAAATCCATTAAAATCTGAATATGGGGCTTCTAGATCATCCCAACGATTGCTATGTAGATGATATCTGCAGATTCTTTCAGTGAAGGGAAATATATAAAATCAAAGTCAAAGCAAAGTCAAAGCATTTATTTCAAATAGGCACAATAAAAGGCACGTTTGAACGTCAAAAATTATCTTAAAATAGAATTGATTCTAGTTGCCCATATACATTATGATGTAACAACAAAAGTTCTTTTATAGTGCCTGGTACTAACAGACGTTCAGTGTTCGCACAACCAAGGAACAGGCAATGTTGTGAACTTGCCAAAACCCGTTTGTACTTTAGTGAATTAATTTTTGAGTATGTTCGAGGTAATTGTTGTTCCTGAGGTGGTGGAACCGGCAGTGGTAGTGGACGTGGTACAGGAATCACAGGGTCTACGATGTTATCGTCCACATCAACAGCAGACTCCACTGTGGGCCTGTTAACGCCACCAACGGCCTGACTCTGTATTCCTCTCAATGCAGCCTCCCAACAAGCACGACAAACTCGATCCAAATTCAAGACCTAAAAAGAATAAAATATTATATATTATACTATTTATTTTTGTTCAATCATAGTTATAATGCTACGATTAAAACACTTACGTGATGAGCTGGTGTCCATCTTAGTATAACATTCCTTTGAGGACAGTCTTGACTAACCCTATGCGTTCTGCGACTTGCAATTGACATGCCACACGCAAAACATATGTTGAGGTGTCCAAGAGCAGAAATACAACGGATAGAGTTGTGGTTGATGATGTCCGGATTTGTAATAATACAAAACATTCAACACACAAGATGTCATCATCGGATATCTGAAAGATAACAAAAATAAATCAGCAAATTCCTAAATAGATATTACGTACATTTATTCATGTGCTCATTGCAATGGTCTAGACTCTAGGTTTTCTCACAGATTACCATACACTGCCTAAAACGTTAATTTCTGTTATAGTGGAAATACTTAGAGATTTACAGTTGAAGACCCCTTGATTGACCAAACACGGGCATCCTAAATGTTCGGACCTATAAGTTTTGTAAATGACACATTATAAACTTACCGGTGTAGGTGTTACCCAGGATCTCAGAAGGATAAGCATTGGTTCATCTAATTCTTCAATTGACAACACAAACAAGAGTCCAAGGCTCACTTAAACTAAATAGAGTCAATGTGCTCACTTGTCACTAAACAGGAGTCCAATATCTCAAAAGAAATCCATCGGAGGATTGTAAACGCTCAACTCGACAGCTTCAAATTGTAACGAACAGAAGTAAATACGAAGGAATAAATTCAACTCGATGCAAAACTAACGGCACGAAACAATTTGATTGATGCATTGATTGATTTGACATATAGATCCACAGAAAAGTGTGACCATGTTAAATATTTTGGTAATCGATTTACCCAATCGATTTGTTATAAATAATATTATTCACATAATTAAAAATATAATTATAAACTCTATTTAGGTATGTATGGGAGGTACTAACCTGAGTACTAACCACAATAATGTCTGTGGTACGAACTTTTGTTTTTTAAGAAACTCATCAGGTATGAATGTAGCGGAATATTTCTAACAGTAGGAAATACCATGAACCATACGATAATATTTTTTTTAAGTTTATTTACTACTTTTATTTTCTGTATTTGAGCCTGCCTGTCGTCTAGTTCGCACCTAATCAGTTACATGAGAGTGTTAGCTAGATTACGACGGGAGAAAAGCTATTGTAGCCTATCTCCGGTCATTTTAGTCGGAGGATTAGTAAAATATCGATATTTTTAATCGATTACAATTATTTAATAGACATAGTATAGTCTGTCGTGTGGCAACATTCAGGTTAAGTTTTAATGGCGGAACTGATATTAATTCAATAAAATAAATATTAATTTTGTTTTCCAATGCTAGGGTAAAAGAAATGTCGATAAAATAAACATAAACATGTAAAAATACGACTTAATTTTTGAGAAGTAAATAGTCTTGACACGGCACCAAAACTAGGGGCCCATTGGTTGTCATTCTCCTTTCGTCTAAATCGGTTCAGTGGTTTAGGTGTGAAAAGGTAACATACAGATAGACAGACAGAGTTACTTTCGCCTTTATAAAATTAGTGTGATGGTTTTATTTAAAGTAATAAATCGCACCTTCTAGGTATGTCACTCAAAAAAAAAGTGATGCATTTGTAGTCTAAGTGTGTACACAAACCATTTACAACTCAAGTTCTTATAAGCCAGGAAACTGATTTATAGTCTGCAACAATGTTCAATAATGGCGATTTGTAAGACTATCGCCTGCAGGCGTGCTTATGAATTTCTAGATGCACGACAACACAATCATTTATTATTTGAGTTGAGGGAATGAGAATAAAATATGACATTGTAATGTTTCTGCGCACGAAAACGAACTTCTATACAATGCTGATGCCGTTTTGTTTTTTTTTTTTTAAATCTGCGGGCTTTATACAGGTGACTATAGCCGCAAGATTTTCGCCCTACGTCGAAAATCGGTTGACTAAATAGCAATTCGGCTAGGCTGTAGGTGACTAAAATCGCATGCGGCAAGTGCCTAAATTCAACCGTCAATATGCTCAGTCGCTGGCGATCTCTTATCGCACGTAAGTTGACATTCTGATGCAAAATGTACTATTCACCTGCGATTTTTATCGGCCTTTGTAAATGGGGTGGTGATTCGGTATGGCGATTTAGTAAGCGACCAGCCGCATGGCGAAAATCGACCCAGTGTAAATCCCCCTTAAATTAGCACATCGAGTTTTCTGAGACTAAGGTAATCAGGCCCAACAGCCATACGCGCAATAAAACTTCGCAGATTAAAGTCGTGATTTATTTCATTTTCTTTCATTTATACCACTTCCGTGTTTTCTATCGTTAATTTAATAAAATCAGGTAAAATAGCTGTCATTTATTATTTAAAAACGCAAAGAAACGTTTTTATGACTTGGAAGTACCCAAGTCGAATGACAAATGTCGAAATTAAAAAAAAAACCATTAAAAAGTTTCGTAGCGGTATTATCTGTGGTGGCGGGAATTAGCTATGCTTTGCAACATTTTTATTAATTATGTACTGTATACTTTATGCCTGTTTCATTTCCTCGCAATCGAAGTGAAAAGCATTGTATAACTCAGACATAAACGAGCCATTTTACCCCTCGACTTAACTATCCTCCCTCGCCTGCGGCTCGCGTGGATATAAACGTCTCGGGGTAAAATAGCTTCTTTTATGCCTTAGTTGTACAATCTACTATTATTATGTACACCAGACATAAATATAGAAACTTTACAATGGGTGACACAATGGGCGGTCTATCGGCCTGTAATTGGTTTATATTTGAAAATATTGTTTGAGTTTGAAAATACTAGTGCTGTGACGTTCTATATAGTTACTCATAAGTGATTCGAGGCTACTTTTGAGTAGCCTCATGGACGATCAGCCTTAAACTTCATTTTACCACCCCCAGGGTATTGTACCGATATTATCTTCCGATTGCTTGGTGCCTAATAATTGTAGATCCATATTTATCAGTGGGTGGAATAACTTTGATTTCTAAAAGATATTTGCGACCCACATTGATATGTATTTCCACTGACGTGGAAACACATTAACAATTATCTGTCATTAAAATCTTGAAACTTACCATGTCTGATTGTAATCAATATAAAAAAATATGATTAATTAATGATAGTCTTCTATTTGGAAAGCGATAATCATATTAATAATTGATAGACTATTTATGACGTGTGATAAGGATAACTTAGAGTGATGATTAATATTACTATAATTACCGGCAAGCAGGTATATTATTAAGTACTGTGTTATCTACACTATTGAATCATGGGAAATGAAAGTTATAATAGGAATTAGCTGTAAAACAACTGTTATCAAAAGGATTCCTAGGCGATTATTGATAACTGGTTTTTGTTTCTGTAAGTAGGTCGGAAGAAATCTTTTTTTTTTTTTAAATATCTCACAACAAGTATTTCATAATCATAATTTATCATAATTATTGACTTACTGCTGCTATGTGCCTATAACCTACCTAATACTAAGAAATGGAAATATTATTTTCTTTTACTCGAGAAAATGTTACAAAGCAATAAAAAAAACGAGTGTGCTTATGACCACACGACTGAAGTGAAACTTCTCTATGAGAGGAAGAGAGAAAAAAAATGTGCGCGCGCACTGCTTTCTCTTGCTTATATCCCCCACTCAACTCCCGTTCGCCTCGCCCGATCACACTTTTCGTAACGCTTACATCACGCGTTCGCCAGCTTACTCCCCAAGTCAAGCATGCGTAAAGAAGTTTCACTTCAATAATTCACTACTTCATTCTCACAACGAACGAAAAATGCAGTGAAAATAAAAACTAATAAAAAATAAACAATTTTTACCGCTGCTCGCGAGCACCGTGAACCCACCCGCCCCTCAGCCGATGAATTGTTTCATAATGTTAGTGCTTTAACTGAAAACTTTATGTTAATCGCCACTAGAGTTAGCGTTACGACGTGTTCCACCTAAGTGGACTTTAACGGCCTATGACTGATGATTACCAATGCTAGCCTACATGGGAACACAGAGCTATTCCAAGTTACCTACTACTACAATTTATAATGGTGGGACTTATTACAGGAATGTTAAAGTGAAAAAGGGAATTGTATTGTTTTGAATTGTCGATTTTTATTTCTAGCCTGAAATTTAATTGCTATTGCGCAAAGTTTTCTTACGAAACTGAAAGTAAATAAACCTGTTTTTCTCAAGGAAATTTTTTATTTTATTTCTTGACTCCCTGTGGATCGCGACTTCCACTGCGACCCAGGATTAAAATTAGCCTATGTTCTTCTCGAGTTCCAAAGCTACTTATCTGTCAAATTTCACAACGGTCGGATCATTGATTAAGGGCCAAAGCACACACGCTACTTTTGCATCGGCGATCGGCGATTCAGCTGCTTTCTAGAAGCTAAATGCAGCGACCAAGCATTCCACACCGCACACTTAAAAACGCCAAACGCGGCGATTCAGTCGCTTTTCGGAAGCGCGATACAGCGGCTGAACGCTACACTCCGCACACATTCGGATGCCGGTCGCAGCGATTTGGCATTTGCGCCAGCATCGGAGCAGTCGCTAAAACGCGCGATTCCGATACCACGTCCGAACGCAGAGAGTCGCCAAAACGCGATGCAGCATCGGAGCAGTCGCTAAAACGCGCGATTCCGATACCGCGTCCGAACGCAGAGAGTCGCCAAAACGAGATGCAGCATCGATAAAGCCGCAAAATCGCTGATCGCCGATGCAAAAAGTAGCGTGTGTGCTTTGGCCCTAAGGAATAATTTTGAATTTTGACAATTCTTCCATACAAAAACTGTCAGACATCAATGTTATTCCACGAATGAAAATTATCTGTCGATTGAAAAATCAGCCCTTAAGCGTAAAAAGGTAACAGATAGACAGTTCCTTTTCCATTTACAATAATTATAATTATGGATTACGTCTTTTTTTTTATTTACTATTATTATCATAAAAATCCCTTGAAACTTGTCTCATGTAGAGCAAACCATTAAAACCTACATTTAAAACTAAAGTACACAAAATAGTCAACCGTAAACGCTTTAATGACTGTGCAAGATAGAAAGGCCCCAGACAGCATACGTCATCATTAACACAACTCTCGCTAATGACAGCTACACAATAGAATATTAAAATCTTACAAACATTACCTTCATTAACTGTACGCTCTCTGAAGGCAATCAATCACTCACAGTCTTCACCCATACACACAGATAGATCCACGCACACATTAACATTTTTGCTTCCTTGGACATCAGTTTAGCCGCAGTATAATAACCGAGGCTAAGTTTATGGCTTTGTCTTTTCTCGGATATAAAGAAATGGAGATTAAGAACTGTTTAATGAACTAGCTGACCCGGCGAACTTTGTTCGTACCTCCTAAGAATTAAATGTGACAAAGTTCAATAGATACGTGGCGCCATCTATTATCATAATAACGTTATTGTTGTTTTCCTCGGAAACAGCACTTTTTTTCGGGATAAAAGGTACACTATATCCGTTTCTGTACACCTGACAACGTATATGCTATATTTCAGGATGATCGGTTCAGTGGTTTAGGCGTGAAAAGGTAACAAACAAACTTACTTTCGCATTTATAATATTATAAGTTAGGATGGCTATAAAGCCCGCAATACACAATTCTGTAACTTGCACAAAAGTATGCAAGTAGCTTGCATGCCATTATGATATTCACCAATCAGAAGTTGTTATGGCATACGGCATGCAAGCTACAGGCATGTGTATTCCGGGCTTAACACAGGTAATTGACGTAGAATGTATTAGCTTAACAATTATTTTCCCCGACTTTATTTACTAAAGCTATGGGTAAAACAGTATTGCACACCTTCAATTTTATTATTTTCATCACGTTTACTTGAATTTGTCAGGCCTCGTAGACTGGATGGCATTTAAAAAGATTCGTGGTTGTCTAAGAAGTATGAATGAAGTGTTTCCCAGTCCAAACAGTGAAATGAAATCGTTTATTCTGTAAATACATTCAATAGGTACCTTAGTATAGCAATCACTTTTACATGTCATATTATAAAAAACAACCGACTTCAAAAAAACACTACAAATTGATAAATAACTTTAATTTCGGAAGTCGGTGTCTAAGAACGAAAATGCGGAATCAACGACACCGACTTCTGAAATTAAAGTTATTTATCAATTTGTAGTGTTTTTTTTTGAAGTCGGTTGTTTTTTTTTTGTAAAAAAGTTTTTATTTTTCACTTTTTAGTTGTACCTACCCCACACAAATTCAATAACACTAGTGCATTGAAGAACTGAAGACCGACTAGAAGAATCGTCAAAATTCGCATAGAAATGCCGGAGATGCAGTACATTTATGCATATAACTTCGTACATAAGAATAATTACTTAATGTATTATATACTAAAATCTTTCTGAAAGTATTTAGATCACACTAGTGAAAGAAATATCAAAATTGGTTCATTAGTTTTTGAGAAAATCGCGGACATACAAACATACATACGGGTCGAATACAGAACCTCCTTTTTTGAAGTCGGTTAAAAAATAAGCTACATGGAGTCGTCATTTTCAATCTGACTACCCCTGAGAAGAAATGGCGAAACAAACTCAAGAGTCAAAGTCTTTTTTAAAGTCCACACATAATCTTGGTCAGATCATGTGAGGACAATGTAGGTTAGTGCCTGAAATGGTCTTTTGAGGAAAGAATCATACAGATTTGAGTGTACCAGTCCAGTCAGTACAAGCTCAACTGCGTGTACCTCAACTAAGAACTTGAGGAGCTCAACGACTCGACGAACAACACCAAAGAAAGGACATCTGGGTGGACCGCATAAAGTACCGACTCAAATTGCCAGACCAATATTAAGAGAAAGAAAAAAAATGCCTACATAGTCCTCACATTCACAATAATTAAAGTAAAATAATAGCAAATATTCATGTAATTTTGTATATGCCAGTGATGGATAATTGGATACGGTGACTCATGACAATCATAAGGCAAGACATGCAAAATTATCTAATTGATAGTTTCAAACTAAAAGTAATTTAGAAAATACCAAAAGACGTTAAAACAATTGTTTTCTTAAGCTATCACAAACCCATAACGACATATCAATCACGATACCCTGCTGAATGTGGGCGTCACTCCATTGTATCGGGCCGCACACATCGGCGGCATTATTAAAAACGGGAGCATTAATCTTCAAGTCCTAAGGTCCATCAATTATATGCCCACGTGGTGAAGCCTGATTTGTTAAGTTTTGGGTTGTCCGAAAGTTTAATTTAAATATAGATAGATTTGTGGGATGGTGCTCAAACCATTTTGTTGTTTGTTTATTTTTAATTAAAAGATGCAACTTAAAATTCTGAGCTAATATTCATACCAATTAATTAAACTGCGCTAACCGCACTGCCCGCGTGGTGGATACTAATCCACCGCGGGCAGAGCGGTTAATGCACTCCACACCCACTCCCTGTCACTGAGAGGAGGCTTGTGTCCCAGCAGTGGGAATATTATAGGCTGATTATGTTTCTAAACTGCACTAATACTTAATTATTTGGTAGCTCTACAATGTACCTTACTCACAAAAAACAGAAAACTTAGATCCTTCTCCAGCCGCGATGATTTTTGAATCTTACAACTACAGGATAACTCTTTGAAAATATAATGCTCGAGGAAATTGAATAAACACGTCAGCATCAACAAAGCAAGATGCTAATACAAAATGAGTCAATGAGAAATCCACAATGTTTATTACGGCTATAATGTCACCATATTTTTCTCACTGCGATCATCCAAGAATACATAATACATGAATGAAACCACATTCTATGACTCAAAGTGCTCAAAGGAAGAACTCGTGTAGACGATGAACCATACATAAATTTATTAGTCTAAACTGCAACACAACGGTAATAATTTGTAAGTTAAACGACTATTTAGTAGAATCGTGTGCCTCTACCTTAACACATCCAAGAATCAATTAAATTCAAATTTAGAATTCATTCAACACCATAAAACGCTTTCAAATGAACGGAACGAGTGAATGATCACTTTCATATCCCGCTTATTAGAACCGAGTGAATGAATATGAATTCTTTATTTGAAATTCAAGCTAATGTATTTTGCCGTTTGTCACGTCAAATTAACTTTGGAATTAATTTCATTTTGCATTTTATTATTCAGTTAGGGTGACTACACACCGGGATATTAATCGTTGGAAGAATGCCACGACATTTTAAGAAAAAGGTGGTTTGAATTATTCAAGATCAAAGTTCGAAAGAAGACACTTAAATCACATGCTTTTGGAATAAGTTTAAAGGTAATTTATTGCATCCGAAGAGATTCAAGGATTTCTAAAGTACAAAAAAAACTGTTATTTTTAGGTAGACGGGAACTGTCGAAGTTAGGTACTAAAGAAAATAAGCACCATTACATAGTCATCAGTTGCTTTCTTGGTGGTTTTAGTTCAGTTCATGTTTCTTCTACTGTTTTACTACCCAGTAATTCTATTAAAACTTACACAATAAAGAAAAAAAAAGTACCTTTGTACTCAATCCATCCATACTATATATCACACTAATATTATAAACGCGAAAGTTTGTGTGTGTGTGTGTTTATATGTTTGTTACTTTTTCACGATCAAACCGCTGAAATTTAGATAAAATTTGCTATAGAGACAGTTTGAGTGCCGGGAAAGGACATAGGATACTTTTTATCCCGATATTCCCACGCGATCGAAACTTATGCGGGTGAAACCGCGGGGCGCTGCAAGTACTTATATAATTATGTCATATCTGTATCTGTTTTTACTGTGTGTAAATAATAAAATAAATAAAACAAAATGGATGGTGGGGCAACCTGGACAAAACAGACGACCAGTGTTCCGCATCAGCACCCTAATTGCGTAACACATTTTCAATGACAATCTGAATCATATTGAAGGATACTGCTAATCCATTGCTTCATATTTTCGAAAACATTGTGTACTCAGCAAAGTAAATAGCGCAATGAATGTTGTTGAACTGTCAAAATCAAAGCCATTGTTACTGTTAGTGTGTTACGCAATTTCGCCGCTGCACTAGATCGTAAGTACTGGAAGTCATGGGTTTTTCTCCAGCAGTGGGATGGCACAGGCTAACAATACCTAACAGTAAAAATAAAAACATAAAAAATCGCAAAAAGATATAAAACTGCAACTACATAATAAACTTTTATATAAAAAAAAAAACCGAGTGTGCTTATGACCACACGACTGAAGTGAAACTCCAAACGTGTTTGGCTATGAGAGGAAGAGAGAAAGAAAATGTGCGCGCGCACTGCTTTCTCTTGCTTATATCCCCCACTCAACTCCCGTTCGCCTCGCCCGATCACACTTTTCGTAACGCGTTCGCCAGCTTACTCCCCAAGTCAAGCGTGCGTAAAGAAGTTTCACTTCAAAAATAAAAATAATGCACATCTCATGAACGTCATACCCTTGCATGGAACCAGCTAATAAATTTAATTTTATACTCTTCCTCTACACCTATAGAATAATAATAAGCAATTAAGTTTTACGAGGCTAACACAAGACATAATAACGACTGATTACCATTTTAATATGGTCATAATATAGTACAGGCTGGGTTTGCATCTTAATGTGAAGTTGAGATGACAATCTAAGCAGATTTAGCTATAATGTTGCTTGAATTATAATGTGTTGTCATTGTTTGAGTGAATTGTGTGCGACAATGATTATACAGGCTGAAAATGTTGAAATAGAAAACATGCGACAAATCAAAATGGGAGATTGTACTCATCATTACGAACAACTTTTACTATGGGACCAAACCTGAAATCGCGAAAACAAAATTCAGCTGTTCCCTACATTTTGACGAGTTATGCGAACATAAATGTAGGGAACAGGTGTTTTTTGAAGTGAAACTTCTTTACGCACGCTTGACTTGGGGAGTAAGCTGGCGAACGCGTGACGTAATCGTTACGAAAAGTGTGATCGGGCGAGGCGAACGGGAGTTCAGTGGGGGATATTATAAGCAAGAGAAAGCAGTGCGCGCGCACGTTTTCTTTCTCTCTTCCTCTCATTGCCAAATACGTTTGAAGTTTCACATCAGTCGTGTGGTCATAAGCACACTCGGTTTTTTTTTTAGTTTTTATATGGTCGATCTGTGTGCCTCGTCGGTCTACTGATCAAGTGTTCATTACAATTTTTGGACAGGGTGGCCACATCGACGCGAAAACTGTAACCATGAATTTAGCACGGTTGGAGTAAGCCTTAGGGGCGCTATGGAGCGAGAACTTAGAAAATATTCGTTTTTTTTTTAATCTAGTAATTTTATTGCAGCATCGGATTAACCTTGACATAGAAACCATTTAGGCTCTGAGAAGCATGGCCCTACGACGCACCATTTCCGAGTTAGGAGCTTTTAAGCCCCCAGCGTAGAAAATCGTCGGTTATCAAAAAAAAAATATTCACCTGTTTCATAGAAAAGTGCAATACAAAAGGTAAAAATGTATGGAACAGCATTTCTTTTTAATTAACTCACAAAAAAATTTAATAAAGGAGGGTTCAGAATCATGTAACAAATTTTTAATGCCACGACGGGCTATTGGTCGCAAGAACTTCTGCTGATCATGGAGTACTGATGCTAGTCAGGCCAAGTATTATGAGATTTAGGAGGTTAGGTGTTGAAAATTCTACGGAAAAACAATCAGTATTGTAAATACCTATCGATGGAAAAGAAACAAAGACAGTACGTTTATTTTCAAAAAACCATGACGCAAAAAAAGATACAAACACAAAAAAGAACAAGGTTTACCTAAGCATAGGTCGGCGTAACTTAATATCAGCTTTATATCCAGCTGACACTGGACAGCATTGTCTAAAGTAAACACTAAATAACATCAAAATAATTTACCACTTGAGTAGTTACCGGTCATAAACTTAAACACAAGTTATAAACATGCATAAAACATCTATTAATCAGTATGTAAAATCAATAAACAGTATTTTACGTGGTAAGCAGTATTTTGCAACGCATAGTAGCGTAATGTGTATAGAGCCTTATTATTTATGGGTAATTGTGATTTGCGACGTTCTAACTCTGCGGTAATCACATAATACCCGGAGGAGGGTCTCGTGGCTCAATAGAAAATACACTGATAGTAAGATTTGGGAGGTCAAGCCGCGCCCAGCGCGGTCAAGTCTTGGATGGGTGACCGTTTTTAAATGTTATTGAGATCGTTGCATATCATTGTTAGTAATTCTGCCACAGGTAGTATGATGTCATATAACATTAATTTAATTCATTCCGCAAGAATTAATGTTATATGTATAAATTTTGCTTTACCTATGACGGAAAAGCTTAATTAGAATCGGAGATATAAGCATGCATGACATATTGGCATATTATACACCTTTGTATTGCATCAGTGCCTCCTCTGACAGCGGGACTATGGCACTATGGTACGCTGTCACCACTACTATATTACTATTATAAGAGTGTCCCCACACTACCTTAAGAGGACTACATGATCTAAGGCGCGGTCACTGTCGGACTGCATAGAAAAGAAAGAGAAGCGCGATGACACAACGCTGGTAATTTATTGCAAAATATGAAGCAATTATCTATTTACGAAAAATCTTTTGTTTGGACTAAAAAATTAAAACACTAGAGTTTTAGCATGTTGCTTGTAGAATAATCTGACGTAAAATCATTATGATAATATGTATATTAGTATGGTTTTTATTGTAAAAATAAAGTTTTTAGAGGTATCTTCATGATTTTTTTCTATCATAGCAAATAAGTTGTATTATATTTTCAACACACTATTTACCTAGCATATACCCTGAAGAATATCATATATTTTTGATTTTGTTTACTGTAGTAGATCATATACTTTTATTAAAACTTACGTTTTTTGCGTTTAGGTCTTGTAAGCCCCTTAAGTCGCGTATCTATTATAATAGTATAAGATACAAACATGCTTGGCACTCGCATATGTTAATACATATGCCAGTGCCAAGCATGGTTGTATCTTCATCGTGTCAGAGGAGTCACCGATGTAATCATCGGTGACTCCTCTGACACGGCGACTATGCTGTTTTAAGAGGCTCCACAGACTAGCTCAGTCGCGCGTTTGTTATAATAGTATGAGATACAAACATGTATGGTACTGGCATAATGTAGTACATCAGTGACTCCTCTGACATGGCGACTATTGCACTAAATCACGCTGTCAACACTACTATATATTGCTTCTATAAGAGCCTCCTCACACCACCTCAGTCGCGCGTTGGATACAATAGTAAGAGATATAAACATGCATGGCACTGGCATATGTATTACATCAGTGACTCCTCTGACACGGTGACTATCGTACTAAATCACGTTGTCAGCACTACTATATTGCTGTTTAACGAGCCTTCACAGACTAGCTCAGTCGCGCGTTTGTTATAATAGTATGAGATACAAACATGTATGGTACTGGTATAATGTATTACATCAGTAAGTCCTCAGTGACATGGCGACTATTGCACTAAATCACGCTGTCAGCACTACTATATATTGCTTCTATAAGAGCCTCCTCACACCACCTCAGTCGCGCGTTGGATATAATAGTAAGAGATGTAAACATGCATGGCACTGGCATATGTATTTCATCAGTGAGTCCTCTGACACGGCGACTATCGCGCTAAATCACGCTGTCAGCACTACTATATTGCTGTTTTAAGAGCCTCCACAGACTAGCTCAGTCGCGCGTTTGTTATAATAGTATGAGATACAAACATGCACGGCACTGGCATAATTATGTATTACATCAGTAAGTCCTCTGACACGGCGACCATCGCACTAAATCACGCTGTCAGCACTACTATATTGCTGTTTTAAGAGCCTCCACAGACTAGCTCTGTCGCGCGTTTGTTATAATAGTATGAGATACAAACATGTATGGTACTGGCATAATGTATTACATCAGTAAGTCCTCAGTGACATGGCGACTATTGCACTAAATCACGCTGTCAGCACTACTATATATTGCTTCTATAAGAGCCTCCTCACACCACCTCAATCGCGCGTTGGATACAATAGTAAGAGATATAAACATGCATGGCACTGGCGTATGTATTACATCAGTGAGTCCTCTGACACGGCGACTATCGCACTAAATCACGCTGTCAGCACTACTATATTGCTGTTTTAAGAGCCTCCACAGACTAGCTCTGTCACGCGTTTGTTATAATAGTATGAGATAGAAACATGCACGGCACGGGCATAATTATTTATTACATCAGTGACTCCTCTGACACGGCGACTATCGCGCGAAATCACGCTGTCAGCACTACTATATTGCTGTTTTAAGAGCCTTCACAGACTAGCTCAGTCGAGCGTTTGTTATAATAGTCTGAGATACAAACATGCATGGCACTGGCATAATTAAGTATTACATCAGTGAGTCCTCTGACACGGCGACTATCGCGCTAAATCACGCTGTCAGCACTACTATGTTGCTGGTATAAGAGTCTCGACAGAGGAAATTATACGCGCGGTATTTTAAAGCTTGTACTAACTCGACTCAAAATCTACACGCAACACTTTATTAGTATTAAACTCTGTCACAGAGATCTTAAGAAAGCAATCACACTATCACATCACATCACACTAATATTATAAAGGCAAAAGTTTATGAGTGTGTATGTATGGGTGTGTGTTAATATGTTTGTTACTTCTTCACGCTCAAACGGCTGAACCAATTTTGATAAAATTTTGTATGGAGGTAGCTGACACCCTGGATTAACGTATAGACTACTTCTTATCCCGATATTCTCACAGGATCGACGTTTACGCGGGTGAAACCGCGGGGCGCAGCTAGTATAATATATTTCCAACTCTAACGCTTGTTAACAAAAACCAGGAAGAGAATAAAACATGCAATAACAAGAATGAACACTGCAGAAATAAAATGAAATTGTCTAGTCAATAAAACAGCGTATTTCAACGTAGTTTACATGACGTTAAGTAGAATTAGTTGCAAATGTCTTTTTACAAATTAATGTTTGTTACAGGTCTGTTGCAGGCTAAATCAACGCAAAATAGTGGCAAATTAGAAACTATAGTATCAATGGAAAATGGTCTGTGTTAGTTGCTGAATTTATGTGTCACTTGGATGATGATCGCCCAGAAGATATCAAACAATAATAACGCGTTTTAAATACCTTATACAGGGTGAAATTAAATTCATGGGCATCCTTTTAAGGGTTCATTGTACTCATCGTTATGAACAACTTTTACTATGGGACTAAACCTAAAATCGCGAAAAAAAATAATCTGTTCCTTGCATTTATGTTCGCATAACTCGTCAAAATGTAGGGAAGAGCTAATTTTTTTTTCGCGATTTCAGGCTTGGTCCCATAGTAAAAGTTGTTTAATGATGATTGCAATGACCCCTTAAAATGATGTCCATGAATTAAATTTCACCCAGTATAATCTTGATGAATTTGTATTTGGGCTATGGGTTAAAGACAGACATCAGACAAGTGCTACGATAGAAATAGAACGAGAAAGAGGATACATTTTTATCATCTAGATGAGAAAAAGACTTCACTAGTGCAAAGAAAGGTAAATATTTTGTCACATTTCATCACAATATTCAATCGGATTTTTCCATTTAATCGATAAATGATTAATTACGAGTTGATAATGACTTTCATCATAATCCTTAATCATTCATCATTATAATTAAGTTTATAATCGTTAGTGCGTCAATCCACCAACATCGCGCGTCTCGCCTGACGCGCCTTTACGCGAGCTCCCACACGGGCAGACGCGGCATCGCGACATAAATCTAGACTGTAATCGCGCGCAATCTGACAGCCAGCCTGTTGAAATGAATATTCGTGATAAATCAATGTTAGCCACCGTGTGGGGAGTGGATGTTGGCATTTATATTTTGGTTTCCATGTTCATTGGGACATGAGAAATATTTGATAAAATTAACGACTTCATGCTTAGTTTGTCTTGTAATTTACTGTTTGTTTAATTGCAGTCTTAGCGGAACCAATTAATTGATCACCTGTTTTAGTTCTTTCGTTTTTTACAGGATTCAGCAAAAATGAAGACACAAGAATTTGTGCTGCTAAGGTTGAATCTTTTACGCGATATTTTGTAGCGGCTGTTTTTTGAATTACTTGAGTGTCAAATTAAACAGGATAAAAGTAAGTTTGTATTTTTTATTCACAATCGATCATTATATATCTCTTTTTCTACATAGTGGGCTATGTTTGTCTGGTGACATTCTGGGGTCACTCATCCTTATTTTCTTCTCCACATGATCCACTCTTCACTTCATGATGTTTAAGTGGAAACGTTACTTCTTACATGTCTTCCACCATCCCTTATTTATCGAAATCACCCATCGTTTCCATCACCTTCAACAGGCATTTGCGAGTTATTCTTAAATGATATTGCTGCCACGACTCCACAGCTTTCCTATTCCATACGCAACGACAGTATCTGTCCATTATTATGTCACATTCATTATCATTTTATTACATACTCGACCCGTGTATTGGCACCACTGTTTACAATGTTGTAAACTTGAGGAAATTTTCCGGAATTTAAAATTAAGTATATGAAGAAGCAGGTGGGACTGTCTCTTTATTTTAATAGAAATGGTTAATCCATTAAGGTTCATAGGTCATAAATAGAGGCGAAAGTTTGTGAGTGTGTGTGTTTATATGTTTGTTACTTCTTCACGCTCAAACCGCTGGACCTATTTTGATAAAATTTTGTGTGGAGGTAGCTGACACCCTGAACTAACATATAGGCTACTTTTTCCCGATATTACACGGGATCGAAAGGTATGCGGGTAAAACCACGGGGTGCAGCTAGTAAATAATAATCTTTAAGCACAGCCTAAGCCGGTGGGTCTAGAAGCATAACATTTTGCGCAAGAGTTCTTTATATAGTGAAAGTGAGCACTAAAAAATAATTTTTGAAAAATGTTTCCCTAAAGGGGTTAAAAAGGGAATGCAAGTTTGTATGGAATTTTGTCATTTTAGACGATGGGAAATCCCGTTATATTTTTACCAACGCCGTTCTAATTTTATTTTTTGTGATCTGGAGTACACGGGTGCAGGATCTAGTCAGCCTGCATATTTTCTATTGTTTCATACATAAGGATTTATAAACATATTAGTATAAAAGGTATAAGTACAACAACCAACCAACAACTTCTGACCGGTTAAAAAAAATGGTAGATAACCTTTCAAAGTAGAAAAAAAGCATGATAAAGAAATGATAGTGTTTTCGACCCGATTATTGGTATGTCAATCGTGACAAGTGTCAGTACAAGACATAATGTATGTACAGACGCCAGCACATCAAGCTACCCAAAACTGTCAAATTTTCCCAATCAACCTTGAACCTTATGCTTTAGACATAAAGTTGAAAATCTATTAAAGAAATTTGACAGATTGTAGTAACTTGATGTGCTCAGTCTGTACAAGAATTATACAATAAGTCGTGGTGAAAAGACTAACCCCCTTATTCATAGAGCTTATCAAACCAATTTTAGTTTAAATGGGGTTTGTCTCTTTCTTACACACAGAAATGACAACGTGACAGATAAAGACAAACGTTCTATAAACCTATTTTAGCTAAAATAGAGATAAAATAGGATTATGAATAAGGGGTTAACTAGATAGCAAAATTGCCGAACGAACCTTAGTATCGATGACCAACCATATACATACCTGAAGTAGCGGTATAAATATTGCAAGTTAATTATTAATTTGTAATTAAATTAAGAACGGAATTCCAATGCGGATGCTGTGCTTCATTTACGAGATATTTTACTATGATTATACAGAAAATTGTGGAATTTGGTCTGCGGTCGTTAAATTGAGTAAATATCATGTCGTGTATTGAATTAAGTGAATGCATATTTCATACTTTTAAAGTACTCATTTGAAATATGCAGTCATTTTATATTGAGGTTATATAATTTTCAGATATTCATTACTAGCTTATGCCCGCGACTTCGCCCGCGCTATTATCTTGTTTTCGCTCAGCATTCTTTCTGACTTTTTCTCTTTTTGCTCGGCTCCTAAGAGTCGTAGCGTGATGTTAAGGCGGTACCCCGACCAAAACCGCGTTTTTCTTCGTTATTCGGAGGCTATTAACTCAATAATTATAAGAAATAAACTACATCTGAAAGCACATTATTAATGTTCGATATCCTGCTATCACATTGCACTTTATTATTTGTTTTTAAATGTTACTAATACATTTAAAATCTCCTTTTAAAAAAGTGACTATAGATTAATTAAATATATATATAATCCATGTTTTAATTTTTAAAAAGATCGCTACTTATTCTTTTTTATTAAAATAATTAAAAAAAAAATTGTGAGAGTTCTATGATAAAGGTGCGTGCGCAGGGTACGCTGCATCCCTTCCGAACGAGAAAGTCGTGTCGCTCTCTGTCTCTGTCACGAATGCTCAAGGTTATTTGGTCGGGGTACCGCCTTAAGACTGTAGCCTATAGTTTACCTCAAGAATTGGGCTATCAAATGCAAAAATATTTTTTTCAATTCCAACTGGTAGCTTTAGAGATTAGCACGCTCACACAGACAAAGTATTCAGCTTTATTATTAGTACAGATAAAGATAACGGACTGTGCAATTTATAAGAGTTACTGGACTGTGTACAGGCTAAGAGTTGCACATAGAGCCATGGTGCGTTCACGAATATACCTACAGGGTGAAATTGAACACATGCGACAAATCGAAATGGGAGATTGTACTCATTATTATGAACAACTTTTACTATGGGGCCAAACCTGAAATCGCGAAAAAAAAATCAGCTGTTCCCTACATTTTGATGAGTTATGCGAACATAAATGTAGGGAACAGCTGATTTTTTTTCGCGATTTCAGGGTTGGTCCCATAGTAAAAGTTGTTCATAATAATGAGTACAATCTCCCATTTCGATTTGTCGCATGTGTTCAATTTCACCCTGTAGAGGAAGATTTTTTAATCACCATCCAAATTTTTACAGGGTGTTCTACCCATGAATATGAACAACTTTCAATATAGAACAATATTCTGCCAAATAAGTAGCAGTTGTATTTTTTTATTGAAGAGAAAAAAAAGGAAAATCAAAAGGCATATATTTAAACATTTCTGCAGAAAATTACCACCTAAGTATCTACTACATTATCATCGCTTCCGTAGAAAAAACAACGTAAGAAATCCCCAAAGCAAGTTCATCTAACGGCTCGTACTTAACCGGACACAACGGCACAATTTACACACATAAATATTAAAGGATTAATAATTAAGCACGAAATAAAAATGAATCAATATATAAAACAAGTAATATAATCAATTATAAACGACACAAACATAATAAATCACAGGTTTACTGATACATCCGCGTTATAAATTAATGTTATACGTACTTGTTATTATTCATGATTAATAATGAATTAATCTCTCAGTTCAATCGTCGGATGCCACATTTGTAATCTGCATATTTTAATTATAGGAGCTAAGTGAGTGATTTGCGAGAGAGGTGAGATTTGACTGCCTTCACTAAGTTTTAAGAGAAAGTTTAAGTGTGAACGCTGTTATTTTAATTTATGGTTTACCTTATAATCATGAGAATGAGGTCAGAACAGAACTACCTTCATTTTATTGTAGATTTTAAGTGAAAAGTTAAAGCTTGATGGTAGAGAAAACAGGTGACAGACATGAATTTTAAGATCTCATTTTGATCTTGTTACAATTTTATTGCAAATCGGTGTAAGGTGAGATGTGGTGGCCCAGTGGCACCGGCAGCCGCGTCTTACGAATTGTATGTCGTAGGCTCGAACCTAGACAGGTGCTATACTTTGTGTAAATAATTTAAGTACAAGTTATCAGTTCATAGTCCAAGATACCGATATAGCTTGCAGAGTAAGCAAACTGAAGTGGCAGTGGGCTGGCCATGTCTGTCGAAGGACTGATGGCCGGTGGAGCAGACGAGTCCTGGAGTGGAGACCGCGTACCGGCAAGCGCAGTGTGGGACGCCAACCAGCTAGATGGACGGACGACCTAAAGAAGGTGGCTGGGGTAGAATGGATGCGGAAGGCGGAAGACAGGGTGCTGTGGCGCAGTCTGGGAGAGGCCTATGTCCAGCAGTGGACTGCGATAGGCTGAGTTGATTGATTGATTGAGTCCAAAATATCCCTTGTCGTGCTGACAACGGTTCAGGCAGTCAAATGCAGATGAATGTGCAGCATGTCACTTATTGCAATCATTATCAATCTGTCAATGTTATATAGAAAATGTAAAGGCAGCTTAGAAAATGTATTTACCAGACAGCTGCTCGGCTGTCAGAAGCCTAATCACAATAGAATCAACAACAATGTTAATTCAACCGTCACGTCGAGAAGTCAACACGCGCTGTGGGCGTTATCCTCAGCATTATTTCGCAATAACATAATCAGGTAATACCCTATTAATTCTCAGATCAGTAAGCAGTAATAAATCAATAATGTATTGACACAGCTTAGAATAGAATAAAATTTTCTTTAAACCGATTACTCTTATCAGTAGGGAAAATCCCTTGGCTATCTAGCAAAGTAACATGTAATTTTGAATCATACACTTCTAAAAATACAGGTTTATTTTCTTTGATAGTTTTTTAACCACCGAGACATATAAAACAATATATGTAAGTGTAATCTAAGCGTCCAAATTATATAATTTATTGTCGATACTATCTTTATTATAAAATCAAGAACAATCATAATTTATATGGCCTGACGTTACCATACATTTTTTTTCGAAAAACCCAGTAATCTATTACGTGGTACCAATTGGATAAACCCAAGAATTAAGGGATTAAATACACAGCGTTATTTATTTGGTCGTCATAATTGTGACACAAAGATTATTATTAATTTACAAAATAGCTGATTCATCACGGTACTATATTTCATAAGGCTTGATTTATATGCCTTATATTATGATCAGAGTCAATATTGATACCAAAATTGACACTCAATAACGCTGAAAAAGTACATTACCTACGGGTGTACGAGACATCGAAAAGCAAAGTTATTACCAAGATTTCGTCGGTTATTTAAAAAAAAGTTTTTCCATACATTTTGACCGTGTTGCATATATGTTGTATGTACTTCAGCTGATTCATACACATTTTTATGAATCAGCAACTTTTTTTTTAATAACCGTTATAGAATCTAGTGTATTGTTGTGAATGTAGTGTAGTGTAGTTTCACGTATTTCAGTATTAAATGTGAGATTATTAGAAAAAAAAAAACGTAGTAAGGTTTTTCTTATTACACAGTAAAATGTCCACTTCTGAGGTTCTTCACAGTAGTTTCAAATTTTATTCCCATTATCACAGAGGAGTGAACTTCATAGGCACAAATCTTTGACTGTTGCCTTTATTTCTGCATTGCTTACTCATTGCCAACTCATGCAACGTGCACACTACATGGGAGCTAATTACTCTGGACTGCAATTTACATGTTAATTGTAACAGCCTTACTTTATATAATTACTATAAAATTGAGTACAAAAGTTTCGCTTTTACAATGAACGACTGAAAAATCACTCTTTGGGGAATCTAAAGAGTAACTTTTCTCATTATTTTCATGACGTATTATTCACCCCTTTCTTTTAGCCTGAAATAGAAAGAGATATGTACAACCGCGGACATTGGTGGTCGACCACTTTTCAGCCTTAGGTATGTCCTTGGTAATAAGGTTGAAAAGTGGTCCACCGCCAGTGTCCGCGATGGTACTTACATCACGTATATATACAGGTAAGTCAGTATCTGTACAGTCGACCGTATGCAGGTGCTACCACTTTGACCTTGACCTTGCCTAGCGAAGTACGGATTTTCAAAGGAATGCGAGGCCAAAATAATGATTTTGTTACCACTGATATTTGTGGACAACATTACTTTTGGGATAGTAGGTACCTATTGAAATAGTGTTCTAACTTAGTAATGGGTCTAGTTAGATTGCAGTAGTGGCCCAATGGTATCGGTCCCAACGTACGAGTTGTAGGTTATGAGTTCGAACCCAGGGAGGAACTATAATTTGTGCGTGTGTTGGATCGTTCCCTGCAAAATGGTTGAGCCGTCGGTTGAGACTGGTCATATCTTAATTGCCAAGGCTTATTTTTTTAATTGTGTTTTTTTTACATTGTTCTCACATATACATAGAAGCAACAAAAATATTGTACCCAGGATTTTGTGTAATTCTTGATTTCGAAGAGTGTCCATGGAGTTTCTTGCCCGATCTACGCTTTGGAATGGGCAACTAGCTTCAACTTTCTGACTAACTGACCGACTATTTAATTTTGACAATTCAAAAATAAATGCTTTGAGTTTGTATATTTTCATTTTAGCACCACTGCTCTCAAAACAGTGAATGAAAACCTCGTGAGGAAACCGGCATGTCCTAGAACAAAAAGATTCGAAGTCGTGACATCTACCAACCGCACTGGGCCCACTCCCTCTCACTAAGAGGAGGCCTGTGTTCCAGCAGTGGAAATATTAGAGGTTGAATATAGTAAGATTTCAAGTACTGCATGGAGTCATCCTTCTGCAATCAATATCCTTGATTTAATTACTATCATAAATCATTGGCAACTATTAATTTTCTACCCATTATGCTTACAAAGTATGAAGCTAGTTGTTTAGTATGGGAATACGTGTTCTTGTAACATTATCTAGTTGTAAACGATTTAAAAGTATAGGCCATTAAGCCTTTAAAGGTATTGACGGGTATTAATTTATGTAACAATTTGTATAGGTTTAATATTTTAATTTAATAATAAAATTATATAGCCTTGTGATGTTGCACGTGGTGGATATAAACTGTGTGGAAACTTAGTTCGTTTTAACATAAAAGTAACAGACATACTGACGTAGACTACAATAATTTAATGATCAAATTTTTTTTTGTTCTCAGCTGTCATTCGTGGATCTTTGACAGTCGTTACGGGTAGTCAGAAGCCTGAAATTGTGACAACCAGTCTTATAAAGGGGTATCGTATTACCCAGTTACTGGGTTGTGGAGGTCAGATAGGCAGTAGCTCCATGTAAAATACTGGTATACAGCTGCATCCGGTTAGACTGGAAGCCAACCCCAATTTTTTTTTGTTCTCAGCTGTCATTCGTGGATCTTTGACAGTCGTTACGGGTAGTCAGAAGCCTGAAATTGTGACAACCAGTCTTATAAAGGGGTATCGTATTACCCAGTTACTGGGTTGTGGAGGTCAGATAGGCAGTAGCTCCATGTAAAATACTGGTATACAGCTGCATCCGGTTAGACTGGAAGCCAACCCCAACGGAAAAGGCTAGGCAGACGATGATGACCTTGAAAACCATTTCTTTTCTTTTAGGAAGCACCAACATTTTTGATGTAGTTAATACAATACAAGGAGCTTTGTTTATTTCAACAATCCATGTTTTAATAAGTCTTGCACGAAAGCCGTGGCAGTAGATTGAATTTTGAAAAAAGGTATGGTCAAGAAAATAAACAGAATGAAAAAGAAAAGTGTTTTTACATGCCAAGCAATTTCATTACGTATCCTTTAAGAGCTTGCAGTATAAACAGAACCATGATTAACTTCACCTTTAAGCATGTACCAATCACACGCAGTGCCTGTAAATATTACTTTTAATTCCCATTTTATTTTGCCGACCGTACAAAACCATCAATAAGTCAAATGAAGCGGTAATCTTGTGCGGTTAACTGCTCATTGTGTTGCCGAATGATTTATTTTACGACCGTACTTTCACTGCGTCCGCAATCGGTTGTTTTGCTGACCATACCCAGTACTCGTTGTTTACGATTTGGAAATTGCTAGTTTCAGGAATTTGCTGGCGGTACTTGGTTATGTATGGATCGATGAGGAGTTGCATCTCTTAGGTTACAGCCGTTTCGCACATGAGATCGTGTTCCCGGGACAATTTATTGAATATGATTGCAGTGGAACTTATGTTCTTATCCATGAAGAATGCATCAGCAGTGATTGGAGTTATTTGCTGCGATCAAACTCCAACTCAAAGCATTTATTTCAATTAAACCAATTACAGGCACTTTTGAATTGTCAAGGGGTCGGTCAGTCAGAAAGATGAAGCTAGTTGCCCATTCCAAAGCGTAGGTACCTATGGAGAAGAATGGGCAAGAAACTCCATGAACACTCTTTTAAATCAAAATAATATGGTTACAAAGTCTTGGTTACATCATTCATGTTAAAAATTATACATGTGAGAACGATGCAGAACGTTAAAAGGGTCCGTAATGAAAAGATGAGAAAAAACAACAATTCAAATATTAAGAGATGACCAGTCCCTAATGACGGCGCCCGTTCACGAACATGACGCATGTATTAGCACCATTCAGCTCAACCATAGCGATTGGGATAAAACAAACTAATATTAATAGAAAATAAATAAGAAGAAATCAAAGTGTAGGTAAGTAAAGACCCTCGAAATGAAGCTATTACTTAAATTGTGTCTAGGATTACATTTAATGCAACATGTTGTAATCAGAACAGAATCGACCAACTGTTTTAATGCTGGTAATCCAAAGTCGCGTGTACACGGTGCTTCTAAAAGGTGATGACTGAAGATGTTACTGGCCAATTAATCTGGTCATCATAAGAAAACAAAACAAGACTTAAACAAGCTGTAACTGCTTAAGCCTGCAGCCAAAATTGCTTTACACATACACCATACATCATTCACGATATCTCAATAAAATCATCAGAATTAATGGAAAACATTCAATATCCAGTAACCGCGCGTAATTCATAATTTAATATTTCATTGCCGTCCGCCGGCACCCGGCAATTATCAGCAATACATCGTTCGGCAACCAGCAACCAAACAATAACGGGTTGGGTCAATTAACTTCGGGTTGTATCGGTTTATGAACGGGGAATGTTTATGGGGTAAAGATGGGGAATTATGTGTACTTCGATATGATCAGGTGTAATTGTTGTATTTATGATGGTTTTTTGTGTTAAAGGTTGGTATATGAGGGCTGTATGATGGGGTCGTAGACTCCTGCAATACTTAGAATTGCAGGAGCACGACAACTGTAGCTGGAACATAATGATGCTGCATGACTGCAGAAAGGTAAGTCGGTAGGATTTAGGTATAAAATAAAAAAATCATGTTCTTGACCTTACATTGAATGAAGCGATGATTTTATGATCGTCGAACACCGTATAAGCTTCAAATATAATGTGTTGAATCCCAACAAGTAATTTAATTTATATCTCCAACGTCTCTTAATTTGTACGGCAACATAAAAACACAACTTTCTTCCCCGAATTAATAAAAGGCGCCACGATACAGAATACAGTTATAAAATACAAACATTTTACGACACAATATCATAACCCGACCAGTTTATAACCACGGGAATATAACTGAAAATCGATAAAAACAGCGAATCGAAACTCAAAAGGATATCTCGATACTTCGGAACGATAAAAAGTAATGTTTGGCGCAAATCGAGAAACAATAGTGAGTCTGTAAACTGCATATGAGAAACCCCACGGGAAAAACCACTTTATTTACTAACCTTAGAGTCATCATTTGCGTGATATGTGAATTCAATAAAGTTTTCCGTGGGCAGTCATAGCCCACGCGGTATCGGATTTATTGTCGGTTTATAGGAGCAGTATTGATGACTGAACTCACATAAACCATATGGATTTGGTCTTAGTTTTTGCAACTATGTGCCAAAATGTGAAGGATCAAGAATAAAGCTAGGATTTTTTTGAGTGAATAAGCAGGACTGAGCCTGATGACATACTTCGAAAAGTTGCATAGCATAGGTAATCAACCTATAAAGTTCCCATTGCTGGGACACAGTGGGCTGTTATCAACCACGTGGATCCAGTGCGGGTTGGTAAATGTCACATATCATAAAATTTTTGGTTGTAAGACATGCCGATTTCCTTTCAATGTTTTCCTTCACCGTTTTAAGAGCAGTGGTGATTAAATTATTTACTAGCAGCGCCCTGCGGTTTCACCCGCGTAAGTTTCGATCCTGTGGGAATATCGGGATAAAAAGTATCCTATTTGTTAATCCTGGTTATATACTATATGTGCGCCAAATTTTATCAAAATTCGTCTAGCCATTTGTGCGTGAAGAAATAACAAACATACAAACACACAAACTTTCGCTTTATAATATTAGTGTGAAAGTGCCTAAAGCATCTAGGTACCTGGGTTCGAACCGAACGATCTCGTAAGTTGGGGCCAATACCACTAAGCCAAAACGTTGAATGAGTGTGACTAACGAAAAAAAAAACAAATTGTTAAGAAACAAACAAGCTGTTGAGTTTCCAAATAAATAAAATAATAAAAACCTGGATCGCTATGAAGAAAATAGTACCCGATGACCAATGTGAGTTCCTTCTCTATAATTATGAAATAAAAAGACGAGAGGTGTCGTGGGACATACGGTTAGCAAGAAGTTCCTTAAGGTGAATGTGCCATGGTAGACCGCGAAATTTAAATTTTCTTACGTTTTTTGCAATTTGCAGATCAGTGTCAGGTTGTATCTTGATTCAAATATGATTCGCGACTATAATAGACATGTATTTACAGAATCATAGTCATTAGAATCATTAATATATCTCTTTAAGTTAGATTTCTACCATAAACTTTTTTCCATACGAGATTTGTTCTTAACGGTAGAAATCTAACTTAGAAAGATGTATTAGTGATTCTAATTATTATAATTCTGTAAATACGTACCGGTTATAGTCGCGAATCATATTTTGATCAAGATACAACCTGACACTGACCTGAAAATTGCAAACAACGTAAGAAAAATTGAATTTCGCGGGCTACAACTACGCATTCACCTTAATGTAATAAAGGAACAAAGTTTGAGAGTACCAAATGCAAAAGCAATGCAAAAGTGTAGTGACCGTCAAAATCTTATACATTTTTCGGTTTAGCTCTCATTCGCCCAGTATGCAGAGTATAGCGTGCATTCCAAAACAAAACAAGACTGTCCGACAGTCCTACAATCACAGCCTGATATATTATAATACTTTCTCACACTTCAGGAAGCAATCTGTTATATAAAACTATTAATTTGTCAACACAGACCGTTGACACAGGTACAATATTACGTAGCTCGTGTGAGTTCCGCCATATTGACACAACCGTCCCTTACATAAACCTTGCAACTACGACTAAGCCAGGGGAATGTCTCGATCGTAAACCGATTATCGATTACTAAGCGTGCAGGTGCTCGGTTGATTGATTGATTAATATTAATCGGTTATAATCGGCGATTGCATTAAATTTGTATAGCTCCAACTTGTTTTATGTTGCAGTTTTAGAATTATGGGCGTAGTTTATTATTCTGTCCACGTTCATTATCTAGTGAAGTTAATCTAGTCGGTTGATTTAATTTGCAAAGAGATCGATGGATTTGACAAGACCTACTTTTCGTTGCGTATCAGGGTTCTCCAATCTTGTTACTTTATCAAACATTGATCATACTTATATGCGGCGTTACTTTTATGTATAGTTTTTGATTTGTCGGGATAAAGTGTTGTTTGCGATGACCCAAAAAATAAATCACATGTGGTTCAAAGTCTATTAAAGATAGTAAATTGAAGGGTAATATGTTATACTGCACATAATCGTGCAAGTATGCCAATACATAACTGTCATGGATAAAAACAATGTAGGTATTTTCCTTCACACCTGGAAAGTAAAACGTGGTAGTATCAGCTGCTACTATTCTTATTCTTATGGTTTTAATAAAATAATATGTTTTACATGGGAACTGCAATTGATTGTACCACCTGTTTGTGTCGATAAATTATATGCACAACATTGTAGCACATTATTGTTATGCAAATTCATAGTATTAAAACATTGTAAGATAAAGGTGGGTTTTTTAAAAGAGTCACTGCTTACCACGTGTCGTGTGATGGTGTTAATAAGTACGTCATGCGCACTTAGTCAGGGCCAATCAACTGACCAACTGACACTGAATTTGGCTGTAGCTTATTTATCGTATATTTAAGTACTTCTTTATGGGTTTTCTTCATTTCTACAGGGTGTTTGATGCATGGACCGACACAATTTTTTGGGGTGTTGGGAGGGTCATTTGCGAGGCATTACCCAAAGATCCCATGACCTAAGTAATGAATGAATTAATTAATTTAGAAGTTCTAATTTTTCATACATAAAAAAAATACTTTGGAAGCACATAAGTATTATTTTACAGAACAATTACATCAAATAGTGATTTATTTAGAATAAAAACAAATTTCAAAATACAATAAAAGTTATTTTGTGCAATCACAACCATAAACAAAAAAAGTAATGACGATTTAAAAAAAATATCATATCTCAATAACCGTGACGTGAAAACATGGTGTTTTTGGGTGAAACCTCGCAAATGACCCTCCCAATCCTCCAAAAAATTGTGTCGGTCCATGCGCCAAACACCCTGTACATAATCCTGTATGAAGGTATTATTATGGTGATTTAAAATATCGATTGTGCTACTCTTATTAATTCACACGTCAACACTTCTAAAGGTCAACTGTTTCTACTCGTCCCTTTATAAGTTCTTGTCATTACTTAGAAACCTTCGCTACATCAGCTAGTCGAGCTCTGCTGTGATATGCACAGAATCTTGTGTATTATCCTGTCCGTTACCGTCACACAAAATAATTTATAGTATTACCACAATTGCATACAAACACTTTATGAATAACTCATCAATACCAGCGTTAACTTCAAAATCACAAAACGTGACAAGAAACTAACCGATTCATTGTCGATCCAATCGATAGCGTTATCGATAACACCGAACAGACATTATGCGATGTAAATCATCGGTTGTCAATCGGTAAGATCTAGATTTTAATCGATTTCATAAGAAGTCTGGCTGTTCGATATTTATTTTATGGGAAAAGTGACGTTCGCGTAAGGCTCTTGAATGCTTAATGTTTCTGGATTTAACCAGTTATTTGCAGATTTATGACGCCACAATTCTGAATACTTCGAAGCAGGCTGATGTCCTGGTCAAGGCCACATTGGATTTTACGAATATATTAGATTATAGATAGATAAGATACTAGAGATATTAGATTTAGATAATGGAAACATGCTATTGGTGGATGAGGCATTGTTTAGACTTGCATGAGGTTCTAAAATTAATTCAATTATATCATGACCATGTAGGGATACTGTTACTAGTAAAAATAGAGAGTTTTACACCAGTATCAATAGTCCTCAGCAGGAGCTCAGTAGGTAGCTCTTGACACATGAAACAGCTGAAACAAAGTACTGTCTTTTTAAAAATAACTTATCATGGCTTTGTCCAGACGGGTAGGTTTTGCAAATGTCTCCTCCATTGAAAATGATGAAAATCGATGGCCTCACATGGGTCATGTATCAAGTTCTGGCACCACATAATTATTGGCTACAACTCTGCCATCAACAAAATATTTCTAAAAAAGCTATAAAACTTGCAAACCCGCCTCCACCACAATATATTATAATTAATACGTTTACATTAGCATGCCTGAACACGACTTATGAATTTTAAAATAATATCGATCGTAATTACTGCCTACGTTAACAGGCGGTTATAACGCAATAAATTGTACCTAGACTTGTTAATAACTATGTTTTTTTGTATTGCTATTAACTCTGCTTGTTGAAAAGGAAGGAAACTTTGAAGTAATTTGTTTGTAGTTTGCTGCTTTATAAGTGGTGGATGACGTACCTGCTGGATTAACAGCTGTTGTTGCTTGACAACTGTTGTGAAATTAGATTTAATTAAAAAGTTTCTCATGATATTTGAATGACAAAGTGTGCCTAAGTAACAATTCAATTTAGTTAGTAAAGATAAGTAATACAGGGTGAAATTGAATCCATGGGCATCCTTTTAAGGGGTCATTGTACTCATCAATATGAACAACATTTACTATGAGACTAAAACAAAAATCGCGAAACAAAATCAACTGTTCCTTGCATTTATGTTCACATAATTCGTCAAAATGTAGGGAACAGCTGATTTTTTTTCGCGATTTCATGTTTGGTCCCATAGTAAAAGTTGTTCATAATGTTGAGTACAATGACCCCTTAAAAGGATGCCCATGAATTTAATTTTACCCTGTAGAAGACTAAGTAAGCCCTAAAGATTACAGAGCTTTGACAGATAGCAGAGTAACAACTTGATGCAACAGAAAACGATTAGTAATAAAGATCGAACGAAAATTAAAAACAGTGACAGTTTTCAGAACGCATATTTGTGGCAAAATTTTACAAATAACAAATATTTTTGATTGAAATAAAAAAATACCTAGTAAAAACAACAAAATATAATCGCAGATTAAAAACAAAAGCCATCATTACAACCCAATATCACCGAAGCAAATCAACAATTAATCTTAATGTTCCTTATCAATCTGTAAACACCGCTGTATAAATAAATATTCGGAGCTGTAAATCTTGGCAGCCATACGTTAGCACATCTCAATCGTATATCTCAGGTACAATTAAATTTCAATGCGCTGGAGGCTGAATGCTCAACGCATGTTAAGGTAGTATTGCTAGGGTTGAGAAACTTGAGCATCGGAGAAATATTGCGTACCTACTTGAATGGAGTTAAGTTAGGAAGTGTTTGAATGGAAGTAAATAGTTATGGAAGTCTATTGGAAGGTCTCTATCCAATTTTAATAGGACACAATGATTGCCATGAGTCATTCTCACTTAAATGTCTCACTGATGGTGGCGAGTGCGTTTGTTCATTCGGTTCCTTACAAAATGGTTGGGCTGGATTTGGATGGTGCTGATCCACGCATCGTGTTCGTGAACGGGCGCCGTCGGTTGATATTTTGAATTGTTACTTAATTTTTTTTTTTACATAGTTCTCACATATAGAATATAGAATCAACAAAAATAATGTACCCAAGATTTTGTAATATCTTGATTTAAAATAGTGTGACTTGGAGTTTATTGCCCGTTATTCTCCATAGAGATCTACGTTTTGGAATGGGCAACTAGCTTCAACTTTCTGACTGTAGATGGTTCAATAGAAATAAATGGTTTGAGTTTGAATACAAGCCAAGCCATACTTTTGTTACGGAGTCTTGTCGTTCTCAAATAAAGAGTAAGCCCTTTGCGAAACAGTATCAACTCCAAGGTATTTCCCATGTTTTGGATAAAAGAGTTGATTATTTTGCGGAAACAGAAACTTCCTTTGTGGAACATCCTGCCAGCACTCACCACGTTTCTTGTCGTGATAGATGGGTAGTTCGCACTCTGTCATGGTGACATCCAAGCAGGGGATGTTCTCAAATGTATCCATCATTGAATATCAAGTCGTGTGTGTAACCCAATATGGTTGACATCCAATAAAGGAGCCGGTAGTACTAGCTGTACCATTTATATTAAACCGAAGGGGTTGTTTCCAATATACGGGACCGCTTGTAAACATTTAAAGCCGATGTCTAGACATAAATGTTTGCACTTCGATGGAGTTGAATAAAATCTCGCGTCCTCTCAAATGTAAACATATTTTAGGAACGTGCTGTAAACGTTGTTGGAATTCAGCCCTAACAAGTACCAGACTCTTTATAAATAGCTGAATATAGACCTCCTACATTGAGAACGTATCTTCTGAAAGTAACTAATTGTCATTAGAATGTTGACTTACAAATCAATGATGATTTCCAGACAATATTGACTGTAGATGATGTCAATAAAATTAATACTGTTGCACTGAAGGAAGCAAAAGAAGCTTAGAATGTTGACTTATAAATCGACGTTGTTTTCCAGACAATAATCGATGATGATTTCCAGACAATACTGACTGTAGATGATGATGTCAATAAAATTAATACTGTTGCACTGAAGGAAGCAAAAGGAGCTTAGAACGTTGACTTATAAATCGATGATGATTTCCAGACAATACTGACAGTAGATGATGATGTCAATAAAATTAATACTGTTGCATTGAAGGAAGCAAAAGGAGCTTAGAATATTGACTTATAAATCGATGATGATTTTTAGATAATACTGACTGTAGATGATGATGTGAATAAAATTAATAGTGTTGCACTGAAGCAAGCAAAAAAAGCTTAGAATGTTGATTTATAATCGATAATGATTTCCAGACAATACTGACTGTAGATGACGATGTCTATAAAATTAATAGTGTTGCACTGAAGCAAGCAAAAGGAGCTTAGAATGTTGATTTATAAATCGATAATGATTTTCAGACAATACTGACTTTAGATGATGATGATTTCAATAAAATTAATACTGTTGCACTGAAGAAAGCAAAAGAAGCACCTTCTCATTAGCTTTTCATAAGATATGTAGATGATACCAACATTCTGCTAAGTCCAAGACAAGACCATAAATCCAAAGCCCTTCATAAAACAAATAACCCCGACACTACATTGGAACTAGCAACCCCGCTATCAGTCCACCCATATTGAGATCTAAAGGCGTAACTGAATGTAAATTTACGTGGCGGCGTGGCATAAATAATGTGTGGAGCCATTAAATATGATAATCTTGTTGCTGCATCGGCGGATGAATGGTCTTTGTTCGGCCCAGGGTGAACAGATCCCGATAGCATTGTACGGGTTGAGATTCGCTCGTAAATACTACCGTTCGATACTTTGTGTGTTTGTTTGTTCGGTGATTAGCGTGAGGATTTGGGGTTGTTGAATCAAGTTGAAATTAATTCTATGAATGTATCGTTCGTTATAGGTTTTGCTTTAGCTGCTTGTGTTACTTTTGGTCGTTAGTCTCTTACGGTCGAGGATTGTGACAGATCATAAAGTCATAATACCATGATAGTTTGGGATAATTCCGCTTCAGGTGTTTTTACCTTAACTGAAATTGGCATTGCTGCTTTGATAGATTTATAACTTTGGCTAACTTTACAAAGAAGGAAATCAAATAAAGATTCAAACATTTTCCTTGTGCCTGTTAAATTGGTTACTATGATATCACGTCAATCTATTTAAATAGGTGTATGGTTGTGAATGTAATCGTCTGGACTTCTTCTTGTAGAAACCTATACACACAAGCACCTGAACTTGCAATACGAAAATCGGGAGGAAAAAACACACAGGCAAAAACCATATTCTGATTTTCTAAAAGTGTTTAAACCTGTATATGTACTACAAAAGACTCAGTCAGTCAATAAATGATAAAATTCAACAATGAAATACATTATCAAAAGTATTTTCTAAATTGAAATCGACATCGAGTCCCAATAGTAGCGGCTACACTATCACGTTATAATTTATCGCCAAAGGAAGGCGTAAATCATACGCCGGATCATGCCCTCGTAAATCCAATAATATTATCCTGTGCCGTTTGGGGGTCGCCGATAATGTTCCCGTGGTTTATGACCAGATATGGCCAATGGTGACGTGTTAATGGGAGGTTTTGATGGGACCTTATCTGTTGTGATGATTTTTGATGGTGTTGAAAGTAGTATGGGCAAAGCTTGGAGCCGTGATAGCTAGTGAGTAGCGAGATCCAAGATTATGTATTATGATAATTACATATTTGTAAATTCAAGGCCAGGGCCGAAGCCTGCCGGGGGTTCGGGATTGTCCGAAAGGGTTACCGCTACCCCGGAACATAAAGGACTAACGAAGGAACACGGATGGGTTTTAGTCAGTAAGAGTCTGACACTCCCTTCCGCTCCACCCAAAGCGGGAGGCGTCATTTATGATTTCCCATCCATATATAAAAAAGGTCATCAAATAGCAAGCAAGTAATACACAAGGAATAACTTCTTGTTACACAAAAATAATCTTTCATTAAACTCATTTTAAGACTTTTTAAATTATTTCCTTGCTTTTAATGCTGATATAACGAGTCTTTTACTTCAAAAAGTATAGAATAAATAATAATGCCTTCAGTTTCACATTCATATCTTGTCTCTAGACCCATGCCATGTAATTCAGGGTCGCTGGCTCCGCAATAAAATATCAAGAGGTAGTTTCTGACTCAATAAACAGTGTATAACATTTTAAAGCTTGTAGAGACCTCAAGTTATCACACAATAAGTAATAAGGAAAAAGATTAAACACAATCGAGACGATCCTAAAATATTTCATAGCAAACGATAGCACAGACTCTTCTACCACAGTAACGTAAACATAAACACAGACCAATTTAAATTTACACCTTCGTGTAGGCACTATCTGCAGACAATCCAACTATCTTCGATACGAAAAACATACGCATCTTCCTCTCATTGTTACCTCTAACCAAAGTATTACGTAGGAGGCACTACAACCCCAACACAGAAACACACTGAGCCACACAGTGTCACAAGCCCCATATTCAAACTTGGGACGAAGGTGAGCAGTGTCATCAAAATGGAAAACAAGTCCAGGAGATAAAATGACGGTATCAAGCGGACCCATTGAGGCTTCAATAGGTATGGAAATAGGCCATCAGTGGTGCACATGCAGTATCGGTTATATGCTATTCCCTATCTGTAATAGCCACTTAAGTGCGAGCCGTGAAGATATCGTATCAGTATGTCTCTATTGCTGGAATGGGTACATTCAGTGTATTTTATATACGTGAGGAAGTTTTTCAATGGAGTTGTGTCGGGTTTTATTTGTTGATGGAACTTTGTGGAGCTGATAGTTTTAAGTTATGGAGACGAGAACTGGTTGGGAGGTAACATGCTTGCCGGCGCTTGGAGCGTTTTGTTTTCTTGACTGGATACGTCGAGAACATTCTAGTTTAAATAAATTCTATTACTGTTAGAATGTGCGCCCTCACAGTACTGCTTATATTGGAGTATTTTCTTAATGTCTATTTTATATTTGGGTCCGCTTTGATCTAAATATTTGACTGGAATAAATATAACGACGATATACTGGATTATTCCACTTTGCCCCACCGCGCACCGGCCGCCACTGGTGGAGCAAAGTGGAATACTTACGTTATTCCTTTCAAAATTCTTCAATTACACTTAGAACTACTGTGCTTTAATTGCACATTCAACATTACTAATTCTGGCTTGACATGACTATTTTTGACGTTCAAAAGTGGCTTTTATGTGCCTATTTGAAATAAATGCTTTGACTTTGACTTTATAATTCCTACCAAAATTACCAAAATTAAAAAAAAAAACCTTCTCCAACACAATCTCAGAGCCATAACTCAAGCACAACATCGAGAAATAACATTAAACAGCAACAAAAGACGGTCGCAGAAAACGCTAAACAATAAAAAGATACACGCGCCAACAAAAAGGTCTTAGAAGTTGTAACATAAAGGGGAAAATTATAGCGCTTTCAGCGGCACATTTAAACGGGACATATTTCAAAAGTTTCAGCGTATTAAGCAACATTTATTTTGGCAGTGACTCGACCATTACGCAGCCGTACGACCCAAGCTGGATGTTATGAAAAACACAGCGGTTACTATGAGTTTCTCGATGGAGTTTACGAAATATTTTTGTTGGACATCATAAAGAATGGCTTTGAAAAACTATAGTAAATAAAACTATAAATATAAGAAAGACATTATTACACGCTGATTTATGAACATTGATGTCAATACCTCAGAGAAGTATTTTTGGGACAAATATCCTCTCATCCTTTATGTATAATGGATCTCGTAATTGCTTTACTACAATACCTTAAGATTCAATGTCACTTGCACGTTATAAAACGACAAGGTTTATTTGTCTATAATGACAGTTGGATAATTTCAACCTTAGTGAAGTTTTAATTTACCGGGAATGATTGTCAAAAGTGGTGAAATAACTACGAGATCGAGTATACCTATACCTAACTTGCAAATAACCATATGTTTTATTATTTTACAGATAAACCCATTCATTTTGGATATCTTGATCAAGATGGCGATAATTCAAAAATCAACATTAAACGCAGGCAAACATGGTGGAAAGTTCAGTATCCGCTTAGAAATAATCTCGAAAGCGACAAAGAATCTAAAACCAGTGATACGCAGCATCTCAAGGCATAACAGCTTGGTTGTCTTGTTACATCCTAGATTCATGCCTAGGCCGAACGCCAGCGTTTTATTATTTAGACTGGGCACACTGTACCAGCCAACATTTTCTTCCAAATTATGTCTGCACTTCATCTTATGAAGATGGGAATGTATGGCTACTTTATTTGGGCATGAAATTGAGGTCTTGTATAAGTAGTAAATGTAATAATGGTTGGGTAAGACTAGGTACTTCTTTCTTGGAAGAAGCCTATCTTGAGTATTGGATCTTAATGTTGATAGAGACCTCGGTTAAGTTAGATTTAATGACCATTAGTAAGTTGGTTTTGAAATTACAACATCTAGACACCTTGACTCGCACCAATTTTCTAAGTCCGTTTTAAAGAGCTTCCTCGACTCCTGACGTCATGACGACAGCTTCAGAAACGTTCTCTAAATGGTATTCTGATTGCGAAACTGGCTAGATAATCCTTAATGGTCTAATATTTACAAAACGTATGCTTTTAGCATTGAGCATTGAATTGAATAACTATCAAAAAAAAAAAGACCCGAGTACATACAAAAAACTTTTTGCCCTCAAACAAAACCTCAAGAAAACAGTCTTCCTACTTCACAGTCATAGCAATATCGCTCAAAGTAGAAACATTGCAGTGATAACATTCCAAGTATGCTTGTGATTCCCCTGAGAATAAAGTAATGCGTTTCTTTCAGTCGGTTCTTGCTATTTCATTTTGTATAACTTATTTGAACGTTCCATCGTCTGTTATATGTAGATTGCTTTGTGTTTCAACCTATATTTGAATAAACCAACTTAGAATGCACCATGCGTCCTTAGTTTTGGAGTACCTAAATGAAATACTAAGGTTACCGGAACATTAAGTTAGATATTGGCGCCGATTCTCTTGTTCACAAACTAAACAAAATTTAAGTTCAGTGCATCTTTTTCTTTCTGTTTTATTAAGAAAAGGATAGGAGATAAATATTAGTTTAGTCTTGTCTAATTAAGATACTCCATAGACAATTTAGACGTGATTAAAAAATTGGCTAGTAAAAATACGTCAATTTACATCAGGCACGGACTAATTTGACTATAAACTAATATTTATCTTCTGTCCTTTTCTTAATGAAATAGAAAGAAAAAGATGCACTGAAATTAAATTTAGTTTAGTTTGTGAACAAGGAAATCGGCGCCATTAGTGAACATGGAACAGTTACAAAATTTTTCTTCAAGTGTTTTCATCAGAGTTTGCATAATGAACAAGAAATACAATAAATAAAATATGGTAGGTACACCATGAAAAGCTATCAAAGCAATTGAAATCCAGGAGGCGTACAAAAGCCCAACAATACTCCTAAATTATTTACGACAATAAACAAAACCAAGCCATCAATAAAATCACATCAAAACTAAAAGAATAACACCAAATATTTTCAAACAAACAGCGTTCAATCTATTCAGCACATTCCTTTAACCACTACCTCCTACTGGTTCAAACAATGCTGAGCGGTATACATTGAACCGTGTGAAAGGTGACGAGACTATTGTAGTCGGTTTGGGGCGGCAGTGTATAATTTGTCGGGGAAGGCGGGATGACACGCCCCGTTGTCACTCCAGGCGGGCTGTTAAGGGAAATGCTGTGTTCTGTGATTGAGGGAGTTCCTGGTAATGTATGTGTTCTTGTTAACGCTAACGAAATAGCTGTTTCTAAGAAGAAGAATATTGCTTTCAAAATGAAGCAGGTTCTCGACAATCTCGTTTTCTACTTTATTATAGATGGACTAAAATTAGAAAACCTTTAAATCAACATGCTCCGTGTGCAGTTTTACGTTCGGATATGATGAGGGACTTAGGTTTACGCACCGTTGTCATCAGCTCATACGAACGTATGGTTCTGTCTTGAGTGACGGTATATTAGGAATGGCTTGCGCAGCAATTAATATAGCTACAGCTTCATGTCTTCTAGTTTGGGATGCATGAAGAAGTCTCCTCGTGTAGCGCAGTTTGTTCCGCCAGTTACTCAACTGAACCGAGCGCTCAGAGCATCCTGGACAGCCACACCCAACACCTTATTTGACTTGCCAATTCTTCCCTTGCGGTGGTAGGGCTAACGCCCGCCTGGTTTGCGACCACCCTCCCACCGGAATCCGGCGTCAAGCAGCCTGCTGTGTTTCGTCGATGCGTGGGAGTTCCAGTGCCTTCTGGGCACGCTTATTCATCATAGACCTCATCCATCGCTTTCCATCAGGCGTGATCGAGGTCAAGAGCGGGCCCATCCAGCAATAAAAAAAAGGTTTATCAGTTTTAAAAATGATTCATATCTTGTGGGTAAATACGTTTTGTATCTCAATTTTCGTTTAACACATTCGCTTCTCTTAAGCTCCATTTACACGATGAAAGCTTCCTGCCTGTGGCATATCTACAACAAAATTGAAGCAACTAACCACTTGCATCGTCTAAATGCTGTTTAAACGGAGTAACTTTTATCATTGCTTCAGCTTACCACAGGTCATAAGTTTTACTGTTTACGGTTTCACTTACGTATTTGTTTCGGGATTCACAGTTCTTTCTCTCGCAGTAGTAAACAAATCAAAATAATCCAGTCATACAATTCTCTTTAAATAAATCTCAATAGTGCTGTGCTGCCCCGCCCATCACTAACGAGCCCCTCGTCACAACGACACTCCACCATTTCACAATTCACTAATGGCAGAACAAACAAGCGTTATGTACAGACGCCAGCACATCAACCTACCCGAAACTGTCAGATTTCCCCAATCAACTTTGAACCTTATGCTTCAGTGATAAAGTTGAAAATCTATTAAAGAAATTTGACAGATTGTAGTAGGTTGATGTGCTGGCGTCTGTACTTATTTATTTCTGTATGTAAATAGAGAAGTCTTTTGTTATGACTGGCAAGATAAGTACAGTAGAAGTCAGAAACTACTTAACCCTTCGTATGCTTAAACGTGGATCCACGCGAGACACAATGGCTTGTTAATTGTGTCTGTAATTACGGCATTTAAACGGTTTAAGTACACTAATCTAGCTGGTGGTATTTTGTTTTTACGGGATCTATATCTATCAGTTTAGCATCAAGATCAGGATCCAGGTTTGCCAGCGAGCGATGGAGCGTAGTATTCTTAGAGTTCAATTTACAGACGTCAATCAAAAAGCAGCCTAGCTCAAATGATACTGGGCTGGACACGTTAGCCGCATGTCGGATGCAATGTGGACGTTTCCTGAAAACGTATAACGGCATCGCGGAAGACACAGGCGTACATGGCGCGACGAACTCGACGCCTATATTAGCCCATATTGGCTCAGGATCGAGTTAAGTGGAAAAAGAAAAGAGAGTTCTTTGTCCTGCAGTGGGATAATAAAGGCTGATTATTATGACGTAATATTGGTATGTGAAAAGACATCACAGTTGTGTTTGCTAGTAGTAAAGATACATGTACGAGAGCCAAAAATTCAAAGATGGTGCCCCCCGGCACCATATCCCCGTGGGATAGGTATTATCCATCCTTCATTATGTGGTAGTTATGATACACGTTAACTGCCATAAATTCCATGTCGTTTACAGTTGTTGTAATGGACAATCATCACTTTATACCAGTGGGGGTTATACTCGTAATAGCTACAATCAGTGCCAATCACTTAAGCACTATTTTATGATATTGTTTTGAACCCTCAGAAACTCCACAACATGTTCCTGTAACACCAAAAAACAAAGTAAATATATAATTTACTTTTTCTTATATTTCGGCTCCATTTAATTATGGCCCAATTCAAATGAGTACCATGTGATATAAATAGGACACGCCCCCTACTAACTGTGTCGTGCACTTAGCATTATTTTAAGTCACCACTCTGGACTCATCAGCACCGACTTATTGCTACGTTCACAGCGTTTAAATTGAATCTTATGGTACAGTAAATAAAAGTCATGCTAAATGAATTAATGATTTGGTTGAGAATATGGCGCCTGTTCTTAAGAGTAGCCGTAATTAAAGTTTATAAGGATACTCGTACATAGAGTCAAGAATAGTAGATTGTACAACTAAGGCATAAAAGAAGCTATTTTACCCCGAGACGTTTATATCCACCCGAGCTGCAGGCGAGGGTGGATAGTTAAGTCGAGGGGTAAAATGGCTCGTTTATGCCTGAGTTATACACACAGCTGCTTTTCACTTCGATTGAAACAGGCATAAAGTCTACAGTAGATACATAATTAATCAAAAATATTGCATCCATAGCTAATTCCCGCCACCACAGATAATACCGTCACGAAACTTTTCAAAAGTTTTTTTTTTTAATTTTCAACATTTGTTATTCGACTTGGGTACTTCATACTACCAAAAAATGAAAACGTTTCTTGCCTTTTTAAATAATAAATGACAACTATTTTACCTGACTTTATTAAATTAACGATAGAAAACACGGAAGTGGTCTAAATGAAAGAAAATGAAATAAATCACGACTTTAATCTGCGAAGTTTTTTTGTGCGTGTGGCTGTTGGGCCTGATTACTTTAGTCTTAGAAAAAAAAAAAAACTTTATGCACTAGAACATAAAAAGCGATTTTATGTCGCCTAAGCACAACATAAAGACGGACTTTTAGAGCATGAGAAGTGAAAAATTAATAACTCTTGTTTGGTAGGTAATGTAATAAACCATGCATCTGTAGTTAAACTATTCCTGTGGAAAACAGACCAATGAAGTAACCAGTTTTAGAAGATTTGAGGTAACATGCACGGTAATTGTGTATCACACTAACAATAGCAATGGCTTTCATTTTGACAGTTTAACAACTTTCATTGCGTTATTTACGTTGTTGAGCAGACACATTTTTCGAACATAAGAAGCAATGGATTGGCCTTATTCTTCCAAATTATTCAGAATGTGATTCGGTACTGGACTGTTTAGTCTTGTATGTTTATACAGGTATCGTACCTAGCGAGCAAGCATGGTGTTCAACGCTCTTTCCTTCACTGTACCTATAAGGAGACTTTTGACCTGCAGTACAAGCCTGTGAAGCGACAATCTTCAGGGGGTGGCTGGATGAGAGTACCTGGGGATTATGTTAAAATAGTGTGAGATTGGAGCGGCCAACATAATAAATAATTATTCCTAGAAGTGGATCCTGTTGATGATGATGGGCTTGTTATAACATAAAACCTTCTTGATAAACCTTATATTAAACCATGTCCTATCTATCAAAATCACACTCTGCCTCCCATACAAATCACCGTCTCGGATGGGCGGAGATTCGAAGCATCCTTGAAGCCCCAACGCGACAATTTCGACGCCTATTTGTCAAATTAACACAGCTAAGGGGAGAGTATACCATCTTAATCACGTACGAAAATTTTAATAAACGACTTGGCATGTAAATTATGTATCCACTCGTAGGTACTTTGATTTTCATGGGAAAAGAGAGGGGGGAGGTTGATGAGTAAATTAATTTAATGAAGGTAGGCTTTGGAATTTTGAAGTGAGCCTTGAGTATTAAAAGATTTTTATCGAGTCTTTTAAACTCGTGACGTAGCCATGTTAGTATAAAATGTTTATCAAATGCTATTTTGTGCAGAATAGATACTACTCTATACTCATTCGTGTCTACTACCAGGACAAATTCTTCCTCAAGGGAAGTAAATCTACAAGACAATCATTCCACTTTCACGTGGTAACCTGAGCTACTGCCTACCCCTGTACAAGCATATCATTGCGACGTTAATGGCTTTGTGGCCGGCAGCGCGTGCGCCGATAATCTACGGCGCGGTAAATCACCGCGTGACCCGCACTATCGCACATCGGTGTACAGGGTTGCCACTGTATGTGGTGGTGATAGCGAACGGTGTGTTATCACCATCAAAGACATTACTTAGGTAAAACGAGGCTCTCTAAATGTTTAGGAATTGTTAGCCGCACCTGGTCAGTGTTCAGCGTATATATGCAAATGTCCCGTTTTCGATTGCAGGTACCCAATGTTTACGCACAAACAACAATCGCAGCTTCGTCTCTCGAAGAATCTTTATCGAGTGAGGATAGCGAAACCGTAAAAAAACTAACATGAGTGCAATGAAGAACGTCGTTGTCAAATTAACTTTGAAGAAGCCTACCACAAAACAGTGTTTATCAGTTGTTTAGGTTAAACACCTTTTAAACACGACATATTTCTATGGGCTTTGACGTAACACTGACATTAGACACACGTTGAACAAGTGTTTAAGTTTTTATGGTAAGACCCCTACCTTAAATTACCACAAAACAGTATTTATCAGTTGTTTAGGCTAAACACCTTTTAAACACGACATATTTATATGGACTTTGACGTAACATTAGACACACGTTGAACAAGTGTTTAAGTTTTTGTGGTAAGATCCCTAGGGTTTAAATAATGCAAAATATTAAGTTGTCAATATTATCATCGGTTACGCTCCGCCACCAATAGTCTCCTGAGCGTGTTCTCAGATCGATGGGACTCCCCTCTGCTGCGCCACTGGGTGAGGATCCATACCAATTGATATATTGAATACTTTTTGTCTCCTTATTACTAACACTAGTTATTAAGTTATCTTGTTGCTACTAACACTATGGACTCATGTCTGAAATAAAGAAATTGAATTGAATCATATCAAATAGATGCGTTGATGAAACTATACCTACTTCTTCATACCCATCTGAGCAGCCCACAGGTACTCTTGTAACAGATATTTACACATAAATCGTAGAGAGCTTCACTTATGACAAAAACAAACATTTTTTAACCAACCAGTCAACCCTACATACCTGCGGGTCGTGAGCTTTATTGAATTTAGCATATTTCGCTCATATCGAGACATCGCGCTCGCAATGTCCCAACACTACCGTATGTGTACAATAATATGTTGCTGTACATGCTGGAAACCAGAGTTACTTATAGTTTTTGGCATCACCGTGAGATCCGGATATATAATTGATTTTAGGATTCCTCAGTCTCAACTGCACAGAAAGTGGGAAAGTGGAAGACATTCTTCACATCATGGTGGTGTGTGCCTGAAACGAAGATCTTACAGCTGTCTTAGTAATACGTGCACTTTGGTGTGGATGCTAAAGAGGTGGGAAAATGCAATATTCATATTTTAGCGTTCCCCTTGTCAGAAACAGCGAGGCTGTTATACGTATATACATATAAGCTTGTTCGGATTAGTATTTGTAGAAGATAGTTACTCATATTTAAGGACTGTATAGTGTTTATAAAATGCTCTAAGAAATATTAAGATTTATTATAACTTCCTACTATCCTACTAATATTATAAATGCGAAAGTTTGTGAGGATGTTTGTTACTCTTTCTCGCAAAAACTACTGGACGGATTTTGATAAAACTTTACAGTAATATAGCTTATACATCAGAATAAGACATAGGCTACTTTTTATCTCGTTAATTCCACGGGATCGACACTTATGCGGGTGAAACCGCGGGGCGCTGCTGGTCTTAAATAAAGATTAAAAAAAAAAAGTAAAGGATTCCTCAGCAAAAAGATATATTTCAGTAGTATGATGAGGGGAACATTTATGCCGTGCAATGACAAAATATCTTATTATCTTTTGTCGTAACACATAGGTATATAAAAAAAAATAAGTCTTAGGGGTCTGTTTTGGCATAACACGACTTTTGTTTTAGCTGCCCGCTTTCTATATGTACAATGTTTTGTCACACTCCCCAAAGAACGTAAGTTCGAAACATGCTGTATGTAGCTTGTAAATTTTATTGCGTGTTTTGTTTATTTTAACAATTTAATTCATTCAGTTCACACGTCTTTTGGTAAGTCGGTATCTGCAACCCTGAACCTCTCATGTGCGTAGAATAAAACTAGTGTTCACAGCAGCTTAGCTGTCGGCAGGATATTAGGAATGACAAAAGAAGACCGACCAACGTTCGTAGATGGATGTGTGCACCGCCCAATTGGATCTTCCGCGTAGCTATCTTCGCTACCAGTCTCAGTCTTGAGGTGACAAATAGAATCGTTTTTGTCTTGAATGATAACGTCTTCAATAATCATAGCCTACTTCTCATCGCTAAGAAATACTAAATGCAAGCAAAAAAAATAGATCATGTTCACTACACTTTGGCTCCCTTGAACCTAAACTTCAGCCAAAAACTTAGGGGAAATTGCACGACAGAATTCATGTCGTTTCTTCCAAAAGTTTTGCACATTCACAGCGACATGCACAAATGAATACTGTGTAGAACTGTGTGTGCATGCAATCGTGCGTGATTTAGTGCGGTAACGAACGGCTAAGCAAACTGTGTCGGTTGCGCGAATAGTTTGCTTAGTAACCTAATGGTACAGTCATGCTGTTTGTTTATGCTCCCTTGAGGTAGACATGGTCCCGAATGAGGTAATGGGTAACGACGATGTTGATCCTGGAAGGGCAATCATAAGTGGTCCGATGTAAGCAGGTAGTTACAATCATCAAAGGGACACATAGGGTCAAGACAAGAAAGGATTATTGAGAAAATTGCTAAGAAATTTAACCTAAAAATGAAGTCTCTACATGAGTCCTTAAGTTTACGCTAATGAAGAAGTGTGAAGGTATAGAAAGTCTATTAACCGTGTCATGAGTGACGTTTAGGAAGCAAAAACTATTCTACCCGACAGATTATTATTATTATTAGCACTACCTAAATCAAAAGCAATCAAATCTATGCATCAATGTAAAATCTACCGTGCGGAAATGCTTTGTCATATAACATCCTACGCTCTTTAGTCATAAACACAATTTGATCTACGACAACACAAAGGTATTTGACATCATTATCAAACACAGAATGCATTATGTCGTTCCGAAATCACCGCCCGAACCAACAGTGATTTGTAACAGTGATTTAGAGCTCTGCCAGACAATATGAGACCGCTACACAAACATACTATTAGTAATTTATGTGTAATGGCGTCAGTGACATGATTTCAGGTGTTGAATTGATGATTACTGCATGGTTGATGATTTCATTTTGGCTCGCATGACCTGTGTGAATGGAATTGTTTGATGCGCCAGTGAGCATGTCAGTTTTGTGTGACTGCTCATTAGTATGGCTCATACGAAAGCAAATTTTATTACTATTAATTGTCTAGTGGATGATTTACATTATTTTATGCTAAATTGTCATAGAATTTATCTTGTCGTAATCTTATCTTAATTTTTTTTTCCGCAGCTTTGGGAACATGATTTTATGACTCAGAAAGGCTTGATTTCATAAAGCATTATTTCATCTTACCAACCAGCAATATATTTCGTTAAACATTCTCCGAGCTAAAATAATGAACACCACCTTGCAGATGAACTAAATCATACTCTAACAGAACTAAAATCGAAATTAAATTTCCATCTTCCGTTGTATCTAGAGGCAGTAGGCAATGTGGGCAGGGTGCTCTCACGACCCGATATTTACGAGTTCGGCCCGATACTGAACATTATTTATGTCTCTGTTTCCCCATTTTTGTAAAAATATTTATTGTGCTCGAATATATCAAATGCGGAATCTTTTACAGTAACTTCTGTTTGGTAAAGGCTTTCAGATATTTTTGTAACGATTTTTTGGAGATCACGTGTTAACGTGGGGCTAATTGGTATAGATTGGATATGATTTTTCATTGAAGCAGTTCTCTTCTTCTTCGTGTCTCTGGCTCAGCCGTACTTTAGATCTTGTAGGCACAACTTAACTTCGCCACTTTCACAGCGTCGTCGGTGGCAGCGCAGAGGAAACATTGACTGCATGTTTTGGGACACAAAGGGCAGGATATATTAATGATTGAATTACTACTTCTACTTTCACTTTCTTGCATTGGTTTGTTGTAAAAGTCTCTGAGAATTGTCTCATATTGTCGCACCTAGTCTCACCTGTTATTTTTAACTTAAGAGATGGTTTACAAATCTGGACTCTGGTATTATTAACTTCGACCAATAGGCAGGCTACTTTGAAGTGCTGATATATTCTTCAACACGTCGGATCGGACACAAAGGGGTAGGTTGAACGTCAAACAATATGTTAACATGTGAACGAAACATTTGTATAATTTTGTGCACAGAGACACAGTGAGAGAGACAGTCAAGGAACCTTTCAGTGGAAAAATAATCATTCATTTCTTCAGGAAGATCATCTCTGGTCACATGAACTTTTGAACCTCAGGATTATTCCTCCCACTTATCACTATTTGGGTTTGTATAGCTATGTCAATCAAATGCACATCAGCACTAAGTTTTTCATATTTAGCTAGTGCTGCTTTGGTAATCCTTGCATCATTACTTTGCTAAGTTTTTCATGAGTTTATTTGTGTACTTATACCTAGTGCATGATCCTGTATTTTTATATTTTATGAGTCGGATATCTGGTTTCTTCTCTTTCATTGTATCCTTATAGTTGTCTTGTCTGTCTGTACATCTTCATGTTCCTTACCTACTTATAATAATCATATGGTAGGTACTTCTTTTCATTTATTTCGTAAATCGTTTACATCATTTTCCTCACAACCAAGCTTAGGTCCTAAATAATAATTTACATAAATACTATAAATTATATCGTTATAAAAACCCTCTCGTTGTACCACGCGACTGCTTATTCGCTGTCGAGCCGCAACGCCTCTTTCATGTTCAGAATCAGATACGTGCCGATTTATAGCAGCCCGCCTTAATTGTGGCCCGATCAGCCGGCCGCATCAATTCAATTTGTTATTATGAACACTTAATGTGAACACGGATATTTTGTGAGGAGGAAAATTGGTGGATTTGGCGTGATTTTTTAGTTATCCTAAGATTATAAACTAGATACCTGCTTATATGTCTTTGGGTCTGAAATGGATAAAATTTTAACTCCATTTACTTATACCTTACGTGTTTCAGGCCTGGTATTATGACTACTGCACTTCTAAAATATTGTTACTCTTTTCCACCTCTGTCTTGCTTAATCACTTTCGCACTTGCACATTACTGTATTTTCGTTAGCTGATTGTTTTTCTTGTAAGTATCTAATGCGTTTTTCTTATATACTTTTTTATCATCGTCCTTATTTTGGTGGTCTGAATGATTTCTAAAAGTTTGTCTATCTATTTTAATGGGACCTACTGAACAAACGGAAGCTTACAAGTTCATACATTTCCCATTTACCACTTTTAAAATATTACCTTTAAAAGCCCAAAGAGCCCAAGGAACCTGAAAGCGTGTGGACTAACATTTTTATAGAGCAATAAAGTAGGTAGAGCGCCATTCGCAGACCACCTATCGCAGAGCTATCGCAACAAATTGCGCGTGATGTATCGCCCGCTATTATTCCGTGGAGCATTGTTTTGAGAAAAGGGGGACAGTCCTGGTTTAAAAGTAGAAAGGTGAATTTAGTGTCGTCAATAATTAAGTCATCGTGTATATAAAAAGAGAGCGAAAATAATCAAAGGGCATAAAAAAATTCGTCCGCATCACTTTCAACGGGAAACGTGCCCAAAAAGCTGGCAGCATTGCCACGTTGGTGATTTATTTATCACACTAATATTATAAAGACGAAAGTTTGTGAGTGTGTGTGTTTATATGTTTGTTACTTCTCCACGCTCAAACGGCTGGACCAATTTTGATAAAATTTTGTATGGAGGTAGCTGGCACCCTGGATTAACATATAGGCTTCTTTTTATCGAAACTTATGCGGGTGAATCCGCGGGGCGCAGCTAGTTTAACATAAAACAGCCAAAGACCGCCTACACACATTTAGTTTTTAGTGTTTAAAACATGAAGTAAAAATGATATTGAAACAGATAAAATAGAAAGCACTTAAAACAGTAAAGTAAAGAAACAATATCTTTAATCAAGAACTTTTGTGTCATCTTAGCTCAGAAATTATAGGAAAAGTTCAGCTTTGAAGATGATCATTTCTGTCACTCATACCACGACAGTCTGTCTCAAAAACTTCATGTGCCACAACAACGGTCTCGTACTGTGAATCTATAGAAATTATATCAAATTGGCAGACTCTAATGCCATGGTACACCTCAATTCCATCTCTTACCGGTCATCATCTGCCTAGCCGTTTCCTTTTTTTTTCCTTTTCCTTTTTTTTAGCATTTTCTTTCTTTTTTTACCGGTGATTTATAAAATCAAAAATCTAAGCGACTTTACACAAAAGCCGGAACGTATCCCACTTTGCACAAAAACAAACAGTCCCTACCACCATTACGTCGACCGGCCGCTCGCTCGCCACCAGCTAGATTTTATCGCTCCTTCGAACCATTAAAACGGCCATAATGAAGTTTCCCTACGGATAATGCACTGGAGCATTACGCCATGATTTACAAGGCCAGCAATAAAAAGAATTTAAGGGATGACCCGGGATAGTAAAAATAGCGGGCTTGGGGCGAATCGACATCATAAATATGAGGAATGAGCGCTAGTGTGTTTTATGTTGGCAATTTTATTATATCATATTACATGTGGGTTGGAGCAGGCTTATAATGCGTATTTGGCGAGATGGTCGGTAGTACATTTTTTCACATAATACACATTTGATTCGGAGATAATTAATGGCTAGAATTCCAAAGAAATCCTTTTTTTCTATGAGATGACATAGAAAAATTTATATTGTTAAAGAAGCGTTATGCAATCGAAAGTGATAAAACTATGTCGTAAAGACAAATGAATATATGTATCTACATAGTATAGACAACAAAAACTGCAAAAACACCGAATGCTTAGATAGTCATGTGAAAATACTTGTTCGTCTACTTCATAACTAAAATATTCCCAAAATTACAATTTATTTCAATCAATAACTTGAATCTAGAACCCCCGTGTGTAAACCTCATTCCCTTCACAGTTGCCTGCCAACAAAACTCATAATCATCAGAAAATCATTATGTTTTAAAAAAGGAATTTATTCCGCATAAAAAGATTGTCTAAAACCATTGAATACAATTCAATCTTAATAACAAAGGGTCCAAATACTTAATACGGCTATTGAACGAAACCAAATTTTGTATCAATTTCAAATCATGGCGGGATTATTTTTGACCTCCTGGTGAGAGAGACCCCTTTCTGTTGAACCCTGAAAGTGTTGCATAGATTACGTAATTCATGGCAGATGTACCACTCTTTGGCAATCCCAAGAATGGTAAGTACATCAAAATAGTCACTAAAGTCAGTACTTCAGTGACGATTTTGAGCTTTCTATACTCTTCCTTAAGATAATGGCTCATTGCTGAGCGTCGTGATGTGCTCAGCTAAACTTTTTTTGAAGATCGCCCTCCATTTTCGGGAGTCTTTTCTACTCAAGCAACTTATTTACAAATTATTATTATATAATATAATGTATGTTTCTTAGGCTGCATGGTCCTAGAGATTGGTAAGGGTCTCTTCTACAGGGTGTTCACTTCTGGGCAAAGGCCTCCCCCAAGTCCTTCCAGGAACTCCTTTCCCGCGCCACCTCGAACCAGTCCTCGCGGTACGCGTTTTGTAATCTGGTTAATTTTTTTATGAGCCTGAAAGAAATGATTTGATTTGTATTTTAGTTTTGTATTAGACAGTTTTTAATAAATTATATTGTATTGACTGTGCGTGTTTGTGTTTTACAAAATATTTCATACAACGACGAAAAGAAGAAGTCTACCTACCAATAAACTTTAATCTATGACCGTAATACCCAGGACCCCTGGACGGCGCCCCGCGGGATTCGAACTCGCTACCCACCGTATTAAAGCCGACGTTACACTCAATATTAGGCGTAATGATGAAGCGGGTTCTTATTACTTATTACTTACTGAATGACGAGGGGATTTTAGTTTTTTTTTTTTGGAATAATAAATTATGAATTTTTGGTTTTTGTACTGTAAGGTGATATGGCTTAATCCACTCATGAGTGTAATTAAATGCAATATTTATAATCTGTTTGGTCCGTTAAAATTCTAGCATTTAATTTGTCTTGCAATCTAGTCGCTCAAACACCAGATTAATGGTCCTGAAATATTAAAATAAGGCTGTCTACTACTTTTATTTTTATACAGGGTGGCAGCACTGGCAGCACATGATTCTAGACTCCCTAGCGTAGAAATTGTTCGTCGGTTATCAAGAAAAAACCACTTCTTCCCCACTGCTCAACTAGATTGCTCAACTGCATAAAGTTGAGCAGTAGGTAATACCAATGGCTCAATTGATAATTGCTCAACTATGAATAGTTGAGCAGTGGGTAATATCCGCTGATCAACTAAAACTGCACAACTATTCATAGAGCAGTGATATACCCACGCGGTAAAAATATATGGACCAGCAAATTTTATAATTTTTTTTTGTTAGAATATACTGTCCCACTGTGGGGCAAAGGCCTCACCCAAATTCTTCCAGGAATTCTTTTACCGCGCCACCTCGAACCAGCCCCCGCGGTACGCGTCCAGGTCATCTCGCCATCTCTTTCTGGGCCGGCCTCGGTGGCGCCGTTCATTTTGTGGATATTTTTGCCCAGCGGTCATCGTGCAATCCCATTTTGAGCCTGGCAACCTATATCCAGTATGCCCGTTTTGGAACGCGGCGTGGTGTTCCGAATTCTGTCCTGTCTTTTAACACCCGGAATGCTGCGTTCCATCGCTCAAATTGGCAAATTTCAAGGCGGAACTTTGCGACTCGGTGGGCGACCAGGTTTGAGCACCGTAGGTTAGGACGGGACCTTTTTTTATTAACCTAAGAAAAATTTCATCGCAGGCCAGTGCAGAACCTCTCGCGTCCGGCTCTGGTTCAAGTAATGGTCCGGGGCGAGAGGGAGTGGGAGGCAGTCACCTCCTTCTGCGAAGCAGTCATGCTAGCGAAGGAGGTGGCGGGACGGCTGAGGGAGAGAGCCTTACGTCCCAGCCACCGCGGGAGACGCTCCGGGCGTCGGGAGCCGCGTGACGACTCCCGGCCACCGTAGGCGCGGGCCTGCGGACAGAGAGTAACGGGTAGCTCACCGTCCGATCAGGACCAGGCCCGTGCCGGACGGCGCGTACGTGTTCCACGCGCGCCTCAAAGAGATGTCAGCAAAAAAGAAGGGGCCTGCCAGGGCCGAAGAGTGTCGGGGGTGCGGGGTTGTCCGAAAGCGTTACCGCTACCCCGGAACATAAAGGGCTAAGGAAGAAACACGGGTGCGTTTTAGTCAGTAAGAGTCTGACACTCCCTTCCGCTCCACCCAGAGCGGGAGGGGTCATTTGATGATTTCCAATCCATAACAAAAAAGAACAAAAATACGTCGATTGTCCTTGCTACCCTGTCTTTATTAGGTATTATTCTCTCTCAGGTTTTAGAGTCTATCGAGTCTGAATAGGGCTAGATTCCGTCGAATCATCCAAAGTAATGTAGATATTTTTCACGAGATGCATGTGAACAAAGAGTTGTGTGTTTTGTGCCTCTTATAATAATTTCATCTTGCTTAAGTGTGGTTTTACATAGATTGTGTACAGTCAGCAGAAAATATTTGCATTACTTATAACTTGAATTAATTTCAGCCATATTTAAGTAATTTGAAGTAAGTCAAAAATGAATTTGATGTTTCATATTTTATAAAATACTAGCTTCTGCCCGCGACTTCGTCCGCGTGAAATTTCTTGTTACCCCACCCCGTCGCATTGCATCGCCTGCCTGCGCTATTACTTCGTTTTCGCTTAGCGTTCTTTCGAGCCTTTTTTTCTTTTTACTCAGCTCCTAAGAGTCCTAGCCTGATGTTAAATAGCCTATAGCCTTCTTCAAAAATTAAGCTATCAAATGCAAAGTTTTTTTTCAAATCCGACTACAAGTAGTTCCAGATCCAGAGATTAGCGCGTTTAGAAAAACAAACTCTTCAGCTTTATTGTAAACTAGCTACGCCCGCGGTTTCACCCGCATAAGTGTCGATCCCGTTGGAATATCGGCATAAAAAGTATATTATGTCCTTTCCCGGGACTCAAGCTATCTCTATACCAAATTTCATCTAAATCGGTTCAGCGGTTTAGGCGTGAAAAGGTAACATACAGACAGACAGAAAGACAGAGTTACGAGTACTTTCGAATTTATAATATACAGGAATATTTTTTTATCACCATCCAAATTTTTACAGGTTGTTCTACCCATGAATATGAACAACTTTCACTATGGGACCAACTCTGAAATCACGAAAAAAAATCAGCTGTTTCATACATTTTGGTCAAGTAGGTATTAAACTTTTGTACTCGTATTAAACAGCTGATTTTTTTTTCGTGATTTCAGAGTTGGTCCCATAGTGAAAGTTGTTTATATTTATGGGTAGAACACCCTGTAAAAATGTGGATGGGGATAAAAAAATCTTCCTGTATAAGTATGGATATAGATTGTCTTTAGTAGTAGTTGACATAGATTGTCTTACACAATTAAACCAATACTTAATTCACGAAATCAACTAGTCCCTATTTCCATTTCAATCCTATCACTAGCCGCCCACGAGCCCAACAAACGATGCCATACATCACTCCCATAGCGTGTCCGCAGAACATTAGTCTAACCGAATCAATGAGCCATTGTGGTTAGTACATTAAATTCCGCGCCATAACTCATGGTGTGCCATAATTTCGTTCACAAAAGACCGCCTGGACGGCCGTGACTAATGTAGGTGGAAGAAAATGAAATGAGATGTCGCTGACGGTTTGTTGCTGGTTTGGGAGCTTCTTGTTGGGGAAATTGTGGTGGTTTTTAACCGACTTCAAAAAAGAAGGAGGTTTTCAATTCGGATCATCATCATCATCATCTGCCTAGCCTTTTCCCTACTATGTTGGGGTCGGCTTCCAGTCTAACCGGCGGGGCAATTGCCTAACACTTTATCAATCGGAATCAGTTTCATTTTGACAGTTCAACAACATTCATTGCGTTATTTACGTGTTGAGCAGACAAATTTTTTAAACTTATGAAGCAATGGATAGCAATTGGCTTCGAAATGATTCTGATTTCGATTGATAGTGTGTTACGCAATTAGGGTGCAGATGAAGCTGAATACCAGTATTTTACATGGAGCGACTGCCTATCTGACCTCCACAACCCAATTACTGGGTAATACGATACCCCTTGGTAAGACTGGTTGATTAGGCTCTCAATAAATTCGGATGTTTAAATATATTTTTTTGTACAAAGCCTTATCTAAACTAATATTATAAAGAGAAATAATTTGATTTTTTGTATTTTTATTTATAACGCTTTTACGCAAAAACGCATGAACGGATTTGGATGAAATTTGGCACATGGGTTGACCATGACCTTGATTTGGACATAGGATACGTACTTTTTATATATATTTCCACGGGATCGAGACTTATGCGGGTGAAACGGTGGAACGCAGATAGTAGTCTTATAAAACTGAAAGATCGAAGGTTTAGTTACTGATTTGTATAATAAACTGAATTTTAAACCCTTGTGAGAAAATAGAATATCTACACTGATCTTCGACCAGCACCCTGATTGCGTAATACACTTTCAATCACAATCCGAAAGGTTTTGAAGGAAATTAATACATATTGCTTCATTTGTTAAAAAAATTATTCTGCTCATCAACGTATATAACGCAATGAATGTTGTTGAACTGTCAAAATGAAAGGCATTGTCATTGTAAGTGTGTTATGCAATGACCCCGCAAGGTCAACTGCTAGTTGACGCTAAAGCTTTTGATCCTGATTGCCATAGGAGTGACTATGAGAGTCTTTAAGGCAGCCGTGTGGTCAGTTCCATTTAGCGGTAGCCTTTAGTTTACTTTTCAAAGGTTTATAATTAGTACCAGGTACCGTATTATGACGTTTTAATGCCATCATGATTAGTGTGAGAGAGAGATGGAGCTATACATAACCGAGAGCACCATCGCTTTTAAGGACTGGAATCATAATAGCATTAATACTTCATAATACGACCCCTGCACCGTAATTGCGTAATACACTATCAATCGGAATCTGAATCATTTTGAAGCAAATTGATAATCCATTGCTTCATAAGTTCGAAAAATTTGTATGCTCAACACTTAAATAACGCAATGAATGTTGTTGAACTGTCAAAATGAAACCGATTCCGATAGATAATGTGTTACGCAATTGCCCCGCTGGTGTGAATGCTAAAACGTCAAATATTATGACACAATACCTAGGTGGTCTATATTGGATAAAGTGTTTGTAATAAAATGCACATGCAGCAACCAAGTGTACCAAATAAAATATTGCCCCAATTAGTAGTAACCCAATCTGTCCGCGGCGCGTGTAGCGGTGATCCAATAGAAAAATTAATCACTACATTTTGTTGGGCAACTATCGACATACACGTGTCGATATTGTGCCGATGTCGATAACTTGTCGCGTATTATGTCGGCGATGAAGTATGATTGACAGCCGCTGGAGTAATTATGTAAGGGCAAGTCTGATTATTGCTTCCCAAGTACGTATTTTGATTTGAAATAATTTATTTAACTACCATTAAGCTTTATTTATCCACGTAGTTTTTTTCAAAGTCAAAGTCAACACATTAATATCAATTTAAAAAAAACATCTAAACTGGATGCTGATAAATGTTTTACTTGATTGATTTTAAGTGGTTATCGTGGCTTCAAAAGCCGTGAACATAGTAGCAATTCGTCTATTTTTACTGGAAAAAGAATTATCAAAATGTGTTCAGTAGTTTTTGAGATAATCGCGGACATACAAACATACATACATACGGGTCGAATACAGAACCTCCTTTTTTAAAGTCGGTTAAAAAACAGGGCCGGAACAAAAAGTAAGTAAAAATTATACGAAGCGGTCTGATCGGAGAACTCCAATGTCGTGTTTCACTACAAACAAGCTTTGATGAAACAACTGGGTTTGTTCATTGTCAGCTTGAGTTTAACTTGAACTATCTAAGCAGCTAAAATTAAATTCCATTCTATTCCCTCGCTTAGCAACCTTATCTCCCACTATCGACACTTCCTCATCTCTACGTGCACCGCCGCGGGTGTCCGCATCACAACGAGCAGGTCGGATTAGCGGTCGCCGGTCGCGTTCCGGTTGCACCCTTTGTGAATGTGACGCCACCGGCAATGAACGGGCCGGAGTGCCGGACAGCAAGTACATGAGTGTGCTTGTAGGTACAGGAGGTTTACAATGACATGATGTGGTATTGTATGTAGTTTGATGGAAGATAGATAATGAAAAGAGAACTTCAGGCACCAGGCACAGCTCCAGGCATGAGAAAGCAAAACGTGTCATAAAACAGGGTTTTATTCATTCATTTTAAATATAGACTACCTAGTTACCTAGCTAAAAAAAACCGCAGAAGTTGACATGCGCAAGCAATTCTTTATTTAAAAAAACTTCCGAAAGTGAGTTTTCAGAGATTGTTTACACGTTAAAAATATGTAAGTATAATATTGTCTTGTTGCTTATCTAAACTTCGCTGAAGAACGGGCAAGTAACTTCATGGCTAGCTACGCTTAGCCACTAGAATTTGAGACCATCTAAAATGGTACCTAGCAACGGAGTTTTCACTGTCCCCATCTTTAAATAATTTTCACTCTTTGCTTACCAAATCTGCAACCCACTAGGGGTCACCTATGGTGTCGCTGCGTGAGCAGTCGCACCGTTGATCCAGAACGCTCAGCAGAATACTTAATTGATCATTATAACCGCTGGGCATAACTATTAACCGCGAAACTAGGTGATACAAATGCCGAGTTGAAAGTGAAGATGTATAGGTATTAGATGTTGATCATACAAAAGTTATTTATAAGACATCATTACCTATTAAGTACTTTCTTGTATTTAAACTCTAGGGCAGGAGCCATAGATATATCAATTTCATTTCTATGGCAGGAGCCCTAGAGTTTAAATCTTATAATATGGACGCGTACCGCGAGGTCTGGTTCGAGGTGACGCTGGAAAAGAGTTTCTGGAAGGATTGGGGCTTTGCCCAGAAGTGGGACAACAGGTACAGGCATAGTTTGGTATCAGTCTCGAGTTCTAACAAAAAGGTTTTAAGATTTATTCACATCATGATAATATTTACATAATATAAGCTAACATTTTTTTAAACAATAATAATTATGCACATGTACAAAAGTTACAGTTTTATCAAGCTTGGAACAACGCCATCTACCAAACATAACTCTAACTTCAATACTACAGTAGCCTTGACAAATTTACAAACGTTGAGTATGTTTGTAAAGCCGAGGTTTCAATATTGATTCAGAGATGTCACTGCAAGAACTGGAAACAGTAGGAAAACAATTTCAGTTTGCTGCAAATAGTGACGATTTTACATTCTAAGAATGGAATTAAGAAGTAAAAAAATTAATCTCCTAGCTTGTAATTCATTTCCAAATAAATAATAATTTCACAATAAAATTAAGCTTTTGAACAGCGCCATCAAATTAGATCGTGGAGTTACCACGTACAAAGAACCGTAGTCAACGATAGACATAGTATTTGCACTGGTTAATAGATGGCGTTGTATTAAAATCTGAGTATATTTCTTGTTTTAATATGGATAGCAGTCTTCAAGAAATTGGTAATATGCGTTTTTATCATTTCTAACGTAATAATATTATCGTATCGTAGCCACGTTCATAAAATGCACCATGAATTCCATGAATTCCTACGTGCACGTTATACCTTATGGTAGACAAAAATTTAAACGACGTCCACGTCCATTGTCACATTAGAAAATACATTTAAATAAATATAAGTATACATTCAATACATGGGGTATTGGATAGATTCATGACCATTACAAAACAATAAGCTATCCTCGGTAAATTTTACATTACCTACCCGCTAGCCGCTAACGTAACGTAAGTAGGTAATAATATAGGTACGTACTTATATAAGTACCTATATTATTACCTACTTACGTTACGTAATAATCTAAGAAGGTCGAATGCCAAAATGCCTTAATTGTGACTATAAGTGCCTCGTTACCTACTATTGAGGCAATTCCCTTTGTTTGAACCAGTCCTCGTGCCTATAAGGCAAAATATTATCTTTAGGCTTTTCTATAAATAACCCTAAGGCCCGGCGTACATTGGCGGCACGGCACGGTAGGGGATGTTTCGGCATCCCTACCAGTACTTAATCGCACACTGGCGGTAACTATGCCGTGGCATCCTTAAGTATGCCGCGACGTCCTTAAGCATACCGAAGCGTCCATAGGCATGCCTAGGCAGCCTTAGACACTGTGCTCGCGCCTAGCTTTTTTCACAATAGTCGGGGTTCGGGCGGGTGTTGTCTTGCCGCGGTATCCCGAAGACTGCCATAGCGTTCCGAGGGATGCCGAAGCGTTCCGAAGGCTGCCGACACGGCATGCCTAAGCATAACGCGGTGTTGTTTTTGTACCTACGACCATTAACATTGAAACAAAAACTTGTAAAATATCTTGCCATGCCGTGCCGCCAATGGATGCCGGGCCTAATGCTATTAAAACCCATTTCGAAAATATTTACGAACGTAGGTAAGTGTAAGCATTGTTTCCTTTTTCGATGATATACCTACATCGTACGAAATTAAAGATTACATAATTAATTTATAAACGGTACTTAATTTTTGAAAGATATTTATTTTGATCTAATAAATAATCAAGTTGATTTACTTACTGTAAGTACTAATAGTGTGTTTCTATTTTTTTATGTGTACCTAACAATGATTTTGGACAAGGTACCGAGATGGGAATGTTTTGTGGGCATGATAAATAAATTTATGGGTGAGTACCTAAAATAGTTTCAAGTAATGTACTAAGTAATAATCTTAAGTAATACGCATAAAGTAATTAAATATATTTTAGTAGGTTTTTTCCTCAAATTAACGCGGGTGAAACCGCGGGGCACAGCTAGTATTAGATACAGGTAATTAAAGATTCGTAATACCTACTCACAATTAATCGATAGTGGAGTGGAATTTATCAATACCTATTAACCCGATAGTATTAACCCAACGCAAGATAATTTAGAATAAAAAAATTTTTACAAAAAAAACAACCGACTTCAAAAAAAAAACACTACAAAGTGAAAAATAACTGTAATTTCGGAAGTCGGTGTCTTTGGTTCCGCATTTTCGTTTTTTGACACCGACTTCCGAAATTAAAGTTATTTTTCACTTTGTAGTGTTTTTTTTTTGAAGTCGGTTGTTTTTTTTGTAAAAATTTTTTTATTTTTCACTTTTTAGTTGTACCTACCCCACATAAATTCAATTAACACCAGTGCATTGAAGAATTGAAGACACAACTCGAAGAATCATCAAAATTCGCATAGAAATGCCGGAGATGCAGTACATTTATGCATATAACTTCGTACATAAGAATAATTACCTAATGTATTATATACTAAAACCTTCCTGAAAATATGTAGATCACACTAATGAAAGAATTATCAAAATCGGTTCAGTAGTTTTTGAGATAATCGCGGACATACAAACATACATACATACATACATACATACATACATACATACATACATACGGGTCAAATACAGAACCTCCTTTTTTAAAGTCGGTTAAAAAGAAGGCAGAATTATAAGCAACAATGTTGCCATACATACGGGGTCATATTTGAGCATGCAGAAGGATTTAGGGTGCGTAAGTATTTTAGTTTTACCTACTAACTTTACTGGGAACCCGCGTCTTTATGTACATAAAGACGCGGGTTCCCGGTAAAGACAAGCCGGTACCGATCGGTGCGGGTAAAATAGCCCCGTATTCCGTTCCGTTTTCCGGTTTTCGTATCCCGTGCTGAGCGATAGCCGTTTTGCGTGGATGTGACGCAGGTTTCCCTACATTTTTTAAGTTTTTTGTGTTTATGTTTGTTTTTGCGTCATTTTCGTATTTTCTTTCTTTCTTTATTAACTTATGCGCTCACACATAAAGAAACAGGTAAAGCATTGTGACCGTTCCTTTCCGTAGATCAACCTGTAGTGATCTGTACTGGAAAACCCGTTGTGTACATAATTATGCAAGCACCTGTACGGACGAATCCAAGTCATTTCTTTCAACTGAGGGGCAATTCTCGTAATTTTAAGAACGTTCACAGTCTGATCTCAGTCTCAATCTGTCAAAAATACCCCTAATTTCCCTACATTTTGACAAGTTTTTGACATTTGTTTGTCGCCGAGATGAGATTGCGACTAGATTTTGAACGTTTTAAATTACGAGAATTGGCCTCCTGTTTCATTGTACAGACGGGCAGTACATTAGGCTACCCAAAACTGTCTAATTTTCCCAATCAACCTTGTACCTTATACTGTGGCGATAAAGTTGAAAATCTATAAAAGAAATTTTACAGGTAGTAGTAGCTTGATGTGCCGGCGCCAGTACCTAGTGACATTGTACAGACGCCAGCACATCAAGCTACTACAATCTGTCATAGATTTGAGCCAGGAGGTGGGTCGCTCCACACTTTTTGAATTCAATTTAAGTCAATTTAATTACTTTATATTTTTTAGTACGTGATAATAGCGTGTTTATTAGTTTTTTTTTTAACTCATCATAATCAGCCTATAATGTTCCCACTGCTGCGACACAGGCCTCCTCTCGGTGAGAGAGAGAGGGCCGTAATCCAACAAGCGAGCCCAGTGCGGGTTGGCTGATGTCACATGTCTTCGAATTTTTGGTTCTAGGACATGCCGATTTCCTCACGATGTTTTCCTTCACCGTTTTGAAAGCAGTGGTGATGAAATAATTTACACAAAGTAAAGTGCCTGTCTGGGTTCGAACCTACGACCTACAACTCGTAAGTTTTGGCCGTTACCACTTGGCCACCACTGTTCCTAAAGTTTTTTAAACTACATATTTTTATTATCGTATTAAGTACAATACAACTAAATCTTGTCGAATGAATGGGAATGACCAGCAAGAAACACGTCTACCTACGAACATTGCTAGGGTATTCGTTTCGTGTGGGATCTATCACATTGTGTTTTCAAACTTTACGTTCATGGTGTATAAACAAGTCAAAACGGTTTATGCCCATTTACTATGACATTTATTTTTTAAATGTTGCAGCATCATGCTGAGATAGGAGCCCTTTGGCCTGGTATAGGACTTTCTGTTCATTTTTCTTTTTATTACTTTTTTTTATATACTTAACTTGGATTTTTTTTACTGTGTTTAGTTTAGTTTGTGATCTTCCTATACGAGTCGCAATAAATACTTTTTCTTTATTTCTATTATTCACATCATCTATACTGTCTATACTAATATTATAAAGAGGTAAAATTTGTTTGTAAGTTTGTATGTAGGGGGTAATCTCTGGAACTACCAGTCGCATTTGAAAAATTCTTCTTGCATTTGATAGCCCAATCCTTGAGGAAGGCTATAGGCTATTTAACATCACGCTTTGACCCTTAGGAGCCGAGGAAAAAGAAAAAAAGTAAAAAAGAACGTTAAGTGATAGCGCGGGCGCGTGATGCGATACGACGGGGTGGCTCGGGGGAAACAAGAAGTTTCACGCGAAGGAAGTCGCGGGCTGAAGCTAGTTTAATATAAAACGGCTATCCGCGAATTACACTGTCTATAAAAATAATTAGCTATTAGTTAAATAAAATTAGACAAAAATACACTCATCTCACAGAACTCCAACGTACTGACATGATCGTCTTCCAATCCTCATCATGATTATATTAGGAGTTTATCGTCAGTATCGAGTCTACCTTCAGGAAATTGTCTTGGATTGCAATTTTAATTTACCCCATGTAGATATCTACATTTCATAATATTTATTATGACGATCGATTGATAAGTCCTAACCTACGTCTGATTATTGTGGAACACCTGAAGATTAGGACAGTTTTATATACGGATATGATAATAGTCACTTATACCTATTTGTGATAATTTTTTTATCATAATTAGATATCAAGAAGTAATCTTCATCAGCAATAATTGTAAATATAGACAGAAGTCAAATCATTTACAACCCGCAAGAGTTAACTTGAGACTACGGTCGGGTGACGTAAGCGTCGATGAACGAACGATACTGAAGTATCGATGGCGAGAGCGGTAACAGCGCGGGGGTCGGGAGGGAACGCTCGGGTCTCAAGTTAACTCTTGCGGGTTGTACATCTTCGTCATTTATAAGACCAGAATTTAAAAAGAAAAGAGAATTTGCTCATTGCATAATATTACTATTATTTTCTTTGAAGAAGAATGTCATCATCACTCATGTCATCATTTGTTCTGTGTCTGGGTGTAATTTATCTATAATATGTATGTATTTAGAAATATATAAGTATGTTTATCAGTTGTCTAGTACCCATAACACAAGCTCTGCTTAGCTTGGGACTAGATGGCGTTGTGTGATAGTTGTGGAATATTATTATTATTATATCCTTTATTTAACTATATACATATAAATTATATTTTTAAATATTAGTATAAAAAATATATAAAAACATTTAAAAATATAAAAAATAGTAGCCCACCGGTATCGGGAACAGGGTCCAAGCTACCGGCGCGCGGCGGTCAGGGCTCCAGAGAGAGGAACCTCCTGACAATGCGAGCCGTGTCCAGAAGTACCGCTTTCTGAATCAAGCCCTTGATCCAGCTGCCCAACATGAGCCTCCTCAGGTGTTGGTCGAGGCTCTTGGCAATCAACCCATTGGCTGTGACGACTATCGGCACAATGATTGCTGAGTCAACATCCCACATGTCGACCACCTCGCGAGCCAAGTCGAGATACTTTATTTGTTTATCTTTCTCGGCTTTCACGAGGTTCTCATCATGCGGGACGGTTATGTCAACAATCATTGCGCGCCGCTCTAATCGATCCATCACCACTATATCAGGCTTATTGGCAACAATAGTCCTGTCAGTGATGATGATTATTATTATTATTATTATTCACTAGGAATTATTATGAATCTTTATGTTTAAGTATAACTATAACGTAACGGAAAGCAGTCACAACAGTCAAGCAATCATTATGTATGTACAGTCAACAAAAGAGATAAGTATGCAAGATGTCGGATATAGTTGAAGTTTAGTAAGAAACCGATGGACGTTGTCGACTGAAATTTAATTTGATAAATGAGCCGTTTGTTTTCTATTAATTAAATTAAATTTTATTCGAGAACATCCATGAGTTTCTTACTAAACTTCAACTATATCCGACGATCCTGCATACTTATCTCTTTTGTTGACTGTACATAATTTAGGGAAAATGTAGTCAAAACTAAATATGGCTTTATGGCTTAAAAATTACCTGGAAGTTCACTATAGAGTTTCTAGCTAGTTTTTAAAGATTCCGTTCCCAAAGGGTGCCAACGGTCTGCCCGTCCGTCCGTCTGTCATAAGGCTGTATGTTTTGAACCGTAGTAGGTAGACACTAAAAAATCACAGATAGATTTTTGTTCTTGTATGGGGACCTCCTTTATTTTTAAATTTATTTTAATAAAATAAAAAACCATACAAGAATGAAAATATGTAGTGTTAGGAGATATTTTCGTTCACCGTTTTGAGAGCAGTGGTGATGAAATAATTTAGACAAAGTAAAGTGCCAGCTTGGGTTCGAAATTTCGAACCCCACCACACCTACGACTCGTAAGCCGTTACCACTTGGCCACCACTGCTCTTAAGTTTAAGTTCTAAGTTAATAGAGGTTATATAAGCTACTTAAGTATTTCGCTCAATTAAACAACGGTTCATGCCAATTTTTACGCCCGTTACCGGTGGGACAACATTATTTTTTCTTTTTCAATGGTGTTGATTTACAGTAGGCATTGTTTCATGGGAAATGTCGAAATTATAGTCGTAAAAAGGATAAGAAAACGTGTAAGATCGTTACGTGTCTCACGTGCAAAGTCGCCTTCAAACAATAATTGCTATAGCGATGACTTTTCATATATAGGTAGGAAATTCAAAGTATTCTGAAGGATGAATAATATAGCGACCTCTACTTGACCAAAAACTACAACATAATCCCAATAGGAACAAGAAATCTCATAATAATGCTATTATGAGATTTCTTTCGATTATACAATCAATACAATAATAATCAGATAATTTAAATAATCGGTGTATTACTAATTATGGGCACGTTTTTATTGTCACGTATGTTTATCGTCTTAAGTTCGCAAAAAATCCAATTGTTTTAGTTCATTTGGTGATAATAATTGGTGCAAAAAAGACGCGTTTCATGTGGTGCTGAAAATATAAAAAAAAACAGGTGAGTTTTCATTGGTTTGGAAAGATGATAATTATCAAATAACTCACATATTTAGCGCATCTGTTAGGTACTCAATTACCTATACTTACATTTTTAATCGATTAATCCCCGCTAATGAGTCACAATTGACTTTCTATCTGTAATGGGCCACCAGAGGCCCGCTCCGGGATGGAGCGATTAATGTCATGCTTTAACCAAATTCCAATTACTTTTCTAAATTGACTTACGGTTTTCTTTCCTTCTTGTAATAGGTAATATGGAGTGGTGTTCGCAACTCCACATCAATGCGCGTATTTTGTGTATACAGGCTTATTTTTTTATCACCATCCAAATTTTTACAGGTTGTTCTACCCATGAATATGAACAACTTTCACTATGGGGCCAACTCTGAAATCACGAAAAAAAAATCAGCTGTTTCATACATTTTGGTCAAGTAGGTATTGAACTTTTGTATGAAACAGCTGATTTTTTTTTTTTGTGATTTCAGAGTTGGTCCCATAGTGAAAATTGTTCATATTCATGGGTAGAACAGCCTGTAGAAATTTGGATGGTGATAAAAAAATAAGCCTGTATTTCTGTAATAGTAAATAGTCAACAGCACCCGCTTTCTTATCTGCGCGTGTATTTCAATAATATATTCAGTACAGTTGCACCTGATCATGGAATTTCCTTTGTTTTAATTAGTTGCTAAGCTTATCAACAATTTTCCTAGGTGCTATGCTTTATTAGCATTGTTTAATATTTATTGCTAACTTAATATATTCCCTAGGTGAAATTCCATAATGGCATTGTTCAAAAGCAACTCTATAGGTGAGCTGCTCGGAAATATGGATACATTGCATGACTAGTTATTTCACAATCGGGGATTATGTCAAAACTTGCTAATAATTTTATTTAATATGCTGATTGCAGGATGACAGGTGCAAACGCCAAACAGGAGGTGGTCAAAGACAAAGGTGGTGATAAGGTTGTAGAACATACAAAGCAAACCAAGCACCAGTGGGAGCCTCTCACAGATGGAGTGAAGTGGATTGAGAAATATAGTGAAAATCTTGAGAACTTCTTCGAAAGAATACCAGAGTTCATCACTACCTTCATTGCCACATTAGCTGTCTTCACATTCGGAGCTACTTTAAGAGGTATGTAATGACATTTTTCTATTTCTTGTAAGTACGATTTAATACGATTAGTCATAATTTTGATAAGACTTAGATTAGGTTGTATTAACGTCGGTTTATCTGCACTATGAAAAGCTTATGAAGTGTTATATTCTTCGTTTTGGTTAATGAAGCGTTTTATATTAGCTTCTGCCCGCGGATTCATTCGCGTGCAAAACATGTTTTAACATAAAATATATGCTACTAGCTGCGCGCCGCGGTTTCACCCGCAAAGTCCCGATCCCGTGGGAATATCGGGATAAAAACTATCCTATGTCCTTTCTCAAGTTCCAAACTATGTCTGTACCAAATTTCACACAAATCGGTTCAGTAGTTTAGGCGTGAAGAAAAGACAGACAGGCAGACAGAGTTACTTTCGCATTTATAATATTAGTTTGGATGACATTCGGCAATACTGTAGCTTCCCATTAGTGAAAGAATTTGTGGAATTGGATCAGTAGTTCCGAAGACTACCTCCTACATACAAACACACTTTTACCTCTTATAATACGACTAGCTGCGCCCCGCGGTTTCACACGCGTAAGGGTCGATCTCATAGGAATATCGGGATAAAAAGTAGCCTATATGTTAATCCAGGGTGTCAGCTACCTCCATACAAAATGTTATCAAAATTGGTCCAGCCGTTTGAGCGTGAAGAAGTAACAAACATATAAACACACGCACACACATACTCACAAACTTTCGCCTTTATAATATTAGTCTGAAGTGTGATGTGATGACGAGTATATTATATTCACGGATTCATTTTTATTTAGTTTATTGATGACCTCAGACAGCGCCATAGCATTAGAGATTATGTTTCATGTCATTCCCATGAGATTGTCAATCATGAGTTGAATAAAAAAACCTATTCAATACTTCACACATGCTCCCCAGCCTATCTTCAATTATTATGACTTAACTTTAACTCCACTTGAGTTGATTTTGAAATAGCAATCAGTATCAATTAGCCAAGTTTTAATCACTGCTGTCAATTTCAATTTATATTCATAATAATAATTTATAATGCAGACCACTAATCACGCAGATTCTGCATAGCAGTAAACGCCCATTTTAACGATGATTTATTCTGCAAAGCTTAAATTAAATGTCATCGGTCACGTGAAATTGATATAGCTTTAAGTCATAAATTACTAAACTAATTCATGTTAACTGATTTGAAATAATTATGATAAGATAGTTAAAACAGTCGACGCTGAGGCAATGTTAAGGACACAGGTTAAATGAATGATTTTGATAACGCTCGATGAATAGTTATAGCTACAGATTAACCTTTGGGAAACATTGGTGATATTATAAATGATAATTTAGCAGTAGCATGCTGAATTGCATTAATTAAAATCGGTGCCTTCAAAGTTACATAACAACATAACACATAATTATCATAACATTCACAAAGGGTTAGAGGTGCACCTGTAGCGTAGCAACCCACATTTCACCACCAATACCAATGATGATGTTTAAGACCAATGTAATAGTCGAGCGCATTGCCAAATTAAATAATATTTGCCGTATATTTGCTCTTGACGACAATGTAATCAAGCATTAACAATGTTGCAATCAAGACAGTGGAGCTAATTGATCAATTCGATATGCTATCTTTGACATTGGTATTCGGGTTGACGTAGTGATTCAAAAGTATGTGATTGTAAATTATACCAAACATTTACTACTAGTACAGCTGCCATGCCATATATGACGCGAACTCCGTTCATTAGTATTGAATTTCTGATTTTCATCATCTACTTTTGCTGTTGACTTTACATCTTTGTGACGTATGACGTCTCCAAATTAGACAAAAAATAAGACAAATGTACATAAAACAATAATGACTGATGAAAAAGGACTTGAAATGTCGAAAAGATTCATATTTATATTGCTTCGTGGCCGGTCTCTGTAGGTCTAGGTTGTAATCGTATGTCACGGTATGCATGGCAACTCTAGTCGCCTGACTATAGGAAGAGACAAGACATTATTATTGTCATAGAAGATGGTCCCTGTTAGTGAATAGTCCCGGGAAATCCGGGAACGGGGATCGCGAAATGTTTTTATCTTGCCCTGTCATTTCGTCTTTCTCTTACTTTGTCCGTTTCAACACTTTCAACTCTACTACTACGTAGCAAGTGTATTCCACGCCAAATTAGAAATATTCTAAACGCGAAGTATCATTTCCCGAAAGTATCGAAAGTACCGGGAATCCCGCTTCTTTAGCCAGAAGGTCCCGAAAATCCCGGTTCTGCATTCCCTAGTCCCTGTAATTAAGAGATCCTTGTGTCAACACCTTTGCTTCTTTTTGAAGTGAAACTTCTTTACGCACGCTTGACTTGGGGAGTAAGCTGGCGAACGCGTAACGTAAGCGTTACGAACACACGTGATCGGGCGAGGCGAACGGGAGTTGAGTGGGGGATATAAGCAAGAGAAAGCAGTCCGCGCGCACATTTTCTTTCCCTCTTCCTCTCATAGCCAAATACGTTTGAAGTTTCACTTCAGTCGTGTGGTCATAAGCACACTCGGTTTTTTTATTTAAAGTTTGATGGTGCAGATGAGTACTTCGCGACGATACTTTTGATGTGTTGGAAGTCGTTATTACGAATACGTATTAGTTATTACGAATTTTCTTGTTGTAGTCTTTGCCCCCTAAGCCTTGCTCTTTGTGCCTGTCTATGTTCCAAGTTACCTAGAATCAGTTTTTTTTATATGTCTATTAGCCGTCCCGTTGTCGTTATCAATTTTTATAGGCCCCAAGTGTTGCAATTAGTTTATCGCAAATATAACATGGCTACCTACCGATGCATTAAAAGATATTGTAATTAGTGTCATCACGATTGTATTAAATACCTCGAAGCTAAATTGTTTAGAGAATAATTAATTATCTATCGATGGATCGCTATCTATTCAATTTAAAACAAAGTTTACAATTGCTTCTGAATATGTATAGGTTTTGAAGTGTTTCGATTTTAGAATTACATTATTCTAAAAGCTCAATAGCTTTTTACATTGCACGGTGGTACCGCCATAGGTCATTAATGCAAAAATTTCATCATCGATTCCCCCAACTTAATTACCTATAATGATTTACCGATAAACAAGCTACCCAAAAATATAAATATGTCACCCATTTTACCAAATTATCACTTATTTTTCGAGCTCCGAAGTGAACACATCATTACGTTGCGCTCGCCTTATTAGTAACTCATTAGCACTATTGATTGTGTAACGGTGAATTCTCAGAATTGCATTGTTTTTGAGTGGTGTTTGTGGCATGGATTTCCAAGATCAAGGTATGTTATTACTAATTAGTTATATTTTTTAATTTTATTTGACTTATTATGACGTATATTTACGTGCTACGCCACACAGTATTTCTACCAAATATTTATCTTATAGTTGACTTCACATAGACTTACAACTTTTTGCAACCATAGTCAAATACTCTCACAAATCTTAAATTAAAGATTGAACTGTCTATTTTGAAAATATAAAAAGTTTTTTTGCGTCCATTTGCGACTTTAGTAGCTATATAGCCTCTACGACTGCGTAGGCTCAAGCGTAGCACGGTCTACGAAACATACGTAAAATATTTATTTATTTTTTTCAGGTACTTTGATTAACTGTACTTTCTCAAGGATGCATTTCTTTGAGATTTGGTCTGCCGTAACTGGAAGTGTTCCTCAGAAACATCAACACGTGTTGAAAACTATTCTAGCTTCACTGGATGAGGTCGAAAATCTAGACATTAGGAACTTAGATAGTAAGATACTCAGTTCATGTAAATGTCTTGATAGATTTTGGAAAATTGTTTCTAGAAATAAATCAAATTTTTTGCATAAGTACTCAGATTGGTTAAATGAAATTTAATGTGTCGAATTAGTAAGGGGTAATGAGAAGTGCATTCAAGAAAACGCGAACCCGCTCGGGCCATCTTGCGAACGCGGACGCCCCAGGAAAGATTTTTTAGAATAAAATTGTTTGATTGAACGTTGTTCCACAAGTTTACAAGCCTTGACCTCGGGTTTTAATATTGATTCGGATAAATTTAATGAAGATGCTTTGGAAACCGCGCGACTTTTAATTCAAGAATATCCGTGGTATAATCTTCCAGCTTCCGTTCACAAAGTCCTCATCCATGGTGCTGAAGTGGCACAGTATGCTTTATTATCTATCGGGGAATTATCCGAAGAGGCAGCAGAATCTAACAATAAACATTATAAGGCCTTCAGACGGGATCACACGAGAAAAAGGTCGCGAGTACTTACGTACACGGACTTACTTAACAGACTTTTACTCAGTTCAGAACCATTCATTACTAGTCTTCGGAAACTTCCCCGTAAGAAAAAGAGTGTTATGTCGAGGCAAGTCTTATATTTATTACGAATTTAATTTAAATTGAAATTAGCTTGGTTGTTGTAGTTATTTTAACTTAGTTGTGGTTATGATGGCGTTTGTAAATAAATTGTAGTCTTAGTTTTCTTGCTTTTTTTTGATGTATATATATAAAAGAATACATATTTAATGATAACCCCTTCATGAATAGCGTTAATATCATATTCAGATATATTTCCGAACAAGGGACAATCAATCTCAAATATTGACAATTTAAATGTATATATAAACAGTACATATTGTATAGTTTATTGTATATTATGTATTAAATTATGTAAATAAAGCATCAATGTACATTTGTGAAGTATTTTTTTATTATTTACCCTTCACAAAAAGTCCCATTTAACAAATTTAATAAAGTAAGGTATTTATGACCGCGCTTGTAGGGCGCTAGAACCACCGTGCATTGTAAATAATCTACCAATTATTGAATACCTTTTGCCCGTTTTACATTGTTGATAATTGTTCACGATAATTTATTAGCTGAGCTGATACAGAGAATTCACAAATTGTTATAGTAAAATCCAACATAATTAAAACATTCGATGTATGTTGTTAGTTTTAAAATTGATTTGGTTAAACCATCAGAATTCTTGGAACAGTAAAGTAAGTAAGCATCAGTATTCTAGAAAATACACTAGGGAGGAATGTGATCTGTGGGAAATAGTGATGCACTATCAACCCATACTGTGTTACAAAAAAAAATAAAGTGAAAAGTCAACAACAACAACAACAACAACACTACAACTAAAACACACAATCGACAACAATCGATAGCTAATATAATGGGCTTATTGTTATCATGCTGGTATATTTAATACCTCAAAGGCAATTTGCTGTGGCTTCTTGTAAAAAAAAAAGTTTTTAGTACAGGACTTTTTCACAATGTTCTCGTTGACAATAAAATATGGATAAATAATAAATTAGATGAACTCTAATCTATTACCCATTGTTGGTTATCCTTTCATTTTATTCGTATTCAGAAACAAATGCTTATACAAAACTAGACACAATCGCGCTAGTCTTTTTTTTCTTTTTTTTTGCTTTTTTTTGTGTCCCACTGCTGGGCAAAGGCCTATGAACTATGTATAGAAGACCATCGAAACCCGACATATTGTTAAAAACGATTTCGAATCTTTTAAAAATTATCGTGCGATTTCACAAATATTGCTGCATATATTGATTTATGAACTTTTTCTTGAATTCCAGGAGAATGGGTGGTAATCCTAGTGACAGCGCTGAAGCAGTTGAGTGGCCACACGAACAACAGCACAAATACGTCTTCCGACATAATGGAGCTGTTCTCCTCAAGAAACTTGAAGATGGAGAACTTCACGACCATCTTCATCGGAGCACATGTCGTGTCGATGAGCATGTACTTCTTAATAGGAGGTTTCTTGCATGTAAGTGGGTGTTATTAAACTAGGAAACGTCTCATTAGATTCACAATTTATATTTCTCTTCATATTTCTACCAATTGCTTAAAATGGCGACGTAATGTTTTTAATGTAGAGCTTTATACGGTACAAAGTGAGTTTTTCAATCTCTTTTCTTAAAACACACTCAATATTTCATGAAGCCTAAAACACAAAATTTACCTTGAGCGCAAATTCAAATTATCTTGTAAAGTTTGACCTTTTTCTAAACCGAGCTAAGTCAGATAACCCGCTATTTTTATCTGTGGGGCAAACTTCCCAGAGAACATAACAAAAGCATTTAAACATCACAAAACGACTTTCCACTAAATCTACTTCGAAATCGCTACATTAACATTTTAAACACGTTTAGTCTGAAAACTTCCAATTTGAAAACATTATGGACCGCCACAAATTGGTTTTGTCTAGGAAACTTCCGGCTAATATAAATTCGTGTTCAGTAATTATATCAAATTTGGACCCGCACATTTTGAACATTTTAGCTGAAATCAATTTCTAATAGAATTTTAAGTTGACAACGGTTGGGAGCATTTCCGAGAAGGACTTGTTACAAGTAAATTCGCTTTGACTTTGACGTTTCGCTCTAATTTTCATCAGCGACAGTACCTAATGGATTTTATTTGTTTGGTACGGTTTAGCGGAACTATTCAACAAAGTTTGTTTTATGTACCTATACTGCCAATCATTAGAAAAATTGGTGCTATCAGCTTTAATTAACGAAACTTGTTTCTGATTTATTCGTTTTAATTTCGTTCATTTATCATGGTTGTAATATTAATAGCCCTTTGGAATATCTGTTCAAAATTATCCTTTTCAAAAGCAATAATCTAATAACATCTGTAATACCTCGCTTCCTTGGCAATTAATAATTTTGAATAATTAATATTTACGTCACTGAGATATACAACAATCCGCTTGTTATCTGTCATTTTAATCAGAAGTTTGTTGAAAAATTTGTAGACCTGAGTCTCATCACATAAGTACTTAGAGTTATCAAAGTTGTGAACATCTGTTGATATGACGAAGACGTTTGAAACATTTGTGTTTTAACGTGACTTTGTGTTTTGATAGGTACTCACAATAATGTAGCGTTTTAATCGCGAGCGTGGTATGAGATTAATGATTATAATTTGCCTTGAGAATAAGTATATACCTACCTTTAATTACACAATGCATATTTTTTAGTTACGCAACATGGCACAATATATTTAAATGATTCTTGAAGCTTTTGTCTTTCTTATTACAAATGGAGTCCACTAGACTGTTAAATCACTTTATTCATTCTCTTATTTCCATTTCCAGTGGTACTTTTACATGAACAGAAGGCACCTGGCCCAAGAATGGAAGATCCAGCCTGACAAGTGGCTATCCCCTGAGCTGGAGCGCCACGAAATTAAGATCGGCACCCTGTCACTCCTGGTCACTGGCAGCTTCTCCGCCTTCCTTGCCTGCTATATCTACAACGGAAACCCATCCACCGTCTACTACCAGTTCGATGAATACGGCTGGCTTTGGTTTTTCCTGCAGTTCCCTGTCATCTTCTTATATTCGGTTAGTATTACTTTTAGCAAGCTTAGACTATTTTTAATTTATTGACTCTTCAAATTATTTCGTTATTTCATCACCCGCATAATAACAAAATTCTATTGTGAAATTGTTTGATCAAAATGTTGCTTTTGTGAAAACAGGAAAAGTATCATATTTTCTTTTTGTATATCCCGTTCATAATTGGATCGAAAAGTCTTTGTATAATTTAATACTCTGTTCGTAATTAAGTACTAAAATAAACCATACTTTTACCTTCGTTTACAGGACTATACGACTTATATCCTCCATCGCCTATACCACACTCCGTGGCTGTACAAGCACTTCCACAAGCTACACCATAAGTACAAGCAGCCGACTGCCTTCTCTGTCACCGCCATTCATCCGTTCGAGATCATGCACGTCCAGCTTACTATGTGCCTGCCACTCTTTGTCGTCCCTGTTCACTGGCGTAAGTTTTGAGTTTTATGCCATTTTGCATAGCTATAGAACCAGTAGGAGTTAATGAAATTGTAAATGGTATTTAAAGTAACACTTTTTATAAACTGCATATATTTTCAAATTACAGTTGTTCATATATCGTGTGTAAGACTTGGGTTGCGTTTCATTAGGATTACATATTCAAATATGACGCCTGTACAGTATTTTCAAAGATTTGGGCAACGGTGTACCTATAATAACATTTTGCTAGTTATGGTTAAATCTCATTTATTAGGGAGCGAGCTTATTGCTAGCAACCGCACAATCAGCGTATAATGTTCCAACTGCTGGGACACAGGCTTCCTCTCTGTGAGAGGAAGCGGGCCGTAATCCACCACGCGGGCCCATTTCGGGTTGGTGGATGTTACACGTCTTTAAATTTTTGGTTCTAGAATACGCCGGTTTCCTCACGATGTTTCCTTTACCGTTTTGAGAGCAAATGGTGATGACATTATTTACACAAAGTAAAGCGCCTGGCTGGGTTCGAACCCACGACCTACAACTCGTAAGTCGGGGCCTATACCACTGGGCCACCACTGCTCGCTAGCAACCGAATCATTAGGAATAATAATAATGATTATCAAGCTCATAAAGACAGCTTCTTTCTTATATTCTATAGCGTCTTTGGCTAAAAAAAAGATCATTGAATTACTGCATGAAACATAAAATCTTAAGATTTTTTATGTATTATTTCAGTTCCCTTCTACGCTGTTGCTATTTACGTTTACTACCACGGTATCATCGACCACTCCGGCATCAACTTCAAGGCTCAGTGGTGGCAGCCGTGGCAGCCTGATGCGGAGTTCCACGACCAGCATCACGAGTTCTTCCACTGCAACTTCGGTTTCAACATGTCTCTTTGGGATAAAGTAAGTTGAGTTTGATTTATTTATTTATAGTTAATTAAAACGGTACAACACCAATTACATTAATTAATATAGAGACAATAATAACGTTGACAATAATATAATTTAAAAGTAACATAGAACAGTGGACTCCCTTGCATACTTTCTCTCACAGAAGTCCAGACATATACGCATAATTTTAATCCATTCATCCGCAAACGCATTACATACAGGGTTGGCAGCTAGAAGGCCATTCAGCACCTTTAGAGTACGACAGATTGGGGATTCTGGCTACAGCTTTGGCTGGCAGTTGCGCAAACAGATTGTGCCGGCGGCTCTGACGGTGTCCGATGTATTTGTCAGGCACAAATAGTCGGCAGAAAAGACTTTGGAGTTCTGGGCAGTCGATACGCCCCCGTAAGGTCTTTCAGGCTACTGGATCAAAGCCTCTTCTCACCTCCAATGAGTTAAAGGTCCAACGTCCCTAAAAGATAACAAGCAGGGTACATGTATGGAAAAAAATTGGTATAACCTTTGGAAGAAGCGATATAATTTAAAAACATTACTTTCATCGTATGAACAGTAATGAGGCTTGACTTTTTATCCTATTTGTCTTAATCATGTATACGTCGTATCAAGGGTGGCCGAAATGCGAAATATCAGGTCTTCTTCGCGATCCGACATAGTTTAGATAGGTGTGGGCACAGTCACTGCAGTGGGTACTCGAACGAAAAGATAATTTGTATATAAAGTAACTTTAATAAACTAGCGATAAACAAACACAAACAACAACAAAACACATACGTGCGTCAGAAACAAACACGTGCGTTGGTAGGTACTGAGCGTTTGCCAAGACTGTCCGAGCTCGACGGTCGACTGTAGACTGTCGAAACACTCGGTCTCTCCGCCAGCCCTCGCTGCATTCCCTCCATCGACGATCGTGTCCAAGCGGTAGGGCTCGCGTGCGTTTCCGATCACATGATTATTCGCTTACCAATCAAATTGTTAGATGGCGCTGTTAGCTGTATTGTAGCGAAATCCATCCACGCCATACATTTTAATTTAATCAATAACTGTGTGAAAAATTGATGATTGAAGTTTATAACAATCCTATGGGTTAGCGTTTAACCACTGAATGTTTTAACTACTTATTATGTTCACCGTTATTTTTAATTATAATTATGTGGGTACTTATGTTAGATTTGTTAACACTTTGCACTTTTTATTTTGCAAAATTAACCAATTGGCATATTAATTATTTAAGAAATAAAGTCATGTTGCGTTATCCTTCGTTTTATGAATCAATGACAATGCAGTTTTATTTTGGCACTGTTCCATTAGAATATGACAATAGTTTGAAAATTAAGTAGTCATAAATCAAACAATTCTACAAGAATTCAATTTAGATTATGTTGAGTTTTACACTGCGAAAAAATTGATGATCAATCAGATCGTTGACTTGACATGATGTTTAAAGATATTATGAGGACTATCGATATCGGTATAAACACTTACTAAAACCTAAACGTTATTTTACAGTTACACGGTACAATGAGGAAAACGTACCGTGCTTACACTGAAGACACCTACCACGGAGAAGCACCATCCCTCGACACTCCTGAAGGCAAGGCCCTTATAGCTGAGAATCCCGATCTTATAGACAGCAAAGTATTGCTTGCAGAAATCCCTGAAATTATTCAAAACATCAAAACAGATGCATCCAAGACTGAAAAGAAAAAGGATAAGTAATATGTAGATTAAGACAACGCGTTCTTTTTTAATAATTATCATGGTTGCAGTAGGATGTAAATAATGACATGATCTGTCCTACTTGCTAGATTGTAAAGGGTTATGAATTCAGAATGGTGAACCAAGATTTTTACTTTCATTTCTCCAAATTATTGTTTATTAAAAACTTTAGTTGTTTGATTGATTTAAGATGCTATCTTCAACATAATACGAGTATATATTGTATGCTGCTATAAAAATTCAGACGCATTTATTTAATTATATTGTGAAAGAATACATATTCATCTTCCTGCTAATGTTTTTAAATATTCAGAGACATATTTGAAACATCGTGAGGAAACCGGCATGTCCTAGAACCAAAAATTCGAAGACATGTGACATCTACCAACTCGCACTGGGCCCGCGTGGTGGATTACGGCCCACTCCCTCTCACAGAGAGGAGGCCTGTGTCCCAGCAGTGGGAACATTATAGGCTGATTATGTTATGTTATATTTGAATGGACTAAATTGTTTTCTTTATTAACGTTGTGATAGAAGTTGATATTTAAATAGTTTTAAGAGTATCGGTTATATGTGATATTTTTAATAATTTTGGTTCAGTAAAGCGATTCTTGGAATATGAAATTATTGTTTTATTGTTTTTTTTTTTCCACCAGTTCTGATTATTCAAAAATATTTGTTGCTATGCAAGTTTATTCTAATAATTGAAAACGTGTAGGTACATTTTAATACGAGATCTCAGTACCTCGCTTTCAATACTTACTTCAGTTATATTTTTCAAAGAAATACATTAGCATTTCATTCATCATTACATGTATGAATACTCTTCTAAAGAATCTCATATATCAATTTCTTCGTACGAAATTTTTTGCTATCATTAAATATTACTTAACAATCATGCCAAGAGTTCTCGGAACATAATCAATTAGGTACCTAGATGTTCTAAATATTTCTTAGAAATAAATGACATGGTAAGATTGTTGATAAATTTTTACCTGAAGTTGTTACTTTAACCGTTTGTATGCCGAACGTGGACGAAACAATGGCTTTTTAATTGTTTCTGTAATTAAGGCGTTCAACCGCCTAATGAGGTTAGTGACAATTCTAAATTTAGTTTATTTAATAGCAATAAGCCTCCCTAATGGTTTATCAAATAGTTGCGTCCATAGAAACACATCCAGACTCATTTCCAATCTAAAAATGCCCAAGAAAAGCGATCAACAAACAATTTTCTTTAACATCAATTCAGCAATCAAAAATTCTCGATTCGTATTGAATCATCAGCTTTTTTCATTGTACGCCCATCAATTGATTTGAATGCAAATAATTTATCGTAATAGGATATTACACTGTCTTCAGCTCTGGCCTCAGATTGAAACAATGCCGGAATATAATAGGGTCGCTTCTTTTCAAGGCTGATCAAGTATTTTGTCATGAAAAGCGGACACAATTGTTCTTCCTTATATTCTGACAGCGTACGATCATTTTTTGATAACGTGTTCATAATTCAGTTATTTCCATATTTTAAAGGTTCACAATCAAAGATAATTATTATTTTTTAAATCGCACTTTGGTTGGCAAATTCTAAAAAATGTGTATTCGAATGAACTTTATTGACTTTTGTTATTGCATTCAAATGTCTGCAAGTTTTGGCTCCCGTTCCTATTCTTATACTCAATACTAACGAAATATAAGCTAAATTGCTCTCAATATTATGACATGTTTAGGCATATAGGGGAGAACAGGGTAATGAGAGCGGTCGGTTAATGGGAGCCATAGTGATTGAACGGAAAGTAGGCACATTTGCGCGGTCTTAAACACTCGGCCGCTTTCGTCAACCATTGAGAAACTTCGCCTGACGAACACGAGCCGTTAGTGCCATGCGTTAAGTCACGAGGGACGATTATGTGTTTTTCTCTCCACGTTTATAAAAATTGCTGATTGCCAGCGCCGAGTTAAGCATGAAGTTATATTCTTTTTTTATTATCTTCATGCTTATTATATCACTAGCTAAATGCACTAACAAGCCCAATTGGTTAAATTGAGATTGAAAGTAGAATTACATATTTATGTTATTGCTTTTCAAAATGGTAGTCAGCGGGTAATGGTAGCCTAGCATCTTTCTATTATCTTTATTTTTTGTTTTATTTACTAAGTTGACGTTTTTATTTGTGTTACAAATAGTTCTTTGTATTAATTACTAAGATCACATATTTTAAAGTATGTTTAGTTAAATTCGAGAAAGAGTAAATTATGGCTCCCATTTTCCATATGAGCGTTAAATGGGCTCTCATTACCCGCATGTGTCGGGTAATGGGAGCGACTGATTTTTTTTGTAAAATCCTTATTGTACCCTAATACAAGACTGCAATTGATTATAACTGTGATTAAAATATACTTTAATAATGAATGTAAGAGTTCCTAACTAAAAATGGTAAGAATATTAACAATTGTGATTTTTAAGAAAATTTTCCCTTAGTAGGCTCCCATTACCCTGTTCTCCCCTATAAACATAATCTTGAGAGCAATTTAGTTTATATTTTAATTTAGCTTTATTTTATATCTCACTAGCTGCGCCCTGCGGTTTCACCCGCATAAGTTTCGATCCCGTGGGAATATCGGGATAAAAACTATCATATGTCCTTTCCTGGGACTCAAACTATCTCTATACCAAATTTCATCAAAATTGGTCTAGCCGTTTGAGCGTGAAGAAGTAACAAACATATAAACACACACACACACACTCACAAACTTTCGCCTTTATAATATTAGTGTGATGTATTGTGCACATCTTCTGTTGGAAATCCTAAATAAATAAATACATACAGGGTATAAATTCAACATAATTATCATTCTAGACGCCTAGCGTAGAAATTTCAGATTCGTCTACATAATACCTTTTTTCTACATGAGCAGCAAAATATTCAGGGATACTCTTTACGACTTTAGAACCGTAAAGGGACTCGTATTTTAGTATACAACAATGCTTCCATCTTGGTTATTAGGCCTTGCGGGTCTAAGCTAAGTTACGGCCTGGCCACGCAGTCAAGCCTATAAATTATAGTGCCCTAGTACTTATGTCCGCTTTTGTTGTTTATCTGGTATGTTTTGAGCGCGAAAACACAACAATTCATTTTGATATACAACCTTTATCCATACTAGAATTGATATTTTCGGACGACATAAAAGATACGATATTGGCTTTTGTAATACCATCCACCACCTTACCACCTTGCTTTTCCAGTTTCCGATAAGGCTAAAGAATTGTACAAGTTAGTTATAAGATAGATCGTAAGTAATCAACAATTTTGTGTTTTTCTGCACTGGGCGATGTGGTCGCTAAGCGACGAAGCCCTTTAAATAAATTAAAAAAAAAAACCTTTATCCTATTTTGTACGTGAAATATGTATTATGATTCCATTCACACAGTGTACTTGAACAAAATTGAGTGAAGCATATTGCCTCTCGTACTAGATTTTGAGTTCAAAAGTTCTGAAGTCACTTATTTTCGATAAACAAACACTCAAGTCTTATCACTGATGAGGGTAGGTTAAGGGTACAGAACGACGATTACGATTCCTTTTGCCTCATTCACGTTCACACATCTGATTCGTTCATTCATTATTTTCTTGAACAAGAATATTTTATTCTTTCATTGAAGGGTAGGATACAAATTGTGGTTGTATCCATAAACATTCATATAGGTACCTATTTTTTTTTCTAATTTTACCCACCTTACGATTTGTAGTAATGATAGCATTGTAATAATTATTACAGAACTAAAAAAATGTCTTAAAATACTAGGTTTACTGATTAAGTATGAGAACGAGGAGGACTGACCTACCGTGATACAGTTTTTACTAGTACGGAGGTCAGTGTGAATTACTCTTTAACAACCGTATACGTTCGTCCTTCGTCATGAGATCTTATGTTATTCTTGTTTATTTTTATTCTTTTATATATACAGGGTGTTACGGAAAGGGTATATCAATACAAACGGGTTGAAGAGTGTACCTGGTCTAGAATCTCTGTACAAAATTTCAGCTCAAAAGCAGTAACTTTGAAAATGCTTAATATTTTTTTATTTCGATAGTTTATTAAATTGAAATCATAAAAAATGTGTCACCGCATTACGAGGGTCATTATCCATTATCTGCAGTGTGTCTGACCGCCTAGTACACGCACATCACGCCGCCGCGCGCCAGTGCAGCGCCGTGATGTCGAAATAAAAAAATATTAAGCATTTTCAAAGTTAATGCTTTTGAGCTGAAATTTTGTACAGAGATTCTAGACCAGATACACTCTTCAACCCGTTTGTATTGATATACCCTTTCTGTATATATTATATGTTCCTAAGGTTGTTATTGTGCTGCTAGAAATGAATGTTTTTGTTTGTAATTTACATATGTCAATAAGCATTACACATAAATATCAAAAGTGCTTAGGTAAGTTGAGAGCTTTGACCTTAAAATCAAATAGAGAACTAATTATGCCTCCGTGAGCTACTTGAGCTATATTTAACAACTTGCTTAAAAAGAGAATATTTTGCAAAAAGTAAATGTTTGGAGTGATAGCTATATAACAGTTAGTGTAGGAGTAATTATACCCTGAAATATCTTAGTCTCAGAATTCCAATCAACCGATCCTTTAATTATAGAATTAATTGAAATCGGATAACAGCTAAATTAGAAGTTATTTCTGAAAATTGATTTGACAGTTAAAAGAAGTGGTTGATGTTTTATGGATAAGAAACGTGTAAACAACATCAAGGTCACACACACACAGTCCATGATTTTCATTACGGAGTCCTCGTTCCCAAGAAGGAGTACCTACACAATAATTTTACTCATTGCCTGTTCTAGGAATCTTAAGGTAATAATGTTATAAGTAAAAAGAGGTACGACGGTAATAGGCACTCCGTAAGTGGCACATAAAAACGTGAGAGTCAAAATGGCGGGTGTACCTTAACTAATCGAATCCTTCCATTTAAAAAAAAAAAATGTACCTAAAATGTACTATTTAGTACTAAAGTTGGCGAAAAACCCAAGTTACATAAGAGTCTAGTTTCTTTTTCGCTCCTGGTAATTACGACAGGCTTATGTTTAACTTATCACCAGATATAGTAAAATATAACATCAAAAAAACACTTTTTACTGTCAAAAATAGTAAATGATCACCAAAGGTATTTGTACTCTCATTTGCACGCTCTTGCATCCCATGTCGTCACCTAACCAAACCTAACCTCGGGGTGCCCAGATAGAACTATTGTAATTTTAGACAAAAATTTTTTGGTGTTCAGTATATTTTTTTTGGTGATCATTATATTTAAACCCATTACGACATACCGTTATACTTTCACGTGTCATCTAATTATAGTGTGACATTCAGCCGTTATTGATGATTTATTGTTGATAGGAACCTCTCTTCGTTTTAGTTATGATATAATTGGTACGGTTGGTAATATCGCACACCTAGATCTAAAGAGAGCTAGCTCTAAAATCTAAAAATATTTGAGGTATGCATACCATCGAATTTCTTAACTCACTACCACCTAGCGGCGAACAAAACAGATGCAAAAACTTATAACATCATTGTTCTATCTGCATTTAAAAAGTATAAATACAGCAAACTCCTGTAGTGCATAGGGAAATGGTTATCAGTTTTCAGCTTTTCTGAAAAAAGTGTTTTTTTTGAGTAATCGCTGTTTATAAGGTGTGCGATATTATTACTTGACGGTCCAATGACCTGCCCTCAACACCATACCAATCGATTTCCGCTGTAGGGAAGATGTTATCTGCTACTAAGTGGACTCATTCTCTTTAAGCACAAGGAAATCGCCTGCATCCCATCGAGCGATCATAATAATTCACCGTTCAAAACAGAATTCTGCCTTTTCACGCAAACCATTTATCACTCTCGTGAGAAGGAAAAAAAATGCTGTGGCCTTAAGGAGCCAAGTGAAAATAATGTGAGAGCAGGGGCCAACTTCATTTGATTTATATCGTTCAGAATATTGCGTTTTAATTAATCTTTGTTATAACAGACTACTCTGGAACAATGGGCTAAGTCGGCGAAGGCTATGTGCAATTATATTTCTTTGTTCTCAAGGATTTTTAGAAAATTTCAACAGTTTCTTTAAGACTAATATTGAGCTAGGAATCGAAAGGTCAAAACTGTTAAGGAAAAAAGCAGATTTTTTATTCTATATACATAACGGAGAAGTAATACGTGTCTCGTTATCATCAGCCATATTTTAATTACTGTGGGCGTACTATGGGTATAGTGTTGGTTATTGCGCAATAGAAAAACCGTTTGCAGTTCAAATCTGATTATAATTTCACGAACAATTTAATCACATTAGCAAATCGCACACTATAGGTACACGATACAACCAGATACGGAACGCGGGACAGTTTCTGAGCACATGTTGTCCGTACGATGTCTAATCTCCAAGAGAGCTCCATATCGTTCTGTCGCGCTATCGTCTACCCCCCACGAACTCAGGTTAGACTCTGTCAGCGCCACCAGAAGGCGCTCGCGTTCCGAATAGTCAAACAAATAACCGGATGCGACATACATAATAATATTATTATCTTTAGAAGTGAGTTGTAGTACCTCATCATCATCATCATTTCAGCCGAAAGACGTCCACTGCTGGACATAGGCCTCCCCCAAGCACCTCCACTTTGACCGGTTTTAGTACCTATTTCAATCAAAATGTTGGCCAACACAAAATTACCTACTGATAGATTTCCCCATCCTTACCACAGAAAGCGGAACCTCTTTCACTACGCAATCCAAATTATCGAATCAATATCTAATTTAGGTCGTTTCAATGACCAAGTAATCACATTTTCGCGTTTAAATATGGCTCCCAGTCTTTTATCTGATCAAACTTAGGGAACAGACTGTTGAATTCCCTTTTTATTAATCGAATTTAATTGGACACTTTACCCTTCTAAGAGCAGGCTTCATTATAATTTTCGGTAGAAAAGTCGTGAATTCTTTTTGGAAATTTACTTTCTGTAATTGCTTTCGATTTTATTGTTAGAGCCTGTTTGACCTTTCACAGATGTAACAATATTGATTTTTATCTTAAAGGCTCAAGATTGATTTTTGTTTGGACAATTTTGATTGATGGTTTGGTTGTAAAAGCTTTTTATACGGAGTAACAAATGTTTCATTATTACACTCTGGAAATTGTTATTATACTTGTTTATTATCGTAGTTTTCTTTTGTCGCCATTTGTTAGGACTTCTTATTCAAAAACCTTGACCAATATAAAACTTCGTTGAACTTAATAAAGCTTTTAGCTACTGTATGACTTTGCGTGTTTTGTTCTTCTTTCGCTGTTATTAAAGTTAAAGTACCGATATAATATTCATCATTAAAAATCTAAGGTCCATACAAAGATTTACAGTTCATCAAAATTCCGGTCTTCTTTACTTTCATGGCACCAAAACTTCTGTTATTACGTGTAAAATGGCGGAGACGGCAACGCTATAGCGCTTAAATCTAAAAATAAAATGAAGCTTTGAACTTCAACTTTAAGTTGGAGGCACTTACGACAATAACAAGCTATGCGAGGCTATAGCCATTTTGCTGCTTGGAAACGGCCTAAGACTGAGAAGGTAGCGGGAATCTTTTGAAGGAAGACATTGTCTATCTATACTAATATTATAAAGAGGTAAAATCTATTATACTATAATATAATCTATAATATTATAAAGAGGTAAAATTTGTTTGTATGTAGGGGGTAATCTCTGGAATACCAGTCGGATTTGAAAAATTCTTCTTGCATTTGATAGCCCAATCCTTGAGGAAGGCTATAGGCTATTTAACGTCACGCAATGGCCCTTACGAGCCGAGCAAAAGCGCTATGGGGAAACGAAATGATAGAGCAGGAGACGCGGGCAAGTGATGCAATACGACGAGATGTGTCAGGGGAATAAGAAATTTCACGCGAACGAAGTCGCCGGCAGAAGCTAGTCTTACATATTTTATTTGGACAGACGCTCCTAAGTATAAATAAATTGCATTTTTTTACTTAATGCTAGACCTGAAACCAATTCATGATTGGAAACACTACAACAACAACAGAACAACAACAACAAACAACACAAATCAACAACAATATTACGTTCACATCTTCTCTTATCTAGGGTACTCATAGACTCATCACTAGATTTATATTGTTTAGCGTTAACATTATGTTAATCAAAATTGTACTTCAGCACGCAGTAAAACTGAATATTGATCATGTTCTTGCAGTTATTGGCTTCCTAATGTTTACCGAAAAGTAGAGCATTTTGTTTATTTATTTAAACTTTTCGCACAAATGTACAAAGACGGACTTAATGCCTTAGGCATTCTCTACCAGTCAACCAAGGGTGGTGAAGAGATTAGGTGGCAGGTGCTTTGGTTGAGAGGAACAATTATAAAAAATAAAAATAAAAAACTTAAAATTAGGTACGCAAATACATAAATAAGTTATATATAAATACATAAATAAGTTATATACACACATATACCATTTACTATAATAAATACTTGTAATATATATATATACATACAAATTCGTGGGAGAGAGGTGTTGAGATGACTCTACACTATTTGTTTTGAAAATAACTCTGCAATTTCCGCTTAAATGCATACCGACTGGTGGCCGTCCTGATATCAAGAGGAAGTGCATTCCAAAGAAGAATGGACTGAATATGAAAGGAAGAATGAACAAAGTCAGAAGTATGAGAAGGACAGAGTAGGAGAAGATTGTTAGAGGAACGCACACATTCACACGCTCACATTCTAGCAACCTACTGCAATGTATACTTTCCAAATACAGCTACATTTCAAGTTTCGGTTTTCTTTCTATCTTGCAAATTGAACCACTGGAACAAAGAGAGGCACAGAATTGGGAGGAGTCAAACGCGTCGAAAGCCTCCTGCATAATGCATGGTGACTGCTGCAACCTTTGACTGGCGGATTATACGCCGGAGTTATTCCCCAAATACTTGGAATCATAGCTGGAGGAACGAAGGAACACTCTTAAGCTTTGTGGTTTTGAAGGAGAAGTTTTTTGTGAGTATTTTCAGAGGTTTCTTCATCGGTAAAATAGTCATTAAGTTTGAATTCTTAAAATTGTTTGTACATTTATTCTTTTTTTGCCGACTTCAAAAAAGAGGGGGTTATCAATTCGACTGAATGTTTTTTTTTTTCTATTCCGCAATATCTTTGTTAATTGTTAACTTATTTTTTTTTTAAGAAAGTACTCTCTCGAGTTGGTCCCGTTTCAATGTGGTAAGGTCTAGTTAGTTAATGACCTTCAGAGATAGACAATGGAAGTTCTCAATAACAAACGTACAATATTTTTTTCCTTTTCGGATATTATAGGTAGTAAGTGAACTACGTACTTCAACCTTAACATATACATATTTATCAGCATTACCTATTGTTGTATCATACATCATATATTCAAAGCCAAATAACCTCAATATTCTGAAATTCCTAGACTTAAGTAACACACCAAAGTCGGAGTCACGTACCAACTATAAACTAGAAAAAAATATTTTATTAAGTTTTCCCTAAGAATATGACACAAAAGAAGTGAAGGCGTAGTTTTCTAGTTGTCGTAAAAAAGACAATAAAACATTGACCCTCGTTCACCGGACTGTGCCGTACGGGTGGAAACTTCGTCGTACGGGTGTTGAGGACAGCTCACATGTGCTGTTTCTGCTTTTGTGTGTGAAGAATCTTTTGGGTGGCTTTTAAACAATTGGGTTCGGAACTTCGTTTAGGGATTTATAGAATTTTTGCGGCTTCCAGCCATTCGGTTGAAATGTCGACAAAAATGTGGCCAATTATTTAATAAGGTACAAGGTGGGATTATTAAGGTACGTTAAAAATCCTTAAGAGTCTCTAAATTATACAGGGTGTTACGGAAAGGGTATATCAATACAAACGGGTTGAAGAGTGTATCTGGTCTAGAATCTCTGTACAAAATTTCAGCTCAAAAGCATTAACTTTGAAAATGCTAAATATTTTTTTATTTCGACATCACGGCGCTGCAATGGCGCGCGGCGGCGCGCGGCGTGATGTGCGTGTACTAGGCGCACAGACACACTACAGATAATGAATAATGACCCTCGTAGTGCGGTGACACGTTTGTTATGATTTCAATTTAATAAACTATAGATATAAAAAAAAATATTAAGCATTTTCAAAGTTACTGCTTTTGAGCTGAAATTTTGTACAGAGATTCTAGACCAGATACACTCTTCAACCCGTTTGTATTGATATACCCTTTCTGTAACAACCTGTATATCGCGATTTTTTTAACCTATTGCAATTTGATAAAGTATTGTAAAATCTTCTGAAATTATGAGAGTTAAGTCAGTCAATCAGTGAAGTCAGTGAGTGGAGTGGAGTCAGTACTACTGACTCCAAATTCAATTTACACTAGGTAAATATCGGGTCAGCACTGACTTATCTCGAGTTTGGAGTCAGTTACTTACCCTGTCTAAATCAGCCTTTAAGGTTAACATCACTCATTATAACATCACTCATTATAACAGCACCGCTCCGACACAGCAAATAACTGGTCATTCAAGTTAGCATTAAAGCAAATTTTACGATGACAATACAGAATAGTCACACGTCGCGCCGACCACGTGCTTCAAGCGAGCAGTCGACTCCCTTGTGAAGAATCGCCTGCAAGCGGTATACATGATGGCGACTCGCCGTCTGCGCGCCGCTCGCACGGCTATCTCCCCATCGAGTCGCCCGCAAATTATTAGATATCTTATTCGTCGAGTGCAATAGCTATGATTTCACGTTTCTTTATAATGTAGAAACCAACGACCATACAGGTTTCTACATAATGTAGAAACCAACGACCATACAGGTTTCTACATAATGTAGAAACCAACGACCATACAGGTTTCTACATTATGTAGAAACGTGAAATCGTAGCTATTGCACTGGTCGTTGGTAGAAACGCTTGCTTATCAAGCGATATCACTCAATAATGTGAGCAGCGGTGCGGTTTCGGCAGCGAGTAGTGACTTTAAGGGGGTTACAGGATCTAAACGCAAAAAAACGCAAGTTTTAGAAGCAATAAAAGTATATGATTGGCTACAGTACACAAAATCAGAAAAAAATCGAATATATCAGGATTTATGCTAGGTAGATAGTGTGTTGAAAACATAATACAACTAATTTGATACGATAGAAAAAAATCATGAAGATACCTACCTCTAAAAACTTTCTTTTTACAATAAAAACCATACAATCATTCTGATTTTTTCTCAGATTATCTAACAAGCAACATACTAAAGCACAAGTGTTTTAATTTTTAGTCCAAACAATAGATTTTTTGTAAATACATTTGCAAAAAATTACCAGCGTGGTGTCATCGCGCTTCTCTTTCTTTTCTATGCAGTCCGACAGTGACCGCGCTTTAGGTCATGTAGTCCCATTAAAGAAAGGATACCTTATCACAGAGCCACCTACATTTTTAGGAACAAAAAAAATCGTGACCTAGTTTAGAAACAGAATGTGTGAGACGATTCTAAAACAGATAAAAGTTAAATAAAAACTGTTAGCCGTTGCCTGTTGTATCGGCATCGGACTTGCGTAACAGAGAGTGTTCAATTTATAGCTTGTTCGAACATGTCTAACATAAGGACAAAAACTTACTACTATTGCACAACTATCAAAGAAGAAGGGTTACCGCAAAATTACCAGTATTAGCTTACCGGCGTTCCTGTCCTCTGTCCACAGCACCGAAAAGTTGACCGGGAAGATTTTAGCCCCCTCCCTGGTTGACTCTGAAGTGCCGTGCCTGGCCGACGCGGAGAACGCCTGGAAAATGGCTTGCCCGGATACAGATCGGCCCGCGAACCTATCTTCCCAGAGGCAGTGGGATGAGCCGCTCTGCAGGTTGGTACGGAATAATCTTATTAATACGTCCACCAATACTGCTGAGCGTGCCCGCCTACTGGCTGTGGGTGAGTGGGAGTCGGGTCTCTGGCTTCAGGCACTACCGTCACCCAACATAGGCACATTGCTGGGTGACACCACCTTCCGGCTCGCTACTTGTTTGCGTCTGGGCGCCCCCTGCGTGGCTCCGCATCGCTGCCAATGCGGTGAAGGTGTCGACTGCCTCGGACACCATGGCTTATCCTGCAGTAAAAGCGCAGGCCGGATAGCACGGCATGCCAGCATCAATGACATCATCCGTCGTGCTCTTGTCACCGCTGGGGTGCCAGCTGTTTTAGAACCCAATGGTTTGGCACGCGACGATGGTAAGAGACCAGACGGGATGACCATAATGCCTTGGAAGGTAGGTAGGCCTTTGGTGTGGGATGCAACGTGTGTCGACACCCTTGCGCCATCCCATCTTCCAAGCACGGTAAGCTGTGCTGGGGCGGCTGCTGCAGGTGCGGAAAACCTCAAACGGCGCAAATACTCCAATCTCTTTGGAACTTACATATTTGAGCCGTTTGGGGTTGAAACACTAGGGCCATGGGGCCCGAGTGCCCACTTAGTATTCCAAGACATCGCCAAGCGGTTGGTCGACTCATCACGTGACCAGAGGGCTGGCCTATTTTTTGGCCAAAGAATCAGCATTGCCATACAACGTGGCAATGCTGCCAGCCTTTTGGGCACGTTTCCCGTTGACAGTGATGCGGACGAATTTTTTGACGCCCTTTGATTATTTTCCCTCCCTGTTTATATACTTGTACATATTATTATTTTAAGATTGTTAGTTTTTTAAATTACATAGTTGAAGAAGAAGGGTTATGTATTCTTATTCTTTGTGTACTAGATATTTCGGTGTTACTTGTATTTTGGAGCTAGGAAATAATGCTGGCATTTTGTGTTTTGTTTTTCATAAGGAGTCTGAAATGAAAGAATAACAAGTAAGGCGGGTTGTTCGTGGCATGCGTGTACTGAATAATGTTGCGGTGATATTGTTTGATGTTGTAATACAGAGGTAAAAGTTTGTATGTAATGGGTAATCCTCGGAATCAGTCGGAATTTAAAAATTCTCTTTGCATTTGGTAGCCCAATTTTTAAGGAAGGTAATAGGCTTAACATCACGCTCCGACCCTTAGGAGATGAGCAAAAGGAAAAAAGTCAGAAAGAATGCTCAGCGAAAACAAAGTAGTAACATGGGCAAGCGATGGGATGCGACGCGATGGGTCGGGGCCGAAATTTCACGCGGACGAAGTCGCGGGCAGAAGCTAGTAGGTAATAAAGTGGTATACGTGTGTAACGTCATATCTTTGAAAGATTATACGGAGATGACATAGTGACAAATTCTAGAAAGAAGGAATGAAAATACATTAATTTGCAAGTCTGACTATTGATGTAGCAGGCGCAGGGCAGTCCTTTCAATGGCAATGCACAGTGCATTGCCATTGAAAGGACTTGGCATATTCAATTTTTAATGGAAGACGAAGAAGATAATGCTTAACTACAAAATTCAACAAAATACATGAGTGAGTATATTGTATATTGTTATTGTTTATTGTGTAGTGAGTGTATTGTATATTGTATGTTTCTATATTTATGTCTATAATTTATATGGTGTACATAATAAAGAGTATTCTATTCTATGTTTCGTATTTATCACTCACAAAAAACACGATAACTTAAACAAAAGATACCGCGTTGATCCAAAAATAATGTTCCCAAAATTATTTCATACATGGTCCAAATAACACACTTGTAGCTTAATTAAACCAACAACACAAACAAATTATACATTAATTTGTGTAATATTTATAGCAAGTCAAACATCTCTTAGTGAACGCTAAACAAGACGTACAGTTGGTAACAATTGTTGGTCTAAAGCCTCTCACCGAGTTTATTCGCGGAAAAGTTCTGTGTTAACTACATCTCGGTGACCTAGATTTTACTTCAAATTCATTTAATTTTCATTTAGGACCCGTAGGTATAGAAGTTGGCGAATTTGCTGTTTCAGAGTTTTCAAGATGGCTGTTATGGTTGGAGGCAGTAGTTGGAGCTAGGTTTGGGGTTAAGCCGTGTTTAATTTTAGCAGTTTCTTTATACCCTTTTTAGGACTTATTGAGAGAATCAAATTATCAGTTTGATGAAAATATGTAAGTTTAGTCTGACTAAGTGTGAATGCTTAATCATTACACTGCCAGGTTTTCAGTTTTATAGCATCTGCGCCTAATTTTTTCATATGGAATTCGCTTGACGAATATATATCATTTTTATGCTGTGACTGATGCTCCTATTAATACATTTTCTTTTAACAATTAATTTCCCATTTCTTCACTTACCTACAGGAAGAGATTTTATCGATGAAGTTTTATTAATCCACCACAAGAGAAAACATACAAATGTAATTAAAACTACAAAGATGGCGATGCTTACAAGTGTAACTGTCATATCTCATGATTACAGCTCAGTTTAGTTGGCTGAATTAATAATAGTTATTCAGTTAAACTGCTTTTCAACAACCGGGTGTGAGTTAGGATATAGCCCTAAACAAAACAGTCAAGCTACTATTTCCCGACACTAGTTTCATAATGTATACCCCGCATAAATGTTAAATTCTGCTCTTAATTAAATACATTTGGGGATGTTCGATGCAATTATGACTTTTTATTTGGGACAAGCCCACCCAAACTTTTCTCAACCACTACAACCCGTGTAAACCAAAATCAATCAACCAAAAAAGAGTCGAGCCGCGCGACGACTTTCGGCCACCGTAAGTGCGGGCCTGCGGACGGAGAGTAATGGGTAGCTCACCGTCCGATCAGGACCAGGCCCGTGCCGGACGGCGCGTATGTGTTTCACGCACGCCTCAAAGAGATGTCAGCATAAAGGAAGGGGCCTGTTAGGGCCGAATCCTGACGGGGTAGCGGGATTGTCCGAAAGGGTTACCGCTACCCCGGAACACAAAGGGCTAAGGAAGGAACACGGATGGGTTTTAGTCAGTAAGAGTCTGACACTCCCTTCCGCTCCACCCAGAGCGGGAGGGGTCATTTGATGATTTCACATCTAAAAAAAAAGACCATGAAATCCAAGTCCCAATACCTCAATGGTTGTTTTAGAATCCGAAACGAAATTAATCGAAAAATAACTTTGGATATCTGCCTTTCTCTATTACAAATTACGATATGACCAATAATGTAAACTCCGCGTTATTATGACATGATACTTATGAAACAAAGCTAACAAACCTACAAATCCTCGCCAGCTTCATTTGTTTACTAAAGGCATCTAAATAACCGCGTACTATTTCACGCTATAATGGTGGACATTAATGAAGTCTACAGACAATGGCGACTCACTAACGAGCGATAACCGTAGACATTACACGACAAACGGCCACACTGAGCCAAATTACACCAAATTTTGTTAGAATTTGTATTAATTTGCTATCATTTCCTTCAGTTTCATTGCTAATTGCTACAGGGGTATATTTTCGTATAGTTGCCACTTATGCACTTTCTCCTACTTAATCCTAGGTATTTTAACCAACTTCAAAAAAAGGAGGAGGTTATCAATTGGGTTGATTTTTTTTTATCTTTGTTTCCTCAGAACTCCGTTATTTATAAGCTGATTTGCAAAATTAGTTTTTTTGGTATTTCAAAGGATATACTTTCAGATTAGTCCCATAGAAATTTCATCAAAATTGGTTCAGTAGTTTGGTTTTTAATCCAAAATTACTGGTAAAAATTCAAATAAACGAAATTGCCTTTGCCATTGTTGGTCGCTTTCCTATGACTTTTCATTGGTACTTTAGTGGAATTGTCATGGGATACGCTGTGGCTATAAGTACCGTATCTTTACATAATTTAGCGACTTCAAAAACGAGGAGGTTCTCAATTCGACTGTTTTTTTTTTTTTAAATATATAAAAAAGTTTTTCTACTTTACCACACCACACTGACCACAAGTGCGATTGGGTGTTATTTAATAGATTCTTTAAAATTCTATTACGTACAATAACCGAACTAGATTTAACCTTCATATGAATATTTTTAAATTTTTAATGTCGTGCTATTTTGTCATGCTGAAACAACTAAACTCATCTTCGAACATTTCAAAGGTAATACATATTCACTCAACAACGCAAGACCAATTTCAAAATACATAGTATCATAAAAGGTCTAAAGAATAAAGAATATTTCACTGAAAGAAATGTTGAAACATTTGTATCCATAATACTTCTCAAGCCGAAACCGTTCAAATCGAATCCTATTTGTCTGTAAATACAATATGAGTACCATCAGAGAGATTTCGCAAGCCAATCCAATATCTATAAAAGTACACATAACTTTGTTAGAAAAAATCCTATTATCTTTAATGCTACTTCAGACACACCGATTTGAATCTAGACAGAAGATGTTTCGCCAATACAACGATTACGGAGCAATCTTACTGGATTTACTTGGATTTTGGAACAAATAACTATGTATTGGTACCTTTGATTTCAAACGGTGCGCTGTTTACGAAATTGTTTTGGCGTTTCCATGTTGTGGGCAGAAATGGGTTTTTGATACTTGCGGCACAAACTGTTGTAGGGGCTTTCTGGTCAATGTATTTACAAATAACTAAGATTCGTTTTGGTGTAACTATGTACCAGCTGAAACAGTTAATCATCAAATTGAATCTTAACTAATATTACGAAGAAGAAAATTTATAATAATTTATGGAAGTAATGATCCAATTATAAAAATAATTACACCGATAGAAAGCTACACTACTGCCGAATGACATCGAATACACAGACAGTATGGACATACGTATGTTTTATTATATAGTTGATATCCACGCGGACAAAGGATTTATTCTTCGTTCGTCCCGGAGTTTTGTCCCACATTCCAAAAAATCCTGGTTCGTCCCAAATAATATGCTTCCTTCGTCCCAAGTTGCGGGCTGAAGTAAGTAAATTTTTTCTTTTTAATGAAACAATTTCTAATTTCGTGTTGAAACTAATTTAAAACAACCTTTAACCTTATGAAAAGAGATCTTGATTATCCACTTAAACTCAAGTGGACTAATCGTTTCAAGAATTTCTTACTTCACCCGCAACATACTATGCCAAGAACGGTCCCCAAAGATTCCTGTTGGTAGCCGCTATTTTCGAAATATTTCGTGTTATGTCGACAATTCGGCTATTTTGTTGGAGGATATTGAATGTTTTCTCTCCTACATTTTTTATTTCCAGTATTTCACGCAATTTCCTTGAATGTCAAATGGCAATGTTTTTACGTTTGTGTTTTACAAAAAAATCGCTAAAAGCTTGTTTTCTTAATATTATTTGATAATAGAAATGCTACGTTTGAGGAAAATCACGAACTAGAAGACAACGGTCAATCAAATTACCGCCAAGCTGTTAATTTTATTAATCTTAATGTGGCTTGTTTCATAATATGTCGTTATTTTTAGAGATGTTGAACTACTTAAAATAGTTAATATCACAATGGGAAGCCGAAGATTTCGGAGAAGAAGGACCAAAAACTATTATGCCCGACAATTACGCAGGATATTATTATAGTTTGACACTTTATGAAGAAATCCAGTATTATAATGTTTTAACGTTTCAGAGGGCGTATCCATCTTAGGGTGAATTTTTTTGGGTGGATAAACGGAATAACCACTTTCAGACATTCTACACAATATTTGAGCTGCGCTAAGAAATACATATTTATTATAAAAGCGGCAAAACTGTGGGTAATAACTTTTTATTCAGTATTTTGGTATATAACCTATTTCGCTCAGGCGGTAAAGAAGGAATAAATCTAGACTTCTACAAGATTGTTATTTTTGCGGATTCTTATTGAAAAATAAATGTTAAAGATTAGTTTTCTTAAGTCTAGCTTTATTGCACGGAAGACTTGAAAGAGTATGTTGTTAGAAAAGGCTACTTAGGTACTAAATAGGTACACGTGCTACTATTGAAAGTATCCCGTAAATACTTAGTGCCAACATCAATGTTTATAATTTGAACTACGTTTTGCACACGACTTATAATTATTCTATGTCGTAATCCAGGTCGTGGTCTACCTGTGTGCCAAACCCTTTCAGCCGTTAAGGCGTGAAGGTAACAGGAAGGAAGGACGGACAGACAAATATTCACTTATTCCAATATAAATGAGTACCTATAGATTTTAATAAAAGTATATTGTATGGATACAGAATGATTTTCAAGGATAGATTACCAACAATCAAATAGAATTTATAAATCAGAAGTAGGCCTATATGTTGCAGTAAATTTCAGTGGTCCTTTCATAATCACAAACATTTCAGCTTGCCTTCAAAAGAAAACATGAAGAAAATCAACTTAATACCAGACCAAGGACAGACCAAAAGTGTCGAATCCACACGTGCGAACCCACCGGTTATCGCTACGTAGATTGCGTTGCAATACATTGCTGCCTTTCATCGGAGTGCGTGACTTGAGCAAGAGACGCGACCAGAATACGATTACGGGCTATGCGGGGTAAACGGTTGTCCTAGGGGCTTTGGAAGTTTTAGTTGGTATGGATTAGGAAAGGAGGTAAATTAATAATGTTGCTGATTATTTTGGTCAGTAAGTTAGAATTAGAGCTTCATTTAGAAACGTTGAAGGTTTTTGGAACAGCTTTCTGTAATTAAGCAAGCACTGCTTCAAAACTGCGAAAATTTCTGACGTCTGTTTGACACGATGATGAAATATTAATTTTCTTTTCATTTTAGGTCGAAGTATTGTAGCGATTTTCCGTTCAACGCATTTTCTTCTCCCGACCTTAATTTGTAAAAGATCCGCAATGGGCTGACTGTTCATTTTATTCTGGCAATATTTTCTTGAGGCAGATTCGAGTGCCATGAATGGCGACTTTCAACAATGATCTTTTGAATCGCAGCGACCGTCCAAATTTTCCAAAGCGACTCTTGTGATCGTTCAAACAAAAATAACTTATTGAATGCGGGAGAAACACTTTTTCATTGGCAATTCGATTTATATCACCTCCTACATCATAAACTCGTTAATAGTCTCCTAGCTCCTATTACTTTAGACTCAAGGTTGATTTTAGCATGATTTTAAGTTTTCGCACTGTACAATTTGAAGGATTTTTGGTAAATATGTTAAGTCGTTTGATCTAGACTGTGACGGAGGTCGACCGGCCCGATAAACCTTATAAAGGGTCTGCTACGTTTGATATAATACCTTTGTTGCTATTATTTTTTATTTGTTTTGATATTGGTACTTGCACGAATTTGTAAGCGTTGTTTTCTAGCAATAGGACCGTGTGCTTTTATTTATTGATAAACTTAACATTTTAGAAATCTTAAGACTTTGTTGTTTTGATGCCAGTATTGAGATAGTAGTTTTACAAATGTACAGATGTCAATGACAACTTAAAATACTGTGCTTCTTTAGCGAAAATAACTTTATTTAGTTTTGAACTTGAGTATTTTTCTAACAACATAATCCCTAAAAGAGATCACAATAACAATAAGGCCATCCATTGTATATTTTGTAGTGTTTGATGTTTTTTTTTTTTGTTATGTATTTTTGAGCTGTACAATAACGTATAGAAAAAAAAATGATTCCGGATGACAGCGATGCAGATGAATACTTCGACGCCTAAGTGTCCTTTGTTTTTTTATTTTTATATATTTGTATTGTAAGTTAGTTAGTCAAAAAAATTAAATATATAAGGTGTTTCAAAATTAGCCCAACAAACTTTAAAAGGTGCTTTTGACCATCAAACTGAACAACTTTCATTATGAGACCAACTCTGAAACCACGAAAAAAAAAATCTGCTATTTCACATATTTTGGTCAAGTAGGTAGGTATTGAACTTTTGTATTAAGCAGCTGATTTTTTTTCATTCGTTTTTCATCTATACTTATAATAAATCTGTAGAAGTGAAAATTCTGTACATTGAAAATATCAAAAAAATAAATAGCAGGGGGTGTTACTAGACCGATAGCGAACCCAAAAATGTGATTAAAAAAAAATTTGTCTGTCTGTCTGTCTGTTTGTTCAGGCATCACGCAAAAACTACCGGTTCGATTTGATGAAACTTTGTATAATTATTCTTTAATATCATGGGCACCACACTGGGTAATTTTTATCCCGGAAAAGTATATACAATAAAAAACAAACTTTCCAACCCTAAGAGGGTGAATGGAGGGAGGTTGAAATTTCACGCGGACGAAGTCGCGGGCAGAAGCTAGTTTCGAATAAGAATGAAATTATATCATAGGTATACTCAAATCAATGGAACTGAACTTTGCCCTGGTCTTGGCCCTGCAAGACCAAAATACAGACCTCACAAGTGTTTTAAGCTTTTCAACTTTTCGTCATAACAACTTTACAGAGCTATAATTTATCTTCAAGTTCTAAACAGTCATTGGATTAATTCTCCCATTAATTTGTACTTGTTTCTTCTCAATTATGAGGGTAAGATAATGAATTTTTGTTTTAGCAATTAGCCAGAATAAACAAGAAAGGATATTAATTTTACTTATATAATGTTTTGGAAAGCGCTTTTAATGGGTTTTCTTGAGCATCTCTCTCGCACTTTATTCTTTGAATTAAAAAGGCTACGTTTAAATTTTAAATACGGGGTTTCGTGCTGAATTTTCGGTGAAAGTGTTGGTTTGTGAATTACCTATTGTATTAAATTTGAATAAAATTGTGTTGTTTTGACAAAACTCTGCTCTTGGTAATTTTTTTAAATTTTAGAATAGAATACTCTTTATTATGTACACCATATTAATTACAGATAAAAATATAGAAACTGTACAGTGAGTGACAACCATGGGTGGGTTTGGTAATTTACTATGTCGTGTGATTTTTTTCTCTCGGAAATGATTTACTTACTTCTGTTTTTTTATTGAATTGATTGATCACTGTAAGCCATAGACATAATATGTTACATATCTATGCTGTAAGCCTTATATATATTATATACTAGCTGCGCCCCGCGGTTTCACCCGCATAAGTGTCGATCCCGTGGGAATATTGGGATAAAAAAGTAGCCTATATGTTAATCCAGGGTGTCAGCTACCTCCATACAAAATTTTATCAGTATTGGTCCAGCCGTTTGAGCGTGAAGAAGTAACAAACATATAAACACACCCTCACACACACACACACTCACAAACTTTCGCCTTTATAATATTAGTGTGATAGTGTGATTATCCAGGCAGAGTCGCATCCAAGTTTGTTATTAAGAAAAATTATATCGATAATTATAATTAAGTATATTAAATTTAAAATTCATTATGGTAACCATAACTTAACATTTTTGCGATTACCACAAAACGTAACAGCATATAGTGACAATTCATCGTTATATTAAATTAAAGTATACTAAATGAAATTAGGTCATAATTATGATCATTAGAACTTTTGTTATTATGTCAAACATTACACACCCAGTATATTTAGTCACAAGCCATGATTTATAACTCCATATTCAAATATTTAATATCAAATGAAAGAAGTGATGTTGGTCCTAGCATTTTATTTGGCTGATTCAATCACGCGCGAAAACAAATTCCGTGTCAGCTCAACCGTTATAATTTAATAGGCATCTTTATATATTAAACGAATGTGCTATTATTTTCGCAAAGTTTTTCGCTTTTGGGATAGATTTTTAAATGGCGAACGGAGTATGAACATGGGGTATTCATACTCCGTTCCGTATTGAGTCGTATTTATTGGCTGACTTTTTTAATCTTCATGTTTCTTGGTTTGCGGTTATGGATCAATTGTTATGTGCTATTGGAGGAATCATTTGTTTGATTGAGACTAGCATAAATCTGCATGAACAAAAGCCATTGCAATCCAATCACTGCGACGATTGTGAATTTGCCAGTACTAAATGAACTTTTGTGAATACCCCGGAACATGAAGGGCTAAGGAAGGAACACGGGTGGGTTTTAGTCAGTAAGAGTCTGACACTCCCTTCCGCTCCACCCAGAGTGGGAGCGGTTATTTGATGAATTCCCATCCATAAAAAAAAAGTACTCATTTTGCTTAGTTAACGTTCATACATCTGCTCATATATGCCCGCTGGCGAGCTGTACTTCGCACCTGACCTTTATGAAGAACATCACCAATAATGTATAGTGGAAACCTCGGGAGGGGATGCTCTAGAAGTTCTCCAAGCACTTCCCCGGGCGTTTCCACTCCCATCTTGTAAATACCTTTTATTAGTCACCTTTCATTCATCCTCTGAACATGATCAAACATACCCTTTACCATTTTTGTTACTACAACTAACCAACCAAACCCAAATAACCATTTTTTGAAGTGAAACTTCTTTACGCACGCTTGACTTGGGGAGTAAACTGGCGAACGCGTGACGTAAGCGTTACGAAAAGTGTGATCGGGCGAGGCGAACGGGAATTGAGTGAGGGATATAAGCAAGAGAAAGTAGTGCGCGCGCACATTGTTTCTCTCTTCCTCTCATAGCCAAATACGTTTGAAGTTTCACTTCAGTCGTGTGGCCATAAGCACACTCGGTTTTTCTTTTTTTCTATGTTCACAACTCTTCAGCATTATAAAACACGAACCACAAACACGGCGACAAAGTCTGTTACTCTGTTTCCTAAGTATTGTAACATAAAGCACAACTCGCTAAGTTTATGACCATGTGCGAAGAGATCGCTACTAAAACACGGCTTAAGTTTAGCTGTCGATCGCAAGGGTAGCGATACACTTAGGGACTAAGTTTTAAGGATGGGGATACATGCTACCGCGTGATTGGGTTTTGATCCGCAGGTAGGATAAAGATGGGGATTTACAGATAGTAAAATTTTGTTGTACAAATAAAATTGAGCTCGATAATAACAATAGATCCCCTTTATACTTTGCTGTTTTATATGGTGTACATAATAAAGAGTATTCTATTCTTTATTTTTGCCTTTTTTTCAGCTATTGGAGACATTAGTGTTCTCAATACTTGGACTGCCTCCTTGGTCTATCTGCAAGCATGACTACTGAGCATGGGGTCCTGGATTTAATCCCCACTTCGGGCAAAAAAATGCATAGGGTTTCCTCTTTAGCCAATTTTTTGTGGCAGCCCGGAGTCTGGAGTTATGCCCGGCTAAATAGGCTACCATAACATAGAACTTATTGTACGCATAAGCTACACCCGCGCTACTCCCACGCTACGCCTCTTCTCAACCCTTCTGGAGGTTAAAAGACGTGATGCTATGTATAATGACATTCCGCCATGTGTCCCTAGCAGAAACACTCAACATCAGTTAGCGCTCTCAGAACATTTTCATATTGAGCGACACGAACACTTAACGCGGCTTTATTGACTCGCCCATATATTGAACGCCTTTACAACTACTATATAATTTAGTAGCCCGTTCAGAATATCTTAGATTTTAAACATATCTAACCTGTAACGCCCTGAAGGGTTGGGCAGAGGTATACCTATAGTACCAGTGGCGTAACTATAGCGTGGCATTGGGGCAAAATGCCACGGGCCCCCAGCCAGAGGGGGGCCCCCGGCCCAAGAGGGCCATGAGCACAGTAGGATCCGAACATAAGTTTATAAAAGCAAACTTTTTTTGAAAATGTGCAACAAAGGACATCATTCAGGTTTCGAACATTTTTTACCTTTTTTCCCATTGTTTATTTTTTTGGACAGGACCTCATGCTCAGCAGTAGCGCTTGCGACCACTAGACCAACGAAGCAGTCAGGTTTTAAATTTTGTAGGGGAAGATATGAAATCTATGCGGAAGAAGTCGCGGGAGAACTGCTAGTAAAAAAAAATATAACGTTGGTTCCCTTGAATCTATCAAGGGCCCCAAACGGTATAGTTACGCCACTGTATAGCACCCCCAGATTTCGCTAGCGGGTTGCAGACCAAGAGCTAAGCTAAGTTAGTCTAGCTTAGCTCGCATAGTGGAGGTAATTTTTCATACTTCTGTTCATAGTTTGCGGTCTGTACACAAGTATGAAAAACTACATCAGCTATGCGAGCTAAGATAGACTAGAGTAGACTAGAGTACATCAACGCGCAACCTGTTACCATAGATTCAGTACATGATTCAGTACATGATTCAGAACGTTGAAATTTTTGGACGGTTATTAAAAAAAATCTAAATCAATGGTTTCAGTTTGCGCGTCGATATTCCTGCCGCCCTGTATTAGTTTTATATGTAAGTCATGTAAAGGTAAGTAAATGTACAGACGCAGCAGATCAAGCTACTACAATTTGTCAAATTTCTTTAATAGATTTTCAACTTTATCGCTAAAGCACACGGTTCAAGGTTGATTGGAAAAATTTGACAGTTTCAGGTAGCTCGATGTGCTGGCTTCTGTACATACCGGATTCAGACTCAAACAGGCCAAAAACTTTTTGAATTGTCTGAAATGAAATCCACCCATACATGAAATCCATACAGCGTGCCTTATAAAGGATCTGTCGACTTTTTATGTTTTGAATAAACGTTAATGAAATATCGCTGTTCAAAATTCCAAAACAAAATATATTCTGAATTATGTTTACTTTGGACGATTTTGCATAATGTTATAACAAAGGCAAACTCTGGTATCTCGTTAATTTCCGAAGAGAACGCACGTCACGATTAATTAGGGTCTTTAAAATAATACGTATTCGCTCCATTATGGCGCAATTTTCAAGCAAGTAAGTTTCGCGTCGCAATTAAGATTAAAACATAAATATATGAAGGTTGGTTTGATATATTGAATTAACTCTTCAAGAAAATTAGTCAAAAGATTTTGTGTTTTCTATAACATATGTTTTCTATATATGTTTAAGCAATTTCATATTGAATTTGCGTGGGTGGCCTACCCTCGGACGAAGTCGCGGGCAGAAGATAGTACGGTCGAACCAGCTATTAATAATATTTGGTATACAGGCAGCTAACTTGCAACTGCTTTTAAACAATGGTGTGCTGAGTTAGTCAATTCTTTTACACCACTCTATTTGATAAAGGATGCCATAAGCTGAAAAAGTTATAACGCACAAAATAAAACTAAATATTGGCTGTGTAGTGGAAAGATGAATAATTTTGCCTGTATACCAAATAGCTTGTTCGAACGTATAAATGATAAATGATTTATTTTCTGTAAGTAGGTTTGTACAAACACTTTTACACGTCAATCATATTTTTTTTAAACTAGATGAGGTCGGCGTTTCCTATCTGACTACTCTGAGAAGAAAGGCCGAAACAAACACAGAGGTCACAGTCTCTTTTAAAGCCCAGACAGAATCTTGGTCAGATCACGTGAAGACTATATAGATTCGTGTCTGAAATGGTCTTTTGAGGAAAGAACCACACAGATTGAGCGGACCTGTGGTATATAAAGTACCTATGTCTAGCAGTGGACATCTTCCGGCTGAAAGTACTACGTAATAGTACCCACAAACGCAGCATAGTTCCAGGCACATTCCCCAACAAACATACGTAGGCAGACATTCGCTAATAAAACCCTTGCCCGCGATAATTGCCGCCATTGTTTCAATATTACCCAGTTAGCAACCATACAACAGTTACGGGCGAACGTAAACAACATTAACATTAAATTAAAGGCGTTTAATACGATTATTCGGGGTAATCAGGGCGAGTGGTCCGAGATGGGGTGAGAAGGGCGAGATTAACCGGATAAACGGGATGGGGACGAGTGCCGACGAGTGTGCACGACTGATACCGAGTCACCGTCGAAAGTGTTGCCGGCGAATACAAAATAAGGTAGAACTATATTGTAATTGGGTACCTACTGTTTATATGAGCTTACAAAATGTTATGAACGTAATTGGATGCTTTGTTGGATAATTTTTGGTAATTGTTTAGTAGGTACACTTGAAAAGTTAAATAGGTATTTATACCTACGAGGTAATGTGTTTTTTTGCTGAATAGTATTACTTATACAGGAAGATTTTTATCACTTTAAACACAAAAAAAAATCATCTGTTTAATACAAAAGTTCAATACTTGACCAAAACGTATGAAAAAGCAGATTTTTTTTTTCGTGATTTCATCGTTCGTCCCATAATGAAAGTTGTTCATATTCATGAGTAGAACAACCTGTAAGAAATTTGGATGGTGATGAAAAAATCTTCCTTAATACTGTTACTGTTAGCCTACATCATCCCACTGCTGGGCAAAGGCCTGTAGCGGTATCTACAACGCCACATGCGAACAACGCGTCATACTGACGTCACGCAAATCCTGCATCTCGCAAGCAGAGTTTACGTGCAACTAGCATAGATACAACAGCCCGACATGAATCATCGGGCAGTTGCCCGCCAGACACAACACCCGTCTGTTCGGAGGATCCGCCCTTTTCTATGGAGTTGAGTGAATTTTACACCCTGCTCCTTATACCTATATATAGGCCTCTCCCCATGACTTCTAGGTCTTTCGATCCAAGGCTAAAATGGACTACTGGTCGTTTGTTTTGTCCAGCTCGTTCCACCATCAGTATTATATGTTTCAATAATAATATTATAGTAAGGAACGCTTCCATTTGTAAAAGGGATTACGTTAAGAGGATTGGCAGGAGATTACGTTCGATAATAACTACGAATCCATCTGCCAATGGAAATTACAATAACCACTAGATAATATAATTTCCGTTAACGACAAGTGGGACCATGATCCTGATTGTGGAGATTAGTATTTCAGAATTTAGTAGCACGGTGCTGTTAACCTTTTGGCGACAGGCAGATATAACTTTCGAATTTATAATATTAGTATAGTATGGATTATGTTCAGCTAACTACTTACGAGCATACTTCGGCCGATGACGGATCAGGTATACGCGAGCCAAGTCCTTTTACTGCAAAGGAAAATTTCTTAGAAATTAAATTTAAGTGTCTTTAATATTCTCGTGAATTCAGTTATATGGCAGCAGACGAAGGTATAACATGAAAAGGTTTTAAAGATGTCGATCATGTATAATGTTACGCTAATTTGTGTACATCGATCTTACTCGGAGTTTCTTTGAAATATCTAACGAAGCGAAGTTTTTAAATGTTTGTGTGCTATGTTTTCTGTGATACGTCAAAAAATATTTTTATAATAATTTGTTTACCTTTGCTTGGCGTAACGATAACGAAATAAGTCAAACTCAAACTCTAAGCATTTATTTCAAACAAACTAGCTGCGCCTCGCGGTTTCACCCGTATAAGAATAGAATAGAATACTCTTTATTATGTACAACATATAAATTACAGACATAAATATAGAAACTTCGATCGATAAGTTTCGATCCCGTAGGAATATCGGGATAATGTTAATTCAGGGTGTCAGCTATCTACGTACAAAATGTTATCAAAATTGGTCCAGCCTTTTAAGCGTGAAGAAGAAACAAACATATAAACACACACATTCACAAACTTTCGCATTTATAATATTAGTGTGATACTGATAAATCAATAATTACAGGCACTTTTGAATTGTCAAGAGGTCGGTCAGTCAGAAAAATGAAGCTAGTTGCCCATTGTTATGGTCAATCCCCACTGAAAAAGCTGCGGCTGGCAGCGGCCATTATCCATAGTCATTTGAAGGCAAAGGAGGGGCAGCGCGGCGCCGCGAGGCTACACGAGCCTTCTAGCGACTTGTCAAAAGAAGGAGTCATTTGCTCTTACGGCCGCTGCGCACCGCTACTTTCTCAGTGGGGATTGACCCTAAAGCGTAGTAGGTGCTTATGAAGAAAAACGAGGTATTCCACTCAGAGCACTGATTTGAACCGCACTTGGACGAACAGCACCTGAGCACTTCCACTAACCGCACTGAAACAAAATTTTGTAACGTGCGGTTCGGTGGAACAATTTATCGACAGTCCAAGAAACTCCACGGACACTCTTTTGAGTATTTATAAGAAATCTCACCAGTATTATGCCATGTAAAGACAGAAAATATTTGCTTATCAAATTGACTACTCAAATTGTTCATATTCAAATCACAGCTGCGACTCTGTGGCAGTTGTATGAAATGGGTATAACATGGTAAATTGACGTAATGTGTGCGTGTGTGTGTGCAATATTGCGCACTTGCTGACTATAACAGACTCATCTACCAGAATTCAAATAATCCTCAGTGTAAACGGATACATAAACTTGGCCACTATCGCACCCTGTGGAAAGCGTACATCGTTCTATAAAAAAACTGGATTTAAAATATTGGTCCTTACATATGAAATTGGCGTTTTTCGTACTGGCCACTTTAATCACGAATTTCTCCTCTTTGGTAAGGAATTCCAAATTCAAATTTGTACAGCTATTTACTCATGTATTTGTGCTTCGATGACCGTCATTCATTTGTTTTTTTTCTTCTGTTTTTTCTGTTTGCGTCACTCATTTTACAAAATGGAAAATTTAAAATATCGCATTATTTACGAGTACGAGTTCCGCCGTGGCACTAGTGCTGCGGAAACGACTCGAAGGGTGAATGATGTGTATGGCGGTCATGTTGCAAAAGAAAACACAGTTCGTTTTTGGTTCCAACGTTTTCGTTCTGGAAATTTCGACCTGCAGAACAAGCCCCGTGGACGGCCTGAGACCCAAGTTGATAATGGAGAATTGAAGGCTATTGTGGAAGCGGACCCATCGCAAACCACGTCCGAGTTAGCTGCAGGCTTCGATGTTAGTGATAAAACTGTTTTAATTCACTTGAAGCAAATTGGGAAGATTAAAAAGCTTGAAAGCACGACAACGCCAGACCACACACTGCGCAACAGACGGCTACCAAATTAGAAGAGCTTGAATTGGAATGTCTTAGACATCCTCCGTACTCCCCGGACCTTGCTCCAACAGATTACCATTTTTTTCGCAATTTGGATAACTTTTTGCAAGGGAAAAAATTCAACTCCGATGGGGCAGTCCAAATCGCCTTCAAAGATTTTATTGATTCCCGTCCGACTGGTTTTTTTAGTAAAGGGATCAATGAACTACCTATAAGATGGCAAAAGTGCATTGAAAACAATGGTTCATACTTTGATTAATTAAATATATTATATTAAAAAATATTCGACTTTTTGTTCCTTCCATACAAAACGCCAATTTCATATGTAAGGACCTAATATAAGAGGCAGGCATCCGTGGCTGTTTCACTTGGTCGCTTGCCAACAGAATTTATCATGCACTTATCAAATTCTTTTCTTACAGTTTAAGTAGGACTCGGAATGAAGCTGACACGTACGCCATTTTTCATTTCTTTTGAAACAATTTTGAGTGTGATTTGTGTGAATTTGAACATGCAGAACCTTGGTTTGCGCTGCTGGGTATTGTTAGCAGGGAGATTTAAATCAAATGGTGTTCGCTCGTTTCGGAATTGTTTCTGTCTTATGCCTAAATGACCTATAGGTACCTATTAGTTATATCTAACACTGTCTTGAAAATCTTATTTAATCTGTCGAGCTCCGCTAGTGAGACACAATTGATTTTCTATTGTTTCGTCGCCAATAGGCGACGCGCGGTGCTTGACCGGTTTATAGAAAGTTTTACTGGTAGGTATACACCTGGCTTCTGATTTATGAATTTGAATTTGAGGCTTTGTCAAACTCTACGTTAGTATTATTAAGATACCCACCTTTTCCTCCATCAATCAATCAATTAACTCGCCTATCGCAGTCCACTGCTGGACATAGGCCTCTCCCAAACTGCGCCACAACACCCTGTCCTCCACCTTCCGCATCTTTAGGTCGTCCGTCCATCTAGCGGGGGGGCGTCCCACACTACGCTTGCCGGTACGCGGTCTCCACTCCAGGACTCGCCTGCTCCACCGGCCATCAGTCCTTCGACGGACATGGCCAGCCCACTGCCACTTCAGTTTGCTTACTCTGCAAGCTATGTCGGTAACTCCGGTTCTTTTCCGGATAATTTCATTCCTGATTTTATCCTTCAAAGAGACTCCGAGCATAGCATATTTCCTCCATGCAGCTTGCATAATAAATTGTCAATCACTTAACACAGAAAATTTCATTCCCCTTAATGCTAACGTAGATGAGATCACAAATTTCAACTTCTTTAAAACCAGAAACCGGGCTATACTCATCACAGCGTAGTATGACTTACAAAGGAACAAACGATCTTCCTTGTCCCAACCGGAAAGATCGTCTGTAGGCGCTTACTTGAGAAATCTTGTACGATTATTAAGTCAATGAATTATACAATATAAGCGTATAATGTTACGATCAAAAGCACCGGTATAATTTTGTAAGTGAATTGCTGTACAGACGCCAGCACATGAAGCTACCCGAAACTGTCAAATTTTCCCAATCAACTTTGAACCTTAAGTTGTAGCGATAAAGTTGAAAATCTATTAAAGAAATTTGACAGATTGTAGTAATTTGATGTGTGTCTGTATATAATATCATGTTGTTGAGGAAAAACTTGAAGAAGAAATACAATATTATAACAAGACTGTAACTACGCGAATAACTTAAATAATAAAACATTTGCAAAGGAAATTTATGTCCAAAACTCGTAAGTAAACTCCGAATGTCAATCCTTTGCCTAGATATTTATTTCACATTGTCTGTCAAGGGCTTACCACAAACTTGGCTTTCAAGATGAAAAATTCCCGAATTACCCTCTCACAAAGACGAATCCCATCACTTATCTAAGCCACTTCCAAGTCGGCAAACTGAAAGCTCGTTTGAATCACGATTTATTCAGGACGAAACTGTGTCTTGCCTGCGGCGTTGTTTGTGTTGAGATTGTTACCTTCGTCTACGATTGGTACCTACTTTAGATTAGGTATTATTATGTGATGAGGTGTGATCAAAGAAAACTAATAATACTAATATTATTTCAATGAATTTACAAAAACCGTAAAGCGAAAACGTTGTCGAAATTTTTACACGGATATTGCTAAATATTTTTAATAATTTTCTTATAATGATATTTCGATTCTTTTCGAAAAGCACTTATCTCTTAAATAATTCAATCCATCAACTCGGCCTATTGCAGTCCACTGCTAGACATAGGCCTCTCCCAGGCTGCGCCATAACTCCCTGTTCTCCGCCTTCCGCATCCAGTCCGTCCCAGCCACCTTCTCCGTCGTCCGTCCATGTAGCTGGGGGCGTCCCACACTACGCTTGCCGACTCGCGGTCCCCACTCCAGAACTCGTCTGCTCCACCGGCCATCGGTCCTTCGACAAACATGGCCAGCCCACTGCCATTCAGTTTGCTTACTCTGCAAGCTATGTCGGTAACTCCGGTTCTTTTTCGCATTAATGATTTTATCCTTCAAAGAGACTCCGAGCATTGCTCGCTCCATAACGCGATGAGCCACCTTGAATTTGTGGACCAGCCCGACCGTCAGTGTCCACGTTTCGGCACCATATATCATGACGGGCAGGACGCATTGATTAAAAACCTTAGTCTTCAAACACTGCGGGATAGGCGACGAGAAGTTTTCCAAATGCTGCCCAACCCAACTGGATCCTCCTGTAGGCTTCTTTCTTAAATTTGTATCTACCGAGCTGTATTACTTGCCCTGGGTAGACATAATCCTTCACAACTTCGAAAAGCAACCCTTCGATGCAGATTGGACCCGGCAAGACGTGCGAATTATACCTACATGACTTTCGTCTTGTCCAAATTCATGCCGAGTCCAACCCGCCGGAAGACTCCATTTAGGCTGTGCAGCATTTGGTCTAGCTGTTCCAGCGTCCCTGTTATTATGACGATGTCATCGGCAAATCAGAAATGTGAAATGTACTTGCCGTTCACGTTGATACCCTGTCTAGTCCCGTCCAGCGTCTTGATTGACTATTATAATTCAAAAATGATTGTTAACAAACCCACATCCAGAACATTTTTATTATAATAAACAGATGGATTCTAAACTCCTCAGTCCGCGCTGAATTATTAATATAGATTCTGACATTGATGACTTCCGGGCTACTAACAATAAATTAAGTTAGAGGTCGGAAGTGAGCGGAGTGATAATTTCTTGATATTTGGAAGGTTTAAATTGCTCAGTTACTTCGCCTGGTTTATTTTAGAGCCAATGCAAATAATGTTAGCTTGGATTATTTGTTGCTTACTATTGGTCTTAGCATAGCCTTAAGATGTAGGGTATATAGTTCTACTATCTACCTATATTATGATATCACTTTATTAAAATTGGAGTTTTTGAAGTGAAACTTCTTTACGCACGCTTGACTTGGGGAGTAAGCTGGCGAACGCGTGACGTAAGCGTTACGAAAAGTGTGGTCGGGCGAGGCGAACGGGAGTTGAGTGGGGGATATAAGCAAGAGAATGCAGTGCGCGCACACATTTTCTTTCTCTCTTCCTCTCATAGCCAAATACGTTTGAAGTTTCACTTCAGTCGTGTGGTCATAAGCACACTAGGTTTTTTTGAAGTGAAAACTTCTTTAGCGGCGTTGCACACTTTTTGTAATGGGGAAAAAATGTTAAACTCGCGTCAGGACATCGCGTCAGGACACGTGACCGTCAGGAGAGATTTCCCCCCTCTTTCTACGGCGGCGGCGGCGCCAACCGAAGTGAACCAAGTGAGACAATGATAATGGATGGATGGATGGATGGACGGACGGACGGACGGTGACGGTGACGGTGACGGACGGACGGTGACGGTGACGGACGGACGGTGACGGTGACGGTGACGGTGACGGTGACGGTGATGGTGACGGTAACGGTGACGGTGACGGTGACGGTGACGGTGTCGGTGACGGTGACGGTGACGGTGACGGTGACGGTGACGGTGACGGTGACGGTGACGGTGACGGTGACGGTGACGGTAACGGTGACGGTGACGGTGACGGTGACGGTGACGGTGTCGGTGACGGTGACGGTGACGGTGACGGTGTCGGTGACGGTGATGGTGACGGGGACGGGGACGGTGACGGGGACGGTGACGGTGACGGCGACGGTGATGGTGGACGTGGATGTGGATGGATGGATGGAAAGCTGATGGCTCGACCGTCTGTGTAGTAGCCACACTGCTGTGTATTCGTAAAATTCGTGTATATAAAGTGTTTAAAATATGGAAATTGAACAAAGTGCATCGATTAATGAAAAAAGTGACGCAGAAATAGTGAAAAAAAATTAGTTATATTAATTCAATTCAAAAGTTCAATACCTTCTGTACAATATAATTTGTTCTATGTAACATACAAGTATAATATTATGTACAAGTATATAAAAAGGGAGAGAAAAAAAACCTCAAACGGCGCAAATACTCCAATCTCTTTGGAACTTACATATTTGAGCCGTTTGGGGTTGAAACACTAGGGCCATGGGGCCCGAGTGCCCACTTAGTATTCCAAGACATCGCCAAGCGGTTGGTCGACTCATCACGTGACCAGAGGGCTGGCCTATTTTTTGGCCAAAGAATCAGCATTGCCATACAACGTGGCAATGCTGTCAGTTTTTGGGCACGTTTCCCGTTGACAGTGATGCGGACGAATTTTTTGATGCCCTTTGAATATATTCAATTCATAATTGATTTATTTCTACGTTAATATTCAAGTTTTCACTTCTGCCGGCACTCCCGGAGTGCAACCCGTCTTTTTTTTTTTTACTAGCCTACACTGCCTACACTGTCCCACTCCTGGGCAAAGGCCTCCCCTCCACTCCTTCCATCTATCGCGAGCCCGCGCGTCCTCCTTCTTTTTACGGAACCTATCCAGCTCGTCCCGCCATCTCCCACGTCGTATGCCGCGACCCAGTCTCAATGTCTCAGGACGCCAGTTCTGTGCGAGTTTGAACTACTTCAGGATATTAGTCAAAGACCAAGTCTGTGCACCAAAGGAAGTGCACCAAAGTGGAGTTAAATAATGTTTATGAATAATCTCATGATTGGTATAAATATTGATATCGAAGTCACGATGGCAGTTTATTAAATTGTATCATGGAACTTAAGCTCATGGAGTAGTAAATCTTCTTAACGTATCGATAGCAATCTAATTGGATCCGGCCCAGAATTCAGCTCCTTTTTTGCGCCATCACCAGCGTCCGTCTGATGGAGTAGTAAATAAAAAAAGTAACATCTATAAGGAAAAAAATCATAAATTAAATTACTTTGCAGGAAATGCTTCGGGCCAACTTATTTATTTCCTGTCGTACAGTCAACAGCAAAAGTAGATGAAAATGAGAAATTCAATACTAATGAACGGAGTTCGCGTCAGAACTGTGTGGCGTCGAAGTGATTCAAAAGTATGTGATTGTAAATTATACCAAACATTTACTACTAGTACAGTTGCCAGTTCTGACGCGAATTCCGTTCATTAGTATTGAATTTCTGATTTTCAACATCTACTTTTGCTGTTGTTTTGGTTTTGTTTTGGTTTGGTTGTTGTGAATGTACCAATATCTAAAACAACAACAACAAACGGCAGCCTCAAAAGCAACAAATAAACAACAGCACCAACAGATAAAGCATTAAATCATCGCGTTAGGAAATTACTCCTAAACTGGAAATCCTAGTTAAGCCGAGGGTCGTTAAAATGCCGTAAATAGCAGCTAAATTGTTGCATCGCGTTCAAAATGGACCCGATTTGCCTGACTACTGGATATACGCTGTAATTATGACAGATTACTGTAAGTACATGACGTGTGTTTAAAATTTGTCTGTAATTGCTGGATTCTCGAATTATTTTTTTGTTTGTCATATTTTATTCTTCAAATTTACCCGTTTTTTTATCGTTGAACATGACCTGTCAAAGACAATATTTGTTTGCCACTGTGTCATAACTGGTGAAGCACTTACGAGGCCGACTATACATCAACATCACTAATACGTATCTATCCTAATTTCTGCTACCTATAAGAAAGTTGCGGTTTCCCCAAAGGGCATACAACATGTTTGTAGGATATTATGTCGGCCTTAGCACAATACTGGGCAATAACATGATATGTAACGTATTCGCCCCATGGGCCTATTTGGGCGAAAGGGTAGGAATCGAAAATAGTGGGCCAAACGAACCAAGACTGAAGAACAAATAATTTGTTGAAATAGCTATTCGTGGATATTTTTACTGGTTCGTAGTGTTTTTTTTTCATTGATGTATCTATAATACTAAAATACTTAGGTTACGTGACTTCGTCCCCCCTGCCCTCATCTCAGAAGACGTGACCTGTCGCTTACGGCCGTGGTCGAGTCGATGGTCGGCAGCGAAGAGTCCTGGTACCCGGTGGTTTCCTTCTGCGAAACAGTCGTTTCGCAGAAAGGGAGAGGGAGATCTTGTCCACTCACCCGGCTCGCAGCAGGTGCGCCGCGCGTTGGCGGTTGGGGGTCCCCCCCACACACGGGACGAGTCCTGACCCGAGGTAGCGGCGCGGAGTGTTCCACGCGCGCCCCTCTTAGACGTCGACGTCGCTGGGGGAGTCAAACACCTCAATCCCCTAACCCGAGGAGGCCCGCAGTGAGGGTCCGGCACCAGTCGGGAGTTGCGGAAGGATCGTACGTTCTCGCGACCCCCTACGGGGTGGTTTTTAGTCAGTAAGAGTCTGACAGACCCCGCCGCCCGGCCCTGGGCGGCGGGCATCTATAAGGATTTTACATCCAGGAAACAAAAAAAAAATAGGGGTTTTCGCCCCCAATGTCATAGGATTTTAAAATAACTGGCAAAATGTGGGTGTAATATAGGTTCACCTCTGCCTAACCTTTCGCGGATTACAGGCGTGATGTTTTGTTGGTCAGGTACTTATCTAAGTGCTGGATTTATTTTATATACATATTTGTGTAGGATCTAATACCTTGGTATGAACGGAGGTAATATAACCTCATCATCAGCCTCATCGGTTCGGCTTCCAGTCTAACCGGATGCAGCTGAATACCAGTATTTTACATGGCGGGACTGCCTATCTGACCTCCACAACCCAGTTACTGGGTAATATGATACCCTTTGGTAAGACTGGTTGTCAGACTTTCGGGCTTCTGACGACCCGTAATGACTGTCAAACATCCACGAATGACAGCCGGGTCCAACGTCCAACGGCTTAACGTGCTTTCCGAGACACGGAGGGGTCTTGGTATGTGAAGATGGTCATCCATCCACGGACCAACCGTGGCAAGCGTAGCTTAACCTGATCGATCGACTTACTTAGCAACAAGCCCCAAGGTAATATTACCTTCTACTCAGGATTTCTCGTTTGTCTGCAAAAATAAAATACGTGATCTGACCTTTCAATGCAAGTTTAATCTAAAATTAGTTTGAAATACAAATCTAAGATGCACTTACCTACACAAACTAGAACACGTATTTTCTATAAAAGCAGGTCAATCATCTTCCATTTTCTATAGAAACATACGAGAAACACGTGTTACCAACCTTTTTTGCATATCCCGATGTACAGTCAACGAAAGAGATAAGTATGCAGGACCGTCAGATATAGTTGAAGTTTAGTAAGAAACCAATGGATGTTCTCGAATAAAATTTAATTTTATAATAGAAAACAAACAGCTCATTTATCAAATTTAATTTCAGTCGACAACATCTATCGGTTACTTACTAAACTTCAACTATATCCGACGATCCTGCCTACTTATCTCTTTTGTTGACTGTAGATGGGGATGGGAGAAATCTCATAAATTAAACTCCTACTTCCATATTTGTTGAAATTCGTCGAATTATTGATGTAGAAAATACTCCGTAGTAGCAGCGCAAAATTCTGACAACCAGTCTTACCAACGGATATCGTGTAACCCTTGGTTTTTGAATACTGATGTTTATCTGCATTCGATTAGACTGGAGGTCAACCCCACCATAATAGGGAGAAAGCTAAAAAGATGATATTTTTAACCGACTTTAAAAAAGGAGGTTCTGTATTCGACCCGTATGTGTGTATGTTTGTATGTCCGCAATTTTCTCAAAAACTAATGAACCGATTTTGATCATTCTTTCACTAAAGTGATCTACATACTTTCAGAAAGGTTTTTGTATATAATACATTAATTAGGTAATTATTCTGATGTACGAAGTTATATGTATAAATGTACTGCGTCTCCGGCATTTCTATGCGAATTTTGATGATTCTTCTAGTCGGTGTCTTCAATTCTTCAGTGCACTAATGTTAATTGAATTTGTGTGGGGTAAGTATAACTAAAAAGTGAAAAATAAAAACTTTTTTTACCAAAAAAAAACAACCGACTCCAAAAAAACAAACACTACAGAGTGATAAATAACTTTAATTTCGGAATTCGGTGTCAAAAAACGAAAATGCGGAACCAACGACACAGACTTCCGAAATTAAAGTTATTTATCACTTTGTAGTGTTCTTTTTTGTAAAAAAGGTTTTTTAGTTTCGGACTGGTTTCTTGATTTTTTCTCGGTTAACTACATTAGCCCCACCCATCCGCTTCCGGGCCTCTCGAACCGTTACTTAACCTAACGATGTGCGACCTGAACAATGACCTAACCTCATGTAATACTACCAGCATGACTTGTACCTTTAATGATATCTACAGTGACTCTCCACTTTCGTGCAAGTTCATTTTTCATGAAAACCTTTATTGTTCGCCAAGGAGAGGGCGGAGTTTGTTCTTATAACATGTGCGGTATTTTAAGATTAAGGATAGTCTAAGGAATAGTTTTATTCTATACATATCGAACACGGCATCCTGTAATATTAAGGTCATAACAAAATGTTGATATATCATAACCATAATATAAATAATCAGCCTATAATGCTACCACTGCTGGTACACAGACCTCCTCTCGGTGAGAGAGAGTGGGCCGTAATCCACCACGCGGCCCAGTGCGGGTTGGCAGATGTCACGTGTCTTCGAATTTTTGGTTCTAGGACATGCTGGTTTCGTCACGATGTTTTCCTTCACCGTTTTTGAGAACAATGGTGATGAAATAATTTACACAAAGTAAAGCGTCTGTCTGGGTTCGAACACACACCTAGTAAGCCGCGGCCGTTACCACTGCCTGGTTGATGGGAGGCCCTCTACGACATGAACTTAAACAAAACTGGCAAAGTGTGGGTGTGGGTGCAAGCCTAGTGTACTATAAATACAACTCTGCCCAAACCTTCGAGGGAACAACGCGTGATGGTGTTATTACGATTCCGATTAGTGTGCGTTGCAGTAGGGAGTTTCATACAAAGAATACTGAACGGCTCGAGTTGATACGGTGACGATCCCTTTCCGATTTGATATGTGTACCTTTATCCGGTATACCTACTAAGAATCCTATAACAATGAGTGAAGAAAGACTTGCTTAATTAAACTCTTCCAACGGCTTCATGATAAAGTGCCATCTTTGGTTTATTTTGCTAAGACATTTTAAAAGTTAAACCTACTTCCCTGCACGTACCATTTCCTTAAAAACATTGCGTTATATAAATCAACGTCATCATCATTCAGCCTATAGCAGTCCACTGCTGGACATAGGCCTCTCCAATTGCACGCCATTCAACTCGATTTTCGGCAACTCTCATCCAGCTGCTACCAGCCATCCTGCAAAGATCGTCGCTCCACCTAGCCTGAGGGCGTCCCACCTTACGTTTACCGATTCGCGGTCTCCACTCAAGAACACGTCTACCCCAACGGTCATCGGTTCTACGGCTAATATGGCCGGCCCATTGTCACTTCAGCTTGCTTATTCTGTGAGCTATGTCGACAACTTTGGTTCTCTGCCGGATCACCTCGTCGCGGATTCGATCCCTCAGAGTGACTCCAAGCAGAGCCCGTTCCATAGCTCGCTGAACGACCTTGAATTTATGGACCAGCCGTACTGTGAATGTCCACGTTTCGGCTCCGTAAGTCATAAGCAGGACGCATTGATTGAAGACCTTAGTCTTTAGGCTCTGTGGAAATCAACGTAAAAGTAATTAACATTAACAAATCAGTAATTATCACACCCAAACATTTCCTAGCTAAGTAAATGCAGCCAAGTAAACATAAAAGTTTCGTATGATTCACATACGATTCGTGTAGTTCCAAGTAATCAGTCGTCTGCACACTACAGTAACGAGGAAAGTTTTAATTCAATAAACATGTCTCTAAACGAATGCTCGCGTGGGGGCGGCCTAACACCAACTTTGATTATGTTGGCGTACTGGGGTTAGGAATTAGGGAGATCTTTCGGATATGTCTTACTTTGGTAATACTTTTATAATAACGACCTTAGCTCTAACAGATAACTACTATATCCTGGTAGTTTCTTTACGACAATTAGATTTCATAATCATGTTCAATTCAATTTAATTTATATTTCGAGGGCTAGTTCAAGGTAGCGCGAGAAAAGATTTCCTTGAAGAATTTGGGGGAGGCTTTTGCCCAGTAGGGCACAGTAGAGGCAAAAAAAAAATGATTATGTTCAAGAACTAAAAATTGAATCAAGATTTAATTTGGAAAGGCAAGGTCCTACACCATGCTTTTCCAAATTAACTTTTTATTTTAGTGTCAGTGTACAGTGAAACCTGTCAACGGTATTTTTACAAGCAGCTAATTTCTATTAAAGTTCTTGTAGGAATACAAGAACTTTAATAGAAATTAGCTGTGAGTACTTGGATTCCTCAAGTACTCCTACCTCTAGAGTACCATACGTCTTTTATGTAAGTTCGTCTATTGATGCGGTGTGCGCTGGCTAAGCGATTAGCATCAGCACTATAAATTATGATCTGTGTTGCCCGTTAGACATTTTTTTAGGTCAGAGAGTTTATGAATTTATACGTATGTAATTAGACATATAAACCTGCAGGCAATCTCAAAAAGACGTCTTGGTCATCATCTTTGATCCATAATATTGTGTCATAAAACCATAAAACATAATAATTATCATATTTTTGATATTTTTATTGATCGATTGGGTACTTAAAACATATTTATCTTATTTTATAACATCATGTACCACTACATTACACCTATGTGTACAGTTAAATAAATTTGTTTTTTTTAGCTACACATTAATTATGAAACGCAAAATTGTACAATCAAATGAATTCTTGTCGATGAATGTGAATGGGTATGGTGAATCTTTTTAAGGTTATCTGTATGTACCACGTTACTAGAATAATCGTACGGAATTGTCTTTTTATTACCTAATTAAGTACCAAAAAGAATCAGTTATTTTTTTATCGTCAGTAAGGAGCCCAGAACCCTAATTGCGTAACACACACACAATCACAATCTGAAGAAGATATTGCTAATCCATTGCTTTATAAGTTCAAAAAAATTATCTGCTCAACAACGTAAATAACGCAATGAATGTTGTCAAAATGAAAGCTACTACTATTGCTAGTGTGTTACGCAATTACCCGCTGAATAAAAGCGAAACTTCCACTTTACCAGTCAAAGTAACCAGTCACAACTCTTCAGACGGGTAACAACCTGAAAACGCTCAACGATCGCACTGCACCAACATTCAGATTCAAGCAATCTTGCAAAAGGCACCCATTATTGTTATTTGTGTCCCTCCAAGCGAAAGTTAAAAGTAGTAAAATAAAATAAGGTACTTAAAGTTCAAAGCTTCTTGTCTTATTTTAAACTATAATAAATAATAATACAAATTTTATTGTTCAGAAAAACACATTACAATATTTGAATAGCACTAGCCTCCACACTAGGATTCCCTGTGTCGTGGAGACTAGTCTCCTTCGTCTTTCAAGATTATCAGGTACATAGTAGGTAGGCTTATACATAGCATCAGTCGGTAAGATATCTGAGGCGACAATAATCGAGTGTTCTTCAAATAAATCGATTCATTAAACATATGCAGTTAACTTAGGTGTATTTAACGTCCCCCCCGGTGGGTTCCCGCATTGTCGAGGCGGGGGGGCTCAGTAGCCGTGGCTTGGACACCCACGGTGAAGCGAAGTGGAACCCGAGGAGGGGCCGCTCGTCAGGGCTTTTGCCGGTAAGCCGACGACGTAGCGGCCAACAAGTAGGTTGCGGTGCCGCTTGAGCGACATCGCAGCTGAGGCGGGCCGCGATGTCGTATCGGAGGCATCGCGGCTGAGGGTTGGAGGCCGCGGTGGGAGAGGAGTGCCGGTATTGCGGTGCGCCGCTCTCCCTACCTTCCGCGGCCTTGACGGGGTCGCCACCGTCCGTTGGCGGACGCAGTGGGGCCGCAGAGGAAGAGGAGTGTTGGTATGACGTTGGCCGCTCTCCCTATCCTCTGCGGCCGAAAATTGGCAGGCGGCGGGGCCAATGACCTGACCCGTCGCAGGGGGACCAAGGGTGTCCAGACACGGGGTCGTCTGGCACCCATGTGCTGGTTTGGTCCCTGGGGTGGTCACGGCGTGCTATGTGTTCTGGTGCGCCGGTGATGGGGAATACTCCCCAGAGGAGGGTCCGGTGACGGACAGCCGCGGCGGGTTCACGGATGAGTGCTAACGCGTGCCCGTGTTCCCGCCGTAAGCGGCAGAGGAGGACACCGTGGAGTTTTAGTGGGTTGGAGTCCCACATAACTGCACTATCTCCCCGTGGTAGTGCAGAATGCATGAGCATTTCTCCACGTTAAAAAAAAAAAAAAAAGGTGTATTTAACGTGGGTTATTTAATAACTGACTCAAACTCAAACTCAAAGCATTTATTTCAATTAAACCATTTACAGGCACTTTTGAATTGTCAAGAAGTCAGTCAGTCAGAAAAAATGAAGCTAGTTGCCCATTCCAAAGCGTAGGTACCTATGGAGAAGAACGGGCAAGAAACTCCATGGACACTCTTTTAAATCAAAATAATGTGGTTACAAAGTCTTGGTTACATCATTCATGTTAAAAATTATACATGTGAGAACGATGCAGAACGTTAAAAGCGTCCATAATGAAAAGATGAGAAAAAACATCAATTCAAATAATAAATTAAAATAAGCCATGGCAGCAAAGAGATGACCAGTCCCTACTGACGGCGCCCGTTCACGAACATGACGCATGCATCAGCACCATTCAGCTCAACCATTTTGAAGGGAGCTAAATGATCCAACACATGCGCCACCATCAGCGAGACATTTGAGTGAGCATGACATACTCTCAGCCGCCAGAGCACATTCAAGTCAATGAAAGACGTACCCAGTAAATGGTAGCTTTATAGTGTGTACATAGTACTCACACATGTGTTATGCAATTATACAATACTAGGAGATTGAATTTATACAATGCAAAGATAGACTTACAATCTTCAGCAGCTCCAACAGTATTTTCAAGTGTTAATCAATTAGTTGTGGTTGTGGAGCAGGACCAGCATTGAGCCAGGCATTTTTATCCGCGATGTAATCCCCTAACTTATAATATGCCTGCCTGCATAGTGTGCGTTTAATACAAGACTTGAATTTTGTCTCATTCAGTTGAAGAATGTGGGGAGGTATTTTATTATAACATTTTAAACAGTACCCCATAAAAGATGAGTCTACTTTAGCTAGTCTGAAACCTGGTTGAACTAAGAGGTCCCTATTTCTAGTACTATAATTATGTCTTTCACCTCTTTTACTAAAAAGATGTAAATTTTTCCTTACATACATGATGTTTTCATAGATATATTGACAAGGTACCGTCATGATGTTAATTTCCTTAAACCGTTCCCTTAGAGAATCGCGCCTGCGAAGATTATATATGGCTCTGATGGCTCTTTTCTGCAGAATAAAAATAGAATCGATGTCTGCAGCCCGTCCCCAAAGTAAAATACCGTAAGACATGATACTATGAAAGTAACTAAAATAGACCAGTCTCGCGGTATCTACATCAGTAAACTGACGGATTTTTCTGACAGCATAAGCAGCTGAACTTAGCCGTCCTGCAAGAGATGTTAAATGAGGACCCCATTGTAGCCTTGAGTCGAGCGTGATCCCTAGGAAAACAGTTGTATCGACGAATTCTAGTTTCTCTTGATTCAATATTATCTCGCAATCACTACCTTTGACATTTGGTAAAGAAAATCTTATGCACTTCGTTTTTTTTCCATTTAATACTAAATTATTAGCAGTGAACCAATTTTGGACCTGCAGTAGGGCGTTATTTACGTCGTCAAAATTTATAGCACGTCTATTTACCTTAAAAATTAAAGAAGTGTCATCAGCAAATAACACCATTTGTGGTTGGTTTTTTAATAAATGGAGTAGATCATTTATATACACTAAAAAGAGGAAAGGACCCAAAATCGAGCCTTGTGGCACACCCATTTTTACTGTTAAGCCATGTGAATTGACACCATTTATTTGAACTTGCTGTTGTCTATCATTTAAATAAGAACTAACTAAACTGAGCGCAAGTTTTCCAAGCCCGTAATGCTCAAGTTTCAAAAGCAAGGTTTCGTGATCGACGCAATCAAATGCCTTGGAGAGGTCACAAAAGATTCCTATGGCGTCTTGAGCCTCTTCCCACGCGTTAAAAATGTGTTTTAATAAGGTTACACCGGCGTCGGTCGTACAACGTCCTTTGGTAAAACCATACTGTTGATCGTGAAGGATTTTATTCGTGTTAAAATGATTGAGCATCTGATTAAGCATTATCTTTTCAAACACCTTGCTGAAAACCGGCAACACGGATACGGGTCTATAATTATTGGTGTCTTTACTGTCCCCGGATTTGTAAAGTGGTATTACCTTACTATATTTCATTAGATCGGGGAAGACTCCTTGATCTACACAAGAATTAAATACTAAGGCTAAGTAAGGCGCAATAGTCTCAATTATGGAGGTACACACTTTAATGGACATTCCCCAAAGATCTTCGGTAAATTTGATCTTAATTTGCTTAAAAGCTTTTATTACTACTACAGGGTTAATATGTTTAAATTGAAATTCAACCGGGCAGGCTTGAACGTTCGCTCTTAATAAATCAATTGATACGTCAGGTGAGGAATTTAAGGCTTCCGTCGTTTTTGATGGTATATTAGTAAAGAAATTTACAAATTCTTGAGCTACTTCTAAGTTAGAGCTTATGGCACCACGTGAAGTCTCCAACGTGTAATCAGTGTTTCGTTTTTTATTCCTACTAGTTTCGTTATTTATAATTTTCCAAACCGTTTTTATTCTATTTTCTGCCGATTCGATTTTGTTGCTAATGTACCGGGCTTTGGCTATTTTGCAAGTATTTCTAAAAATTTTAGAATATGTAGCAACATACTTGCTGAAAGTAACAGTATTAATGTAAGGCTTAAGGCCATACAGCTCGAACAGTCTTTCCCTACTTATCCTAATACCTCTACTTATTACTTATTACTTAATACTCTTGACTTGCCCCTGCTTCGCATGGCTATGGTAGGTACCCACTTACAACCGGAACCAAACCTATGTGCTGATGGTGATCACCGGTGTGGTTTTAGTGAGGTTGAAGGTTTCCCAAGAAAACAAAAAAAAAGGTACCCACCTACAGCCGGCCGATATTTCACAACATCTAGACTTATGTGCTATGTTTACGTTGAATATAAAGAACTCCAGAATAATTTCTCTAAATTATTGAGAAAATCGCTTCAAAATCCATTGTATAGTTTAGAAGAACTAAGCGAAAACACATACATACGGCGACACATCAAGCACATCATTTCCAGTTTTAGCTGACCTCGAATTGTATAGGTTTTTTGTAAAATGAGAACTCAGCTTATACTGGAAATGTATTGCTTGACGTGGCCCCGTGCGTACATACCTACACGAACATCGATATCGAAATCTTTTTTACACTATGTAGCAAAGAGCCGTTGTTCGTTCAGAAGGCCAATTCTCGTAATTCAACCGGTCAAGCAGCGCGCGTCGCCCATTCATTGGCGAGGAAACAATAGAAAATCAATTGTGTCTCATTAGCGGAGCTTGACAGATTAAAACGTTCAAAATCTAGTCGCAGTCTCATCTCAGCGACAAACAAATGTCAAAAAGTCGTCAAAAGTGTTGAGAAATTAGAGGTGTTTTTAACTGATTGAGACTGAGATCAGACGGGCAATTCTCGTAATTATAAGAACGTTCGCAGTCTGATCTCAGTCTCAATCTGTCAAAAAAACCTCGATATTCCATACATTTTGACATTTGTTTGTCGCTGAGATGAGACTGCGACTAGATTTTGAACGTTTTAAATACGTTCTTAAGATTACGAGAATTGGCCTTCTGGTATTCCATTTATAGTTATTCTGTCAAAATCAGTGATGTTTATAGTCTTTGAAATAATGTTGCTGTTGGGTTTTTGCCACTGACAAGACTGTCAAATTCACAATGACCTTTATAATCGTTAGAATAAGGTTGCCATTGGGTTGCTGCTGTCAGAGGTACAATAACTGTAAATGGCCTGTAGATGACATCGCTAGATTCTTTGTTTGATTTACAGATAATAATTTGTAGGAACTACATTCGACATAAAATCACTCACTACAGGCAAGCATAGATTTATTTTACACTTACCCACATAATTATTACCTTAGGTGGTTTTTTGCAGCATGTAGGTAGGTGATCTGTGAAAGGGTGTCCACTTGTACAGTGTTACCATCTAAAATATTTTATGTTTGCAATAAAGATCTTAATTACATTCGGAGAAAATTATAGATTGTTGGAAATATGTTAAATTATTATGACATATACTTAATTTAATGTTTTCTGACAAGTGTCAGACGTAGTACAAGTACTATACGAGTACAAGTACTGACACAAGTAATAATAAAACTGATTTCACTTTTATTAGAGACTAGCTGCGCCCCGAGGTTTCACCCGCATAAGTTACGATCCCGTGGGAATATCGGGATAAAAACTATCCTGTCCTTTCCCGGGACTCAAATTATCTCTATACTAAATTTCATCTAAATCGGTTCAGTGGTTTAGGCGTAAAAAGGTAACATACAGACAGACAGACAGAGTTACTTTCGAATTTATAATATTAGTATGGATTAAAATTTATAAAATGCAAAATTATCTTATTTGTGACCAGAAATTTCTTGTTCACCCATCGCATCGCATCGTATCACCTGCTGGCGGTCTTATTTCGGTTTCGTTTAGCGTTCTTTCTGACTTTTTATTTTTGTATTCGGTTCCTAAGGGCTATGGCCCTTAGGAACCGAATACAAAAATAATCGCCTGAAGAATTAGGCTAACAAAAGCAAAAATAAATTTTCAAATCCGATTGGTAACTAGTTCCTGAGATTAGCACCTTCAAACTAACAAATAAACAAACTCTTCAGCTTTGTTATCAGAATAAATAGATTTAGATAAAAAAAAGACGGGTTGCACTCCGGGAGTGCCGGCAGAAGTGAAAACTTGAATATTAACGTTGAAATAAATCAATTATTAATTGAATTAATATAACTCATTTTTTTTCACTATTTCTGCGTCCCTTTTTTCATTAATAGATGCACTTTGTTCAATTTCCATATTTTAAACATTTTATATACACGAATGTTACGAATACACAGCATTGTGTCCACGTCCACTTCCACTTCGACTTCGACTTTGACTTTGACTTCGACTTTGTGACTTTGACTTTGACTTCGACTCCGACTCCGACTCCGACTTCGACTTCGACTCCGACTTCTACTTCGACTTTGACTTTGACTTTGACTTCGACTTCGACTTTGACTTTGACTTTGACTTCGACTTCGACTTCCACTTCCACTTCCGCTTCCACTTCCACTTCCACTCCATCCAATCCATCCATCCATCCATCCGTTGTCGTGTGTCACTAAACTTGGTTCACTTCGGTCGGCGCCGCCGGCGCCGTAGAAAGAGAAGCGGGGGGGGGGAAATCTCTCCTGACGGTCACGTGACCTGACGCGATGCCCTGACGCGAGTTTAACATTTTTTACCCATTACAAAAAGTGTTCAACGCCGCTAAAGAAGTTTTCACTTCAATAAGTGTTTGGGCCAATTTTTAACCGACTTCAAAAAAGGAGGAGTTTCTCAATTCGACGGTATGTTTTTTGAAGTGAAAACTTCTTTAGCGGCGTTGAACACTTTTTGTAATGGGTAAAAAATGTTAAACTCGTGTCAGGACACGTGACCGTCAGGAGAGATTCCCCCCCCCCCCCCCCCCCCGCTTCTCTTTCTACGGCGCCGGCGGCGCCAACCGAAGTGAACCAAGTTTAGTGACACACGACAACGGATGGATGGATGGATGGATTGGATGGAGTGGAAGTGGAAGTGGAAGTGGAAGCGGAAGTGGAAGTGGAAGTCGAAGTCGAAGTCAAAGTCAAAGTCAAAGTCGGAGTCGAAGTCGAAGTCAAAGTCGAAGTCGAAGTCGAAGTCAAAGTCGGAGTCGAAGTCGAAGTCGGAGTCAAAGTCAAAGTCAAAGTCGAAGTCGAAGTCGAAGTCGAAGTCAAAGTCGAAGTCAAAGTCGAAGTCAAAGTCGGAGTCAAAGTCAAAGTCAAAGTCGGAGTCGAAGTCGAAGTCGGAGTCAAAGTCAAAGTCGAAGTCGAAGTCGAAGTCAAAGTCGAAGTCGAAGTCGAAGTCAAAGTCGGAGTCGAAGTCGAAGTCGGAGTCAAAGTCAAAGTCAAAGTCGAAGTCGAAGTCGAAGTCGAAGTCAAAGTCAAAGTCGAAGTCAAAGTCGAAGTCAAAGTCGAAGTCAAAGTCGGAGTCGAAGTCGAAGTCGGAGTCAAAGTCAAAGTCGAAGTCAAAGTCAAAGTCAAAGTCAAAGGTCAAAGTCAAAGTCAAAGTCAAAGTCGGAGTCGAAGTCGGAGTCGAAGTCGAAGTCGAAGTCGAAGTCAAAGTCAAAGTCGAAGTCGAAGTCGAAGTCGAAGTGGAAGTGGACGTGGACACACTGCTGTGTATTCGTAACATTCGTGTATATAAAGTGTTTAAAACATGGAAATTGAACAAAGTGCATCTATTAATGAAAAAAGGGACGCAGAAATAGTGAAAAAAAATTAGTTATATTAATTCAATTAATAATTGATTTATTTCAACGTTAATATTCAAGTTTTCACTTCTGCCGGCACTCCCGGAGTGCAACCCGTCTTTTTTTTTACGTTTATAGTTAGTGTAGGTTTATAATCAGTGGAATAACACTTTTCAAATGAACAATGTCCTCCCTTTTCACCACGACAGGGCTTGTTTAAAAAAAAGCATTTGGTACGTTTCCGTTGTATGACTTTACATTATTTATATCCATTTTCAAGTTAAGAATTAAAGCAAGTAGTAAAATCGAAACTTTATTAGTCCTTTTAACCCATTAGGAGTTGATTTTGAAAAACCCTGAAACATATAGAAGTGAGCAATGACTGCAAGTAGTTAACTTAAAAAAGAAGAAAAACAGTACCGTAAATTGTTACGGGATATTAAATCCGGGCACTGGCAACACAAACGTTGTACGAACTCATTCCGACAACAACCGAAGATTTCCGAACAATCAAACTAAACCGATCCGCGAACAAAGCGACATCGAAATCATTTCAAGTTTATAACGTTTTATTCATCAACAACCATTTGGATAGTTACATGATAGTTTGTGACTTCAATATTAAAAAAGGTTGTACCTATTGCTTTAAATCTGTAAGATACAAGAAATATTGATCATTGACGGAAGTATATACCTATACATAGGATTGCAATTGGCATAGTAAAATATATCATGTAAGTATTTGTTAGTATTCATAATAAACAACATTTTTCAGCATAAGCATAAGCATACGTCCAAATGATTACGTGAATAATTATTATTGTATGTTGTTTATTGGAAATCAATTTACGGTTCTTAAAGTATTTCGTTACGCCACTTTTCATAGTATGTAGGTATGAAGATGAATAATTGTTCCAACTTAGTGTAATTCTAAGACAATTTAAATGAAACCCTGATTTAATTTGTGCCAACAGTAAAAACTTGCTTTGATCTCCAATCTTTTGTTTCAAACGTAGCCAATTCAGCAATATACGCCTACGGTCGTGTATAGCACTAATTTAAGAGTGTAGGTACCGTGATAAAAATATCACATGTAAGTTGTGTATTTTTTTAAATTTTTTATTGCTGAATGGGCACGCTCTTGACCTCGATCACGCCTGATGGAAAGCGATGGATGAGGTCTATGATGGAACGAGCGTGCCCAGAGGATGCCTAAGGCACTGGAACTCCCACGCATCGACGAAACACAGCAGGCTGCTTGACGCCGGACAGCGGTGGGAGGGTGGTCGCAAACCAGGCGGGCGTTAGCCCTACCACCGCAAGGGAAGAATTGGCCAGTCAAATAAAGTGTTGGGTGTGACTGTCCAGGATGCGCCGAGCGCTCGGTTCAGTTGAGTAACTGACGGAACAAACTGCGCTACACGAGGAGGCTTCTTCATGCATCCCAAAATATAACAAAGTATTTGTAATGCCGGGGCCACACTATACGGCAAAATCGCGATAAGTTATTTCTTATTGGCTGACATCGTAGGTCCAGCCAATGAGCATCAACTTATCGCGCAAATCTTCGCGTTATCGCGATAGTCTGGCCCCAGCATAATAGAATCGGTGCGCTAGCGATGTGCTTTGTTTTTGTAACCTACCTGACATTATTTTTTGTTCTTTCCAGCTTACATTGTTTCAAACATGTCTGGACACCAAACCCAAATAGAAAAACTTACGGAAGAAAAGGCTACCTTAGAAGAAAGAATCCAAAAATTAGAAAAAGATCTTGCAAAACGAGAATACCGCCAGGGACTTAAAGAGAGACCTTTCTGGAGGGGTGAACATGCAGCTTTCTGGTTCTATGTCACAGAGTCCGAATTTAAGGTAGCCGGTGTGACAGACGATCATACAAAATATAATTATGTCGTCAGCCAGCTAGATGAATACACGATGGAAATAGTAAAAGACATTATAGGTAACCCGCCAGTCCGAAGAAGGTATGACAAGATAAAGGAAGAGTTACTTCGTCGTCTGGGTGAACCAGAACATGAAAGAATCCGGAAACTTTTCAACGAAAAGCTTGATAACAGGACACCTTCTCAATTCTACCGCCATCTACAGAGTCTGGCCGGAACTACCGTCACAGTAGATAAAATATTACTCCATCTTTGGTTACGTCGGTTGCCGCTGCATTGCCAAGAGATTTTAGCCAGTCGGCTTGAACAGACCAATACAAAATTGGCTGAGCTTGCAGACAACATTATGGAAGCGACTAAAGCATCTGAGAAACCGATTTTAACTACTACAGCAGTGGATAACATACAGCAAAGTGTTGATGAGCTTGGCAAGCAAGTAGTGGCTTTGGGAGAGACTGTGAAGCGGCAGAGTAGGAGTCGTTCGAGGTCTACGAGCAAAACTCGTTCAGATAGCAAGTCGCCAACTGCAAAACCTAGTGTATGCTGGTATCATCAGCAGTGGGGTGTTAGTGCTTATAGATGTATTGAGCCTTGTAGCTGGAAACCGGAAACAAACTAAGTGTAGTTACTATTATTATTAATGATTGTCGTAAAGGTAAAATCTTTGTATTTAACCCATTGAATGTCGTAATATCGACACAATTAAAAAGCCATTGTGTCTCGCGTAGATCTACGTTCCGACAGACGAGAGGTTAATGGTGCTTCATATTTTATATCGTGGGTAAGTTTTTAATTTCATTATACGGTATGGTAACTCTTTCTTGTTTAAGTAAGGTTTAAAAATCAAAGTAGACTTAAATTCAAACTTGCATCAAAATTTCGTAGTTTTTTTAAATTTCTTGCGGCCTTTTTCCTTTTTATTTCACATGAGCATGAACATTTTTATCAATGTCTTTAATAATTTGATTTGACGTTTAGTTTTTTATAATCCCTACTTAATGTGTTAAAATTAAAAATTTTACAGTTTGATTATAGTTGTACGAAGGGCGTTCAATGTATTCTCGGTATCGGCATGAACAAAATACGTAAATTGAATTAAAATCATTTTTATTTTTCAATGTAATCCCCCATTACCCCAATTGATTTATTACATCTCGAAATGAACTTTTCCATACCCCGTAAAAAAATACTTTCTTCTTTCTCTGAAAAATGCGCAATTATTGCCGCCATGAGCTCTTCATCGTAGGAAAATCGTTTCCCACGAAGGTCTTTTTTCAAATTAGGGAACAAATAATAAAAATAATAATCACTCGGGGCTAGGTCCGGGCTATAGGGTGGGTAATTAATTTCTTTGAAGCCACAATCTCGCACAGCAGCCTTGGAAACACGCGGCGTGTGGACCGGGTGTTGTCGTGAAGAAGCAACACACCGGTGGTCAGTTTCCCCTGAACCAACAGAGAGGTGGGACATCTCTGCTATAAGATCTTCATTAGGGCATCCTCCAGTATCAATTCTCAATTTCTTTAACTTTTATTTCTCAATTTTTTTAACGTTTTCTTCCGTAGGGGCAGTAACCGGGCCGCCCGAGCGAGTGTAGTCTCCCTTTATACCATTAGATGATGTCATTAATTATTTAATTTGTCAAATTACCCACATCACTAGTAATTCACCCTGATACCGAGAATAGGTACATTGAACGCCCCTCGTAGACTTGGTGCATTTATTTATTCTTGATATTATGACGTAGGTATTGTTGTATACTATCCTTGTTATTTTGCAGTAATATTATGTTTTATTTTAATTTTGATATATAGTAAGAATAACTTGTCTATGACATTAAAAGACAAGTGATACTTATTTTAATATTAAATTAATTGATTAAATGTCGTTTTTGCCGACAGTTTTAGTAGCAAGATTTTTATAGAAGCCAAATGTTTTATTGTGTTAATTAATTGTCCTAATAATTTTAATGGAATAAAAATTTAAAATATTTTGGAGTTTCTAAATACCTAGTTTTTTTCAACACTTGAATCTTGCAAGTGTTCACGTTTAGTACACGCATTCAGCCACGAAAACCCTATCGAAATACACATACATTAAAGATTTTTATACATTGTAGATTGTAGAATACAGGTATTGGAATATCATTCTCAATATTTTACGTACTTTTCAAACAAGCAGGTAAAACGTACGAGTACATCAAAGTTTTTCACATCGTTCAACAAAATATATACCTATAACTCTTTGCACGTTCCCTTTGTCTCCACACATTTTCTGTTCCAAGAAGGATTTGATATCTTCCTCCTGAACACAATATATTTCAATTTGTACATAAAAACGAAGTAAGTTTTGGAAATCGGCGAATTTCTTAACAGTTCCCCAGTCAAAGGGACTTGACGATATTAAATTTTTCCTACGACATTTTTTTTTATCGTTTGATACAATATTGTTCCTACACGTTATTATAATAAAGGCTGTTATTATTATGTTTTATTGTGAACACTTTACAAGCTGAAGTGGGGGGACATGGGAAGGGGTTTTACTTCTTTTGATGAGCTGGTAACAATAGGTGCTTTGAACGTTTGTTTCATTTTTATCGACATCTATAAAGGTCCCTAAGAGAATTGGCTGATGAGCTGTTACTCATGCATAATGTTAATATACATTAGATAGCAAAAGGGTGTAGTATAATAATAAAGGCAGTATGATTGATAGCCAAGAGCCTCGACCAACACCTGAGGAGGCTCTTTTGGGCAGCTGGATCAAGGGCTTGATTCAGAAAGCGGTACTTCTGGACACGGCTCGCATTGTTAGGAGGTTCCTCTCTCTGGAGCCCTGACCACCGGTAGCTTGAACCCTGCGGGGCAATTGCGTAACACTTTATCAATCGGAATCGGTTTCATTTTGACAGTTCAACAACATTCATTGCGTTATTTACGTGTTGAGCAGACAAATTTTTTGAACTTATGAAGCAATGGATTAGCAATTGGCTTCAAAATGATTCTGATTCCGATTCCGATTGACAGTGTGTTACGCAATTAGGGTGCTGTTCCCGATTACGGTGGGCTACTATTTTTTATATTTTTAAATGCTTTTATATTTTTCTTATATTCTAATATTGAAAAATATAATTTATATGTATTTAGTTGAATAAAGGAAAGACGCTATAATATTTTGTTTCCTGTGTTCGTAGGTGCAGTTATACAACTAAACCACAAATATTATTCATCATCATCTGCCTAGCTTGTTCCCAACGTTTAGGGTTGACTTCCAGTCTAACCGGATGCAACTGAATACCAGTATTTTATATGGATCGACTGCCTATCTGACCTCCACAACCCAGTTACTGGGGAATACGATACCCTTTGGTAAGACTAACAAAAAATATTATTTTGCTAAGCAATAATTGATTTTAACTTAGTAAAAATATGTTCCTGACGTAGTTTTGATTAATCTATACTAATATTATTAAAAAAAATTGTTTGTAAGTTTGTATGTAGGGGGTAATCTCTGGAACTACCAGTCGGATTTGAAAACTTCTTCTTGCATTTGATAGCCCAATTCTTGAGGAAGGCTATAGGCTATTTAACATCACGGTATGACCCTAAGGAGCAAAAAGAAAAAAAATCAAAAAGAACGTTAAGTGATAGCGCGGGCGGGTGATGTGATACGACGGGGTGGCTCGGGGGAAACAAGAAGTTTCACGCGAACTAAGTCGCGGGCTGAAGCTAGTACAGTACATACATAAAACTAACGTCTTCATTCCATGGGGGTAGGTAGTAACTACAGAACGCCACTTTCTACGATCCTTTATAAAACGTACAATGTTTATTAATGCCTATAAAATATAGGCAGGTATAACCTTATTTCACCTCAACAATTCTATTACACTTGATAGAGCAAACTAACCAAACGGTCGTGAACTCGGGCTCGGAATAATTTAAACCCTTTCAATGTACCTACCGTTTAAACTAGCAATTAATTTGAATAACGAGGACAGCCTGTAGACGTTTGATAACCAACTTAGAGACACACGCCAAATCCTATAAGTTAACGTCAATAAAACGGTATTATTACGTAGGGCTAACCCGAAACGGGATTAGTTTTGTATTCCGGAGTCGGTGTTGGCGCGTGATGAATTAAGTAGACTTAAGACCAGGCACTCTAAAATAATTTCTACGCATGAGAGAGAGAGATGAGAGACCGGTTAGACCGCTATGGTGAAAGACGCTAACTTAGCCGTAATAAGGTTGAATACCGCGTGCGCTCTTTGATCGCGTTCGAGCTCGAAACTAAATGTCGTAAGTCTCAATTCTTATTTTGTTTATAACTAAAGTAATAATTGATCTAGAGAAAAAATATCTTGTGGCTGGATAGTAAACTATATTTTCTTACTGTTAACATTTATTTTAGACATAAAGGCCAAGCAATCTTGAAAAAAAAAAGTAATAATCTTTAAAAAAGACATGATTTTTGAATAAAATATGAATCGAGCGAAAATGTTACAATTACGTAACTGTCTTGTACATGGAAAGAAAAAGATCCAATGAATCATATACTAAAGTTCCATTTTGATTGTATGTGTGACTGTTTCAGAATATTAATGCAAATTAACGTAAAATTTAGGGAGCCTCCTCTTAACGGACGAGATATTGATTCTGAACTTGCTAGTATAAGATTGCTGTGAAGTATATTCTGATAGTGTTGGTTTTGTTTGTAGGAGGTAAGCTAGCAGCGGACTTGATTTTTTCAGTCAAGAAACTTTCTTCACTATACAGGGTGTTACGGAAAGGATATATCCATATAAACGGGTTAAAGAGTGTATCTGGTCTAGAATCTCTGTACAAAATTTCAGCTCAAAAGCTCTAACTTTGAAAATGCTTAATATTTTTTATTTCGCACATCACGGCGCTGCATTGGCGCGCGCCGGCGTGATGTGCGTGTACTAGGCGCACAGACACACTACAGATAATGGATAATGACCCTCGTAGTGCGGTGACACGTTTGTTATGATTTCAATTTAATAAACTATCGAAATAAAAAAATATTAAGCATTTTCAAAGGTAGGTACTGCTTTTGAGCTGAAATTTTGTACAAAGATTCTAGACCAGATACACTCTTCAACCCGTTCGTATGGATATAACCTTTCCGTAACACCCTGTAAATTATGAGGCAGACGACAGCACACCAAGCTACCCGAAACTGTCAAATTTTCCCAATCAACCTAGAACCTTATGCTGTAGCGATAAGGTAGAAAATCTGTTAAATAAATTTGACAGATTGTAGTAACTTGATGTGCTGGCGTCTTTACAGCTTTACCAGGAATTTTTGGCGCTCGAATGACATTGCCAGGGACACTGTTGGTAAATTTTGTGCAATTGGTTTGTGAAAAGAATTGAAAAAACAGGATGGCGGTTCCGATTTGGCCACGCGCCAAAAGATCCTTAAACAGCTAAACCTTTTAAAACCTTTTTTTATGGTAAAAACTTACGGTAGTCATGATTATCTATGCCAAAACAACAAAAATTATATTTACAGTAGGTAACTACAGGTTAACCATGTATGGAATTATTTGGAAGCAGTATGTATCCGTGTGCTTAAATACCCAGTCATCTAGCCCTTTAATTATACAACATTATTTTTAGTATATGCGAAACCCGAAACACGTGTCTAGTATTTTTATGTAAAGAATCTATGTACAAAATTTCAAAACTGTATCATGAATAATCACAAAGTTATAAGCTTGTTATGTTACCTGTTTGTCCGTTCAAAAACATGCTCACCCGCACCGCGTGCCTAAACGTACCGCGCGGCGATTGTATTGTAATTAACTGGTGATAACATTTTCCATCATACTTGCAGGCTTTGGACTGTCGTAATGGTCAAGTGTAGGTAGTTATTTTAATGTACTTTATTCGTAAATAAATGCAGCCGTAAGCTACGAATAAGTAATTACTTATTCGTAAGCCGTAAGTGATACAATGTAGTCAATGCGATTTGTTCAAAGTGGATGAAAAGTGTTAAACATCGCATTACTTAACCACAGCAGGCTATAGGTACAAATAATAACTTTCTACAATTAACCATCTTGGCGTGTTTAAAAATGTTAATCATCACGGCATAGCATTGTGTTCCACGATACTCTGATTGCTCCTCGTACCGCCGCACTGCCAGGGATACCTTATCACTGTTATCGTTGTTTCTGTGTACTGGACGTTTGTGTATGAGAAAGTCATGGTTACACGACACTTTTTACATACGATAGGTAAGTACACGATCAACCGAAACACAACTGTAAGGGCGCTTTCAATTTAGACGATTGGTCGCGGACTGCTGCAGTCCGGATATCGTACTGCGCACGGGCGGTTATGATTTTTCATACAAAATGTCTCGACGCAAAGTCGTGCGACAGCAGTGCGGCGCACGTCCGTTGGCGGAACGGCAACAACCTGTTTCAGTCGTTGTTCGCTAGTGCTGTGAACGCATCGTGTTTCTTAGACGTTTTCGTGCATACCTACCTAATTATGGATGATTTAAATACAGAAGATTTTATAAATGAAATAGTTTTATATTTTAAAGAAAACATTGGCGACGCCCTAGTATGGCGTCGTTTATGTTTCTGCCGAAGCAAGAGAACTAACAATAACACTTCCTCGTCAGATTCCATGGCACCGACTAAAGTTGGGTTTCGATGGAAATCACTAAAATTCGATCGGACTGCAGCCGCGTATCTCTTCAAATAAGACGATTTACGTCGTACTGCTGTCGTCCGGCAGCAGTACGGCTCATGGTCGTAACAACCGTGCGGCAGCAGTCCGGCACCAACCGTCTAAATTGAAAGCGCCCTAAGGCCCGCGGCGGCCGCGCGCTCGCGATTATGCAGTTGGACCCACGCGACACGTGCGCGCCAACCTGTAGTACCCGGGCGACTGAAGGGGTTGCTGCACCCCCGCCCCGGTCGCCCCGCTCTCTGTGCGCCCGCGCCGCGCCATTGTGCGCGTATGGTAGATAACTACCTACTTAGTCGCTCCTCGGGGTGTCCAACTTTTAACCTTTTTTAAATATTTTTGGGCCAAAATATAACATGGGGTAAAAATTATTGGAATCGATTCAGTTACTTATTCTGAACAAACTATATTCAGGTTTCGCATATACTAAAAATAATGTTGTATATTTGTCATATAGTAGAAAAAATTGCAGTTCTTAACGGACCGGACAACCAGACGCATTGCTGCGTACCATCCACACTTGGTCGATATCCCGACGAGTCGTACTCAGCGCTTCTCCTCCACGTTTATTTTGTGCACAGCCAAAGTGTATCTCTGCCGTCATCTGCGTTCCCTCCCACATTTAACCCGTCTACCTTCAAGAGTGAACAGGCATCTTCTGGACACGCTCGTTCCATCATAGACCTCATACATCGCTTTCCATCAGGCGTGATCAAAGTCAAGAGGGCCAAAGCAATAAAAAAAATTAGGATCACAAATCTTAGCGTTTTTCAATATACATAAATAATTATTTTAAAACTGTTAGGTTTTTAAATTATGTTAGTAAATATAAATAAACAGAAGATATTAATAAGTACTTACACTTTTTAATAACAAAAATTGCAAATTGATAAAATGATGAAAAGTAACATCCGGCCCCAGCTGAACACACGGTGTATAATTCCATTATTAATTTCTGGGAAAAGTAATTACAAAAATAAGCCCTTCATTATTTCACGCCTACGCTTCTAACATAATCCTTGGTAGCGTTCAGGTGGGGTGTACAGTACAAGTCGGCTCTTCGAACGGGACGTGATCCGACGGTAATCGATCCAATGCCGCTTGCGATTGTGCGAGTAGGTAGGAACCACTGCTGTTACACGAAACTTTTGCTCAACAGCAACGCGTTTTTGTATTTCTTGCATGTAAATAATGATGAGATCTTTGTAAATGTACAGACAGCGGCAGAGAAAAGGAACCCTCTTTGTCTTCTATCATCTTTTATGAGAATTATTGTGATTTTGAGCGTTATATAAACATGATATAGTAGATTGTTATGCAAGGGTCGAAAGGAATCAATTCCTATACGAGGCATTTAGACGCCCGAGCGCAGCCCAAGTAGGAATTGATTCCTTTCACCCGTGTTAAACACTCTACTTTTCATTTCGAATATAAGGATAGTAAAAAGTAGTAGTTGTTCTAAAATATTTATTGATAACAATAACATGCAAAGTTTTTGAATTTCGGTACAGCTTACAGGGTTAGTATCCCGCCAAATAATACTATTGTCTTTTTTTATTTTAAATATGGAACACACCGCGTCATCGCCGCGGGCTGTCCCGCTTAATATGTTTTTTTTTTTTTTAATTCACACTGAGTGTTTATACACTCACAAGACTGCAGCATTTTTCTTAATTTATGTAAAAAATTTCGTACCTGACTACAGTTCTATTTTTAAAATTCATTCCCACCCTAAAGAGGGAAGTAATTACTATGAGTCTTTCCCGCCCTGTGGTGGGAAGCAGCGTCTTCCACCCGCTATTTGGATCAAACAAACACTACTTTCCGAGTATGAGAAATGAAAAATATATTATTATGTACTCATTGTAATGGATTTTCGCGACATGAGGAGGCTTTTTTATTTGACTTATAATCAGATTAGGGATATATGGAGCACAAGGTTTCATATATCCCTACCGGTAGCGATAATTGACAACATTTCATATTTTTAACCTGCATGTATTATTATGTTATATAAAAGTAAATTCAAATCTAGGGCACCCATATTTTTTCGTTTTTCGAAATTATGTACCTACTTTTCATTCATAATTCTAACTTTGAAATTCGGTGTATTCTAAAAAGACGTAAGTGCCAGATGACGGTAGAATGGCGATATTACCTTTCCTTTATTGTGACCCGTCAAAAAAACTGTTAGATGTCACTTGTCTCAGTCGTTGTTTTGGTTCCGTCATTGGCGTATATTTTTCATTGGGATCCATTTTATTGGCAAAATATCAATCAAAAATTGATAATATTAACAGTAAGCAGCGTGTCGAGTTGATAGGAAAAAATATTGTTGAATTCAATTCAGCTTTTTAGTTGTTTTCTAGTTACACTTCTTAGGTGACATTGACATGTCTTGTTTGATATAATGTTTTCAATCAAATACATTGGAATGCGCAAAGGTCAAACCTCATTCCGCCGTTTATGTGACGTCATCACATGTTTTTTGATTTTTATTTTTTTTCTCAGAAATTTAGAAATAAAAAAACAAAATAAAAATATAATGAACTCAGGATACGAAAATAAAGAAATAGTATTTTTGTTTTAAGGTCGTGTCAGGTTTGAAATGTTGTCAATTGGAAAAAATCTCCAAGTATCCCTACCAGTGGAGATATATACCAGTAGGGATATAAGGAACAGGGGAATTAAACCAGGAGCAGAGTGTTGTGTTTCTTGAGTAGTACCTACAGGAACATAATGCTATTTACATACTGAATATAATCGAATAGAAAATATTATATCAGTAGTTGTAGGACGAGCACAGTATATTATTATTAAGATAACTACTTACTAGTAAATGCATATATGATGTGGCCTATTGTCTAGCCCTACATAGGTAATCTGGGGGTATGTGATTGTATTGAGAGACAGATAAAATACATAAAATACGAAGGTGTACCAACCCGCACTGCCCGCACGGCCCAATCCCACTCACAGAGAGGAGGCCTGTCCCAGTAGTGGGAACGTTATAGGCTGATTATGCTACGAAGGTGTACAACTTTATAATAATTTACAGGCAGATATCAGGAGCACATCCTCTTTTATTTAACATATTTATATCTAAACTCAAGCAGTAGGTCTTACGTCATTCAACAACAACAAAAAACTATTAAGTTAACGACATAAGCTAGTCTTGCACGCAAAATGCAACATCACACCTACCTACATAAAAAAAAATATTAGCTCCTGGACTACCTTACCTTAGTTATGTATTTATTCGCTGATTGAACAATGTATGTTCTTTTTAGAATAAATAAAGAATCTTTAAACCCAGATAAATATGGTGAAAACTTTTGTTTATGTAAGTGTGTATAAATATAATTATAAATATATGATTTTAATGAAATTAGGTTAAGCGATTGATACAATTGTAGTAAATCTTCAGTCTTATCGTAGGTAACTCTTTTTTTTGTATTTATTTAATGATAGACTTTTATGTATGATGGCGAGAGGCGTTCTTTTACATAAAAATGCACCACCTTACTACATACCTACTGCTTAAAATATATTATATTATAAAGTTTATTATACAATGTAAACTGCATTTGCGCTTTATTTCCCAAAAATGTAAACAAATATGAGTTTATGGAAAAATAACTTTATAGACACAACAAAGTTCAGTTTACGCTACAACTTCAAACATTTTTATAACTTTTTCAATAGTGCTAGTCACTCTGAAATCAACCTAATTAACATTTAAATAGAATTGATATTTGTTTAACTTGAAATAATTAATTAATTGCACCCTCACAATTAATCACCCAGTCAGTTATTATTTTGACAAGGCTATTGCCACTCCGGGCACCGACATTGCCCGCCATTCCAGCGAGAATCCGATTAATTACCAACCCTTAGGGGCAGTCCACTCATTCACGTCGACAGTCCTCAAGTGATGTAATGATTTACGACTTTTAGTATTCAATTGTTATGTTCAATAATTGAATTGAATTGATTTTTGATTGGAATGAGAATTAAATCAAGTTAATGCTACTTTCTAAGTGGTTTTTTTAAATAATATTAGGTCGCTTTGTAGGAGAATAAATTTTAGTCATCAGGCTGACGTAATCTATACTTATCATAAATCTGTAGAAGTGAATATTCTGTACATAGAAAATATCAAAAAAATTAATGGCAGGGGGTGTTACTAGACCGACACCGAATCCAAAAATGTGATTTAAAAAATTTTTGTCTGTCTGTCTGTTTGTTCAGGCATCACGCAAAAACTACTGCTTCGATTACGATGAAACTTGGTATAATTATTCTTTAATATCCTGGGCACCACACTGGGTACTTTTTATCCTGGAAAAGTATATACAATAAAAAACAAACTTAATTTTGCGGTTCGATCCCTAGACCCGATTACTGTACTAACCGCAAATAATAAGTTTGTCGTAGGTTACGTCACCCGCAGTGGAGTTCACTAAGGGGCGCTGCACACGGCTAAGATACTATAATATTTTATCTTAAGATACAATATCGCTCGCCATACAATTCAATGGACTATCACACACGACGAAGAAAAATTATCTATAAAGAGGTGAAATTTCTTTGTTTGTATGTATGTAGGATATAAGCAAGGATATAGGCTATTTAACATTACGCTTCGACTCTTCGGAGCCGAGCAGAAAGAAAAAAAAGTCAGAAAGAACGCCAAGCGAAAAGGAAGTAACAGCGCGGGCAGGCGATGCAATGCGATATGTCGGGGGAACCAAACATTCCACGCGGACGAAGTCGCGGGCAGAAGCTATTTAAAATAAGATTATCAAGCAAATGTAAACTTTCTTGTTTATGCTCACATTTTTCTTATCCCAAACTCAGCACTGGTAAGTTTTTTGCCAGTGCGCCTGAATCCCTGAATAGGTTTAATTTAAAACCCTTACCCTCATAATTACCCACGCAAAGGGTTACTATAAAAATGCAAAAACCGAAAATACCTTATCACAAATTTTTGCCTCATTGCGTCATCTTTCCAAGAATTTACAATTTAAGTTTTGCAAGACTAAAACCAACGAAGGTTTTGCGAGGGAGGCAAATTCTCCTCCCACGTCCATACACATGACGTTAAAGGTTCCAATAAAGAAGGGAATGATAGGTGTCGCTGACATCGCAGAGTCCTCAGTAAACATACCCTCATTTCGGCTCCCACGTTCTGATTTTGAACTTGGTATGCTGCTCATTTCTGATTGGGTTGTATTTACATAATATCTTTTTGTCGCCTTGGAGTGACGCCCGTGAGGTTAGGTTTTTAGTGTGAGGCCTTAGGGTTCCTGTTGATGTTAGTTTCGCTGATAGCGTAATCTATCGCTAAGCAAATAAAGAAAACAAAATAATGTCGCGGGCGGCATGGGATGCGACACGGGTGGGTCGGGAGCAAACATTTCACGCGTATGAAGTCGCGGGCAGAATCTAGTTAAGCATATAAGCCAATGAGTAGGGGCTAATTTCCCAGTAATTTTGAAGATTTAAATATACCTTAACACTGAACTGAAACTGTTGGTTAACTGCGATGCCAGATGCCACACGGGCGTTGCCTAAGCGCTGCGTCAGCGCTGCAACCGCTGAGCGGTGACGTCATCGCAGCGCTCATGCGGCACTCACCGCATCGAAATCACTGCGCGACGACGCAACGCATTTTCAAAGACCGTGTGGCATCGCTCTTAGTGGTTGGTGAAAACGATGAATAAAGAAAAAACTCATAACAGTTGAATTGACTTTAAAAATGTAAACCTAACTTCTATTATTATTGTGTGGTGGCGTATATTTTTCTCAGGCAAGAAACTGAATTGAATCAGTAATGTACAATTTGAATAGTAAATACACAATAACATAGCCTATAGGCCGACCGCTGAACTAAGACGTTGCCTGAGGTAGCTGCGCGGTGCGGGAGGGGTGATAGTTGTCCCAAGTTGACGAATTTCTGAGCTCTCGCATCACGTCACAACATTCAGGTAACGTCTCAGTTAAGCGATCGGCCTATAGCTTTGATAGTTGTCTAACAACTATGAAGTTCTACTTGTTAAAATGTTAAATAGAAAACAGTTGCGGCCTACATAGAACTTTAAATTAAATCAATGTGCCAAAAAATTAATAACAAAATCATGGGAGTCATGAAAATATACAGGGTGGCAAGGACATTACCACACCTCGGACACTCAATACAACACTCGCAAAATAATTACCTATTACTACTACATAACTAAATGACATTTGTACACGTGCAAATGTGTGCGTAAACTCTAGTAGGGCTTGCTGTCGTGGCACTATTAAGTATTCTGTGACATCACAAACTGAAACCACGAATTTAGCGCATGATCCTGGACCCCTAGCGTAGACATTTTTAGTCGGTTAACAAAAAAAATGTTGTTTTATAGAAAAGTGCAATACCTACGCGGTCAAAATGTACGACAAGTTTCAACGCTGGGGGGTTCAGAATCATGTACTAAATCCCTTTATTTTGTGTTTTCCATACTTTTACGAATCTCTAAGAATATTTTTCGCAGATTGATAATTTGTACATTTGACAAGTAAATGGAGCAGCCTAAACTCAAAGCTAGATTGGATTTAGGAGAAACATTTGACTTATTTTCCGCTTGAATTTTAATCTAACTTTTAAGTCTAGAACACCACTTAACATTCCTTTTGATGGAATATATTTTACTTTTAGTTTTGTAAAAGGAGGTCATAATCATAATAATCATAATCATAATCATTTATTCATTGTAAAACATAGGTACATTATAAGTTCTTATTTGTTAATACGGTGAGGGCGCTATGCTTTGCCTCTAGGGCGTACAAAAGCAGTAAAGAACATGCAATATAATTAAAACAATAAATTAATATAGTTATTACATGAATCAAAATCAAGTTAGTAAATTAGATCATCTCATTGAACAATGTCGATAAGTTAACTTGACAAATTATGTGTAGTAAGAAAATCAAAAAATGTCCGGAGTTATTGCAATAAAACGAAAAATTGTCAGCACTTACTTATTTAAAGAATGTCAAAGAAATTGAATGGTCCTACTGTTGAAGGGTTTTTTTAAGTTTTACTGGGTGTTTATTTTCAGGAAAACTCCAAACTATGGTCGTCTTTTTCGAAAACGCTAGATACCAACGGTTGACTGTTCAAAGTTAAACAACATTATTATGATTGTTTTTAATAGGATCTGCGGGCTAATTGTGTAACACACTATCAGTAGCCATACGTTTCATTTTGACAGTTCAACAACATTCATTGCGTTATTTACGTTGTTGAGCAGGCACATTTTGCGAACATATGAAGCAATGGATTAGCAATATCCTTCAAAATGATTCAGATTGAGATTAATAGTGTGTTACGCAATTAGGGTGCTGGGTCAATACTGTAACGGGTCGGTTCCGAACTCCCTACCTTCCTTTCGCCAGATCATCGTCTTACCAGTTGATCCTTTGTCGCTAGTTATGATTGTCATTTCTTAGAGTAAATAAACAAAAGTAGGTAGGTACATCTTTGCCTAAGCTTACAGAATTAAGACGAATCTAACGGCACCTCTCAAGCTGACATCGATCAAGCCGTTTAGGCTACAGAGCGTGCCAAGGAAATATACATACATACATACACACGAAAAATATAACCCTCCTTCTGGCGCAGTCGGGTAGAAACAGGAGTAATGATATAAGAAAAGTACTCTGAAGGTGGTCATAAAATCAAAATCAAAAGTCATTTATTCAAACTAGGCTGAGAATCAGCACTTTTCGAACGTCAAAATTACACTGGAACTTACATACTGGAAGCATTGTAAGAATTGTGAATACCTAAGTACCCTCCACACAAAGAAAAGTATATAGTAGCTACTTTTCATCTCATAATAAAGAAAAAACCTTCTTTATAGGAGTACCATTAAAAATCTACTAACATATATGTTACCAAGCAAATTGAATCAATAGAGTTCGACAAAGTCACAATCTCCAAAATATATAGCAACTACCGGGCATCCATTTCCATCGAGCCGTCACTTAGTTCGTCCCAATAGGTACACGAGATGACATCCAAGGAATAACTCAATTGACCCTAATCGGTACCTATTACTGCAATATGGAACTAACCCTTTGTCTACCAAAACTGAATTTTATCGTCGAAACATGAAAAACTCATTTTCTTTGTTATATATTCATTGGAGAAGTATTTTCTCTGTAATATTTGGAATATAAAAATCTTAAGTGTTGTTTTCGTTTCTACATAATATTGAGGTGCGTTTACAGGAGAGTTTCTTGATCGTTGAGAGGCGAGAACTTCTTGTAAGACACCTAGGTATCTAGGTGTAACTCAGCAGGTGATTACAGGTGTGTAAACAAATGAGTGCGATACATCGTCTAGTAATTCTAACAAGGACATTCTCGCTTCTTGGCAAATAAAACCTCTCCTCATGTATAATCACTTTTCGGCCCTTTATACAAAGTCAAAGTCAAAGCATTTATTTCAAACTAGCTGCGCCCCGCGGTTTCACCCGCATAAGTTTCGATCCCGTGGGAATATCGGGATAAAAACTATCTTATGTCCTTTCCCGGGACTCAAACTATATCTATACCAAATTTCATCTAAATCGGTTTAGTGGTTTATGTGTGAAAAGATGGCATACAGACAGACAGACAGAGTTACTTTTGAATTTATAATATTAGTATGGATAGTATGGATAGGCACATAAAAGGCACTTTTGAACGTCAAAAGTTACATTAAAATAGAATTGATTCTAGTCGCCACTTCCAAAAGGTAGTTTTCGTGTGGAGAAGAATGGGCAAGAAACTCCACCGTTACTCTTTTAAAATGTTTTACAATATTTTGCATAGGTACATTAATATATAATAATATGTGAGGACGATGCACCTAAAATAAAATTACTATACCACAATAGGTAAAAGAATTAAAAACGAAACCATGACATGTAAATGAATTATCTGATAGATACATGGTGCTCACATATTTACAAACATGGTAAAAGTCATCATCATCATCATCATTTCAGCCGAAAGACGTCCACTGCTGGACAAAGGCCTCCCCCAAGCACCTCTACTTCGACCGGTTTTGTGCTTCTCGCATCCAACGAGTTCCTGCGGCCTTCACAAGGTCGTCGGTCCACCTTGTGGGAGGCTTTCCAACGCTACGCCTTCCGGTACGCGGTCGCCACTCCAGAACCTTTCGGCCCCATCGACCATCTGTTCTGCGAGCAATGTGCCCTGCCCACTGCCACTTAAGTTTGGCAATTCTTCGGGCTATGTCGGTTACCTTGGTTCTCCTGCGGATCTCTTCATTTCTGATTCGATCCCGCAGGGAAACTCCAAGCATAGCCCTCTCCATTGCCCTTTGGGTGACTTTCAGCCTTCTAATAAGGCCCATTGTGACCGACCACGTTTCAGTGCCATATGTCATCACTGGCAACACGCACTGGTCAAAGACTTTCGTCTTGAGACACTGCGGTATGTGGGACGAGAAGATATTGCGAAGCTTCCCGAACGCTGCCCAGCCGAGTCGGATTCGACGATTGACCTCTTTCTCGAAGTTGGACCTACCTAACTGGACAGTTTGTCCTAGGTAAATATACTCGTCCACGGCTTCGAGTGTAGCGTCTCCGATCTTCATGAGAGTGGGTGTTACATGGGCATTTGACATGACCTTCGTTTTGTCCATGTTCATTTTCAGACCCACTCTTTCAGAGGCTCTACTGAGGTCATCGAGCATTGTACTGAGGTCCTCCATAGTCTCAGCCATGACTACTATATCGTCGGCAAACCGAAGGTGAGTTATGTACTCGCCATTGATAAAAGTAAACGATTAAAAAAAAAAATAACTAGTAATAAGGCATGGTTTCACTACGGTACGGCGCGATGGTAATTTACAAGCTTCCTTAGTGATTCATACAACACTGACGAACCGTGCCTACACACGGCGAATAAATCAAAGTTTTCACGGCAAGGAAAACGTGTGTGTATAAAGGGCCTTAGGTTATATTGGTTTTTGGGACTATAATATTGAGATGTTAGAGTTTTCCTTGTACGAGTAGGTCACCGGCGCCGCTTGAGGTTCGTTGGGTACATTTCTGTTCCGGCTTAAGTTACAGGTTATTTTTCTTTTGAATTGACAGTTTGCTGGTTCAACGAACAGCGAGGGATTAAATCTGGCAGATGGACAGGAGATTTGTTACAATATGCTGCGGGAGACTGGTTTTTGTAGGGGCTATTGAGGTCAAATGACAAAAATTCTGTAGGTATTCGATGCGGAATTTTATTTATTTATTTTTATCCACGGAAAGCTTTTAGTAGTCACTAGAGACTTGGGTTCCAATATGCAGAGCTTATGTCCTTTTCCATGTCCCGGCTACCGATTTGTTGAAGTTCATAAAGATCGGTTCAGTGGTATAGGCGTAAAAAGATAAGAAACAGGGAGTTATTTTCACATTTATAGCATAACTACAGAAGCTAGTTATATTATAAATGTTAAAATCGAATGAATGAATGTGAAGACTTCTACCCACCGTGTCGCATCGCATCGCCGGCCTATTATTTCATTTTCGCTTGGCGTTCTTTCTGACTTTTTAATTTTTCTCTGCTACTAAGGGTCGTAACCTGATGTTAAGGCGGTACCCCAACCAAAACCGGGTTTTTCTTCGTTATTCAGAGGCTATTAACTCAATAATAAACTACATCTGAAAGCACATTACTAATGTTCGATATCCTATCATTACATTGCCCGTTATTTTATTTTTTTATATATTACTAATACATTTAAAATCTCCTTTTAAAAGATTATTGATTGCATTCATCTTTTGCTAAAGTTGACGTTCTAGTAATTTGAGGATTTTACCAATGGATAGATAATTTTAAATACTAATTAATCCTTGTTTTAATTTATTTAAAAAGATTGCTATTCTTTTTTTATTAAAATAATTCCAAAAAGGAGACTGATAAAAAGTGGTCTATGAACCAATAGCGATACTATTGCGGTATTTCTGTGGGGATACCTCAACTATACCTTTGTACAAAGTGGCATCAAAATCTGACCCGGCAGTTTTGAGAAATATAATATTTTAGAATATATATTTATATTATGCTACATTTTTAATAGTACAGAAAATTGTTAGATAACGTAGCAGCCATGTTGATATTACCTTTTAGATGATATTACCCACTCGAATTTATTCAATTCACGTTTCAATGCCAAAATACCTTCTAGTAAGACAAACAAGTACTACGTACTACTACATACTGTACTACAATCTGGTATAAAGCGTATATACATAACTAACCTAGCTCTAAGTCGGACAGCCAATCGAACCAAAACCGAATTCAAGGGAGCTATCGCCACAACTCTCTGTTAGCCCACTTGACTGCTTAGTGCGAACCTAGCTAATAATGCCTAACGTATTGCGGTCGCCAAACGTAACGTATATTGGTCATGGATTAAGAAAGTCGATTAGAAGCGACATAAAGCCGATTCCACCGAAATAACTAGCAGCATGTGAACACCTCCAGAATGTGACTTTCTCCCACATAGTGACAGAACATTCTGGTTTCAAGACATTTATTTCTCAAAAAAGAACATTAAGGTTCACTTACGAATTGAGAAATGTATAGAAAACATATAAACTCAAACTCAAAGCATTTATTTCAATTAAACCATTACAGGCACTTTTGAATTGTCAAAATTAAGTAGTCGGTCAGTTGGTCAGAAAGTTGAAGCTAGGTGCCCATTCCAAAGCGTAGATCTCTATGGAGAAGAACGGGCAAGAAACTCCATGGACACTCTTTTTAAATCAAGATATTACAAAATCCTGGGTACATTATTCTTGTTGCTTCTATATGTGAGAACAATGTAAAAAAATACACAGATGAAGAAACAATACAAGATAATAAAAGTAGATACAGTCTCTGTGATCACATACAATTATACAAAACAACATAATTAAAAGATTCTATACGTGACATTCAGGTGTTAGTACTTCGTCCTAACGTATTCTTCTAGAGCTTTTTTATATGTATAACATCTGTCACTGCAAAACACATCATCAAGTATCTCATTATACAAAATTAATTTAAAAACATTGACATGATTTTTTTTTTGATATGCAGATTATGTCAATAATAAATTACAATAATATACTGAATTGACTAAAACTCTCAAATAAAAAATAAAAAAAAAACAATTACTTATACAACATTATTTTTAGTATATGCGAAACCCGAAACACGTGTCTAGTATTTTTATGTAAAGAATCTATGTACAAAATTTCAAAACTGTATCATGAATAATCACAAACTTATAAGCATGTTATGTTACCTGTTTGTCCGTACAAAAACATGCTCACCCGCACCGCGTGCCGTTCGACGCGTTCGCGTCTTGCGCTCATTGATAATTAGAAGGCACCTAAGCGTACGGCGCGGCGATTGTATTGTAATTAAATGGTGATAACATTTTCCATCACACTTGCAGGCTTTGGACTGTCGTAATGGTCAAGTGTAGGTAGTTATTATAATGTATAACTACCACACAATTATAATACTACCTCCTGTTACTCCGTTTACTTGATTAATTAAAAAGACAGTGAGTTTAAATCCCATTTACACGATGCAAGTTTCTTGTCTGTGGCATACAATAAAATTGAAGCAACATAATGACTCAAACTCAAATTCAAAGCATTTATTTCAAATTAACCAATTACAGGTACTTTTCAACTGTCAACGGGTCGGTCAGTCAGAAAGATGAAGCTAGTTGCCCATTCCAAAGCGTAGGTACCTATAGAGAAGAACGGGCAAGAAACTCCATGGACCCTCTTTTAAATCAGAATAATATGCTTACAAAGTCTTGGTTACATGATTCATGCTAAAAATTATAGATGTGAGAACGATGCAAAACGTTAAAACCGTCCATAGTGAAAAGACGAGAAAAAAAGCAATTCAAATATTAAATTAAAATAAGCCATGGCAGCAAAGAGATGACCAGTCCCTACTGACGGCGGCGCCCGTTCACGAACATGACTTGCATCATGTAAACACGGTTTAGACGCTGCAACTTTTACTGTTGTTTCAACTTATGATATGCCAGGCAATTAGATCGTACCATGTAAATAGGCTTTTTGTACCGAAACTTTCAACATTTCTATCGAATTTGGAACTCGAGTGTCGCTTCTGTTCATTCATATTTTATGCTGCACTGGTCTGTGTGTTCGCTGTTAATATTGAAGCGTATAGAAGCGATTGATACATCAGTTTGTGGTGTGGTCGTCTTACCAGCAACGGGAATATGCTACAACATGAAACATTAGTATTGTGTTATGCTGAACGTGTATTTGTATTACTGTTTTGGCAATAAGCGTAAGTCCAGGGATGTGTGGCCGGCTTTGGGTTACATCTCGATGGGTCTCTTGAACGCAAAGAATGTCGCAGTGAGTTTTGCGGTAGACATCAGAAAGAATTTGAGATTTGTCTCGTGAGATTCTTTCGATGTTAATCGAGACTACGTACAGAGCCGGTTTTATAAGTGGACTCTGGATTGCCATCGTGGTGAAAGGATTAGCCAATCAGCGTTGTTAACTCGCTGTTTGCCTAGGGTGCGCCAGACGTATAGTGGTTCTGTAGATACGTCGCTCGGGGTGGCTCCTTTCATGCACCCCATGAGACACTTAATATCGTGTCCTGCGTGTCCTGTCAGCTGCACGTTACAGGAACTGATGGACGCTGGTGATGGTGCCAAACCAGTAGCTGAATTCTGGGCCGAGTCCATTTAGATTGCTATCGACACGCTAAGAAGAAGACTGTTTCAGATGGTCACTGTTTTGCATTGGACTGAAAGTTAAATAGAATCTTACCCAGTAGAATTAAGAGCCTGATTAGTCAAGTAAACTTATGAAAGACTAGCTTCTGCCCGCAAATTCGTCTGCATGAAATTTCATGTTCCCTCGACCCACCTCGTCGCATTACATCATCTGCTCGCGTATCACTTCGTTTTTTTCTTTTTGGCTTTTCTCTTTTTGCTCGGCCTATAAGGGTCATAGCGTGATGTTAAATAGCCTTCCTCAAGGATGGGGCTATTAAATGCAAAAATATTTTTTCAAATCCGACTGGATGTTCCAGAGATTAAGTTCAACATACAAACTTACAAACAAACCAATTTTACCTCTTTATAGTATTAGTATATATTACATGCTTATAACTGCTCTTAGAGCTACTGACAAAGACTTTTAATGATAAGGGATGAATGAGATTTTCTTTAAGCCGATAAAGCCATTACGAAATAGTTTCCGGTGAACGGCAATTAAATCAAGCCACCTATACTTATAACATAGAATATCGCAATATCGCTAGCATATGTAAACAGTAACTGGATAACTGTCTAATCATTTCCCAGAATTCAGAGTTAATGGCGATACATCCGATACTCGTATGCATGTCAATTAATTAGAAAGCAATGCCGTAGAACATGGTTTAGGGAATTACGGTAGCATAGTCTAGGATTATTGAAATCTTGTCAATAATGACCAAATTACGCACAATGATCAAGACATTATTACGCATCCGTCACTCGTCCGTAAGGGTTCATTTGAAAGTCGCCGTCGGACAGCATCTGTCTTGCATTAGTGCACTAATGAACCTTTTGGCGCGGCCGTGAGGCACACAAGATCCTATCTTTTAATTTTGTTAGTTTTTAATTATTTTGTTTTAATGTGTTCCTTGCACATGGCACTGTGACAAATATACGTTTTTCATTCTTTCTTTCGAATAAAAGATAAAAAGGGTTATGAAATGGTATTTCTTTTCATAACTCTTTTTATCTTTTACCTACAAGTATTCCTGTAGGTAATGTCATTTTTTTCAATACTTTTCAAGGGTCACTCTAATGCTATTAACTTACAATACCTACATTACCCAATCATCATCCGATGATCCGAAAAACCATCTGAGAGCCTTCCTTCTGGGCACACGTTACCGTGGCCGACTTGGAAATCTCTATAAACTTCTAACCCATGTCAGCCGGAGCAAAGACAATCTCCATAGATAGGGATTCACACACGGGTCAGATCAAGTGGGTATGCGGCTCCTTCCCACAGATAATGGCCCACCTTACCTTACCGCTTGATGATCTTATGACTACGACAGTAAGCGGATTTTGCTCAGCTGAATGTTAGGCTTAGTTAAGATGCTTGAAGTAACGCAAAGGAAAAGAAAATCATCTAAAAGACGTCACTAAAACCATACCGTGAAAACCATCAGCTCATGGAACTGGGCACCGTGTGTTCTTAAGAAACCTCCCCTGTATCTTCTCTATAATAATATAACGCCTGTTAAGACAAAAATTTGCATAAAAAAAAGAAAATTCGGAAGCGTCATCTTGATTTTGGTAGTTTTGTTATCAGCGACCTCGAAAACAATGAAAATAACATCCATGTCGAAAAAAATAAAAAGAAAGAAATCTTAATGTACATACTTATATATTTTTCTGTGTGTAGGTACGTAAATATGACAAATATATAAAAAAGGTGCAATAAAAAAACTACGACGATCACTTTGGACTGTTTACTTCCAGCCTGGCTGTAAGCTTTAACATAACTGGGAAATTGTGGGTGTACTATACACCCCTGCCAACCCTTTGAAAGAATACAGGCGAAGAAATCTCATATCCGCAACTTTTTCGCGCAACTGTCCTTTCGCGATGGTCATAATAATATGATACTTACTGAAACTATTGATTCGATAACATAACCCTTGAATAACAAGGGTCCAGTATTAGTGCCCAAGTTAACAAGCCTGCTGAAGCCTAACTTTATCCACGTGTAGACTGCTTTGTGTACAAGCTACTGAAGATATTGTGTTGCTGCTATGTAGCAGCACACTTGGGTACCTTGTTATTATGAAGTTCTAAACAAGAACTTTGCCTAAGTATTGGACTCTGGGAACTATTATTCCAAATGGAGTAACGTTAATTGATACACGAGTCACGACTACTAATATACACGATGAAATTGAATCATCATCATCATCATCATTTCAGCCGAAAGACGTCCACTGCTGGACATAGGCCTCCCCCAAGCACCTCCACTTCGACCGGTTTTGTGCTTCTCGCATCCAACGAGTTCCTGCGGCCTTCACAAGGTCGTTGGTCCACCTTGTGGGAGGCCTTCCAACGCTACGCCTTCCGGTACGCGGTCGCCACTCCAGAACCTTTCGGCCCCATCGGCCATCTGTTCTGCGAGCCATTGCTCGCAGAACAGAAATTGAATAGGTGCGCCAAATTAAAATATCTATTTCAACGTGTTATAAAAAAAAATTAGGGGATGCACATACGTGCGCGTAGCAAGCAATTTGACAACGTCGTCGCGCTCACTTTTTTTCGTAGGAAAGTAAATACCGCTAGTTCAACGCGATGCCAACTTTCTTCATGTTGTAAATTTTGCGCTGAATGGATTGCTTATCGGGCGCGTGCTAAAATTGGTACTTTCATTTTCTTATTTGTTTTGATAATTTTGTTCTTTTCTTTGCTGGTACGACGATAATAATAATACTTGAGGGCAATAACTTAGTTTGCACCATCTAAGATGATACACGACATTTTTCAAGAATGTAGATTTGAGAAATGACAATTTATAATGATTATGTAACAGTTACTGCACCTCCTATTTCGATTTGGTGCAAGTTTTCAATTTCATCCTGTATTCTTTGTATTTTATATGGATGTATTTATTTTCGAGCTATCCATACTAATATTATAAATTCGAAAGTAACTCTGTCTGTCTGTCTGTATGTTACCTTTTCACGCCTACACCGCTGAAGCGATTTAGATTCCCACTGAAGGGACACATTGTTAGTGTGGGCCACCACTGCTCTATTACCTATCTTACCTCTTCACGCTTAAACCGCTGAACCGATTTAGATGAAATTTGGTATAGAGATAGTTTGAGTCTCGGGAAAGGACATAGGATACTTTTTATCCCGACATTCCCTCGGGATCGAGACTTATGCGGGTGAAACCGCGGGGTGCAGCTAATCTATGTATATGTATATTCAGTAAGATTTTTGTCTCAGATTTTCCATTTAACAATTCATGTTTTTTTTTTTAACTTTTTTATTTATTTATTTAATACTTCAAGCACATAAATGTACAGAGGCGGACTTAATGCCATAGGCATTTTCTACCAGTCAACCTTTGGGTGATGCAGAGACAAACAGCGGTAGGTGCAATCATGAAAATTAGGGAATAAATCTTTTTTCTGGGAATAGAAACTATCGCTATCGCTAAGTGAAGATACTTCGTGGAAACAATACAGCTCTGTGTGGTCAAGAATAAACCAGTTTGCTCTGACTAGCTTTAACTAGTTGCTAGTTAGTTTGTTGTAATCCTTGTGCTAACATAACTGACAAAAATTATTTCAATAAGGGTTGGTATTTGTTAGACCAAAACCTACCTACCCTTGTACCTCCTCTCTGGGCTGCTATTGATTTAGAAATTCACATTAAATTGCCAGGCTCCTTGCTAATTGAATTCCAAACGGTTCCTTGGTAACAGACGGGGAGAATCGTAGTATGAGCAATTATTTTGACAGTTTTACGTCTTTAAATTGTTATGTCATTTGTGACAATAAGATGTGTCATCTTGAAGGTTTTCGGAACGGCTTTTAGAGGTCTAAGCTCAAGATTTCAAGGTCAAAAGTTAGAATTAAATATTGGTAAATGTTAATGATTGCACCCCTAACTAATTAAGGAAAACGTCAAGTTAGTGGACATGTATTGCCAACACATTACGAATAAGCATACTTGTCATCTTTTCGTATAACTAGGTACAGACGCCAGCACATCAAGCTACCCAAAACTGTCAAAATTTCCCAATCGATATTGAACCTTATGATTTAGCGATAAAGTTGAAATTCGATTAAAGAAATTTTGAGGCCTTTGGCAATGGAACAATTATTTCATTGCACCAAAATTGTACGGTTAGGTAATAGGTAATACCTACGGGCTGATGTCCGCAACTCCACTTCAACGCGCGTATTTTGCGTACGGAATTGTATAGTTACGTGTACAATCTAACGTACGTCCTGACGACTAATCATTGCTTAATACTTATTATCGGGACTGTCCAGAAAAAGGGTAGGACTACCTATTACGGTCTATCGAAATGCCTATATGAGCAATCTACATTTTCGGCCTCATAATAAAAATAATTATTCAAAAGACAATCGTCCCCATTCATCCTAATCACCTACAAACACAAACGTACAACTCAAAACAAAACACAACACAGTGCATTGTTCCGAATATTTTATATGAAGACGTAACGTGCCACTCCACGATGCTATGTCAGTCAAAAGCCGCGTCACACTGTCGCAACAAAGGGGAGACGGGCGCTCAGCTCTTTGTAACGACGTACGAAGAGATTCGTGTGAAGGACCCTTTAGAATATAAAAAGAATTGTTTAGATGCTATGGAACGATGTTCTTGTTTAATTGTTGTTTCATTAAGGAGGTAATGCTTTTGTTGAGGGCTTTCTTGCTCATCCTTGTGTTTTTAATTTTGACACATTACCTAACCTTTAAATTCAAGTTCCGTATGTCTGTTTTTAATAAATTAGAAGGTTAAGAAATAACTTCTTCGAAAACGGTTTTTTTTTTAAAGCACTTAAAGATTTTATGGATGAGTTAATCTGAATAAAGCTCAAGTTTTTATTTTTAAAACACTTAGGACAAATTACTTGAATATGTGTAACTAGTTTAAAATTAAAATAATATTTTATTTCCCGTCAATCTCATGAGGTTGAAATAGCAAAAAAGAGTTTTTTAATGGATTTTGATTATGGTCTACCTTTGTTTGCCCACGAAATCGTCTTCCCTGTACCTTTACTTGATAGCTTGTGCCAACACTAAGACCAGAAAAAAGGCCGTTTCCCGTAATTGAAAACGTTCAATATCTTGTCACAATTTCATCTCGGCGACAATCAATATCAAAACTTTTCAAATATTTAGGGAAATTAGAGGTATTTTTGACAGATTGAGACTGAGATCAGAATGTAAACGATCTTAAAATTACGAGAATTGCCCTCCAGAGCGTGAAACGTTCACACCTATGTCACCCTAGTACTTGTCCGTTAACAATATTGTGTTCTTTTACAAAAATATTCCAAACTAGTCTATAGTTCTTTGCTATGTCTGCTGCCTCGCTTTGAAACAAAGCATTCTTCCAGGATATGCACTTTTGCCTTTGTTAGCTCCTTTCAAGGTATGTTATCCTGTTACTCTCTCACTCGCTTGCCTTGTGAGTTCTTCACTGTCTCTGTACATTCATTGTTACCTACTTTGTTTTTCGTAGATCTTTAAATTAAATTCCAAGTGTTTGTCTAAGATGGTCTGCAAATGAAAGAAACCTTTTGTTAGACAGTGCTTCTTTTAAATTAATTTAATTCTAGACAGACACTGTGGAAGGGAATTTATTTAAATGAAATACTACAAAACTAGCTGTAACGAAATTTAAATTAATGTTTGTGAATCTCGGTTAGGTCTGAACCGGTGAATGGTCCATGAGAATGTAAATGGATTACTATCAATCATGTCTGTTGCAAGTAAATGAAGCCTTTTGTACAATATTACTCGTATCAAAGTCAAAGCATTTATTTCAAATAGGCATACAAAAGGCACTTTTGATGTCAAAGATTACCTTAAAATAGAATTGATTCTAGTCGCCCCTTCCAAAAGGTAGTTTTCGTGTAGAGAAGAATGGGCAAGAAGATCTACCGTATAAAAATATCATCGGAAAAAAATAATAAGAAACCTATACAAAATAATAAAACGTCCACCACATCAAATCTTGGAACACTATCATTGCGGATCCTTCGATTCCGAAAACAAATAAGGCCCAGAAACTTCTGGAGACTATTCAACAAATTGGCCAACTCCGAAACTTCTTTACAAGAAATGCGAAAAAAAGGATTTCCAAAACAAAAGCATGTAGGAGTGTATCTGGTAGATGACGCGGCGTGATCCCCAGTTCGTCATTCGTGGCTGATAAGTTAGCTACGCAATGATCCATGTGATTACCGGGCTTGCTTGTGACGCGGTACAAGTTAGGAGTGTCTTGGCCTTTTTTGTCTTGCTAAAAATCAACCAGTTGGTGGTTTTACTTCTGGTTCCCTAACCATAATATGCATAAAATTTTAAGACCTAATATAACTTGGCATAGTTTTGTTTCTCCTAATTATATTTTCGCATAACATTATTTACGCATAACAGCTTATGCATATTTTTTTTAAGCATAATACTTTTAATCATAATAATGATTAAGCATAACATTGTTAAGCATAAATTTAGCATGCTCGTTTTATTTCTAACGACGTTAGGTCGACTATTTCTGTCTGCAGGATTTAAAGAACCTAACCAAACCGAACCTCGGGGTGCCCCTAAAGTCGCTTAGTATTATGCGAATAAAATTTATGCCAAAACAAATGAGCCTTCAAAATAATTATGCCAACATAAATAGTATGCCAAAAAATATATATGGCAAAGTATTATTAAGACAAAACAAATTATACCAAAATAGTTACGCTAAAGTATATCAGGAAAAAGAAAATTATGCGAAAAGAAGGGATCCCTTTACTTCTCTTTCTTGAATAGGTTTCATCGTAAAATATTGTTTGATATTTTCATCCTACTTGCTAAATTAATTCTAAAATGATTAACAAACCTTAACTTATGTAGACCCAATTGACAGTCCATTGCAGATAAATTGTATATGAAAAATGTCATGTTTTCCAGTTTTCCGGTTTAAGATCATTTATTCTCATAAGAATTAACTATTCACTTACATGAGAATATTAAAACTAAACACTTAAAAATAACAAAAGTTGGGGGTATTACAAAGGTCATCGATTATTAAATGTTTTGAGGGTAAATTACAAATCATTGTGGACAAAATGTTCGTTCAGTTTTAGCATAGTACAATAACCTAAACAAGTGTTTACAGTTATAACTACGATGTTTTTTTGCCATTAAAAACATTGTATCGTTTAGGAACTACTAAACAGTTTTCTGTTCTGTAAACTTACTTCAAAATATCAATATGTATTCTATTTCAGAATCAACTCTCGTCAATATCTTGTGCTTTAGGCATGACATGATTGCGAACCGTGGTGCTACTGTCAATCATTATTGAAGGTACTTGAATTTATTGTTCACCAATAAAGCGAACAATCTGTGCGCTGTGGTCGCTGTACTCTATATTGATGACGTCATTATTTGCGTTGAATATTAATTGTGTGGTAATCTAATATCATCGGGCTGGAGCAACGAGAATTGCTATATTGTGTAAAGATGGGCCAGCCAAGAGTGAGGTAAAGTATTTGACTGCCGTTCCAGGGTGTGCTGGATATGCTATTATAATAAAAGCTGTTGACGCTCAAGGAGGCTCTTTTGTTAATAGTTTTATTCTATCGAAAATGTAACTTAATGACTAAAACAGCAAATCAAAAAGTGGGTAAAAGCTCACAGGAACAATTTATTTCAGGGTGTGATTAACAAAATTAGACCCAATAACAGGATGGGTCCAGATTCGTTAACGTAAGCATTATGATGAATCATCTGCCTTTTCCCAACTATGTTGGGGTCAGCTTCTAGTCTAACCGGATGCAGCTGAATACCAGTATTTTACATGGAGCGACTGCCTATCTGACCTCCACAACCCAATTATTGGGTAGACTGGTTGTCAGACTTTCGGGCTTCTGACTACCCACAACGACTGTTAAAAAGCCACGAATAACAGCCGGGACCAACGGCTTAACGTGCTTTCCGAGACAAGGAGGAGTCTCGGTATGTAAAGATGTTCACCCATCCACAGATTAACCTGATCGATCGACCTGCGGCTGTTATTATTTAGCCACGGGCCCCGTAAGGATTATGATGAATGGAACCAGGAAAGGATTCCGGAAAGAAAATATAAGGAAAATCTAAAGGTGAAAGGTTCAAGGGATTGATTGAATAAAGATTGTATTCTTATAAGACGGAGTTCCAGGTTATTGAAATCCGCTTACGCGTGGAACCAGCTTTATCTGAAGTATAGAGGCTTAGAAGAGGTAATATTATGATAATACAAGCCCATGAGTTTAATATATTGAGAAGTAGGTAATACAATTTCATGCTGCATCGGAAAATGCTTTGATTTTTTTTATAGTTAACGCAAATTGCAAGTCTTGAGGGTCTCGACGCTGAAAGTCAATTTTTATACTTGGGATTTGTTATTGACTGTGCTAATCGAATATCCAACTTGATTAGCACAGGTTCTCTTGCAGGTTATGGCGTTGCTAAAGACGCTGTGCAATTAAAAAGAAAATTTAAGCACATGTGGTTGGCAGAATATGCCCCTGCCTGGCGTATTTTCAGAAATCAAAGGGCGCGTTGTGCATTTACTGTGTGTTGTTTCCACCAACTTTAACTAATATGCAAGGTTCGTTTATGGTGAGACATTTTACTCGCTTTAAAGATGTTCACGAATTGTCGAAAAATCACGCGTCATCACAATGGCACAAATCTTCGGCTACAGCTGCAAAGTGTTTTATTGAAAATATGCCTGTCAATGTCCAGCTGATTTCTGCCAACCAAAAAGAAATAAAAGCTAACAAGAAAGTCGTAGCCTCAATAGTTTCAACTGTGACGTTTTGCGGTACTCACGACCTAAAAAGAAAAAAGAAAAGATGCTTGCTCGTGAAGAGTTTTTAGGTTCTGTGGAATTGACGGCCATGGATGCAAAAACTATAGCTTCTACTATCGATAATTTCATAGCAAACATAGGTCTAGATCAAAAAAGTGCGCAGGACAAGGGTATGATGGATGTTCCGATATGTCAGGAAAGGATGGTGGTGTTCAGAAAATTCTACAAGAAAAATATACAAAGGCGCAATATTTTTACTGCTCCAGCCACAAATTGAAAATTGATTGATTGATGAATTGTTAGTATTACTATTAAAACGAAAAAAGATTTTGGAAAAAGAAAAAAAAGAAACCTTAAAAAACGTTGCCGTTCAAAGTTCATTGCATACCTATTTCTGCCGAAGCTTTTTTCTTTTCGATTTTATTACTGTACATGTCACGCAACGAGTTTTGAGCGCTGACCTTGACAAGCGAAACAAACCCTTATCAGTAAGACATTATTATATTTGTATACTTAACATACCTGCTAAAATCTTTATGTTAATTAATGTAATTGGTGGTACCGTTTTAATTAACAATATAATAAATATGGGTTTATGGTGTTTGTTTTATTCAAGGTCAGCGCTCATACTCGTTGCTTACACTTCGAATCTCATATCGCTGGACGACTCTCAACCTCATCGATAAATTCTTCAACCCGATTTTCGTTCATGTTTAAATTTGAACAAAAACTACGTGCACATCGTCACTAGTCAATCGATGAACTGATGCGTGGCCGCAGCGCGGGTGTAGCGCTGCAGTCGCGCGTTTTTTATTTATATGGATTAACAAAGCAGCGCGGCGGCAGCGCTGCAGCAGCGCTGACGCCGCGCCGCACTTTGCGGTAAATTTCAAGGTGCCCTTAATTTCCTAATACTTATTTTATATACTTCTGCCTCACCTCTTAAAAAATGCTGGGTACGCCCATGACATAACACGTCAATTTATTTTGACATTACTAACACTGGCCCAGAATTTAGCGACTTAGATCTCCCAATATAAAGTTCTAAATTCAATAAAATATTAAGTGAACGTCACCATACTATAATAATTGCCAACATCAGCACATGCGCATCGATTTAGTAATTAGTATTCCACTGGATCCATTTGAAGTTCAAATTTGATAAATTAGCGTGATCTGTTAAATCGTACTATGTAAACAAATTGGTTTCAATCGACGCGGTGTTCCGATGTTAATTTAATGTTAGAGTGTTCTGTTCATTTGGCTTTAGTTACGTTTGATTTAAATGAAGTGTTGAACGGAAATATTGGTAATCATTATTTTGTAATCAAAGATAATATTAATAAAATTATTTTTAAAAAATCTACAGCCACCCGCACATTACTTTATAGTAATAATTTATTTATTTGATGGACAACAAATGGTCCATACTGACAAAGACAAAAATACATAAAAGATGTTTTTATCAATATATCCTATGTGAGTACTTATACTCGTACAAGTATGCTAGTAACAATATAATTATCCTATGTTAGTACTTATACAAGTATATTAGTAACAATATAATTATCATATGTTAGTACTTATACATATACTACTATGTTACTATAAACTTTACTGTACCAGTTTGATTATTATGAAAACGCCTTTATTTCACAGCAATAAGGGCAGTTCTCGCAGTTCAAAACTTACTTTGACTGTACCAGTACCCTAATTGCGTCACACTATCAATCTCAATCTGAATCATTTTGAAGGATATTGCTTCATATGTTCGAAAAAATTGTCTGCTCAGTAACGTAAATAACGCAATGAATGTAGTTAAACTGACAAAATGAAAGCCATTTCTTCTGAAAATGTGTTTCACAATTACCTCCCACGTAATTTTTTCATAGCAGCTTCATTTTTAGTTGAATTTTTTTTGTTTAACTCGACATCACCATCTGACCTCTTTCTAAATCCAATTACTGGAGAACATTGATATCCTTATATATGAGTTGTTCGATGTTCCAGACTTGTTAGAACATAATCAATAATTTTTCTTAGTTTAGTATGCATGTTCATCATTAATTCTAAATCTAATGCATGGCCAAATGCATGCGTAGCTAATGGCTGCGTCAGCAAACGGTATTCGTGTTGCTGAATAAAGGTCGTAGCACACGTATCAAATCGAAAAGGGATCGGCACCGTATCGCCTATCGCCTCGCCATCAAACAGGCGTCAACCTAACGTAAGCACGTTACTAAAGCGGATCAGAAGCTCCGATACGTCGACTCGGCTACGGCTAGGCGACGCCGCGCTTACGGCTCGCCGACCGCTGGTTGATGGTGCAGCAAGCAGGCCGGAGGGGTGAGAGGGGCAAGGGTGGACAAAGAGACGGAAGCTTGGGTACGGAGAGACGTAAGCGCGGGGACGTCGAGCCGTAAGCGCGGGGACGACGAGCCGTAACGCACCGCACCGCGGTTCGTGAGCTTGTCCCGAGTTGAGGTTATTACGTAACGATTCTGATAAGTGTGCGTTGCAGTAGGGAGTTTCATACAAAGAATACTGAACGGCTCGAGTTGATACGGTGCTAATCCCTTTCCGATTTGATACGTGTGCTACGACCTATATGGGCCAAAGAAATTAAAAAAAAAACTATAATCATATATTATTGTGTTATTTTTGCCATCGACAGGTTAAAAGGTTATAAGAACAAAAACAGACAGGTTATAAGAAGAAAAATGTGTACAGCAATTAGTAACGTAGTACTCAAACTTATTATAGCACCATGAATGAGTACATAAGTTTTAAAATTGATTTTATGTTATTGCCTGGATCGATTTATATACCTAGTCCGAATCTCCAACACTCAGTGGATTACCAGTATATATTTTTAAACATTATCTAGAGTGGTGGTTATTTTAAAATTCAAATTGGCTGCAGGTACTGGGGCGGTTTTCACATTCAATTTGATGCCTGCCTACATTTCAGTCTACGAGTTCACAGATTTACATATACTTTACATATAATTATGTGCACGGTATACTAGCGAATAGCATTCTAGCTAAAAATAGCAAGGTAGTAGGAATTCCAGTATTATCCATACTAATATTATAAATTCGAAAGTAACTCTCTCTCTGTCTGTCTGTATGTTACCTTTTCACGCCTAAACCGCTGAACCGATTTGAATGAAATTTAGTATAGAGATAGTTCGAGTCCCGGGAAAGGACATAGGGTACTTTTTATCCCGATATTTTCACGGGATCGAGAGTTATGCAGGTGAAACAGCGGGACGCAGATAGTTATGATATAAAATCCAATTTTGTCTAAGAAATTTCTGCTAAGTTCTCTGTCCTGTTAGCTCTCGATAATCTAACGGTACATAAGAAATAAAACGCGGGTTTACCTATAGTATAACTTAGACAATTATTTCTAGAATCGGAACTACGTTTTTTATTTTTCATAACATCCATGTTATCTCGGATTCATTTCTTCTATTCTAAATATGAATTAGCACTTCTCTCATATTTATGCCATCAACTTATGAAATATTCATAATGGTTGTATAGAAGCGAAAAATATATAAATGCGAGGTTTGAATGTGAAAGACTGATATTTTTTAAGAATTTAATTTGTTTGTACAGATGCCAGCACATCAAGCTACCCGAAACTGTCAAATTTTCCCAATAAACTTTGAACCTTATGCTTGAACGATTGAAGTTGAAAATCCATTAAAGAAATTTGACAGATTGTATTAGCTTGATATGCTGGCGTCTGTACATCATGATCTCTATTCCCTTGTATTTTTTTTTAAGAAAGTTCTTTTAATCAGAAAAACCGGTCAAGTGCGAGTCGGACTCGCGCACCGAGGGTTCCGTATAAAAATTTAAGGTTTTCGGAATTTTTCCTTTATGTGTGCTATAAAATATTGCTTCATGCCAAATTTCAAGATTCTAGGTCGACTGGAAGTACCCTTTAGGTTTTGATTCCCTTGCGAGTAGTTGCGAGTTTGAAAATATGCGGCTTAAATTGCCGTTTCTTTTGATTGCGTTGACATAGAAGTTTGATTTTGTTACAACTTAAAGGTATTATAGACCTGAGTATTTGATATTAATTTCAATTTAATACCTCTACGCGTTCATGAGAAAAGAAGTAGTAACTTTAAAATTCTCAAAAATATTTTTTACTATATGATATAACTAAGGATTTACGGTTTTCGCAATTTTTCCTTTATTTGTACTATATGACGTTACTTCGTACCATATTTCAAGATTCTAAGTTAACGGGAAGTACCCTGTAGGTTTTGATTCCCGTGCGAGTTTCGAAAATTTGCGGCATAAACGGCTGTATCTTTTGATTTCTGTGGCTTAGAAGTTTGATTTTTTCACAGCTCTAAGGGACAGTAGACCTGAGTATTAGATATAAATTTCAGTTTGATACCTCCACGCGTTCCTGAGAAAAACGGTCTTGACAGACGGACGGACGGACGGACGGACGGACAACAAAGTGATCCTATAAGGGTTCCGTTTTTTCCTTTTGAGGTACGGAACCCTAAAAATATTTCGTATCTTAGTTATAATATTAGTTTTTCTTTGTATCAGGTAGGTAAGTTAGAAGGAGTCGTAATATGACGACAAATATTGCCTTAGTTTTCCTCTGAACTACGCCGAAAAGAAAAGATGGCATCAATAACAGTTTACTCAACAACGCAAGCACTGAAACAACAAGATACGCACGTGACAAAACGTGCCAATTTTACTGAAACTACATGCAATCTATTTCAGAAATACCACGATTCCGTACGAATTTAAATCCCGAACATTTATTTATCGGGAACACGTAACCACAGCCAAACTCCAAATGGCAGTCAAAACTTATACACAAACTATTGCTATTTTCCTATCGTATATTTAAATTGGGAAATTCCGAACTCCTGGTGGAATTAATAATGGAAGTGCTGCAGAACAATCGTATATTTGCAACATACGAGTATTCCGATACTGATGAGAAATAATTTCGTACTGTGTACACCAGTTTGCTACTAATTCTGGCGAGTTGTGGAGGATTTCATCGGGCGAGTGTGTAACTAGACTGGAACTATAAGCGGGCAGAATAGTTTTGGTTTGGAGTTTAAATAAAATCCGCTTTTCGTTATTTAAAGCATCTAGTGTTACGAGCGGTGGTTTACGGAATAATACTACTATTGTCCCGTTTAAACGTATTTATTTACATGGACACTGCTTTTAGATCTGCTACTATTTTTATATGGTTATTACTGTAGGAATAAGTAAGATTACGTTAAGGGGGATGTGCTAAGTAGCCCGATAAATTCAAATTTTTTTACGTTTTTGAAGTGAAAACTTCATTAGGCACGTTGGCATTTTTTGAGATGGGAAAAACTATTGAACTCGCGCCACTATATAAATAATAATAAATTCTTTATTTGACCAAAAGCCATCACAAAACAAGAAACAAAAACTAAGTACATATAAGGCTTATAACAAGGACACCATCATTTTAATTCCCTGACTCCTAAACTAGATGTATGTGCCTGTGTCTTAGGAGTCAGTGATTCTCCATAACAAACAAGACAAAGCCATAGAAAATAAAAAACGGGTCGTTACAACAATAAGCAAATGGTCTAAAAGAAAACAGGATAATTATAATCAAATTAAAGAAAAACACAAAAAGTAAACCTTTTAACTGTTTGGTGAGGTGAATAAATGTAGGGTCCGAGTGTGTGTGTGTGTGTACGTGTGTGTAATGAGTAAGCGTAGGATGTGCGTGTGTGTATGTGGTGTGTTGGTGTAGGGTGTGTGTAGTGAAAGAGAATGGTTTGTAACCACTGTTACCATAATCGACACCGCTTCGGATGTGTTCGGCTGTCCTCGGGATGTACTCGGTTTTAATGTATATCTGATAAGTCAGTGAGTGATGGCCAAGTATTCTGTTTTCACTTCTGTTTTTTTTTTCAATTTGCAGTTCAGTGTCAGGTTGTGTGTTGATTTAAATTATGATTCGCGAACGTAACAAATTTATGACTTTATAGAATTATAATCACTAAAATCATTAATACAACCCTCTAAGTTCATATAATCCTATTGATTGATATTTCATGAAATAATCATTTAAATAATGTCATGGACACACAGAAAGTGTTACCGTAATAAGTAATTACATAAATGGACACATGTATATAAAAATATCGTGTCACCGTGTTTGTTATCGAACTCCTCCGAAACGGCTTGACCGATTTTTATGAAATATTTTGTGTATTATTGGTAGGTCTGAGAATAGGGGGCTATTTTTTATATCACTAAGAGATAAGGGTGCCCTCTCGATTTTTTTTTTAGAATCAAAAGTTACGCGGCTGAAACCGCGCGGCGCAGCTAGTAATAATCTTTTTATATCCCATTCATGCTTAAGATCAAAGACACCCAAAAATAAGCGGCTTTCAGAGGTCTGTCACTCTTGAGAAGGATCATAAGATATGAATGAAGAAGGCCATACTCGCATTAGCGGGGAGAGAAAGGGTTACCCTACTTTCTTATTTTTTGAAGTATTTTATTTCGGGCATATAAAAACCTTAATATCATACTAATAAATCGTGTTCAATTATTATAAAATGACGTATTTTTCCTGGCTTACGTGATAGCCATGCATAATTATATTACAGCCATTATTAAACATTACTCCCTTCAACAAGAAAGCTATAAAAGATATCCACTAAAAACTCAACAATTACTTTTTACATCCATCTCATTAAAATCTCAGACTCGTAACTATTTTAAAACTCAACCCAGGCATTCAATAAAAACTGTGAAAATTAAACAACTATATTACTTTCTTTGTGAAAAGAACTACACAGCTCTTTTGAAGCCGGTGGAGTTGCCAGCGGTAAAATGAGTTCATACGCTAGAAAAGTTCGTCAGGCAACATTGAGGGAAAAATTGCGGAATCATTTTGAGCCGTTGCGAAAGTTGGAGGAATTTTAAAAGTGTCTGTCTTTCCGCTTTTAGAATATAATTATTTTCTAGGTGTGGTAACTGATGAAAGGTAACGGTTGCATTAGTGAATATCAGCATCGATCTGTTTAGAATTGACGTACGTTTTATTTGAAGAGCATCCCTAGTTGTTTTACGTTCTTTGAAAGAGGACAGTATACGTCGGGAGTCTTCTTTTCTTAAATTAAACTAACTGATTATCTTGGCGCTAAAAAACCAAAAGCATGAAGAAAAAAATTCGGGTCATATCAGCCGTATGCAGAATGACTACTGGGAAAAATCTATATATACTCGTATAAAATACAAAGTCCTGACTGGCTGACTGATATATCACCGCACAGCCTAAACCGCTGGTCCTAGAGACATGAAATTCGGAGGGTGCGTTCTTTGTGAAGAGTAGGTGTCCACTAAGAAAGGGTTTTTCGAAATTCCACCCCTAAGAGGGTGAATGGGGGAGGGTGAAATTTCACGCGGACGAAATCGCGGGCAGAAGCTAGTTCTCCATACAATGGGTGCCTGAATAGGGACGGCGCCGCGGTGGTGCGGGAGAAGAGTTCCTGGAAGGACTTGGGGAGGCATTTGCTCAGCAGTGTTACAAATAGGCTGAATAAACAAACAACTTCAAAAAAAAAAACACTACAAAGTGATAAATAACTTTAATTTTGGAAGTCGGTGTCGTTGGTTCCGCATTTTCATTTTTTGACACCGACTTTCGAAATTAAAGTTATTTATTACTATGTAGTGTTTTTTTTTTTGAAGTTAGTTGTTTTTTTTATAAAAAAGTTTTTATTTTTCACTTTTTAGTTGTACCTACCCCACACAAATTCAATTATCACTAGTGCATTGAAGAATTGGAGACACCGACTAGGAGAATCATAACTTCGTACATAAGAATAGTTACCTAATGTTTTATATACTCAAACCTTCCTAAAAGTATGTCGATCACATTAGTAAAAGAATTAATCTAAATTGATTTATTAGTTTTTGAGAAATTCGCGGACATACAAACATACATACATACGGGTCGAATACAAAACCTCCTTTTTTGAAGTCGGTTAGAAATATCCTCGCATCACAGAGAAACTAAAAAAATCAGTGTATTAACTATATAATAAAATTAAAGAGCGTACAAAGGTCAAAGGAGCCCGTACATTAGATTAACTGATCTGATAAGTAACTTATAATGTTGAGGATCCGAGCACAGCGGGAACATAGCAATACATCTCAGACGATATATCACCGAGATAGACCTTAATGTACTGCTGTGGTCGGTGAAGCTATCACCAAAGGTGAGTTATGACAGTGGAGTTTTTTTGCGATAATCTTGCGAATTATAAGTACACTATAATGCAACTTTTTGGTGAAAGTGAGATATTATATTTTATTTTGGTTGTTATCACAGTCAAATGATTTTTTTAAGTAAATAAACTACTTGCAAATTGTGACACTACTACCTCGAAAAAAGAGGACAAATCTATCTATTATTATAACACGACGCCTTACGCCATCTATCGGATTGTGTGCACAACACTACGCCACCTGAGTAGATCGCAACACAAACAAGATCAATCATCAATAAGACGACAACAAGCGACATCTAACAAGCGACGTGTGAAGTGTCCATGACATCAACGAAGGTCACCGCTTCTTACAAGCATGAGATAGTAAAGACACACACATTGATCGCCCAGCCGACTATATAAACGGTCGCCCGTTGAAGAACGATCAAGCCCTGGCTGGAGGCCTGAATTTTTGAGGCATCCACAGGCAAGCCCGGTTAAGCAGACGACAACCTCATAGGTTGAACTGCGAGATGCCATTACCAAAAAAAAAAGAATGATCACTCGCAGCTTAGAAGCCACAGTGGTCGATAGCCCCGCAGTCACCACTTTTGTCATAACCTTGACCTGAGCGGAGGCCCCGTCGCCCTTAGGAATAGCAGAGCTAGGAGGTTAAGGGATATTATAGCCACGCAGTCCATCCCTGGAACCACCCATAGGTTTTGTCTAGACAACTTTTGTACACTAGAACTTAAGTATTGTCTACAGTGAATAAATTCCTGTCATCGTTGGTTTCATTCAACCGCCACCATTATATTATCTATTTTCCACGGTTTTTCTTTATTTTACGTGATATTTAAATAAGTTCTAGCTTTGCTATTTCAGACAGACAAGTCTTGCAAGTTAGGATCACAGATGGATAAACTTTAATACTATTATTATTCAAGGTTATGTTAATGCATTAGTTAAACTTGTGAGCACGCTATAATGAAAATCAATTGTTTCTAATGTAAACAGCTGGATGGGGAAAACAATCATGATTAGCGATGTTTGATTACTTGCTGTTGCTAAAGATACTAGCTAGTTAGATTGAAATATAGTATATTCAGTAATATTCACTGAATGAAATTATAACATTCATGTAGTAGTAGTCGACCTAACTCTATGGCCTCTGTCGTAGTCTTGAAAGGTAAGATTTAAGTCAACTAAGTATATGCTAACTTGAACGTATCAGAAAATAAAAAAAACAGGACCAATAAAATTACTGGATATTTGCAGAAATTGATATAAAAAAAATATTTTATACTCGTAGTTTTTTGTTACCTAAAAATTAAGTCACTTCTTCAAAATTTAATATTATTATTTTTCAGATTCAACAACACAGAAACACGTTCACGTTCAACCAATAGTCACATAAATAGAAGAAGAGAGATTGTCCCTAAAGAATGAAGTATTTAATCATTTCCTTATTGCTGCTGTAGAGTGGATAACAGCCTTTGGTCCACGCGTAGACGACTGCTACGAATACGTAGATGGCGTAGCAACAGCGGCTACGCCGTAGCAACATCGTGTTCATATTCATAATATTTTTATTTTGTTATTCATTATTCGTGGCAATTGTGAACTCTTTAATCTGTTTATTAAAAAAAAAAAGACGGGTTGCACTCCGGGAGTGCCGGCAGAAATGAAAACTTGAATATTAACGTTGAAATAAATCAATTTGTAATTTAATTAATATCACTAATTTTTTTTTTACTATTTCTGCGTCACTTTTTTCATTAATAGATGCACTTTGTTCAATTTCCATATTTTAAACACTTTATATACACGAATTTACCGAATACACAGCAGTGTGGCTACTACACAGACGGTCGAGCCATCAGCTGTCCATCCATCCATCCATCCACGTCCACGTCCACGTCCATCCAACCGTCCGTCCATCCGTCCGTCCATCCATCCGTCCATCCGTCCGTCCATCCGTCCGTCCATCCGTCCGTCCATCCGTCCGTCGGTCCATCCGTCTATCCATCCGTCCATCCGTCCGTCCATCCGTCCATTTGGCCATCCATCCGTCCATCGGTCCATCCGTCCGTCCGTCCGTCCGTCCGTCCGTTCGTCCGTCCGTCCGTCCGTCCGTCCATCCGTCCATCCGTCCATCCGTCCATCCATCCATTGTCATGTGTCACTTAGTTGACTTCGGTTGGCGCCGCCTTAGAAAGAGGGGGGGGGGGAGGGGGAATCTCTCCTGACGGTCACGTGTCCTAATGCGATGGCCTGACGCGAGTTTAACATTTTTTACTCATTACAAAAAGTGTGCAACGCCGCTAAAGAAGTTTTCACTTCAAAAAATGAAATGTTTTAGTTGAATGTTCTGTAAACATTGAATATTTACAGAGACTGTTCACTAGTAAAGGTAGATAAATATTGTTTACTTTTTAAATTATCTAAGATTCAAGATAAAGATATATTTATTGCTAACTAGGTAACTAACAAGGCTAACTGTCAATGCCTGCCTGTGTCAAGGTTTCTTAAGAACTAGCCGTAGTCATACTGTCTACTTCACAGACTGTTTGCCCAAACCTAGTCTGATGTAGTAATACGAGTACATATAAATCTTCTGCGGGTCTAGATTAAAAGGGCCTAACAAAGTATCCTTTAATGGATAGAAGTTGCTTATCTCTGCTAAGAAACCTTCTTATTGGTTGGTAATCTCTAGAAATTCTGTTGTAAAAAATCTTAGTTCTTTTACATTTTTTTTAAATAGAGTGAAGTTTTAGGATTTCGTTTAATGATACTAGTTCAACTACCATATCTGCGGTATCTATTTACTAAGGAGCCACTTAATTTCTTCTATGACGCCATAGTCGCACGCAATTTTCAACTTTCCTCCACACTTTTAAGGTTAAAATACGCTTGTCTATCATCATCTTTGGTCGAGGCTACGTAGAGACCTTTTCACTCGAAAAGTTTCAACACAAATTCCATTAACGGAATTAAAATTAAAATACCCTCATTAATATGTAAGGAAAGATTAATGAACTAACTAATAGCACTGCTTCGCTCGGGTTTAGCAAAAAGTCTAAGTAGGTACTATAAGTACCATCCCGCCATTAGCACGGTCGACAATGTCGACTTGATTCAATACTGAATAGTTCCTTTGTTTTAAAAGTAATTTTCATTACTCTGGGAGAAAATGTTTGTGTAAAACGACTTTATTGCTATAAGAACAGAATACTCTTTATGCTATTCTGGAAAAAGAGAAAAATAAAGCATAGTGGTCAAAGCACGTTTGTCAAAATTTGATTATGATTTAACAGAAATCCTGTTCCCTGTAGTATTCAATTAAAAGCTGTTAATAATAATAATTATTGTGACAACGTATCCACTTGCAAACTAAGTGAAGCGAAATGATATCGAGAGGATTCGCGATACCGTTTCGCTTCACTTAGTTAATTGTCTATCCACACAATTCATAAAAGATAGTTTAACCAAATTATCGTTTTGGTTTCTGAAAACCTGTTCAATAAAATTTAATCTCTTGTAAATTTTCACGAAAAGTAATTTGACTGGATATTATTACTTCCAAAAACCAATCACATCATTTAGCGTGAAATTGGCAATTAAATTTACTGAAACACCCTATCTATACATATAAAATTCAAAGTCCTGACTGACTGACTGATATATCAACGCACAGCCTAAACCGCTGGTCCTAGAGACATGAAATTTGGAGGGTGTGTTTTTAGTGAAGAGTAGGTATCCACTAAGAAAGGGTTTTTCGAAATTCCACCCCTAAGAGGGTGAATGGCGGGTAGGGGAAATTTCATGCGAACGAAATCGCGGGCAGAAGCTAGAAAAATAACAGCTTTGTTTGGCGATTCAGATCAGAACAGTGCAAGTGTCCAGTGCTATATAAATCCAAAGATTACCTCTCAAAATAAAACACAACAGGCAGTCTTATTAGATAATAAATAGTTCCAACAATGGCCGCCAGACGACCGCTTCCAATTTTCTACCTTTTAAAAAAGTTAGTCGCGTTACGTTGAAAACACGCTGGCAACATGTTCCATTGGCGCGACAATGGGCCGGAACAAAGGACGCTTTGTTGCTGCTTCCATTGTCGCGTCGTTCGTTGTGTTACGTCGTGTTTATTCCGATAATTTCTACAACATAGAGGAGTGGTCTGCGATGAATCGAGGATTGAAAATGAAAAGTTTGATTGGAATGGTGAAAATTGGTTTTCAGAACTCATTTTTAAACTTCACAACCACATATATAAACTTACTTCATGATATAAGCTAACATATAAACTATAATAATATGTACAATTATATGAAAAAAGAAACAAAATTATCATAGGGCATCAAAGAATTCGTCCGCATCGCTGACACTAAGATCACTTACTTTTATTTAATCCACTAAGATTGGCTTTAATTTGTAAAGCTGCTGAGCGATATTTCTTATACCTAGTTGTTTATCTTGCGTCGTTTTTTTTTCAACTAGTGTCAATCTAGAAACTTTAGAAAATGCATTAGTATCATATTTTTCTTTTTATTTATTTTGAGTATTTAAGAAACTTAAATACAATATTTTTCTACGACGATTCAAAGTGGTAATAAATGCGATATTAGTACAATTTAACGGACTTCATTCCATTTCAGAACGTTCAAAAATATTTTTATAGCCGTCCGTCTAGAACATTTTTCATTACTACGTTTATTTTATAAAGATGATATAAAACCCCGACAAAAAATGAAATAAAACTGTTTGAAAAGATTTTACGGTCATTTCATATTAAATTCTTCAAAAGTATAACAAGGATATCTTAGGCATTATGCTTTTCCTAAAGTACATTTAATCTGTTGTGGGTAGAAAAACGATGTTCCTGGGAAAACGAATATGTTTTTATGAGGTTGCCAATTTGGTAAGCAGATCAGCGTACGGTCTGCATGATGAAAAGTGGTTGATAAATGATTTTATTTTTATAAGTAGGTTTGTACGAACACTTTTATACGTCAATTCGATTCGTCGATCGGTTTGCAAGATTTATTTTATCATCATCATCATCATCATCACCAGCCTATAGCAGTCCACTGATGGACATAGGCCTCTCCTATTGCACGCCATTCAACTCGATTTTCGGCAACTCTCATCCGGCCGCTACCAGCCATCCTGCGAAGATCGTCGCTCCACCTAACCTGAGGGTCTCCCACCATCTCCACCACTCTAATTAAGATTTATTTAATTAGATTTAATTAAAACGGTACTATACCAACAACCAACCCAACCAACCAAGCAACCCAACTAACCAACCATTAATATTACGTTGAAAATAATTATCACTTACCATACTACATCTTATCATACTTTCACAGAACACCAGAAATATACGCATCTTCTTCGTGTCGCTGGCATGACTGTATTTTAAATCTTGTTTTCATAAAACTTTGCCACTTCCACGACGTTTTTGGTAGCAGCGCAGAGGTCACTTTGACAGCATGTTTTGGGACACAGAGGGTAGGATAGGAGGTGGAGCATGGTTTGTAATATAGTTCCACAATGACACCCTACTGCCATTCCGTCAAGGTAGCCCCACTTTACCAAGTTAGACTTACATCTTCCCACGCATAATTTCACTCCATTCATACGCAATCACATGACATTCAGGGTTGGCAGTCAGAAGGGCATTTAGTATATTTAAAGTACGATAGACAGGGGATTCGGCTTTAGCTACAATTTTGGATGACAGTTGCCCAACCTGATTGTGTCGGTGGCTCTGACGGTGTCCGATGTATTTATGTATTTGTCGGGCAAAAATAATCGGCAGAACAGGCCATGGAGCTCTGGGCAATTGGTACGTCCCGGTTAGGTCTTACAGGCTACGAGTTAAAGCCCGACGTCCCTAAAAGAAGATGAAGGCTATTTGCTGATGCATGGTCATCAATCATTTCTATACTAAGTCCAAATAATAAGTTTTGACCTCAGAAGTCCAACATTCAGTCGACCAACTAGGAAAATACACATTATTTATTTGTTTACCAGTTCAAATCCTCATTGAGACCTCTCTTAGATTACACAAACTCAATTACAAAGCATCATTAAGATAAGTTGATGCATCGTTATCTAAAGCTAGACGCATATATTTACAGTCGTAGCTAAAAGTATCTAATTAATAGTAACTTTATTACTCGGGGGTCACCTTCACGAGAATCAGACGGAGTTTAAATAAATAGTTAATTAGTTAAAAGATCAGATAGCTCGGGATTATTTGAATGGAGTTAATGCCGCATGGCTGATTCAAATTCGCAAAGGTTCTTCTATCTAGATCTCTGTTTGAAATAGTTTTGGACAAAATTGGGATAATTGTGCGAAGTTAGGATTAGTGTAGTGTCTTATAGTACATAGCAAAAAAAAAAAAGTTCATTTATCCATACTATATACTATTATAAGATCGGATGTGGAATTTCAATTAAAAAAAAATAACAACACGTAACCTAGACTTTATTGTACTTCAGTTTTTACAAGTAATTAACACAATTAGGAAACAGAATCAAAACTTATATGCTAGTTCACAACACACATGTAAATAAATGTAACAATTAGCAAATAAGAAAGACAATCTCACGATACAGATAACACCTGACGTAGGATAGGTCCGCTCGCTGTGGTGGTCGCCGATCGAAAGGGGCGCGTCCGTGCCGGCGCGCGCTTTTATAGCCTTAGTACTGATTAATTCGGTTCATCTCCTACACGGCCTCTCCTGACTATGCGTCGTCCTCGACGGCATCTGATATGTCCGGCAGTGCCCGTGCTGGGGTGTTGTCTTCAGGAGCAGCTAACCGGGATGGGCCAGCCTCCGCCTCTGCCATGCATCTGTCGGCAGGGTCATGTGTCATCTCGTGGTCGGGGCTAGTGATGTCCTCTGTCGAATCGGCTTCTGTAAATGCATAACGTAGCACATTGTGTTTAAACAGACTAAACATGCCTACAGATGTGGGCTTCGATACGAATAAGAGCTTATGCTCGTATTCATCCTCAATTACTAACACAGATCATGTAGGCAAGTATCCCGCAGTCTACATGCTAAAGGTAACGTCCCGCAGTCCGTCCTTTACATGAGTTTGGTACCCCGCAGTTTACCAAATATAAAACTTAGACATCCCGCAGTCTGTCTAACATAAGGCGTCACTCAATCACATAGGCAAACATCCCGCAGTCTGTTTGCTTATAGGAACGTCCCGCAGTCCGTCCTTTACATGAGTTTGGTACCCCGCAGTTTACCAAATATAAAACTTAGACATCCCGCAGTCTGTCTAACATAAGGCGTCACTCAATCACATAGGCAAACATCCCGCAGTCTGTTTGCTTATAGGAACGTCCCGCAGTCCGTCCTTTACATGAGTTTGGTACCCAGTTTACCAAACGTAAGACTTAGACATCCCTCAGTCTGTCTATTGCCTCATCACATTTTCTTTACCAGATCATTACGAAAATGACCAAGTATACTCACGCTCAAAGAATGCAGCGCAGGTATCGGGACACCACTCTCCCTTCCACAGGACCATATACTGGGCTGCAGCCTGTGAAGTCTTCCCGTACGAGCCGCTCAGCAACTGCAGCTCGTATCGTCCGCTAGGCAGGGCACGGACGACCTTGTAGGGGCCACGCATGCCAGGATCCAGCTTCCCAGTAGACTGTGAAAACTTTATTACGAAAACCAGGTCATTAATGTTGAACACCCTAGGTGGGCGTCTGTTCCGGTTCACATATTCGTCTTGACGGCTCTGATTGCTCCGAAGTAGCTCGATAGCACGGTTTCTGCGTAGCTCTCTTAGTGCTTCGCGGTTCGGTTGGGATCCTTCTAGCGCCACATCTCGAACAAGTGACCGAATCACTGGGGTAGTGGCATCGGTTCCAATCATGAGGTTCAGGGGAGAAGTCTGAGTTGTCTTTTGTTTCGTAATGTTGAGGGTTAATTGCAGCCTCCATAGTGTTTCAGACCAGCGATCTTTTTGATGACTGGCCACTATGCGTACCATGTTGAGTACGGTTCGAGCATATCGCTCAACCTGCCCATTTGCGTGGTGCATTTCCGGTGTTATGTAGTGGCCCAAGTAACAAATTTACGTTGTATAATAGTTGAGTAAACGTTTTTCATTTACTGTTGGTTCTATGAGGTGGGTTGTATAAACGTAGTTGTAGACGTTTATACAACGCGAAATAGGCCCAAATTATACAACATTATTGTTATTTAAAAGTTACATAAAAGTTAGTGGAGAACTATTTTAACGTTGCTTAAATGTTAAATAAAAGTTTCCGACCGACTTTTTGGTTAGATAATGGTTATATCTCGACTTTTATGGAACCACTGAAGTCCCATAAAGGTTATATAGACATTAGAAGATGACTGAAATGTCACACAAGTGTTTAACATCGACGTTTATAGTATACCTACATTCAGTCCATTCCAATCATTCTCATTCGTTTCTGATATTTGCCGGAATATAAAAGGTAAGTTAGAAATTATCATAACTAAATTTACATTTACTTTACAAGGTTTATGATATACGCGAACAGAGTGCTCCTAATTCTTATGGGACCTTTAGTTTTATGATGAAATATAGGTGAGTTGTTGGGAAATTTTTTGCGCCCCCCTCGAATTCGTTAAAAATGAACTATTGTTGATTATTATTTAATTTATTTTTTTATATTAAATACCAGCCATCTTGTCAAAGTTAAAAAGTGACTTCTATACAACAATTATAGAATGAAAAGGTCAATAATGCGGTTTCTTGCGACCAAGATAGCCGGCCATTATGAATGATTTTAGAGTTCTGTGAGATAATAAACATTATGAATACAGAATGATGATCACATTACAAATGACATTAATTTTATTGAATGTACTTGATTTTAATGACTCATTTAAAATTATATTACTATGCTTGTGTTGTATTTACCTACTTTGCAAAATAATACACGGTATAATATTTTATAAAAAACGCGTTATCTAATTAATTACCTACGTATTATTGAGCGCAGTGTCCTGTACTTTTTCTGTTCGACCATAACATACTAAATAGGTGCATCTTGTGATTATTTGTTTAATTTCTTGAGTTCCTTTATTGATACTGAATTCACCCCTGAGATATGGCACCAATATGGCACGCAATTTTTTGACACCACACGCTGCACGTGACGAGCGTGGATACGACCGGGGCGCGCGGGCCCACACGGCCATAATAATTCGTAGTTCTAATATAATACCAACATATACCTACATCTTAAATGAATAGTTAACAATATATCAAATAAAATTCGCTAAAGAACATGGGTCATACATAATATAAACAAGTCATCAATGACACATTCATTAAACAAATGTGACTTTTTTATTATAATTATTACTTCCGGACCCACGTTCCATAAAATGACCGAAAATTAACATTTTTTATCATTTTTCAGGTGAAGTTGTGTGTGTGGACATTAATAAATTATGGTAGTGTTTTTGGATGTCGATAAATTTATAACACGGAATGATTTAAAAAACCTCAAAAGGCGCAAGTGGCCTTGGAGAAGAACTCATTTTATATTGTCAAGAAATTGCTATAACTGTCACAGTTGTGACATTGTACTTAAGTACTGTGATTTTGCATGACAAAACTTAGTAAATAAAAAGATAAAAACAGTTTTTTCAGTATTTTTATTTTTCAGTTACCACTTACAACAATGTATGCACTAAAGGTACAAAATACATGTGCTCGTTAAGCACTGTACACACCAATTTGCATTTAATATCTAAAACTGTACATGTTATCTCTCTTTTGGTCACATTATTGATATTACATATAAATATGTTGAGTAGAGAAGATTTCATGGGCTTTTCAAATGCATCGATGCAATCATCTAAATACTTGCCAAGTATTAATATATCTTCCTGAAATTCGATATCTTTGTCAGCAGATAAGCTTGAAGTATCGGAAGATTGTCCTTCAGAGGGCTCTAAATACTCCAAATAATCATCAACGGAGTCACCTAAAATAATTAAATCAACTTGAGACATTGTAAATAGTTATAATATATGGTGATGATTATCATAAAGTATAAACTTACTGTTTATTTCTGGTACAATATTCTTTTGTTGTATGTCAATGCCACCAGATGAACTTTTAATTTTTGATCTTGCTTCATAAGTTTCATTTGGAATATTTAAAAAATGTAATTTATAATAGAATTATAATAATAAATAAAAAACAAGCAATAGAAATACTTCTAATAAAAATAAAATTTATACGGAACCATTTTTGTTGTTGAGGCTTTGATGAGGTACAAAATTCGCAGATGACGGGCCAGTTTTCAGTGATTCAAAAGTTTTTCTTACTTTCCGCTTGAAAGCCCCACTTTGTTTAAGCTTTTTCTATTGATCTAGATTCATATTTTTGTAAATATTGTAACAACGATTGTTTAGCTGACAAAATGGAAGTTAGTTTTAAAAAAGGCCCTTTTGGACCTTTATATAATTTTAAGGTCTGCTTAAAGTTCTGTAACGGTTACAAAATAACGCTTAAGTCGTATAATGATTCGTAATTCACCACTAAAATACTTCGTTATATTCAGGTCTAAAAATAAACTTTTGGCGACGGTTTGATTACATAAAAGTCGTGTTAAGGTTACGTAGACTACAACGCTGGTTAAATGAACCCTTTTATCTTACTGTTATATAACATCGTATTATTTAGTTGGGTAAACGTTTACCCAACCTACAGTATACGACGTTCTATAAAGCAGTCGTAAAAACGTTTACGTAACTTATTCACTGGCAAAATTATACGACGTTATATAAAGAAGTCGTCAAAACGTTTACCTAACCTATACACTTGTACCACTATACGACGTTGCATTATATAGTTGTAATAACGTTTACCTAACCTATTTTTTGTACCATCATACGACGTTGTATAAAGTGGTCGTTTAAACGTTCACTCAACTATTTAATAGGACCTTTTAGTTACAGGGACTGAATCGTTGTAGAAATAACGGTTACACAACGTCGTAGTTGTCTAACAACGTCTATTCAACAGTTATATAACCGAAAGTCGTGTAAGATATATTTTATATAACCAATTTGTTTGTTGGGGGATGTCTGATCCTATTTCTTTAATAAACTCCATGAATCTTGAAGATTCAAACATACGACCCTTATCCGTTACAATTAAGCTCGGGGCTCCAAAAAGAGACATTGCATTAGTTATAGTTCGTATTAGTTCTGTTACATCTTGTCTATAGATGGAATACAGCAGTGTGTATTTTGTAAAGGCGTCTACTATTATGAGTACAAATTTATAACCGTTAGACTCGGGTAAGGGGCCTAGTACATCAACGTGTATTACGGAGAATGGGATCTCGGGTTTTGTCCATGAGGTGATATTCTGTTGAGGAGCTCTAGGTACACGCTTTTTTGAAATGCATGTCACGCAGTGATCAATGTATTTTTTTATAAATTGTCTAAGGCCAGGGAACCAAAAGTGTTTTAGCACAAGATCTAAGGTCTTCTCGAAGCCTATATGATTGTGTTCGTCATGGAAGACGCGAAGTAGACTGAGCCGGTGGCCTTTGGGTATAAAGCAGAGGGATTTAGGCTCCTCACCTATCGGCGTGTACTTGTAATATAAAAGCTCGTTTCGTTGGAAGTAACGACTGGAGTCTAGGTCACCATCACGTAACCGTTGGAGAAGAGTCTGGGTTTCCTCATCCGCTGCCTGTGCTATCTGAGCCCAGTTACGTGGTCTCGTGATGTTAAGGACGTATAAGGGAGGGTTCCGACTTAAGTAATCGACGTGAGGCATCATAGCCCCTTTTCGATACTCAATATCGAAAGTAAAATCCTGAAGGTAGGTCCACCAGCGCGCTACCCTCGGGAGCAGGTCCTTTTTTCGTTCAGTTGATTTGAAAGCGTTGCAATCGGTCACGACTTTGAAGCGGATACCGATCAGGTAGTGTCTGAAGTTTTGCAGCGCTTTCACAACTGCTAAGGTTTCCAGTTCGTAAGAATGGTACCTACTCTCCGCACCCTGTGTGACCTTACTAAAATACGCCACTACTTTCTTATTGTTATCATCGTGGGTTTGTAACAAGACAGCTCCGTAGCCGATACTACTCGCGTCGGTATGAACTTCGGTCGGTAGTTTAGGGTTGAAGATGGCCAATATAGGCTCACTAGTCAGTCGTGAAATGATTTCTTGGCGGATCTTTTCTTGTTCGGGGCCCCATTTAAACAAAGCACCTTTCTTTGTGAGTTGAGAGATGCAGAACGTTTTTGTCGCATACCCCTCAATATATTTTCGGAAGTATCCGGCTAGGCCCAAGAATTGCCTAACTTGTTTGACGTTTGTCGGAGGGGGTGCGTTCAATAATGCTTTTATTTTATAGGGACTCGGCCTAACCTGACCTTGTTTGACTATCCTGCCCAAGTACTCGATTTCAGTAGTTAGAAAGACGCATTTGCGTAAATTTATTGAAAAGCCAGCCTGAGTTAGGACAGTGAGTACTTCACGTAGTAAGTTGATGCCTTTTTTTTTTTTTTTTTTTTTAACGTGGAGAAATGCTCATGCATTCTGCACTACCACGGGGAGATAGTGCAGTTATGTGGGACTCCAACCCACTAAAACTCCACGGTGTCCTCCTCTGCCGCTTACGGCGGGAACACGGGCACGCGTTAGCACTCATCCGTGAACCCGCCGCGGCTGTCCGTCACCGGACCCTCCTCTGGGGAGTATTTATTTATTTATTTATTTATTTATTTAAACTTTTCGCACAAAAAGGTACAAAGGCGGACTTAATGCCTTAGGCATTCTCTACCAGTCAACCAAGGGTGGTGAAGAGATTAGATGGCAGGTGCTTTGGTTGAGAGGAACAATGATAAAAAATAAAAAAACTTAAAATTAGGTACACAAATACATAAATAAGTTATATACACACACATACTATTTACTAAAATAAATACTTGTAATATATATATATATATATACATACAAATTCAAGGGAGAGAGATGTTGAGATGACTCTACACTATTTGTTTTGAAAATAACTCTGCAATTTCCGCTTAAATGCATACCGACTGGTGGCCGTCCTGATATCAAGAGGAAGTGCATTCCAAAGAAGAATGGACTGAATATGAAAGGAAGAATGAACAAAGTCAGAAGTATGAGAAGGACAGAGTAGGAGAAGATTGTTAGAGGAACGCAGATTCTTAGTGTGAGAAGAACATAGATATTGGAAGTGAGACACGAGATAAGAAGGAGGAGTGGGAGAGTTGAGAAGGGAGAAAAGCGTGGTCAAAGCGCGCAATCTTCTTCTTTGGCGAATGGACATCCATTTGAGCTCAGACCTATAGCTCGATACATGGTCATATTTCCTAAGGTTGAATATGAACCGGATACCATAGTTGAGCAATCTGTCGAGCTTATCCAGCAAAACCGCATTCAAGTCAAAGTAGCACACGTCACCATAGTCGATTATAGGGAAAATCAAAGTCTGCACAAGCATAGTTTTCGTCTTAGCTGGCAAAAAGTTTCTCAGACGATACAGGGATCGCAGAGTACCATTGACCCTTTGACTAACACTAGAGACCTGGCGTTGCCAGCTAAGTGTAGAGTCAAGATGCAAACCGAGATCTTTCACAGTGGGGGTAATAGGTATGACGGTACCATTGAAAATAAGAGGAGGAAGAGAGCTTAGCGTCACCCTACCCATCATGCGTGAGCTTCCAATTATAATGGCCTGACACTTCGAGGGGTTTACTGACACCCCGAAACTATCAGACCACTTTTTGATAGCATCTAAGTCTCGGTTTACATCTGCTATAGCGCCCGACAAACCTTCCACCCGCTCAGCAGTGTACAATTGAAGATCATCAGCATATAGATGATACGAACATCGAAGACAGTGAGTTATAAAATTAATGAAAATGGAAAATAACAATGGAGAAATAATACCGCCTTGTGGAACACCAGCATCCAGGTCACGCCAACTCGACGAACTCTCATCAACGCGAACCGACTGCTGACGTCCCCGAAGATAAGAAGAGAACCATTCCAGAGCCTCGGACGAAACCATAAGGTGAGAGAGGATAGAAAGGAGAATATCGTGGCTGACGGCGTTAAAGGCATTAGAGAAATCAATTAAAACCAAAACGGTAACTTTGGTATCCTCCATCGCTTCTCTAATGTCACCAGTCACTTTAAGGAGAGCGGAGGCTGTACTGTGCCCAGGCCTGAACCCAGACTGAAAGGAGCTAACGAGGTTGTTCCGATGAACAAACCCCGTAAGCTGCTTGTGTACGCAGGCCTCAAGCACTTTAGACAGGAAAGGGAGAATGGAAATGGGTCGAAAGTGACTGGGCAGGGAGGGATTTGAAATTTTAGGAAGTGGGCGGACATAGGCCATACGCCACAGGGATGGGAATTGTCCGGATTCAAGAGAAAAGTTAATGATATGGGTAATCGGAGGGAGTAGGCTATCAAGGATCCAAACGACCATACTACGACTAATGCCGTCATGGCCCACAGCCTTGGATTTTATGGACAGGATGATCTTATTAATTTCGTCCAAGGTCACCGGAGAGAAGTGAAATGGTTCTATGATGGGAGTCGCTAGGCCCGTAATGAAATCGACCGTCTGGGACAACATTTGGGAATCCAAATGACCAGTGGTTGTGAAGTGACGGTTGATATCATCAAGGCCAATTGTATTAGGAAAATCCACATGCCGTGGTCTGCCGATACCAAGAGTACCAAGGAACTTCCAGATATCAGCAGGTGAAGAAGAAGATATGTTCTCGAGAATATGGCGGCGTTTAGCGTTGCGTATCATCTGATTACACCGATTTCTAGCAGCTTTGAAAATGTTACGATTTTCTTCACTGCGATCCTTTTTAAATTTACGAAAGGCCCGATCCCTCTGCGCCTCATTGCCATTCGAACCCCAGTCGTCATCCAAGGAGCTGGAGGACGCCGAAGTTTAATCCGCTTAATAGGAGCGTGTTTGTCGTAGAGAGCAAGGACGGTCTGGTTGAAAATGCGCAGTTTCTCGTCTACAGTTGTTGCCGCTGCCAGGTGTTCCCAATTGAGGTCTGACGCATCCTGACGAAGCATCTCCACGTTCATACGCGCAAAACACCGCATGTGCAGAACTTTTGGGATAGGTTTAGGTGGTTTTAGGACATACGAGAGGAAAATGAGGTCATGATGGGAAAATCCAGGAGCGGGACATTGACCATGAGAGGGAACAAAGGAGGGAGCGGATGTAAGGATTAAGTCGAGCCAAGTATCATCGCCAGAGATATTAAAATGGGTAGGCTGCAATGAAAGTATATGGAGACTAACGGACTCAATGATGTGAAGGAGTTTACGGGATCGGGGAGTGTGATGAGACAGGTCGGTGTTGAAATCGCCCATGATGACGCAATGTGCATACTCTGACGCTACGGGTTCAAGCGCCAATTCGAGGTTGGAAAAATAGTCAACGGCGGGTGGACAATACACCACACCAAGAAGGGTCTTGACACCTTTGACTTGGACCTCCAAAAAGAGGTACTCAACGGAAGCATGGTATAGTGAGGGAGATGAGGCAATGATTTTAAAAGGAAAATCGCTACGAAGATAGATAGCAACACCACCCCCTCCCTTTCCAATTCTATCATTGCGGATAAGAGTGAAACCTGGGAGAGAGTAGGCGGTAGACAGGAGATGAGGTTTGAGCCAACTCTCAGATACCAGAACGGCATGGACATTGGCGTCAGTAAAGGTATCCAACAGGTCACTGTAGTGACTTGGGACACTTTGGGCATTTATATGGCAAACATTAAACAAATGACCTTTCTGTTGGCTGAAACTCCGACGCACAAAGTCACCAAGTGTGTCAGTCAAAGAGCTAAAACTTGCATTAGCGGATGAGCTAGAGGAATCAATGGCAGAGTAAAACGAATCATCATCAGATAACATAAAATACAAATATAAATAATATAAATATAAAAAATAACTAACAATTAATAAGCAAATAAACTAAAGCTACGACTACTTTCGTTTTAGGTGCAATACCACTATCTGTGCACCACCCACCAGTAGCACCAGTATTACTGTACAGGGATCTCTTGGAGCGTGAACAAAATCAGAACTAAAATGACTTTTCACATAAACGTCAAAGTTATTCAAACGCCAAAACATCCCACTATACAGCAGTAGTGATACAATAACCAGAAACAGACATCAATATAAAATAGGAAGCAGCATCACGGACATTAAGCACAAAATATTATACAAGCAACGAACAAAACGAAACATGACAAAGTTACATGAGCAGAAACGGAACGCAATTTACGAAACAATTAAAACGTAGTTCACAAGGAAAATGGGACGTCAAAAAGGTAAATTCAAGATTGACAGGACAGGACAGGTGACAGTGACAACTAATGACGAAACACAATTATTTTGCTAACACAAACAATTATGAAAATTACAAACAGAAAGTGATAAGAGTAGTTTTGAGGTGAAAAAAAAGAAATAGTAAGCAGGTAGATACGTACGATAACTTTAAAAATTACGCGAATTGACGTCCCAAGCACAAAAACTAATAAATTGGAAAACCACATAAACATAATTAATTATACTTTCCGTACTACACTATCCGGCTTGCCTCTAGTACCAGATGATTCCCCGGGCTTCTTACTCTTAGGGTACTTAGCCAACAAGGGATTGAGCTCCTCTAAAGAACAAATCTTATGCCGCGTTCCATCGGGGGATCTGATGACAATAACCCCGTCCTGAGTCCAGCATGCCGGCATCCCGAAGTGTAGGCGCGCTCTGCTGAATACAGTTTGCCTGGACCGGGTCAAGAACTCCTTGACTGTGACTGTGGAGCCCTTTAATGCAGACTTTGCCTTCCAAACAGTGGACTTCAGGTCAACATTGGAGAACCTTACCAATATAGGTCTGCTAGTTGTTGGACTTTTACTGGATGTTCCAAGTCTGTGACAAGCTTTGATGGAGGATGCAGTGACGTCAGACAGTGACAGTTTGTTCTTCAGAACATCCAACACAAGAGCTTTGCAGTCCTCGTTATCCGCTTCAGAAAACCCAGTGAAGATGAGAGCTTTCCGACGGGATCTCATCTCCAATCCATCAACCACTCTAGAGCATTCCAAGATCTGCTTCCTGAGAAGACCCAGCACGCCGAACATTAGCTCTCTAGTATTCCCCATCACCGGCGCACCAGAACACATAGCACGCCGTGACCACCCCAGGGACCAAACCAGCACATGGGCGCCAGACGACCCCGTGTCTGGGCACCCTTGGTCCCCCTGCGACGGGTCAGGTCATTGGCCCCGCCGCCTGCCAATTTTCGGCCGCAGAGGATAGGGAGAGCGGCCAACTTCATACCAACACTCCTCTTCCTCTGCGGCCCCACCGCGTCCGCCATCACACGGTGGCGACCCCGTCAAGGCCGCGGAAGGTAGGGAGAGCGGCGCACCGCAATACCGGCACTCCTCTCCCACCGCGGCCTCCAACCCTCAGCCGCGATGCCTCCGATACGACATCGCGGCCCGCCTCAGCTGCGATGTCGCTCAAGCGGCACCGCAACCTACTTGTTGGCCGCTACGTCGTCGGCTTACCGGCAAAAGCCCTGACGAGCGGCCCCTCCTCGGGTTCCACTTCGCTTCACCGTGGGTGTCCAAGCCACGGCTACTGAGCCCCCCCGCCTCGACAATGCGGGAACCCACCGGGGGGGAGTAAGTTGATGCCTTCCTCAACCGTGGTGCTCATCAATAATACGTCATCAATGTAGACAAGTACTTTACCCGCTTCAATGAATTTACGCAGTGTCTTGTTTATAATGCGTTGGTATACAATCGGTGAGTTAGTAAGACCATAAGGCATTTTCACGTATTCGTAATGGCCCTCAGGGGTGATAAAGGCAGTACGTTGAACTGACGATGGGCTTATCCTAATTTGATGGAAGCCTGTGGCCATATCAAGAGATGAGTAGCGCGTAATACTCTTATCACCCAGTCGGTCTATATGGTCATCAATAAGTGGGAGCGGATATCGTTCCCTCACCGTAATTCTATTGAGGGCCCGATAGTCGACGCACATGCGGTCAGAGCCATCTTTTTTCTTTACTAAGATGATCGGGCTTGCGTACTCAGACTCTGATTCTCGAATAATACCCTTACTCAGAAGATCGTTAACGATCTCACGAACTTTTAGTTTTTCGGCTAGAGAAAGTTTATACGGACGATAGGCGACCGGTGTATTGGTGGTGACGTTAATATGCATTTCACCCGTGGTTACCGTGGTGGTAGCGGTACCCGTTATGAAGAAGTTAGCAAAATCTTTGATTACGCTCGACGCTCATCAAAGTGTCTCGCTCTATACCCTGAAGGGGTGATACTATGTCAGTGCTATCTACTACGTGAGCTAAAGCTACCTTAACTGACTTTTCTTCCGTACGCGTGAGGTATTGTTTATCTTTAGTCCTCACGTATGTTATCCCGTCCCGGTTTAGGATGTCTGTACCTATGATTAATGGTGTGACCATAGATTCCGCGGGTACAACGACAAAGTCGGCTTCGAGGGTAATGTCGTTAAATTCGACGGTAAGTGTCACGCACGATTCGGCTACTATTTCGTTATTACCGATACCTTTAAGGGTACAACTTGTAGGTTTGGTAGAACACGATAGATACTTAAGTATGTTGGAGGATACCAAAGAAACGTTAAGCGCTCCACTATCGATGAGTACATCAACGGGAATACCCTGCACTACCGCGGTCACTATGTCATTATTACGTCTGTTTCCCGAATGATCAGTGCAAAGGTTAACATTACTTTTGTTTCGCGATGCCGATCTTTCCTTGGCAAAACATTTATCCTCTGTATGACCCGTCTTTTTGCAAAATGTGCATGTAGTTGTGCTAGATTCGGACGGCTTAGTATTTTTTGGACACGTATAGCTCTTATGTCCACTTTGTTTGCAAACAAAGCATTTATTTGAAGATGAACCTGACTTTGTGGTGGATTTGCTCTTAGGGTGATGTGGTAATGGAGGTTTTACTCGCGCAGGCTTAGTATAAATAGACAAGAAGGAAACTAAGTTTTCAGATGTGGGTTCAGCATTTGTGGCTGCGGCCCTGACTTGCGCGTCAGTGATACCCCGAATAACGATTAAGGTCATTAGTTCCTCGCTGAGTCCTTTAATTATACGTAAACGTAAGAGACTACGTCGTGCGTATTCAGCGTATGAATCATATTTGTCCGATGTTTTGTTCATTGTTTCGAACAAAATGTTCGCGTAATCTAACTTTCTTGGGCAGAGTGGTTTAAACTCGCGTTTGAAACTGGTCCACGACCTATCACTAGTTACCCACTCGTTCAGCCAGGTTTTAGCGTCGCCCCTCAGGCAGCCCGCCACGCGAGACATGCATTCTTTGTCGTTCCAACGGTTTGTTAACTGAGCGCGGTCGACCTCTTCGCACCATGCGTCGATATCGTGTATCGATGGGTCGAAATTGGAGATGTAGTAATTATGCGAACGTATTGGATTTATGGCCTGAATCGCGTCAACAATTGTCTGAGCGGCAGACGGAGTCGAAATTTCGGAATGTGGTATGGGGGTTGACGTAAAATTATTTTCTATTACTTCTAATCGCGTTAGGATGGTGTCTAACGTTTTATTGATGGTCGTACGTGGTCTCGGTTCCTTGAATTCCGGTTGTTTACGTGACACTACGGGCGGTGTTCGAGAACGGGATTGAGACCGGGATTGCGACGAGGGTTGATGCCGGGGTTGCGATTGAGATCGGAGCCGAGATCGCGATCGGTGACGTCTACGAGATTTGGTTTGAGGCGATTCTCGAGAATTGTGACGTTTACGATGTCGTCGGTGTGACCTGCTACGTGATCTACTTCGCGAGTTATGTGTTCTCGGCATAGTTGATTTAAAGAACGGCTTAGGCACAACAAACTTTCAAATAAATGAAAAGAGGGTAGTTTTGATTCTGTTCCTTTAAGATTTTTGTCAAGTTTAGCCAACAGTTAATTCAAACCTAAGCGGCCAGTAGGCGTTGGATTGAGATCCCACTTCTGATATAATTTCGGATGTGGAATTTCAATTAAAAAAAAATAACAACACGTAACCTAGACTTTATTGTACTTCAGTTTTTACAAGTAATTAACACAATTAGGAAACAGAATCAAAACTTATATGCTAGTTCACAACACACATGTAAATAAATGTAACAATTAGCAAATAAGAAAGACAATCTCACGATACAGATAACACCTGACGTAGGATAGGTCCGCTCGCTGTGGTGGTCGCCGATCGAAAGGGGCGCGTCCGTGCCGGCGCGCGCTTTTATAGCCTTAGTACTGATTAATTCGGTTCATCTCCTACACTATAATATTATAAATTCGAAAGTAACTCTGTCTGTCTGCATGTTTACCTTTTCACGCCTTAACCACTGGACGGATATCAATAAAATTTAGCAGAGAGGTAGATTGCATCCCGGGGAAGGACATAGGATAGTTTTTATCCCGATATTCACACGGGATCGACACTTGTGCGGGTGAAACCGCGGGGCGCAGCTAGTTTAAATATAAATTCACACAAAAATAGAGTTGACGTTGAATGATTTATAAAAGAAATTTTGCTTTTTTTCGGTTAGTATTTTTTTTAAATAGAACCTAGCTCGAGCGAGTTTCTTTAAAAAAAAAACTAAAAGCAGAATAAAAGTAAATACAAAAATGTAGGTTAATTTTTTCATAACATGAATTTGTTGAAACACATGATATGGAAATATTTACTGATGAAAAGATTTTTTCTTAACCTATATTAGGTTAAAATGCGATTCATTGCAAAACATTGCAAAACATGCATTGCATGGCCTACTGATACTTTTTATCGACATCGTTATTTGTAATTGTAAACGCACCTATGACATGGGAATCAGTATAGAAAAGTGTAACATTTATATTAGAGAATCTACAAAAAAACAAAACGCAGTGTAAAACAGTATAGGTACTTATATTTTGACGTAGAATACCACCCAGAATAAGTTGCAAACAAAACAAAAGGCCAGGTGCTACTCAGAATATCAATCATTTCAATCCTTCGGCCTATTAACCAGCTCGTCCATACAAATAAGTCTCACTACATAAATATATACAAACACTTTCGTACCTCCGTGTTTGTTTTCTTCCTGTCCCCGGCTAATCTTATCGATTTTCAGCGAGAAGAGAATAGGAGCCGATCCGATTATACGAATACGTTAGATGGATACCTATACATTATCGGAATAGATGGTTATATACGTAATATTAGCATATGTGAATTTGTTGCTTCACTTGCTTTCGATTATTCTGTTTACGTGTTACATTCGAATTGAGGTGGTTGTTTTCTTTTAATGGGGTTTTGAGATTGTGTGCGATTTTCTATTTTGTTGTTATCGGCACAAATTGTAATATTATGTACCTATAGTAAAAAAATATTTGCTATAGAAAATTTTCTGAAGTGGCAATAGCTATATTAGCCGTAGACATGATGCCCATAGGTTAGACATGCTCTTGAGCGGAGACCGCAAATCGGAAATATAATGTCGGACGCCCTCCATCTGGAGGGCGTGCGGCGACGATCTATGCAGGCTGGCTGAGAGTTGCTGAGAATTGAGTTAAATGGCGTGCGATTTGAGAGGCCTAAGTCCAGACTAATGTAAGCTGATGATGACGAAAAAATATTGGTTCCTTAGCATAGTGCTAGCGGGCTGACTAGATCGGTCGTTTATTTATCAATCTTTAGGATATACAAAGGACAATTAAAGCTATGCTTTCAAGTAAAAACATAAAGTATATTTACAATTTCAAACTACTATAACCATTTTATGTTTCTAAACCAAATGCAACAGATAGCACTAATCATAATAGTATTATCAATTAGACATGAACACTCTTAGGATCATATTGAAAGAAGCTCATAATACTGTACCTAGATGAAATTATATTTTAGAAATGAAACAATGTTTTCTTCAACGACCAACCAAACGATGAATGATTTTTAATTTTATATAGGATTTTTCGTCAGGTTAAGGGAAAACGAAGAGGAAATTATTTTTTTTAAATACCTTTGCGTTATTTTGAGATTGTCGTGGTAAGATGTTTAGAGGAAGACTGGCATATTTTAATTTATAATTTATTTTTGTAAAGAGTATTAAGTAAGTGAATTTTTTGTATGTATAGATAATTCTTTACACTAAATACTAAATAAAATGACTAATTAACTTAGGTACTATACAAATAAATACAAAAACAAAGGACACTTAGGCGTCGAAGTACTCGTCCGCATCACTGCCATCCGGAGACGTGCCCAGAAGACTGGCAGCATTGCCTCGTTGAATAGCAATGCTAATTCTTTGGCCAAAGAAAAGTCACGTGAAGTGACGACTAGCCGACGAGAAATTTCCTTAAAAAGGAGACGTGCACTCGGGTTCTATGACCCGAGCCTTTCGACCCCAAACGGCTCAAAGCTGTAGTTACCCATAAGGTTACAGTACATATACTGTAACCTTATGGGTAAGGGTAGGTCTCAGCAGCCGCAGCAAGGGCGCCAGCAGAGCCCGCCGTGCTAGGAGAATGAGATGGCGCAAGGGTATCGACACACGTTGCGTCCCATACCAGAGCCCGACCCTTCTTCCAAGGCAACAACGTCTTGCCATCTGGTCTCTTCCCATCGTCACGTACTAAGCCGTGTGGATCTAACACCGCTGGTACGCCGGCGGTGACAAGGGATCGACGAATAATATCGTTGATGCTGGGGTGCCGTGCTATGCGTCCTGCTCCTGTAGCAGGACAAGCCATGGTGCCCGAGACTGTCGACAGCGTCACCGCAGTGACACCGATGTGGAGCAACACAAGGTGTGCCTAAGCGGAGAAACGTAACGAGCCGAAAAAAAGAACGAAAGAAAAAATTGCTAAAGAACTGCTCCACCGTCTCCTCTTTCATGAAACTGTCCAGACACGCCTGGAACGGGATGTGAGGCCGCACTATCTGCGACAGGCCCAGTCTCTGCCCGGAGGCTTCGACCTGCGCCCTCCGCTGCTCGTAGTTTTTTTGTGACCTCAAAGCATTTTAATTTGACATTCAAAATTCGATATTAAGATGTTTCTATTCGCTAAGTGGGTGATCGATTGGCTTTGGAACTGAAGGCCAATTCTCGTAATTTAAAACGTTCAAAATCTAGTCGCAGTCTCGTCTCGGCGACAATCAAATGCTAAAAACTTGTCAAAATGTAGGGAAATTAGAAGTATTTTTTGACAGATTGAGACTGAGATCAGACTGTGAACGTTCTTAAAATTACAAGAATTGCCCCTAAGATCAACAAGTTTAGAATCTGGGGACTTTTATTTGATTTACAACAAACCCACGCGTAGTTGGAACCCCGAAGTGAGACTATTCTTTTCCTTAACCATGAAATGAGATTTACTTTAGTAAATTGTTACAAAAGGGACATGAGTTTCTTTTACGACAAAGCTCCGCAACTAAAAACCAGATGATAAAGTTAGTACAAACGATTTAAGAAGCCTATAAATCAGCATAATAATCATAGCAATTTTAATATCTAGGTTTTACAGACATCATAATCGAGAGAGATACTCGTAATACCCCTGTGGACATATGTAATCTCTAATTTGGTGGTTTCCTCACGAAACGATGTTAATATTATTACTTCCAATATTTAGATACCTAGTAGCAGATATGTTTGGCATTTAGCCAGAAAGTTGAATCCAATATTTAGCTCAGTGGGCCTACACAAACACAAACAAAAGAAATGTATGGACTATAAAATACGATTGTTTAACCGTTTAGTCTTTAGTTTCTTTTACTTGTGACTATCCTCACGTTAAGTATGACCTAAATGGCACAGAAGGGTATACTTTATGTATTATCTACTTTCAGTTTGCGTGTACGACAAGATGTATGAACGTTCATGGAATAATAAAAGTATTGCGTTTTATTGTGGTCTGAAATCGTAGCAGGTGTTCTGTAGTTACTCCCTAGCGCAATTTTATCTAAAATTATGTACTTACACTGCCTTTTTAGGGTTCCGTAGCCAAATGGCAAAAACGGAACCCTTATGGATTCGTCATGTCTGTCTGTCTGTCCGTCCGTCCGTATGTCACAGCCACTTTTTTCCGAAACTATAAGAACTATACTGTTGAAACTTGGTAAGTAGATGTATTCTGTAAACCGTAGTAAGATTTTCACATAAAAATAGAAAAAAAACAATAAATTTTGGGGTTCCCCATACTTACAACTGAAACTCCAAAAATTTTTTTTCATCAAACCTGTACGTGTGGGGTATCTATGGATAGGTCTTCAAAAATGATATTGAGGTTTCTAATATCATTTTTTTCTGAACTGAATAGTTTGCGCGAGAGACACTTCCAAAGTGGTAAAATGTGTGTCTCCCCCCTCTAACTTCTAAAATAAGAGAATGATAAAATTAAAAAATATATATATAATGTACATTACCATGTAAACTTCCACCGAAAATTGGTTTGAACGAGATCTAGTAAGTAGTTTTTTTTGAATACGGCATAAATCGAAAACCGCAATTTACCTTTCACAAAGTTACAACGAACTACAAGAACTTTTATATTATGTTACTTGCTGCTACGGAACCCTTCATGGGCGAGTCCGACTCGCACTTGGCCGGTTTTTTGGTATTTATTTATTTGGGATAAACAAAGTCGAGTCATCGATATGACTTTAAAGTTAAACTGTCGTGCATTTAGTATTGAACTAAATGTAGAACGCCACCTGTAGGCTATGGGATGAATACACCCAAATAGGCTCGGATGGAACAGTCGATATTAGTGCAGGATAGCAACTCAGGGCGGCGGCTCATGAACATCTAGCACGTCAAAGGCGGCGCCCACGGACCCAGTCAGGCGGTCCACTGTACACCCACCAACTCGCACTAGACAAGCGCGGTGGGTTAATTTGGCTTTGCCCTGCAGTGGGACGTCATAAGCTAATAATAATAAATAAAAAATATAAACAAACAGTTTCACATTGTGTCTTATCTAATAACACTATCACACTAATATTATAAAGGCGAAAGTTTGAGAGTGTGTGTGTGTGTGTGTTTATATGTTTGTTACTTCTTCACGCTTAAACGGCTGGATGAATTCTGATTAAAATTTGTATTGCACCCTGGATTAACATATAGGCTACTTTTTATTCCGATATTCCTACAGGATCGACACTTACGTGGGTGAAACCGCGGGGCGCAGCTAGTCATGCCATAAGAGTAATTTAAATTTGAAACTCACACCGTTATCCACAGAATAAGTATTTTAATGACTATAAAATACTGTTAACTACTACGCCTGGTTGATCGGTGTTGGTGCCAATGCAACGTGTTGCCATTAGAAGAAGTAGGAAAATGCTTCCATTTCACATTTTCATTAAACGCGTCGGTTGTTATTTATTTCCATAAATTACGTAGGTTTCTAATTTCCTAACACCAGTATGTGAACAGTAATTTATTAAGGCGTAGTGCAAGCACAAACGCTATAAAAACACCTCTAACCTTCCACTCTCGTACTACTTTTTACTTGAAATAAAAAGGATAAAACTGCATATTACCGCGGACAGGTTGAACTGTATAAATAAACATCAAGTCGTGGAGACTTTGCTGGCCGCAATAAATTCTTGTTTCTCTCATGAATGTCCAGCTTCATATTTTTGCTGCAGCTTACTCAGCGAAGTTGCTTTTAGTTTGTATAAATCTGTGAGTTAGTTTGTGTCGCAGTCATTATTTTAATTTAGTGTGATGTTGCTTTATTTAAGCGGTGGTTCTTTTTTCAAGGTTGAAAAATGTTTTTTCTTTAGTATAGATACTAGTTTAGTATTTTATTAATTTTTGTGTGTTGTTATATGTTTTTTTTATCGCTGCATGTTTATTTAAGGATAAAATATTTTCGGTTTAACCTGTAGGTACAAACTTAAATTATAACTTTAAGAATACATACATACAATGTAACGATATAGTTACAAAGAGAGAATCAGGTTAACACAAATGCGCTTTGAATATACTTTATGTATATTTTTCATTAAACAAGCGTCAGACTGGATTGTTGAAGTTCCCGAAGGCACGACCATTTACTAGGCATACCTAGTAAATGGTCGAGTCTATGGGTCAAGTGCATACACTTGACCCATTCATGCATAACGTTCACTGGACAAGAGCATAAAACTGGTCAAGGACATTTTGTCTTTTCTAACCACAGAATATAGATACACCTAGATAACGCAAGAGCAACTACTTTGCGTGCCAAGAATCGCACCAGCTTACGTTGGAAAATCATAAGCTGCCACTTTCGCGCTCAGTCCTGCGTACTGCTGGCTGGGTGAGCGTGAGCGAGAGAGCGCGAGCTTGTGACGTCATAGTAGATAGTCAAAAAGTAGCACGCTTAGTTTTCATACAGTTCGTGATACTTGCGTTATTTAGGTATATCTATATCTGTGTTTCTAACCTACTTACAGTACCACTGATGTCTTCAAATTCATCATCTCTTTAGACCGGTTAGTGCCGCAGTTTATCACTGTCTCCTAACAATACGCAGCTTAATTGGACGAGATACCAACTTACCTCACAAAGTAAGGTCAAAAAATAAATCATTTCGCAATAAAGGCTATAAATCCCAAACGTGACGCGAAGAAAATTTTATTTAACCGTAATATTAAGGGAATAACCGTCGAGTTCCAGCGGTCGCCATATTGGAATGTTATCATTTGACGTTGTTCGCTATATTAAAGGTTTTAAATTGCGGTCATAAAAATATCGTCCTGTGTATAAATTGGTTTATTTTCAGCACTGTCTGGGTTTAAAAAGATCTGAATCAGCTGATGGGAATCGCAGGGCTATATTTGTTTAATGATTTATGGGGATAATCCCCTTGGTCTCAGTTACAAATAGTCGCCACAATATTTATTTTCTACACCTGGGTGTTAAAAGAGATTATGGGATAGTTAGTAATCTTTGAAAGCGTTGCACGTTTTTACAGTTCAAGAATATTTATTGCGTAGCTTAAGATGTCGTGAATAATTTCAAACACAATGCAATCAGCCATTTTTAATTTGACCAGCAGTGGGAAATTTGCAGGCTTAATCTGCTGTTCTCTAAATTTTATCTACTTATCTGAACATAATGGTAGGGAGTAGCTGATTTCATTTCACGGTTTTTCCTATACATAGTTTCAGGGTTGATCCTATACATAATTATTATTGAATGAGTACAATAACCCCTTAAGCGGTTTAGGGTAAACAAATACTAATCTTGTATAGGCAGTGAAATGGAGCTCAGTGTAAATGTAAATTAAATAATAAATGTATGATGATAAATCAAAATAGGTAGGCACTAAACGCAATGACAACAAAATTGTCTTCACCTACCCCAAATTTTATCTACCTATTTTCAAAATCATTTAGCTTCCCCAATAAGGATGGCTACAGACTTTTATTAGCGACTATTAGATGTATATTGGCGCTGGATACGGGTAGGCGTTAAGAAGATTAACAGGCGACCTTGCTCTATCAAGCCGGGGCGACGGGATTCATTATTTTATGGATGGCGAAGTACTTGCTTACTTGGAGTGTTAAGATGTGTTGATAGAAGAGGTTAGGTTATGTGAGAAATTTGGTTGTGAGTTGGTTATAGTGATGACGTCACTGTTAACTATCTTGTAATGAGCATTCAATTGTTTATTTCTTTACATCTTTTGTAGTCGCATTTCATCAGCAAAAAAATTAAGTTCATGCTCATTTTTTTACAATATTCTTTTCTTATTTATACAGGGTGAAATTGAATTCATGGGCATCCTTTTAAGGGGTCATTGTACTCATCATTGTGAACAACTTTTACTATGGGACCAAACCTGAAGTCGCGAAAAAAAATCAGATCTTCCCTATATTTTGACGAGTTATGTGAACATAAATGCAAGGAATAGCTGATTGTATTTCGCTATTTTAGGGTTAGTCCCATAGTAAAAGTTGTTTATAATGATGAGTAAAATGACCGCTTAAAAGGATGCCCATGAATTTAATTTCACCCTGTATGTTTATGTCATCACATTTTTCAATCATTTCAATTTCTGCAAAACTTTTTCCTGCAACAGTAAATAACCATGGGTTTAAAACTGCAACCCTAAGCCACCCAGTCTCTTAATTTCCTTAACTTCCGTCCAAAAACGCCATCAAATTTCATCTGCTTACATTTATTACAACCGAAAAATGTCCCTTCCCTCCCGACAAGCCGAAATGAACCAATATAAACTTCGACGAATTAACTAATGTACCGCGCTACCACAAAACGAGGCTTCATCAAGTTATTCATGTACCAGAACAAACTTTTTTGGCGTTGTTTCACCCGTTATGTTTGTAACAACAGGACGGTAGGTAAATAAAAGTTGCGAAATTAGTTGGCGTAACTCCGGCCGACATCGGCACAAAGATTACAGGTGTAATTCCATTAAATGAAAAATACAGGGGCCTTTTTGAGTCTAGTTGGGGAAATTTTTGATTAGCAGCTGTCAGTCCGTTGATTGGGGACTTTAATTGCTATTATGGTTAATGTGACAGGTATTGTAATTGGCTGCTGTACAATTTGTTGTTTTACTGGAGTTTGCAGCGGGTTTAAAATTTAACTTTCTTATTTTCGCAGTTTGTAGATGCTACTTTCTGTTATACAGGGTGAAATTGAATTCATGGGCATCCTTTTAAGGGGTCATTATAATCATCATTTTGAACAAGTTTTACTATGGGACCAAACCTGAAATCGTGAAAAAAAATCAGCTCTTCCCTACATTTTGAAGAGTTATGTGAACATAAATGCAAGGAACAGCTGATTTTTTTTCGTGAATTTAGGTTTAGTCCCATAGTAAAAGTTGTTCATAATGATGGGTTCAATGACCCCTTAAAAGGATGCCCATGAATTGAATTTCACCCTGTATAGAACGAGAATTTTCAAAATCACAAGTAATTTAATATTACACTCAAGTTTCGTCCATAAACTGACAGTAATGAAATACGCTCGTAATCACTTCGCCAAGAAGTTTAGAACAAGAAACAAACTTTACACAAAAAACAACGTAAAAAAAATCCATAACAGTAAATTCAATTTCCTCCCTTGTAAACAAATAAATCACAATTTTAGAAGGAAAAGAAAAACATTTGTCTAAACTATAATTAACAAGTCTAGACTGAAGACTGTTTACAGCAAACTAACCAAGGTCCGGCACACAATGTAAATTCGTTCTTTTAGCAATAAATCGTACGCCTTACAAACTTATGTTCGTTGATCGCTAGTTATTTAGGACTTTTTCACTTTTGTTGGTTTCAAATTGACCCTCCAACTGAAACTGGTTTTTCCTTTTATTTTTGTAAGTGGACGAAAACACTGTCATCATTACAATTCGGAATAATTGTCCACTGTTAAAGTAAGCTTTCTTGATGGCTACAATCTGAAGGCAAGATCGTTGAGCTTGGCAGAAGGATTTGTGACTTTGGTGATGCCTGGTAATAAAATGCGGTGAAGGGCAACAGTTATTCTACATTAATGATCATCGTATTGTTGGCAAATAAGAGAAATTGAAAACATTAATTTGTTTAAGAAAAAATTAAATGACTTCTTGGTAAATAGACCATATTATACAGTACATGAATTTTTGTCCGACCGATTCGTGACGAGTTAGTGCCAAACTATGTTTTGATGCAAAATATTTCAATTAAAATGTCTATTTAAATTAATTTAAATTATATAATGACATAAACTTAATTATGTTCTTTTTGTTAATTAAGGTAATTAAACCTCTCCATAAACTTAAGTCATAAAAAAATGGCAAAACTATTGTATGCCTAACATGGTGGAGAACTTGGAGCAGTGTAAACGCACACCAAAATAATTCAATAACAACTTTGTAACCACTGTCTCACAATAAAGAACTTTGACTTTGACTTTCAAACTGCAGAACAATATTATTTCTTTGGTGACAATTAGGGAAATAGTATGACTAATTGCCAACTCGCAGTGAATTAACTATCGATCTCACTCAAGGTTTTCCCACCAAAACACATTTTATTTACTGGTCTTTCAATTCCTGCTCATAAGATATCATATCAGTAAAAGGCCTCACAGTTTCCACACCCAATTTTGCCATGAAACCATTTCGATTTTACGAACCACCTCGAATTCCTTCCTTTTCACGCTTGTTCTGTAGCGAGGTGATAAATTAGCCTTACTGCTGCTTCCACGGCTCCCACACTGAATATGTATTAGTACTCCCAAATTAAATGATACTGTAGCTAGACATTTACGAATGAGATATATTTAGAGTACTGCAGATAAAGATGTGAAATATGTATACTCCATTTATTATAACATTAGAAAAAAGAAGCTCGCAGAAGCAGGAGTACGAAACCCTTTATTTTTAAGTTAAGTTCTAACAGTTTTAATGTATGTGCTTTTTTTGTAAGTAACAATGTATGGCATACAACAAAGCATATTCTATCTATCTACTCGTCACGATGCTTGGATAGGTACATGAAATGAAACAATTTTTAGTAACAATCAGTTTATTAAAAACAACTTTATATAAACCGACAAAACAAAAAAAACACGTGCTGCCACAACTTATGAAGGGAATAGGTAACATTTTAGATTTGGTAGAGTTATAGTGACATGAAAAACGTTCCCGGTACTCTCCGCCCCTGCTTTTTTTAGATTTTAAACATTGGCACGACTATATTTTATGTAAAAAATAAATAATATGAAATTAAAGCCTTGTAATTTCAGAAGGTAGATAGGTTAAATAAGTACAATTAAGTGTAACTGCTGTTATTTAAATTGATTATATTTAACTCCACATCAATCTTGACTGTAATAATGTTTGTTGTGCTTTTATTACAAAGTGTACCCCTAAAAGAGTCTTTTTTAACTTCTGTCTAATGCTATAGTAAATGGAGTATAGGTATTTGGTGAAAAGTTATGCGATTGTATCTCAAAGACATTCATCAGTGTGATACCATCATAATTCTATATAATTTCAGCCGAAAGACGTCCACCGCTACTTAAGTTTGGCAATTCTTCGGGCTATGTCTGTTACCCTGATATTAGGTCGTCAACCTTTGATAGTAAGACGCTGTGATCCTTAATGATAATAAAGTTGGAGTCAGTTATCTAGAGATCAAACCAAGACGCTATGATCTGTAGATAACTGACTACAACTTTATTATCATTGAGGATCATAGCGTCTTACTTTCAGAATTCAAATTACTCATAGAGTGAGTAAACCCGAAAATTCCACAAACTCATTCCAAGAGATTTAATCTATCTCTCAAATATCAAAGCTTATCAATCTCTGAACCTAAACCACAGAAGAGTTAAGCACAGAAGGCCGGCTCCTTACAATAAATGAAAACAGGCGCGTGCACACATAGACACATACATACAGGGCGCCAATTATTCTGTATGATGATTATTATTCCTCGCATAATCTTACTACTTGCGAACCACGTACGGCTGTCAGGCGTAGTATTTTGACAGTTCAACCCACGCCAACTTCATACAATTAACTTAATACATTATTAGATAAGAGTTGATATGGTTTCGAAGTAAGGATTCATTACTGACAATGGTCATAGTGAATTAGGGCCCAATGATCGACCGCGCGTAAACGTAACGTAAATTCGAGCGATTTTAAAATTTAAAAACCACCGACTTCAAAAAAAAAACACTGCCAAATGATAAATAACTTTAATTTCGGAAGTCGGTGTCGTTAGATCCGCATTTTTTTTTTTTGACACCGACTTCCGAAATTAAAGTTATTTATCATTTTGTAGTGTTTTTTTTGAAGTTGGTTGTTTTTTTATTGTAAAAAAGTTTTTATTTTTCACTTTTTAGGCCTACCCCACATAAATTCAATTAACACTAGTGCATTAAATAATTTAAGACACCGACTAGACGAATCATCAAAATTCGCATAGAAATGCCGGAGAGGCAGTACACTTATGCATATAACTTCGTACATAAGAATATTTACCCAATGTATTATAAACTTAAACCTTTCTGAAAGTATGTAAAACACATTTATGAAAGAATCATCAAAATTGGTTCATTAGTTTTGAGAAAATCGCGGACATACAAACATACATACATACATACGGGTCTTAACTCGTTGTAAGTACGAACCCAACCTTCTGTACCCATCAATTCTTTGCCTTAACTTTGTGTACAAGACCTTAGAATATTATGTTGTTCTGCGAAGAAACTTAATTAAAGTTGGCGAAGTTGTTACGTGTATCGGTGATCACGGCCTAATAACGGCGCAGTCATGTGCAACGAACAACTTTCATATTAATCAAATAACTTGAATCACGGCTGTAGATTTGCTTAGGATTAGTTTGAGATAAAGGAATCTCAATGGATAAATACATAAAATATCGCAATATTGGTTTGACTGGATGCGTGTGCACACATGAAACGGTTAAAGGATGATTCACGCTACACCGTGTTGCGACCGGGCCGTGCCCCAGCCGTGTCCCGGCCGGGGCACGGTCAAACATTATGGTATAATTTTAACCGACTTTATTAACCGACTTTAAAAAAGGAGGTTCTGTATTCGACCCGTATGTATGTATGTTTGTATGTACGCGATTATCTCAAAAACTACTAAACCGATTTTGATAATTCTTTCATTAGTGTAATCTACATACTTTCAGGAAGGTTTTAGTATATAATACATTAGGTAATTATTCTTATGTACGAAGTTATATGCATAAATGTACTGCATCTCCGACATTTCTATGCGAATTTTGATGATTCTTCGAGTCGTGTCTTTAATAATTATTCAATGCACTAGTGTTAATTGAATTTTTGTGGGGTAGGTACGACTAAAAAGTGAAAAATAAAAACTTCTTTACAAAAAAAACAACCGACTTTAAAAAAAAACACTACAAAATGAAAAATAACTTTAATTCCGGAAGTCGGTGTCAAAAAACGAAAATGCGGAACCAACGACACCGACTTTCGAAATTAAAGTTATTTTTCACTTTGTAGTGTTTTTGTATGAAGTGATTCATGCCTGACCGTGCCTTGGCCGTGCGCCGCCGGGTCTCGGCCGGGGCACGGCGTTGAAATGTCATACTATGTTTGACCGTGCCCCGGCCGGGGCACGGCCCGGTCGCAACACGGTGTAGCGTGAATCATCCTTAAAGCTGTTTAGTTTTTTTTTTTCTGTATGTCATCTCGCAAAGAAGGCATTGACTGCTACCGCGGTCACCGGTGACGGTAGTTTCTATTGTGTCTGTTGTCTGGCAGTCAACGTATTAAGTAAGACACCACATTAAGACATTTAGTGATACTTTGACATCCTAAATAATTTGTGTGTTTATGATGTTATTTTTATGGACATACCTCAAATTGTAATACCAGTAATAATCTCTGTCCTGTAACAAATGTAAATAAATAAAATAAGGTACCTAATATGTTTACGCCACACTTGGCAGAATATGATGATACGAGTACCATTGACTAATACTAACACCACAATATAATGTAAGGTCCGGCCGCGCCAAATTTGCCAAAGATGTAAACAACAATGGCCGCTCAAAATTGAATAAAATCGATATACAAGAACATTTATTATTACTAACTAGACGAAAACAAACATTGCTAAAAATAAACGTTCTTCAAAATCGATACATCGATTTTATTCAATTTCAAGCGGCTATTGTTGTTTACTTCTTTGGCGGCGCGGCCGGACTTTACCATATTCTGTCAAATAAATGAGTATGATTATGATTATGACCACCTACGAAAAGTAATCTTTCGATTTTGAGATCGAAACGGTCACTCAGATAGTAATGAGCCTATATTGCCCGGTTTCAGTCTTATGAGGTGTATGGGCGATTGATCTTAAAGGCAATGCTTGTTTTATCATAATTATAGTTTTTGTATCAACATTGAAATCTTATCCATTTTTGACAGAATGTTATCAGTGTTATCACTTTTCATTTTGTACAACATAATAATAACCTATTCATCCAAAATTTACATCTCAAAAAAATAATACATATCAACGTCGCCACTTATTTACTTTTTAAGCCTAAAAAGGAGAGTAATGTTTTTATTTCAGTTTAAGAGGACTAGCTCTCTAGAATCACCATCACCATTTTATAAATACATCAGTACTTTCCTTCAATGTTCATTGTCGAGTCGAAGCTCCAGCTAGTTTTGAACTTATTCTCATACATTTTCAAGCACTGAGTCTGGCTGTGGTTTACAAATCCGAATTCACTGGCAGGATTTGTAAATGAATGAGAAACGATTTAGTACTCACGGAAAGGGTGTTTTCTCTTTACGAAGTGGATAGTGGGCTATTGTTTATGAAGTATTCTACTAGGACATTTTTAAACTAGATAAGTATTATATTCCTTTGCTATGCAGTGAGACAGTAATATGCTGGTTTATATAAACACTCGAAAATAAAACTTGTTTGGGCAAAATAATTTTAGCGTAATCAATGTTATCCTGAAATTCTTATGTATGGAGATACATGAAAATTGATTTAGAACATTAAGAGAATGCATTGTGAAAGTTGGCAACGATGCAAATAACTGTCAAATTATTCGATCATTTGCTAATTATTTGTTGTTAACATTACTAATTTAAAAAATGGAGTATGACTTTATACTGCACTAAAATATGAATTATGAATGGTATAGTCGACAAATGTCAGACTCTAGAAATGTCAGACGAGTTTAAAATGCCAGATTCTATGAGTGCCAGATTCTACAAATGCCAGATTCTGCAAATGTCAGATTCTATAAATGCAAGATTCTAATAATGCCAGATTCTATAAAATATGCCAGATTCTATTAATGTCAGTATTTTGCAATAATTAATATCGCAACACTAAATATTTAGTTAAAAATGCAAAAAAAATCTCTTGGAAAGTATTGCGATGTTGCCAACTTTCAGAATGATCAACAAAACTGTAAAAAAATATATTAAGTTCTCGTTCTAACAAATGAAATACTTGTATTACTCGTAATAAATTAATGCTATTTGAAAATGTAAGCTTACAAGCGCCCACCATATAATTGGAGCGACATAATTATGCGTGACGTCATCAACTCTAATGAATACGATTACAACGATAATTGGCAAACATTTTGTGAACATTCAAGATTAATTTTAAGGTGATTTTGATTAGTTGTTACTAGACGGAGTATTAATTTTTCACCACTTCGGCAGCGAATTATTATAATAAAAAAATAATTTTCGTAAAACAATAACAGAGGCTGATATTTTTAGCAGAAAACAATCTGAATAATTCTAGCTGACGTGTCATAAACCCCTCATTGTATAGGCTACCACTATTTATACTTATTTTGCTTTTGCAAGGATTAAGAAAAATATAGAAGGAAATCGACGTTGGAAATACTAGGTACATATAAAGTTTAAAAACAATTATTTTTCATATACCTACCTAATTACAAAACAAATCCTCTAAAAACGTGTAAAAGCCAATTAAAAGTATATCCTTCACAGAATTAATTAGGCATTCATTTGTAATGGGATTTTTTCGGACGAAGTCGGACCAAATTAAGTTTAGGTGGAACTGTCGCCCTTCATTAAGATATTTCTTACGATAGACCTCTCCTGAGCTTTATCGTGAATTTGCAGCAGTTTTAAAGTTACGACGTATAAAATATAAGATCATTATCTGTTTGAACCCTTTGGGTATAGATGTTATCTGCTGTTTAAAGGACTTGGTTCGCAACTCGGTGGTAGTTACACATTTAATTTTTTGATAAATTGCACGGAAGTGTAAACTATTGATTATAAGAACTGAGGGGCCTAGACGAATGCCAATCGCTCAAGGCGTATATGCCTAATTCAAATATTTAATATGTTTAGCCCAAAATTCAGCCACGTTAACTCCATTTGCCGACGCTGTCATAAGATCCTTAAGTGCGCAGGTGACAGGGCCATGCAGTGCAAGATGGAAGATGACCATTTTCTGCGGAGCGATATCGCAAATATTTTATGTATACTTGAGGTCCGAGTCGTCCATAAACTTGTGGTGGAGATTCTCTTTTTTCGGTAGTCTATGTCAATCCAATGCCTTTTTAAACTTTTCTATCATCTTTACCACTGATAGAATGTCAATTGGTCTAGGCCCTCTGGTCAGTACAAGTCAGTAAATTATTTATTTGTCAGTTTCTGTCTTATTTGCAGGAATTAAACATAATTTTCCAGATAAGTCCCAATCAAAAGTACTTTGACAGGCAAAACCAATGTATTCTCTGGAATTATTTTCAAAAATTCTCTTCAGCTCCTTAAATCAAGCTGTAGTTCATTGCGGTTATTTTACTTGCTAGTAATAGCTGTATCGTGAGGAAAACAACTAAAGCTCCCAATCTCATAAAATAAATATTATGGAAATTGAGTTATTAACATAATTCCTAACTATCGGTGAAATAGCTAATGTAAAATATTGTTGCGCAAATAATTTGATTATCATCGGTCGATTTACTAAGCCAACAAATTTTATTAGGGAGGTGGTTTGAATAAAGACGGGAAGTAACTGGAAACTTTGACAAATAGATAATCTGTTATATTATTTTAAAACACCGTACACTATAGGTTTCTGATCACAAAAACTGCCATTGTTTATTCATTTATTTATATGCTTTCTTGCACATTACACAATTTATAATATTATATACTATCGGTTTTGTACGTGAACCCTGTCAGAGTACTGCAAAACTAGTGTTGGTTTGCTGTTGAGTTAGTGAACATTAACATAAACTGAATTAAAACACAGCATGTAGTATATTAAGTAGTATCTAAAGAAAGAAAAAATACAGAGAAAATACGTTTATTTGCGGTAAACATGACGCCGAGAAAGAATTTGAACACAAAAAAGAACAAATTGAAAGAAAATTTGCGTCACGTTGACTATGTAAGACAGAGCCCCTGGTTGGTGAGCTGCTGGTTTTTAGCGACAGCTGACGTTGATCTAGTTTACCTTATTCTTATTATTTACCATGCTAGAGGCCATAGTTATATGTAGGAATTTTGATAATTTTACTGCTTCCGATTATGTATGTTAAAAAGATACGAGCCCTACAGCTACAACCGTGTTAGAGACAGATGGACAGACGGACTGACAGATGACGAAGGCTTTTATAACAGGGTCCCATTTTCACTTTTTGGGTCCGGACCCTATTTTTTCGCTTCCGCAGATACATTCTCTACTTCCCCATTTGATATGCTAAATTTATTAATACAACAATACTGGCAGCTCGTAAAACACGAATAATTTTGTTATTATGTTGGTACACCTAATTTGTGTTCGTATTATTTTGCGCTGGTCCAATTACTCTAAGTAATTTGAAGACGACGCTTTCTAAATTTCCATTAGGAAGCCGTTTCATTGGATATAAAATTGTGTTCTTGTTGGCAAATAATCGTTTTAATGGTTCATGCTTGGAATGGAGAACAGAATTTTTAAGTGCTGTAGATGAAAAATTGTGTGCAATTTAAATTTAATCTTGTAATGTGACGCTTTTTTTTGAGAAATAATAAAAAAGATAGAAACACTTTAATAGGAAGCAAGGTAAAGTGCCTATTCAAAGATTAATGTTTTCGTCCCAATTCTTTATTTTAAATAAAATTGAGTGAAAGAGAATTGGTTGAAGAGTGTATCTGGTCTAGAATCTCTGTACACAGCTCAAAAGCAGTAACTTTGAAAATGTGTAATATTTTTTTATTTCGATAGTTCATTAAATTGAAATCATAACAAACGTGTCACCGCACTACGAGGGTCATGATCCATTATCTGTAATATGTCTGTGCGCCTAGTACATGCACATTACGCCGCCGCGCGCCAGTGCAGCGTCGTGATGTCGAAATAAAAAAATATTAAGCATTTTCAAAGTTAATGCTTTTGAGCTGAAATTTTGTATAAAGATTCTAGACCAGATACACTCTTCAACCCGTTTGTATTATTATACCCTTTCCGTAACACCCCTGCGGATCTATTTTTTATTATTATTATTAGTGTTTTTAATATTTTTATATGTACGTGTTTTTGAGATAAATAAACAAATTTTTCTTTCTTACGCTGCCTGTATACAATGTAATATAGTATACAGAATACACAAACGTATATACAAGCTCTAATTTGTGAAAGTGCCCGCGGCCGTCCTAATTAGCCGAAATAAATTACAAATGGATATGAATACCTACTTGTGGCTCTGGGGTTCCACAAGGTCACACACTGTGCCCGATCGTGTCATGTTCAGGGACTTTGTATGTGGATTTGAGTAGATCATGATGAGAAAAAGCTTATAGCTTTTTAAGCTGTACAGTCAGGGAAATTAATTGTTAAACAGTTTTACACACTACATCAATTTGTCGTGTTACAACATTGTTATAGCTATTTCATACGACTGTCAAATAATCACAGTTGCCATTTGAACTAACGGACTATTTAAGGTGATACGCTCAGCAGCTCAACTATTATTTTTCTTGATCCTGACACATGTTTAGAGATCGTATTTTGCTAAGCTATATTGCTGATACTCTGACCTCTGCAAAGTAACTACTATTAAAGATGATGCTAAAGTCATCGATCCCTTTTATAAGCTTAGTCCTGAATTAATCAATTTATAACATTACAAAAACATAAAATAAAATGAACAGAAGTACAACTACCAGGTAGATGGCGCTAAGTGAATAAAGGCTTTTACGTAAATATATCATAATGAAGTTCTAAACTTTCCTGAAGAAAATAAAACACGTAAATTACCCTTACCAATAACGAAATAATTAATAAATAAATATAATAAAGTAATTAGCCTTAATAGTCCGCCTTTGTAGAGTATTTTTTTAACTTGTCCATAAAGTTTTAATAAATAAATGAATTAGGTGAAAATCGTATCAAAATTCGCTAAGCCTGATGCAAAAACACCGACAGACACGTTTTTTTTATTATTTTTTTTATTATCTCGGAGATCAACCTTGGATATTGTCGGCTGCTTAACCGGGCTATCCTGTTGATGCCTTAGTAATAAAGGCCTCCAGCTAGGACATACAACTTCTAAATTACAGACAGTCACGGCCGGGGCGTCATAATTTAAAATCTTAGGGCTGTTAAACTTCTGCTTATTATATTTTCATAATGTAATTGACTTAAACATTTTTTGTCCCCAACTTAATGTCCCAAGAACTTCAATCCCAAGGTCAAGTTCAAAAGAAAAAGGTTCGATCCATTAGCTTAAGATGAAAACGTAATTGTTGCATTAGTCCCGACGTGTGACGATCGATTACTGATAACACCGATACCCTTTGTTGAGTTTGAAAGCTTTATAATGTTTGTAAAGTGAGGCTTGAGTATTTAATGAAGTTGGTGTTTGAGTTTCTTTTGTGGCAATTCAATTAATGTATTTGAAAGTTATGGGCTGGACTTCGTTAATAAAGATTGGTCCTTGGCAGCTCTGAACATAGAGGCACATAGAGGCAGTGGCACATTAATGGCTAATAAAAAAAAAAAAGAGTCCGTGACATCATATTTTTTTTTTTATAAAATGACTGATTTACCTTCTTTTAATTAATATTTGAACTTTGGTTTAGACTTCAACTGATATTCTGTACCTAATAAAATAAGAACATTTTTATTTAAAATTTAACCCTTTGGGTCGTAAGATTAACCTTGCAAAACACTGAATGTAATTTATTAATATCTGCATAATGGTAATGAAAATAAAATAAAGTAGGTACTTAAATAAAGTCTTCTTGATTGTTTAATACTTGAGATCTATTCAAGAGGCCGTTTACTTTGGAAAACTTGAAACTTTCCAATAACCACAAGAAAACAAACGAATTTAAATGAAGAAAATTTAATACTTAGTGGTTGGTTCATCGAATTTTATGGTAAGGTTAATTATTAATTCGCCGTGGCTATAGTAACTTCAATATAAAATCTTATGGAGACAACCAAACTATTCCGAAATGCAGTAAAAGTATTCAGTTGTATAGCATGTGTTATTTTGTAGTTTTTATCAATGAAAGCTTGTTTTTAATTATGATAAATTAATACAGTTTTTTTTAAAGATTATTTAATAACTACGAAACTTTCTATCTGTAACAGTTCTTTGCTATACGGATCCCTGTTTAAAACACATTCCACAAACGAATTTGTGAACGTTATAACTTTTATTTTTTAATAGTGATGAGAATTACAGATGACCTAATATTTAACTATCGCGATGCCTCTGTAGAGGCATTATTAAGACTTGCATGACTTTCATTACATAAATAACCTTCATTTATTCGCGGTTTTTTTTTTAATAATAGTGTTTGTATTGTTAATGTAGAAGGACGCGATACAGGCAAACAAAAAAATTGAGTAAGAATGATTTAACTGACACTTATGCCGGTGAAACCGCGGGGCGCAGCTAGTAACTTCATAATAATGGTTTGTTTTTACCTTTTTTAGGGTATGCTATGCATTAAAGGCAGATCGTAAACTAGAAAAGGAAGAAGTGAAAGAGAAACATGGACTAAATGAGGGGTTTTGAGCGAAGGCTATCAAGTTCAATTTTTATAAACTTATCTGAGTTTTTAGAAGACAGATCATAGCAGAAGTCAATAACGTGCATAGCACTGGGAAAACAGAAACTACTCTACTCTAGTTTTTGTTCTGTATTCTGAGCTCTATTTTGTGTATTTATCATTTTGTACTAACTCATGTTTTAAATGACCTGTACATTTGACGAGAGTTGCATTTTTCACTTACTTTCATTAAGTACCTAAATCAAAGCTTGTGTCAAAATTATTAAAATAATAACAATAAGTATAGTTGTAATCACTATTCATATTAATGATTATGTTAAAATAATTATGTTTACCTACACACGCCTTTGCCGAGTAGTGGGATGATGCAGACATGCACACACGCTCACATTTATACTAAAGAAATCAAAAATGTATTACAACAAGTTGATAAGAAAATCGAGGTTTCATGTAAAGTTAGTTAAGAACAACACTAGAGGTAAAAGCACGTGCGTTGCGCTTGATCCAATCTGCTGCAGCTCTGGTGCTATAAGTATTCAATTGGTCGTAATACTTTACGTAAAAGTTGTGGTAAGACTTCTATTACTAAACTTCGTAGGCGGTGACCTTTAATTTCGGTCGGTCAGCCCGGCTTGTAGACCTTTGACTTTTGAATATATTATAGAACCTGGAGTGCTTACGCCTAAACAATCAATCGATAAAGGTGTAGTTAGCCTATTTGATTGATTTCTCAGGCATAAGCATTCTAAATCATTAGACTTTAATGCCATGACTAATAAATTACAATGTTTTCTTCTTTTAATTCGACCTCTTTATTATCACCGAAAAGAAAAATACCCTTGGTCCTACTAGTAGAACTACGCGGTCGAACCACGGGCAATAAACGAATACGAATGTCCTAAAGGACACTAATTTAGTATTCTAACAAACATACTATAGTACGTGATTTAAAACTCAAAAGGTATTCCGTTTTCACTTAAGCAGTCAACGACGTTTCATACGAAACAAAATGGCTGCATTTCATTAATTAAAAGTTCTCGAGTCACGTGAATAATTAAAAACTACAAGCAAAACTCGTTGCAATTTATACCGTGAAGCAGCGATCGGTGTAAGGTTTGCACCCAAATTAGTTTCTAACAATGTTCGATAAGTAAATTCATGTATAATACGTTTCAAAGTTCGTTCAACATCGCCCATGTTGTACGCACGAGTAATCGTGTTAGATCCGCGAATGAGCGCGGATGTTCTGTACAGCGATGGAAATCCGCCAAGAGATTGGATCCTCGGCTCGACCATGAAACACGTATGGTCAGAAGTTCTATTGATTTTGAGATGGTGTTGGGTTCCCAATAAGAGGGGATCGTGGCTAAATAATAACAGCCACACAGGTCGATCGATCAGGTTAATATATGCTTGCCGTGGTTGGTCTGTGGATGGGTGACCATCTTTACATACCGAGACCCCTCCGTGCCTCGGAAAGCACGTTAAACCGTTGGTCCCAGCTGTCATTCGTGGATCTTTGACAGTCGTTACAGGTAGTGGGAAGCCTGAAAATCCTACAACCAGTCTTACCAAGGGGTATCGTATTACCCAGTAACTGGGTTGTGGAGGTCAGATAGGCAGTCGCTCCATGTAAAATACTAGTATTCAGCTGCGTCCGGTTAGACTAGAAGCCGACCCCGACATGGTTGGGAAAAGGCTAGGTAGATGATGTTGGGTTCCCACTAAAGATCCATCCTATATAGTAGTTATTAGAAGAGGCAGCTGAAGTGTATTAAAAAGGAAAAAAAAGGTACAACGATATTTGCGATCACTAATCTGTTAATGGAACTATAAATAATGGTACTGCCGTTTCAATCTAATCAACAAAACAATCCTGGAATAGTCGTTAAAGTAATCAGCGCTACGCTGTGAAAAACTTTAGTAATAATCATAATAATATTATACTGGTTGTAGAGCATGGCCGCGCCAAACGCATTTTCTGAGAGAGCAATAAGTAAGCATGTGTCCCATACCTGTAGCAGTAGTTCGGTTGTTAGTCCGGTTGACCGAACTATTGAAACTTTCAGTTGCGATAGTTTGGTTCTAACAAAGCACCTAACTACTGAAACTTAATTATGTACTCTCCCTTTAGTTCGGCAAATAAACTAGGCATATAATGTAAACAAACTAATATCTTATTAGAGAAAGCACAAGTACAATTAACTTGTGGGGAAATTTCTACAGAGATATTTTAGTTTGTTTACATTATATGCCTAGTTTATTTGCCGAACCAAAGGTAGGGTACATATTTAAGTTTCAGTAGTTCGGTCAACCGGACTAACAACCGAACTACTGCTAATAGAGGGCATCGCTTCATCGCTTCTATGGTCAGTATCATCTATTGCCATAAGTATAAGTTCGACTACTGTACTTTCCTATTCTGTGGTACTGCGCTTCACATACAGGGTATAGTTTCTTGTTGCGGATTCAATTCTAGGCGAATAGTTTGTTCAGCTGCGGTGCGATAAGATAGACTAGTTTGCAGACTAGCTGCTATCTGAAACAGGGTAGAATATTCATGGTGTCTGCAAAATTTAGGTTAAGCACGTTTCGGCTAGTGTGTTAATAAAATAGGAATTAAATGTATAGTGACGAACTACCGCGCCGAAGGCAACAGTTTCATAAATGACCGGTAATGATTCAATACTAAATAAAATTGTGAATTCTAATCTGTTAAAAGTAGTGTTGTTTTAAAGAAATCTAATCTCTTTCCTAAAAGTTGTACCTACGTATGCAGATATTTTTACGCCGAAACTGATATATTGCAGTCTCAAAAATAACATTTTAGAATTGATCACTTGTGAAGTTGTCTCGTCTAGCTGAGTCAACGAACCGATCAGTTCCACAATTTAGCTGAAACTGAAGGATTCATCGATATAAATCACAGACAAACTTGCGGCAAAACATGTAATAAAATTGTTCACAGAAGATAACTGAAGTTTATAGGCGACGCAGACTCACGGGCGGCGACCGAAAAATATTGCTAACCTCTGCCATCGACACTGTTGTGATATTTCACTCGTTATATAGGTAAAGGTGAAACCCCCTGTGCAGGTCCACACAATGCGTATATTCAACTGTATATAGGTACCCTAACTTACGTCAAACATTGAACTTTATTTCTACTTATTTACTTAACTGTACAACCCACGCAGATTTTTTTAATAGCGCGCAACAATGACACATAGCTTTTACTGTCGTATTTAATTTTCATTCATAGACTTCTAAAAAAAATTGGGTTTAATTGGACGCTCAGTGTCAAGACGAAACTCTTTGACCAGGACATGTTGCCAGTGATGACCTATGGCACTGAAACGTGTTGCTCACAAAGGGCCGTGAAGGCTAAAAGTCACCCAAAGGGCAATGGAGAGGGCTATGCTTGAAGTTTCCCTACGTGCAATCAAATTAGAAATGAAAAGATCCGCAGGAGAACCAAGGTAACCGACACAGCCCGAAGAATTGCCAAACTTAAGTGGCAGTGGGCACATTGCTCGCAGAACAGACGGCCGATGGAACCGAAAGGTTCTGGAGTGGCGACCGCGGACCGGAAGGCGTAGCGTTGGAAAGCCTCCTACAAGGTGGACCGACGACCTTGTGAAGGCCGCAGGAACCCGTTGGATTCAAGAAGCACAGAACCGGTCGAAGTGGAGATGCTTGGGGGAGGCCTACGTCCAGCAGTGGACGTCTTTCGGCTAATAATGATGATGGACACACAGTCATAAACATCAAACACTGAGTATGTTGGTGTTGGTATTACTTGGCTCAAATATAAATTACTTGGATTTAATCCTAGTTAATACACTTGTATCAATATATTCGAAAGGGTATTGTCGTGATCCATGGATATTTATTGCAGGATTCCTAATTGTGGTCTCTTGCAGTCAAGTGCTTTTTTCCCACGACCCTTGCTTTCTTTATTTAAATATTAGCTGGCTGGCAATAATTTGTTATTGGTAAGGTTAACCTTATGTTGTTAATATACCGTGTACTAGTTTGTTAATATACAGTGTTTGAGATAGTTGTTGTTTCTTATTACCATACCCAATAGTTTGCCACTACAGGTAAAAAATCTTAATTGTAACAGCGGCGCCAGTCAGTAGCAGTAAGAAAATTTTTAAAGCGATTTATTAATGTTGAACTCAATAAATTCTTAATACATTTTTTACATTCATATTTATCATTTTACTTCATATTTTCATTCGTAACGTTCGTGACGTAGGTGCTTTATAATGTTTATATTTTGCAACTAACTACGATATTATTAAGTTTAGTTTAAATTCTTCGCCTTTATAAACCTGTGGCTGAACAAAAGATTTCCCAGCGGGTGACAAAGCTTAGTAACTGTATTATGTGACGCCTGCTCCTAAGATGTAGAATCTCTACATTTTGAGAAAAGAAAATGCTTTTCGCCACCGGTTTATGGTTATAACATTCTTAGTTTCCTAGTTTGTACCCAACATATATTTTATTGTGACTGTAACGTTTTAATGTAGCCACAACATAAAACAGACTAATGATACTAATAAGGTAAAATTATATTCTGTGCCTTACACTCAGTTGTTTAAAAAAAATCTTGTACCCTATTAGCTTATTAAAAAAAAAAAAAAAACTTATTATGTCGCAAAATAAAAGTCAAGACCTTAATGAAAAAAAACCGCATGACAACTATCACTGGTTCTTTCCTCAAAATACCATTACAGACACTAATCTACATGGTCCTCACATGATCTGACCAAGATTATGGCTGGACTTTACTCGTAAAAGGGACTCTGACTCCATTGTTTACTTCGCCATAAAATGAAAATGACGTTGACATTGACTGTAATCAAGGCTCGGAAACCGGTTGAAATTCTTAACCGGTTATGGTCATTGACCCCAAACCGAAATAGATTTAGGTTAAAGGTTGCACTTTACCGGTTTTTACCGGTTTATGCGGCAAACCGGTTTTTCATGAATTTTGGTTTTGATAGTGAAAATTAACCGGTTAAAACCAAGTTTGAACCCCCCCCGGCCCCCGCCACTTTCGCGGGCACGGTCTGGACGTTGCGACGTCAACTCATTTTCACTAGAACTTGTTGGAAGCGTTAAAAAAGTTGACGAAAAAAATTTACGAATTACGGAATTAACCGGTTAATTTGGGTGTCAAAACCGTTTGAGCTTTGTAACCGGAAACCTTTATCTTTTGGGTTACATAAGAACAGTTCACTTGTTTAACCGGTTAATGAAGGAACGATATATTTACCGGTATTTAATCGAAATTAACCGCTCTTTTTAAACCGGTTCAGAGCCCTGACTGTAATGGACATGGAGGGAAATATCGGCTCCATCTGGTTTTTTTTTTATATGACATGTAAAATTGATTCCGATATCATATTAATAGAGTAGACAGTTTATTTATTTAAACTTTTCGCACAAAAAGGTAAAAAGGCAGATACAATGCCTTAGGCATTCTCTACCAATCAACCAAGTGTGGTGAAGAGATTAGATTTCATTTTCATATTCAATTTCAATTTCATTTTCATATATTTTTTTAGATTGAATTCCATTTCATTTCACAGAAAAAAATATGCCAAAATGACAGTCGGGATAATTCATAACCCCGACCCAACAATAAAACTAAAACAAGAAAACTCCGCCCTTCATTGTCTTGCAAAAATAAATCTTTCCTTTCACAACACCAGTGAGATGCACGTACTTAACTCTTTGTAAACTCAATCTGAACACTTTCAAACAATTCCTGCAACAGGAAAACTAACAAATGAAATTCCGCCAATTCTTCAGCTGAGCTCAATATGAGGACTCGCTAGAGGTGTCACTGTCGCATACTTGCACAAGTTATGCTTTGTATAAGTCTTGGATTCCCAGATAAGTTTTACACTGGCGTCCGTGAAGTAAATGAAAGTTGAAGTTGAATCTCGGAGGTGGCTATGCAAGGAGATATAAACCTTCGCAGTACTGCTTTGAAGTTTGAGAGATATGCAGTAAGAGTAGATTCTCGACACGTTTGTTCGAATAAGATGTCCTATTTCGTCGTCAGTAATAAATATGGAAGGAGCTATATTTATACTCTGACAATATGGCATACATCGTGTAGAACTCGCGAACACGTGTATTTTGTTTTGACGGATCATTAAAACAGTAATTGGAAGATGGACGACCATGTTCTGAAAAATGTTATGACCTCAATTATGGCTTCATTTTATACATATTTGGAAATTCAAATATTATTTAAAAAGTTATAAATCTGGTTGCTTGTTACTCATATCTAAATAGCAATTTATTTAATTACTTAACCTTCATAAATTAATTTTGATATAATTTGAAACTTAAACTTCTGGCTGGAGATGGTTTTATTTTATTACTTTCATTGCCTTTGAGATCATCATCTGCCTAGCCTTTTCTCAACTATGTTCGGGTCGGCTTCCAGTCTAACCGGATGCAGCTGAATACTAGAATTTTACATGGAGCGACTGCCTATTTCACCTCCCCAAACCATTTTTTAGGTAATATTTTACCCCTTGGTAAGACTGGTTGTCAGACGTTCGGGCTTCTGACGAGTTGACGACTCGTAACGACTGTCAAAGGTCTACGAATGACAGCAGTGACCAACGGCTTAACGTGCTTAATAATGCTTTTGAGATGTTAGATATAATTGTGTAGATAATTACTTCTAGCTTGAAGCTATTTGCTAATCAGTGCACGTTAGAGGTAACTTGATTACACTAACATGTCTCAATGTACTATTCTTTTGTGTGTAAAATGTTATACCGAAAATGGTCTCGATATTTTAATACAGTCTTGTGGCAGAGATCTATAAACGTTTCTTAGCGCGTACTTTAGCTAAACATTATAATTCCTGTCACTCGCTCAACTGTGAAACTACATCATCTGCCTTTTTCTAACTATGTTGGGGTTGGCATCCAGTCAAACCGGATTCAACTGATAACCAGCTGCTCGATTCTGCGAAAATATCACCGTGAAAACAGGTGAAGTGAGCTTGAAGTGAGACGTCTTTCCACCAGATCCTAGGGAGTGATACTCATCATCGTCATCATCATTTCAGCCGAAAGACGTCCACTGCTGGACATAGGCCTCCCCCAAGCACCTCCACTTCGACCGGATTGATACTATTGACAGCAAACTTCAAAATCAGTTCGCCTAATTGAGGTGAAAACTTCTTTAGGCGCGTTGGAAAATTTTTGAGATGGGAAAAAACCATTGCCCTCGCGACACTGCTACCGACACCGCGCTACATTCGGATGTGTTCGGCTATCCTTGGGATGTACTCGGTTTTAATGTATTTCCGATATGTCAGTGAGTGATGGCAAAGTATCTTGTTCGTGTTTTGTTTATACGACGATTCAGAAAATACACACGTAATTGTTCAAGTTTTCACTTCTGTCGGCACTCCCGGAGTGCCACTGTTTTTTTTTTCACGGTGCGATTTCTAAAGAATAGACCTGCAGTATTTTACGTGGAGTGACTGCCTATCTGACCTTCAAAACCCAGTTACTGTCAAACTAAAATTGCAAGACAAAGACGGGAACATATCAAAGCTAAATTACGTGCTAGCTAACTTTTACAGATCTCGGTTTTAGTTCAACATAGCTGTTCAAGATTATTATTAAATCAATCCTATTCGTATTAACTTCTAAAAATCTTTTGACTTCGGTTTCTACCATTCGTCTTGGCGTTTTGAACTCAAGATATTGCAATTTTGACAGTCAGTCTTCTACATATTTGCACTTCTTTGTCATATTGTATGACGCGGGGGTTGCGTCGAAAATTCTGCAAGTCATATGCAGCGATTATGTCAGGAATTCATATTCATGCAATATGAAGAAGTTTGTAAATAGAGTTGTGTCTAAAATTTCACCAAAATATGCGAGTTGTTGTCACACTAATATTATAAAGGCGCGAGTTTGTGAGTGTGTGTGTGTTTATATGTTTGTTACTTCTTCATGCTCAAACGGCTGGACCAATTTTGCCAAAATTTTGTACGTAGGTAGCTGAGACCCTGGATTAACATATAAGCTACTTTTTAAGCCGATACTCCCATAGGATCGACGTTTACGCGGGTGAAACCGCGGGGCGCAGCTAGTTACTAAATAATTGAAGTGATACTATTTTTTCCCATCAATAACTAGGCTTCTAGACATTCACCCGTAAAAGAAAAATCATCATATGGAAGTAAACAAAATATCGTCCTGTAAGCGAAATGAGAAAGAAGCCTTCCACTGCCAAAATAACTAACATTGTTTTTTTCCGAAAACATTAAGAGCACACTTAGTCATCGCCTTACAAATTAAGTTTTCATTACAAAGACCTCGCAGAACTTTGGGCACGAGTTCGAGTTTTCTTATAAAACACTGGATTCTGAATATTCACTCGAGTTAGTTCAGGAAGTTAGCGGGATTTATTGCATAATGCGGTAGAGGTGCACTGAGCGCGGATTTTTAGTCGCTGGTGCATGAGATAAGGGGTGATTGTGACAGGTGCTGAAATGAGGTATACTTGGAAGTAGATTTCTAAACAAGGTACTTGTTTTTATTTATTTGTATAGATATTTACATAATATAAGCTAACATATAAACTATAATAATATGTACAATTATATGAAAAAATAAACAAAATAATCATAGGGCATCAAAGAGTTCGTCCGCATCGCTGTCAACAGGAACAGTGCCCAAAAGGCTGGCAGCATTGCCACGTTGTATGGTAATGCTAATTCTTTGGCCAAGAAATACGCCAGCCCTCTGGTCATGTGAAGAGTCGACTAACCGCTTGGCTATATCTCGAGAAACCAAGTGGGCACTCGGACCCCATAGGTACTTGTTGAAAGATCCTTTCTGAAAAGTTCAATGGTCAAGGTACATGTTAGATGATAGGTATGATTTTTATTTTTATTTAAAAGAGTGTCCATGGAGTTTCTTGCCCGTTCTTCTCCATAGGTACCTACGCTTTGGAATGGGAAACTAGCTTCATCATTCTGACTGACCAACCCCTTGATAATTCAAAAGTGCCTGTAATTGGTTTAATTGAAATAAATGCTTTGAGTTTGAGTTTTGTATAATTAATGGTTTTGTTTATCAATTCAATTCAATTTACAGTATTTGTATTCAGTTTAATTTATTAATCCGAATCCCGAACCTCTTTAACCCATTGAATGACGTAATTACAGACACATTTAAAAGGCCATTGTGTCTCGCGTAGATCTACGTTCCGACAGACGAGAGGTTAAAGTGAGAGTGAACAGGCTTCTTCTGGGTAAGCTCGCTCCATCGTCGACTTTGTCTCTGTCACCTTTGACCTAGGCTAGAGTCAAGAGCAAGCCCATTTCAAATTAAAAAAAAAATAGTTTCAATTTTCTCAAAATTCATATAAGGTGAGTACATTGACAAAAATGCAAAACTATCCCGTACTATCTATGAATCGTACCCACCCCTACACCGCAAAGAAAACCCTAACCAACCTCAGCGCACTCTGTTCATTAAATCGCACACGCAGCCAACGTCTTCACGTAGACACAAACGTAAAGCACTCGAGAGACGCATCGCGCAAAACAAGTTTCATAAGCACTCCACCATTTCGTAATACCGACTGAAAAGCGACGACGCACCGCTGAAAAATGTCTGAAAGCTACTTTACCATGAAAAAGTACGTTTGGAAAACTCTAGTAGAATTTTACTTCTACGTCTTCAAATGAGGAAATTAAATCTGATTTATTTCGGATATTGGGTTTTTTATGTGGAAATGCTCGGTGTTTAAATATAAGTAATATTTTTTTACGAAATGTAAAAGAATTTCAATATAGAATTCGATAAATTCGTCGTTGATGGAGCGAGCACGTTCCAGAGAGTTTAATACTATTTCAAAAAGGGTCGCTTGTGATAGGTAAATCTTATTTGACTCAACGATTTAAATTTTAAATAGAAATGAATTAAATCTCATTAAAAAACTTAATTATATTATATATTTTGCGGACGAGTACTTCGGCGCCTAAGTGTCGTTTTGTTTTTGTATAATTAGTTTAATTTAATTTAGTACGTAGTGTAAATAGTTGTAATATTAAATTATATAACAAATTACTAAAACAGAGAGAAATATAAAGTATCATATTATATTTGAAGTGAAACTTCTTTACGCACGCTTGACTTGGGGAGTAAGCTGGCGAACGCGTGACGTAAGCGTTACGAAAAGTGTGATCGGGCGAGGCGAACGGGAGTTGAGTGGGGGATATAAGCAAGAGAAAGCAGTGCGCGCAAACATTTTCTTTCTCTCTTCCTCTCATAGCCAAATACGTTTGAAGTTTCACTTCAGTCGTGTGGTCATAAGCACAATCGGTTTTTTTTTCCTATCACCATTACAGTTCACCAAAATGCTATAAACCAATATTGCGTTTTATCATACTTTGATTAAGGGAGATTAAGTATTGATCTTGCTAATAAGCAAATAACGAAGTATGTAATTAGATATGCGCTGTTACGATAATTGATTCTAATTAGTTTACAAACGCGTGACGTTTGCTTTGATCTTTGAATGGTTAGCGAAGTACAGTCGCGAAATACAAGGTAAATCTCCATTTTTGATTTGCAGTATGAACCTTTGTTATGAACCCGATACTTGAATTGGAAAAGAAGCTATTACAACATCGATTAATCTTTTTGTTCCACAAGTGTACATTGTACATTCATGAAGTTCCATTGACTGAATTAGGAGGCTTGGATAGTACTTTCTTTATCCATACAATTCTATTCTTAGAATTTCTATAGGATCTTGCTTGCTTTGTTCAAAAGATCAAATGACGTGCCTGTTGTCATTTATCTAACAATTCTGTGCCCTGGACTGCTTCTAAGAATTACTTGATGAAAACTGGTCATTTATTTACAAATTCTCAATATATTTTGATGAGGTGTTATTTATCTGCATCGTAGCAATTTGTGATTATTAGCCAAGTAGTGATTTGGTGTTATGTCGTTTGCTTAATCTTAACACATAAGCCACTTTATTGACTGTTGAATGAAGATTCACGTGGGAAATTAAAATAAATATAGAAGAAATAGTCTGTTACAATACGTGTGACTTAAGTTGTCTATTATTGCACGGTGTGAATATGGCGCCTAAGCGTAGGGAGGCTGCTAAACGCCGTGCATTAAGACTAACTTAAGTCGCACGTAGGTATCGTATACTATTTTACAGCTCGTCTGACCTAAACCCGCACTTATGAAATACACTATATAAGTCACAGAAAAAGCGAGACTAAGGGGCCGTCTGCACGAGCGAGAGAATTGCGGCGATATTATCGTCGTGCCACATATTTCTATAGACTCTCTTAGAACGTGCCTCCACACGGCGATATTATCGCGACGAAAATTTGATGGCACAGCGAGACTATCGCTGCGATTCTCTCGCTCGTGGAGACGGCCCCTTAAGTATTGCGGGTTTAGGTCACACAGTGCTGTAATAAATATTATTAACAGATATTAAATACGTGTACCTGCGTACCTTTAGAAAATAAAAAGTATGAAACAAAATTAGAAAATAGGCAGGTTAGCGTGATGATATACGAAAGTATGAATCGCACTTGGCCAGTCTTTAGCCCTAATACTAAGATTCCCTGAAGGCCATTGCGTGCCTAACAGATTTTGTCATAGGTGTAAAAGGCTTCAACATAAAACTAGACCCAGGGGTACCACACAGGTTTTTAACGAAAAGTAACCTCCCAAGGCTAAAGTTTACTAGTCCCTACTCATACACATTTTTTCCATAATATTGTACAGTCAAGGACAAAAACATTACCCTCTTATGCCCGTTTGCACTACGCGGGGTCTACTCCCTAAGCACGAAATCCGTAGTTTCAGTCTGAGTTACGTGCGCTTCCTACTCCATGTCACTTACGGACATAAGATTAGTACGGGGTCCGAACTTAGAATACTCGAATGAGGGTGTTTGGCAACTTGACAGCTCTCCCTAATCCTGCTGTGTTTTTTTCCGTCCGTAAAGTTGATTTTTTTCCGTATCTTAGTCAATGGACTTATAGAGTAGACCCCCAGATTTCTAAATACGTTTAACGGTAAACGAATTTAAAACGTAGTTCTGTTTATCGGCCCAGACTGACGAGTTTCAGGTCGTGGGTTCGAACCCAGGCAGGCGCTTTACTTTGTATAAATAATTTCATTACTACTGCTCTCAAAACGGTAAAGGAAAACATCTTGAGGAAACCGGCATGTCCTAGAACCAAAAACTCGAAGATATGTGACATCTACCAACATGCAGTGGGCCCGCGTAGTGGATTATTCTACAGCCCACTCCCTTTCTAAAAGAGGTCTATCTGGGACACAGACCTCTTTTGCAGTGGAAACATTATAGGTACGTAATGGTTAACTGGTAAAAAATGCCTATGGCATTAATTCCGCCTCTGTACATTTGTGTGCTTAAAGTATTAAGTAAATATAGGCTGATTATGTTCTGTTTCTGTAAATCATTTGAAGATGACAGTGACATAATGGTGTTTTAAATATATTGAGCTTTATAATTAAAAATCAAATCACTTTCAACCTACTTTGAACATTGGCAGAACGGTCGACACCGGCTATACAAAGGTTTAAGACAAAACTAATACACATACGCCAAGCGCTGCGATTCTAAACCAAAAGTAGAAAACACACTTTCTTAAATTCTCTCCCACTAGAACATTTTCTTTATGCTGACGGAAAAAATCCTTATATTACACTCCCCACAGTGCGGTATTAGAGCGGAATATTGCAAGGGAATTACTAAGCAATTCCCTTGATCTCGGCAATCACGGGCTGCGCCGCGGAATGCTAAGGTCTCGTTTCTATATCGCGACCGCAGAACACGCGAAGAATAAATAAGTCGCAGCACTTATTGCAACTGTTCGTATGCTCGAGTCACGAGTGCTCGAGTCTATCACTCTTCAATCGTGATCATGATAATTATGTGGATTTGACAATTGTTTACTTAAGAGGACTACATGACTTAAAGCGCGATGAAACAACGCAGGTAATTTATTGCAAAATATGAAGTTATTATCAATTTGCGAAAAATCTATTGTTTGGACTAAAAAATTAAAACACAAAAGTTTTAGTATGTTGTTTGTAGAATAATCTGACAAAAAACATAATGATAGTATATATATGTATGGTTTTTATTGTAAAAAGACAGTTTTTAGAGGTATCTTCATGATTTTTTTTTTCTATTGTACCAAATAAGATGTATTATGTGTTCAACACACTATCTACCTAGCATATATCCTGAAGAATATCAAATATTTTTTTGATTTTATTTCTTGTAGTCGATCATATACTATTATTGTTTCTAAAATTTGCGTTTTTTGCGTTTAGGTCCTCTTAGCCCCTTAACTGTGACGAAAATGCAATCGCCAGTTGGCTGACTCAGTTTTTCCCTGAGCCACTCCTGTCTCATTTCACAAACTGGTTACCTACTAGCCTATTTTCCAAGTATGGCTTGAGGATTGAAGTAATTTTCTAATGTTGATTGTGTAACGAACTATCGCTACAAAATCTTTATCATTTTAAGATAATTGTTAACTCATCAATACATTTCATTCCTGCCTTTATCCCAATTTATTTGGGGCAACATGTTTTTTTCTTCCATACTTCTCTATTCCTTGCCTTTTATGTGCCTATTTGAAATAAATGCTTTGACTTTGACTTATTAGTCGTCATCTCGGTAGTCACCCCCTTTTTACCCATATCATCATTCACACAGTCCTTCCATCGTTTATTTGGCCTTCCCTTACTCTTCTAGCCATTTGAGTTCATTGTCGCAATATCGAAACCTACCTCTAACCGCTTCGTTCAGTGATACGTTCGGCTGAGGGGCTGAGGACAACCCCGTTACACACACTTATATTCTTTTTGATTACCATTCGCTTCTGGTAACAGCTATCGAAATGTTCGCCGTTGTTTTATAAGACGCGCCAACTAAAAGTTAAGGGTCGTAGAATATTGGGATGACAGAAAATGTGCCGAACTGTGAACCAATAAGAATAAAATAAAGAATGTGATATCTTCTCAATTTGAAATTAAAAGAACTACAAAGTGATTAATAACGTTAATTTCGGATATCGGTGTCGTTGGGTTCGCATTTTCGCTTTTTGACACCGACTTCCAAAATTAAAGTTATTTATCACTTTGCAGTTTTATTTTATTGAAGTCGGTTGTTTTTTTTTTGGTGAAAAAGTTTTTATTTTTCACTTTTTTGTTGTACCTACCCCACAAAAAGTCACTTAACACTAGAGCATTAAAGAATTGAAGGCACTGACTAGAAGAATCATCAAAATTCGCATAGAAATGCCGGAGATGCTGTACATTTATGCATGTAACTTCGTACATAAGAAAAATTGCCTAATGTATTTTATAGTAAAACCTTCCTGAAAGTATGTAGATCACATTAGTGAAAAAATTATCAGTTTTTGAGAAAATCGTGGACATAAAAACATACATACATACGGGTCGAATACAGAACCTCCTTTTTTGAAGTCGGTTAAAAATAAAGAATATGATATCTTCTCAATTTGAAATTTAAAGAATTATGAACTTTTTGAACTAGGTATTTAATAAAGCGTGAAGTTCTCTATTTTAAATTCCTATGCTTTTTTATACAAATCTGATTACCGTCAAATCGCATAGGCCTTGCAAAAAAAAATAATTACTTAACAAAAGGGTATTTTCATCGTGGAACACAATATTTTTTAGTCAGAAAACAATTCTACAACATTGTGTGTAGGTTCATTTTTGTTGTAATTGCTGACCGTGACCGTATCACTGTTTGAAACTGAGTCTAGCTTTCATCGCTTGTCACTATTTCGTTACAAAATTCAATAAAACCTCGACCAAACTCTATTCCAACCGCTATGCTACGTAACTAACTGTGAAAAAGTTGAATTAAAAATTCCTTTGTACGGAACCACTGGGGGTCCGTCAAAGGGTCGATAAAACATTTTTCATACGCTTCAAAATCTTTTTGTTCCATTTCCATAAAATCATGGCGGCTCTTAAAATGGAGTGGGCAAATTGTAGTACTCGTAATTAATTTATGAAGGGATCGAAAATCTTTTTTGTTGATTGTGCCGGAGTACTGAACCGTACCTACAGATGACGAAAAGAAAATCTTAATATTTTTTGTAGCTAACTCGGGAAAGAGTATAAATAAATCATATTCTTGAAAGTAAATGGATTTGAGTACGTACTTAAAAGGTGGACAAAAGTTGTCGATGGTTTTTTGAAGTGAAACTTCTTTACGCACGCTTGACTTGGGGAGTAAGCTGGCGAACGCGTGACGTCAGCGTTACGAAAAGTGTGATCAGGCGAGGCGAACGGGAGTTGAGTGGGGGCTATAAGCAAGAGAAAGCAGTGCGTACGCACATTTTCTTTCTCTCTTCCTCTCATAGCCAAACACGTTTGAAGTTTCACTTCAGTCGTGTGGTCATAAGCATACTCGGTTTTTTGTTCAAAACCATCTACAACTTTTGTCCGCCGTTTTTTTTTGTCGAGTCCCACTAATAAAGTTGAGCTCTTGTGAAAAGTTTGTCGGGGAAGTACTTCCACCTTTAACTATTACTGGCGACCACTAGCAGCGCTGTGTTTCAGTTACATTACATTCAAAAACATAATATTCACTCATCATCAATATATCCATGTCCTTGTATTTGACCACTTCCACGTCGTAGCCAACCCGCACTGGGCCTACCGAGAGGAGGCCTGTGACCCAGCAGTGGGAACATTATAGGCTGATTATTAACCGACTTCAAAAAAGGAGGTTCTGTATTCGACCCGTATGTATGTATGTTTGTATGTCCGCGATTTTCTCAAGAATTAATAAACCCATTTTGATAATTCTTTCATTAATATGATCAACATACCTTCAGAAAGGTTTTAGTATATAATACATTAGGTAACTATTCTTATGTATGAAGTTATATGCATAAATGTACTGCATCTACGGCATTTCTATGTGAATTTTGATGATTCTTCTAGTCGGTGCCTGAAGGCACCGACTAGAAGAATTCAATTAAATTCAATTAACCCCAGTGCAGTAAAGAATTGAAATTCTTTAATGCACTGGTGTTAATTGAATTTGTGCGGGGTAGGTATAACTAAAAAGTGAAAAAAAATAAAAACTTTTTGCAAAAACACAACCGACTTCAAAAAAAACTCTCCAAAGTGAAAAATAACTTTAATTTCGGAAGTCGGTGTCAAAAAACAAAAATGCGGAACTAACGACACCGACTTCCGAAATTAAAGTTATTTTTCACTTTGGAGTGTTTTTGTATGTTATGTATGTCATTGTATGTCAAAGAAAATATCAGCATGATTCGAGATCCTGAAAAGCGCTCCAACGTTATTACCTATCCAAATTATCGCAATTTCCCACTTACTAGCCAAGAATCTATTTACCCATGTGATATAATAATGTTTCTTTCTGTACACGCACAGAGGGCATTAACTCGTTGGGTTTATGGTTCATATAGTGCACAGATTGTCAGGTTGCCAGGCCATAACCGTAGCCATTCCCTGTTAATATTCCACCAGCCTGCCTCCATACAATTTGTAGCAGTAACTTTGACGAACAAAATGTAAATAACCAGTTAACTCAGAAAGAATTTTGTGGAGTTAGTAATGTGATTTGTCAACTTCCTTTAGATTTTGAGTGATTGGCTATCGATTTTTTTTTTGTTTGAGAAGGTGGTCTGGCAGTAGATTATTTTGTGTTGATCGGGATTTGACAGAAAATAATAATAATAATGTTTCTTCGATTAGCCGGTCAAGCGGCGCGGTTCGCCGGTCGGCGACGAAACAATAGAAAATCAATTGTGTCTCATTAGCAGAGGTCGACAGATTAATCTGATTATCTGATTGGGCGTTTTTATATTTTCCAACGTGACGATATTATCGGCCAAGGCCTCACGATAACTCAGGGAAGTAACATGTATGGAAATACTAGCAGCGCCCCGCGGTTTTATCCGCATAAGTTGATCCCTTAGGAAGATCGGGATAAAAAGTATCCTATGTGTTATTCTGATGTACTCGTATAAGTTTTCTGTAAAGTTTCATCAAAATCCAAAAACTTCGCGTTTATGTAGGAATAATAGGCAGTAGGATATGAAGACGTTTTTAAATTACCGTCATCGATAACGAGACGTGCAGGATTATAAAAGCGCGCAATGCTGAATGTGACCTCAGCTCTTCCTTATGAAATATGAAAAAAGAAAGCAGCGTCCATTTGCCTATTGTAGAAATCAAATTGAAGGTTGGGAGTTGGAAACATTTTTCTTTCAAAATAAAAATATTTTGGAAAATATTCTAAGAAAAATCAGCCACCAATAAATATACGTATTTCTCTTCAAAATCGCTAAATATACCTAAACCCTTATTACGAAGGTTTCACATAGACGCTAGTGGATGCCATTATAGTCACCGGTCACAACTGTGGCCATTGACGTAACATACGTGGGTCCGACGGATTGACAATAATGACAACGGTTTCCGTTCCAAGACATGGACTGGGTTGGTGCAAGTTTTGAGAGGAAGAGAAGAGAGATTTAAAAAAGTCTGAAAATGTTGATGACTGCGGAAAATAGTTCAAAGGGCCACTTGGCAATACAATATCGAGGATATGCTGCGAGGATGTGAAAGCTAAGCTACAAAACGTTTAAAAACTAAAACCCGACTACTGAAAAGAATGAAACATGAAAGTACCTCCCCATGGTCGCATGCCGCTGTACTAACATATTATTATAAGCTTTGGTAACATGTCCTTCTTAGTTAGTTTTAATCATGATCTGGCAGTTTGAGTAATTTACGCGGCCTACACAAATGTCCTTTCTTTGGTATTGTTCGTCGAATTGTTGAGCTCCTCAAGTTCTGAGTTGAGCTGCACGATTTTTGACAAACGCGTGCACTGGACAGGTCCGCTCAATCTGTGTGGTTCTTTCCTCAAAAGACCATTTCAGACACCAATCTACATGGTCTTCACATGATCTGACCAAGATTTTGTCTGGACTTTAAAAGAGACTGTGACCCTTTGAAAGAGTTTGTTTCGGCCTTTCTTCTCAGAGTAGTCAGATAGGAAACGCCGACCTCATCTAGCTTTAAAATACATATATGATTGACGGGTAAAAGTGTTTGTACAAACCTACTTACAGAAAATAAATCATTTATCATGCGACCACGGGAAGGTACTTTCTTGTTTCATTCTTTTCAGTAGTCGGGTTTTAGTTTTTAAACTTTTTTTTATTTAATTATTTTGGGGCTTATTTCAGTGAAATTTGCTAATTAAGCTCTTTCATTTGATACCACACAACTCACACAAGGCACCATCCCAAAATATTTATTTTTAAATTCATTACTTTATGTCCTCTAGAGGGCGCCATATTGAATTTAGTGTGACGTCACATAGCCTATAACCAGCGGACGGTCAAGACGCTTCTAACGATACCTCATTTGTCAAATTATTATAAGCACTTTTGAAGTTATGAGGGAACAGATGAACATATACCTACAATAATACATACGAGTACATACATACATACCGGTCAAAATCATAACCCTCCATTTTGCTTCGCCGTAGTCGGGTAAAAACTATGCGACATTGTATGCGACCGCTTCCACTAACGCCAAGCTATGTAGCCATGGAGCTGTTGTGCTCCATGTATGTAGCAGAGCGAGTGAGATGTGCTATAAATATGCGCCGCCGTGGGGTAGCTGTGCGAGGACGTTGCGCAGCTCGTGCTATGTGATGCATCGATAGCAGGGAAGGCACGGGGAATACTCTGCTCTGCACATAGCTATACCACTCGCGCGTCCATAGCTCCCATCTACGGCACGCATCCTTCCGTATAAAAAACATAGCTTTGTTAAACCGTTTCCACCAATGCTATGCTCTGTGGACGAATGAATATGATTAGTGGATATCAATCGCATCCACAGCAACGTAGCATAGCACATCTCTGATAGAAAAGCAGCCTAAATACGGCACAACGAGTTTCGGCTGTGTATAGCGTTGTCTCCTTCAAACATTTTTCGAGACACATTTACATACAAACAAGTTGTCAAACTTGTTTCAACAAGAAGATGTTGTTTATTACCTACACAATGTGATGTCAATCAATTGGTTAAAGGGCAAAATATTAGGAATGTCAGTGCGGAAAATTCATATGAATCTGAACTAACTGCCTGCCGCAAACCACAATATTTAACTCTGTCACATGTTGTCACAATTTTAACACTCGGATGTGGTACAGTACCTACTTATGCTGTCAGTGGTATCAATATCAGTGTAAACTGGCCTGCAAGCCCGGTTAAGCAGACGACAACCTCATAGGTTGAACTGCGAGATGCCATACACAAAAAAAAAAAAAAAAAAGTAAACTGGCCTCGCATTCTATTGAAACACCTGAAACTCCGTGCTACGCTTGTCTAACTCAAGGTCAATTGTTTTGCACGGACGTCCGACCTACTGTACCTTATTAAACATTTTCCATCAAAGAATAATAAACAAAGCATCATCAGTCACCAGAAACTTGCAACTCGCGCCATCACCAAACAAAAACCGAAACGTAATCGTTCACGTTTGACGTTAGAGCACGTTAAATTACCGGCGCGGAATCTTATTTATTTGACAGCGGGACGTAAGCCCGCCGCCTCCGGCCAGATTAAAGTTCCTTTCTTCAGATCTTTTACAACGACAGATTACCTTTTTTTGGAATGTCTAGAATGGAAAATAAATATTTCTGGAGTGTAAGTAAAAGTTTCAATATATTGGGTTTAGTCGTAAACATGTTGGTGATTTGTCACTGGCTGACTGCTGAGTGATTTCTTGATCTAATATTGTTAACTTTCTTTCTTTTCCCATGGGTGTTTTTCCCATTGTGGCGCAAACAGGGCGACGCTACGTCCCTTCAAAATCGTTTTTCGATCACTCAGGTGAAGATACCTTAGCCGAGTATATGTTTCTGTAACGCGTCATAAGTCACATCTATCTACGGCATGATTTCTATATCATTGTATAGGTATTGCAACCATTTGCAAAGCAGGGTGGCAGGGATATCGATGCGTAACCTTTTTCTTTCTCCTTTTTCTCTTTTTTATATACTAAATTAATCTGTGGAAAATGTTGTGGGTAGTATATTTGTTAAGCTTAATTTTAAGACAACACTGTTTATACTTAATACTCCTATACTACTATTTGTTTTCCCAAATATAATAAATAAATAAACCTGTTACCATGAATTCAACACATGATTCTTCTTCAAAATTTTCTACGTTATGGATCTCCCTATAGCGTAGCAAATTCGTCTTTTATTTATTTATTATTCGTCGCTTATAAAAAAAACACCGCGTAGGTATTGGCACGTTTCTATGGAACTGCTCGACGAAAAATTCCTTCTGCCACCCTGTAATTTAAAGCCATGTGTCTGTATCTTTACAAGAGTAAAATAATGTATAATCACGAGCGGTTTCAAAGCTTCTCCATGTTGCTCAATCTCCAATTAAAAGCAATATCATACTGTACAGGATTCGAAATACAAAAATGAACAGGAATATTGTAAAAATCACGATCACTGTTTTACAGAGTGCTATGTGACGTCATCATTTCCTTTCCAGTTTTATGTATCGTTATTTTACTTCTCAGAATTTTGTTTTATCAAATAAATTATGCAAATTAACTTTTACTGAGTTCACAGAACAATTTTGTCAGAGCAATTTTGAATGCGAGTTATTTTTAAAAATTTCTCTGTAAAACGCCCAATATATTTTTTTCTTATTATTATTATTTATTCAGATAACAGAGATCCATTGGGTTAGTAACAATAGTTTTAACCTATGTTAGTACGCTTTAAAATTAAGCAATATTATTTTTTCATCTGTGTTAATAAAATTAAAGCTTACCCACATTTCTACAAATAAAACAATTATTTTTTTAAATAAAAATAAATTGTACAAAATCTTTTTCAGTAAATATTTCTGACGAACTGGAAGTCGTTCTTAATCCATGGCAGTCATCATGTTCAGGGCTTCTACTTACTACCGAATCTTATATTTTTTAAAAGATGTGATACTATGGTTAAGTCATTAGAGGATTAAAGGTTTTACAGGTTTATTTTTTTGAAGACGTCAAGCAACTTGTACCTAATTTTTTATTACGAAACGAATAATTATTAAAAACTTTTTCCAGCCGTCATTCTGTCCCCAAGAGTAATGAATTTTTAACGATTGTTTTTCAAGGGCCACTCTTTGTAATGAGTTATTCAATTCAGAATAATTCTTATATATATACATTAATCTTAATTGCTACTAATTAATGTTCTGTGACCTTTGTAACGAAGCCTACGCTTTGACATTGTGAATTTATTATTAAGCCATTAGAATTTACACGTTTTATTAGCTGAAAAGCTAAATATTTTTGCAAACTATTTTTGTCAGACATCATATTTTAAGAGTATTAGAAAAAGGGCACAATTAAGAAAGTTTGACCAGGGAATTATCTTTTATCATTCTTGACACAAAAACTAGCATATCTCTGATATGGATTCAAAGGGATGAATTGCCGGCAAAACAATATATCTGTATATATCTGAGAATAAACTCAGTTTGATAGAGTAACTTTAATAGCAGAAAATAATATAATTTGTTTTTATTTCAACAAATCTCGTACGAAAAACTGTACCTTCCCAATGCGTCTGTTTCCAACTTATTACAAAATAACACGGACGAGGAATGTGTCAAAACTTCCTTCATTTACGTGTTCGAGTCATTTTAGCAGTACGTGCGTCCGACGTCCTTTCATATGGACTGTATGAATTAACTTTACAACATGCTGCGAGCAATTTGCTTGGCTACGTTTATATTTGGCAGAGTTTTTTCACCACTGTTTTTCTACCACTAGGTTAATAAAAAATATAACACAATGAATTTTAGTACATTACGTAACTTTAGTGCGCGCGCAATAAGGCGTGATTTTCTGTGTTTATGTGTACCTTTCATAACAGTAACATCCTTCATTAATTTATGCTACGAGAATAAAAAACCAAAGCCTGCTCTCTGCTATAATCGAACCAGAAAAAAAACATGTGTGGATCATCAATATTATAATTGACATTACAACATCCAAAAACATCATCCTCATCATGATTCTTCTTATCTATACAGGATGTTACGTAAAGGGTATATCAACACAAACGGGTTGAAGAGTGTATCTCGTCTAGAATCTGTGTTCAAAATTTCAGCTCATAAGCAGTAACTTTTAAAATGCTTAATATTTTTTTATTTAGATAGTTTATTAAATTGAAATCATAAAAAACGTGTCACCGCACTACGAGGGTCATTATCCATTATCTGTAGTGTGTCTGTGCGCCTAGTACACGCACATCACGCCGCCGCGCGCCAGTGGAGCGCCGTGATGTTGAAATAAAAAAATATTAAGCATTTTCAAAGTGAATGCTTATGAGCTGAAATTTTGTACAGAGATTCTAGACCAGATACACTCTTCAACCCGTTTGTATTGATATACCCTTTCCGTAACACCCTGTATACTAACCAGTGTAGCCCTCTTCTATGTTACGCCATCACAAACAATTCCCACCCCTCCATATTCATCCTTTAACCAAAACTATCTCACTCCTCCCAAAACCATAGCCTCTCCAAATATTTCAGGAGGTTCATTCTACCGTAATAGCCGAACATCATTCTATGTAACAGTGTCGTATTCGGGAGCATCGTTTTGGCAAATGTGCGCCAGTGACGAAGCCAAAGCTGCGTGCATTTATCTTGGCCTAAGTCCATCATAATAATTATTGTGGAACATGGTCTTTGTGTTCGCGGGAAGAGTGTTTATTTAATTGAAATGTTTTAAAAATAAAATTATCGTTTTCATATAATTTTTGTATGCTATCTCCTTTAATACCTTTAGTTACTAGAGACGATCCTAGCTGAATCAATGTTTAAATCTCCAACCCTTATGCCTTTTCTTTATAGGTTTTCCAATCAATTCTCTGAACTATTTTTGATTGTATTAGTTATGCAGAAAATTCGTACATGACGTGATAAAAATTACATACTGGTTTAAGTCCACGATCTTTACCCTCTCACTATTCTACTCATTGCGCAAATGATTGATGAGCTCTTCGTAAATTCATCCTAGACGTGAAGCAGTATTGATTGATAATTATACTTTAGAGATCCTAGTAAAGGCAGCAACTTCGCTAATTTTCATAAGTGTTCTTTTTTATTTAATTTTCTTCTGTTTCTCTCTTTTACTCGCTGATCGCATTCACAGCGCCCTCGCTTCACCTCGACCGCCCTAGGCGAGAACAAATACAGTGTTGTGTCGGCCCCTCCTTTTGTTGTTGTAACTTTTATGTACGGAAACGCTCTGTTATTACAAACCGACGTATTTTTATAAAGGATTTTAAGAGCACACAATACATGTTTACTTTATTTACTTTTATGTTATTCAAGGCTTTAGATTTAAAACTGTTAATGATTTTATCGTTCAGGATGACCTCATCCTGAACGATAAACTCACTAACAGTAAAAAAAAAAATAAAGCACCTGCTTTAATTTTTTTTTATATGTGTTTTAATTTTTTATTCGTTGAACCAGCAAATTATTGTCAACCATTCAGGTTTTCACAAACATTTTTAAGGCTTGTACTTGAACTTTTATTATTTCAATAAAACCGTTATTCAATCATCCAAGTAGCTACATGTACTACACAATTTTGTTTTGGAAGTTTCAATTCATGCTGCCTTTTTGAAAAACACTCGTTTTGACGTTGTTATAATTTTACTGAGATGCTTTTTTCATATCGGTGGCCAATCTATTCTACTTGACATGATTATGACTGACCTTGATGGCTTCGCGGAAAATTTAACGACACAAGAACCCTGAACCCCATCATAAAATAATTCATAATTATTGTTAGTGACGTCAATCCCATTAATAACACCCATGACGAAGCAGAATATAATAAGACTTTAACAATCTTTTCAACATGGCCGTATGCTAACAATGGTTTATAGTTACAAGGAATTTTCTATTCACAGAGTACCTACTTGCGAACTTCTAAGCCCCTTTGCTTTAGTTGACTTAAAATGATTGCGTAGTATATCTTTGTTTGTGTTTCTATTCTAGAATTGAACGGAGAATTAAAAGATTAATTGTAAACGGTTTTTATTTATAAAGCCGTATAAACCACTTGGAGATAAACACTGAATGAAGCACACGGTAAATATTAGTTTCTTTAACCTGATTGTGATATGTTCGCCGACGAATGGAGATCAGAATGTCTGGAGTATAATTGAGTGATGACGTATGTCTATCGAGTATATTTTATTTTATATTCTAAACATTATATTCCACTAACGTAATTGGCTTTTCCCGTGTTATGTCAAAATAAAAATAATAAATAATTTGACACATTAAAAACGGCCATATTTCATACCCAAAGTTTTGTAAAGAAAAGACAATAAATTGACAGCTGAAAGTTTAAACTCGGCAAAAGTAAAATTTTGGCACTACTTATTCATTAAAACCTTGAACTCCTACAAACTCATCAACGTTGTATATTTTACCAAACTTCCCTAATCATTGAAACTATTCCAATTAACCGAAGAAATATCTAAATTGAAAAGCGAAATTGCTTTGAATTCTTGACGATCTACATCCAAATAGGAAAAACGTTCCTGTCGGGAATTTGAAATCCCACTCACCGGGAAATTAAAAAACTTTCAAACCACTTTGGCAAACTTCATTACCGAGATCCACAGGGTAGTTCCATCCTTCAAAATGTATAACGTTTAATATAGCCGCTATTTTTACGTTGCGTTACTATTTTAACTTGATGCAACTGGATTCGTGAGTTTAAATTGGTCCGGGTTTAATTACCTTTTTTGTGCTGCCCGAGTCAGCTTCTGTTTACGCGAAGCTCTGTAAATATAGAGAAGTAATTGAACGTACTGTATTTTTATTTTAAAACTTGTTTTTTAAAAGTAAATTTTACAAAGAAGGAATAATAGAACTAAGTACCCAAAAATTTTTGGCAATTCACCTCAAAAATTAGATGCTATCAGTTCGAATTTATAGTTTACTTTTGTTAAACCCTCACATGGTTAGGGAAGGTTTTAAAGCCGAATCACATTCTTAGAACTTACCAAACTGAAAAGCATAATATTCGTTAGAGCCGTAAGTGTTTTAAAAGTCCTGTACCTGTCCTGTCCTGTGTGTCCTGAATACTTTCTACATATAAAAAAAAAACTCAATAGGTAGGTACGCATAGTACTCAAAGCATATAAAAGCCTTCATAGTTTATACCACGGTTCGTTTGACAATAGAACACATGGTTGAAAAGCTTCATATTTATAAACTGCAGCTATTAACCGTTGATGAACATTCACGTCATGACGGAAGGCCCGTACATTTCCGCGTACGCCTCGTTACTTCAAACCGACCATCCGTTGGTAGCGAAGTGGGTCAAAGTCCTGGTGTTTTTTCATTCGAATGTCATTATGAGTTATAGCAAAAATAAAATTGTTTTAAGAAGTTGGTGACAGAGTTGGTTTATTCATTTTTGCGGTCAAAAGAACTCAGCTATAATACATATTTTTGGGTATAAAACTTTTTTAATAGATGATAATTTACATTTTTTTTAAGTGTTGAGGGTTGAGGCACCAACAGACGATTTTCCCTCTATGCAGAGGGTGGCCCTAAAAACCACAGCACATAGTGACGTAGCGACAAGGGGGCAACACTTCCTGACGTGCTTGAGGAGTGGAGAGGTATTCCATGGCTATCAGGACAATCCCGGAAGTACAGTTAAGATCCCTACCAGCACTTTACTGGAATACTTTCTTCCTTCGAGCACGTTTGCTTTTGCGAATCTCTACTCCAGCCAGCCAATAAAGGCAAGCAAGAGGTGGCCGGAGCTCTGTTCCTCGTCAGTGTTCCCTCTGGTTGGTCAATAAAGGCAAGCCAGAGATGAGGAACAAAACTTCTCTCGGGAGATAGGGTCCGTGGAGTCGCTACTGCCCAACAGCTCGCCACTTACTGCCCTGCGAGTTTCTGTATCTTTCTTGTTCTGGCTCCTTATCCTAGACCTTTTTCAGCAAAGTATACTCCATCGGCACAGACCCAGTGTTCAGGAGCGCGCCCCCACCACTACGTCAACGTAGGGAATCGGGTCGGGATATAAATGACTTATTGTATTTTTTACTAGCTGCGCCACGCGGTTTCACCCGCATAAGTTTCGGTCCCGAGGGAATATCGTGATAAAAAGTAGCCTATATGTTATTCCAAGGTGTTAGCTACCTCAACACAAAATTTTATTAAAATTGGTCCAGCCGTTTGAGCGTGATGAAGTAACAAACATATTAGTGTGATTTTCCATATTGTCAATTTCCATAGCTCATTAATTCCAGAGTATTAATTGTTGTTAACTATAATATGTTTTGTAACATATTATAGTTAACAACAATTAATACTCTGGGAACTATTATCGCAACAACAATTTCCACACGGCAAGGTTTAATCGTTCACAAAGCGGAAGAGATCAGTTACGTAATAATGATCCAATAAATATCTCGGTTTTCTATCGCTAATGTTCCTCCCCCAAGGATTAGGAGCTCGAAGCTATATCAACAGGAGATTAATTTTGTATTAATGTCCGTAATAGCATTATGGGATTCGAGTAGTGTTCGTGTATTAATATTTGATGTTGCTTGAGTTTATTTTTGCCCTTTTGCAGATGAGTGTCAATAAGTTATTATAGTAGCGTAAGACTAAAATTACCTACGTTATTATATCGAAATAAAAGTAATTGATTAATATCTTCACAACAGTCGTCTGCAGATATATAATAGAATACTCTTTATTATGTACACCATATAAATTATAGACATAAATATATAAATACATATATAACTAACTAGTTGTTATGAACCCATGAACTTAATTCATTCATTTGGATAACATAAATTCCTCAGCTCTACTAATTGAACCCTGAAATGGTTGTTGCACAAAGCTTTAAAGTGTTTACAGATAACTGGCACCTGCTATCATGTTTTAGCTCCCTGACATAATTTAATAAGCACTTACTAATTTGTAATTATAGTATCATTTTTGCACAGTACAAAAACAAAACATAAAATACAAACCGTTATTAATACCTTCTATTTTATATACAGGGTGAATTTTTCAAGTGGGCGTGGATGGCCAAATTCTAAACTATGAGGAATAGCGAAAAGTACTCAAAGGAGTCGCGGGCTCGATTTTGACAAAAACCAAAATTGCGTCATTGGATTTTTGAAAAATCAATATTTCTAGCCAGGAATCGAACCTGTTGATTTTGAAAAAAAAAACACACACTGTATTATTACACTATTTGGTAGTGTCCCTAATAAGGATCAAATTCTGGGAAGTAATGACATACGGCAAACTTAAGGAAAATGCTGAATTTTAATAAACTGCTTCATATTTCATACCTTGTTCGAAATGATGCTCAATATTTTTACTACCGAAACACTCGTAGCGCAGTCACCTTCAAAAAATTATGTTCTAAATTCAAATTTTTTATTGCAGTACAATCCTTGAGACGTCGAATCCAGCTATGTATTCAAAAACAATTGTCATAATTTTGAACAATTAATCAGTTTAGGTTTAATAGGTAGGTAGCATAAGAAAATAAAAAAGTATTTTGATAAAAATGAGCTCTTTCCTTTAGTTTTCCGAATGTCATTACTTCCCAGAATTTGATCCTTATTAGCGACACTATCGAATGGTGTAATAATACAGTGTGTGTTTTTTTTTCAAAATTAACAGGTTCGATTCCTGGCCAGAAATATTGATTTTTCAAAAATCCAATGATGCAGTTTTAGTTTTCATCAAAATCGAGCCCGCGACTCCTTTGAGTACTTTTCGCTATTCCTCATAGTTTCGGATTTGGCCATCCACGCCCACTTGAAAAATTCACCCTGTATACAATGATTTAATTTATGTGAAAAATTTAACAAAAAAAAATTGACCGGGGTATCACGCGCATCGGCGAATGAATGTCTGTGAGTAAAAATAATGACTGTCAAATCACCTTTGTTTTCACGCCAGGTCGACATAAAAACACATTTTTTTTTATTTTCTACTTCAATAAATCTAAAGGCGACTAAAAATTAGAATAGTAATTCTATATTCATGAAGCGAGAGTAACCAAATAACTTTTTTGATGAGAAAACTTCGGAATGATGGAAAGAACGAAAGACAAATATACATGAATGGAATCTGTTTGCTGAAGAAATGGAAACATTTCTTTGTGGGACACCTCAGAGGATGAACTTTGGTAGTTTTGAATGAGGACAAACTTTCAGAAAGTAGTCCTCGGCTTATCGGTGGTTCTTACAATTCATAGGGGCCTAATGGAATCCCATGGAGTAGGAGTTAGCTTACTCCATAAGCCAAGACATATGGACTTATGTGGTGACATAGAATAGTACAAAATAGTAATGAAACAAAACCTATGATTATAACAATGAACATTCGAAGAATAATTAATCAATCAAGTTATGACTCCAAACGTTCAAGACATAAAACATACATAATTTTATAAAGAAAAGAATTGAAACATCTTTTTAGCTAACTCAGTATATGTATACTGAGTCAGCTAAAGAGATTTTTTTCTTTTCTTTATAACTTAGGTAAACAACGTTCAAACCGTTCTACAAAAATCTCCAAGCAATTCTAGAACAGAAACTACACACAAAACAACGCAAAGGTAAAACCGAATGAGATAACTGGGCACCGCATTACCCACAATTTATTGCTAATCGCTAAATCCGAACATAATTCGCTCGATTCGAATCGAAACCAGCCACCGATGGGTTTAAGTGACCACGCATTAATTTAGAACATCGCGAGTTATTAGACCGAAATTAATTGCATCCGACTAATTATTCGAATGGTAATTTTGATTTGACGTGTACCGCTATTATGCGGGGGTAGGTAAACTCAGTGAGAGGTGTCAAATATCTTGTAATTCCAAAATAATGATGTTATTTTGACGTTTGAAAAGCGGCCGATGAGTTTTGATATGGCATAGAATGGAATCCCGATGACAAAGACGCAGATGCGAAAGTTATCGTCATGCAGGTTTATTCAAATAGGCTCGAATTATCATAAAATTAATAAAAAAAACCTATTATGTTATGAAAGTTCCTATTGTTTAAATAAATACAAGTTGCCATTTTTTATTTATTTACCTTAAATTAAACAGGTACAGTCACAAATAAAAAGAATAATACTCGTATGATTAACATGTTGCGTCCCCCAAAACCTTCCCTGGCTTCATCTAATATTGTCATTAAGGGCGGAATTGTTCCAGAAACAGAACCCTGTGTCATGTCCGACCGGAAGTAGCGTGTATTTCAGGCTATAACAAAAAAACGGACCGGAAGAACCACAACGCTATTGTGAGGTCCCAAATAGCAAGTGACATTAAATGAAAATTGCTGCGAAGTTCCCACGTAAAAGTTTTAGAAGAAAGGGATCATCATGGGGCCCATGTTGTTCGAATAGTTGGGACGTGTTTCCGACTTGGTATGTGTGTTATGACAATTTTTTTACGCCGAATCGGTTGCTTAAGGAAAAAAACAGAGTATATGGATCGAATACTTTATTATGTGGCACGAGTTTAAGGAAATGGAGGGGAATGGATAAATTGTGTGCGCTTTTATGTGTTAAATTGTTGTCTTGTCGAGCCTGCTTTGTTTTGTAGAGTCTTAAAACCCTCATAAGATATTTTTATAAAGAGCACCATTAGAGAAAATTTCGTCATGCTTACTGTTACCCAGTTCAACATAAGACCACAAGAAACCATTCCCATGAACCAATTTGCCATACACCTACCAAAAACTTGACTATTTTACTTTCCATTTCAGTTCATCGACATTTAACACGAGTCGAAACACGTCAAATTCCCACAATCGAGCGCACACAACGCGACTTGGCAACTTGTTACCCTGAAGCAATTAAATCGATTCGGCATTCGAGTCACGTTCAGAATTAATGTCCGAGAACGTATCGGTTCGCGCTTCGTGTTTAGACGATACCTGCGACGTTTAATGTATTGGATTAGTCGTGATATGTGTGCCGGTGCTTAGTAGTTTAGAGTTTCTGTTTTATCTAGTTAGGAGTAATCTTCTAATTTCGCTTGCGAAGGGGAAGCGCGCTGCATTGATAATTTTGAATGGAATTTAAGAGATTGGTTCGTTTTCTGAAACTGTTTTAGTATTCAGGATGAAGAAGAAGTTTAGATTGGATGAAGGATTTATAGTCTGCTCCTACTTGCAGAGAAATAAGTCTTTAATTCCTACTACATAGGTACTGGGTCAATCATAAATCAGTGCAATTTTTTCAGCCTGTCCCTCTTACCATAGACTACTTACTTACTATCATTAAGCTGCATACGGCACTGTGAGCAGTGGAGAGTTCCTCCCGGTCCAAATGTGTGTAATGTGTCCTTAACTGTTTTTATCTGCTTTTCTTTTTGTGTGCGTTGTTTTTGTTTGTTTTATTTTTGATGTGTTTGTAAAATGTGTGTGTTGTGAAATATGGACATTGTTCTGAATTAAATGTTATTATTATTATATTATATCTAACATAGTTTAAACTTTCATTACTGTCTTCAACTTTTTCCTTAACTCGTACGTTCGATATTAGTTTGTAGGAAATTGTATTATGAACTTACTGTCTGCTGTCTTTTAGCAGAACTAAGTATAACTGCCACATAGGTTACCTAATGATCCATTTATCTGTTTCCTGTACGGTGAGTGCAGGATTTCCAACGTCTTTTCTTTGTTAAAGCGCTTTTGCTCTACTTTCTAAGAAGAACGTGCTCACCTTTATTTATTAAAGTTTCTAAATCTTTGAAGAATACAAAACATATATTGTTATCATGAGTGAAATTTTACGCGTGTGTTTCCTCAAGGCATAAATTCAGTTGATGTACAACAATAACATTTATATTGCCAACAAACGCTAATCTCCCTGCAAAGCCACGGGATCATGGCATCACTCCCTAAGGACCTTCTTGGAGGTTATAATAATATTAAAGATGATGATAGCATTAAATATTTAGATGCTTAAACCAATGTTGGACTAAGTCCTGACATAAATAACTAAATTGAACAATCAAGCATAGATTATGGTAACCCAAATGTCAGTGCGGGCCATATATCGGGTGATTGCGAATCATATTGTGTTGTTTCATTTTCATTTGAAAGCGCACTCGTCAATGCACATTATTATTTCATAGAATTTTCCGTCGATTTGCTGCAATCGATTTCAGTCGAATTAGTCGTTGCAATTAGTTACAGTGTTTCATTTTGAACTCCTGTCATTGACTGGTACAGTCACGAGCATAAGTATGTATACCCTTGACTTTATTCAAAGGCGATTTTCTCCTTTATTTACTAATGAAATTTTATGTTATTACAAAAATAGTGTTTTCGAACCCATAAGTTTATGTAAAGTGTCGTATTTCAACGTTGCATTCGTTATTTCACGAAAAAATTGCAATAGAAAGTTGCCAAGTGTTGACATATTATTGCTCGTGACTGTACGTAGGTAATGTCTATTATTGTGAGTTTGGGATTAACTTTTTAACCCCCGACGCAAAAACGACGGGGTGTTATAAGTTTGACGTGTCTCTCTCTGTGTGTGTGTGTGTGTGTGTGTCTGTCTGTGGCATCGTAGCTCCCGAACGGATGAACTGATTTTGATTTTGTTTTTTTTTGTTTGAAAGGTGAATTAGTCGCGAGTGTTCTTAGCTATGTTTGAAGAAAATCGGTCCAAGATGGCCGCCGCCAGAAAATGGCGGATTACATATTTTTTCACAACTCCCTCAATATGGGTATCAAATGAAAGGGCTTGACAAGTAGAATACCAAATACTATGATAAATTTCAAAACCAAGATGGCCGCCACCAAAAAATGGCGAATTATATTTTTTTTTCATAATTCCCTCAATATGGGTATCAAATGAAAGGGCTTGACTAGTAGAATACTATACAATATTACAAATTTTAAATCTAAGATGGCCGCCACCAGAAATGGCGAATTCACAGAGGAATACGTTAGTATGGAATGAACGCCAACGACCACGAGTACCTAACTAGCTTCGCTTCACTGTGGTAAAAAACTTTTTAACAAAAAAAAAAAAACCGACTTCCAAAAAAACACTACAAAGTGAAAAATAACTTTAATTTCGGAAGTCGGTGTCTTTGGATCTGTATTTTAGTTTTTTGCCACCGACTTCCGAAATTAAAGTTATTTTTCACTTTGTAGTGTTTTTTTGGAAGTCGGTTTTTTTTTTTTTTTTAAAAGTTTTTATTTCACGCTTTTTAGAGTGGGTCTGCTTATAATTTATCTCAGTTACAATAGCCTAGTGTCAACTTTCTCATCGCCTTTTACAAAATATTGCTTTTACCGATGCAGGGAAGTTAATTGTTGAAGAGTTCTCCTGGTCCACCATCAGCTCCATATCACTATTCACATTGTGACGAGCATAAATTGCTTAGCAACCATGTTAAAGTATCGAATCGCAACCCGTGAAATAGTACGGAGATATTATTGAGTAGTTCCGGTGGCCATCTGTGGTCTTCATCATCAGTTCCACTTCACCAAATGGTGCTTTCCGAGAGCAAATGCACGAGTGTTACTATAAATAATTTTGAAAGAATTTTCTTTTAACTCCAAGCCGTTGAGGAGTTGTACCTTCCATCATCAGCTCATCCACCTGAGATGATGATTATCAGATGCAAATACTTAAACAGCTTTACAAAATATATGAAAATGGTACTATGTGCCTATACAATTTGAAGGTTGCCCTCGATTTCCCTGGGATCCCATCATCAGATCCTGACCTGATGATCATGCAACCACTTGGGAAGTATACCCTTTCAAACAAAAGAAAAATTTTCCAAATCGGTCCAGGCGTCTTCGAGAAATCGGGGAACATACATAAAAAAAAAAAAAAAGATTCCGACGAATTGAGAACCTCCTCCTTTTTTTGAAGTCGGTTAAAAAAATACGTACAGCTGCGCAGATTTCGGCTAATCACATGTGGATCGTATAGTATGTTTACTAGTAATATAATATTATAAAGTTTAAAAAGCAAGAAATAAAAATTAAATTAAAAATTTAAAAAACCCCCGACTCAAACAAAAACCTCTAAAAAGTAAAATAATAATATATATTAGCCCTTTAAGTTTAATATAAGTTGCAGGAAATATTTTGATCCAAGCGTCCTCATGTCGGGGGACGGCTAATGAAAACGCCAAACAGATGAGGCTTAAACCCAGCAATAATGAATGTAGCTATTGTAGAAACATAACTGCTGTTAACTTCCAATTTTCATTAGCCGTCCCCCGACATGAGGACGCTTGGATCAAAATATTTCCTGCAACTTATATTAAACTTAAAGGGCTAATATATATTATTATTTTACTTTTTAGAGGTTTTTGTTTGAGTCGGGGGTTTTTTAAATTTTTTGAGAATCAAGCTGTAGATAGTAACTCTAGATTGGTCGATAAGTCTACTGGACAACAGTTTGAAAAAAATCACGCACAAGATCTAGATTTGGAGACTAATCAGTCATCCAGGCAACCACAAATACATTCTTGATATTTTACACTGTCTTAAATGAAAAAAATAAATCAATACCTAAATGCAACTTAACCCAAATATATTGCACTATCACACGTTTAATTACACACACCCCGTTTTAATCCCGAACACCTTCAAACATATTCACACCCAAGAATCCCTTCACCAAATTAACAGGACGTAAAACGCATTAACCGCTACCCGATTTAACAGGCGTAAATTTGAAATATTCATGCGTTCAAATTAATGGCCGCACCTATAAATTAGCGCCGATACAACCACTATCACCTGGGCTACATATTAAAGGGTCTTTAAAATCCTCTCGCAAAATTCTCCGCATAAACGCAAACGACATATTTCGGTCCCTTTTTAGGGAACCGTAGCTCATGCGGATTGGAGACATTAAATTTGAGGATGTAGTGGGAGGGTTACAGAAAGTCAAGTAATTAAGGGTCGAAAATTATGTTTTAAGTTTGTTGATAGTAATGACAATTTATAAGGTTTGTTAAATTTTAGGGCATGGTTATAATTTTGACTTGGGCACTGGGTTTTGGTGGAAGCGCTTTTTATCTTGATTATCTAGTTGTAGCATATGTGATACGATATTTAACCTTTCCAAACCAAGAACAATTAAGGGCGTAATTATGAATGTCCAGATTCCTAGTTCAATAGTATCTATGTTCTCAAACAATGCAATTTCATCAACCAGCACAAAGTTGTTCTACGGTCCGTCACCCACGCTCATACACGCACCTACGGAGATAAAACTAAAACAGGGTGCTTTAAAACAAACGGCTTGCGTTTATGTGGCACACATTGTTCTAAGCTTCTCGCGTCATTAACTTGAGATTCGTTTGCTTTAAACGATTCTACAGCTTTAAATTCATCAGAAATTTTGTTTTTGTTTTCTTCAGTGAATATTAATATTGATAAGAGTTCGGAATTTCACTTTGTAGCTGAAGTGATGTCACCTTTGAAATCATGAACACATGAGTAATCACACTAATATTATAAAGGCGAAAGTTTGTGAGTGTGTGTTTATATGTTTTTTACTTCTTCACGCTCAAACGGCTGGACCAATTTTGATAAAATTTTGTATGGTGGTAGCTGACACCCTGGATTAACATATAAGTTACTTTTTATCCCGATATTTCCACGGGACCAACATTTACGCGGGTGAAACCGTGGGGCGCAGCTAGTTGTTCATAAGAGTGTAAACTGATGAATTCTCTTTGTTGGTCTCAATAAGCGGTGTACTCAAACCAGTGTTTTATACTTACACATAAAATAAATATCATCACGCCTTTTTTCTCAGAAGGTTTAAGCAGAGGTGACGTTTAACAATTGGTGTTTCAAATACGCAGTTAAAAAAATATTTTATAGGATAAAAACACTTTGTCTTAGAGATATAGAAAACATAACTTTGACAATTAATACAATGGAAACCACTTTTCACATACCTGATCCAATTTATAATTTACTCTTCGATGGAAATAGTTTTTTATTCTCCTGCAAGATTATATTTCAACGGTTTCCAATTTGAATATCGATGTTTTTGCATTTATATATGACTACAGTGTGGAGTGTCACAAAAGTATACTTCTTTTGAAATAAAAAGGATTATTACACGTTTATACTACAGTTTTATTATTCTGTTGCTCTGAGCTTTTTACGATGCTCGGTCGAATAAAATAATCCTAAAGTTCCTTTTTTATCTTTCATACTACTTTGAATATTGTATTAAATTATTTGGTCTCTGAGGATTCCAACATAAATAAATCAGATACATTAGTATCTAGTCAGAGTAACAAGCTAACTTTTCTTTGAAAGTCAAATGTTGTTGAAATATGAACAATCAGTTTCTTTCATGAATACCGTATTAACGCGAAGATTTGTTTTTCTTTTCAATATTCATATTTACAATCCGATTAGACCGCCTGCAACTTTTGTTGCCTATGGAACTATTAATTATATTATTTAAAAATAGCCTAAAGCATTAACATGTAAATCCAGACATTGCAAAGAATAAAACAGTTATAAAAGCTTATGACATGCTCAGTGGACTTCTTTTGACTGAAATGATATTAAATGACATTTACTTACTTTTAACCGACTTCAAAAAAGGAGGTTCTGTATTCGACCCATATGAAGGTATGTATGTATATATGTATGTTTGTATGTCCGCGATTTTCTCAAAAACTAATGAACCAATTTTAATCATTCTTTCACGAATGTGATACATACGAAGTTATATGCATAAATTGCTGCATGTCCGGCATTTTTATGCGAATTTTGACAATTCTTCTAGTCGTTGTCTTCAATTCTTCAATGCACTAGTGTTAATTGAATTTGTGTGGGGTAGGTTACAACTAAAAAGTGAAAAATAAAAAAAAAATACAAAAAAAAACAACCGACTTATAAAAAAAACCCTACAAAATGATAAATAACTTTAATTTCGGAAGTCGGTGTCAAAAAACGAAAATGTGGAACCAAGGACACCGACTTCCGAAGTTAAAGTTATTTATCATTTTGTAGTTTTTTTTTTTAAGTCGGTTGTTTTTTTTGTAAAAAAGTTTTTGTAAATAGGTTTTAACATATATGATGACAATGATAGATTCACTATCACACCATCATCATCATCTTCTTAACTATCAACAGTCTAACTAAAACCAGTCTTCTGAAACAGGTTACTTACATGTACCTGCTCAGTGACCAGTAATTGGGTGGACTCTCCTAAGCTATTAGTAAGATCAAAGACCTTTATGGAACGGTTCGATGGACCCGGACCCTTACATTGTCGGCATTGTTGTAATATAGTATAAAGGTAGCTCCGTACCCTGTCTTGATTATTTGCGATTTCTAAAGGACTGTTTTTGATTTAATTATTTCTTTGATCGTTAGCCGGAGGGGACTAAGAAGGGCTTGTTTTGGGATCTATTTTTGATTTTCTGCGTAAATGGTCAGATCTAAATTCAGGTACTTAGTGCCGAATTTAAAATGACTCTTGCCCTGTTTGTCTATAAATAGCAATTGTAGGCTATTTTTTCTTTTGTTCTTTATTTTAAAAACACGTTGATCATTTATTTAGTTACGAGTATTTGACTTAAGATTGATTTTTACAACGCGAGATAATTTTATCCGAGGAATAATTTTGAATTTTTGACAGTTCTTCCATACAAAAACTGTCAGACATCAATGTTATTCCACGAATAAAAATTATCTGTCGATTGAGAAATCAGCCTTTAGCGACATACAAGAATAGTGAAATTTTATGTATCGTTAATTTGAACGATAATAAATTGAAAATACACGTAAGCACATAATATTTACTTAGTACAACTAAGTAAGACTTTATTCATATCTATAGGTGATACTAATTGTGCTTGACGCAAAAAAATTTACTGAAATACTACGGGTTAATTGAATTTTCGATTAAAAAATCGTTTGATTCTACGTTATTTTTACGCCACGCGATCATGACAGGAATTCTACTCGATAGGTATGGAGCGAGCTATGCTCGGAGTCTCTTTGAAGGATAAAATCAGGAATAAAATTATCCGGAAAAGAACCGGAGTTACCGACATAGCTTGCAGAGTAAGCAAACTGAAGTGGCAGTGGGCTGGCCATGTCTGTCGAAGGACTGATGGCCGGTGGAGCAGACGAGTCCTGGAGTGGAGACCGCGTACCGGCAAGCGTAGTGTGGGACGCCCCCCAGCTAGATGGACGAACGACCTAAAGAAGGTGGCTGAGGTAGACTGGATGCGGAAGGCGGAGGACAGGGTGCTGTGGCGCAGTCTGGGAGAGGCCTATGTCCAGCAGTGGACTGCGATAGGCTAAGTTGGTTGGTAACTTTAGCTGTTATACCTAATAGTAGAACTTGACTAACCTGTGAACCTAATGAACATTTTTAGGTGCCTAATTTCCCAATAAAAATTACATAGGTAAGGAATGCGTTTCGGTATCAATCGCAGAAGCCAGCATTAGTCTATTTATAGGATAGTATAATATAGATAGTTATATAGTTATTCTGAGGGATAAAAGAGGCTGCCCATAGAAAGGACAGCTACTTGACATTGTGTCATGCCTCGGGAAAGATATCTAGCAAGACAAGTACAAATAGGAGAGTTAATAGCTCCTATTGTCGTCTTAGTGGAGTTATTTAATGAAGATAATAACGTCACTGTATTGGTTATTAACCCAATTTGTATCTATCTTAACAAAAAAATAAGCTGTCTCAAAGAGAATCTTGCAAGCTAGTTCATTCAACAAAACAATCCTAGAATCAAGCACCATTCAAGTCAAGATCAATATGGAAATGTCGATTATAATAACAAAAGTGAACTAAAGCGTTACAGAAAGGGTCAATTCAACCCTCTTTCACGAAAAGGTCATAGGTGAGGCATCAGAATTCCGTTCAAGAGACCAATTCACCGAATGCCGAATTAACTCTCCCTTTTATCGTCAATTGGCTCGTTCGCTTGTTTTTCATAATTGCTTTGTAAAAGGCATTCGATTTCGATTTGATATTGTTGTTGGGATTTGATGGATTTATCTCTTTTTGATGTACGCCATTCAAATTTTTATTTTTTTATAAGCCTACACTGTCCCACTGCTGGGCAAAGGCCTCCCCTAAATCCTTCCAGGAACTCTTTTCCCGCACCACCTCGAACCAGCCCTCGTGGTACGCGTCCAGGTCATCTCGCCACCTCTTTCTGGGCCGGCCTCGGCGACGCCGTCCATCTTCAGGCACCCATTCTGTGGAGATTTTTGCCCAGCAGTCATCGTGCGTACGGCTGATGCCTTTCAAATAGAATTTTAATTTTATCAATTTACTTTACTCTTAGTAATAAGATAAGAGAAGCAATATGAGCGAATTAACATTCGAAATGACAGTAATTTGTAACCTGTTGTAAGTTCTTCGAATTGCAAAATAAATGATTTCTGAAGAGAATTCGAGGAAACGAGACGAATCTAATCAAAGTTTGTTTGTATACTCGGTCTTATAGATTTCTTCTGTTGAGACTGACTTTTGGGACATTATGACGGAGTTATTCAGCGGCTTTCGGAAAAAGCGGAGGAATTTTTCGACGCCATATTTTAGTTTGTTAATAGTTTATATTTAAATTTTAATAGTTTATTCGTTTATTTGGTATTAGAAAAGGCTAATTTTCCTAAAATAATATTAATTATTATCTCTCTGCGCCATACTAGTATTACAGAAAACATTAAGTTTTATTCTACGTAATACGTAATACTGCTACTTTATTTCTAATTAGTAAACTGGTAATACGTTAGCCCGGGCACTACAGACACCGTGGTAATTACTTAACCTAATTCCTGCTAGCCGAGTAAATTCTAGGAAGATTACTTTGAGTAATCTATCTGTAGAAAGCCTCAGACAGAACTCGTTAGCTATAATAATCTAAATATTTTTTCATGACATAAAGTTATATAGAATAATTGTATGTCATCTTCAGACTTGCCTTAATAGAATAAATGGATTTCTCTGGAGCATAATTTCAAAATATTCCTATTTCTTGATAACGTCAGACTTTCTAACATATAGCTTATGGAAAATGTCGCAGACACAGACCTATCAAACTCAAACTCAAAGCATTTATTTCAATTAAACCAATTACAGGCACTTTTGAATTGTCAAGGGGTCGGTCAGTCAGAAAGATGAAGCTAGTTGCCCGTTCCAAAGCGTAGGTATCTATGGAGAAGAACGGGCAAGAAACTCCATGGACACTCTTTTAAATCAAAATAATATGGTTACAAAGTATTGGTTACATCATTCATGTTAAAAATTATACATGTGAGAACGATGCAGAACGTTAAAAGCGTCCATAATGAAAATATGAGAAAAAACAACAATTCAAGTATTAAATTAAAATAAAATAAGCCATGGCAGCAAAGAGATGGCCAGTCCCTACTGACGGCGCCCGCTCACGAACATGACGCATGTATTAGCACCATTCAGCTCAACCATTTTGAAGGGAGCTAAATGATCCAACACATGCGCCACCATCAGCGAGACAATTGAGTGAGCATGACATACTCTCAGCCGCCAGGGCACATTCAAGTCAATGAAAGACTTCTTATTTATCTCTTCCGAATTCGGTTATATATTTCCTAAGATAATAGACTATAAAGATCATTTTATAAAGAAGGCCAACCGACAAAACGCATTACCAATACAGCAACGACCGTCCCAAAAGTACCTAATTTTCATAACATAATCTCCACGATTAACTTTTTAGGTCATCCGCTCTCACCTTTTCATTTGTCCGTGAGCAGAATTGTTCGTGATGTTTTTAGATACACGGACGAAAAAAGTGGCATTTCATAAAATTGTCACACTGTCCATTTGACTAAACACGAAATGGCTGCGGGCGACGCGACGCTACACGGCCCTTCATTAGGACACCGTTTGATTATGTTAGTAGTACCCACGTAGGTGTACTGTAACCTTTTCCGCCTGTTGGGACTTACTCTGTGGTATCTGCGTGTAAATCAATAGTGCTTCCGTTGGAAGTATTTGTTTTATTGTATGGTGGTTGTTTTGTAAGTTATTACATCTGAGCTAGGAATAATATTTAAAATTAAACTGATTTCAATTTATACCTCCCCTAAAAGAGCACCTACAGTCAAACGGGGTGAACAGGGATGCAGGGGTGAATCGGGACAAAACTTTAAAAGGGAATTTTACATTAAAATAATATAGTTTGTAACCAGAAAGGACCCCAATGTGTTTACTGTAATTTAATTAACGATTACGTGCCCTTATTGACAACAAACTATATTATTTCAACGTTAAAATCCATTTTAAAGTTTTGTCCCGATTCACCCCTGCATCCCTATTCACCCCGTTTGACGGTACCAATTTTGTTAACTTTAGTAATTATTAATTAATGCAATCCACTAAATTTAATTCTCTTTATTGAATATTCAAATTCTCAAATAAAGTAAAAGCTTCCAAAGAATATGACAAAACTCAACCTAAAGCGACGAACAAAATCGAAAAAGTGTGATTTGTAACGCTGTGCTCGGAGAATTCTCATAAAAATTGAAGAAAACAGAAACGCAGCGACATTCGCGAAGCGGTAACAGAAATTGTATAAAAGATTTCAAACGTAAAAGTTCATTCGGGAATGTGATTTAAACAAAATAGATACAAACAACGACAACAGAGCAATGTGGATTACTCTTTACCCGTTGTTTGTAAAAAGCCATATTTTAGGGCAATTTGTATTTATAAAAGTTGAAACTTTTGCTCGCACCAATTTATGGACCACATACATCCCGACACAAATAGAGCATTGAATGCAAGCAGCGATTATTTTAGTCCGGTTTCCAGCGCAAAAACCAATAGCTGCAAACATAACCATAGAAAACGTTGATCCAATTTGGGATTCTATCAGCAACTTTGAATAGATTGTAGGGTTTATAAAAAAAAATACTGCCAATGAAAAGCGTTGAAACCACACTCGCTTTGTTTACCACAGATTCGTAAGGGACAAAAACAAACCTGAAAAGTAAACACTCATCTAATAAATAAAAGGTAGGACGACCATTCGGTGGCTCACCCTAATCTAGAACGTACAAAGATTTAGGAACATGTAAATATTAAAAGAGGCTCTCAAGTGCTAGGAATGTAGTATTACTCCTTGTTAGTTTGTGGATTAGGACGAGTGGGATTAATGACAGTTGCTTTTTATCCCACGCTAGTCGTAGGTACTTAATTCCCAATTCAGATAGAACTTTATAAATTTATTTTGTTTGACTAAGCTCAAAACGGGCTAGCCTGGTATCACTGTAGGTCTACAACCTTATTGTAAACTGTGCCATGTGTTGGATCAGTCTCTCTTATCCAGCAAGTAATTTCATACTATTAACTGTTTCATTTTACATCTAAATCATTAAAAGTTTACTTGTTAAAATAATGTTTTCCTCTTAACACAATGAACAAAAAAAAAAAAATAACTGAATCTAAATCAGAAGTTGGAAACCTTTTAAGAAGGAACAGATCTTGTATAAGAAAATAAGTGAGTTCCCCGAAATAAAGCGTTTATCCGGGTAGAATGCCCCGGTAATACTTACACCCGGGTATTCGATGTACCCGGGAAAGTGAAACGTCAATTTAACGTTGTACTGGAAAAATAAAACCTCTTTTGAATCACTTACTAGAGGAAGATATTCGTTGATAGTTTTATGCATTGTATCGGGAAAGGGGAAGAAAAAATTATTATTATTATTATTTATTATTATAGGGTAAAGGCGCGAATTGTTTTATTTTGGTTACTAAAGAATGTATGGATAAATGACTAAAGATACCTAGTACTAAACAGTGCGTGTTCATATTAATTTTAAAATGGTAACTTTATTAAAAAGTAAAATAAGAAGATACCTACTCATAATTTGTGGGAAAATAACACATGCTTAATGAAACGTACCAGTAATTTTTCAACTGCAAATAATAAGTAATTGTCCCAAGCAATTTTCATGCTCAATGAAACGATAAAATGTAAAATAATGACCATTCACTGTAATGACACCGCTGCGGCACTTATCGATTCAATTGTATCGAGTTTCAGAAGAATTATATCGAATATCGATGAGAGTTCGCTTCGGTAACTTTTTTATCGAGTATTTATTGTCTCGAAATCGAATTGGTTTTGATATTTCAAAATCCTTTAACTTTTTTTAAGTTAGTGTACTCCATTTTGTGTTATTAAAACTAAAAACAAACATAACTTCGTTAGGTACGAAGTAATATTTTACTTAGTAGCTATAACAAGTAATTACTCAGGTACTTAAGGAAAGACAAAGGAAAGATAATGGACGCCGTAACAGTGTTATCTTTTATCAGACATTTTATGCTTAGCTAAATGTAATTTATTTCGCACGTATTTCTGGTAAAGGCAAGTGGAACTTATGGTTAGTAAGCCTCTAATGGACGTAGAGTTATATCAGTAGCTACAAAATATATTGTACTTAAATGAAAACAAGCGGAGATAGCAGCCTTGAAAAGCTGGTTATTGTTGGCAATACCGAAGGAAAGAGAGCGAGAGGCCGGTCGCCAACACGATGGTCCAACCAAGTAAAAGAAGCTACGTCCTCAAGCAATTTTCAGCAGGTGGTGATGGCAACTTTGGACCGGAGTAGATGGAGGCAGATTGTCCGTTTGAAAGGATCCAGTGACCACGATCCTCAGTAATGAGGGACCGATTGAAGAAGAAGAAATGGAAACATATATCATTAACTAGCTGACCCGACAGACCTTGTTTGTCCAAATTTCAATAATTCATACAAAAATCCCATAAAAAAAGCAATTTCAGTTTTTACCGAATTTTCCAATTTTTAGAGCAACTTTTCCAATTTTTTCTTTCCATAAAAACCTAATTCGGATTATGTATTACGAACATATTAAAACAAAAAATAACCAGATCGGTCCAGCCGTCCTCAAGTGATTCGTTTACCTACGAACAGCATTTTATTTTTATTTATCCATACTATAATCTATATATATAAAAATGAAACCCGTTTTCCGTTGTCACGACATAACATGAAAACGGCTGGACCGATTTCGCTAATTCTTTTTTTGTTGTGATCGGTATTGCCGGGACAAGGTTTGTATGAAAGAAAATTTTGGAAATTCGAAAAAAAAAATTGCACCCGTGCGAAGCTGGGGCGGGCCGCTAGTAATATTATAAATTCGAAAGTAACTATGTCTGTCTGTCTGTCTGTCTGTATGTTACCTTGTCACGCCTAAACCGCTGAACCGATTAAGATGAAATTTGGTACAGAGATAGTCTAAGTCCCGGGAAAGGACGTAGGGTACTTCTTATCCCGATATTCCCACGGGATTGAGACTTATGCGGGTGAAACCGCGGGGCGCAGCTAGTATAGAATAATGGTATGGTATGCCGGGCAAAGGCGTCTTTTGATACAGAGAAGGCGCGAGCATTAATCACTACGCTTGCTCAAGATGGGTTGGTATAACCAGCCCATTTTTATCAAAAAAACTTTTATGCCAATTTACTTTCATAACATAAAATTTGACTTACCTTGCTGAAAGTTTTTCAAAAAAATATATTTCTTGGAATCCTGTTTGAAAGAGAAACATTTGACGCGTTGTCTCATGCATTATGTAAAGATATTCAGCTGACCGAATTTAAATGCGGGACACCTGTCCAACTTCGTTATTATTTCTGAAAAAATGTTCGCCTCCCCTGTGTCTTAGAAATTTTCATCGTACTGTTTACGTTTATATATGTATTACTTAGATTAATGAAAAGTGTCGAACAACTACATTACTTCACTATAACTTTTGCTACTACTTTTTTTAGAGGGTTATCAATCATTATGGCAGCTTTCCTAGCTATTGTTAAATAGCTAGGAAAACTGCTGGAAAAACTCTAGATCTAGAGTTTTTCCAGAGTTCTGAGAAAACAGATGTTTTCAGGATATAATCAACAAAAACTTTTTGTTTGGATTCTTGAAAATGATACTGTTTACAAATATTATATTTTTGTAACAAAATCTAAATTATACCAATTTCGTTCGTTCACCACGCACAAACACAAGGCCTCAAACTCATAATGCGAACTTCCATCATAACTGGTATTTTCAAGAACGCAAGGTACGCCTTTAAATTCATTAACGAAGGTGTTGTAATAACGTGAACGTTTCGTCATGATATATTACTACGTCAACACTCATCTGCTAATTGCATACACGAGATCTCGAAGGTACGAGGTGTTTACTTATTCATATAGTCGTGTAGTGAAACTGTCAAATAGAAGCTTATGGAATTATCTTAGAAATGATGTAGTGTTCCGAATTGATTAGGGAGTAATCTTGATGAGCTGGGTCGAGTCTGATAGAGAACGTTCCTCCCTCTGCATCCGTAGCGAGTATGGGCGGATTAGGACTTTGTCCACAGAACTATAGCAGAAGCTGAAGAATTCCTTATTAAGGAATTCTTCAACTCTTTAGGTACATTACGTATGTATATCGTAATTACCAGACTACGGCGAAGCAAAAAGGAGGGTTATGATTTTGACCGGTATGTAGATAGATAGATAAACCATTTATTTGGCGCACACAAAAGACAGCACAACACACAAAAGTACAACATTAGATGAAACCAATTACCCACATGAACAATATAAAAACAAGGTGCCAATACAAAAACAAATAAAAAAAAAGGAAAAACATACATATCTAAATAAAAGTGACACTATGAGTCTATGACAAAATTAGCAACGAAACAGTGCGGTGTGCGTCTCAAGGTTGCACCAAATGGGAGTCCAGCTCAGCGTGTGCCAGGCAAATGTACCTGACGCTGATATTCTGCTGGATCCCTACAGTGACGTACGGACGTTGAGCAGACGAGATAAATTGGTGTTGTGACAGGTGTTAAGTGCAGACTGAAGTTTTGTAAGTATACCCGACACTTTAATCATGTAATCTACAGTAAGTTTTGCATTGGGAAACGTTCTTATTCGCAGGTGTGTTTGAATTGTGTTTTGATTACCTGAATCTTACATTATATATAAAGTTATATTATGCAGTATAATGTGTAAATGAGTAATACTGTAATTAAAGTTGCGTAGGTGCGAATAAAATAAAACAATTTGACTAGAATAAAATTAAAATTAAATGCGTTTACAATAAATAAATATAGGTAAGTAACATGTGTAAGAATTATAACTATTATCCAACAACACTGACCAAAAGATCCACAAACTACTCAATTACTATACCTTTGTTCACAGGTTGTAACCACGTGATACGCTACACAGACAGATTGGTTCGGGAACGACACTTTGACTTTGACTTTGAGCCAGTTATATAATGGACGTGTTCGAAGCAGTCATCCCTAGACTCTTCTGCGAGGCAATAAGAAACTGCCGTAGTCGAACTCTGAAGGTACCAAGAGATTTAAGATTCCTTATCGGCGGGGGAATATTGTTCCAGCATTTAGATGCGGCATACCTAAAGCTTCCCCTGAAAGTAGCTGTCTTGTGTGAATGAGTGGAGAGTTGCTGCGAGCACTGTCTAGTTGCGCATTCTCTTCTACTAGCGATCCAGCTCAGTTTATTGTACAGGTATGACGGCTGCTTGTACTTTATTACTCCAAAAAGTAGGCATGCCAAGTGCAACTTACGACGCGATTTCATCTTGAGGATTGAGTGGTTATTTAAAAATGGCGTTACGTGACTTCTTGGCGGGATTGAGAAGCAGAATCGAGCGCAGGCGTTCTGCACCCTCTGGATCAGTCGATCAGTTCTTGCCAGCAGTCGAGGGCCAATAACTACGTCCGCATAGTTTAGATTAGACAGCACGAGAGACTCAGCTAGCTGGATACGCAGTTCCTCTGACAGATAAGGCCTTATTTTATAGAGGACCTTAAGCCGGTAAAAACAAATGCGCACTGACTCTGCCACGTGTGCTTCGTATCTCAACCCAGTGTCCATGTTGAGACCCAGATTACGTGCCTCACTGACTCGACTGACCGACTCACCCAGCAGGGTAACGTTAAGTGTTGCCGGCACAACACTAATTTGGTTCTTGGTTCCAAACAACATGTATTTGGTTTTAGTGGGGTTAAGTACCAAACCGTTATTTTCAGCCCAACATGCTATCCTGTCAAGATCATCGTTTAGATCCTTAATCGCGATGTCATAGTCACTAGGTTTGAAGGAGATATAGACTTGTACGTCATCCGCATAAATATGGGACCTACATCGCTTCAGGGAAGTTATGATATCCGCACAATACAATATAAAAATGATGGGACCCAGTATTGAGCCTTGCGGGACTCCTCTGTAAACGGAAGAGAGTGACGAAACAAGAGTAGAGCCATTGCTCAGTCGTATTTCCACACGCTGCCGACGGTTGGTGAGATAGCTTTGGAACCAGTGTATCGTATTTTGGTCAAATCCATAGTAGCTGAGCTTTGACAGAAACAAATCTATATTTATGCAGTCAAAAGCTCGCGAAAAATCAAGCAAGACAAGAAGTGTGCATAGACCCTTATCCTGTGCTGACAGAATGTTATCCGTCACGTCCAAAAGAGCTGCTGAAGTACCACGCTGTTTGCGAAAACCTGACTGTAGCTCAGGCAGAATGCATTTATCCTCTAGATATTTAGAGAGCTGCTGGCATACTGCCTTTTCAGCAATTTTAGAAAGGCAAGGCAGAATACTAATAGGCCTAAGGTCTTTTAATTCTGTTGGATTTGTTTTTTTAGGCAATGGCTTAACAACAGCAATCTTCCAGACGTCAGGGAAGGTTGCTGAGACAATTGAGCAGTTCACAATGTCAGTGATGACTTTCAGTGTATGTGGAAGTGTAAGCAAAAGCATATCCAGGGTCACTCTGTCACAGCCTTCAGCGTTAGATTTTAGTTGGCGGAAGTATCGCAGAATCTGATCAGCTGTCACTGGTCGTAATGCAAATGAAAACCTATCGTCACCATAACGATGAGACTCAAAGAAGGTACGTTGCGATATGTTGCAGACAGGGTTACCAGGAACATTAAAAAAGTGACAGTTGATCTCATTTGGATCTCTGAAGTGAGCAGAAAGGTCATCGATTTGTTTCTTTGGTAATACAGTGCTCTTTAAATTTTTCCATAACGTTTTCGGATCTTTAATTTGGTTATTAATTTTGAAATTGAAATATGCGTGTGTATGTATGTTCATCTGTTCCCTCATAACTTATAAACTACTTGTCATAATTAGACAAGTGAGGTATCGTTGAAAGTGTCTTAATCGTCTGCTGGTTATAGGCTATGTGACATCACATTAAATTGAATATGGCGCCCTCTAGCAGACATAAAGTCATGATCTAAAAAAAATATTTTTTTAATCATGCTTTGTGGGGTATCAAATGAAAGGGCTTAATTAGCACATTTCAAAATATAAATATTAATGAAATAAGCCCCAAAATAATTAAATAAAATATAAGTTTAAAAACTACAACCCGACTACTGAAAAGGATGAAACAAAGTACCTTCCCGTGGTTGCATGCCGCTGTTTATACTTACATATAAGCTATGGTAACATCCGACCACGAAAAGGTACTTTGTTTCATCCTTTTCAGTAGTCGAGTTTTAGTTTTTAAACTTTTTTTTTTTAATAGCTAGTGTTCCCATTATTGATGCTGAGGCACAATTTCGAAAACACATTCATTCAACGGTGGATGAAATAACTCCAAGATAGGCTATAAACCATTGATGTTGATACACGTATCTACTGTTTTCACTTAAGCATTCCAACCTACACTCGGCACATTACTTTCACTTCACCAAGTCAACCATGAAAATAAAGCTATAAAAGCAACACATCCATGAATCCAACATCTTTGAATTTATCGACACAGGTGCTATAAATAAGAGCGGCAGCCATTACGGCAGATAACTCTGTTTTATTGTAATTTTATGCGCGATGTTACCACCTAGAGTTTCGTACAAAATGCAAACCACCCTGGAGATTAATTAGAAGACGCGCTCCGGAGGTTTATTCGGTTATGGGACAGGCAATAGTCTTGTACCAAGTTTAGATTTAAAGTCTCAGATTTGGGAATTGATAAAATGGAGATGTTGTTAATGTCCCAGGAGATAAATTAAGGAAGAACCTAAAAGATGAGAAGCGATGTAAATAAGATGGTACATTAATTATTGAAGCGACAGTAAGGAAAGTTCGACTTGTGTATCAAGTATTTTATTAACAATGTTACATTATTAAAAAAAGAGTCGGCAATTTCTTGATAAAAGAAAGGAATAAAAACAAGAAAAATCTAGACAAGGGCGAACCCGACACATGCGAGTACAATAAAATTCTTTATTCGAAAATTACTTACACGTGTAATGCTTATTATATTTAACCTTGTTCCACTGAAAAAGCTTTCTAAGTCCGTCTAGACAATATCATACTTTTCTCAAACATGCTTTGAAATTTGAGCATTATTTTGACAATCTTCTTCGAGATTAATCGAAATTGCTGTACTGGCCAAATACATGCGAGCAGCCGCCGGCAAAAGTTATATAAAAATTCATAGCTGTCGTATTTTGCGGCCAAATAAATTACATATCTCTCATATCTGTCGTGTTATTTAAAAATGGAACGATCTTTTACTCCGAAACATGGCAATCAAGGAGGTACCTTATTAAAGGTTTTATTTAAATTTCGAACTGGCTTGCAAATGTAAAGCTGATTATTGAAAAAAAAAATGAATACTTTAAGCCTGGCCGCATATGTCCGAATTCAGATTCGGAGACCCTGAATGCACGCATTTCATACAAAATCTTCTCTTTAGCGCATACGTTTTTATATTTTCCGTCATGGTTTCCGAACGGAAAATATAAGAACGTGTGCGCATTTGGGGTCTCCGAATCTGAATTCCGAATCAGGAAACCGGACATATGCGGCCAGCCTAACGCGGGAAAAATTATTGTTGTTCGTCATTGATTTTGAAAAGTAATTGTATTTGACAAAAAAGTTCTGCCTAGGTACTACCTACCTACTTAGTTTTAATTTCCGCGCATTATTTGAGAAAAGTAATATACAAGCCTTGGCCACAACTAGGCATTGATGGACTTACGTATGTGTGCCTCGGCTTCGCCTCGGCCCACGTTTACACGTTCGTCCATCAATGCCTCTTTTGCTGGCCACTGCAGTAATGTACTATAATTTTCTCTTTACCCATACCAGCCTCCATTATTACCGCCCACCAAAAGCAACAAAATGAGCCCATTTCTAACAGATTTGAACAAAGACAATGAATCACAAAGCCAACTACAATCTCATTCAAAAGCAATCATCGCGAGCCACGCAGATTTATAAACTGCTAATTCTCTAGTATTGTAATTCAGGACGAGCCTGGAGTAGGCTAAGTAAAAGAGGGAGATTAGGGAACGTTCCCAATCTGGGCTATGAATCACTTCGGAGATGTAATTTGTACTGTTGGAAGTTCTTTATGTGAGATATTCGAGGGGCGTGCTGACCAGAAGTAGTCGGTAATGGAGTGTTGGCTTAAGGTAAAGCTATGTACATAGTAAATGGAACAGTATTTTATTTCAGAACGGTAAATGAAATGTGATTAGCGTGTATCGATGGGTCCTATGTATAAGGGCCCATGTGTAAAGTTGTCACTTTGCACATTGGCCCTTTATACATAAGACCCATCGGTATGTGAATGAGGATGATAATGCGGTGGGAAAGTGAATTAAAGATAACCATTGTACACTTGCGAGCAAAAGTATGGAATCACCTACTTGATATTTGTTCCAAGCGATTTCCGAGCGAAACTAAACTAAACAAACTGTAGAATTAGGTCTGTGTTTGCCGTTCTCTAACAAAATATTAAGTAGTTGTTTATGGAAAGTGGTAATGCGTGCGAAGAGTTGCCTGATCATAATTTTAATTTGAAATACCAAGTAGGTAGGTGATATTATGCATGAAAAACTAAGACAACAGATATTTTTTAAATCATATTTGCACAAATTATAAAGATGTTGCAAAAAAATATATTTTACAAGTCATATTTTTTTATGTTTACCTTTGTAAATCTATATCTTCTATGTAAATAAAATAAAGTCGGGTTAGTTACACCATTTATAACTCAAGAACGGCTGGACCGATTTTTGCGATCTTTGATTTCTTGGATTTGTCTCCGCCCCGAACAGCAGAATATCTATAAACCTTTTGACCACTTGTGTCGCATTTATGCGACACATATTTCCGTGCCTCTACCGCTCGTGTCGTATTTCTGCGACAGAGAACTTGCATGATTTTTTCATTCTATTTTCGTCCTATTAACTGCGTGGTAAAATTAAAACCATAATTAAATAGAGATAAAAACTTTTTGACTATTTTTTAATCGATACAACGATTTCTCCTCCTTATTTGTTGTAGGTATTATTTGATCATGATTTTATCGATTTGTAGCCGCGTCCTAGGGGCACGGCAATTGATATTTAGCCAAGTGCTTAAAAGGTTAAACATGGTAACATCTCACGAAAAAAAAAGATAATTCATTTTCTCATACATTTTGTATGGAACGGCATTTTTGATGATATCTCGAGAACGGATTGATAGCTTTCGATGGCGGTACGCAGTTCGTCGGGTCAGCTAGTTACAAATAAATGAAAACAACTCAACAACAACATACTAGCACAATTCACTTTAATTCCTAATTCCACTGAATAAATTAAATGAACAATTAATTAAACCATTATTATGTTGTGTGTGGTACAAGTAGTATTTTTTTTTTTGAAGTCGGTTGTTTTTTTTTTTTTGTTAAAATATTTTATTTTTCATTTTTAAGTAGTAACCTACCCCACACAAATTCAATTAACACTTGTGCAATTGTGCATTGAAGAATTGAAGACACCGACTAGAAGAATCATCAAAATTCGCATAGAAATGCCGGACATGCAGTACATTTATGCATATAACTTCGTACATAAGAATAATTACCTAATGTATTATATATTTAAACCTTCCTGAAAGTATGTCGATCACATTAGTGAAAGAATTATCAAAATTGGTTCATTAGTTTTTGAGAAAATCGCGGACATACCTACATACATACATACGGGACGAATACAGAACCTCCTTTTTTGAAGTTGGTTAAAAATATTATAACGATTTTTTCAAATGTTATTTGAAAGCAAGAATGTCTGCCTCGTTGGTCTAGTGGTCGCAAGCGCTGTTGCTGAGTCCGAGGTCCTGGGTTCGATTCCCGGGTCTTTCAAAGAGATTTTCGGGTTTATCTCCCGGAGCCCGGAGTCTAGATTCGTGCTCGTTTGATGGCAAAAGGATCGTCCCCTATTACACGGGACTTATACATGAACCCCCTTACTATTAAACGTTGTATAGCGTCTGTATAGTTACACAACGTTTTGTCTTCTTCTTTCGAAAGTCAAATTACTGACGACTGAAAGAGAGAAATCGGTGTGTAACTATTCATCTGATATACTACGTTTATTAGTAAGATGGAAAGTCTGGTGAAAAAGGTATACTGTAGGTAGGTACACCTCTGTCAAATCCTTCTTTATAGTTTTAAGTTATTTTATTTGTATATATTAATAATAATAAATAAGCATTTATAAGTACTACTAATGCATAGAAGAGCGGAGTCTCCTAATACAGGCTTTAATATACTTAAAAGAAGATGTAATTTTCATATTACATCAGTGACTGGTGTAATAAACCTTTGCTGATTCCAATAAACCTTTTTTCATTTTCATTTCGAGACATACATGCGTCTTACTTTTTTCTTTTTTAATCTTTTTTGAAGTGAAAACTTCTTTAGCGGCGTTGAACACTTTTTGTAATGGGTAAAAAATGTTAAACTCGCGTCAGGACACGTGACCGTCAGGAGAGATTCCCCCCCCCCCCCGCCTCTCTTTCTACGGCGGCGCCAACCGAAGTGAACCAAGTTTAGTGACACACGACAATGGATGGATGGATGGATGGATGGATTGGATGGAGTGGAAGTGGAAGTCGAAGTCGAAGTCAAAGTCGAAGTCGGAGTCGAAGTCAACGTCGAAGTCAAAGTCGAAGTCAAAGTCAAAGTCGAAGTCAAAGTCGAAATCAAAGTCGAAGTCAAAGTCGAAGTCAAAGTAGAAGTCGAAGTCGAAGTCGAAGTCGAAGTCGAAGTCAAAGTCAAAGTCAAAGTCAAAGTCAAAGTCAAAGTCAAAGTCAAAGTCAAAGTCAAAGTCAAAGTCAAAGTCAAAGTCAAAGTCAAAGTCAAAGTCAAAGTCGAAGTCGAAGTGGACGTGGGCACACTGCTGTGTATTCGTAACATTCGTGTATATAAAGTGTTTAAAATATGGAAATTGAACAAAGTGCATCTATTAATGAAAAAAGGGACGCAGAAATAGTGAAAAAAGAATGAGTTATATTAATTCAATTAATAATTGATTTATTTCAACGTTAATATTCAAGTTTTCACTTCTGCCGGCACTCCCGGAGTGCAACCCGTCTTTTTTTTTTTATTATTCTTTAGAGTAAGCAAGAATACAGTAACCGGCATGAGTCGTGAGCACAAACTGACACCTGCGCAGTAGTGAATTTTTCGGTCTCTTTGGCGGAATGAAGAAGGCAGGGGGCGCCGAGGTTGCACGCGATTGGTTCGTCAGTCGATGCTCGTCGTCTATTGGTCCCTCGCGTGTCATTCGGCTACTATACACTTTCGTGCAATTTTAGTGACTAACTTTTGAGATTTTGAAATAGTTTATTTTTGTTATTTCGTATCTGTGAGTCTTTGGTCAACTGGACCCACTCGAACTGGACCCGCGGGTCCAGTTGACCAAAGGAAAATTTTTCTATATTTTTATTGGTCAACTGGACCCACTGTCAAAATTAGACAAATATCTTTTGTTTTAAGCTACCCGTGGATACAGTCGAAACAAAAAGACAATGGCACGAATCTGGTACAGAATCTACGAGTACCTCAAAATCTAAAGATAAAGATAAAAGATAAAGATAATTTATTTGTGAAACATGCGTAACTTACATAACATTTTTCTGTTAGTAGATTTCGGATCTTATTTTTAATTTGTTTTGTTGTCATGGCTTTATATGACTGTGGTATTTTGTTGTATATTTTCGGGGCCATACAAAAAAAGCTTTTCAAATTCAAATTCAAAATGATTTATTCGGGACAACTAGATCCACCGGTTAGTATACAATAACTTAGAAACTATTATTAGTACTTAAAATACAATAACCATTGAGTTCTATCAATGACAATAACAAAGAACAACACACATCCATCAATAAACATCACAACACAATTCACACAAAAAAAAAAAAAAACACACAAGGCACCTGTGCTGAGACACCCCGCCCCGACAAGATAACCAACAGGGAGATACCTCCCTACAAGATCATCAGACGAACGAAATGCCTCAACACAGGTGCACACACATCTTCAGCTATAGTTTTCAGAATGCTGTTGTGACTCCCCCGCACCCTCCTCATAAGAGACACGACTTTTTTCCGAATGACGGCATGAAAACCGTCAGTGTGAGCCTGTGCGAACATTTCGGAGGCACTGCAGAAACGAGGAAGTCCCAACATCATCCTAAAAATATTATTGTTTTGGACGCGCAGTGTGTCGAGGGATTTTTTGGTATAACTAACCCATAGACTACCCGTGTACAGACCCTGACAATACGCTTTAAATAGTGTGATCTTGACTTGGTCCGTACAGCGGGCGAATCTACGGGCCAGCATGTTGCCACGGACTGACAGAGCCCTGCGCTCCCTCTCTATGTCAACATCATCCTTAAGGCCATCGGTAAGGTAATGTCCAAGGTACTTAAACTGCGACACCCTATCCAAGTTAACACCATTCAAAGTAATATACCCAAAATATTATACCGTAGCGTAGAAGTGATGCCACCATTCCATGAAAGGCCATCACTTAAGCATCTGGGTTAACTTCTGAGGACAGTTTGTACAAGACATATGTGACTGAGCTCAGTTTTTTGTTTATATATTCAATGTGCGCTTTCCAGTTCAGTTTTGCGTCTATCATTACACCAAGAAATTTTGTGTCGTCGACTTTATTTAATACTGTGTCATTGTAGAGGGCTTTAATGTCAATATCACCATGTACCCGTTGACTAAAGTAAGATTAGTAAGATTAGGGTCATGTGGTAGTCAATAGCATCAGGCAGGTCATTGATATATAGGATAAATAATAGAGATCCAAGCACGCTCCCTTCTGAGACACCGTAAATAGGCGTTCGCTCGCCAGATATGTAAATTGGTGGTGAGGTCAAACTGAAAATCCAAGATGGCGGATGTGAAAAATGTTTAAATTTTTCATCATGGGTGTTGATTTCTTGGTTTTCTAGGGTGCTAAAACCGATGGTGAGGTCAAACTGAAAATCCAAGATGGCGGATGTGAAAAATGTTTAAATTTTTCATCATGGGTGTTGATTTCTTGGTTTTCTAGGGTGCTAAAACCGATGGTGAGGTCAAACTGAAAATCCAAGATGGCGGATGTGAAAAATGTTCAAACTTTTCATCATGGGTGTTGATTTCTTGGTTTTCTAGGGTGCTAAAACCGATGGTGAGGTCAAACTGAAAATCCAAGATGGCGGATGTGAAAAATGTTCAAATTTTTCATCATGGGTGTTGATTTCTTGGTTTTCTAGGGTGCTAAAACCGATGGTGAGGTCAAACTGAAAATCCAAGATGGCGGATGTGAAAAATGTTCAAATTTTTCATCATGGGTGTTGATTTCTTGGTTTTCTAGGGTGCTAAAACCGATGGTGAGGTCAAACTGAAAATCCAAGATGGCGGATGTGAAAAATGTTCAAATTTTTCATCATGGGTGTTGATTTCTTGGTTTTCTAGGGTACTGAAACCGATGGTGAGGTCAAACTGAAAATCCAAGATGGTGGATGTGAAAAATTTTCAAATTTTTCATCATGAGTGTCGATTTTAGCACCATCGGTGAGTTAAGAGGTATGACCCAACTGCTTCGCCGGGAGTTCTTAAATGATCCTAGAGAAATAATTGAAATATGTATAACAAATCCACCCAAGCATGGGAGCATAGCAAACTAATGTGGAAAAGGGTTGCAGGTTGCAGAGAGATAGTATTTTAGGGCCCCCTGTATTGATCTATTAATGAAGTTGTATTATAGCTAAAAAAAAACATATTATCATTTAAAATAGTCGATTTTTGAAATAAAGTTTAACCGGGATCACGAAATCGTAATAAAAAGAAAATGTTTTGATAATGCACTCAATTGATTCAATTCCCGATAAGGTCGTCAGTGTAATAAATACGTGTATTGAAGCGTATTTAACGACTTTATATAATAAAAAATAAAAAAACAAATTAAAATTATACCTAATAACAGTTCGAGGTGGTAACCAAAACTATTTTTATTAAGTAGAAAAATTTACCATTAACGCTGCAGTAGGTCCTCCTGTATTTAATCCCATTTTTAAGTTTGCTTACTCTCGCGTAAATTAGTTTAAAAATCAACGTGAAACGTATTGCAGTTTTTGGTTTCTTGTCAGTTTGGACTCTAGTGTTGTTACTCTGTAATTAACGGTCAGGCACTCGATTAGCTCGATCACAGAATATAATTATATACCCATCCCGATTATGTAGTTCGAAAACTCAATTCAAGTTGAATCTAAAATATCATGTACTACCTCCCTCCAGTACCTACCTTAAATTCAAACCTAGCAACAGTGTGTTTGAAAAGCACACAAAAAAAATTAAAGGAAAGAATAATAGCAAGATCCAGAATAAAGCAACCGTTCTATATTGGTACCTAGGTATTTCAGTCAGTATCACATGAAATATATAATATCTATTCCCTGGTTTATTACCGACTAGTACTACTACATCAAGTGGCAAATCGAGAGAAAATAAACACGAGTCTTTATTTTATTTAGAGTAATGAGTTACATATAATCAAGCCGCAGCACTATCTGACACTATTAAAAAGATAAGTGTCAAGACTGTCATGTCAAGTGACAACATTTCATTAATTTATTTATTCCGTTTCTTTCGAATTGCATGAAATTGATATTTCTGTTTTCCTGTGTGTAATTGAAGGATTTTAATGAACATGGAATCTTCAAGACGGTACAGCATGTACTCCAGAAGAATGTTGTGTTAATTGTTGAGTAAGATTTCAACTGAACTGTTCGCGTTGGCTGTTGTGCACATTGTAGAGCTCTTGGACATGGTATCAAGATGAGAAATGGAGCGACCTGCATAATTTTAGATGAAATACTATTTACTTTTATGTCGTCAGACGTTGAAATTGATATCCTACATAAAGTTATAAAAATAATTTGAAAATTATGTGATTTTTGATTTCATGAACCGTTATTCCTACTATTTATTACTGAACAGTGCACTATTTTACTAAATTATAAAACCGAGGCCAAACTTCTCACTAAACAAGAGTTCTTTTAGTGTGTTTTAGGGTATGATGGTATTTCTCAGCTAAGACATCTAGGGAACATAAAAATGCGGCTTTTAAGCCTCTGTGGTACTGAATTAAAATTGTGCAATGAGCGGCGTGGGTCATCCTGTAGCTTTGCCCTCTCGATGCAGCTGGGTATAGTCCTGCGAATTTCTGGAGGCGCGATGCGAGTCAGTGGATACAGCATTCGCAACGGGGTCGGTTTTAAGCAACCAGTAATAATCATTAATGTCTTATTTAGAGCTGTATCCACTTACTTATCGTGGGCTGATCGGTTCCATACTGGACAGGCCTGCGGAGAAACAAAGCGCCATTCCAGTTGTTCGCAGGACTTGAGCAGATGCCACCCATCTGGTGGAAGTTAGGCGACGGAGTAAGTGATTTCTGGTAGGTATGCACTTTCTGTTTGACATTTTCGCAGTTTCTCCGGAAGTTAGGGGACCTATCCACTCCTCGGGGTAGGTCTTAAGTAGGTATTCCTTGAGCCACCTGCTCCAAAAAATCTTAGAGAGGCGAAGAGCCTTTTTCCACTTTTTTCTTAACGAAAAATCCGTCGGTGCTCCATGGACCAATTTCGTCCAGAGAGGTAGGTAATTGCTGATTTGATGAGCTGTCTATTTAAAAATGAAAAGGTGTGAGGTTTTCATATTCACAGCTGCAACATACATATATGTCAAAGGCCTCGAATCGGACGTCTGCGTTACCATGGACGATATTCTTCCTACGATGCGTCGGTGGGGGCTGGAGGCCAATTCTCAAGCATCTCGCATTCGTTATTGCCGTTCGATTCGAACTTTTCTCTCGAAACAATCAAGCCGAGCTATTCTCGCAGGAAAGACACGCGACATGCCTTAGTTTACATGCGACATATTTATGTAAAAGGAATTTTGTCACGTGATTATCATATTATGATATACCTATTATTATTGTATTACAACAGGGCCATCAAGCATGATGGGGTTTTCGAAAGCATTTCAAACAATAAAAATTTCAAACGATATTTTATTTTTTTCAATATAAAACATAACTAACACAAACAATACATTATAATAATCACTAGTGTATATGAATGGTCGGCGTCATGAGTCGCGCGCTGTCCGCGAGCTTAGGAATCGGCGGACCATTTCACCTCTCGCCCAATATCTTCATGAACTTCAACAGATGTGAATGCGGCAATTTGAACACAAATAAATTTAAATTAATGATGTGACGATACTCCTAATGCGACCCTCAGGGTAAAAATTGTTTTCGCAAGGATTTCTCAACAATCTTTTAGGATTTTGTAAAGTAATGTAGCCGGGTCACGTATAGCCACGTCATTGGAACAACATGCAGCAGGACGGTCCAGTTGGTTCAGTACCGCACTCTATACGACAACCACAATTCCTCTTCGTCTTTTCCGTCTTGATAAACCTTGATGTTATTGTGGTAGTCATCAGCTTACATATAACATTTGCAGTAATTCTGTTTTATTTTATTACTTAATTTATGTAGATAACCAATGTAAACAAACTACAATTTTGACTTTAATTTGATGTGACAAATATAATTGACATTGACAAATCAGCAACGGTCATGCATTCCGTTGTAACAAATACTAAGGAGGACTTATTTTAATGATAATAGTAAAATAAAAAAGAAAGAAAAAATTAGAAAGCTACATTATCACAGAATAACATAGGCTATATTTTTTTTTCTGCACTAATATTATAAAGAGGAATACAATTCTATTATATATTATACATATTAGTAATTGATATCTTCCGGACCTCACTACGGCATCTCAAAATCCTGTAACGTTGTTTTAGCTCATTGCAGACAGTAAGTAAGTAAAAATAAGTAAATAAAAATTAAGTGTACCTAATTGAATAATATTATGTATATTTTAAGTCATAGAAATAAAACTAAAAGATTCGGCTTTACTCCTTAACTGTACTAATGATGAAATTTGACAGCGGGTCCAGTCGACCAATTCAAAATTTGACTTGGTCGACTGGACCCGCGGTTCCAGTTCGAGTGGGTCCAGTTGACCAAAGACCCCTGTTATGTGTTTTTGTTTTAATATACTTAGTTTATTTTTGTTATCTCGTTTTATAAAATTGTTGTTTTTAATTTTTTGGTTTTAAAATCGTAGTCACACGAACTCTTAAAATATGCCGAGGAGAAAAAAAAGCAAAAGCGGTACTAAATAAATTTGGCCGAAAGTGTACATGCGCGAGCTTGCCCCCACTACTGCCCATCTGTGCTCACGACTCGTGCCGGTCATTATACCTACTTTTTATTGTATTCTTTTTTTGCTGTTTGTTCCTTTTATAGCCCTCATATAATAATTTTCAAAAATCACGCTAGATTTTAGACTAGGGCAGAGAGAAAGCTAATAAATTGTTGAGTACCTTTTCCAGTTAGCGTTTTGCCGAAACCCCTCATCGGGTTGGAGCAATTCCGTTACGGCGGCTGCATTTTCCCGGGCTCCAGTTTCCATTGAAATAGGTATAGGTAAAAGCCAACCTCTACGAAATTATTGATTGGAAAATTACGCAAACGGACGCCAAAAATTGCCTAGTTTAGAACAGAGATAGATTTTTTTCAAAAGTTTGTAAGTGCTACAAGGATACAATTAACAAAATAAAACAGGTCCACAATTCCCAAACTTTTATATTTTACAACGGAACATTTCAATACAATTTAATTCTTTACATTATACTTACATAGGAATTTACAAATAGGTGTAGGTACAACCGTTCGGATATTCATAAAAAATAAAGACAAATCTTTCGGATTTTTTATGAAAGATGGATGTATTAGTCTTGGACACTGTAATTTCCTTAAAATAAGGAAACGAAAGATGTTATTCTGAACTTAGAAGGGTTTAGGACCATCCATCATGCAACATGCCAAATCACGACGACTGAAGATATTACTGAGTGACGTCAAAAAAATAAGATATCTAATAATTTTGTAGAAAATGAAAACGGCCCTTTTGAAGGGGATTTATTGTCTCTTAGCCTTAGGCTGACGATCGTTTACTGGAAGGATAATAGACGAAAAGTTAAAAAGTATATTATTCTTCTGCGATGTGGTAGGATTTAAAGCAAACCGGCTATTAATCACTTTATAATATTTTGCTTTTTGAGGACCTTTAACATTGTTGATCGTTGACAAGAGCTAATTGAGGCAAAAGACTTTACCTATATACAGGGTGGCATAGATAATGACGCGCCAACTGTCACCATGGATTCAGTACATATGGTTATGTATGAGTCCCCATGCGTTAAAATGTATAGTCGGTTGTTAAAAAAAAATCCACACATTTTGACCGAGTAGGTATGTTACTTTTGTATGTTTATTTTATTTTTTTGGGATGCATGAAGAAGCCTCCTCGTGTAGCGCTGTTTGTTCCGCCAGTTACTCAACTGAACCGAGCGCTCGGCGTATCCTGGACAGTCACACCCAACACCGTCTGGCCAATTCTTCCCTTGTGGTGGTAGGGCTAACGCCCGCCTGGTTTGCGACCATCGGACCAACCGGAGTCCGGCGTCAAGTAGCCTGCTGTGTTTCGTCGATGCGTGGGAGTTCCAGTGTCTTAGGCATCTTCTGGGCACGCTCGTTCCATCATAGACCTCGTCCATCGCTTTCCATCAGGCGTGATCGAGGTCAAGAGGGGGCCCAATTAGTAATAAAATATAAAAAACCGGCTGATGTTTTTTTTTTTGATAACTGAAGAAATATTTAAGCGCTGGGGGTGTTAAATCACGTCCTGAATTCATGATTTCAGTTTGTGCATCAATGTCCATGCCGGCCTGTATATGTATACATCTAAAATATTTCCTCTGTTCCATATATCCCCTACTGATGTATCTCTACTGGTAGGGATACTTGGAGAATTTCTCCAATTATCGCTACCGGTAGGTATATATGGAATCTAGGGCGGAGTACAACTTGGGTTGATAAAACATAATATTAGATATAACATTAGTCGTAATACTAAACTCATCGCAGTTATGCCAAACACTTCACGAAAATAATCCGTAACTGAAACATTTTTATCTTATTCTTATTTATCTTTACAACCACACTTTGGACTTAGGCCAACATTCTCTTAATTAATAAAGCCTTCAAAGATATTGACTATAATAATAAACCTTTTACAAATAAAATATCACTCAAAATCTTAAGGTCATATTGGCCTTCAAAGGGTACTCCTTCATTATAGTTAGTATAATATTGGTTTCCACTCCGCATGTCAAAGTCACCTCTGTTTTCAATTTGCAAAATGAATTGCAAGAATTCTAAATCGAACAGAAATAAATTGAAACAACTCAAGCATTTGAAACAAGTCAATTATAACACAATGATAACATCTGACTCACTAACAATTATTTATTCATAATCGTGTCCTATAAATTGATATGACTATCTTCGTGCAAAATTATTTACAGCCACGTTTATAATAATCGACCCTAAAATATATACATTAAACAATACAAATTTGTGATCAGCAGTCGTTGTTTAGATTACAATTACAATTTACAAGTCAAAGTTCCTTGGGTCACTAACGTCACAGAATAGATAAGTATAGAAGGTCAGCCCCATACAACGAACGAGCGTGAACACACATAGTGAGTGCTAGCGCAACTGGCATTCGCTTGAGATGGTTTGAGATCGCCGTACGCGTCTATTCGTGTACCTGGCCTTCTGTACCTATTTTGTTGCAACGTGTTAAATGAATGTTGAATATTGAAAGCCGTTTTACAATGTTTGTTTAAGTTGGTCACTGTGCGGTGCAGTGTCACGCGAGCAGCAGAACGGCGAGCGCGAGCAGTGCGCACGCGGGCGCGGCGACCCCCGCGGCGCCGTGCGGCGGCGGCCAGCGGCCGCGCGCCCCCGCCGGCGGTCACATCGTCGTCACCATTTCTGGGGAGGCGGGAGCTGTCAGTAGCGTCTTACTGGGAACAACGCCCGCCGCACATGCTCACAGTTACATGGTCATCTTGAACCGCGTGTGAGTGGCAGCATTTAAAATATATGGCGTAGTACGGAACTCCGTATTTGTCGCACGTGTCGACGCAGACACGTCATGAGCGTGACTGCGAGTATCGTGAGAGTAAACCTTCTAACTCAGACACGTAGTGTCACCCATATTGTTTGGTGCACACGTATCGACTAATGTCAGTGCTACATTAGCGCAGTATCGTAAACGAATGCAAGAGTTAGTTAGCATGTGCGACGGGGGTAAAAGTCGGACTACAAACCTTGCAAAAGGAATACAGCTACCGACCATCGGTGAGTAAGGGGACAAATTAAGCAAAAGATAAGTCAATCTCTAATATAGTAGGTGTGGTTAAAACACAACCTGAATTAACATTGGTAAAAGTCTTGTAGATTGGTATGAAACTGTGACGTCTAAGAAATCCCCATTATCTTGCGTGAAATTTTCTTTTCAACTATGACCAACATTTAGATGAAAATCTCCACTGTAATTCGACTAAGCTCTTGTAAGTGTAAAAAGAAGTATAAAAACTGAAAGTAAAGTAATGCCACGATAGTGTCAAAATCTTTTTTAAGTTTACTTACGACTTTGTTTAAATTGCTACAGTTTTCGACTAGCACGTCTCACAGATTTGAAATTCATTAATCTTTTTTGGTGTGAAGATAGTGGGAGACGCATAACCGAAGGTTATGGTGGCCTATGTCCAGTAGTGGATGTCTTTCAGACGAATAATGATGATGAAGATGGTAGAAATATTTACCAAGGTTCTGCATTTGATGTTGGCTCAGAACAATGTATGGGTTGTCGAGGCCGGGATCTTCTAGCACCCCGCGATGCAGCTGTTCCAGATGTCTTTCGGTGTCATCTAGGAGATATAAAATAAGCTTTTACTTTAATAACAGCTAGTTGGATATGAATTTGTTTACCTACTTAAAAACTGACACATGAAATTTATATCAATTTGAAACTTAAGCAGGTACATATAAATATATTATATTTGTACAAAAAACTTTATTTCTTTTCCGAGCAATTCCATAACGGATCGCTAAACTTAGACATATAAAATTATTTTCGACATCGGTCTTATTGTTCATCAAAACTTCTAAATGCGTAAGTTCTATACAATTCAAAAGTGCTAAACAATGTTCTAAATGAATAAACAGTTACAGTTTGTCTTTGATTTTCGTTTCATTCATTAAAATATTTAGATTGCTATCGTTAATTTCAGTATCATGGTAATTTGATTTATCTATCTAACTAGATTAAAAGTAAATAAATTGATGTAGACTAAGCCATTGAACATTGTACGCTTTTAACTCATTATCTTACCTCTCCCTCTCCTTCTCCTATCTCTCTCTCTCTGTTAGTAGGTAACTAATTTAAATCCATTTCAAGCTAAATTTTCAAATACGTTGATGTTTATTTAATGTGTATGATCAATTAACAAGTTATGGAGTATTTTTAATAAGATTCATAATAATGCTGAAAGACATAGCACTAAACTCACAAAAGAGTCCTCAAACATTTACAGTTCGGTTGTCAAGAGAATGCGTTCCTGACACCTATTAGTGCGACATTTCCACTAGCTAACAAAGATCAAATTCGCAAAACGCGTATTCTTGAAACTGACGGGTTTCAAGAACGCATTTCCTCGTCGACCGCACTTTAGATGTTCAGATGGTTCAGAAGGCTTACTCAAACATACAAAAACGCTAGAAGAGACAAATAATAATATCACTGATTATATTTTAATTAAAATTTTGTAGTTTCACTCACATGGTAACAGCGTTGTTGTTGGTGGTGGTATTGTTGTAGTAGTCGTTGTCGTTGTTGTTGTAGTTGTCGTTGTAGTAGTAGTAGTTGTTGTTAATACTAAGGAGACAAAAATTACTGATTAAGATAACTGATCATGATTTAAAACTATTCATTTGGTAGACAAACTTGGTGACACGACTTCTCTACACCGTGTTCTTCACGATATCCATAAACTTTGTCAAACGCTTCTATAGCTTTTACAAATTAAATCTAACAAACGAAGTAGTGCTTAAAAAGGCTTCGTTACAAAGATATTTGTACTTTCATTTAGTAAATTTAATTAAGCTATGCAGTAAAAAACCGGCCAAGTGCGAGTCGGACTCGCCCATGAAGGGTTCCGTACCAGCAAGTAACATAATATAAAAGTTCTTGTAGTTCGTTGTAACTTTATGAAAGGTAAATTGCGGTTTTCGATTTATGACGTATTAAAAAAAAACTACTTACTAGATCTCGTTCAAACCAATTTTCGGTGGAAGTTTACATGGTAATGTACATTATATATATTTTTTTAATTTTATCATTCTCTTATTTTAGAAGTTAGAGGGGGGGGACACACATTTTACCACTTTGGAAGTGTCTCTCGCGCAAACTATTCAGTTCAGAAAAAAATGATATTAGAAACCTCAATATCATTTTTGAAGACCTATCCATAGATACCCCACACGTACAGGTTTGATGAAAAAAAATTTTTGGAGTTTCAGTTGTAAGTATGGGGAACCCCAAAATTTATTGTTTTTTTTTTCTATTTTTGTGTGAAAATCTTACTGCGGTTCACAGAATACATCTACTTACCAAGTTTCAACAGTATAGTTCTTATAGTTTCGGAAAAAAGTGGCTGTGACATACGGACGGACGGACAGACAGACAGACAGACAGACAGACAGACAGACATGACGAATCCATAAGGGTTCCGTTTTTGCCATTTGGCTACGGAACCCTAAAAAGGGTCTTTGCTCAGTTTTGACAAGTTGCAGCCCGCCAAATCTTATGAATGAAAATACGTCATCGTTGCCAATTCGGATAAAGAGGCATGCATATCGGGCGATTTACTTCAAGGTATTTAGTTTATATGAATTTTAACAAAAAATATAAATAAGAATTCACTAATGTGTCCATAATGAAAAATGCTTATTTCCATGGTCTGAACATCTGGTCGAAGTTTATGTATATCGTCCGGAACACGGTGTATAAAGAATAGAGAGAGATTGACTTAAAGGATTGTGGAAACTACATATATGCCATTTGGATTTCTGTGATTAGACTGTTAAACTTAAAGTGCGGCCGTTGAGAGAATGCGTCTACACACCTGTCTATGCGACAATTCTAGTAGCTAATAAGGTTCAAATTCGCAAAACACGTATTCCTTTGTATAAAACTGACAGGTGATAAGAATGCATTTTCTTAACGGCCGGACTATAACTATAAAATGTTTTATCTGACATAAAGTGACATTTTACCGTTTCAGTCTTGTCGGTAAGCACTTTTACTTACTTAAATGCCTTAAGTTGAACAAAATAAAGATGTTCTTAAATCCGAAGAAAGCCAAGCAACTTTAAATTCAATCTAACCGCTTACAATGCACAAATTCGAACTAAGTGAAGTAGACTAAAAGCCCGTTAGTACGTAACGTCTTTACCTCTGTCTGCACTTTCCAATGTTCACGGAATACGACTTAGATCAAGGGAAAAGATGTAGAGAGAAAATCCGTGCTTTAGTGAAAAAAAAAAAAACATAAGTCATCTTATAACAAAACACATTGTGTTGAAACTAGTACATAACAGTGATGATAAATAAAATAATATTTAAAAAAATAAAATAAAACATTAAGTATATTCGGAAATCCGGAATGAACGAGAGTGGAATTATTAATTTCGAAATGGAAAAACAAAAACTGTTAAAAATGTATTGCTAAGCAAATCGACTCCCAACTTACATTGACCAACTTATATTCAAACCACAACTGTCATTCTTTGACAGTTGTATGAAATGGCTATCACACGGCAAATTGATGTAGGTGTGTAAAATTGCTTAACAATATATTAACCACCTGTATCTGCTCAAAAAACTTGTGATCTGTTACTTCTAATCAACTTTTTAGGAGTCTTAAAATAAGTAGGTACACAGGGTACTTAAGAACGATATTAAATGAAAGCGCATTTGTCAAAAGATTTAGGGCACAAGTACCTACAGTGGAGATGCTTATAGGAAAGGATGACAACGTAAGAAATCCTTCTTCTTCTATCCTGCCTGTTGATTCCTTTTTCCTTTTCGCTTGCACCGCAAATCGCTAAATAGGTTTCACAATAAATGTATGAATTAAAATACCGAGTGTGCTTATGACCTCATGACTGAAGTGAAACTTCAAACGTATTTGGCTATGAGAGGAAGAGAGAAAGAAAATGTGCACGCGCACCTCTTACTTATATCCCCCACTCAACTCCCGTTCGCCTCGCCCGATCACACTTTTCGTAACGCTTACGTCACGCGTTCGCCAGCTTACTCCCCAACTCAAGCGTGCGTAAAGAAGTTTCACTTCAAAAACGTCGCTTTATTTCTGGCAATCGTTTGAAGATGAAATACACAGAATTTTTTTTTTTCATTTTTGTGTTGCGCAATTAATTTAGGGCGAATATCATCGATGAACCTGAACGCGATCAGCACACGTAAACCACGTTCAAGAGCTGTCAGTGACATCATTGTCGTGAAAGGTGGACACTGACAGCTCTCCAAAATTCGCTCTTAGTGATTTGTGGTGCAAGCGGGCCTTAGTAAAGGGAAAAAAAATAACACTTACAATGTAAGAACAGCTCAGCCTGCGCTCTTCCCTGGGTGTTCTCCACATGACACCGGTAGGCCCCCGCGTCCTCGCGGGACATCTCCATCACCATCAGACTCACAGTGTGACGGTACCCTCTCGACGTCATGCTTAGTCTGTGTTTTGTACCTAAGAATATGTTACATTTTAATTTTTGTTTCCAAAGTCATGTCATATTACGTAGTACTATTGAGTATTCTGTGGTCATAGTCAATCAATTTTAATCAGTACCTTTTTTTTAATGATTTTTATTTTATTTATTCATGATCAAAGGAATCGCTCATTACAAAATGTTGTTTTCTGCCTAAAAAAATTGGTACTAAAACAAAATGGATGATGTTTAAAAAAAATCTTTCAAATTTTTCACCAGGGAGACAAGACCTTAATAAGATGTAGCTTCAATTTGGGACATAACAATTACATTATCATTACTTTATAATTCTTTGCTATAATTTACATAACTTGTGTTATCGTTTTCACATAATTATACAATAGTATTGTACGGAAGTTATCTCAGAGTGTGTGTTGGGTCTATTACAATTATTGGAACGCACGTTTAACAGTAAAATTAAATAATTTTAAGACACAATTTATGGGCACAAACAGGAAAAATGGATAAATATAAAAACAAACACAACTATTATAAGCGGGTTGCGAGCTTGCGTACAGACTCGCGTTCTATCGTTCACCATCAGTTAGCGCGGGAGCGCGGGCGAGGGTGTATACTCCCCGTTGTCGCGCAGAAGGGCACATTCACACACATTCGATAATGGTCGTGTTACAGTATCCATTAAAACAGTTTGGTTGAATTAAAACAATATTATATAGGTTGTTCTAATTATAACCTAGAAATAATATCACAAAAAGCATTGTGTTATACTTAAATGAGACTACAGGAGTAAACTTAAATATAAATCGCTGAAAATTTTATTAAAACAGAATTTCGGTGAAGAAATGTTTATTTTCGATGATAAAATAATGAGAATAGGCTTAATTTTTTAACTGTTTACTGTCTGTGTAAAGTTTTTGCTGTTGTTAGTATTCTGTGGTTGTCTCGTGTTTTTGTATTTATTATTTTCTTTGTTTGCAAACTCGATTTGCGGTTCCCAGTCTATTTTAGAAAATAACTTTGTAATTTTTTTTTTTATTTATACTTAAATACATTTTTTTTCTAATACATTATTTCAGTTGAGTTTAAATATTGTGAGACGTATTATTAAAGTTTGCTTTAAGTACAAAAAATATTAAATTATAACCTTTTGGTCTTTTTATCAATAATATACACTAATGACACTAATATTATAAAGGCGAAAGTTTGTGAGTGTGTGTGTGTTTACATGTTTGTTACTTCTTCACGCACAAACGGCTGGACCAATTTTGATAAAATTTTGTATAGAGGTAGCTGAGACCCTGGATTGGACCCTGGAAACCGCGGGGCGCAGCTAGTTTCTTATAAACTGTAAAAGGAATTTATTGAAAGCAGCAGCAACAATTAATAATTAAAATAATAAGCAGTAACTATCAGGAGCAGTTATTAATTCAAATTAAATCGAAATTGTTTATGAAATGCAGTGTCATTAAAACGCTTCTAATAAAACTAATTTAAAAAAAAAAATCTTTATTATCAACTTACTTTTCTACGGCTAAAGCCATAAATCGCTTTCATAATAAAAATAATTCTAGCTCAGTCATAATTCTTGAGAGGCAAACTTTCAGAGCTCTGGAGCACTCATTAACTGATACATCAAAGAGTAATAAACTGGAATCTTAAATAGTAATTGTAATTAAAAACTTTTAGAGCAACATTTTGTGTTTTGTGAAGACATGATTACTTAGAAGACTGTCCTTTATCATCCTTGGAAGGTATTTTATTTATTTGCTTTGATAAACTACAATAGAGATAAATGGATCCTTTATATCTGCTTTGAAGTTTCATAAGCCTTAATTGAACGTTCCTTTAACTATGAGTTGTAGGAAAATCTATTTCACTTTGTACCTAGTTAGTTTTTTTATCAAATTTCCTTTTGTCGTCTCGGATGCTTGGATTTCTATTACCTTTGTTTACTGTTCACATACAGTTTTTTTTTAATAAAAATAGTGAGACTTAAGAAGAAATGTGGGTTGTTAACAATAAGATTGACAGTCAACTTTATTTTGGGAGGGATGCTTTCGGGTGAAGTCGTTGAAACAATACGTTCTCAGATGTAAATGGGATCCCCTAAAAATAAAACGGACATACTTATTTAATTCTTTTTCCAAAACATTTTATATTCGCACGTTTTAAATAATTTCTGTCTCAACGTTCATTAAAACAAATATCATAAAAAAAACATTTGATATCCACCCAAGGTCCCTTTACGATCTAATTAGAATACGTATCCTTTGCAGAACAAACTTAAGTGATTGTAGCGTAAATGAGAACAAAAGACTTCAATTATATACAATGTTAGTTTGTTTTGTTTTTATTTCATTCTTTTATTTTCTTTCTTTCATGTTCTAACCATTTCAGCCAGCAATGTATGTATAAGTTTATATAATTGTGCGGTAAGAATGTTTTACCTCGGCGAGGAAAAGGTTAGCGTATTTCTTATGTGACATAAAAGAGGTATTTTATTTACGATTAGTTTTAAACCCAGAGCTTCCGACATCTTTGTAGAAGCACCGTTTACTTTAGCGTAGCTGTGTGTTTACTGTACCTCGATACACATTTAAATCCACATTAAGATTGAGCTCATGTTTGTGAATAGGCGCCGTCAGTAGGGACTGGTCATCACGTAGCTACCAAGGCTTATTTTCATTTTGAATTGCTTTTTTTAAATCTTTTTTACGTACCCTTTTAACATTCTGCATCGTTCTCACATTAATAATAATTTAACCAATATTTTTATATGAAAAATGGTCCGTGAAGTTTCGTGCCCGTTCTTTTCCATAGGTACCTACTACACTTTTTGAATTGGGAATTGGCAACTAGCTTCATCTTTCTGACTTACCAACACCTTGGTAATTCAAAAGTTCCTGTAATTGGTTAATTTTTTATTTGAGTTTGAGTTTAAGTAGGATACTTGATCTAGTTTTCTTTTCTTACTAGAGAGGTGGCCCTCTTCTTTAACAAGCCACTCGTGGCCATAAAACTTTATCTACATCATTGACATCATCATCATCATCATTGACATAATCCATGTTAATGTAATATTTATGCTTGTTGCTAGGTTGTTTACAATCATTGTTGTTTTTTATCTAGCAATCCCTGTAAAATAAACTTAATCTTAACAGAAATAAGCTTACCATTAACTAGCCTCTGTTCTCCATTAAGAGTCCAATGGACCTGAGGTACTGGGTACGCTTCAGCTGTGCACTGAAGAGTGACGGAGCCGCCAGATGGCGCCCGTATGGCGACCCGGCCGGCCCACACTGACGGGGAAACTGTAGGAAAAACTAAGTATATTAGTGGATTCCATTTAGGTATAGGTACGTTCATCATCTTGCTGTCCTTATTCCATTTAATTTCTTTGCCGTTCCTCCATTTATCTCTATCAGCCGTATCTTAGTAGATATACCACATTTCTAGACAGTAATATAGCTAGAAATAAGTCGCCCCATTTCTAGAAATAACCATATTTCACTCAAATCTTCCACCGTATCTTTGGTCGTTCCCTTATTATCAAGCCGTCTACATTTATAATAAAAACTTGTAAGTGGCTGTCCGGGGTATTTGGGCTAAAAATACCTAGGAACATTTAGGGCTTTTGAGTATTCATCCCTAAAGTAATGAGTTCGGATATTACGTAAATATAATTCTGTAGTGAAAGAAAATATTGAACCTAAATGGAAATAGAAATAAATAATAGTTGAGCAGAAAAATTATATATTTATGCCTGACTTTAATTTAATGCCTAAAATATATTCGTCGAAGCATTTTAAGTAATTAAAATGACATCATGAATCACACTGAGTTCCTCAGTAAGTAAAATACCATACGACCATAAAATCATTCCAAATTCAATTTCTTCCTGAAACCAACTTCAAAAGGGTAGTATCTCTAAAAGTTTTTGTTATTAATGAACCTCGAAACGCGAATATTTGAGAAAATAACGGAGAAAGTTGTAACACACGACCGACTTAAATGGAAAACGGGCACTTTGGTCAAAGTACATTACTTCATTGAGGTCTCACGTAACAAAAGATTTTTCTTTAATCTTAGAAGTTTGTCTGAACCTGTCCTTAGAATGAATCCTGATTTTCAGAATAATTTAAGTGCTTAGTAATCTCAAGTTACGTTTTGGGCTTTCTCAAGGCTTTGATTAATGAGGGCTTTTACTTTAGCTTCCATAAAAAACCCAAGTTTTAATCCGGCTAACTGACCCAATGGTCATGATTTTCTATTCTCTTTCAGAATATTACACTTAAAATGCCACCGTTGTTGAAAGATTTAAAGATATTCATGTTGTTTATGTCTAAAATGAAGATATATCAACACAGAAAATATTATTATTCTTTACTCCGGGGTAATCTTACATGTACTGTTGCATTGTACATGTGTAATTCAATTTGACATTTCAACAACTTGCATTGCGTTATTTACATTGTAAAGCAGACGAATTTTTGAAACATAATTATGAAGCAATGGATACGCAGTTTCCTCAAAACCCTTTTAGTTTGAATTGAAAAAGTGTTTCATAATTAGGATGCAATCATACCAAACTATTTGATATACTTTAAGAACAAAAACCCGAATCTCAATTTGGATTCATCAATTTCTTGAATTTATAAACAATTTCTTGCTACAAAATAAATAAACCGTCATAACTCAAACCGACCCGTCACGCAACGACGAAGAGCGTCATCTTACAGCCTCCAAACTGCTGTCAGTTGTGGTACTGTTACCAGGACACTCTTAATTGTGTCCGTTATGAACGACGTAATTAATTCAACTGTCGACTCACATATCACATTAATCTGGATTCTCTTGCTGACTGAAGGAGGGACGCCATTGGTGGCTATACACAGGTAAGCGCCTGATAGTACTCGCTCGACGCCGGTCAGGTTCAGCCAGGGGCCGCTCCATTTTGACACTGCGGAGGAAAGTTAATTCTAGTTTACTAGAGAAATACGCTACCAATACTTATGAATAAATAGATTGATTTCTATTTATTAAAAAAAAAAACGTAACGATGGCAAATCATGCTAGATTGAGATTTGGATATTATTTTCTTATAATTTAAAACAATGAAGAAAGCTTTTTTTAAAATAAAAAGGTTGGAATAATTGAGACATAAAACAAAGAAAAATGGCTAGATCATAACCTCCGACTAGTTTCCAACTTCCATAAACGCCGCTTTCTTTCAAAATCTTTTTCTTAAAGAGGCACTTAACGGCTTAAAGTTCTTTTTAAGTACCTTTATCTACAAGTATTAACCGAATTTAAGCAAAGATAGGCCCGAATCACGGCACCAATCAGTTGTATTTACAAAGATTTTTGATTCTGTAAAGACTTTTATTCTATCATTTACTTGCCAGAGAAAAAGGTCTAATGATTTGTAAATAATGGAGAAATTCTGTCTATTGAAACACTTCCTTAAACTGAGTTTGTACTTTTTGTGTGTCTTTTAACTTGTTCTAACGAGGGCCACGCCACTAAGCCGCCGTAAGCTCGTTGATACTACATCCTCCCTCCACGCCCACGATTTGATCGCTGATCTGCTGATAAGGAGCATTGTCTGACTTATTTGGGAAAGTAATTTCCTCGTGAAGATATTCGTATTAATAAGAGCTACGTTTGATCCATTTCCTGCTCGCCATCTGCTTTATTTTGTCCTCGTGTCGAATATTTCACAAACCTATTGGAAATTGGAACGTCCGCGATTTTTGGTGTGTATTTTGGAGCAACTTACTCTTTTTATACAGGACAAATTCGAAAATTAAAATGCTTAATACTTTACTCAAGCAAGTAACTGACAACCTACTAGGGACAGATGCAAATTTGACTTAAGACAAGAATGAGTTAAGAATTTATTTAGAACTTAATAAAGTTGGCGTTGCTAAAGGCCCGGCGATACTCTGCACAATTTTATAACAACTTCGTTTGAGCACACAATGCAAATAAGAGAGCTTACATTCAATTTATAGCCGCGGGCGACAAAAGTTTTCCTTTGTGTTACGCAGTTAGTTCTGGCGGTGACTGGCTGTGTGCATACTGTGACAGTTTTTGCACACTGTCGCTTTATAATGTTTGCGGTCCTCTGTGCGGTAGTGTGAATAACAGATAAAGGTTATTCCTGACTTCAAGTTTATATAAAACAATTGTTTGTACTTGTTGTTTGAACGGAATTAACGGAATTTGCGAAATTAGCTTTTACTGCCCTGTTTATGCATACGATGTTGTTTGTACTGGTACCGTGTTTTCTAAAATCTGCAACATTGTTGGGCTGTTTTCTTCGGAATTGCGGGTTCCCCAATTATTTTTACGGTCAACAGTTATTCCTGACGACGCGACGGTGGCGTAACGATGTGGTAATTGAAAAACGAAACTTCGGCGGAGAGAGAACTAGAAAACTAAAATCAGTTTTGTTTGCTTTTATTTTGCGTGAAAATTAATGTCGATATTTTTGAAACTCTCCGAGTTGAATCGAGCTGTTAATAATATGAATTTAAGTTGTCAGTTGAATGAAAAATATGACGAGTCACTTTAGAATGGCCAAAGACTTTATTTGTACTTATTGACAGGCCTACACTGCTCTCCCACACCTTTTAACTGTGTAATTTGAAAACATTGAAAATGCCCATTATTTTTTTATTGAAGATGCAGTTTCTTCCCGTCTCTTTTTTATACAAAACGACCTATTGGAAACGTCCAACTAGCTTCTGACGTTTCTTAAGAGCCCATGTATGTTTATCCATACTTAATATTATAAATTCGAAAGTAACTCTGTCTGTCTGTATGTTACCTTTTCACGCCTAAACCACTGAACGGATTTCGATCAAATTTGGCAGAGAGATAGATTGCATCCCGGGGAAGGACATAGGTTAGTTTTTATCCCGATATTCCCACGGGATCGATACTTTCGCGGGTGAAACCGCGGTTCGCATCTAGTGTGAAATAAAGTATTTAGAACCACAACGTCCTGCTACAGATTTACATCTCACTTGCTCAGTCCGTCCTGGCATATTGCCTACCGGTCTGGGGAGGTGCCACTAAAATTAAATTCCTAGACCTCGAGAGGACTCAGAGGTCCCTACGGAATGTTGTGTTTTTTAAGCTCTTCAGATTTTCAACTGAGAACATTCCGGTAGAGGGACAGGGGAGCAGTCCGGTAAAGGGATTGCAGATCTTCTGACCGTTAGAAAGCTGGCGACGAAACAATAGAAAATCAATTGTGTCTCATTAGCGGAGCTCGACAGATTAATGTAACTATATCATTCAACCCATAGAAGACAAAAAGTAGAAGAAAAAACACCGCTGTCTCCACTGTCTCAGTAAAGTCTCATTTCGCAAAAAGACAATATCCTAGCCAATCATCCCATTTGTATAATCTTCATAATAAAGAACTTGACATATGTATATCCACTAACCTACCGCGAATGCAACAACGCTTTGTCTAAATGGCTTAAGTCAAAGACCTATGACGAAGTGGAAAAATATGGTGCAATCGATGAAACTATAATATAATATATTACGCTTTGATATTTTGCCGCTAATGGAAGTTAATGCCCTACAGTATTTTCCGATCCCAAAACTAGTCGGACCATTAGCTAGCAAAAAAAAATTCTGCATTTTACCTCAAATTACAGTAATGATCTCCACCATGTATTATACTCTGTAGGTACACATACATACACATTCACCTCAACACCATCTTCTACTCACATAATTATCTAACACGCACAACCGTAGCGCTTTTTGCCTTTCATAAAAATACTGTTTCCATTTCATTCTTTTGTTTCATTTGTATAAGTTTACATATCTTGAATAGGCTCCATAACTCAATAGCAATTATAATATAACCTGGGGAAGCAAACTATTTGCTTAAAAGGATTCTCCCTATTCTAACTAGAATAAGTTATATACATTTTTATTTTATTCTTTTATTATGTCCTTTATCCTAACGTCTGATTACTAACCTAATGTCTGGTTGTCAATCTTAAAGTGCCTGGAGTCTTCTCTCCTCCAGGCTATGATGGGTGGTGGTGTTCCCGAGGCCGCACACCTCAGTGCTGCGTTATCACCTTCTTTGACAAGCACCTCGCCACTGCTGGCTTCATCATCGATGTCTGGTGGAACTGTTGGATTTAACAAAGTATTTTAATAATTATATGTACATTAGTTAAAGATTTATTTGTGTCGCACTCTTTTCCATTAGGTACCTAGTCTTCCAAAAAGTGTCACAAGGATCTTGTTACCAAAATAATAATATTTCTCTTTTTGTATTTAAATTGTAACTGTATTTGTATTTAATTTGATATTCTTCCACATCCTTGCAAGAAAATTCTGCTAAAGTCGCAGTACCGTTTTGTTTTCCTGAACCTTTTCCTACAAAAACAATATAAACCTTCTGATTGAGATCCCACGTAGGATAAACGATAACACATATTCTGTTTTTCTTCTCTCAAATTAATATTGTATTGAGGATAATCTAATCCTTACCGATATTCCAATAATAATATATCATTATTCAGGGACTGCTTAGCTCTTCTAATAATTGAGCAGTCAGCGATTAGGTATTTATTATTTAATTGATCTGTTGGCTGGAGATAAACGTGGAGTACCTACCACGTACCTAATAAATATTGAAATAGTCTGTAAAGACAGCTTTTGAGGGCGGGCATCTTAGTTATGCGTCTGGTCCTTAGTTAATCCATCTTAAGTGTTTGTGTGCTGTTCAATGTGGGCAACACTGAATTGGGAACTTATAATGCAAAACTATGCTGTTTACTGTATTTAATCAAATGTTAAACGTCTAAAATATTGAAGTAAAACACTGTTTGTGCAGTCATTTACATAAATACTTTACAGTTACCCAAAAGAAAAAAGCGCTTTTCTCGTGAAATTAAAATTGCAACTTTGTGATAAAGACCTATTTCATAAGAATACGGTTTTGATAATACTGAATTCGTAACACCCTAAAAATATCTATCAATACTTTAGGATACAATAAAATTGTTTTTGAATCTAGTGTACGTGTACGGTATTTGTGTATTCTGTACATGATGTTAATAATAGGAAAAAAAATACCCTGCTTCAAGTGAAATGGATTATAAAGTAAAGAAAAATATGTTTCATACTTTTCACAGTAAAGTCTTACCTACAACCTGTAGCAGATGAGTCTGGCTCATCATCGGCTCGGTGTTGACCTGACACATGTATCTGCCGCCGTCAGAAGGACCTATCTCCTTGAGCGTCAGGGTCCAGGCTCCGTCTCCGTGGCTGACGCTGACGCGGTGGTTTTTCGTGATGACGTGGCCGGCAATCGTCAGGATTGTTTGCGTGTCTACTCGGAGCCACGCCACCTAGAGATGTAAATTTGTGATAAGAATAGAATAGGCTTTATTTTATAGTCAACCTCGTAATTTCTTTACCACCCCTAAGGTGACATTCAACCTTGGACATAATGAAACGGTAAGGTCTATTTGTTTACGTGACAGTAACATACTCATAAGGTTGAAACAATTACGAGGCCTACTATACACCAAAGTTTACGCAGCTCATGTACAATATCGATAAGGGTACAATGGCCGTAATTTTATTGATATTATACGAAAACCCCCGAACAATGAGAAGCAATAACTGTATGACTGGCATTTATTCAAGTGCCCTATTTACCGTGAAATACTCAATTAATGATTCTTGTAACGCTACAAAAGGATCGGCAGAACCCAAAATGTTGGAAAAACGTTTTGAGGCTCTTACTTACATTTCCTCAAAGACATTCTTTACCAAAATCAAAACCAAACTACCCCGAAATGTTTTGACGTTAAATATTAAGGAAAATAATCAAGTTAAACTTTTCAAAATTCGCAGTGACCGACTACTTTCTCTTTGAAATAAATTAAAAAATGAAAGAACTAAAATCTCTTTTTCTGTGTAGAAAATTGAAAATGAATGAGGTCCCTCAAAATCTAGCGACTAATTAAATACTAATCAAATTAGTTGATTCAAAGAAGTTAAGCAACACCTCAGAACAGGGAAAGATAAATTGTGAAAGTATCTGAATGTTGAAACAAAAGAATTTCGTAATTATGAAACAAAGTTTACAAAAGAACGAACGTTTTGTTAACTTTTGATGATTAAAGTGTTATTACCTGTAGAGAAGTTGTTTTAAATATTGAATAGATTTGGAACTCATTGCGGTTAATATTAAAACTTTTGGAATTTCAATTTTAATAGGCAATTAGCAGTGGTATGTTTCAGAGAAAACTTTACAATTTGTTTCTCTTTCTAAATTAGTAAGTGAATCTGTTATTCCCAGGATTATGTACTTTTCTATAAATAAATAATACGTATTGAAATAGAACGTAGAACGGTTAAAAAAAATTAAATAATCCATCTTTATTACGAACGTTTAAAAGGCTTTTATTTGCATCCATTTTTACTCACAATTTTAATTTTAACAAATTTTTTTTTAACCCATTTTGGCGTCGCCCCAAAAACGTTGCCGAATAAATCAACATCAGTACCACAACTAAATAAAAATTCCAAATCTCTAGAAGAGATAAGTCACCCGACATTATGATGCTGGAAAAAACACGAGGAGTAATTAAGATAGCGAAGAGCCTTGTCCCACTAATTGTGGAGGCTTCCGGCCCTTCACTGATTCAGCAATGTGACTTGTTCACACGAACAGTCCTTGATAAAGGAAGCCTGGAGAAAAATAATTACAAGAAATCGTTGGGACAACATTAATGCCTTAAATCTCTCTAATTTTCTGAGGGCGAGATAAAATAAAAATAAAGTATTTCAACGCAATAAATAAAATATTGCTATACAAGCCCTTTATCTTTTCAAGATTTTAATCAAAGCCTTGAGCCAAGTATAAGTCTATTCAACAATGTTTATAAATAGAAAAACCCAGACTGACTGCCAAAACGTCTGTCAAATAGCCATTTAATAACTTACCACCCACTAAACTTTCGCCCCTAGCAACTCACATTTCAATAAAGAAATACTGAAGAAACCCTAGAAGAGCTAAATTCCATTTCCAAAGCCACATGGGCCCAGCAATTGCGTCCTACGTTTAATAGCTGGGCCTACCGGGTGGAACACGGAACACTTTTCTAAGCCTCGTTGGGCTCCGGGGCCTATCTGCGAGACCAGACGGAGAGTGATAAGGGGTTAAGCGAGCGAGAAACTAATGGGAGAATGTGTGCAGCTATTGTTGACGGTATCGGGTAAATTGTGGTTTTGTTTCAGGCTATTTAAAGATGATTTATTTGATAACTTATTGTTCTGCCTGCTGCTACCGCCGAGAGATATTTTTTTATCTGGGATAAAGTGTTCTACGCCTTTTTCTAAGAACGCTAACCTTTTTGAAGAACGCGTGAGTTCGTGTATGTGTGTGTATACCTTTTTGTTAATAAAAGAAAACATCTTTAATTATACGTTGTTATTAAAAAAAACGAGGTATGAATAATTGTAAAAAAAAATTGTCGAATTTTTAAAAAGAAATTATTTTTGCTATCGTATTACTTGCATTGACTTACCTTGAATGTCTGTAAATTATCAACCCTACAGGTAAGTGCTGCATCTCTGCCGACTGCCACGGTGACGTTAGACCCTGGACCCACAAACCGTGGCAAATCTGAAACAAAAGAACACAATAATTGTAGAACAACTGATGAACATTGATAACGTCATTACAAAATCAACCTTCTAATAAGTAAACTGCATTGAAATCAGACCATAAGTTTGGGAGCTAAGATGCCACAGACATATACATAGAAATACAGCAACATTAAACGACAGAAACGTCAAACTAATAACACCCCTCTTCATACGTCGGGGGTTAAAAAAAAATGTCAAGAGTTTGCGATATTTTAAAATTACATTGGTTCTGAAAACTATCTTTTGTTGCTTAGTGTTTTAGTTGAGATCGTTCATGTCAAAATAAGATAAAATTTTCATAAAAGATTCGCATAGGTACTTAATTATCAAGAATTTGTGTTATTTTAAAATTATATTGGTAACGAAAATTGTTCACTATATCTCGTAAAGGAGCCAGCAGACTGTTGCTCTTTTATACTTGTATTTACATTCCGTCTCGTGTTCGTCGACGTCTTTGATTAAAGACATAAAAGGATTTAATTCAAACAGCAAAAATAATTATGAGTGACATCTTTCTTCCGTTAAATGTGTGATCAAAGATTGTCGTTGACAGCTTTTTTGAATAAGCACAAATGCTTCTACATCAATATCAGCTGTATAGTGTATATCCCGAAACAAATCAAACCGAGGAAATCTTTTGTTCTAGTATTTCCTCGGAACGTTTTTGTCGTATGTTTATTCATGAGCGAGAGCGACCGAACTTGCCGTCTTCATTTATGATACATTCGTAGCAAGTTATTAGTTAAACGTGGTCGGGCTCTTTGTTTTATAACATATTAGCAGCGACCCGCGGTTTCACCCGCATAAGTGTCGATCCCGCGGGAATATCGGGATAAAAACTATCCTATGTCCTTCCCCGGGACTCAAACCAAATTTAATCTAAATCGGTTCAGTGGTTTAGGCGTGAAAAGGTAACATACAGACAGACAGACTTATTTTCGAATTTATATGAATGGATAGTATGGAAGTATGGATAAGGCCCGTTTGCTTTACAAATAACTAAAAACATTTAGCGCTAGGCGAATTTTAAAAGGTCGTTGTATTTCTGTACATCGTTTGGACTTGACATAAACAGATCAATGTTTTAATTAAATATTTAGGTACCTATGGCACTAAATTTAAACAACTTATATTTTCCGTATTTCAAATCAAAACTGACATTGACAGTTATATGAAATAATTATGACTGGGCAAATTGACGAAGGATGACAATTTCCTTAATAATTAATGTTCGTGACTGTATTTTAGTGATTTGTGGCGCAAGCAGGAGTTGGATTTAATTCTGATCCTAAAATTTCACAATATGTTTAATGACAGGTACCTAAACCCGGCTAGTCTCGGACTCGAACCAAAACCCATAACAATTAGCTTGTCTCGCAGCGAAACGGTAAACTGAACGTCAGGTTACATTATAATCGTTATAGTGTCCACTTCAGATAGAAAATAGTCGAATAACCCCGATAAAATGCATACAAGTAAATGCAAATACGAAATATTAAAACACTCATTTTAATGAGGTCATGACAGTAATAGTTATTTATGCAACTGTTTTATAATAAGGGGTATTGGTAAGGTGATAATAGTATCACATGAGTGTTTTGATACCTAATTATGTACAGTTGCATACAAGACTTTATCTACACCCATGATATGAATCATCTATAAAAGGTTCTGAAACAGTTTTTTTGCAATAATAATAATATGGAAGAAAAATGGTGGCTGGCGGAATACGACGTGAATTCGAATAACCTATAAGTTCCTTTTTTAAATTACTGCTCTGAGGTAGTGAAACGTGCGTACATGACTAGGTTCTTTTTAACCGACTTTTTTGAAAACGAGTTGCATAATGAAATTTAGTACAACATAATAACACTCGTTTGGATGATATTATGGTTACTATGACACTGATTGTTTTAATGTTGGCAATAAGCTTACTGTTTCAGAAACTTTTATAGGGGATTTATAGCATGGGTGTAGATAAAGATAAATAAAACGCTATTCACTGAAGTAAATACAAAATCCATACTACTAATATAAATGCGAAAGTATGTCTGTGTGTCTGTTACCTCTTCACATTTAAACCGTTGACCCGATTTAGATGTTTGGTATAGAGATAGTTTGAGTCCCGGGAAAGGACATATGATAGTTTTTATCCCGATGTTCCCATTGGAACCGCGGGGCGCTGCTAGTTACAAATAAGATCAAGATAAACAATTTTTTTTGACATGGGCAACACTCCAATATCATAACCACCCTTTGATATCTACTCACAACATTTTAACCTTCAATTTTATATCAAAAATATACCCGTACCACATTAATTTACAATATCTTCGACAGAACACTAAAAACAAAACGTCTGCTGTCCAAATAGTCTCGTGAGACGGAACTTGTAGATACAGTTATGACACAAGCGTCCCGGTCGGGACGTTTGGGGCCATTGGGTGCCATTGGGGACGTTCGAGGACAAAACGAAAGCAAAAGGTAGGAAATAATGGACAACTCGGTATTGGTCGCGGCGTAAGTCCGCGAGGGACACATTTTCTGGTCGACTCTTTGTTATGTTAACTTATGTTGCCGTTGTTATTTTGAATGATAAATATCTTTTGTTGGTGGATTTTATTCGGCTATTTTAATTATTGCCGATTGTTGCGACTTTTTAGTAGTTTTGATAGTCACTATACACATACAAGTACACACATAGAGCAAAACCTAATTTTTTGTACCTTACAAACGATTCCAAGAAACAATGTAATAAAAAATTGCTATTATCCCTAACCACGGTTTGATAGACGAATTGCTGACTAGTGTATGTTGTACTCTTGATAACTACATCTCTGTAACCGGTTTAATTAATCCTTTGCGTAGTTTATACCATTTGCAAGAAACCACTCACCACCAACTAAACCATATTCTTCTCCCCACATCTTCAAATATAATCACAGTCTTACAAAGCAAGCTATTTAATTATTACTGACGCAGTACTTCATTATTCACATTAAATCTGGGAACATTAGTCACTCGCTAATCCCGGCTTAGTAAACCGGCTGTAGATACAACTTTACTAAATAGAAACGGTCTACTAAGTACATGTAATTTTTCAGCGGCTGAGCGGCTTTAGTAGGTAGTCTGTGAGCTGAAGGGAGGCACCCCTTTGTGTTGGGTGTTTCAGGTGGTTTTAATTAATATACGATTTCTAGTTAATTTAGTAAATTAAAAAACCCGACTGCAAGCTTATACTAAAACGAACTGAAAAACTAAAAACAAGCCGATTTTAAATTAAATAAAAGTTGGAAGCAGGCGGGACCCATTTGAGTTTGAAACAATAGGTAATAATGGTATAGGCCCCGCCTGCTTCCAACTTTTGTTTAATTTAAAACGGGCTTATTTTTACCCGACTGCGCCAGAAGGAGGGTTATTAGCTTTTCAGTTAGTTTTAGAATAAGCTTGCAGTCGGGTTTTTTAATTTTTTTAATTAATTTTTTTATTTCCAGCTTTTTAGTTTACAAATATGAAAGATTTCGCAGACGATTTAGTTCTTAGTACATGTTTTTTTTTTACGATTTGTCACTTTGAATTACTTTTAACCATATAAGTAGTATATATTTTTGTAATCACCTTTTAAAACCCTTTATTTTGATACCCCACTCGATAGGTTTCGAGAAAAAAAAAATTATAAAGGCGCCAAAAATCCGCCATTTTGGTTTTTTTTATTTTGATATACCCGGTGTCACTCTCACAGTAAATACAAATCTAACGACACCTCTCAAGATAAAATCCATCGAGCCGTTCAGGCCGCAGAGAGTGCTAAACAGTTATACATACATACAAACATACATAAACTCTAAAAAAACATAACCCTCCTTCTGGCGCAGTCGGGTAAAAATGGAATTTACATTATGTCTAACTTATTTTTTAATAGGTATGTACAGAAATGATTGGCTCTCTAGGTTCATGTGTTAATAAGGCACTGATACGGCTCTCTGCAGTATGTTGGCTGTATTTTTATATATCTAAATGTTCCATTCAGAAGCACCGCCGACAATTATTGTCTATGTAATTCACGAATAGTAAACATAACCTATACAAACATTTACTTAATCAAAACTTCTCCTACGTTTAAAACAACACACGGCTCTGAGACTAAAGGTCTTAACTCCTGGATACAATCACACCTATGCCCGGTCCGGCTAAGTAAAGTCGCAAACTTTTCCTTCACCCCGTGAATTAGTTCTGATTAAATTCGTCGGACCCTACCCACGTTTATGTGACGGAATTAGGGATAGTTATATAGGTAGGTACCAGGTTTAGCGCCCGGTATTAGGGAACAGGAGTTGTAGTAAGTTAGGTTAGTTTTGAAGGGCCTGACCAGCAATTTTGGGTTACCTGCCGTGTTTTAGTTATTTTAGTGGGTAACCAGATGTGATTTTAGAGGTTCAGGAAGAGCAGTTATGAGATCAGGTAAAACGAAATCTACTTACTACATACTTAGTTCGAAGAGAAGTAATCAGAAGTGATCTTTTAATCTGTCAATCGCCGCTAATGAGACACAATTGATTTTCTATTGTTTCGTCGCCGATCGGCAAACCGCAACGCTTGACCGGTTAAAATTGTCTAAGATATTTTAATGAGAACTAATCCTTGCAATACGTAAGTAATGTTTACGACAATACTTTGTGCTGCCCTTTGAGACCATCGATTTGAAAGTCTGCCAAAAAAACATAGGTTATATGCCTAACCTTTAAGACAGTACAGTCGTAAAGAAAATGTTTTGTCAAAAAAACTTAATACCTACGAAATCAGCTGAACCGTTATAAAGACAAATAATATTTTTCTACCCCCCGAGGGTACTATGACAGTGGCCCGCGTCCTTGAACGAGATGTTACTTCCCGTTCAAAGTTCTGTCGCATTTTATCGGTACGTGATCAAACAACACTCGTACACTTCATATCGGTAGCCATTTTGTTTTTACTTTTATCGGTTATGGATATGGGGGTGCTAAAAGTTGGTATATTCTTTCTTTAATATTGTCATTAGGTTTTGTTTTCGTGTAAGCCTTATTGTAGATTTAAACAATGCATGTATCTACATATCACAAACAAATTCAGGGTATGTTTTGTGCATAGGTCTGTAGGTATATATGACATAGCTCGCACCCTCTCGCACCCATCCACAATTAATGTAATCATTGATGATTTTTTATTCGTCGTAAAAGCACAACAACGGCATTAAATAAAGCATCTCTAAAATAATTTAACATAACTTAGGAGACTTATTATTATGAAACGAATCAAGCATTTCTAGGTAGGTGCTTAGTAAATCAAGAAAACAAACAGGTTCGTGCTTCAAAGATATGTGTATGTTCTGTGTTGTTAATCGAGATGTTAGCTCAACGCTAAATAATTGTGGTAAACACTCCGAACACAACCATAATGGCAGCCTAGTTACAGGGAATTATAACACATATTCTGTACTAGCTGCGCCCCGCGGTTTCACCCGCGTAAATGTCGATCCCGTGGGAATATCGGGATAGAAGTAGCCTTTATGTTAATCCAAGGTGTCAGCTACTTCCATACAATTTTTTATCAAAATTGGTCCAGCCGTTTGAGCGTGAAGAAGTAACTAACACATAAACACACCCCCACACACACACAACCTCACAAACTTTCGTCTTTATAATATTAGTGTGATTACCAGGAATATTCTCCACAGTAAACATCTCACAATGTAGGTACTGCTATAACTAGCAGCTCAATTTCTCAGATACATTTTAAGCGTAAACTTCGATATTGTATTTTCCACAACAACTACCTTCCGAGAAATCACTCTAGCTCCATCAGCTGACATTAACGTGCCTACTGAATGCTACATCGATAAATTCCGCGTGTAATGTACCCGACCACATCATACGACACGAACATTAACATTATTCTATACTCATACATCAACACATCCAGAAACGCACACACTGACACATTCTCACGCACACACTGAGAGCTAAATTCAAATTCGAACGCTATCCTTACGCACACATGAACACGTTTCAACGCACACATACGTGCAAGGACGTATATAAATGATAATGCACAATTTGAGACGCGTTGATAAATTGGCTTTTAACTCTGAGTAAGCTTGTTTGGATGAAAGTGCGTAATCGCTTCGCTCAGCTTCAAAAGGGCTGCGGGAATGTTGTCAAGTTGCGTTTTTCTCAGAGTTTCTTACGAAGATAGCAGATAAATGCTCTGATTTTTTTTACATCGTTACTTGCGATTTTTCGTAAGAAATATTTGTAGCGTTTTCTTGAATGAAGTAGAATAAACTACTTAGGCACATAAAATATGTAGCTATTAGTAGGAGAATTCGTATAAAAAACAATTTTATTTTCCAATCATTATCATGATGTTTCGCGAATACCTGTAGGTACCCAATGTTTTACAAATATGAATACAACGGAACTTCTGTCCTTCGAGTTCACTACAATGAAAAGGCGGCTGCTGCAGGTGCAGAAAACCTCAAACGGCGAAAATATTGCAACCTGATTTGGAGTTATATGTTCGAGCCGTTTGGGGTTGAAACACTAGGGCCATGGGGTCCGAGTGCCCACTTGGTTTTTCGAGATATAGCCAAGCGATTAGTCGACTCTTCACGAGACCAGAGGGCTGGCCTATTTTTTGGCCCAAGAATTAGCATTGCCATACAACGTGGCAATGCTGCCAGCCTTTTGGTCACTGTTCCTGTTGACAGCGATGCGGACGAATTCTTTGATGCCCTATGAATATTTGTTTATTTTTTCATATCATTGTACATATTATTATAGTTTATATGTTAGCTTATATTATGTAAATATTTATAGAAATAAATAAAAAACGAACAAAAAAAATTAAAAGACAGTTATTCCCTTCCTACATCATATCTCTCTTGTCCGACTCCAACAAATAGAGTTCTATCCAAGACAGACGGTGTAAACAATTGAAATACGAAACTTTACCACCGTTCCATTTGTAGACCACAAACAAAATCAAGGTGGTTCAAACTGGTTCAAAGCTTCGCCGTTTCGAATGAGCGAATCTATTTCTGTATTTAAAGTAATGAGTAATGGCTCAGTCTATCATTGTATAGGTACCTAGTACAAATTTAATTAGAAACAAGGGTAATTCGTTTGACAAGTTATTTCGTACTATTTGTCGCCAAGTTTTCGTATTGAAGTCGTCTTGGTTCAAATACTTATTATTTCATCGGGTTGACAATATTATTTGCGAAACCTCGTAATTTACTTATAAAAAGCCTTTTCTGTTCTTTGTGTTAGCTCTAATTACCAAGTTACAGAAAATATTTGAAACAAGTTTCAATATTTTTTTTTCAAAGGGCTCGTATTTTTAATAGTTAAACTAAAGAGCCCACTTTTAATTATTTACCGCAAAGTATAGCAATACATTAACAACAGAAAAACCCTCAAACGAAGAACTAAAGAACTGACATTTAATTCCCAAAACAGCATTAATTTCCAACGTCCCTTACAATTAGGAAATTGCTAACAAGGCGCGATTATTAGAATTGATTCGAAGGTAACCCTCAAGGTCCCCTACTCCGTACTCTGTAGTTTTAGCAAGGGTATCCCTAAAGGCTATCCGTTTTAATTAGGGGCTCGTAAATGGAAATTACTTAGTTACAATTTGAAATAACTTCGGTGAATCGAGTCAAGATTAGTTCCTGGGACGTCTACCTGGGTTATGGAAATCGCGCTGTGATTTGACAGAATAGGGTGAAACTGTTTAAGATGTATTTGGATTAGTTTTGAAAGATGTCATGCGGATGATGGAGGCAGGAAATGGTTAAGGTTTTGTAAAACTAGCTGTGTCCCTGATTCCGCTTGTTTAGAATCTATGAATTTACTTAATAAACATCTTAATCTGTCAAGCTCCGGTAATGAACACAATTGATTTTCTATTGTTTCGTCGCCGATCGGCGAACCGCGCCGCGTATATGACCAGATGTATGAACGTAAACGCGAAAAAAGAAATATGTAAGAATCGTAGCAGGTGGCGTTCTGTAGTTTCTGTTTATCCGCATGCGAAGAAGGTGTAAGTTTAAGTTTGTATATAAAAATCTTAAATTCATTCATTTATTTGTTGACAAAGAACGCACAGCTTAAACAGCTGAGTCTAGAAGAATGAAATTGTAGGATAAATGTTTTGAATGTACGAGTAAATATATGAGGAATGGAACGTAACGTATGAGAGAGGGAAGGAACGATAGTGAGAAAGAGAGAGAGGAAAAATGGCGGATAAGTACTGGAAGGGAACGTTAGTCATACGGTGTAGAATAAAAGACGTTAAGATTTAATAGTTTAAAATTAAGAGGATTTCCATTTGTATCGAGGAGACGATAAAATAAACCACCTGTAAATTGTTTTGAAAGCATTTTACTTGCCCTACAATCCCCCACACTACACAAGAGTTCCTTATACAACGACAGTGAGCACTAAGGACGGTTTTTTGAAAATTCACCCCCTAGAAGGGTTAAATAGGGGATGGCAGTTAGTATGGAAGTTCTTTTGCCGATATAATTATTTAAATCGGTTCTCGAGTTTAAAACGCACTAAGGCTACGTCTGCATTGACAAGCCGCTTACTTAGCCGAGTCGCCAAGCGTGTATCGAAGTAAACAGATGTGTTTGTTTGTTGTCACGAGGCGCGAGGCATGATAAATACAAAAAAAAAATGAAATATTAATTGCGTCTGTTTTTATTAAAAGATAAATTATTTATTTTGTGGGATCCAGCTAATGAACTCCATAAAAACGCAGTTGCCCAAAAAAACTATGGCAAGAGGTAGCAGTTCAAAATCAAAAGTCATTTTTTCAAACTAGGCTGAGAATCAGCACTTTTCGAACGTCAAAATTACAAAAGACAGTACCCCAAAACGCCCGCCCTTCGCCACTTCCTAGTGCTTTCGCTGGGGAGAAGAAGTGGCGGAACAAACTCCCCAGCAGCACAGCTGTCTGTTCAGTTAGAAAATAATTAATTAAGTTGAAGTACAAAACGATGGATAGATATTACCAAATAGTACATTTATTCATGAATATGATATTAGCTCAACTATCATTAATGAGACAATTACTTTCTCTACTGTTACCGATCTCTAGGAGATTTCTTGACAGTTGAATGGGATATGATGTGATAATTTTATCACAATCGAAAGTTATAAAAGTTCCAGTTTTTGAGCTATTTTTAAAAGTGACATCTTGTTGACGTGCCAACAAGGTAATGAACGTAAGCTCCTAGCAAATCAACACGCAAACGATATACTAGCACGGCCACCGTATATCAAAAGCACTAAGCAAGCCGCCTGTCAGTGCGGACGTAGCCTAACAGACTAAAAGACACGGAGACTTTTATACCGGATGATTTTTTACCAACTCTGAAATCACGAAAAAAGACAGCTGTTTAATACAATAGTTCAATACCTACTTGACCAAAATGTATGAAACAGCTGATTTTTTTTTTCGTGATTTCAGAGTTGGTCCCATAGTGAAAGTTATTCATATTCATGGGTAGAACAACCTGTAAAAATTTGGACCCGGTAAAAAAAACATCCTGTAATAAACAGGCATCTTCTGGGCACGCTCGTTCCATCATAGACCTCATCCATCGCTTTCCGCCAGGCGTGATAAAGGTCAAGAGCCATTCAGTAACAAAAAAAATTGACAGAATAGGGTGAAACTATTTGAGATGTACGTATGTATTTGGTTTCGTTTTCGTGCTATCCGGATGACGGATGAGGGAAATTAAGGTTATAATTTTTATATTTTCTGTACCCTAAGATCCGTTCGCGTAAACGAATACCATTTATAGCGTATGTTTGAGTATTTTAAAATAATTATGTGAGTGTAACAATATTCGTTCCAGGAATGTAGCATGTTTTTTTTCTGAAACACATCGCGGTATTTTAGGTTAGTATACAGGAACCACACAATATCACATGTAAAATTGCACATTGTACAAACAAACAACTAATAAACTGTCCGTATACCAAACAAACATTTGTTTAGAGTGGCGATCGATCCTTCCTTTTACTCCCCATCCATCCTGTTTTTAAGCGACTTTAAAAAGTAGGAAGTTCTCAATTCGACTGTATGTTTTTTTGTATATGTATTTGTTACGCGATATCTCCGGCAATTGTTAATTGATTTCAAAAAAGCTTTTTAATAGATAGGGTATGCCTCAGGGGTGGTCCCATATAAATTTTTATTAAAGCTTGGTTTTTGAGTTAGCTTCAATAATACGTATTTGTGCCACTTAGTTTATATTGATGATGTTATAATGCCTTCCTGTGTGTATGTGTGTGTTGTGCTAGTAGTGTTATACGGATTTGTCTGGGGTAAGTATGTACCTACAACTTAGAAGTGAAAAAAAATTCTTTTACAAAAAAAAACAACCGACTTCCAAAAAAGACTACAAAGTGAAAAATAACTTTAAATTCGGAAGTCGGTGGCAAACAACGAAAATGTGAACCTAACGACAGCAACGTCCGAAATTAAAGTTATTTTTCACTTTGTAGTGTCTTTTTTGGTAGCCGGTTAATTTTTTTGCAATTTTTTTTTTTTTTACATGACATCCGTTAACCGTTACGTCATCGGTAATAACGTCCACAATATACAGGGGTTTATTTCATTCCATACAAGAAGAGACATTGGCGAATAATATTACCTCTTTCATCAGGCATATCATATGAAATGTGTAATACGTTGCAAATTGATTGATACGCTTAGGCGCTCCACACACTGCACCGCGCTCCGTCGCGGTGAGCAGATAACGCGCCCACTCAAAAAAAAATCACGCACGGTGGCGCGTTATCTGCTCACCGCGACGGAGCGCGGTGCAGTGTGTGGAGCGCCTTATTCGTATTCGCTTGTTATATTGACGAATTTTATTCCGGAAGTCTTTTAAGATGATCAATGTGTTGACAATGAATTTAATGTAAATATATTGTATTGATGTTGTGTCTGGTTGTACGCTGGTTACTTTATAGAATAAAATTATGCGTGTCCTTTTCCCTACTATGTTGGAGTCGGCTTCCAGTCTAACCGGATGCAGGTGAATACCAGTATTTTACATGTAGCAACTACCTATTTGACTACTGGTTGGGCTTCTGATGACCCGTAACGGCTGCCAAAGTACTAAGAATGACAGCCGGAACTAACAGCTTAACGTACAGACACACACCAGAGAGGCAATTCTCGTAATTTTAAGAACGTTCACAGTCTGATCTCAGTCTCAATCTGTCAAAAAATACTTCTAATTTCCCTACATTTTTACAAGTTTTTGACATTTGTTTGTCGCCGAGATGAGACTGTGACTAGATTTTGAACGTTTTAAATTACGAGAATTGGCCTTCATCACATCAAGCTATTACTAATTTCTTTAATAGATTTTCATCTTTATCCCAAAAGCATAAGGTTCAAAGTTGATTGGGAAAAAATAGATTCGGGTAGCTTGATGTGCTCGCGTATGTACAATGGCGAGGCACGGAGGCTTTACCTTTGATAGACCCGTGCGGCTGTTATTATAAAATCCCGTGATACAAAATAAAGTGAATGTTCAGTTGACGATAAGAATTAAGTGATCTTACGCAAAATGATTGAACACTTTTGAACAAACACTAGAGATCAATAATATACACGGAATATCCGAAATATCTTCTATACATTAGTATATAAGATATTTCGGATATTATTATTATTAATAAAGCTGAAGAGTTCGTTTGTTTGAACGCGCTAATCTCTGGAATCACCAGTCGGATTTGAAAAAATATTATGCATTTGATAGTTCAATTCTTGAGGAAGGGTTTAAGCTATTTAACATCACTCTATGGCCACAGCGTGATGCTAAATAGCCTTAGGAGCCAAGCAAAAAGAAAAACAGTCAAAAAGAACGCTATGCGAAAGCGAAGTAATAGCACAGGCAGGCGATGCGATGCGACAGGATGGGTCGGGGGAACAATAAATTTCACACGGTCGAAGTTGCGGGCAGACGCTAGTTATACAGGGTGAAATTAAATTCATGGGCATCCTTTTAAGGATGGCATAACTTGTCAAAATGTAGGAAAGAGCTGATTTTTTTTCGCGATTTCAGGTTTGATCCCATAGTAAAAGTTGTTCATAATGACGATTACAATGACCCTTTAAAAGGATGCCCATGAATTTAATTTCACCCTGTATTATAATAGGACTTGTAATAAAATAAATCACATTTGATTCAACGAATGGTAACAGATGGTCGAGACTGCAAATTTTTCAATAGTTAGAAAATATAAGATATGGAAGAAAATAAATGAAACGCGATATGCTCAATCGAAATTGATACATTATGGAAGAATATTTCAGTTTTTATTTTCATAAACTTTAAACACGTAGATACACCTGTTTCTTTTGTAAAAGTATCTCTTTATGAACAACCTCTACAAGTATAAATATTTAATAGACATTTCATATAAACTTATTTTGTAAATAAATATTTTTATTTCTTTGACGTTCAAAAACCTCTTGAAGACGAAATACTTACCTATGTGGGTAGTTACATTTATTATGTACTGAACGACGACGGCAAGAAAAGTATCTATTATCTAAACGTACCTACATTTAGGATTTAAGCATATTATTTTTATGTTATGAAAGGAACTATTTGACGTACGTAATGGTAAAATTCGATAACAGATAGAAAGTCTAAATATACACATTGTTTAACGAAGTTATGTTTTCATTCTTACCTAAAAAGTAAAATCAAACATGTTTACACCCTGTATGAAACAGCACGTTGTATCAAACAAAATGAATACCCATTTCTTGTTCTTCGTTTATTTACAGCAGCACTAAACTAGTATTTAATTAGTAAAAGCGATTCAAAGTAAATACCCTTACAGAATCCAGTACAATCGAGATTAATCCAGTTTAATTTTAAGATACTTGGCAACAAGGAATATTCATCAACTTGACTTGAATCTGGGTCCTTTGGCAAATAAATAAGAGTCAGTGAGCCAAGCAATAATTTATAGTGCCAACAGACTGTTATATTGAAGTCTTTATGGTAGAACATCTAGTTATTATAAGTAATTGAAGCAGGAATTATTGTTTACGATGTAAATGTGAAGACATAGGTAATGTACAATGTTTCATAACATGGTCATAATAGTTTGTATAAATAATATTACTCTGAATACAATGTACTCATACAAACATCAATATTTTTTTCTTTTTCACTTTTATTTTTGTCTTTTGCTGTCGAATATTTTAATGAGTCTCTTTTCTTTTAACTCCCGATTGTTCGTAGAGGAAATGACTATAACCACTAAGCTTTACAGATGGCTTGTTCAATATTTTGTGAGCCCTTTGTATAAAATAGTGGTGGCCAGGAGTATACATTACTAGAAAAAAATAGATAAATTTAAAAATTCTTGAAGTTTTAAAAACACTTTACAGTAGTGTAGGTATCGGTTTTTCGGGTAAAAAAAAAAGTATTGGGATTGAAACATCAGCCAAAAATAGTTGTTTGTTTCAGAATCCTGGAAGAGTGACAGGCTCAATTTTTTGCGGAATAACATTAGTGCCGAGAGCAATGCCAATAGCTATTAACGTTGAAATAAATCAATTATTAATTTAATTAATATAACTCATTTTTTTTCACTATTTCTGCGTCACTTTTTTCATTAATAGATGCACTTTGTTCAATTTCCATATTTTAAACACTATATAAACGAATTTTACGAATACACAGCAGTGTGGCTACTACACAGACGGTCGAGCCATCAGCTGTCCATCCATCCATCCATCCACTTCCACTTCCACTTCGACTTCCACTTCGACATCCACTTCCACTTCCATCCATCCATCCATCCATCCATCCATCCATTGTGTCCGTGTGTCACTTCACTTCGGTTGGCGCCGCCGTAGAAAGAGGGGGGAGAGGGAAATCTCTCCTGACGGTCACGTGTCCTGACGCGATGTCCTGACGCGAGTTTAACATTTTTTACCCACTACTAAAAGTGTGCAACGCCGCTAAAGAAGTTTACACTTCAAAAGTTTGTAAATGGTAAATTAGTTCTTGAGGTTTCACTTGTTAGTGCGGTAGACCCGTGACGGCTACCAAGTGTTGTGATGTTAAACTAATTTATTTTTATTAATATACAGTGTTTGAGATAGTTGTTGTTTTCTTATTGCCATACCCAATAGTTTGCCGCAAGAGGTAAGAAATTTTTAATTATAACAGTGGTTTTTTTAGTTAGTTATCAAAAAAAAAAATACATACAGCTGTTCTAGCTGAGGCCTATTATTTACATTTTCAAGGAGTCATCATAAAGTGCTTGATCTAAAGATTCAACAAGATTGCGGACGATCGAAGTCGACCAGTCGATTTTGATCGCCTTAAAACATAATCTATGGTCGATCGATGAACGTAATCCCGCTGCCATAGAGCACACTGGAATGTTATCGTTCGACGACGGTTGTGCTTTAATAATAATAGAATTAACAGCTAAGCGTAAGAAACCTAAAATTAAAAAAGTTGGTGTTTTGATTTTTGGTTTCTTACACCTTATTATAAAACAAAATCTAACTTTAGCCAGTTTTTGTACAGTTCCGTAATACCGGACTAAGTTGTCGGTTTTGAATAAAAACTTTTGAATATTCGATAACATTAAGGTTTAAGTTTTGTTAAGGCTTTTTTTATTACAAAAACTGGCCCGCTGGTTTAAACCATGTCTAAAGAAAAACCTTGTTTTGCAATAAGTGCGTAATAAATTAATCTCAGCAGCAATCAAAAGCAGACCTTTTCACGCAAAAATATTCATCCAAACATACAAATTCACGTGAGACCCACATTCCAGCGGGTTACGTAAAAAGAGATTCGAGTGGTCCTCCTAAATTATTCGTAAACAAAAATATGGTTGTCATAAAGTCAGACAAAGGTATAATTTATGCCATCCGTCAAATACCTGCGTACGTACTTATGAGTGAGGTTACGTTGCTCCCTGTATTTGGCGTGATTTGTGTACTCGAAGTGCGGATTCTGCGGTGAATGGTGAATTTGTTTGGGACTTTATACGAGGAAACTTTTTGGGTCTTTTTATGAGGTAGAAATCTGTAATTAGAGTACAGTAATCTAGAAGTTAAATATTTGAAATAAAGGAAAGCCAACTCGAAGGTTTACGACTTCAAGATTATTTTTATTACAAACGAAAATTACCAGATATTTTGCATAATCATATTGTTCAGGTTTAGTCATTTTATATAAATCCTTTTTGCTACTTAAATTATTTTTCACTTTGTAGTGTTTTTTTGGAAGTCGGTTTTTTTTTTCTTAAAAAGTTTTCATTTCACGCTTTTTAGTGGGTCTGCTTATAATTTATCTAAGTTACAATAGCCTAGTGATCATCGCCTTTTACAAACAAAATATTGCTTTTCCCGATGCAGGGAAGTTAATTGTTAAGGAAATCTCCAGGTCCACCATCAGCTCCATATCACCATTCACATTGTGACGAGCATGAATTGCTTAGCAACCATATTAAAGTAATCGAATCGCAACCCGTGAAATACTTAGATATTATTGAGTAGTTCCGGTGGCCATCTGTGGTCTTCATCATCAGTTCCACTTCACCAAATGGTGCTTTCCGAGAGCAAGTGCACGAGTTACTATAAAAAATACCCAAATCGCTATAGGTGTGCCTATAATATTTGAAGAGTTCCTTAGATTTCTCCAGGATCCTATCATCAAATCCTGACCTGATGTTTTTAGACTAGAAGCTGATAATCCTGGCTGCAGCATCAGGCCAGACTTATGTCAACATTGCATTGAACTTAAAATTTAGTCCTGTTTAAAATGAGCCCAAACACGACTACGGTGCTGTTATTTCAAGGTTTGTACTTTTTCTGATGCTCCTGGCTTCAGCATCAGGTCTCTATGTACTTCGGTGCTCCTCATTAACAGTACGTTTATCCACACATCGAGCCCTTTTCAATGAGCCTAAACACGATATATCTGCTGTTAGTTGTCGCGGAGTTAGGTACTCTGCAGACTATCCTGACTGCAGCATCAGGTCATGACTTGATGATCATGAGACCAAATGTGACAAACGCCCTATCAAACATCAAAACAATTTACTAAAACAGTCCTTGCCTGTTTGAGTAACTTCTTACTGTTAAGGAGTTGTACCTTCCATCATCAGCCCAGCTACCTGAGATGGTGACAACCATACGCAAATAAACAAGATACTTCATAAAATATGCGAAAAACAATAAGTGAGCCTATAAAATTTGAGGGTTGCCCTCGATTTCTCTAAGATCCTATCATCAGATCCTAACTTGGTGACAATGGGACCACCTCAGAACTATCTACTTTCGAACAAAAAAAGAATTTTGAAAATCCATCGACAATTGGCGGAGTATTCGATGAACAAACATACAAAATAATAATAAAAAACATACAAACAGCCGAACATAGTACCTCCTCCTTTTTGTGAAGTCGGTAAAAAGCGAACGCTTTTCATAATATTTTACATCGAATCTTCGCATACTTTACTGGGTATCCTAATAACAAAGTCATATATTCTGCGTTAAGTGTTTAGGATTGACAATAATAATATACATATAAGTACCTACCTATAGACAACCCACAGAAAAAAAATTGGGATAAGTCGTACAATCCCCTGTGATCAAAACGGTATTCTTCCTCGTGATGATTTGTTACCAAAAAATGAGTTCATGGCTATCTGTTCAAGAACTTTGGGATAATATGACTAAAAGTCTATTCTATCCTATTTTTAACTATGGCAAGTAAAGCCGATGTCGACTATTCTGCCAATGTCAAAAGTGAATTGGAAATGCAAGTGTGTGTGACAAAAAAAAAAATTCGATGCTACAGTTGAACTTAATGTAGATCTTGTGGGTTAGTACTGGACTGAAACAAACAAAGTCAGGCGATGGTCATGGTCTTATAGACTGTCAATGGACATTGCAGTGTCTAGAACGAATGTCATTTTGTAATGAGGAGACCTATGTCCAGTTATGTAAGTATTTACTTAGTTTATTATGTGTAGTACTACTCGTACGTCTTTATTGATGCAACGCATGAAGCTTTGACATAACGTACGTTCAAATGCCGCATTGTAGTTAATATTTATAACGTCTGCAGATGTACAGTTTATTTGTGAGTAGTTATGAAATAAACATCAAATAGCTGCAGAGATGTAAAATACTCCTCCATCTCAGTATTTATTTATTTAAAGAAATGGTGAAAAGATCTTACAATAAATGTATTCGAAATTCAACGTTCAATGTTTAGAAAAGAAATATGAAAAGTTGATATCGGTATAAAACTTTTATTTTAATGTAATGGAATGGTTGGACCCCACTCTAACTTTTCCCTGGGGACCGATACCAAAATTGTATACACGGATATATGTATAGAAAGTATGCATAATGTACCTTTAAGCGACGGGTAGTCATATACTTGTCTACCAGGAAAACCCATAACGAAAATCACCATAATAATCGAAATAGGTACAAAAATATTCTCAAACAAAACGAAAGAGTGACGTAAAATTTATTTCCATTTTTTACGTCCATATTTATATAGTACTATAAAATAGTCGTTAGAAAACAGAATAACTGTCTGTACGACAGTAAAAGTTGAAAGAAATATGAAAACGTCTGCCAATAACAACGCCACTGAATAAGGGATGTTTATAACTTAACTTGTAAATTATGCTTTTACTGCTAAATACTACGGATGCGAAACAACCTTTATGTATATTACACAGATATTTGAGACAGTTTTTTATGTTATGCAGTATAATAAAATAAATTGTTTACCGCCTGGGTGTTATGATAATCCTATTAGCTGTGTTTAAGAAGACATTTGGCAAATTATTGCGCAGTCCCTTCCACTTTGTATAATTATTTCAGTAAATATTTTTCATAAAACCGCATATTTAATACGCATTTTAAAATCTGCCTTCATTGCAAATTCGGCTCTCAAAAACGCTGGTTTCTCTTCTTTGGTGAAAATGTTTCTTTTCTTTTTCTACTTCAAAGTAGTTCTTTACTAAATAAATTAACTGCTAAGAATATTATATTAGGACAAAAAGTATTGTCACTAGTGAATGCCCATTTGAAATGCACTCGAAAAACACTGACATTTCTTACCAAAACAATGTAAAACTATTCAAAGATGACCCACCTTCCATTTATCCTACATGCATACCCATACAAGCATAATACAGAATCATTCATAACGTACTTTGCTAATGCCTTCTACGAGTACACACGGGGAAGAGTGCATACTTGGCAGCCGCCGAAACACATCAACGTGTTATATATGGCCGTACGTTGCAGCAAAATGAAAACTGATTTTTCTTGCCTTTTCTGCAATGAATATTCTTCTATGTATCTTGGCTGAAAGGGGTAAATGAACTGTGGTGACCTTTTGGTAGAATTTCAGTTTGTGCGTCCCGTGATTCCGGATAAAAACAGGTTGTGGTTCATTTCATTACCGTGTCGTATGAAGGCATTTTCATATTTTTCATACCACGGTACTAGCATGCATTAACTTCTTGTTACATTATAAGGATTATTTTGTAACGGAAATATAAAAAATATGATGGGGACGTCCATTCAATTGTGTCATCTGATTCGAGAGGTCTAGGCTAGGTCTAGCTTGATTACGTAGAAAAATGAGTGCAAGAATGTCTGGGGTCAATCGGATTGACCCCAAACATTCTTCAACCCATTAAAAACTGCACATAAAGCTTCTCAAATCCGCAGAACACCGGTAAAAATTCCTTGGTTTTTACAATTATCCGGCTGGAAGCTCTTATTCACAATTGTAAAGAAACCAGCTATTCTCTCCCAAGACCGACTAATAGTGATTTACACGGACGTTTAAATAATTTACCTTTTGTTCGAAACCTCTGCAGCGTGGTCGCTGCTGTTAGGGCGGGCACACACAATGTGAAGTAATTTTATGGAATTCACTTAAACTAATAATAAGATGCAATATCTGTGACAGCCTGGAAGAGATGTCAATTTTACGGTATATCAGTCATGCTGCATTGAGGCAGTCACAGGCAGCCTGGTAAATAATCTCGTTTATTTTCGTTGGATCCCACTTTTGAATCCCATTTTTTAGGTATTAACGATGGATCCCGTTTGCTATTTCCGTTGAGTCCCATGTTATAACAACATGTGTACATTTCAGAAGAAAAATGATTTACCCTTATCAAACACTAGATTAGGTTATTATTAAAAAAAAAAAATGTTAGATTAGGTTAGGTTAAAACTGTGACCCCTACGCACGAGCCGAGCGAGCAAAGCGAGCGGTGCCGTGGCAGCGGCCAGCGAGTGCCAGAAACGACTAGATTATATAGAAAAGGAGTTGTTTGCGAAATAATAGTATACGAAACGTTGGTTGTAAACTAAAAATTTGTCAATGGAGTTTTGGTGAAACATTAGTGAACCCCTCATTTTATTATAAACAATTTTGTTGTTGCATTCAGATTTTTCAAGCATTCGGGATCCAACGGAAATACTTTTCGGGATTCAACGACAATAAAACGTAATTATCTTGCATTTTTTTAAATTCGGGATCCAACGGAAATACATAATAATGTTTTGCGGGATCCAGCGCCAAAAATATTAAACTGGGATTCAAAAGCGGGATCCAACGGAAATAAATCAATAATCTGACTTAACTGTTTTAAGACGTACTAAATTTTGGTGTTCAGTCACAGTGTTTGCTAGTTATAGACCTAAACAAAACGCTTTGATAATGATATTACAATACGAAATTCAGTCAACGCGGCGACAATTCTCAACCATTGTTCAGTCCAGCATTCCAGCTTGGCCAACCCTGGCTGCAGGTGGAGGCAATTTGAACAATTCAATTACGCAGTCACCGCACGAGTATAATACATGTGACTTTAATTCCGTACACAATGACTCATTAGTCTCCGGTGAATTGATAATGAATTGAGCCAATTTGTCATTGAAATCGTTTTGCAGTCTTTCAATTGATTCATGTGAGAATGGCTGGAAAATTACCTGTTTCCGTGAGGATTTTGTAGTTCTGTAGAAAATATTTATCGGTTTTAGATTGATATTTTTTTTTTGAAGATACTGATCTCGATGTTTTCACCACGTCATACTTTAAAACGATGAAAGGACGGTTTTGTATTGGTAAAATTATTTCCCCTCGTATGTTAGGAAGCCTTATTAAGATCGGTAACAATAGAAAATGGTAATTGTGTCTCATTAGTAACCAGTTGAGCTCATGTCATGAGAGATTGGGATACGTGAAAAAAATCACAGCAGTGGTATATACACATAATATCGAAGTTACAGAAAAAATATCACTGCTAAATAGGCTTTACTAGTTAACGAGTAATAGTCGACCAACTTACAGTTGCAGTTGTAATGTATGGGAGAACATAATTATTTTTCTATTAAAATGTTAAGTTTGTTGGGATAATGTCATCCCAACTACGGAACGAAGGGTTCCGTTTATGCGCGGTCTGACAAGCACATGGCTAGTTTTTTTTTTTTTTTTTTTACTGAAAATATATAGGACACAATGAGAAAATAATTTTGTCAAGCTTAAAAAAATAATTAGCAAACAGTTTTATGAAGGTAACTCTACGAAACCAAGTATCCATCTAGGTTGTATTAATACGTTTCCAGGAACTTTTTGATTAACGTTTACACGTACGAATGGAACACGTTGTACGGGTTCCTATGAATTTTAAAAACTACATATTTTAAAACATAATTTAACAAGCACTTTTCCAGAAGGCTGATTCTCGTAAAAAAACAATTCATGTCGCATCTCAGCGACTATCAATGTCCAAAAACTTGTACATTAGAGGTTTATTGACAGATTAAGACAGAAATTAGAACAGGAACATTTCGACAAATAAGGGAATTACCACTCTGAATCTATTGACGTAAACAATACAAAAGTGAACGGCGTAGCGCGTAGCTGCATTGTGTAGCACGTAGCACTTTATTTAGCACGTGACGGTCGGAGTGCGTAGCACAAGCTCGTAGCAAATAAGTGCTTCTCGTAAACAATAACTGCGTTCTTAAACGTATTGTAGATGAAAAAGAGGATCATGTGGGAATAAAGTGTAAGTTGGAAGAAGGTATTTGTAACAATTTATTTTAAATCTATTCTATTGCAATCACAGTCGTTTAAGTATCGTATAACAGATAATAATACGTATATAACTCAAACTCAAAGCTTTTATTTCATTACGACATTTATAGGTACTTATGAGTTGTCAAGGATTCGGTGAGCCAAAAACATAATTATCTATTTTTGTTTACACTTTTAATATCTCTTGCATGCACAAAATTTATATGTTATTATTAGGTCCTTACTTATGAAATTGGCGTTTTTCGTACTGGCCACTTTAATCACGAATTTCTCCTCTTTGGTAAGGAATTCCAAATTCAAATTTGTACAGCTATTTACTCATGTATTTGTGCTTCGATGACCGTCATTCATTTGTTTTTTTTCTTCTGTTTTTTCTGTTTGCGTCACTCATTTTACAAAATGGAAAATTTAAAATATCGCATTATTTACGAGTACGAGTTCCGCCGTGACACTAGTGCTGCGGAAACGACTCGAAGGGTGAATGATGTGTATGGCGGGCATGTTGCAAAAGAAAACACAGTTCGTTTTTGGTTCCAACGTTTTCGTTCTGGAAATTTCGACCTGCAGAACAAGCCCCGTGGACGGCCTGAGACCCAAGTTGATAATGGAGAATTGAAGGCTATTGTGGAAGCGGACCCATCGCAAACCACGTCCGAGTTAGCTGCAGGCTTCGATGTTAGTGATAAAACTGTTTTAATTCACTTGAAGCAAATTGGGAAGATTAAAAAGCTCCACGCCACTGCTGCTTCACGACAACGCCAGACCACACACTGCGCAACAGACGGCTACCAAATTAGAAGAGCTTGAATTGGAATGTCTTAGACATCCTCCGTACTCCCCGGACCTTGCTCCAACAGATTACCATTTTTTTCGCAATTTGGATAACTTTTTGCAAGGGAAAAAATTCAACTCCGATGGGGCAGTCCAAATCGCCTTCAAAGATTTTATTGATTCCCGTCCGACTGGTTTTTTTAGTAAAGGGATCAATGAACTACCTATAAGATGGCAAAAGTGCATTGAAAACAATGGTTCATACTTTGATTAATTAAATATATTATATTAAAAAATATTCGACTTTTTGTTCCTTCCATACAAAACGCCAATTTCATATGTAAGGACCTAATATTATATTAATCATGTTTGAACAAGTAAATTCTTATAAGCACTGATATTGGAAAAAAAAATGCAAAATGACGTGCTGTATTCTACAGTGGAAGGACTATATATTAAATCATTATTATTTAAAACGAAATCATTATTCAACTGAATTTTTTTACCATGCTACTAATTTTGTGACCAATTCAAAACAACAATAATAGGCTACTAATAAGCTTTAAAATGAATATTTTTCCGGTATGATCCACCACGTTTAGCGGTGACGGCGGCTTGCCGCACTCTTTTCATTGCGCTTGGTTTTATTAAAGTGCTTCAATATTTAATAAACCACCATGAGCGGCTAATGTGGTTATTGCATATCGAACATTTCATGGCAATATTAACGTGCTACGCGGAAATGTTAACATATTTTGTAAGAATTTTATGCTGTTGCTACTTTATTAAATGTTGTGGTGTGCATACTACATTTTTTCGCGTGAAATTAAAGTTTTAATGGGGAAAAAGTTGGCCTAATAATTTTTTATCCACTTTTGAAACACCAAAAACACCACTGATTTTGTAACATCAAATCTTCCTTCCTCACACTCGGCGGCTAGTAGTGATCCCTTTTCAAAGACTTGATACAAATAATGTTATATGATATTGTTCCACAAGATGTGATAATGCCCACTTTATCAGTTGCCGAATGTATCATCAGTGTGTTCCCACATATTTGTACAGACGCCAACACATCAACCTACTACAATCTGTCAAATTTCTTTAATAGATTTTCAACTTTATCGTGTAAGCATATAAGGTTCAAAGTTGATTGGGAAAATTTGACAGTTTCGGGTAGGTTGATGTGCTGGCGTCTGTACATTATATAGAGTTTACTCAGCTACTATTGAACATGGTATAACATCCTGAACAAATATTCAATGTTATTATTTTATTAATGTACTGGATATGATAACTTAACGTCAACAAGAAGTTAGGTTCAAAAGCAATCCATACATTATATCCACTTCTTGTTTGTCTATCATTTAGTTAAGTAAAGGGTTTTTCAATAGGGACAAGTTATCTTTGAGAGCCAAAAGCAAAGGAAAAGAAGAAGAAGAAGAAGGAAAGAGAAGAGAAGGGAGAGGGAAGGGAAGGGAGAAGGGATATCAGATTGTCTATTGGCGCGAATTTTTGACAGATGAGTCAGTAAATGTTCAGCATTTATCTTATGATATCGCTATACAGTTGAACAGCGCATGATTAAAGTGTATTATCAAAACAGCAGTTAAATTCGTCAAACGAGATTTATTGAAAGATAAATTCAACAGGTTCCTCATCTCAAGATTCGGGGACAAGACATAGCCTCCAAGATCATGTGATTAACGCCCTTGATTATTTTTTCGTGGGGTTATGTGAAAACACATGTACGCGAAGACCTAAAGAGTATCACACGTGTCTTCAATGAGATAGAGGTGTCACTATGTCAAATAGTGATATAAAGCTGGATTTCTCGTATTCACGCTACCATACGAAGCCGAGGTGGTCATTTAAATGATAAGTATGGTATTCCATTCAAAATGCCAAAAAGTAAGCCTTCGAAAAATAAAATATAATATAATTGTAAAACAACCAATGTGTTTTTTCAATTCAAATATACCCGGTCCCTATTGAAATACCCTGTATAACTTTAAAAACATAAAATGTAAATATACTCAGAAACGTTATCATTGAGCTTTAATATTTTTTTTGTTTATTTTTATGTTTACTAACGTTTATTTCATAATGAGCCAAGTTAAAATAGTTTTCCAACAATACGTCTAAATTAGTCAAATAACCCACCCCTAACTGTTCCCGGCGCAAAGGTGACCAAAACACTTGCTGCATTGCCACGTTGAATGGCAATGGCTAACCTTTGCACCCAGAACGAGCCGGAGCGGGAGTCACCCGTTTTTTCACGAAGCTTGTGCCCTGTCTCACTAATGAGCTTCCTGGCCTCAGTGCCCCAAGCATCCATGGTCTCGACAGCAATGGGCACAAAATGGTAACGGTCCATCAACGGTGCGTACTTCACCCTCTTCCTCTCAGCGGCGTCTTCCGCCGCTGCTGACGGTGAGAGGACGGTGCGACCAAGGTGGCTGGCGGCAACAGAGCTGACGCACGTTGCGTCCCATATCATTTATTTATTTATTTTAGTACATGGAGGACTTACAGCTAATAAAAAAAAACAAAAAGAAAACCATAGTCACCAGAAAGCCAATTATAAATCCTCACGTAGGTATAGACTTATAATAGTTATTTAAGGTGTGAGCACAAAAACAATAAAAACACCGCCTAAATTAAAGTAAGAAGTAATATAAATAATACAATAACAAAAACAAATAATATAACCTACCACTACTTGAAAAATTTGAGGCTTAAGCACCTTTTGGCCGAATTCACACTAATTGTGAATGGATCAAAATCATATTCCTTGCATATATTTTTATGTTACATTATAATATAATAATAATTATTTATTTATTTATCAGATATCTAAGGTCCATGGGTTAGTTACAGAACACTTATAAACTATGTTATGAAGAACAATAAGTAGGTACTTCTACATTCTGCCATTATTTCAAACAGCGAAACATTACCCTCCTTTGGGCGTAGTTCGGTCTCAGACCAAATAAAAAACCAAGACAGAGGACTGTCAACAGTAAAGTGAAGCCGGTTTCGTAAACATGTGTGCACTTAGTGAGGTGTACTTTGATTGTAAATGTGTGCGTGTGACCGTGTATGCACAGAGCGGAGGTGTAGATTTGGCATGCTTCACTGTGTTGTTCGCAGCGCTATGTCTTGACTTTTTTTATTTGGTCTGAGAATTCGGTATAAACACAAGTTGTGTCATATACAAAGGCAACTGCATGAATACAATTTGACGGTAACGCAGCATGGAGGCCATATAGAACTATTTGATTGCTCGGTTCTTAGAAATTGAAATAGCCATTTAGCTACATTCGGTATCGGTTATCAAAGTAAGCATTCTCCAAATTGCCTGTCACAGACATGTAACGGGACCATATATACATATGTATAATGGGCATATCGGAAAAGATTCGAGTACCCTACAATAGTTACCTTTGGAGACATAATGTTAGACTTACGTGTTATGATTTCCTTCTGTGTTTATGTTGTTAGATATAATGTAACTAAGGTGTTTGATAAATGAATAGGTTGCAGCATTCATTTTGTAGAATCAGTAATTCGTTAATCAAGTTTAGTAATCATAGCAACTTCAATTTTGATTATTTACAACAAGTGAAAAAAAATTATGATAAAACCTCGTTTCCAAAACTGGTTAAGAGTCATTATGAGTAATGGGGTTGGACATAAAACAAAGTAATTTCAGAATTACGGTAATGAGTGTTCAGTTAAGTTGAAATCTTATTAATTGTTTCCCGATTTCTCTTAATAATTTTTATTTGTTCTTATGCCCCATCATAGGGCAAAGACATTACAAATCACACAAATAACACTAACACAAACAAATATAAATAAAAATATTAATTTCCTTTCAAACCGATAATGTCTTTTCTAAAGATGTTAAATCACACTAATATTATAAAGGCGAAAGTTTGTGTGTGTTTATATGTTTGTTACTTCTTCACGCTTAAATGGCTGGACCAATTTTGATAAAGTTTTGTATGGAGGTAGCTGATACCCTGGATTAATATATAGACTACTTTTTATCTTATGCGGGTGAAACCGCGTGGCGCAGCTAGTATTTACTAAAAGAATACAACACTTAATACTTGTGCTAAATAAAACTCATTTCTATACAAAACAACTGCAACGTATAAAACAATGGACTGCAGAACGATTGAATATACCTTTCACCCACTAACCTACTTCAGATAAACTTAGAACATCCGATCACATTTAACCGATGCCCACTAATGATCGGTTCCTATTATCTAACCGACCATCATTAGTTAAACTTTGGTTCGTATTTCATTACTAATTATTACAGACCTAGTGTTATAAACGACTATGTGATCTGTTAGTGTCTTAAATTAGCTGGTCTACTGATGTTTTGACTAGATTACTTTCCTTATTGGGGGGAAGAAATTAGCTAGCCACTAATCTAATTGGTATTATCTTTAACATACTCGAAAAAAGTTACATGTAGATTATCTTTATGTACTGTAATATTAATAAAAAGAGGTAAAATTTGTTTGTTTTTATGTAGGGGTGTTCTTCAAAATTTCCCGTCGGATTTGTTTTTTGTAACTTTATTTATATTTTTGCTTATGATAGCCCAATTCTTGAGGAAGGCTATAGGCTATATCATTACGATAGGACCCTAAAAAGCCGAGCAAAAAGAAAAAAGTCAGAAAGAACGCTAAGCGAAAACGAAGTACTAGCGCAGGCAGGCGATGCGATGCGACGAGGTGTGTCGGAGAACAACAAATTTCATCCAGGCGAAGTTGCGGGCAGAAAATAGTATCTTATAAGAAGAGTAACAGTGATCTTCTAGCCGATAATAATAGACAGTATGCCAAAAATGGTCAGTTATGGCATTATGTAAGAGTATTGTTCTAAGCTATGAAACGCAGGCCGAAATTCAGTCGTAGACAATAAAGTTGATGATGCTATCACTTCTCTTTAAGGTCACACACATATCAACTCGGAAAAGGATCGTAACCGTATCGCCTTTCGCCTCTGCGTCAACGTAACGTAAGCACGTAATCAAAGCGGATCAGAAGCTCCGATACGTCGACTTGGCTACGGCTAGGCAACGCCGCGCTTACTGCTTGACGACCGCTGGTTGATGGTGCAGCAAGCAGACCGCGGGAGGGGTGAGAGGGGCAAGGGTGGACAAAGATACGTAAGCTCGCGTACGGAGAGACGCAAGCACGGTGACGTCGAGCCGTAACGCATCGCACCGCGGTTCGTGAGCTTGTCCTGAGACGAGGCGATTACGTTACGATTCCGATTAGTGTGCGTTGCAGTAGGGAGTTTCATACAAAGAATATAGAACGGCTCAAGTTGATACGGTGACGATCCCTTTCCAGTTTGATACGTTTAAAGTTAAAGTTATAATTTGTGATTAAAAACATACCATGAGTAAGTGCCACAAAGGATTCGTTTTCGTATATAGGAACTGAAGATCAAAGTAGATAAATGAACGGACCAGGAAATGTATGTGTAATGGTGCAGGAACGTTGAACAGTTTAATGTTTCCTTTGAGAAATACTTGGCTTTCGATATATTTTGTATCTTTCAAAGAAATAAATAAGTGCTTGTCAAAGAGTGCATTCAGAAGTGACGATACTTAAGTGGAACCAACGAACAGCCTTGGTGACTGGCCAATAATTTGAACATAACATTTGTAATATAGCTCTATTCCACTTTGCCCCCCAGTGGGGCGGCCGATGGGGCAAAGTGGAATAATTCCTTGCCATCACTAAATGTGAGAAGGAAGTGTGGGTAATGTAACCACATAAGTTGATTTTCTTCATTAACTTATGAGCCACATAAGTTAATGAAAAAGAGATTGACCTCATATGAAGTCCTAGCGTGGCTGTTAGATAATATTTTTGCTGACTTACTTTCTAAAGAAGCTTTGGTTAGTTAGTTCATATTATAAGATATACATAGTTGAATGCCTATCAGAATTATAGCTAATTACAGAAATCTTGTTTTGTTAATGTTTATTCAGATTTGGTTAACCGAAATATCAGCATGTTTTAAGTTGACTGATAGTTAAAATATAAAAACGCCTTCTTGGCTTTCCGCACGCCTAATCCATAAAAAAATGTCAAGCCTCTTCAAAGAGTTGATACTCAATATCACATCGATGGCCCTTATCTTATGCAGTGTACTTTCCTGCAATCTCCCACAAACCCCTTTCGATAATATCGAGGGGTGCCATAAAACGTTCTAAGGAGGGGATAAAAAATTTGTACTCATCAGATAAACTGAACTGTATGTAATGACATCGACACTTATGAGTTTATATGTGGTTCCTATCAATGAGGGCTATGGAAAAGAAAAGAGTATTTTTCCCATTGATGTTTATCAACCATTTTCTTGAGGAAAAGATACAGCTGGCATTGAGTTGATTGATTTTCGTACGGGAATATCAAAGTGGGTGACCTCGCTGCAGACTAAGGTAAAGGTGGAGGGATGAACTTGACTCCTGCCGGAATGGTTGGCTCCACCGTGCAGAGGGAAAAAGTGTGTTGCAAAAGCAGAGTTGGGCACTTGCCCTACAGTAGGACAACACGGGCTTCTAGCCTATGTTGTACATGTATGTATATCATATTCTAGAAAAAAAAAAAAAATATTACATACTCGTATACAAAAAACATCACGCATGTTGTCCCCGTGGAATTGTAGCCATAGTAGAACCACATTTCACTTTCGATAGATAGGTAATATCGATATCTAGATGACTATTGGTGTACAAGCTCGACTGAGTGATTGGCTTCGTCACAATTCGTGGATTGATTCCCACATGGATCAAATATGTGTATGGCCTACACATAGCTGTTTCGGGTCTGGATGTTGGTTTGAGCAAATGGAATTGTATCTGTACCGACACATACGATATAGAAACAAATTGTAGGAAGAAATGTTTACAAAAATATATATGAATGGCAAACTGACAAAAAAAAAAATGAAACTACCTAATAACGTAAATCGTACTGACGAAAAATTAAGTACTCCACAGCTAAGTAAACGATTGTACTACTTGGTAGTATGTCACAATTTAATATGATGAACATCAGCCCGTAAACGAGCACTCCAGAGCAAAAACCTTCCATTAAATCACTACAGTAAATAGTACTATTTACCATACACTTTGCATAAACCTAACGTGCCGGAGCCCAACATTTATAACATATATCTCACAATTTCTCATGTCTTCTTTCATGAACAGTGCAAAACATTGCGACGGAAAAATCCCACTTTTGTTTCGCAATTTCTATCATCAAAACCTTCCCTTTACCTCTTCAAACTCACGTCAATTTACGACTATACATATGTACATTTCTATATAATTTAAATACATGAATGCTGAATCAATTACGCTGAGACTACAGTACAACACAAATCTATACGATCGTCAATGTTAACAGCCCTCTCGCTGCTCAAATCCTCAATTCCCTTCAACAAAAAAAAAAACTTAACGAGTGCCTTATTATACGAGTACTCAAACGTTCCGTTCTCATAATCTGTCGTTTTCTGGTTTCTAAGCTTCATTAAAACGAAGGATCACTGCTAAATCCCTTTGTGTAATACATCTACTTTTGTTTGAAAATCTCGGAGACCGGCTGTCGACGAAAATTAATATAAGGCTCTCTTTATTAGTTCTCGTAACAACCTCACTTGCAGGGTTAATGAACCGACGAGGGAAATATTTTAATCCCAACGAAGCCTCATCAAAAACTTTTTGATGACAAAGTCTAAGGCTTCTAAGTTGGACATTTTGTTCTAGTTGGATTTAATCAGGATTTACTTTGAATCGGATTGGGATTGTCACTTGATCGGCCCTGGAAAACTCATGTGTTTTAATTAAGTAATATTGTCAAGTGTGTTGTTTATACTTCATCTTCTTGCACGATGCCTTCTTGCATTGTTCATGACTAGCCATCATCTGCCTGGCCCTTCCCCAACTATGTTAGCTTCCAGTCTAACCGGATGCAGCTGAGTACGAGTATTTTCATTAAATCGACTGCCTATCTTACCTCCACTACCCAGTTACTGGGTAATATACTCCTTGATAAGTCTTATTGTTGTTGACTTTCGAGCTTCTGACGACCCGTAACGACTGTCAAAGATCCGCGAATGACAGCCGGGAGAGACGGCTTAACGTGCTTTCTGAGGTACGGAGGGTTCTTGGTATGTATTTAAAGATGGTCACCCATCCATGGACAAACCGGGGCAAGTGTAGCTTAACCTGATCGAGCGAGCCGTGGCGCTGTTATTACTTAGCCACAAGCGTCTGCCCAGCCCCCTGTAGTATAGTATAAAAAGGTTGTTTTTGTGCACAAACTTTCACTAGTACAAAAACTCGAACCGGTATATTTATGTTTAGGCCCTTCTATTTTTTTGTACGGAAATCGATCCCACACCTGAAGGTCAGCTAAAAAATTAAAAAATTCTAAGCCCTCTGATTCCATTATTTTTTCCGAATCCTATACAAACCGAGTACTTCACAGATATTTTTTCGTGCGTTTTTTCATCAAACAAAAACGTTTTTTAATCTAGAATGCTCTAAAATAAAAAGAAACGTATCTCCGCTTTTCTTCGCCCGCCATATTACCAATATTACCCAGAATGACAATAATGAGAAAGAAATCCGGTATCGAGTCGATCGCACGATAAAATGATAAAATTCAACGCTGAATACGCTGAAACAGCTGCCTTCGATTATGTTTGTTTCTTGATTAAGTTTTTCTGAATATTCGATGTATCATTTTGCTGAAAAACGAAAAGGACGATTTTATAATGGAAAAGGATGTGTATCGGTTTTCTGATTAGGGTTGTGTTTTAATATTGTTTTGATTGAAAAACGAAGATCATCATCATCCATCATAATAATAAATAATGACTTACGTCACATTAAGACGTGTGGGTCAAGGGAAATAATGATTTAAATTATTATTGGTATTTATGAGCATAATACGTCCACTTGTCTAGCCTAGATTTGTTTGAATTTGTGAATAACAAACCACACCAACACATTATAGAAGTACCTGCTTATAAAAAAAAAAAAAACGAACGACGAAAACTCTAAATATTATTATTGTATTTCTCATGTAAGTGACTGTAGTATTTTATGAGAATATTTTTTTTTAAACACAAACCAAAAAATACTTGCCTTTGTTAAAAAATATGCGATGTAAAATACCTCGCAGGCTTGTTTGGTAAGCTATTTATAAGCTTAAAATAACTTTAGATAGTAACGATTCTGTCCGAACTAATACATATACATAACTAATGAGAGAAATGGGCAGCTGCATCGATCGCTAGTCTAATTCGGTGACCACCTAATACTAGAAGCCTACGTCAACAAGTCTGACGTCACACGATAAAACGATACATAAAAATAGTAAACCAAAGAACTTAACAGAAACCTAAAAAACAAAAGTGTCTGTTATTCAAGTTTGCGGATTTTTATCTTATTACTGATACTTTGGGGAGTTTGGGTCTCTTTTAGTTCACGTATATCTTCGTTTTGGCTCGTTGCTTTTCAGTTGATTTCATTTGGCACAATGTCTGTGTACTTTGGAAGCTAATTGTTCCCATATAACGTTACAAAAAATAAAGAAGAATGATTATAATTATGAAGATCCAAATTAAATTAATTGACGTTTCCATTTTTGAAATATCTTCTTACGCTGTGGCATATCTTAATGAATCAAGGAAAAATAAATTAAAAAAAATATATACATATGTCGGATCAGGAGTAGGTTATTGGCATCTAGTTATCATCAGGCATATTTGATTAACTACTCTGGGCGAACTATGGGTATAGTGCTGGTTATTGCGCAATAGAAAAACCGTTTGCAGTTCAAATCAAATTATAATATCACGAACCAATTAATCACACTAGCAAATCACACACTGTAGGTACACGACACAACTAGATACAAAGTAAAATAATTATGTACAGTAACAAAGTAATTGCGAACAAATCGTAGAATCGATTACTGTTCGTATAGTGACAGAGCCACCCAAGTAAACCGACAGCTTTGTCGGGAGCTAGTGCTCTGTCAGGAGTCGAGTCCGAACACCGACTGACTCTCACTGACTGTGACTGTCCAGCACAAACGAGTGCGCTCAGTTATAAAGGTTTGTCCCCACCACGCACTCGCCCCACAACAACTCTGTCCAATGGCGTACGGAAATACGTCATCGTGTTTACTCGATACAAACTAAATGTGCTAAATCTAATAGGTAAGACTTATAGTTAAAGTAATCGAATAATACAACAAGAATAATTGTCTTAAACAAACAATAGTGATTTCACAAAGTAAATCATTTTAAAATCAAAGTAACATGTCATCAATAAGTTGCTAAAATCAATTAGCGCGTACACTGAGTACTCAATAAATTATTGTTCCGATTTATTAGATAATAATTGATAGTAAAATCTTAATAAGAAAACAAATCATAACAAATTCTGGTGACTATCCCTCAAATTTAATTGACAACTGTCTCCTACATATATAAAAGTTTTATCATCACTGACATTCCTTACATTGTAGATCGATGAGTATGGGTGTTGACCTAACAACGTTACAATCACATAGAATAATACCAAGAGTAAATTGTCAGAGTAAAACTAATCTCGAGCTGAACTCGGTACAGCCAGGACTTGCTACATGTCAGATTTAATAGTTGAGCTCAAGTAAATCAAGTTACGGAACAGGGAGAACATGTTGAAACAAGTTCCAAGTGTACCAAATGCTTTTAGTATAAACTTGTTAACTAATTCATTCGACTCATCGGGTTAGGGGCAGATAACTCTTAACGGTTTGTTTATATTTTTAGCTTTACTTTGTTATCCTTGGTAATAGTTATATTATACTTACGAGTATACAATAAGGTTGATGAAAATACAGTCATGTGGTTTAATAGGCCGGTATTTTACTAGGAGAGAAGTATAAAAATCCAATTGTATTACTACTGCGGCCATTTTGAATAAGAAATAAATCCTAGTTTTTTTTTTTGAACTACAATGTTTATATTTATAATTACTTACATATGTACACACAAACTAAAATATATATATATATATATACAAATAATAATAATAAAAAAAGACGGGTTGCACTCCGGGAGTGCCGGCAGAAGTGAAAACTTGAATATTAACGTTGAAATAAATCAATTATTAATTTAATTAATATTACTCTTTTTTTTTTCAATATTTCTGCGTCACTTTTTTCATTAATACATGCACTTTGTTCAATTTCCATATTTTAAACACTTTCGGTCTTATTCATAAAAAAAGCCTATTGAAGGTTTAAACCATTCATTAGTTAAAATGCTCAATAGGCCTTTAAAACATTCGATAAAATTTTGTATTCATAAACGCTTCATAAACGTTCTATAACTAGAATGTCCTACAACTTCTAAATGTTGCCATTATAATGAATTCATCCAACAAATTGGCCAACACATTAAATCGGCATACGAGAATATCTGACTACGAACCGAATATTTGTGTCCATAGACATTATTACGTATGAAAAACTAATTTATTGTCTACAGTTTCAACAGTTTTGACGCGACAACGTCATGGTCGTCATGGAAACAATATGAATATGTCAATGAATGAATTTGATATTGTATGTGTCAAACTAAAAAACTGTTGAATATTTTTTTTTGTATTTAAAATAAATGAAATTAAGACCGGAGACTAGTTGCAATAAAGGGCAAAGAATTGAATATTGGTTGGAGGAGGATAAGGTGTGTACCTACTGTTACAGCTAAAATGTGTTCAAAGTAAGTTATGTTTTGTAAACATTCTCAATTTCTTATACTTATGCTTGCTTTTGCTTCTAATCCTTAGATTTTTTGGAAGAATTGGTCAGGGAGAGGTCTCCATAATAGAAAATAAAAACACTGACACAAGCACTAACGCTAAACAGGGGCAGCCTGGCATGATTTACGAATTAGGTGCCTATCCAATTTACAATTTTACGAAGAACTTCGTTTGCCTGTACAAAACTCATTGTAACAAAAAAAAACCCGCCATAAGAATAATAATGACTGTTATTTTGATGCCGCTACTGATTAATTAAATCAGTATAAGTAAATAAGATAATGAAGAGAAAGAATTTATAACATTAGTTTTGTATTTCAGGTCAATAGGACTAGTAAGGATGGTGCTTCACTACGAATAGCAGAGAATGAAACGGCCTACATATGGAGCACAACAACCTGGTTGCTGTACTCCATGGGCCTACAGAAGAGATGGCACAGATGGCAAATGAAAAGCAAACATTTTAAAAATGTTGTTCTGCTTGCACAAGTTTTAGAAGCCAAATTAGAGTTTAGAGTATTGTTCAGCCGTGAACAGGCAAGAGTTACAGCGTCAGCATCAAGAGCGACATACATTCGTTCCACATAAATTAGTAATTAGAGTAGAGTTTGATTCATCTTCCATAATTCCTCTCACTATGGCCAAGACACCTTTAGCCATCACCAGTTCTATGAGTCTGTGGGACCGGCAATGACAAAACTATTTCCTGTGTACACATTGCACGACGTACACAAACCCCTATTCCTACCCAAATTCTGTCTGTTCCCGTAGGTCTCCCGTAGGTCTCCCGTAGGCTTGTATGATAGGTTAGGGTGTTAGGATAACTACGGTGTTAAGTAGTTGCTGTAGGTTTATAATCAGTAGGGTGAGGTAACCATAGGTACCAGGCTCAATTGTTACAAACTTAGCCACACTGTATGCATTTGGAATAACAGCCGTACTAAGCTGTAAGTCCCGGTGCGTACAAGTATTATAAAAATAAACTGATATTTGTATACAAGCTTTTTATTAATGAACTACTCCCTAAATTTCTTCTCTTTTACTTTAGATCTTGTTGGCTCAAAATATTTCCACTTCCACGTTGTCGTCGGTGGCAGCGCAGAGGTCACTTTGACTGCATGTTTTGGGTAGGACAAATAAGGCAGGATAGGACGTGGAGCATGTTTTGCAACATAGCTTCACAGCCACACCCTACTGGAGCATCTCCCTGCAGGGTGTAAACTTCCGTGGTCGACACGGAAGCATTGTTTTCACACAAAAGCAGCAATGTCCCACAGTATTTCTTGTTGCTATAATGTGCTTCGTTATATTTTTCGTCGCTTCTATTTTGTATTGTAGGTAGGTATATAATATAATAATAAACTAAATTGGTTAAACAGAAGTTCAAAATAAATTAAATACAACTGCGGCTCCTCGAAGTACTATTGTTTACGAAACTGACTTTTCAAACATTTGTACGTCAAATGTCATTTTCTTCGGCCATCTTTGTCGTGTCTCACTTGGTTCACTTCGGTTGGCGCCGCCGTAGAAAGAGATGGGGGGGGGGGAATCTCTCCTGACGGTCACGTGTCCTGACGCGATGCCCTGACGCGAGTTTAACATTTTTTACCCATTACAAAAAGTGTTCAACGCCGCTAAAGAAGTTTTCACTTCAAAAAAAGACAGGAGTTCATTGGGCATCGAAAAATTCGTCCGCATCGCTGTCAATGGGATAAGTGCCCAAAAGGCTGGCAGCATTGCCACGTTGGATGGCAATGCTTATTCTTTGGGCTAAAAATAGGCCAGCCCTCTGGTCACGCGAAGAGTCAACCAAACGCTTGGCGATATCGCGAAATATGCGATGAGCACTCGGACCCCAAGGCCCTAGAGTTTTAACCCCAAACGGCTCAAACATATAGCTCCCAATAAGGTTGTTATATTTGCGCCGTTTGAGGTTTTCTGCTCCTGCAGCAGCCGCCCCAGCACCGCCCGCCGTGCTAGGAAGATGGGATGGCGCGAGGGTGTCGACACAGGTTGCATCCCACACCAAAGGCCTACCCAACTTCCAAGGCATTATGGTCATTCCATCTGGCCTCTTCCCATCGTCACGTGCCAAGCCATTGGGTTCTAAAACAGCTGGCACTCCGGCGGTGACAAGAGCCCGACGGATGATGTCGTTAATGCTGGCGTGCCGTGCCATCCGACCAGCGCTCTTGCTGCAGGATAGGCCATGGTGTCCGAGGCAGTCGACTACTTCACCGCATTGGCAGCGATGTGGAGCTCCGCAAGGAGCGCCCAGACGCAAACATGCAACGAGCCGGAACGGTAGCGCCTGAAGCCAGAGGCCCGACTCCCATTCACCCACAGCCAGCAGGCGGGCACGCTCAGCAGTATTGGTGGACGTATTAATAAGTTTATTCCGTACCAACCTGCAGAGCGGCTCGTCCCACTGTCTCTGGGAAGACGGGTTCTCGGGCTTTTCTTACAAAACTTTCGTGCTTTTTCGATTTTCCGTCAAGAGAAAAAAAATATAGGTAGTATAGTGTACCATTAATATGAATATTCCATTAATATGAATATTATTAGTATACAGTCACCAAAGGAGATAAGTAATCAGGGTCGTCGGATATAGTTCAAGTTTAGAAAGAAACCGATGGATGTTTTCGAACAAAATTTAATTTAATTACTAGAAAACAAACAGTTCTTGTCTATTTATATATCTGTGTACATAAACGGTAAAAAAAAAAAAAATAAATTCATTTATCAAATAAAATTTCATTCGAAAACATTCATCGGTTTCTTACTAAACTTCAACTATATTTGTATATATACATAATACAAGTCTCAATTATCTATAGCCTACAAAATTGTTGTCAAAAGTAAGTGCTTACGTATAATATTAGATTAACGTCTGCACAAACACCCAAACCAACTTTATCACTCATCGGAAATTAAATTAATTAAGACCGATGACTTCGTCGTGACATTTATAATGTTTATAATGTCAAATTCACGTTTTACACATGCAAGAAAATGTCACAAATGTCTACAAATAACACGTTAAACTATTTTGGTTTCATTTAATTCCAGTTAAATGTCATCGCATAAATTCAAAAGCTATTCAAAGTAGAGGAGTTTGCCGTGCACCGGTCGGTAATCGAACGTGTGTAATATCCTGTGGACAGATAGCGAGCGTTCCTATAGATGAGCTACTGGGGAGACGTGCATTGAGGATGAACATATGTTATTGTTATGATTCCTTAGAAGGAAAATTATTGAAGGTCAGGCTTATAAATAATTTGAGAGAGCTCAAACTCAAATATTATGCTTTTCGAGCAAGTTTTTAGCATCGATACACAAAATGTCCATAATAAGTGGAGTCTCGTAGACTCAATCATCTTAAACACTAATTAGATCTATCTAAAACTACATTTCCCTAATGATAAAGGTCTTTACTCAAAAATTGTCTAGTACCCACGCAATTACAGCTCCCGAAAAGAACTAAAAACAAAATTCACAACGAGACTCTGACCTAAATTTTTAACAAGCTAAAAATCACACAAACTCTTAACGATCCAAAAAAAAAATCAACGAAAGAGCCTCAACGGCAGGATGAATAAAAGATGATCCACTGTCAATCCATTATTGTTCACTTGGTGACTCCGGACAATGAACATTCAGCCATTATGTAGACAGACAAACAAACGACACTCATCAACATAATCTGGAAATCAAACGACTCCGAGCCATTTTAATCCGTCTCCTTTTGATCAAGAGACGCTATTGTCAGCTTAATTGTGTGAGATGCTTAATCGTCAGCCGCCATAATATTCGGAATTGTTCGGAAACTTTCGGATTTATAACTAATCTCTTTGAAACTAGGAGGTTTAGATGAGAATAATGATAGTCTTAAGTAGTAAGGCTTTTCGCTCAGATGTGACGAAACTTTGAAGTAGAATGCGTGGATTATGTGACTTTGTTGTACGTACGTCTGATGTACCTTGGGACTTTGGATGTGGTATTAATTATTTCTATACTTTCTGTCATTTATTCTGAAATATGCAGTGAAGTCACTTCGAAAATTGCATAATTTGTAAAGTGTGATTTGGTCAAAAACACTACATATTATAAACAATTCTCTTTTTATAAGTCCATCTAAGCTTCCGAATTGACAGTATCAAGACTTTGAAAGTACCAAAATTTTATTATAGTTGTTGTTAACCTTGAAAATGTATACATATATTGGGAAAATAATACCTCTTAATCACTCTACAAAACAGCCACTGTTATGAACACAATTATTCAAAGTAATTGTTTCGTAATAATACTTCTCGGTGACTTTAATGTAAATGTTACGAAATTTACATGAAGCTCACTGCTCTACTCCTCAACTTGTATAAAATTATTCCCCGTACTTAATTTAGTTTAATAAGCTTGAAATATTTTTAATTAATTTGCCAAAGGTCTTAACACTTTGCGAGATAGGAACTGAGAAAATTAATTCAGAATATTCGTAAGATTTCAAAGTTTCCGAAATACGGTGTACGTCGGCGAAGTTGTACGAACTCGATACGAGAATATCCGAAGTCGTCCGAGGTGTACCGAATCGGAATATCGGAAAACGATGAACGTCGCGGCCCGACGCCTGAGACAAGCGATTAAGTTTTAAAAGATGGCCACGAAATGCGGCCCCGCGTTGTTCTGGACCATTTGCTTGAAAAAATAAGAGGGGAATCCAAGGTGTGAACATTTTGCTAGAAAGTTACACTTTTTATTTCGAGAAAATTACATAAAGTGTAGGAGGAGTAAGCTCAATGGATGAACTCGGTGCCAAAATAAACTGCAAAAAATGTTTTGTGTTAAAATCGGGAAGCCCTTATATTAAATGTTATTCGTTCATGGTTCACTGGTCACAAAGAAAAACAAGGAAATAGGGAATAATGTCTGAAATAAATTTTGGTATTTTTTAGTTTTTGGGTCCTCGACGGATTTTACTTACCTAAGATTGCTCACACAAAGGCAATCTTGTTCTTCAACTATCAAAAGCTTGATCTTTGACATAACTCTTAACCTCCATTGCAGAAATTTGAAACAGTCCCTCTTAACTCAGTAACGGGATTCCATTTCCTCTATTAATTGTTCGCACTACAATGGATATCCTGGCACAATCTCTAGTAACAGGCCACTTTGCGATGAGTGATCCGGGGTGCATAGAGTAATTGGGTCAATGTGCTCCGTATCTGTTTTATGATCTGCTCTTGTCATGTCACCCTCACTAAGCCATGCGGTATTAAGATTTAGATGAGGCACTTCAGAGAAATTGGAAGCTACGTCTAGTATAAAAGTATTTATATCAAACTTGCCACTAACGTGACCTTTTTATTCAAAGCTTTTATGATCATTTGTCACGAATCTTAACATTGATAGGCCATTAACATGTCTAGCGGTTACCGATCTTATTTATATGGGAGAGGAAGGATCGTTCTTTACAATAATTTGTTGAACGAGACCTAAGAAATGGAGCCTTCAAATTTAGTAGGCCATCAAGATGCAATAACAGAGCATACCGCCTCGTAAAACTAGGACATTCAGAAGAACAAGCACTTTGTTAGAGGCAACGCATCCAAACTATCGTATCTAGCGCCCTTTAGCCCGCAGTACGTGCGAACGTCGTATGGCTGGTAATTTGGTGACAGAGAAAGGGTGGGCCCCGGCCATTTGACAAAAAGCGCGTTTTATGAGAGGGAAGAACGCGTTAGATAGACCACCAGTGCGTGTTCACTCGGTTTACTGGGATAGGGCGAATACTTTTTAAAATTGATACTGAAACAACTTTTGGGCTCGATAAATAAGTTTTTTATCAAGGCAATAAAGTACTTAAGTCTTCATAAAATACCTCCTGAAAATGTCTTTACATAAAAGTTCACTTTGTTTTAACAATCGTTTTAAAAATATATTTGTGCATGAATCCTAATAAAATCAGTTTTTCTTCTTCTAAATCTGGTATTTTGTAGGAACAGTAAAATAATTAAGCCGTTATCATAGTTTTGATCAGAAGGTACAACAATATTACATGTATTTTTCTTTCTTTCTCTATCTTTCGTAGTGAACAGATTCCCCGTCAACTCAAACCGCTAAACCATTACATTTCATCCTTACAATTTCATTCCTCTCTTATTCAGGCCGGAACCAGCAGTTCTTTGACAAATAATAGTTGTGTTTATTTGGCGGCGACTTCATACGCTGGTGACGCGTGACGAATGTCGGCTTTAAGCGGAAAAATCGCTGTCGTCGCATCGCTTATATTTGTTATGAAAATACTTCTATAAGGAAAGCCGAGGTTGGCTGCGCTTAGCGTAGTTCGCTTTGATGTAGCTCTAACGCGTTATTTATGAAGGACATGTGTTGTCTTAGTATCCATATTTAATTATGTAGAAGGAATAAGATAATAAATGATACGGTGGTTCGTGGTGTTTGTATGTATGGCGTATTCTGGTTTTGTTTTATGTGTAGGTTGAATACAAAAACTGCTCACTGATCATGAAATATTAACATAACTTGTGAAATGAAACTTCTTACTGCATTTTATAAATACGTTTCCCCGTTTACTGATTAAAAAAAACATTTGCCGTACATTTAAATGTTAAATCATGTTAAGAGGACTACATGACTTAAAGCGCGGTCACTGTCGGACTGCATAGAAAAGAAAGAGAAGCGCGATGACACAACACTGGTGATTTATTTCAAAATATGAAGCAATTATCTATTTACGAAAAATCTACTGTTTGGTCAAAAAAATTAAAACACTGAAGTTTTAGTATATGTTGCTTGTAGAATAACCTGACAAAAAATCAATATGATTGTATGTATATTAGTATGGATTTTATTGTAAAAAGAAAGTTTTTAGAGGGATCTTCATGATTTTTTTTTCTATCGTACCAAATAAGTTGTATTATGGTTTCAACACACTATCTACCTAGCATATATCCTGAAGAATATCATATTTTTTTTATATAATATAAGCTAAAATATAAACTATAATAATATGTACAATTATATGAAAAAATACACAATCATTATAGGGCATCAAAGAATTCATCCGCATCGCTGTCAACAGGAACAGTGCCCAAAAGGCTGGCAGCATTGCCACGTTGTATGGCAATGCTAATTCTTTGGCCAAGAAATAGGCCAGCCCTCTGGTCACGTGAAGAGTCGACTAACCGCTTGGCGATATCCCGAAATACCAAGTGGGCACTCGGACCCCATGGCCCTAAATTTTTTTTCTTTATTTTGTTTACTGTAGTCGATCATATATTTTTATTGTTTCTAAAACTTTCGTTTAGGTCCTGTAAGCCCCTTAAACAATACAGGGATTTTGGCTGCAAGAAATGAAAAGCCAAATAATTAGTTAATTTCTAGGAAGACCTTTGTAAGTAATTTGGAGAAATGTTTTAGCCTCTATGGCTAATTAGCAGAAATGATAAATAGCTTTGCACGTAACTACGTAGGTGGTGTACCAGGAAGCGACGGCAGCGATCCATCTGACAACACGACCGTCTGTCAGGCCGACCGACACTGACGGGCAATCGCTCTCACACGGGCTAAGGCATAAGAAACTAGCGGTGAGACTTGCCGCCATTTCAGCGCAACATTATTTGTCAGAAGTGCATGAATATGCACATATATATTTAACTACATTTTAGGCTTTCACTAATAATAATGATCCATATAGTCAATTCAATAGATATTGACCCTTTTGGATTTATCCTTAGACTAGCAACCCGCCCTTGCTTCACACCGTTTTACAACTCGACAAAATATCGAGATTTCATTATCACTATGTAAGTTAAATCTCCCTTAAGTTATTTAATGCAAACCTTCCGAAACAAATTTTCAAAAGGTTGCCATGATGGCGAGAACTTTGTGAAAATCCGGTATATAGTTTAGAAAAACAACGCGGTCTCGAAGATACACACGAAATATCACTTTAATTTATAATTTAAGCGATCAGACTTCCCACTTCTGGGACACAGGCCTCCTCATAATATGCTGATTATGCTTATAATCAGAGTGCATCATAAGGTTAATACAGGTTTTTCGTACCTTCTCATAGGCTTTTCATTGTTACACAGACTTCATAACACGATTGTGAGAGGTGATTCCTATACATTTTGGGTAACGTAACCGACGACACTACCCTCAAACAGATTGCTGCCATATTTTAGTAACTACAGGACTCCGGCGTTGTTGCCATTTCTCATTTGTTAGCCTGTGTCACCGCAGCTGCCTATTTACAATTTTTAGATGTTATGAAGTCCGGGTCTGTATATTTACATACACTACTGTATATTTCTGTATTGATATCTATACAGGGTTATTGGAAAAACACCAACAACCTCTTAAAAGGTCATTGTACTCATCATTATGAACAACTTTTACTATGGAACCAAACCAGAAATCGCGAAAAAAAAAAAATCAGCTGTTCCCTACATTTATGAACGTTTAACTCGTCAAAATGTAGGGAACAGCTGATTTTTTTTCGCGATTTCAGGTTTGGTTCCATAGTAAAAGTTGTTCATAATGATGAGTACAATGACCTTTTAAGAGGTTGTTGGTGTTTTTCCATAACCCTGTATAACGGCGCAGGAAATCCGTAACTAGAAGTGGTCATCGTATAAGTGATTCAGCAGCTTCAATATCATCAGGATTGTGCTGGAATATAGCAGTTTGTCGCCGACCTGGTACGACAGTGGCTCTCCTGACATCATCTCTGTCATCAGTCGACTAAGACCACCACAACATGGCTCCCTGAAAACGGCAAACGGCATCGCGGCAGACTCAGGCGTAGATAGCAGCACAAGCTTGACGTCCATAGACGGGATAGGTCTATAAACGGGATAAAAAAAAAAAGAATAAATCATAAGTAAAATATACAGAAGAGGCACGAACATTGATCACCACGCTTGCATTTAATCATAATGATGTCAAATATGAGAGCAGTGGTGGCCCAGTGATAACGACTGCGACTTACGAGTTGTAGGTTCGAACCCAGACAGGCGCTTTACTTTGTGTCAATTATTTCATCACCGCTGCTCTCAAAACGGTGAAGGAAAACATCGTGAGGAAACCGGCATCTCCTAGAACCAAAAATCCGAAGACATGTGACATCTACCAATCCGCACTGGGCCCGCGTGGTAGATTACGGCCCATTCCCTCTTACCGAGAGGAGGCCTGTGTCCCAGCAGTGGGAACAAAAGATTTGTTTCCGTTGGATCCCGCTTTTGAATCCCATTTTAATATTTTTGGCGTTGGATCCCGCAAAACATTATTATGTATTTCCGTTGGATCCCGAATTTAGAAAATGCAAGATAATTACGTTTTATTGTCGTTGAATCCCGAAAAGTATTTCCGTTTGATCCCGAATGCTTAAAAAAATCTGAATGCACACTTTCAACAACAAAATTGTTTATAATAAAATGAGGGGTTCACTAATGTTTCACCAAAACTCCATTGAAATTTTTAGTTTACAACCAACGTTTCGTATACTACACACATCAAAAGTGTCTAGGGATCAACATATATTTTTGCAATAACTTTTCTCCTGATTGATATTAATTAAAATTTTCTTTAAGGATTCATCAAATAAAGTGTTTTCGTTTGTCACAGTAACGATAAACCAAGTCACCTTTGCATTAATAAAGAAATTTGCCTTTTTCCTAATAAAGGGATTTTTGACATTTGAACCACTAACACAAAAGTTCGAAAAAAAGACTGAAATAACAGTTTTCTTTAAAATTTTATTGGGTAACTTAAACAATTAATAATCCGTGTTTCTACCGCGAACACTAACAACACAAGAACATCGGTTTGGCATACTCAAAATGAGTTCATCCAAATCACGCTGTGGAATGGCCGCCCATGTTCGTTGCAACAACAAAAAAAGGTCTTCTTGCGACTGGATACCCTCCATATTCGGCAGAGCTCTTCTCTGTAGCATATCCCATGCATGCTCAATCGGGTTCAAGTCTGGCGACTGAGCAGGCCAGGGCAGGACATTGATGTTAGCTGCGGCGAGAGTCTGTCTTACAACTCTTGCGGTGTGCGGTCGTGCATTATCATGCATTAACTGAAATAAGGGACCGATTTGCACTTGTAGAGGAACGATGACGTCTGATACAATCGTCTCAGCATAAATTTGAGCGTTGAGGTTGCCTCTGATCCAAATCAACTCAGTTCTTCCGCCGATCCAAATACCCGCCCATACCATGATGGTTCCACCACTATAAGGATGGACTTCCTGGCAGGATTTTAATCGCTGTTGGCGTCCAGGGGTTCTCCAGTGTCGTATACGTCTTGTATCCGGTCTCATACCAAAACGAGACTCATCAGAAAAGCACACGAAACGCCATTGTTCTTCTGCCCAATTTCTGTGTTCAAGAGCCCATTGATATCGAATCCTACGATTGTGCATTGCTATAGGTGGTACCCGTAGCGGTCTTCGGGAATGAAGGTTCACTTCATGCAAGCGGTTTCTGACTGTTTGGTCGCTAATTAAGTTCCCTGAAGAGTGATGAAGCCTCACGGATAACATCATGGCGGTTATTGTTGGAGCTCTTCGAGTTAAGATTTGAATGTATCGGTCTTGTCTCCGTGTGGTGCTGTGATACCGTCCTCCATGGCGCTCAGCCACGGTACCAGTGCTTCGGTAACGTGTCCAAAGTCGACTGATAACACTCTGACTTGTATTCAGAGCTAAAGCCACAGTACGTTGCCGGGAACCAGCTTCTATCATTCCCACGGCTCTGAGCATTTCTTCCCTGCTTAAATGACGTCGCCGCTCCATAATAACGTTGGTTTTAATCAGTAGTAGGGAAACAGTAGCACTAATAATGTCTTCAATGCGTTGTATGTTTTTATAGGGAAAATATTGACAGCTGATTTTCATCTTTTACTCGAATTTGATTCACAGTTCCTGATTCAAATTATGAAATGCACCAAAAAGGATCCATATAAATTTATAAAATCATAAATTTATTACAAAGCCACATCTCAATCTCAAGAAATCCGCATAAAAATGCTTGATCCCTAGACACTTTTGATGTGTGTACTTATTACACAAACAACTCATTTTCTATAATATAATCTAGTCGTTTCTGGGGTCACAGTTTTAACCTAACCTAACCTAACATTGTTTTTTTTTTAAATTATTAACCTAATCTAACTAGCTCGATTCCGGGTAACCCACTAAAAATAATCTCTTTTTGGTGTTTGATAAAGGTAAATCACTTTTCTTCTGAAATGTACACATGTTGTTATAATATGGGATTCAACGGAAATAGCAAACGGGATCCATCGTTAATACCTAAAAAATGGGATTCAAAAGTGGGATCCAACGAAAATAAATGGGAACAAAATAGGCTGATTATGTGATGTCAAATAACAACGATGAAGCAGGTTTCACTTAATAACATAAAAGCAACATAGTCAATACAGTTTATTTATAGAAAACATTCACTTCCAACATTATATGTGAGTAAGTAAAGTTGCAGTGGGCGGTAAACACTCCGCGTGTGGCAGCAATCCATCTGAGTACGAAACCATCCCGCACTGACAGGTAATCGTTCCCAACACTCTCATGTTTCATAAGAAACTGGGGGAAAAGAAAAATAATAACAAATGAAAATTGGATGGTGTTTTGTAAGTAGCTATAAGCCTGTTATAACTACTGGTTAAATTAAATACCTGCGGTTAATATACAATTTTATTACACCATAGTAACTCAACGAAAAATAAAGTTTTTTATAATTATATGTTATTGTTAAGAAAGAAAGCACGTGACGTTCTGTTGTTTTCCCCATGGACTATAGGCGTAAGTTTATGTATCAATATGTATGTTTAGAAAATCCGGGGCCATAAGTATACCACAAAACTTTACAAGTCCACAATTCTACAAAATTGTTAAATTATAGAAAAAACTGCGTACGACAGAAATTACATTTAAATACAAAAGAAATGAAATTGCAAATGTATGAGTTACAATTTATAATACCATAGAAGCTATGGTATCAGTGTATTGAGTCAATATCTAAATCATTTCAATTTTCAACTTCCTATTCTTTTAATGGGCATCAAAGAACACCTTTTTATTGCCATCTATTTCCTTATTCAGTTGGTCACAGGACTCCTTTGACGCCTTTAATAGGCTCAAAGCCTCATTGAGTATGGACTCTTTGAGGTGAGCACGGGAACTGCGAGTAATAATCATGATTAAACTTTAATAAGGAAGCGACAAGAAATTAGAAAAGAGATGGTAGTTGTGTTTTGGGTTTCCTCTGTAGGGTTTTCCGAAAAAACACAAGTGATATGTTATTTTTTGCGTTACGCTAAATTGTAAACTTGTAACTACAAATTTATTTACATACTTATTTGTAAATTTTTTCCGTTACAATTGTATGGCCTAGAGTTTTGTGGCACACGCACTTGTAAGATCTCTAAATTGTAAAGTATTGTGGTATAGGGCCCGGCCGCATTTCATGCAGTTACTCGTTGTAATTAGCATAATGCCATTTAAATAAGCACAGCCATGAAAAGATAAAGAAAAAAAAATCAGACTTGTACAAAAGTTAAAATACTACATAATATCAAATAAAGAGGACGACAATCAGTAGATATAACACAGTTTTTAATGCTAACTATTATTCTGGTCGATCGAGAATAGAAAAAGCAATCATTTCCAAGCTGGTATTGAGAATTCTTTTTCGAAAAACAATGGAATTAAAACCAGGACGGCACTTGGCAGACTACAAAATCTTGGAAGTTCGTAAGAAACTTATCCCGGAAGACTAATAGCAGTAACAAAGCTTGAATTCGTGAAGTGGCAGACAAATGGTAACTATTATGCAGCAGTATATGTTAATGTTACAATGTAGAATGGTCGCAATCCGTCTGGGACACAACCGTCCGTCGCGTCGGACGCGTGATAAAAGAGATTGGCGACAAAAATGGAAATTGTTGAAAAAATGGATATTGCCGCATACAGACGAGATATATTTTACGTTATACCGATAGATTCCCAAATGTATCATGGCATGACGATAGGATGAGCAGAATATGGCGTAGAAAAGGATGTCCCTTATAAATGAAAGGTTTGTAAATAAAGGTATGTCCTCACTTAGGTACAGACGCCTGGACATCAAGCTACCCGAAACTCAAATTTTCCCAATCAACTTTGAACCTTATACCGATAAAATTGAAAATATATTAAAGAAACAGTTGACAGATTGTAGTTGCTTGATGTGCTGGCGTCTGTACATACCATTATAAGCCCGTCAACCGTCACTGCTCTACGTGAGACTGGTTAAAGATGCATAAGAACTAACATTGTTTAAAAATTATAACTCGTGAATTTAAGATTGTAGCGATTGCTGATTATGATATCCAGATTTTCATTATCGCATTTCATTAGTTATCTTCATGATACCTACGAGTAACATATTAGAAAAGATGACGCATTTGTACACGAACGATGAATATCGGTGTCATATTATTCAGTAACTGGGTAGTGGATATTAGAATATTTTTTTACTTTCTTTCTTTAGATAGGCAGTATATAAAACTGGTATTCAGCTGCATCTTGTTAGACTGAAAACCGGCCCCGACATAGTTGGGAAAAAACTAGGCAGAGTATGATGATGATAAATGGACGTGAACCAATACGCTGTCCGCTTCTACCTTGCATGCCAGCTACACACGAAACTTGTCTGGTCTGGGCACCACAATGATAAGTTAAACAGATTGTTGCGCGCCTCGTGTGCGGCCTGTCATTAATTCTTGGTGTAATTTCGCCTTCAATTAGCGGTAGGCGGGACAAGCCAATAACTCAGGATACCGGAGTTCTGCTTAAATTAGACAAATGGAGGTGAATAAATGATGTAAGGAAATGTATGGGGTTTGATGTGTCATAATTATTATTAGACAATACCTTTGAAATAAATTGAAGGAGTTATGGCCGACTCGACACTTCCAATTTGGTATGTGACGCTTTTTTTTAAGATACTGTGATTATTTTTAAGACGGGTACTGTGATGCTTTATTCATTACTAGTTGTGCCCCGCCGTTTCACCCGCATTATTTTCGTTTTCCTTGGACCACAATATTGTTTATTTTTCTTTTCATTAGTGTTCTGTGGGGACTTACTGTTGGCCCATTTTTGTGGCACGTGTATACAGAACTTCGAAATTTTGACATCAACACAACTACAAGAAACTTAGACAAAATAAAAAAGAAAACATCCAATACTCCCCTGACGCGTTGACTCGTCACATTGAAAGTGTCATAAAATGTACCGTGTCACATAAGTAACGATATATCTTTTCGAATTCTCCCTTACACAGAAATGAAAGATATTTCCCTTACTTGTCCTTTCTACATGTGACTCAGTCAACTTCGTGACGTCACTCCTCATCTGCCCGAACGACTTGCAACGAACGTATTTAATAATTCTTATTATTAATAAAAAAAAATCTGTCTTATTTCCGAAGAATATACTAAAATATGACATTTTCCCCATTTTTCCGTATTCTGTCCTTATTGTGAGCAACAAAGGATCTTTGAAGTTCTCCCCTGCTATTGTTATTTCGATAACACACGTATTTCACGCGTTATTGTTAAGATCCGATCAGGTGAAAGTAATTTGTAAAACGCTAGGGGGTAAATGTCGGAATTAGGGGCGAACGGAAGTGTTATTTAGCAAATGGTGATGGTAACAGTTCATTCCTCACGATGTTAGGATGGGTATGCAACAGTTTCTACAGGTCGATACACTTCTCTGACACATAGTATATTATGTATGTTTTTGTATCTCTCCAAAATTTGATCAAACGTGGGCTGTGTTAGGTTTGCACGGAGCAATAAGTCAACACAGACTCTACACAACACACTCTGTGGACTTGGCAAACACATCATTCATACAACAAATACTTATAAAATAGTACACATTAGTCGATCACCTTTGTAAGCCCTTTCTAACCCCTCAAAGGTGAAGTACAATGAGATGGTTCGCAGAATAACAGACGTAGAGCAATTATTCATAAAGTCTGACACTCGATTCAATACTTCAAAATGAAACGAGATGAAACCACCCGTCAATCAACTCAAAAACCACACAACCCGTGCTCACCGCGGTCGACTAAACTCCAAATAAAAACCTTTTAGCAGATTTTGAAATTAACGTGGTGCATGGGGTCCACCTTTCCCGAAAATCCATTTACTATGTAAAGAAAAACCTTTACAAACCAATGTCAACTACCTAAGTGTATAAAAAGTCCGCCTAGCAGAGAGCCACTCGCCGGTAAATCTTATTATTAGCAATAATCGTGGCATTGTGACTCGTGGGGCCACAATAGGGCCCCGTAATAATGGACTGCCACACAAAAGGCCTGCCCAGTCCTTTTACCGGGATTGTGGGCCAAGCACTGTGTACAGACAGAATTTAAAGCAATCGCATCAAAGAATTATGGCCCAATAAGTTTTATGCCTAGTTTGGGCTTTATTTTATTAGTCTATGAGAATAAGTTACGAGTTTTTATTCACTTTGTTTTACCAGACAGACGTGTGTATATTACAAAATGATCTCAGCTTAGATTTCTAGTCTTGTTTGTAGTATTTCTCAAAAAGGCTTTTCTTTTAAAAAATACACCCTTTTCATTTTATGAAATACGATCACGTCGCCATACAACGATAGTAATATGATCTGTTTCTGAAAACAAATACATATTCTTTTATAAAAATGTTGACAGCTATGTAAAGAACAGAAAGCAATAAATATTATAATATTTGATGCGTAAGTACTCAATTTAAAGACGTAAATATAGATTTGATTGTACTCAGACTTTTATAGCATTTTAGTTACCGATACAAAGTCTTTTATTAAGTAGTATAATAAATCTAATTCGTCTCTGTCTTAGTTATGTTTGGTATTTTTTTGTAATTTAATAATCACTACTTTGAAAATTTAGTATTTTTTACCTTGAGACACACATTTCATTTTATCATGTTGCCTGGCCATTTCGCTGAAAGTACCTACTTTTAATGTAACCATTCATTTTCTTATAATTGGTTATCATTTTTACGTCTCTTAAAATGTATCGGGACCCTGGGGTCCCGGACCTTTGGAAGGCGTACGAGGAGCCAAAGTCAACTCGCAGAGGCCCGTTAGACGTTTCTAAAATGAAATGAAGCAACAACCGACGATTATCTCTGTTCGCACTATGCAAGTGCACCCAAGGACAAATACATTGGATTATGGGTTTGGGTGGCTAAGTGAACTGGTTATCTAAAACTATGGAAAGGCCTGACCAATGTTTTATATAAAATGCACATATAAAATGCCAGTAAGTTTATTAGTTAAATTATTAGGTTTAGTTTTATGCAAATAAACGATTTTGATTTGATTTGATTTGATAAAATTCCGCGTGGTGGATTACGGCCCACTCCCTCTCACAGAGAGGAGGCCTGTGTCCCAGCAGTGGGAACGTTATAGGCTGACTATGTGTGTGTGATATGTGTGTGATAAAATTAAATGAAACCATTAAAATTTGTATTATTATTTCAATTTTTTTCTTTGTCTCCTTTTCTCTTTAACACGCTGTCTACATCTCTTTATTTCTTATCCTATCGCAGGTATATTGGAAGAGATTTCTTATGAAATAAGTATCACCTTCGTACCTATTTTTCTGTTCTATTTTTTCTTGTTTGTTTATATATGTGTGTACATAAATAAATAATGGTACATACAAAGTTGAAGTCCTAATTAACATTTTTTATTCCGTGCTTCTTTTCGAATTGCCTGACGTGTCCCTCAAAAGCAATAATTAAAAATCCGCGAGACGTTGCATATTCACGACTTTCCTCTTCCATATATCTCTACAGATCCGGCTAATTGGACTGCGCTATTCATTGACATCTCTTAACATAATTAAACTTCGAAATGTTTAATGAGGTTTCGTTCCGTTGACCGAATTGCTTTGTGGGTCAAGGCTCGAATATATTTCAGATGGAAGAATGGCAGCTGAAAAGTGAAGCTTAAGCCTATTCGTCCACGACGCTACTCAAAAGTGGCCCAATGAGTGGCCAAAATGTCAATGTCAATGTCACGTCGCGTACGGACACCACCTTTGAAATACTTGTGCTGTGATATTTTGGAATATACAAATCATTGTTTTACCCCCGATGAAAACAGATGAGTGTTACAAACTTAACGGGTGTATCTGTGTGTCTGTCTGTGGCATCGTAGCTCCCAAACGGCTGAACCTATTTTGTTTGACGGAGTAGCAAAGATAAATTAGGATAAATTAGCTTCTATAACTAGTTTTTCCTAGCCCTAAGATACAGACTAACTGTCTAGTTTGTTTACTAGCCAATAATATGTTGTAACCTAGGTGTAGATAGTATTTTTAGCTACTCATGTCTTAACTTGCTGTTGACCAGTGAACCTGCTTACCTGGACAATAAACATTTTCTATTTCTTATTTATAGTAAAAAATAAATGTATTGGCCCTCTACGTTTCGTATAAGTTGTAGGCAATTTGATCCAACGTCTGTCGTCGCGTCGGGGGACGGCTAATGAAAACGCCAAGCAGGCGAGACATAATAATATACCCAGCAATAATGAATGTATGCTATTGTAGAAAGAACAGCTGCTGTTAACTTCCTATCTTCATTAGCCGACCCCCGATGGAACGACGGTTGGATCAAAATATTGCCTACAATTTATACGAAACTTATAGGGCCTATATTATTTTTAACCGACTTGAAAAAAGGAGGTTCTGTATTCGACTCGTAAACATGTTTGTATGTCCGCGATTTTCTCAAAAACTTATGTACCGATTTTGATATTTCTTTAATTAATGTGATCTACATACTGTCAGGAAGGTTTTGGTATATAATACATTAGGTAATTCTGCTTATGTACGAAGATATAGGCATAAATGTACTGCATCTCCGGCATTTCTATGCGAATTTTGATGATTCTTCTAGTCGGTGTCTTCAATTCTTCAATGCACTAGTGTTAATTGAATTTGTGTGGGGTAAATACAACTAAAAAGTGAAAAATAAAACTTTTTTAGAAAAAAAAAAAGACGGGTTGCACTCCGGGAGTGCCGGCAGAAGTGAAAACTTGAATATTAACGTTGAAATAAATCAATTATTAATTTAATTAATATTACTCATTTTTTTTTCAATATTTCTGCGTCACTTTTTTCATTCATAGATACACTTTGTTCAATTTCCATATTTTAAACACTTTCGGTCTTATTCATAAAAAAAGCCTATTGAAGGTTTAAACCATTCATTAGTTAAAATGCTCAATAGGCCTTTAAAACATTCGATAAAATTTTGTATTCATAAACGCTTCATAAACGTTCTATAACTAGAATGTCCTACAACTTCTAAATGTTGCCATTATAATGAATATATAGTTCGTAGACAGATATGCATACGAGAATATCTGTCTACGAACCGAATATTTGTGTCCATAGACATTATTACGTATGAAAAACTAATTTATTGTCTACAGTTTCAACAGTTTTGACGCGACAACGTCATGGTCGTCATGGAAACAATATGAATAATTGAATATGTCAATGAATGAATTTGATACTGTATGTGTCAAACTAAAAAACTTTTAAATATTTTTTTTTGTATTTAAAATAAATGAAATTAAGACCGGAGACTAGTTGCAATAAAGGGCAAAGAATTGAATATTGGTTGGAGGAGGATAAGATGTGTACCTACTGTTACAGCTAAAATGTGTTCAAAGTAAGTTATGTTTTGTAAACATTCTCAATTTCTTATACTTATGCTTGCTTTTGCTTCTAATCCTTAGATTTTTTGGAAGAATCGGTCAGGGAGAGGTCTCCATAATAGAAAATAAAAACACTGACACAAGCACTAACGCTAAACAGGGGCAGCCTGGCATGATTTACGAATTAGGTGCCTATCCAATTTACAATTTTACGAAGAACTTCGTTTGCCTGTACAAAACTCATTGTAACAAAAAAAAAACCCGCCATAAGAATAATAATGACTGTTATTTTGATGCCGCTAGTGATTAATTAAATCAGTATAAATAAGATAATGAAGAGAAAGAATTTATAACATTAGTTTTGTATTTCAGGTCAATAGGACTAGTAAAGATGGTGCTTCACTACGAATAGCAGAAAATGAAACGGCCTACAGAAGAGATGGCACAGATGGCAAATGAAAAGCAAACATTTTAAAAATGTTGTTTTGCTTGCACAAGTTTTAGAAGCCAAATTAGAGTTTAGAGTACTATTCAGCCGTGAACAGGCAAGAGTTACATACGCCAGCGTCAGCATCAAGAGCGACATACATTCGTTCCACATAAATTAGTAATTAGTAAATGAATAAATTAGTCATCAAGCTGGAGTAGAGTTTGATTCATCTTCCATAATTCCTCTCACTATGGCCAAGACACCTTTAGCCATCACCAGTTCTATGAGTCTGTGGGACCGGCAATGACAAAACTATTTCCTGTGTACACATTGCACAACGTACACAAACCCCTATTCCTACCCAAATTCTGTCTGTTCCCGTAGGTCTCCCGTAGGCTTGTATGATAGGTTATGGTGTTAGGATAACTAGGGTGTTAAGTAGTTGCTGTAGGTTTATAATCAGTAGGGTGAGGTAACCATAGATATCAGGCTCAATCGTTACAAACTTAGCCACACGTATGCATTTGGAATAACAGCCGTACTAAGCTGTAAGTCCCGGTGCGTACAAGTATTATAAAAATAAACTGATATTTGTATACAAGCTTTTTATTAATGAACTACTCCCTAAATTTCTTCTCTTTTACTTTAGATCTTGTTGGCTCAAAATATTGCCAATTCCACGTTGTCGTCGGTGGCAGCGCAGAGGTCACTTTGACTGCATGTTTTGGGTAGAACAAATAAGGCAGGATAGGACGTGGAGCATGTTTTGCAACATAGCTTCACAGCCACACCCTACTGGAGCATCTCCCTGCAGGGTGTAAACTTCCGTGGTCGACACGGAAGCATTGTTTTCACACAAAAGCAGCAATGTCCCACAGTATTTCTTGTTGCTATAATGTGCTTCGTTATATTTTTCGTCGCTTCTATTTTGTATTGTAGGTAGGTATATAATAATAAACTAAATTGGTTAAACAGAAGTTCAAAATAAATTAAATACAACTGCGGCTCTTCGAAGTACTATTGTTTACGAAACTGACTTTTCAAACATTTGTACGTCAAATGTCATTTTCTTCGGCCATCTTTGTCGTGTCTCACTTGGTTCACTTCGGTTGGCGCCGCCGTAGAAAGAGATGGGGGGGGGGGGGGAAATCTCTCCTGACGGTCACGTGTCCTGACGCGATGCCCTGACGCGAGTTTAACATTTTTTACCCATTACAAAAAGTGTTCAACGCCGCTAAAGAAGTTTTCACTTCAAAAAACAACCGACTTCAAAAAAAAAAATACAAAGTGATAAATAACTTTAGTTTCGGAAGTCGGTGTCAAAAAAATGAAAATTCGGAACAAACGACACCGACTTCCAAAATTAAAGTTATTTATCACTTTGTAGTTTTTTTTTTGAAGTCAGTTGTTTTCTTTTTTTTTATTAAAGTTTTTATACATTATCCTAAGTCAAGTCGAACTAAGTCTACACAGACGGACAGAGATTACTTTTTTTACTTTTATTCTTACAAATGTGTACAAAAAACTTGAGCCAAGCAAAGGTGTTGTTATCTCATAGCACGTCACTTTGATTTATGCGCACAGATACTGTCGGCTCATGCTTATAAATTAAAGGTTTTTGGTGTACTTATGTCGTCGTTTTACGTTCTAATTGCCTTGCATTTTCTTTTTAAATAAAAGACTCATGGTTTTAAATAAGGTGTGGGATGGGGTATGTCGTATAAAAATAGTAATCTCTGTCCGTTTTTATGGGACTTGGTTTGAGTTGACATAGGACAAAGTTGACAGTGTTCGTTTTGAGACAAATGTGATGTGTTAGGTGCGAACCTTATGGTAATGTGGGAATGGTTACCTGTGGCTGAGGTTGCGGAGCTACCTACTGTTCAGTGATGTGATTGTTGTTTATGGTAGACCTGAGCAAAGTAGGCGAGTCTAATTTTATTATTTCATGATTTAATTAGAATATGTATGAATCAATCAACTCAACCTGTCGCAATCCACTGCTGGACATTAGCCTCTCCAAGGCTGCCCCACAAGACTCTGTCCTCTGTCTTCCGCGTCCTGTTTGTTCCTGCTACCTTTTTAAGGTTGTCGGTCTTACTAACGGGGGGTGTCTCACACTACGCTTGCCGATACGCGGTCTTCTCTCCAGGACTTGTCTGCTCCTCCGGCCATCGGCCCTTCGACAAACATGGCTTGCTTACTGCTACTTCAGTTTTGCTTACTCTGCCATCCATGTCGGTTACTCCGTTTCAGTTCCTGATAATTTTATTCCTGATTTTATCCTTTAAAGAACCTTCGAGCGTAGCCCGCTCTATAGCGTGCTGAGTGACCTTATGGACCAGCCTGACTGTCAGTGCCCTCGTTTCGGCACCATATGTCATAACGGGCAGGACGCACTGTATATGAATATGTATAGCCATAGTGATCCAGCCAATCCAATATTTTTACCTATATGAAATGCCAAATTAACCAAAACATTGAAATACTCGTTTAGCTACATATATTCTAAAGCAAAGTAAATTACTACCAGTAAATACTGTAATATGTCTTACAAACAGTCGCTGCGAGTAGTCAAGTTGTATCAACAACAACGACACACCGAGTGTGTCACTACACACACACATCCACAGGATGATCCCAATTAAGCGCAGCTTAACCCAGTAGATCGTTTAATCGGATTGATCCGTGTGATCGTTTTTAAACCGCGAACACTCTTCCCACAAAATGAAACCAATACTGCGCAAAAACTGTCACTTGCTCAGTTGGCTGCCAATACAAAACCACGTTATATACATTATCAGGAATGAAGATATTAATAGCCCTGTCCATTATTTGTTAAATTAAACTCAATACAACAACATGGCGTTACAAGTTTCAACACGCTTTCGCGACAATTGATGTAATTACTTTTTCGAGTCGCCACATAATAAATTCATACTCAATTAATACTCATAGCAGTGTTATCAACAAAATAAATGTGATTTTTCGTTTAATATGTAAATTACGGAATAATGCGGATTTTGTAGTGGCTCAATTTTACCCCTTTATGGAGATTCTCTTTCACATAACATGTGTGGTTTTTTTTTTTTTTCCAGAATGTATTGGGAGGTCCTTCGTTATATGTAGACTCTATTATAATAATATTCATCATACCTACATAATCTATTCATCAACTTGAAAAAATCGTTCTTGCTCTAAAAATTGTGATTTTTGATAAACATGGACGCTATTCGTTTGGAATGTAGTAAAAATCAAGACCTTTTCCACGCTTCCAGAATATGGCATCAATAATTTCATCACAAATCCTCTCCATATATTTCACTATCCGCAGCATCGTTCAATACATCCCCAGTTAGTAACACGTCATAAATTCGTCGTGTAATCGAGTCGGTAAGCGAGCGCGGCCCATTGAGCAATGCGCAAACATGTCAAGATTACCTGCCGATGCCATTTATTAGCTAGGTATCGCGACTCACCGATCGTCTTGCCTTTTGTTTAAGAGTAGAGAGTTATGTATGCTTGAGTTTAATTACCTACGGCAAGATGAATAAAACTCAGTCCTTTTTATTACAACACAAGGTTTATCTTCAGACTCAGATTTGAAATATGGAGCCAATTCGGAATAACGTTCAAAATTTTGTATTTTGGACGTTATTTCCACTACGGTAAACTGATTTAGCTGGACTTAGTTATCAGTTTTGTAGAAAATATCATAGTTACGTTATGTTTACAAACACTGGCACAATGATTTAAAACATGTCTGAAGAAAAACCTTGTGTTGTAATAAGTTCGACCAAGTGTCGCTCAAAATGAGTGGAGGAGAACAGCTAATCCTAATTTTGCTGAGGGAATAAAACAGTTGTAAATCACACCAGGTTAATGCTAGCTAAGTCCCATCCTCAAATTGACAAGCAAAAAATTGTAAATATGTGAGAAAAGTCTCAAGATACAATTAGATAGTGATAAAAATGCAAGCTGTCCATGAATCGTTATTATACAGGGTGAAATTGAACACATGCGACAAATCGAAATGGGAGATTATACTCATCATTATGAACAACTTTTACTATGGGACCAAACCTGAAATCGCGAAAAAAAAATCAGCTGTTCCCTACATTTTGGCGAGTTATGCGAACATAAATGTAGGGAACAGCTGATTTTTTTTTCGCATGACAATGAGATAATTACTGGCAACGTGTGCGAAATCGCGGCCAAAAGCTAGTTAAAAAAAAAAATTCTAGTAAATATTTTTGAAGTTAATGTTGACCAAAAATAACCCAACCCTTTTTCTATTCTATAACGAAAACGGGCAAACAAAGGTTCCATTTTTAATAACTGTTGCCTCTCAATGTTAACTCCGGTTTTACCTTTGTCATCGATGTGGTATTAACAAGTAACGCCCGCGGCTTGCGGTATCTTTTACCGATTTCAAAGCGGCATGTCATGTCGAGTTTTCAGTACTTTTTTATTTAGCTCGTAGGTCGGTGGTTGCTGCGGTTTCCTGTGACCCAGGGTTCAGGACAGATTTTTGTGTACCTTCTTGTGTTGTCCTGATAATACACAATTTACTGGTAGTAACTTAAGAAGGTTGAACGTTTCCAAAGAGTTGGCGTTCAAAAGTGAGAAAGAAGATGCTGCACAGGCATGTTTTGTTTGGAGTTCTTAATCTTCGGAAAATTATGACATAATGTTCGCACGCTTGACACGTTGAAACCAAGGTCACAATAAAGAGAAAAAAATGAGCCCACTCATACAGTCCGCTTTCTTTTATTTTATTCACATACATAGTTTTGTTTTAAAACTGATCCAATAAACAACATACATCCTCCATTTTCCCGCGTTGTCATAGCCGCGGTAAATAGTCCCCCGCTGCGGTATCGGTCTCCATCGCTCCGAGGCGGTATCGCATCCTGTCTGCGGTTATCGATGTCATTATCTACGATGTTATGTGATCCTGGTATCCACTAAACTGGTACGGCTTTTGCGAGGGTTAGACATGCCGAGTTTAAGGTTTGATTAGATAGGATTTTGAAATTGTTGAGCAATATTGTTTGTTATAGCAGATCCTGTAATTTTAAAATATTTAGTTTGTGGTTACATAAACTCTTTGGATCGTGGTCAATCTTTCGGGATTGAGTCTTGTCTAAGTATCATCTAACAAAACAATAACGAAACTAAATCATCGATAGACAAACTGAAAAAAGTCTACAGGAACAGAATTCTTACAAAAGCAACCGAGATCTGGCTCATTCAAACAATGGTTTTCCCTGATTAGATGTGGACACTGCTTGACTTCGAGAAGAAGAAGATGGATGTTCTGGAAATATAGTGCTGGAGAAGAATTCTTGGGGTATCGTGGATCGAGTTTCGCGCCACACTATGAACTCAGCATCAAAAAGCGTATCTGTTCTCGTTCGAACACGCATCTTCAAATACTTCGGACACGTCTCGAAGGTAACTCTATACAGCGCCTTGTCGTTGCAGGATAGAGTGGAGGGCCCTAGACCACGCAGACGCTCACCAATGAGATGGACTGACCAAATGAACTCCGTATTGGGCGATCCCTTATGGGTGCACTAAGAATACCAAAAATCGGAGTAGACAGCGAGAAATCGTGTCCGTGTGTGATCGCGTTCTTCTAAACTACGCAGATTTTGTTGCAAATTTCACCATGATCTAAAGAATTTAAACAACAAAGAAATCTTGATGTTGTGTCAAGTCGTAAAAATCGTGCGAAGCAGGGGCGAGTCGCTAGTGACAATATTACATATTCTAGCAGTTACACCGCTTTGAGACTTCTTCGGAATTAAAAATAGAAGATAACGCATGCTGCAACATACAGCACGTAAGCTAGACATTTATTACACATACGTGCAGACAACGTTGCTTGCACGGTAGACCTGTATTTTTATGTTGCACTTGTTACTGGTTTAATGGACTTATCCTGCCCTAAAGTTTGGTTTCGAACTATCATAGATGAAATCATAAAATTAATTGATACATAAAATGTGGTTGGACTGTGTTGTAAGGAGACTGATCACCACACAAGGAGGTTCAAAAATTGCGTATATTATCAACGTAGGTACAGATATTATCAACGTAAAAAATGTAGGTACATAACTGGCTTCTACCCGCGATTTCGTCCTCGTGAAATTTCTTATTCCCGCGACCCACCCCGTCGTCGCATCGCATCGCCTGCCCGCGCAGTAACATCGTTTTCGCTCGTTCTTTCTGAATCTTTTTGCTCAGTTCCTAAGAGTCCTAGCGTGATGTTAAATAGCCTATAGTCTTTCTCAAGAATTGAGCTGTCAAATGCAAAAGAATTTTCAAATCCGACTGGTAGTTCCGAGAGGTAGTTCCCGAGATTAATTACAAAAACAAACAAATTCTTCAGCTTTATCATTATTTATTTATTATTTAGTATGGATAGATAAATGTAAACGTTATCTCAGTTGCATAGGTAAAGTTAGGGAAATTAATTTTTTAACAAATTGACTACTACCTGAAATTGTCCGTATATTTGAATCACAAGGGACATTTTTTGACAGTTGTATGACATGGCTATAACACGGCAACTTGGTGTAGTGTGCCAATTTGATGTACCAACAATAATGTCCCTAACTGTACATAGCCAGAACCAACATTTATTCAAATTAACTCGGAGAACTCGACACAAAATGTGAAGAGAATTTAGCTGCGAAATACAAACTCCTGGTGAACTAATCATGAGTGACAATTTGTAATGTGTTTAAGATTACTTGGCACTGTTAATTACCCTAATTATTACTACGCTGCTAATATTGGAGTAGGTAAGTAGAAGGTAGAATTTAATTGTACAGACGTCAGCACATCGAACAACTACATTCTGTCAAATTTATTTAATAGATTTTCAACTTTATCACTAAATCTTAAGGTTCAAAGTTGATTGGGAAAATTTTACAGATTCGGGTAGCCTGATGTGCTGGTGTCTGTACGTATCTTATAGCAATACTCGTAGCTTTACATAACGTCTGTGTCCCCGAAGTAGGCTGTGGTGTATAGTAATCACAGCAATAAATAGAATAGAATAGAATACTCTTTATTATGTACACCATATAAATTACAGACATAAAAATATAGAAACTTTACAATACTTACGTAACAAAGGGCGAGCATTCATTCCTGATCAAAAAATCCAACAATTTACAAAAGTCCGAATAGGTACTACCAAAATTAAATAGGCAAAATACGCAATCAAAAATTAAATCATAAATTGAGTGACTTGCCCCCGAGTTACGATTCTCAGTAAAGACTAATCTAATTCACAGTTCGTTGATTTACCCCGGTTTATATAAGTCCATCCAATTTAATCTTTAACAATGTTTGAGCAGATTCGCTGATGTAAATCGGCTGTCTAACATTCACACAGACTAGATATGACTTTCATGTGATATTTACTACCTAAATTATGTTTGCATTATTTAAGTCGCATTATTATTAAGTAGTAGCAGCAGAGTACTTTGTGAAGGAGCTTATCTATAGAAGTATCCTTATTCCTGGCGTATGGGTACTGAAGGTACACGTCATGATAGATATGGTAGCTTATAGCTTTGATTCTAAGGTGGACAACGCACCTGAGACGCCTCAGCCATTTACCATCAGAAAGACCACCTGCTTTTGTCAGTTTTATAAAAAAAGGTGCAATATAAGTGAATGGGTAATTATTTAAACCATGGGTTTCGACAAGATTTTTTGTTTTTAATTAAGCATTTTGTGCTTAACGATACCTTTGAAAAGGGTACCTACTTAGCGTATTCTTTTTGAACAAAACCCATCAGTAAACAGTTGATTTAGTTGATTGATCGAGCTTGTTTGATTAAATGCCTGTATCGATTTAAATTGTTTAATATTTAAATTTAAAAATATTTTTTTGATGTAATTCGACCGTATCTAAAATGATTAATAACGTTAAGTAAAATATAATCATACTCGTAAAGAGGTACCCAAGATTCTAAATGAAAAATACAAATAAAATGGCATGTACTCAGACCATTTTTTATCCAGCTTAAAATTAAAACTATAACTCTTTTGTGGCCATTTCTTTCTGTAGTTTTAATATAGAGATTTTTTTAACCGGTTCTTGAACATTACTCATCTAAATTAATGGTCTGCTTCATGGCTTAAATGTTTCATCATACAATTTTAGTAAATGAAAATTTAATAAACTTTTATGAAACCTTCAACTTAAAATGTTCAGTGAGCACACTCACAATATTTGGTGCGTTACACAAATAACATTATATTAATCCGTCACAAATAGACAGATCTCTGACGATTCCCTTTTCATGCAAATGTACCTGCCACATTTCTAAACACACCCCTACACCCGTCTTACCGCCAATCAAATAACATGAGGTCCTGATGACGTCACGGGTACTTACGCCTAATCCAACACAACGGGTGGTTCCAATATGGCTGCGCTCCCAAAAACCACATCAATTGTTCATTCGGACGGTAGGTAATCCTAAACAAATTAATACCTAATTGCTTCAATACTCGAGAACCAACCCGCCTTCAATGGAACCCAATTATATCCACACCGATGGGGACTTTCAAAAGAAACTGGAGATTCGAAAATGTATTTTTCTTTGATTAAATCGAGTATTCGCTGTATTGAACGCACTTGATTCGGAACAAGCAGAGCTTGTTAATGTTGCGTAGTACAATAAATGGATGAGATTAAATTAGTATATATGAAATTCTAAATAGGATTTCAAAAGCTTTTTCAGGCTGCTTCTGAAGTATCTCATTAGAGCTGGTACACAATTTTCACACGAGTTTTGATGATGTAATAATATTCTCGATATTTCTTTTTTCATCTAGCTCTAACACAGATAAATAGTACCAGTGGTGAAACCTAACGTACAATAGACACGCGACCAATCGAATATAATGGAAATGGGTTCCAATGTTTTTTGACCTCGGAATGATTCCTTCTAACAGAAAGTCTTTAAAAGTGTCAAACATTCTCAAGAAACCAGAACACTGAGATAAAGTACCAATGGAATGTTTCACGTAACCAGAACTTGTACTTACGCGAACACCTCGGTTCTTCGCAACACTTAGTCGTGCGGTGCGGTACGATTCCGTGCGGTTCCCGGGAGAAACATATTAACAATTTATTAGCTGTACCGCCGAACTTTGCCGCAGTATTGAACTGATATTAACTTGAATGTCTGGTGAGACCCTAAGCTTAGCACGGAAATTGTTATTTATTAGAGTGTTATAAACTTCATGGTTGAGAGCTAATAGGTGGTGATAGAAATAGAATGCGGTTCGGTACGATCCGAAACAGAAGATGACTTAGGTTCACATCTGTACTTAGAAAACGTAAAAGCGTTCGCTCAAATAGCGTCAAATGGGTTTAGTCATTTGTTGTTACCTTTTGTAATCAACGACAAGCGATCTCAATTTCAAACACGAAAATTATTGACAACAGATTCAAAGTTACATAACATCAAATTAGTAACAAGAGCTTTCGCTACGAGAACCATTTATTATTTCATGCCTAAATTTAGTCCTCAAAGTGTGCTCAAACAAGAAAAGTTTGAAAACGAAACGCGAATAAAACGACATGGCAATACTCAGAATTTACAGCTAATCTCCATTTGATTGCCTTTATATTGGTGTTTATTATGAACGAATTAATTTTAATGCAAATCAATCGTGATTGATAAGCTGTATATATTGAATTACCATTTCAATCGTATTGTTTTGTGATGCGTGGATTTAGTTAGGAATATATTGCTATGTAGTGGGAACGGCCCCCGGTTTGAACACAGGCAAGCGTTTTACTTTGTGTAAATAATTCAATTAGCAACGTCGTGAGAAAACCGGTATGTCCTAGAACCAAAGTGAATGGGCGCGCGTGATTGGTTATAGCCCACTCCCTTTTGAAGAGAGCCCTATGCCTCAGCCATAGGGAACATTATTTACTCTATAATGTTTATTTATATTAATGTTGAAATCACATATTTTTGTGGATTGCTGATTTTCGCCATAGTGAATTTTATTCCGAATAAAACCTATTATAAGACTTTTTCGTTTTATAGTAGATATTTTATCTGTTTAAATTCGTTCACGTTATGCTTACTAGATTTATTAATCGTGCATTGTTTGCTGTGGATTTTGGCACGGGTTAGTTGGACTTACCTGTAAAGCACTGTTAACAAACATGGACGAAGAGGGAATAAAGAAAAATTTTCATACAAGTGCCAATGCCGAATGCCTACCTTTTTGATGTCCTTATCCGTCAATATTTCAATATCCACAGTCTGTAAGACTATGTTAACTAATTGCCAAAACTCACATACAATAAGTTTCCTATCTCACCAAGATGCGAAGTGCGGTCTCCAGCCGCCAACCTCATGACTAACAATAGTTTAAGTTTAATAATGACGTCACCGATCCCAGTCTATTAATGACCGTTATTAGGCCGATCCAGTTTATCACTTCGTAACTCCCAAGTTCGGCAACTTTGGATAGCATAATTACTTCGATGACCTTTAGCATATTTTGTCGGAAATACCTTATCGGTATCAGAGAATTATAACGGTGTGAGCAGAATTTTAATTGGGGCTAAACTTTTTTATATTGGTAGCGGTAACAGGTAAGAAAAATAAGATCCATGAAAAGTATTTTGATCTCAAAGTTAATCAGAGTGGATTATTCAATGGTTCCATTTAAACTTCATCCTTGATTTATTGTGATACGAAATCTCAAATAAAAAATCTTAGTAAGTTTTTCCATGTTCTATATTGTATCTAATGTCATGGCTAGAGAGCCTAGAGGGAAAGTGATGTTCTATCAGCGATTACGATGGAAAAGTAAATAATGTATTGGATTGACATAGGCTACTGAAAAGCTTAATAATTATGTCAATCCTAATTAATTACTTTTACTATAGAATTACGAAACGCTTTAAAAGCGATTGCCATTTGTCTAGGCTATTAGGACAAGAACTAAATTTGACGCGTCTCAGCATCTTAATGTACAGTCACCAAAAAAGATAAGTAACCAGGATCGTTGGATATAGTTGAAGTTTAGCAAATAACCGATAGATGTTTTCGAATGAAATTTAATTTGATAAATGAACTGTTTGTTTTCTATTAATTAAATTAAATTTTATTCGAAAACATCCATCGTTTTCTTATTAAACTTCAACTTTTTCCGGCGACCCTGGTTACTTATCTCCATTGGTAACTGTACGTCTGTGTAACCTTCCATGACACCCTTATGAGTTCCATAATAACATTAGAATACAGCGTGGTGTGATACTCCCGGAGGTCGTTTAATGGACGCCCGAGGCCTTCATTCAAAAGTTCGCGACCTCAAAGTCACTATGGGCGTGGGTATAACTCAGGTTTCGAGACCATAACTGCTTAGACAGCCTTCATTGAAGACCCAGTGATATGTAGGCCCAAAAGGACCAGCATCTACCATCTTAATGGTCTCGTCTTAGTGGTGGTGGTTGGTGGTATAGAGCCTTGGCTCTTTACAGAACTGCACCTGTACCGTATTTTTTTTTTCGCGGCGGAAATACTCCCTCCTCTATCGTGGGGGTGACAGAAGGACATGCCGGACTCTTACTGGCTAAAACCGACGCGGTGTTCCACCTCTACCTATGGCCGGGAGTGCGGGATTCGCATAAGCATTCACCGCTCCCCCGACAGGCAAAACTGTTCCTGTGCCTACGGTTTCAAGTTCTAAACGTTTCATTAGTATTAATACCTCTATCTATCTGCTAAGGGCTAATGTGTTTCAAATCCGTCTGTGGCAGAGACCAAAAATAGGGTTATATTTTTTTATATTGCTAGGTGTCAATTGAGCAGACTCACATCCGATATACCAGAGGCCTTGTCCAGGTGCATTGTCATTGAATAAAATAATCTTTATTATGCACACCATATAAATTACAGACATTAAATATAGAAACTTTACAATGGGTGACACAATGGGCGGTCTTATTACTAAGAGCGATCTTTTAAAGACAACCTTTGTATGGATTAAAAAAGGGAAGGACATACAAATGCTGTAGGTAGTTTGTGGTGTACCATTTACACAAAACCCATCACAAATGCCATAGGTAAAACTGAAGTGTCTTAAATGCCTTACGTATAATTAACACCAACACCCTTAAAACCAGTTAAATAGGTACCTGGTATTTGGTAGTAGCTATTTTTCTTCATATATCATAGGTACCTACTTTCAGGTGTAGGTAACCCTTTCCTTGAACCCTTTTCATAACCCGACACGCGCTAATCGAATAGAAGGTAGGTATTTGCACGGTAATAGTTCCAGGCTGTTCTTGTACCTTACAGCGAAGCGTAACAAACAACTTCCGTTCATGGCAATACCTATCAAGTTAACATAATGTGTGTGTAATGTTACAATAGGACCGGCCCTGGGCTAACGACAGATTCGATATCAAAGAATTTGTTCTCTGATAAAATTGGTGTACCGTATAGCTTCTGTCCTCTTTTGATGCAAGCCGGTAATATTTGAAGGCATATTCCATACGAACGTTTAAGCATGTGTCATTCGAGAGTCGTAGGTTTGACGTGTAATAAATAAGTTCAGCTAATTTTATATATATTTGATGAAATACTCCTAAAAAAATATCCTACGAAAGCCAATAGGAGTTTCATTAAGTAAAATAGCTCTCCGCCTGTAGTTAATTCCCACAGTGCCTATAGTTGGTATTCTATGGTAGAACTTACATCGTAATCGACTGAGCTTTTAACGTGGTATTAATCAAAAATTTAATTTATAGAGAAGGCAATTATCACATTTTAATTTATTGCTGTTGCTCAACTTGGTCACAAACAAAGAATAACTAGGCGCCTAGTTACTTATAAAACTAAAATAAAATTCACACTACAACACTAAAATTAAAATTTTATCCTGGTTCCCGTATTTTGCATCTGTCCCGCTACTTCATTAAGTGACGGTGAGTTATTTACTTAGGTACTACAAAAGACGAAGCAACTGCTGATAAATTAAGTTACTTAACTTTGAATTAAGTTTCGCGATTAATTAGCGTCGACGGGTGAAAAATGTACAGCGTCGAAATAAGATGCTTTTATTAAATACACGGGTGCTACCCTTAAATAAATTAACCTGGTAGTTTGTGATACATTTATAATTAAATATTACAAGTACGCTTTTTATGTATATTTGTATTATTTTCTACAACTTACCGATAGAATCCGTACATCGAAACAACACTGAAACTCCGAGTACAAACAACTGTGACCACTTCATCACAAAGTTTTTCAACAAACTCATCTTCACTAGATACATCAACGGACAAAAAAAAACAAAAATTCAAAAAACGTTCCAAATTCTAGAACGTCTCATTTTCAGAAAAGTTTTCGTAAATCGAGCGCGTGAGCGATGACGGTTACAATTCGCTCGGGTTGATTCGGTGCGGCGATCGTGAAGCAACTGTTCTGACGGAACGGTTGAACGGAGGCTGATGGTTCCAAGCCACGCATGCGCGAATCTTTCTCCGCTTTTCAGAAAGCGGTGTTTCTAGTTTGAATTATACTGTATTTCCTTTTGACGTTACGCTCGATGCGCCTTTGACTTGGTGCATTCCTTCAAACGCTCGAGGTTCTGTGGAATGGAACAAAAGGTATTCGGTGTTCTCTAGGAATGTGTCTTGTCCCCTAATTGTTGCCCTGTTTTGTAAATGTTTTGTTTAAAAGGAAAGGAAAGGGTTCTTGGATAATAGAATTTATATAAATAGTGGGATAGACACTTTTGAAATAGTTTGAAGTTTGTTTCTCCTACCAACATGATTAAAAATATTGGAAAAGCTAGTTCCAATAGGGTAATTAATTGGTAACCAATTGTTAGTACGTACATAGTACGCTTCACATAAAAAAAAAATGGTAAGCAATTTCAATAATAATATTATAGAACAAATGTTAACAATTTCTATGAACCCTTATCGTTCAAATGGTCGAGAGATATTCCTCTGTTAGATTACTCGAGGAATTTATGCGATCGTGTGACGTCACGGTGACATGACTGTGTCTTCTAACTGAAGAGCATTTGTGGCGGGAAAGATGAACGGAGAGATTAGATGGCGCCAGTTCTGGTAGGCGCTGACTAAGCTAAATATAGTGCTGGCTTTTATTAAGAAGTGAGATATGAAAGAGATAGGAAATACTTTTATTTTAGTTGAAATTTTGTTCCAAAAGTAAGAAAGTGTAAATAAACCCTGTTCAGGTTTTATGCAAGCACTCACTAAAGCGAATGGTAATAAAGCCATCTGCACTGTTTCAGCTTTATATATATCTGACAACAATTTTTGTTTGAATAACATTATTAAATAGTTTTCGAAAAATGGCCCACGATAAAATTAATCTCAATCATCAAAATTTGATGAAAAACATCTTTTAGGATGTCAAAATTTGTATGGAAGAATTTTAACGCCCTGTCCGATTAACTTGAAACTCAGTATTTATACTAAGGACTAAAACTAATTAATAACGTTTATCAGGGTTTTTCGAAAATCTACCCCTAACTGTGTGAAAAGAGGTAGTTAATTTTAAAGGGGAGGATTTTACTGCGTGGCTTGATTAGCTCGAAAATTGGTATAAATAAACTTTGAGTCAAGTTATGAACAAATCTTAAACGATTTTTCAAAATTCTACCCCTGTGGGGGTGAATAGCGGGGATACAGTTTATTTGAAAAATCTGATTCCTTTGTTCTATAAACTTAAAAATTGGCCCGAATACTTATTTATCTAAATTAATTATAAAGATCATACCAACATACATTTTCGAAACTTTTAGAGGAAAATACGAATTTCACGCCGACGAAGTCGCGGGCAGAAGCTAGTATTAAATAACTATTGAAAATTTAAATGTAGTATTTATTTGATTTAGTTATTAGACTGTACATTGAAATTTTATAACTCGATAACAATTGAAGCATATTAAAAATAAATAGATATTTAATATCAAAGAAATACTACGAAACTGTCCTGAATCCATATTGGGTCTTAATAATGAATGCATAAAAATAAGAATACCTTCTTTTAGTACCCAGACATTCTTAATTTCCTCTTAGCAACATTGTTGTCGTTAATATTGTTAAGCGAAGTACAATTTTTCTTTGTGAGGGCAAATAGCATTTTCCCCGATCGCTCGCGAAAAATACAATTTATAAAACTCTTCCCTAGGAAGTATTAAGGGAGTTTTTAGGTTTTATTTGGGTACCGTCAGCATCAAAAGTCGATTAACACTATCATTTTTACATTTTATTAAATTGATAACAACTTTTTTCAATAAACGGTTTTTTAGCTTTTCACATAATAGACAAGAGTATATATTCAAAAAAAATTTTGCTGCTGCAATTTTGAACAAATATTTTGCTCAATAACTGTGATTAAAAAAACTGAAGTGTTAATCAACTTTTGATGCTGACCATACCATGCCCAAGGTAATCCAGATTTTAATCAATTAAACATTTACGTAGCCTTTTGAAGTCTATGGATGGACCTGTATGTCCATTTTAGATTGATAACCCCGTCTAATCTTGGTTCTAATTGGCCAACGGGTACCAAACTCGAAGTTTCGAGCTCTTAACTGAATGCAATACCTCAACAAACATGGTTAGGAAACCTTTGCTTGCTAAATATCTACAAGGAAGATCTTCATCAGTTTATTTCAATACAAATTCTGTTTTATTAAACACAATTTCCAAGTACTTTGAACATGTTTCCATGAGTTAACATTATACTGCACTAACAAAATAAAATGAAAACATAATAAAGAAGAATATGAAACAAAAACATTAGCGATGTGCCTCACCCGTGAAAGTTGCCTACAATTGGTCCCCTCGCGAGCCCTCACAAGCCCTCGATTACCATAAATCACAATAACAGTATATTGAATCCGACTGAACTGGGATCGCGGTGTTTGAACATTAGCTGTTCACGGCAAGACCAACATCATCAATCATTACGTATTACTCTAAGTATTGTGTTATGTTTGCGTACATAATCAGCCTATAATGTTCCCACTGCTGGGATACAGGCCTCCTCTCTGTGAGAGGGAGTGGGCCGTAATCCACCACGCGGGCCCAGTGCGGGTTGGTAGATGTCACATGTCTTCGAATTTTTGGTTCTAGGACATGCCGGTTTCCTCACGATGTTTTCCTTCACCGTTTTTGAGAGCAGTGGTGATGAAATAATTTACATAAAGTAAAGCACCTGTCTGGGTTCGAACCTACGACCTACAACTCGTAAGTCGCGGCCTTTACCACTGGGCCATCACTGCTCTGTTATGTTTGCGTATTATCAATAAATTGTATAGCTGGAAAACATATCAGAGGGGCAATTCCAGTATTTTTAAAAATGTTCACACTCTGATCTCAGTCTCAATCTGCCAAAAATACTTCTAATTTCCATACATTTTGACAAGTTTTTGATATTTATTTGTCGCCGAGATGAGACTGCGACTAGATTTTGAACGTTTTAAATTACGAGAATTGCCCTTCTGATACTTTTGGAGCAGGCGGCAGCGGTTTTGGCATAAAAGTGTCATTAAACCCTGTTCGGGGTAATTGCGTAACACACTAATATTAACAATGGCTTTCATTTTGACAGCTCAACAACATTCATTGCGTTATTTACATTGTTGAGCAGACAAATTTTTCGAACATATGGAGCAATGGATTAGCAATATCCTTCAAAATGATTCAGATTGTGATTGAAACAGTGCTACGTAATTAGTGTGCAGGTTAAGTTCTTACGCAATCACTCAGTAAAGGGAGTTGGTAACACGTTCATCTATATTTAGAAGGTTTCGACTTTATACATCGCCACCTATTCCAAAAATTATTGTTTGAATAACATTATTTAATTGTAATTAAAAATCATCGACGAACTGAAGTCATACTACAAATCTTCATCCACAGGTTCGTTTTCCGATCCATTTGTTTACATTTTCGTCACATCTTTTTGGAACAGAAATTACTATAGAACGTTGCGACCTCTGCATTAAGTAGTGAATAGACGAAAATTAATCAGAGGCGTATCATTCTAAGTGCCTACGAACAAACAGTACGTTAGTAATGATTATTTATTTGTTTATTAAAACTTTATGAATAGGTAAAAAAAATACTGTACAAAGGCGGACGGCATTTTCCACCAGACAAACTTAAGGTCATGCAGAGATAAAGCATAGCTTGTGCATCATAAGGGATATATAACTCATAAAATAAGTTTTATTATTAAAAAAATACTAATACATAGATACAAATAAATTTTGTAATAATCCATACTAATATTATAAATTCGAAAGTAACTCTGCCTGTCTGTCTGTCTCTCTGTATGTTACCTTTCCACGCCTAAACCGCTGAACCGATTTAGATAAAATTTGGTATAGAGATAGTTTGAGTCCCGGGAAAGGACATAGAATACTTTTTACCCCGATATTCCCACGGGATCGAGACTTATGCGGATGAAACCGCGGGGCGCAGCTAGTAACTACATAATAATAGTAGATTGAATCCGTCTAAACTAGAATAGCCACGTTAGTTGAACGTTAACTTGTCCGTGGTCAAACAAACACAATCAATCAATGGCACACCTATTACTTAATGCGTTCGTCGTAGTTTAATTAAGTAACAGCAGTTAAGTATTTAACAAATTGATTTTGCTATGCACACATTATAAAAGACTGCACTGCTGGAGTTTCTAAGACAATCTACTTGAAGGAAAATAATTAATTAACAGCGAATTTTATTTTCATGCTCTGTTACTGTTATGCGATGTGCCAATCGAAATATCGTATTTTAAAAGCTAAACTATAACGTGTTTGATTATATACTATTTGCTTGAAAAGTGATTTATAAACGCTTTTTTTTATTGATATGAAAATGGTTGACGGTGTTATGGAAAGCGTTTGTAAATCAATTTTCAAGCAAATGTCAAATACATTGCTTAGTTTTTAAAATACAATATTTAAATATTTAAGTATTCATCGCCCCTTTGTCCTAATAATAGGTATAACACCGTCAAACGTCATCATATCAATAAAAAAAATCTGCATACTTACCTGACGTTGTATTATTTAACAAAGTTCGGGTTTTTATGAATATTCTGATGTAAAACTATCGGACGGTGTTTGCTGAAACATTAGCCGGCTCACGGCGCGTACTCTCTAAACAACATCAATCAAATGCGTATCACGGAGGTTCACTCCACATAAAACGTATGTCGTAGTATTGTGTTGAAACTGGGCTTGTTTTAAACTGTCTAGAAAAAAATGCTGTTTTGGAATTCGTTCGATTTGGTTTTCATTCGGTTTTTAAGGGTGGTCGCACATCTAGTAGAATATGCGTCGCGTATCTTCGGCCTCGTAACGCCAGAACCAGACAAGTAGATAATAGAACACTAAACCTTACACACTCAACCGATGATGCGTTAGTGCATCGACCGTACTAACGAAGTTATGCCCGAAGCATCTTCAATCAGATGTGCGACCACCGTAATATTATTATTGTACCTAATATTTTTTCTCTGCAATTAATTTTTAGATACGTTTTACCAACAAAACAATTGTTGTTAATTTTATTGTGCATACTGTGGTCTCCTGTAAGTGAAAGAGTACACCTACCAAATACTTTGCCGTCCATTAACCACATAATGTTTTGTGTATATGTTTTGTTGGAGATCCTAAAATAAATAAATTATCAAAATTAATATCAATCTGTTCAAAACTGACACAGGACGAAGGTTCAATCGTTGCGGTATACAATGTAATTGAATCAAAAGTCCGCGGGTTTCCGGATTTTGTGACGTTCCAGGGCGCTATCACCGCGTCTGCGGTTCTTTCGTTCATACTCCATTGTTACACGGGTTTGGTTGATAAGGGCTTTTCAATATTGATAATATAAACGTTGAAGATTGCGATAAGAAACCATAGCTTTAAAACTCGATGGGTTTCTACATAATTAGAAGTTGAAGGGTGTTAAGTAAATATCAAAAACCAAATATTCATAAAACATTTTCTTTGTCAATTAGGCACACGTAAAACATACAATGAAAACCTAAACCATAACTTTATGCCTACTTTTATTTATCAAGAGAGCCAACAAAGCCGATCAAAATTGTTTGTTCAGCAAGCTCGCCACTAACATAACTTTCCACGTATATTGTTTTCAAAAAACAGCCACTGTTTACGCTCCTAACCCTCTCATATTAGCATAGATCAGGCATCCAAAATCATAATTCGTCTCAGCAGTGGAGCTGCTCGCTCATACATTAGTATGCGGGTCGGCGCTCCCGCAGCTATTGTGGTTTGTTTATAGACAAATTTCCACCTGACAATATACTTGAACAAGATGAAACGGACTGATTTGTGTTTGCTTTACATCTCCTTTGTGTTATATCTATTGTTCGGAACCCAATCAATCGTACCTTTTATTTATTCGTCAGGATTAACTGAGATTATGGTGTGGGCGTTTGTGGAAATGCCGGTGATGTGGGAAATGTCGGAGTCAGTTCGCGACTGCGACGTAAATTGCAGTTGGATTCATTTGGTGTGTGCGCGCCGGAATGAATTTGCGTTAGCCATGGCAAGTTTGGTATGTTTGCAGATGCCATCAGTTTTGCGTGCGCTTGTTCAAATATACGGACTGCATATAAGCCCTTTATGACTTTGCTGGCAACGCTTTTAATGGAAAATTCACTAGTAACAAAAAGGGTTTGAATTGATAGAGGAAAATGTGGGCTGAATTACCTAATGATGACAGATATTGTATCTCGTCAATTCAGAACAGACAGTTCAGAGTAGTTTTAAACTAAATTCATTATAGAATGATTGTGCTACTTTGGGAGCGCGTGTTACTTTTTAAAGGTAACTTCTATTAGAATCTAGGTAAACTTTCTAGATTTCAAGAACGGTGCCAAAAATAAGTACATGAACAACCTTTTACTTAGGCAAACAGAACGAGCAGGAAAATTACCTTGAGGTTACATGTGCCAACAACCTTGACTTCCCAAAAACCGCTTTTCAAAACTTTTTACCACGTAACGTAGATACCATGTGTAACCATACCTTTACATAAAAATACTTTAGTAACAAAGTGCCAAGTGCAATCCTGAACTCGGCAGTAATGCTCTCCGGAGAATCAAATCATTGCCGCTCGGCTGAGCAAATTAACTACACGGGAACAGAACATAGGGCGCTGTGTAAACGAGCCTTGGTTCAACATCTGCACTCATTTGTACGAGTGATGTTTGTTCTGGTAGTGTTAAGGCAAAACGGAAGGGGAATCCGGTGCCTGTACCTATAAGGTTTAGTGGGGAATCATTAAAGTGGAAACGCAGCTATTTGCGGTATTTTTCGCCTATGCTACGTAAAAATTTAAATGCAACCGTGTGGTGGAATATGTTCCACTCCCTTTTAGGCTACGTCCGCACTGACAGGCGTCTTGCTTAGTGCTTAGATCCTAACAAGTCACATGGCGAGTAGCTTTTACTAATACTATAACTAAAATGAGTCGAGTTCGAGTGGAAGGATTTCGGGGAGGCTTTTGCCCAGCTGTGGGACAGTACAGGCTAACACAAAAAAAAAAAACAAACAAACATTTTACTATCATGGATTCCCGCAAAGTACCTGATTTTATAACTTATTTCTTCAAATCTTGACTCTTCTGACAAATTTTTCTGATAATTAGATATTAAAGCCAAAATTACATTAATAGTACCTAGTAGTTAAAGCAGGTAACGTTTTGAATTGTTGGTAACAGAAACGTTCCCTACGAAACTAATTTGCACGGACTTCTCAATGCGATGACATTATACTAGAAATTTCAATGTTGGCACCGATCAATATTGTAATTTGTGATTTCCGAGAATCCAAAACCAATGGTTTATCTGAGCTTCACATCCGTTTATTAGTTTGTGTTAACATTGGTGATGCAATTATGAGATTCTGAGTCAAAGTTCACATCAATATGCTACTACGTTCAGTCAACCAATTAAAAGAAAGAAAGAAAGAAAATACATTTATTTAGCTGAGACTAAAAGTCACACTATACACCAGATACCTACATCAGATAAAAAAACAAAACAAAGATCAAATAAAAAGCGTAAAGTCCGATGTAAGTAATTAGCAGGAAAGTGTGCCTCACGGCTGCGCCAAAAAGGCCCAGTTCAGCAAACAACAGACAACACAATGCAACAATACAATGCGTGCAATGCGTTCGGGAAACATTTTTCGCCATCTCAGTCTATTATCAAAGTAGTTCATAGGTAAACGCAATGGTTTTATCTCAAAAATGTAGGAAAAAATTACAGAACGCTACGAACATACTGCTTTTACTTTATTTACGATATATTAGGTCATAAACATAGTTCCGGTTGCAATTTAGTATTATCTAAGTACCTAATCTTGGTGAATTTATCTGACCTTTGTGAAGGACATAACTAGTAAGGTCAATGTTCGCCCCGGGAGGGCGTCTCATCCCTTTGTTGCTACTAATACCACCGAATTGAACCCCCGGTAGTACTAGCGGGAAATTTCGTTCTCTATAGTACCATCGTTTATTTTAATCAATATTAGTGGTACTAGTGAGACTTTCGCATCGATCCATTCATCAATCTTATAAAATACTAGCTGTTCCCGCTGTTTCACCCGCGTTAATTTGAGGAAGAAACCTACTAAAATATATTCCATTACTTTAAGAGTATTACTTAAGATTACTTAGTACAGAGCCGACCACGCGTCTGAGCCGCGCGGCATAGTACCTCGCAGAGCTATAGGATATTAATCCTTATCCAAATAAATACGTTATTCATCACAAGTATTTAAGTTTGAAAAAAATTGCCCTTGACATCATTTGATTTCAATGAATATCTTAAGAGATATCATAGTTTTAAAATAATCCATACTAATATTATAAATTCGAAAGTTTTTTTTATTATTTATTAATCAAAACAAGAACAGTTTACAATTGTGTTTGTTAAACGTACCACACAAACCATCGCGGGTTTAACAGCAGTATGGCAGACACGGCAACTCGGTGCCACTACATATTAATTATTACTTAATGAGCAATTAGGTATAAGTAGGAACAGATTTTTTTTTTTTTTTTTCTAGATCGCACTGCAATCTAGAAAATATTTTTTTAATACCTTTGAACTTATTCGCATTTAACACATTGCAGATTTCCATAGGTAAATCATTCATATATGATAACTCTGTCTGTCTGTCTGTATGTTACCTTTTCACGCCTAAACCACTGAACCGATTTAGATGTTTGGTATAGAGATAGTTTGAGTCCCGGGAAAGGACATAGGATAGTTTTTATCGCGATATTCCCAAGGGATCGAAACTTATGCGGGTGAAACTGCGGGGCGCAGCTAGTTCTAATAATAAAGCCGAAGAGTTTGTTTGTTTAAAAGCTCTAATCTTTGGAAGTATCGGTCGGATTTATAAAAAATCTTTTTGCATTTTGATAGCCCAATTTATTGAGGAAAGCTTATAGGCTATTAAATATCACGCTAGGACCAGGAGTTGAGCAAAATGAAAAAAAGTCAGAAGTTTTCGCTAAGCAAAAACGAAGTAATAGCGCAGGCAGGCGAAGCGATGCGGCGGGGTGGGTCGGGGGAACAAATAATTTCACGCGGATGAAGTCGCGGACAGAAGCTAGTATAGATTCCTTGCCCTATAGAATCAAAACAAAATAAAAAAAGTTTACAAACATTTGAATAAAACATTACAGTCCGCAATGTTTTTAAGAAAAAAATCCTTCGAAATTCAAAGTTGTTGCCCAACCTTACCTCTTTCTTTTCAAATTAGAACCCCTAGTAGGCAGTTAGGGTTGGCGTTAATCATAACTTTTTGTTGGCTATTATCGTAAATTCGCGGCAATTGAATAGTAAATTAGAGTGGTTCACTGCTCACTTCAGTTCGCTAATACTTGTAGAAATGTAAGGAATAAGATGAAAGCAGTAAAGTAATAGAGAAAGATATTGATGAAAATTATACATTTGTAAATAATTTATTGTTAGTGTAGTGTCGCGAAACGGTACTACAGTGAAAATTGGCAATATCTAGTAGATCAAAAGATTTTTGAAGTGAAAACTTCTTTAGCGGCGTTGTACACTTTTTTTGTGATGGGTAAAAAATGATAAACTCGCGTCAGGACACGTGACCCTGATCGAAAATTCGTAAGACGGATGGAGAGTAGACAGCCGGCGCGGCGTAGGAGAGGCGCAGCGAAAATGTATGCCTGCTGTTTCGTTTAGGCGGCGCAGGGCGCTTGCGCGAATGTTCGTGTGTGTTTATGTTACAGCGTGCCACGCGCATCCATGGATGGTGACAGCTGATGGCTCGACCGTTTGTGTAGTGGCCACACTGCTGTGTATTCGTAAAATTATTATAAAACAAAAAATAGCTACTTTACTTTAATTGTCATGTTTGTGTACGATAGCGCAATAATTAAATATTGTATTCTACCACATAAATAATAGTACTTTTATACTGCGAATTAATGCAATGCGTGCAAAATTATTCCCTAACCATTCCAAAATATCAAAAATGCAGAACGTCAATATTCAAGTTTTCACTTCAGCCGGCACTCCCGGAGTGCAACCCGTCTTTTTTTTAAACATTTATGTCAGTCATCATCATTTCAACCGAAAGACGTCCGCTGCTGGACATAGGCCTCCCCCAAGCACCTCCACTGCGACCGGTTCTATGCTTGCCACATTCAGCGGATTCCTGCGGCCTTCAAAAGGTGATCGGTTGACCTTGAATCTAATCTATCTAGCCTGTAGTACCCCACTGCAGGGCAAAGGTTTCCCTCTCCCTTTTCCACAATTAAATATTCTCAAGCCCACAACTAATTTACAATAGCCTGTTACAAATAATGTTTATTATACCATAAAATAAACTAGTACTACTATTCATCGAATAAAACCCCGCTTACAATGTAAGAACTACTAAACAAAACTAAGTTAAACTGCACAACTCGTTCCTTAAAAAACAACCGACTTCAAAAAAAACACTACAAAGTGAAAAATAAATTTAATTTCGGAAGTCGGTGTCTTTGGTTCCGTATTTTCGTTTTTTGACACCGACTTCCGAAATTAAATTTATTTTTCACTTTGTAGTGTTTTTTTTGAAGTCGGTTGTTTTTTTTGTAAAAAAGTTTTTATTTTACACTTTTTAGTTGTACCTACCCCACATAAATTCAATTAACACTAGTGCATTGAAGAATTGAAGACACAACTCGAAGAATCATCAAAATTCGCATAGAAATGCCGGAGATGCAGTACATTTATGCATATAACTTCGTACATAAGAATAAATACCTAATGTATTATATACTAAAACCTTCCTGAAAGTATGTAGATCACACTAATGAAAGAATTATCAAAATCGGTTCAGTAGTTTTTGAGATAATCGCGGACATACAAACATACATACATACATACATACATACATACATACATACATACATACGGGTCGAATACAGAACCTCCTTTTTTAAAGTCGGTTAAAAAGCAGATACCTCTCTAATCTGAAGCACTAGTCGAAATAAAAACAGAGAGTGTATCAGCTTGTCCCGAACAAGTTTAAGACTAACTCGGCTGGAGCTAGTGAAACTGGGTTACTAATGTACTCAGTCGCAGAGTGAGCGAGCAAATATACTCCTTACCTTGTAGTATGTGTCTTGAGAAGTGCATGTATGTGTGTCTGTCGTAATGGTATTACTTACGGGGATGTGGAAATATTTCTGGTAGTTTTATAGACAGTTGCCAAGTGTTATTTTCTCTAATATACTGAAACTCAAAGCATTTATTTCAATTAAACCATTTACATTTACTTACGTCCTCTATTCAAAATACCTCAAACCGATACCATAACCCTTAAGACCAGTCCATTATACCTAGCCCTCACCCATATCAACAACATTCTGTTATATGACGAGTCCTCCGATGTCTTCGCGAGTACTGAACTGAGTTTCCTGAACACTGCCACTCGATACCTGGAGTCCATTGCCACTCCCAGTACAATCTCCTTGGAGTAAATAAATTTTATATTAATTTATTTATATTAATTAAATTTATATAATATAGTTATATGTTATTAATAATTCTATTCCAATTTATCCTAATTTATATCTAATTTTGTCTAATTTTTATCTAGTTTTGACCAATTTTGTTTCACTTTATTACATTTCATCTTTTTATTATGTGATTTAACCTAATTTCATGATTGTATGATATGTGTAATTACTAATATTGACCAATAACTTGTATGTGTGGTGCTAACTGTCAATATAAGTTGGTTATTAATAAATAAATAAATAAAACTTTTGAATTGTCAAGGAGTCAGTCAGTCAGAAAGATGAAGCTAGTTGCCCGTTGTAAAGCGGAGTACTTAGGTTCCTATGGAGCAGAACATACAAGGAATGCATGGGCACTCCATGGAATCAAAGCGATATTTTACTCACACATATTCCTCTCCAAAAAAATATACACACAAAATAATCCATGTTTTTTTATAACATCAAAAAATGAAAAACCACACGCAATAACAATGCAGCTTGGACATGACCAGACAATTTTTTATCCCCTGTCGGCCGTTTATACAAGCTAAATATATCATGCGGACGAGGTACGCTTGTCGGTTTTCAATTTACCTCTTTTTATTTTGTACTGCAAACAAACGGACGGTTATAACTAGCATTTTGACAATTTACATGTCATACTCGTAATGTCGCTCATTTGGAGAAACATAGACGTAATTGCTACTTTACTTTTTTTTACGTCTTTGTTTCTCCTAAAGTAAATACCTACACTTTCTAAGTGTTTTGTCATATTTAACTCATTTTTGGGAAAAAATACATTTAGGTCGATGTTTCTCCAAATGAGCGCTGTGTCATTTACATTCTTGTGTTTCATTTATAATAACAATCCTCTATGTGTGCGCCAAATTTGGCCTCTCGTGGCTAAATGATAACAGCCGCACGGGTTGATCGCAGGTTAAGCTATGCTTGTCGCGGTCGGTTCGTGGATGGGTGACCATCTTTTACACGATACTGACACCTCTCCGTGCCTCGGGAAGCACGTCAAGCCGTTGGTCCCGGCTGACATTCAACGATCTTTGACAGTCGATACGGGTAGTCTAAGCCCAAAAAGTGTGACTATTTGTCTTACCGCGAGGTATCCTGTAACTGGGTTGTGGAGGTCAGATAGGCAGTCGTTCCATGTAAAAAACAGGTATTGAGCTGTATCCAGTTAGCCGGGAAGCCGACCCTAACATAGGAAAAGGCTAGGCAGATTAATTGTTTTGAACTGAAACTTCTTTACGCACGCTTGACTTGGGGATTAAGCTGGCGAACGCGTGACGTAAGCGTTACAGAAAATGTGATCAGGCGAGGCGAACGGGAGTTGAGTGGGGGAGATAAGCAAGAGAAAGCAGTGCGCGCGCACTTTTTCTTTCTCTCTTCCTCTCATAGCGAAGTTTTACTTCAGTCGTGTGATCATAAGCACACTCGTTTTTTTTTTCTATGGTCCAAATTTCAGAGAGTAAATTATATTCTTACGTGAAACGCGTTGGTTCAGTTGGATGGAGAAGAATGGGAACTTCGGTTTCCATTCTGAATTATTCAACAGTTTCTGAAAATAATTTAACACGTCCAGAATGAAAAATATTGGTTTACTGATGTACAGTCGGGAACTTATCTTTTTGAGCTATAAAATTAATAATAATAAAATGAAAACCTAAGTTAATTATATTTATTAGGGATCGAAAATTCTAGGCCCTCCTAAAGTGCCTTTCAAAAATTATCCGTTACAAAATTAGCCTGACACAGGAATGAAATTATTGTCTTGCTATCATACGACCTATGATCTTCTTCTTGAAATTTGATTTCGCAAAATAATATAGTACTTAATTGCTCAATTTTGACTTAAATAATCCTTTGATTGTAAGGTTACTTGATGTATTATATTTAATAAACTTGTATCTAAATAGACGTTAAGTAGGACACAGGCACTGTGATATCGCTATATTTAGAGTAAGAAGAAGGCAAAAATTCATAAGTATCTACATAGTATCCACACAGACAGGCTTGAATGAATCTATAAAACATGCAGGGGCTTTGTCCACCAGACAAATTAAACGCAGTATCTATACCACATTCACAAAAAAAAAACAAATAGAATCTGTTCAACGCTACATCAAGCTTTGTGGCTGACTGTCCGACGTCCGTCAACCAACTGGATTGTAACATTTCACACCATTTAATTCTCGCACCATTCAATCAATGCTGAGCCCATACATTTACACGGTGCATTATTTAAACGAATGCGAGAAACACGCATTGTTTCGTTAGCCGAACAATCCAATACATTTGTTATTCATATTCCACGAGGCTCGTATGACAGCACCAAGCAATATATTAGTAGGAAAGGCTATATTTTACAGAGAGACAAACTGCACGAAAGTCTGCCGGATAATATCGATGCGGTGTATGAAAAGTTGTGTTTGTATTGCGCCGTTTATTTTGACTTATACTTGAGCTATGGCGGGTTTATTTTTCTTTACAACTTCTGCACTGATTTTGATAGATACTAACTTCATTTTTTCACAGTACGACTTATTATCATATCCTACTTCCTTCCTACTAGTCCTACTTACTTCCTACTAATATTATAAACGTGAAAGTTTGTGAGGATTGGTGGATGGACGGATGTTTGTTACTCTTTCACGTAAAAACTACTTAACGGATTTAGATGAAATTTGGCACACACTTAGTTTATAACCAGGATTAACATGTAGGATACTTTTTGTCCCGATACTCGCACAAAATCGTAACTTATGCGGGTGAAACCGCAGGGCGCCGCTTGTAAAATAATAAAAGCTCTTGCAAAGGTAACAATATCCACCCGACGTTGATTGCCCAGTGCGCACCGGAAGTGAACACATTAAGTATAGCCCCTCGCAGAGGCTATTTTAATGCGGGATGCATTGAAATAGTCTCCACGTGCCACGTACAACTGTAACTGATTCTCCACGTGAAATGGTTCTAAATTAGAGACATTAATTACCATCTTCAGATTCTATTAAAATCAGCAAAACACAAAGAAAAACACGACTATTTCCGCATTTCTAACACGACTGAAGATTAAAACGATATTGATGTTCAAATCCAAAGAAGCGTAATAGGTAATACGGGCTGGTGTCCGCAACTCCACGTCAATGCGCGTATTTTGCGTACGGGTGGGACCCAAAGAAGCGTATGTGCACTATTAAAGACTGAGTCATTAATCCCTTGCGAGAATGAGTCCCTAAGGGGGGTATTTAAATGCAAAAACATTTTTTATAATATTCACTAAGAATAATAATTGTGTTGTTATAGTGACCTATCCTGAGTGAGGAGGCTGGACTGATGACTATTCTGACATAATTCAAAGGCCCTATTTTGAACGCAATTCTGTAATTTAGCGACATCCTTTACTTAGTTAAATTACTTTGTACAATAATTTAGAGTGAGCTTTTCATTGAAATACGAAACAATTTCAAAATGTGGCCGCGGGTTACAGTTATTTAATTATGTTTGTGGAAAGCACTATAATATTTTTCATTTAGATAAATTCTGTTTCCGTGCGCATTAGTGTATTTCTCTTTGATAATTTTCCAGTTCAGTATACAAAATATTTTGTATTTTTAAATAGGTTTTGTACCTTAATTGCTTTTGTTCAATTTAGAAGTAACCATGTCGATACACGAAAGTTAGTCGGTCGATGGTCGGGTTCGTCTGTAGTTCAAAATTGAACTGCATGGTCTGTTTTTACAAAATATTCATGAATTAAATATCACAATTTAATTTAATTGTAATTACATACACCTTTATTAATTATTTACCTTAGAATTGCTCTTTTATTGTTAGGTACTTATTTTTTACGCTCTTCATTGCAATTTTCGTTGTTCCTTTTTCGTACTTTTGGTGAAATAATCGTATAAAAATTATTGATTTAAAGGCATTCTAAGTAACTATTGCGACCACTACATTTAATATGTAGTACCTATAATTTAAGTAACCCACAGTGGTGGACACCAAAGAAGACCTAAATTCTGAATCAAATGTTTAAGCCATGGCTATACATCACGAATTCACGAGGTTATTTCATGACGTCACGATATATATCGTCGTGCTATTGTCGTTCCGTTACAATCACGATTATAGTATCTATTGTATGTAGTGCATTGTGGAGGTTTGCAGTACTGTGTAAGCGCATTGTAGTGAGGACACGTTTGTATAGTCTAGTGATTGTATATGCAACTACTAAAGCGTCCATTGATGAGCGTCTCTATAGTTCAATATGCGGATTGGCTACCTGTCTAGTTGATCTGGATTTGATTTTATCTCGTGGCTGGTTTAAGGTCACATGGGAAAAAGAGCGCCTGGAAGGACTTGGGGGGGACTAGGTTGAAAGTTATGGGACATAGTGCAGCACATGAGACATTTCAGCACGGCAGAGCACCTGTGATGCCTCTGATATTACAAATGTTCATTTGGCGGTAAGGACGACTTACCTACTGTAGAGTAGGTTGGTACTTTTAGTCACCTAACAACATAAACACAAAAAACATTATCATTAAACCGTGGAGTCCTCGCATATTAATTCCGTGTCCGAAATATAGAAACGGAAACGTCCTACATTCGTAAATAAACACAATTTACATGGACACGAGTATTAGTACGAACATCGCACTTAATGTCTGGTATTATATTACATGGGTACAGGCTAAGTAGAGTACATACAAGTGTTGAAAGCGATACTCGTTACTGTGTCAATAAGATTAAGCATTTTGAATATCATTTCCGTCGTATTTCAACTAAAGTAGTTATTAGAAATTACTGAGTGATTGAAGAATAGCGGTATGTCTGCCAGAACACCTAACTAAGATTACCAATAGGTACATATCACCATCATTTCAGCCGAAAGACGTCCACTGCTGGATATAGGCCTCCCCCAAGCACCTCCACTTCGGCCGGTTCTGTGCTTCTCGCATCCAACAGGTTCCTGCGGCCTTCACAAGGTCGTCGGTCCATCTTGTGGGAGGCCTTCCAACGCTACATCTTCCGGAACGCGGTCGCCACTCCAGGACCAGGCCATCTGTTCTGCAAGCAATGTGCGCAGCCACTTAAGTTTGGCAATTCTTCGAGCTATGTCGGTTATCTATAGGTACATATAGGTATCCATTTTTAATAGGCGGTGTATTTTCGTTCCAAAATCTGTTCATACTACACAGTACAAAGCTGTTTTTCGTTTTTTTAGGCTGTGTAGCGCACTTTGTATCCCGACTGGTTATAACAAAGTGCACGGTTCTAAGGTGTGTATTTTTTCGCTTTGTGCGTAAAGTGGAAATATTTTTCACTCTGAAAATTCTCATCGGAATGATCCGTGTTAAAATCTGCCTGACTAAAATATTTTGGTTTTATTAAACTTGATTGATCTCTTGATTGTCTGTTATTATCAAACTTTTGTTTAGCTGTGGCAACCAACAGTAGGATAAGATAAAAAGGATAAGTTAAATTATACAAGATCAAACAAAATTACTTGATTTAACGTGGTTAGATATTGATACTAATCCCTTTAGTGAAAAATCGCTAAGTAAATTTTACCCGCAAAAACTTCTTAGTCTCAATTGATATTCTTAGCATTCTCAACAAATACTGAAAGCCGTCATAATATCTTACTCAAAGTTTAGCGCTTAGTTAGCTGTAAGTTTTTATGCTGAGTTAGCGCAATACCACTTAAGTATGGTTTACTGTGATGTCACTGGTCGGCCACTTTCGGGTGTAGGGTGACTGTGAGTCACGATACTGTAGATAGATAATTTAATTATAACAAACACAGTAATGTATCAAATTTTATATAAAATTACGTTGTACCTATATGGTATAGATACTTATATCAAACATCACAAAGAACCAAACTTAAAAAGTCCCGATGACTGTTTCCAGTTTCTAGGAATCGATAACAACCAATTTACTATATTGCGCATAATACCTCGACAAGGAACATAGATGAAAGCGACTTACGTCAATCAGACAATTCTCCATCTAAGCTGTCTAGCTTACGAATGAATGAAAACAAAATTTACTGACAGACGTCTATCTGTCAGTACTTACAAATTGTTTTCATTCGTTTACTACTACCTAATATCTTGCATTTCAGAAGCATGCAATAATGATTGCAATTTAAACCAAATATCTCTGAAATAAAAGTCATGAGGCGTGCGTTCGTGGTTTGCAACGACTACAGCTTATTTTCGACTTGATCCGGCACTACTCTACTGTCCTAGAAACATTGTGTCCATATCACTACGGCATAACTGTGACCAGACTACCCAACTCATTGCTGCGAACTTCAACTGCCGATAACAAAACTTTGCCCATTTCACAAAATATCCTCAAAAACAACTAGCAACAATGGTCAGTTTGCCCAAGCCTCAAAGTGTAGCAACAAGGATTAATTCCACACAAACTGCATCGTGTTGCTCTGTTGCCCACGCTGCCCTCGTTGCCCGCGACATGCCCAACTTGTGCAGTTTGTTGCCTTAATGCCCGCTGAATACTTGCGGCTAATGGTTAGCCCTGACTTGTGTTTCTGTTCTTAGGGATTAAGATTGTGGACGTAAATTGGAGGGTGTTTAGATTTTTATCTTAGAGGGTTTAGTGGCAGATTTAAGGGGAATTACTAATAGCACTGTGGTTGAAATAAAAATTCTAAAGACTGTTTCTGCTTCAGGATTTAATAGCAACATGGTCTCAAATCTTACTTGAGCATACTACTGCATCCTGATTTCAATCAATTGAAAAAAACATCTTAGGCTAAACACAATACTAAACAAAGCTGACAACGACCCCGACATGAGAATATTTTTACTCTGTCCAATCACACACAAATCTTAAGCACTCTGTATATTGAAAGGTCATTGTATAACAACTACTAAGTAATTCGTTCGTCGTCCACACATATACAAATAGAAAGTTAATTACATTTTTCCATCATCCCTCATCAGAACTTAATGAGCCGTCCCCAATCAGCGCAAGTGACAGGTATTCAGCAACGGAGAGCATCCGCACGTGCCGAGCGATATTGCTGTGTAGACAGTCACCACGCCGAAACGTACAACTAATAACCAACTCAGGAATAACAGTTCAACTTCAGTTAAGGTTATGTGTTCGAGTATAATTGGGATTTGAATGTAATGTACAGTCGGAAAACGAAAAGGTTTGATAACCTCTTGGTATTTTAGCTCCGTACGTCCAAATGTAACAACGAATACCTCGAATATGTTATAGACCCTAAAAACGAACGCGTTTGGGTAAATAAATTAATTTTGAATATGTAATACATAGGTCAGATAGGCAGTCGCTCCATGTAAAATACTGGTACTAGGCTGCATCCGGTTAGACTGGAAGCCGACCCCAACATACTCGTAGTTGGGAAACGGCTAGGCAGATAATGAGTCTAATAAGGTTTAATAAAACCAGACAGGCTTAAAATATTCTTTCAGCACGGCAAAACGTGCAGATAAATTCTTAGAAACGTGTCGGTGCGTGTCGTCGGGCTTATCTCTCTGCACCTCGGGCTCACTCTCTAATACGTTGGTTTGTTCACGAAACATAGTGCTGCAAAGTGTGCACGTGTCCACTTCTTCTGATGATCTGATAAATACAGTAAGTAGACCAGCAGCCTAATTGCGGAACGCCAAATCGTCAAATGATTCTGATCAGTTGGCTTCATTTCTATTCACAATTGGCTTCATTTTACGATTTTCGAATTGCGAAACTCTAGTTTATTATGAAACCAATTATGAACGTTAAGGCCCTGCGCAGAAACTAGAGTTTCGCAATTCGAAAATCGTAAAATGAAGCCAATTGTGATAGAAATGAAGCCAACTGATCAGAATCATTTGACGATTTGGCGTTCCGCAATTAGGCTGCAGTTTTAGTGTCATAAAATTCTCAAATGAAGAGGCGATGCCGATGTGAAGTAGTGATTAACTGTTTTTGAAGTGAAACTTCTTTACGCATGCTTGACTTGGGGAGTAAGCTGGCGAACGCGTGACGTAAGCGTTACGAAAAGTGTGATCGGGCGAGGCGAACGGGAGTTGAGTGGGGGATATAAGCAAGAGAAAGCAGTGCGCGCGCACATTTTCTTTCTCTCTTCCTCTCATAGCCAAATACGTTTGAAGTTTCACTTCAGTCGTGTGGTCATAAGCACTCTCGGTTTTTTTGATATTCACTTCTGTGTCTATTCTCCTTTCAAATATTCTATAAGAAGGTAATTAAGGGTATAGAATGCACCCTTGAGCTTCTTTTACATTTTCGCTATTTTTTAATCGTGGAATCATCATCATCATCATTTCAGCCGAAAGACGTCCACTGCTGGACATAGGCCTCCCCCAAGCACCTCCACTTCGACCGGTTTTGTGCTTCTCGCATCCAACGAGTTCCTGCGGCCTTCACAAGGTCGTCGGTCCACCTTGTGGGAGGCCTTCCAACGCTACGCCTTCCGGTACGCGGTCGCCACTCCAGAACCTTTCGGCCCCATCGGCCATCTGTTCTGCGAGCAATGTGCCCAATCGTGGAATAATTTAAGTAAATCATTATAATAAATGGGCAGGGCTTGTTTAGGATGTTCATGTTGGTAATTAAATTCCTTTTCATCCATTCTGTCTGTACATGGTTTATCATTAGCTATGGAATGTTTACCCTAATCATTGTGCCCGGAAGCTATAAAAACTCCTTATTCCTACAAGGCCACATAGTCGATGTTTCCTACAGGGTGAATGTAACATCGAACCGTACTCTGCTTTTAACGTCATTTGCGTTTTAGTGCTCACTATTCGCGACACACTTTTTGTTTATACAGCTATTTTACGACCTTTGTACAGCTATGGGAATCATAAGTCTCTAGAAAAGGCCTGTTGATAGTATAAAAGGGTTGGGGAGGAATTAAGTGACGAAAAGGTCACATTATATTTTTTCGGGGAAGATAGGATGTTTTTCTTTTAATATTTTACGGATTTCCTGTTAGTTAATAATATCAAATTGTATGTTTGTATAATAAACATATAAGTAGGTACTGTCGCTGTTTATTAACCTACTTCAAAAAAAGGAAGAGGTTTCAATTGTATTTTTTTTTATTTTTTTAATGTAGTTTAGAAGCAGCTATTAGGCCCTGTTTACAACGCTCAGGGTTAAGGTGCTATTTAGAACCGAGCTGCCAACTGCAACTGCCGACAGCACGTGCAGAGGCTTCATACAATCGGCCGCTGGTTTGTATGTATTTATGTGAAGCCGCTGCACGTGCTGTCGGATGTTGCAGTTGGCAGCTCGGTTCCAAATAGCACCTTAAAACTTGAATAAGAATCATCTCTATACCTAAAAAGAATTTCTCTAAGTTTTGTTGTATGTTCCGATCTAGATTGCTAGAAGTGATTTTCTTTTTATTCTTGCCAATATGCGTTGCTTAACTATTTTGCCAACCCACAATAGTAGATGATGGCGTGTCCCAGTAGTAGGAATGTTATTGGCTGATTATGCTAATAATTATTGTAGAAGTCATTTTTACTCTAGGTCATTTCCAAACAAAACGATGTCAAACGTGTAAACTTAACAGGCATACAAAGTCCTCCCGTATATTCCATGTATTACGTTCATTAGGATCCGAGCCGCGATAACCGAGGTTAAACTGTACATATCTGTGGCAGACGGGAAGCGTGCCTCATATCCTGAGCTCACTACTCGTACTAGTAGGCAGTTAGGCACCGACACTTTGCCTAGCATCGATAGTCATTTAATTACAGCTTCTCGCTTTGGTTTCAATCTTATGGTTACACCTATTGGTAATACATTATTATTGATGCTGGTGGCTTGTGTGTTCTAATAATAATGATTGGAATTATGTGTATGCCATATATATTTCGTGTTGAGTTAATTTTAGCTTTAACTAAAGTAAATTATTAATACAGTTGACACAGAAAGGTCATAAAAATATAGTAAACTACTAAACTATTATACAACTTATTGATAATTTATTACTAAATTTCATTAGTAGGTATACCAACTCTAGTAAGTTTTATCCTTCGGTAAAATTAGGCACTTACTTATTTGTTTTATTTTTAAAACGGTGTAAATATATTCGTTTTCTAATATGGAACAGCTATTGATACTTTAATTGATCCTAACCAACAAGGTGAGCAGTGGTGGCCAAGTGGTAACGGCCGCGACTTACGAGTTGTAGGTCGTAGGTTCGAACCCTGACAGGCGCTTTACTTTGTGTAAATTATTTCATCACCACTGCTCTCAAAACGGTGAAGGAAAACATCGTGAGGAAACCGGCATGTCCTAGAACCAAAAATTCGAAGACATGTGACATCGGCCAACCCGCACTGGGCCCGCGTGGTGGATTACGGCCCACTCCCTCTCCCTGAGAGGAGGCCTGTGTCCCAGCAGTGGGAACATTATAGGCTGATTATGATTTATGATGATGAACAAGGTTATCTTTTAGGTATATCTAAACAGTTCAATAGGTTTGCTTAGATCAATCTAAGCACAGCATAGCAATGTATTTTCTGAATTGATGTTTCTGATAATGATTATGACAGCCAATTCCAATCGACAAAAAAGTAGGATCTAACTCACGTACCCAAATATAACTAAGTTGGTGTAAAACTAACTGGCACGCATAGGTGTGTCGGTAGACAAAGTTGTGCGCGATAGTTGAGCGGCAGATAGTTGCGACGCGACACTACACACGTGACCTGACACACTAATAAGTCTGACGCGTGACATCGCGTCAATGTAATGGCATTGCACCCTTTATTTTATACAATGAAGGAGTGTAATAGTATTATTAAAAAGATAATTAGTAAATTATCGGTAGGTAGGTTTAAGCATAGCACATACCCAATATAATGAGATAGTCGTGTTGGTAGACAAAATGAGCGCGATACTTGAGCGGCAGACAGTTCCGACTCGACACTATACACGTGACCTCACGATTGTCAATTCTTCAAGGTTTCAGATCAATCAATCAACTCAGCCTATCGCAGTCCACTGCTGGACATAGGCCTCTCCCAGACTGCGCCACAGCACCCTGTCCTCCGCCTTCCGCATCCAGTCTACCCCAGCCACCTTCTTTAGGTCGTCCGTCCATCAAGCGGGGGGGCGTCCCGCACTACGCTTGCCGGTACGCGGTCTCCACTCCAGGACTCGCCTGCTCCACCGGCCATCGGTCCTTCGACAGACATGGCCAGCCCACTGCCACTTCAGTTTGCTTACTCTGCAAGCTATGTAGGTTTTAGATACTACTCCCTAATCACTTAAAGTAATAAACAACATCCTTTAAAATTAAAGAAGTGGTTAAGCCGAAAATTTTATCAAATATTTTAATATCTTTATCCAAAGCACCGATCAAAAGCATTAAAAAAAGAAAACAATTTTATAAAAGAATATGCTCATAAATTCTCTTTCATTTTGGATGAGAACTGATTTATGAAATTCTTTTAATCTGATAAAAGATTGCCTCGGTATTTTTATACCTGAATTATTGCTTCTAAGATCCTTTTTCATCTCAAGATTATTTAACGCGGTTCGTTTTTTGTGGAAAACTAATTTTAAGAGTTAATTTTTAAAGAATAACTTAAAATTATCGCAGTGAGCAATATCTGAAATATTGAACAGACTGTATGGATGTTATCACATTAACTTTTTTAAGCTCATACTTAATTCAATATTCTTTTTGAAAGTTATTTAAATAAATAAGATCATCTTCATTTTATCTGCCAGTCAAACCATTAGTCTTTCACATTTTAATTTAATTTTACTCATGTCAATATAATTTCAAGGACAAGAGAGCAACTCATGAAGGACATCATTAATAACATTAACATCACGCTTGTATTTTGGCAAATGAGTAACCAGAGGGATCTGTATATTGCACCTAAGACTTTGCCATGTTACTATCGCAATTCTCAACCTTATTTCATAAATCATAAGAATAATTTTCACACAGCACCAAATACTCCAACCATACAAAGAACACACCCGTTACCAAACAGTACCGTGAAATGGGTGCACAAACTCGCAAATACAATTTGGTAGTAACTGCGTATCGGACGAATTGAGCCACCTCATCTCCCGCCGGCTCCCGAATGTTTTCATGCTAAATATTAAACACTGACCAAAGGATAACTGAGTTTGAAGCAAGAAATGCGTACTTACCTACGATAAGCCAATAGCTATGTAAAGTGAAAGATTCACGGTTGAATTGATTACATGCAAATTAAAGACATCGAAGAAGAAGAACGAGTGTTTATTTAAAATCGTAAATATGAAACAATAAGCTTCTTTGAATCAACGAAGTAAAGTACACTGAAACAACTCCCTAATAGTAACCTTCAAAACTCACCCGTACAACAAACAAAGCAAAATTACGATCCTCCAAAATGATAAACAACTAATTAAAAGTCAATGGCTCCAAAGACTCCGAAGGATGTCCTAATTTGTATAATATCGCTGCGTTTACTTTACTTACATTCAAAACAAGATCATATCTTTCTGATGAATTGCTTGCGATCACTTTACAACTTGTAAGTTAATTGGTGAGATCTATTTACTTTCTTTTGGTTTTGAGAACGATTATCAACTACTAGGGTAAGGTTAAAAGTTCTCGGCCTGACACAGAGTTGGCGTTCCAATCAGCAAAAAAATTGTTTTTCCGCCAAAGTGCACAAACATGTCATTAGTTCGTATGACAAGTTTCAACTTATTCTCTTAAGTAGTTTCATCGATATACAAGGTGTTTTTTTTGATATCCCATAACTGTAGGGGGTCATTGTACTCATCATTATGAACAACTTTTACTATGGGGTCAAACCTGAAATCGCGAAAAAAAAATCAGCTGTTCCCTACATTTTTATGTTCGCATAACTCGTCAAAATGTAGGGAACAGCAGATTTTTTTTTCGCGATTTCAGATTTGGTCCCATAGTAAAAGTTATTCATAATGATGAGTACAATGACCCCTAGAGTTATGGGATATAAAAAAAAACACGTTGTATATGTACTACAGTAGTTTGCTTACACGATTTTTTTTTTCCCGTTGACCTCTTGGATTCCCTGCGGCAGCGGTCGGCGGACTAGGGGCGCCCATCTTCCAACCAGACAGGCCCAAGTTGGCGCTGCAGTGTTCCACGCGCGCCACTCGAGACTGGGTGCAGCCATTATAGGAATGGGCGCACAGGGAGGTGGGACCCGCTGAGTAACAGTGGGTCGAGGCCTGTCGGGGGAGCGGTGAATGCTTATGCGAATCCCGTACCCCCGGCCATAGGTAGAGGTGGAACACAGCGGTGGTTTTAGCCGGTAAGAGTCCAGCATGCCCCTCTGTCACCCCCACGATAGAGGGGCGAGTTAATACTCGCCTGTAATTTCTTGCATACTCCAATGTGCACCTAACCTAAGTACACAATATGTACAGTGCTAACTTAAAAATATAATGAGACCATTATGAACCCTGTCGGGCACAGCAAAATAGTAGGAGAGTAAAAGCTACCTGTCCGTCTGTGTGAACACTATAAAATAAACATGACAAGGAAGGTCACGACCAGCGTGACCTTAGGGTTGGGGTCGAAGAATGGGCTAACTGGTAATCCGGGTTACAGAGGTTTGTTTTTAATAATACAGGACTTACAATACGTCTAAATATATCAGTACCTACATTGCCGCTAGTGTTTACAATTTCATATCCTCCAGAATGAGCATATCACAAATCACAATTAAAACAGAATCTCTTCCTCAAAATATGAGGCTTGTTTGCCCCTAAATTGTTGTTTGATATATAAAGGAAGATTGCTCTTTAAATATACGCCCTTAATAATTTACAACAATAGGGGTAGGACTCCCCTACTTCTCCCCTTCGTCTGCAAAGCGTACATTAACGTAAATGCGAATAAATACAATTTGGTGCATATTACTTGCTGCCGAGGATCAGTAATAAATACTTGTAATACATAATTTCACGCTTCAGTTCCCGAAGGGTTATGCAAATTGCTGTTGCTTCGAAACTTGACTTTATTAGCGTTATTTTTTTTTTCAGGAAAATTTGCATTTTCTTTTTCCTTCCTATTTAAACTCTAATACGCGAATTCCGGGGTCGAGAACTGAGTTTCACTTGTCGTATTATTTCGTACTGGTCTGCTCTTTTAAAAATACTGTAAAGGCTTTTCTGTAAATTATAATAAAAAATGTATTATTCGGTGTTATCCCCTAACATAAGGCATGTGTTTCTAAACCACACGGCAATCACCCTGACATCAATCATTCCTTCAGTATCAACAAAATATCAACTATAATACTGTTACATTGTAGGTTACATCGTATTTTTTCAAAATAAACAAAACGGCAATCAATTCGCAGATATTCGAAACTAAACTGCAATTCAATTGTTTATCATTTTTACACCGGTTGGTAACTAAAAATTGATAAATGCGTCTATAGGACTAAGGTTGGCCAACGAGGTTGTTTATCTGTTCAGTTCGGTAAATAAACGAAACTCTTGGAGTCGGCATATAAAGGGAAGTCGAAATTCTTTATTTTCGTCGCATAGTTTGAGTGGCTGAATAAATAAGGGTAATTGGATCAATAGATCTGTGAGATTAAGTTACACCTGATGCGATAAGCCCATGGATGGGACAATTCTTGACCCATCGTGAATTAATCACCCTCTATGTCTTGGAGTACCTGAGTACAAGAGAAGTACAAAGGAGTACAGAGAGTACTGGCAAGTACCTGAAGTACAGATTTAGGTACTTTTTAGCTTGATAGATAGATAGAGAGAATACACTTTATTATAAACACCATAAAAATTACAGATATAAAATGTAGAAATTTTACTTAGGGTGACACAAAGGGAGGCCTTAGTGCTGAAAGCGATCTTTTACAGACAACCTGTAGATAGTTTTTCTGGGTAGTCAGAATCCTAAAAGTCTGACAGAGGGTCATATTCTTAAATATATCGGAGTTGCTCTAGTTATGTCAGGTACCAACCAAAACTCCTTCTGCGAGCACGTCATGTCCCAGAAGGAGGCGGCTGAGCGCGCGCGGGAGGAAGATCCTCACGCGGCGCCGCTCCGAAGGCGGAGGAGGGGTCGAAGAAGACGTCAGTTTGACAGTCATCTCCGACTCCACCCAGATGTAGGCCAGCAGGCAACAGGTGCGGGGGCACCTGTGCCTGTATTGCACAGACCTCCATCAGTGTTGGACGGGAATGGCCAGGTGCTCCCGGCTATTCCCGTAGCCCCCCAGCCTGAGGGCATGCAGGCCCCGCCAGCTGGGCATGCGCCGGGAGGGTTGTGGAAGTAAAGGCTGAGCCGGTTTCCCATGGCCCTCCCATCACGTCGATGCGGGAACACCGCTGAGTTTTAGTGGGTATACTGTCGGTGTCATTCCGACAGGAGTCCCACGTACCCCGTCTCGTCCCCCACTAGCGGAAATGCGTAATGCATTTCTCAGCGAAGAAAAAAAAAAAAAAAGGTACCAACCAAAAACCACTTCTGAAAATAAGCCCCCAAAAACTGCGACAACCAGACCTGTTCGGCCCGCATCCAAATAGCACTCTTGGTAATTTATATTGGCATTTGTATTTTTGGTGTTAAGACTGAAACCTCCCCCAGCAAAACAGGTCCGGTAAATGATGGGTATTGCCAAAATGTACAGAAAATTATATAAGCCCGGTTATCTGAAGAGGCAGCCCTTACTGCAATGGTTAGGCACGCGCAAACCGGATAATTGTTAACTGGACGCCCGTGTTATTATCGTTTTAACTCCAATTTACAATCACATGCATCGAATCGGTCGAAAATGTTAAAAGTTTCATGTATTTTCGCTTCCGTTTTTTGTAAATGTGAATTTTTAAACGAACCTTCAACGGCCATTGTCCGCGGGTGATATGAGCAAATGGTAATTATCAATCACAATCTCATATCAACGACAATATTATGACAAAAAACGCAAATGTCGACAATGACGCAAACTCAAACTCAAACTCAAAGCATTTATTTCAATTAAACCATTACAGGCACTTTTGAATTGTCAAAATTAAGTAGTCGGTCAGTTGGTCAGAAAGTTGAAGCTAGGTGCCCATTCCAAAGCGTAGATCTCTATGGAGAAGAACGGGCAAGAAACTCCATGGACACTCTTTTTAAATCAAGATATTACAAAATCCTGGGTACATTATTTTTGTTGCTTCTATATGTGAGAACAATGTAAAAAAACACACAAATGAAGAAACAATACAAGAAATATGATTAAAAACAAGCCTTGGCAGTTAAGAGATGACCAGTCTCAACCGACGGCGTCCGTTCACGAACATGACGCATGGATCAGCACCATCCAGCTCAACCATTTTGTAGGGAACCGAATGATCCAACACACGCGCCACCATCAGTGAGACATTTAAGTGAGTATGACCACCTCCTGAAACCATGCTCCACCTCCTATCCTGTCTTTCCTATCCTAAAACATGCAGGTAAAGTGACCTCTACGCTGCCACCGACAACGCCGTGGAACTGACAAAGTTTTGGGCCAACAATATCTAAAATACAGCCGCGCCAGCAGCTACGAAGAAGAAGAAGAATGACAAAAAGTTTTCGAAGATATAGGTAAAATGGCTGCGCCCCGCGGTTTCACCCGCATAAGTGTCGATCCCGTGGGAATATCGGGATAAAAAGTATCCTATGTGTTATTATAATGTATAAGCTATATTACTGTACAGTTTCATGAAATTATGTTAAGTAGTTTTTGCGTGAAAGAGGAACAAACACCCATCCATTCTCAAAAACTTTCACGTTTACAATATTAGTAGGATAGTAGGAAGACGGATAGTAGGATAGGCTAGTAGGAAGTAGGATTAGAGGTTAATAAAAGAAATGACAGATTAAGACTGATTAAAATGCTAACGTTCTTGAATATGTATTTATAGTCCTCTGACATCATAAATACAGTAAATGTTATTCTAAGCTGACCGTCTATATAAAAAGCAACCAGTAACTTCTTATTAATGCTTGATGCTGCAAAAAATACGATACCTCCACCCTCTGGGCTTGACTGGCGAAGTTTAAGATAAGTACTTTAGATGTTTATTATAGTTCTTCAGTAGCGGGAGACAGGTTAAAGATTTTAAGAGTTCCTCAACTTAATGAGAACGAACTCATCCTGCTCACAAATTGTTATTAACTTGGCAAACTTACTTAACTAAGCTTATTATTAAAAGCAACTTAGCCGCGTATTTTTATAACGATCGTTACCTCCTCGTGGTCGAGATTTTTATTGTAATTAAAAATTCATTGGCGTCCATTAGAGTTTTAATGGTAATGTAATAAATTTTTATAAGCGACGATGTGAAAATAAAGTAATTGCTCTAGCGTTGCTTTAAAGTATAGTCTTTTGTTCTTTTAACATAAAATGCTGAGAAGAGGACGGATGTTTATGTTGATATAATTCAAGATTCCGTTTTTTATGTTCCCATACCGTGCTTTTTATGATTACATACTAATTATGACATTAGTTTACTAATTATGAAATGATTTTACTCCACGAGGAACCAACTCCGTTTTATTTAACAAGACATTTTTTTAAAGCGATGCACATTATGTACGTTTCACACGCAAGCATGTAAGCACATTCATTATTTGACTTCAACAAGTCAATATTTGGACAATGATGCTATTATCCTAAATTCATAATTCATAAATAAATTGTTTGACTCGCTTTCGGAAAATTACAATACACATGAAAAAATCATGTAATTGTCTCAATTATTTGTAAGTTCGTTATTGCACGGAGACATCACGACGATAATTTATATCTTCCGTTGGAAAACCTATAAAAAATTATTCATAACTTTCGTCATATTTATGGATGCGTGGTCCAATATTGTAGCCACAGAAGCGCTCATACCTCATACCTCTGAGCGCGCATCAATCGAGGTAATAAGTGGCAGATGGATCGGATTGCAGCGCTGCAGCGGCTACATCCCCATGTCGCGTCAAAGCGTGGCCTACGTTATTAAACGGTAGGGATGGGAAGCTGAGGGAAAAGTGAGCGGGACTTTTGATGGATTCTGTGGTTGGTAGGTAGGTAGATATAATAGTTGGAATGTACTCAGGTCCATATGAAAACCAGCGTCAGGCACTAGTTGTCTGGTATTATTGCTGAACTGGGCCTTTTTAGCGCAGCCGTGAGGCACACTTTCCTGCTAATTACTTACATCGGACTTTACGGTTTTCATTGATCTTTATTTTTTGTTTTTTTATCTGATGTAACTGGTGTATTGTGTGTTTTTTAGTCTGTGCTAAATAAATGTATTTTTTCTTTCTTACTTTGTTTTAAAGTACTTACTATTGCGGGTTGTGTTGAGATTGGTTCCAATTTTGGCTCTCCATTAACTTGCATTTTTGTTAGTTATGCCATTTGACACAAATGTTACCAACCCGAACTAGTCTCGCTTTGCGGTTTACGGCTTACTACCTAACACAGATAGGAGGCCTAAGTCGTGAGTCCCAGCTGGGGACACATTATAGGCAGATTATTAAGTACGTATAATTTGCCTGTATTTACTGTGGAGACCTAAAATAAATATTTTTCATTCGAACTCTTGAAATGCTACTTACATTGCCTATTGCAATATTTACAACATTTCATAAAGACTAAATACCAGACTAAGGAGGAATTATTCCCGTAAATTAAAGAACAAAAAATATTCTGATAAAGCACATCACTATAATAAGAACATAACACGATTTTCACATCGATGCGCGCCGCAGCGCAACACGGGGCCGGCGCGGATCAGTTCAGTGTAATTATCAATGGCAGCACTATGGTTTCAAGTGATAGGCTTTAATTCGATACCAACTGAAATCATTTGCTATTCCAATGGCTGAGCGTGATTAGTAATGATTTTCGCATTTCTGGTTGACAGAGGTTATGTTAGCTAGAATGTTGCAGTTGCAGGATTCTTTATACGTTACTAGTTGCATTACACGTTACTGTTATTCCTGTTAGCCCTAAATAAATGCTTTAATAAATAATTTGTTTACACAGGATGAAATTGAAAACTTGCGCCAAATCAAATTAAGAGGTGCAGTAATTGTTACATAATTATTATAAATAATCATTTCCCAAACGAGTAATTATCGTCTTAGATAGTGCAAACTAAGTTATTGCGTTAAAAGTAGAAACAAGTTATCGTTATTCCAGAAAAACATTTTTTTTTAATTTGTTAAGCACCAAATTAAAGCCAGGTAAAGGTGCAGTTGGGTACCTATAATAAATATAGATCACAAGAATAATTACAAAAGGTAAAAAAACCCGCAAGCCGCCCGGTCGCTATCCAACCAACAATAACAGTCGCCTAGCAACCGGGTTGCCAGATCTGTCGCCAACAAAATTATTAAAGCAAGTTGGCAACACGTTGAACTAGCGGTATTTACCTAATTTTGACCGTTCCTACGGGCACACGACGACGTTGCCAAATCGCTCACTTGCGCGCACGTATCTGCATCCCTTTCCTTAATAATATGCTCCAAATTCACTTTATAACACGTTGAATTACATATTATAATTTGGCGCACCAATTCAATTTCATCCTATATACTCGTACATGGTAAAGTTTCATGCCTTCGATTGCCAAACCTACGATATATCCATAGATATCGTGATAATAGCCCTATGGCTATTATCAATTTTCAGTGTTCGGTTTAAATAAGAACAATTTTACTCTAATAAAAAACACAAATATTTCACTTAAAATGATTGTATGTCGCAGGTTTATGACGAAATCAGGTTTTTCATCAAAAACCTAGGCTTTTGATCAAGAACCAGAAGAAGACAAAATGATTACTTTATATTATTATCACAAACCTAAGAAAATCCAGTTTTTTATCAAAAACCTGAACTTGTTAAGGTTTATTAAACCACATTAAACTCTTGATGCGATCGAATGGAAGATTTCGATTAACGGGGATGTACCGCGGGCCCCGCCGCGCTTCACCTGTACTTGCGTGCACCTCAGTTCCTCAGTCTCAAATCACTACGCAAAGGGGCAACCCGTGAAATATATGTAAAATTATTAGATAACAGTTTTCTTTTATTTCAAATTATTTTAAACATTTCTTGATGCAACCTCAATTGGTGGAGAACCAATATGCATTACGTGCTAAATGTCAAACCAAATCATTTGTTTTTGCCAACATGGGAAGGAGTATAGATGTTATGTAACATGTTTTGATAATGTTCTCCATGCTCTGTCGTCACTTGGGCATGCAACACATAAATTACAACCGAAATACCATGCTGAATAACAATAGATACTTATTACAACATTATTCAATTGGAAAATCTTTTTAACCATTTTTTTTTTCACTTAGCACACACACACATCACACATTTTTTTTATTGTATTTGTATTTATATGTATTTTAACAAATAAATAATTGTTTGTTGTCTCTTAATTGTTTTATTTATCTAAAGAAATAGCAACCAACATTGTTTTTATCATAAAACTAATCCAGTCTAGGTTTTTGATAAAAAAAACTGGATTTTCTCAGGTTTATGATAACATAAAGTAATCATTTTGTCTTCTCCCGGTTTTTGATCAATAGCCTAGGTTATTGATAAAAAACCTGATTTTGTCGTAAACCTGCGACATATAGGTACAAATAAATCAGTCATAAGGGTAATGCAAATGACGTGTGTCTTTATTAAAAGTTTACCTTGTAATAAATACCGCATGAAAGAAGAAAAAGTATGCAGAATGTACGATTAAAATTCGCGGACGTGCCCAGAACGCGTTTCAAGTAATAAATAAAAAAGTTTTACGCGAATTTCAATAACTGATATTTAAATTTAAATTCTCCGAAGGGATTTAAATTTTAAATTCTGTTATTTTACAAGAGAACAATCGTAAAAAAGTTGATACACACAGTCAGTGTGTGTCCGGAACACACTGATGGATTTATGTATTGTTTCACAATTCACTACTTGCGTTATTTGTTACTGTCCTATCCAGGAAATAAAATATATTTTTATTTATTACATTGAAAAAAAAAAGTAAAAAAAAGCAAATAATTAATACAGTCCATTATTTTCATCAATATTAATAAACGTTCTTTATTTAGGTATGTATTCTATAAACTGGTATTTGCAAAAGTAGGTTGGTACGTTGTTCATATTATATTTATTACATGTTTATTTGTAAATAAACATCAATATTATCCATGCACGAATAAACGATATTATATATTCCCGTTAGTATTTTATACAGTTTTGCGTTCAACAATACTGAAAATCCAGATTTCCAGACAAATTTATTTGCCCTCGGGCAAACTAGTTTGAACAAAAGCACGTTAGGACCAACCGAATAAGCTTATACTAGACTGGTTTGTCCTTAATGCGTGGCTCGTTGGTCTAGTAATCGCAAGCGCTAGGTCTTGTGTTCAATTTCCTGATCGAGCAAAGTGTTATTGGGTTTTTCGATTTGGAGTTTCTCAGAAGCAGCCTAAAGTCTGGAATTGTGCCTGTATGATGGCAATAGGCTCATCCTCTATTACATGGGACTTAAACATAACTAGCGAAATGTGGGTGTACAATTAGGTAGGTACTCCTCTGCCTAACCCTATGGGCTATTACGGGCGTGATATTATGTTTGTGTAATAATATTCCAAAACCACAGTAAACAGAACATAAATAGAGTCATCAATATTACCGATGGCCAAAACATAATTATGGGCTAACGAAATTTAAACTAACCGAACCGGGTAATCGAATCGCAAAATCGTTTACAATTCATAAATTTAAATCGATTCAATCCTAATATTGAAATGAGATGATGGCAACATTTGCCGGAGTTAATACTGTTCGTTTTAAACTCCACTGCTGGGAAGGGTGCATGTTCAGTATAATCTGTTACGGAACTCGGATTTGCATTTATAATATCAATTGTGTTTTGGGTTTGTTCAATAATTTAGGAATTTGTTGCTAAAATATTTGTATCGATGTATTTTAGGCTGGAAAACAAGTTGTGCAGCATGTTATAACTTTATTATTTTCTACTAATGAACTCTGTTATAACGAACTTTTATACACCGTTACATTCATGTTTATATTAAAATAGGTAATATTTGTTTTACTGCGCCTAGACGGAGTCCTATCCTCTATTTTCAGTAACGGTGTTTTCGAATTTGATAACACAGTAACGTTTAAAAATCACAATGAATCCTTTATTAACCGCATTCAAAAAAGGAAGTTCTGTTTTCGACCCGTATGTATGTATGTATGTTTGTATGTCCGCGATTTTCTCAAAAACTAATAAACCGATTTTGATAATTCTTTCATTATTGTAATCTACATACTTTCAGGAAGGTTTAAGTATATAATGCATTAGGTAATTATTCTTATGTACGAAGTTATATGCATAAATGTACTGCCTCTCCGGCATTTCAATGCGAATTTTGATGATTCTTCTAGTCGGTGTCTTCAATTCTTCAATGCACTAGTTTTAACTGAATTTGTGTGGGGTAGTTACAACAAAAAAAAAATTCAGTTAGCAATTAAAATGTGTGCAAGAAGTGCACGAGACATAAATTGCCACCGGTACTGAGACTCTAATAACTCATAAAACTTAACCAGCTAACTGACCCTAATGAGTCATAAAACTGGTTAAGAATTATTTCTTAAACAGTTTACGACTCATTTTATATCATTCTTAAAAACTTATCTATCACGTGCTAAAATCTGCCGACTGCATTCCCCGCAGTGTGAAGTTAATTCATAGAATCGGACAGTCCCATTACCGGCGCTAGAAAGCCCCATTATTTATTCTTAGCTCGGTTTTCACGCCGAGCGACGTTTTTACCTTAGAAAAAGATAAAAACATTGTTACGTTAGTTTTTATTTTATTAAAAATCTGTACTAGTGTATCTGTGAAATTATGATTCAATATGCTAATTAAATTCTGTTAGAAGACCATTCATTGGTCTATATTGACAGTTTACCATAAGTAGCAATTTAATTTTAAATCATTACTTGATTTCTAGAGCAGTGGTGGCCAAGTGGTGATCGTAGGTTCGAACCTAGACAGGTGCTTTACTTTGTGTAAGTTATTTCATCACCACTGCTCTCAAAACGGTGAAGGAAAACATCGTGAGGAAACCAGCATGTCCTAGAACCAAAAATTCGAAGACGTGTGACATCTGCGAACCCGCACGGGGCCCGCGTGGTGGATTACAGCCCACTCTGTCTCACCGAAAGGAGGCCTGTGTCCCAGCAGTGGGAACATTATAGGCTGATTATGACTTGATTTCTCAGTAGCAGCCCGGAGTTTGAATATGTGCTCAGTTGATGGCAATCGGCTCAACCCTATTATAATGTCATGTCATGAGACTTAAACACTACTGGAGAAATGGTAAACCTCTGCTAACCTTTCGGGGATAAGAGGCGTGATGATTTGTTACGTAAAACTCATTCACGACAAACTACCATGCTGTACTGTGATCTTGGTCCAGCAATTTGTAATACCGAAGAAAATTTAAAACCAGACTCTCCTCTCTTTTTTTTTTTTTTATCGTGTGGAAATCCTCATGGATGTCCACCACCCTGGGGTGGGTGGAGGGGTCTGTCAGACTCTTACTGACTAAAACCACACGGTGTCCTGCTGCTACCTTTAGCCGGGGTGCTGGAGTGCTTGCGCATTACGTCACGCTCCCCCGGCCAGGTGTCTCTCCTGTCCTAGTAAACTCAATGATGAAACCTCGCCGATTCTTCCCCACATTTATTTCAAACTCGAATGAACTGGAAATACCATTTCCTGAAATACTCGAGAAATGTTTTATAGTAATCCTGCCTTATTTGTATAACCCTGAAAAAGGACCGGGACAGTTAAGTACAACCTCGAGATTTTTACATTTAAATACATAAATAAATCCAAAATGTTTGTATTTACCCCGGAGCCCGATTTAATTTCTATTCAAACGGCTCAGTACAGGATTTGGCTGTTCCATTATCCACGAGTGTTGAATAGAATTAACAACGCATAGTCGATGAAACACTAAAATACACCAGAAAAAATATTGCAATACATTGGGTTAGGAAAAAGCTATAATTTTTGTTGATTTGAAAATATTTGTGACATTTGTAAAGAAAATGTTGGGATATCCACAACCAAAATTGACATCTGAGGGCCAATTCTCGTAATTTTATGAACGTTCACAGTCTGATCTCAGTCTCAATTTGTCAAAAATACCTCTAATTTATTTATTATTTTTATTTTCATTTTGACAAGTTTTTGACATTTGTTTGCCGCCGAGATTAAACTGCGACTAGATTTTGAAAGTTTTAGATTACGAGAATTGGCCTTCTGTTAGTGCGTCTGTAAAATCTCTCAATAAATAAAATATTAAAACCATTTCCGCGTAGCAACAGGTTTACTTACAAGTTACAACACAAAGATGATGTCATGGAAATGCTATCCTTTCTTTTATAATTCAAAAGAAGTGCCTTTTCTTATTTTAATTCCACATTCGTACTTATTCTTTGCCCCGGCATTTCATTTAAATATCCTTGTCATCTTTCCAAGCAGTAAGCCTTGTTTTATGTTCAAGCGCGTTGCATTTTCCTCGTCACAGTCACAGCTATCCAAAAGACCTGACCTTCGACTTAATTCTCTCATATTTTCTCACTGTTGTCACTTTAATTACCCCGCAACGCTTGCCAAGTGTTTTTTACGAGAACAACTAAAATTCAAGCTGAAGTATAGTAGCCTAGAAAAATATGAGTAATATTCACCAAGAGCTCATTTAGTGCAATCAAACTGTCTGATCTTTGGCAACGTTCGATTCCAAGTTTTTGCCCAATCACGGGCTGCTTCGGAATCTCAGAAGAACTGAGTACAAAATGTTACTTTGGTATAATTCATGTGTGTGACTGCATCCTCATATTAAAAACATTCAAGAAAATTTGCCTAGCTGCTACTCCGGTTACAGCGCAGAATATGACGGTAGGTGAACTTATTACTGAATATTTTTTTCGAGTTCTATTGAATCTTTATTCATGAATAATGTAAAAATCAGGTTCATTATTTTAAATGCACTGCGAAGTTCTGGTTTTTACTCAAAGTTTTTTAAATTTTTGATATACGATCCGTCCCGCCCGGTTTATACAATTTTGATGATGCAGTAAAGCCGAATAAACGTTAGTTGGTATTTTTTTGTTACAATAAATTGTTTTGTGTCTAATAAGGCATTTTCATGTCAACTTGCATGATTAGTTCAAATTAGCATAGAAATAAAAACACTTTCCTTCTCCAAACAAACATACTTGTTTTACTGAACAACATATCTTTCCCTGGGTTCAACAGAAGCAAGCCAAGAATTCGATTTCAGCGGCGCACTGCACCGTCCGTGATGTATGCCCACTTTATGAGCGAATTAAAATGGCCGCCACGTGAATTATGACGTCATAATGGCGGCTATGACGTCACATACGTCATACGTGTACGAAATTAGTAGGCGGTTAACTACGAAGTGGCAATTTAATGTGGCATAGCGGGGTACGTTATTTTTGGTAGGTTGTCACTTTTCTAAAAATAAACATAACTATTTCCGAAATATCTTTAATGAAAACTCATATTTTTGTTTTATTTTGATTATTGTTCTGCCGTTAGCAATGTGAACCGAATTATTTATGTTTCAAATTCTCATTTTTAAATCTACATTATAACAACCCTATTTAAAATAACACTCGGCACTATATTGACAATGTAACAAGAATGTATCCTCAACGGATTCCTTAGAAACTCCCCAATTTATTAACAAACAGATAAAGTTGTTAATAAAAAAGAAACGTCCCATAAAGTCCGTCTAATAATGTCGATCATTTAATTAATTAAATTGAATGAAGTGGGGGAGGGGGGAGGAAGTGATACAAATGTAAATCAACGCCCATTATCCTCCATCGATGTCTTTGGAGCGAAGTGAAAGATTACTACATTAAATGGTGTAATTTGAAGTTCTACATTTTTTTACTATTTAACGATAAAAGCATAAAATTATAAGTTTAGTAGGTAGTGTAGTAAATGTAAACCTCAAATTTACATAATTATTTCAAATATTTTTTGTTAATTTAATTTAAAATTCTTCACTCATATTTTTTTCAGTAAAAGAACACCGTTAGCAGAACTTGTTAAAACTTGAGAAAGGTTTAAAGGCATATATATGCATGCCTAAGCTAAAGTCTAAACAGTCAAAGTCAACTAACTAACAAGAAGCGCTCATCAAAATGGAGTGAGCATAAACAGAATATCTTGGCGGATTATCTTAGCTAAAAACAGCTCGGTCAATTTAAAAACAAAACAATAAAACAAGGAAATCTAATGAAAATATTTACAGACGCCACCAGCAAATCTGTAATTATCTCATAATTTAATAAAAAAAATCAGAGAGTGATAAAAATAATTTTAACGCCCACTAAAATATTTCACTTATACTACTTAAAGTAAAGAGGAAAATCCATCGTCAAATAATTTTGATGTCTTTTATTCATTTCGAAAGCGGTGTCCACATTTTTTCACTTAAAATAAATTACTTTTGCACAAAGCCGCTGCCGAGACGTTATTTAGAAAAAGTAAATAAGAAATACTGAAGTCCAAAGCATCTTAGTCGCTTTTCCTTCACTGGAGTGAAGATTGGAACATAGAAGTCTTGCAAGGAATTTTTTCCTTTCTACAGGCTTGAGTTTTTGCCTCCCAGCGATTTTTATTCTTTGCGAGAGATTAACTCTATTATGCAGAGTTCGCTCGGAACCGCTCGGTTTATTCCCGACGTCAATTAATATTTTTTTCGTATTTCCGGTGTAACTTAGAAGAGGTAGAGAAGTTTGTTTAAAGTTTGACTTCGTGGTTTTGTTTTTATTCAACGAAATCTCGCCGCTCGTCAGTTAAAGTTGGCTTCTAGAATAGCTAAATAGTGGACGCTGTTTTGCTGGGCTTCAAATGCCGTTAATGTTTTCGCTGGTTGGCTAGCTTTTCAAGACTCAAAAACCAAACAAACTCTTAAAAATATGCTAAACTTTTAAATAATTGATTTACTTTCTGCAAGTAGGTTTGTACAAACACTTTTACACGTCAATCATATTTTTTTTTAAGCTAGATGACGTTGGCGTTTACTATCTGACTACTTTAAGAAGAAAAGCCGAAACAAACTCAGAGGTCACAGTCTCTTTTAAAGTCCAGACAAAATCTTGGCCAGATCATGTAGATTGGTGTCTAAAATGGTTTTTAGAAGAAAGAACCACACAGATTGAGTGGACCTGTCCAGTCAGTGCACGCATTTGTCGAAAATCGTGCAGCTCAACTCAGAACTTGAGGAAATGTTACGTGCGTTGCTTATTTTTCAGTGAGTTTAATAAAGCAGTATATTTAGCTTAGTTTACCATCATCATATTTATGGTAAGAAACATTTCCCTCCCTGTATTCTCTACACAACATACATTTCATACACACACGCGCCATCAGCACATTCACACGACAATTTGTTGAGGAGCTCTTATATCAACCGAGCGCAAACGCGCACAGAATGTGTTCTAGTGACAAATAATTTACTGTGAACTTGTTTAAATGCAAACTATGTGCGTGTGGCCCGGCCGTGGAGTCCGAGTGCTCTTTAAGGCAGTATCCCGACCAAATAACCTTGAGCATTGCGACAGAGACAGAGAGCGACATGACTTCCTCGTACGAAAGGGATGCAGCGCACCCTGCGCACGCCCCTTTATCATAGACCTCGCACAATTTTTGGAATTGTTTTAATAAAAAAAGAATAGTGATCTTTTTAAATAAATTAAAACATGGATTATTTAGATTTTTAAATTATCTATCAATTGTCGAAATCCTCAAATTAATAGAACGTCAAATTTAGCAAAAGATGCAGGCAATCAATAATTTTAGTCACTTTTTTAAAAGGAGATTTTAAATGTATTAGTAACATATAATAACAAATAATAACGTGCAGTATGATGATAGGATATCGAACATTAATAATGTGCTTTCAGATGTAGTTTATTTCTCATAATTATTGAGTTAATAGCCTCTGAATAACGAAGAATAACGCGGTTTCGGTCGGGGTACCGCCTTAAGGAAATCTCCAAACGGCTAGTTGACACTTCCTGTGATTCTAGGGCCAGCTTTTACCTTGGCAAGAGGCTAAGCATTGCCATTCAACGTGGCAATACCGCCAGTGTCTTGGGTGGGTACATTACCAATCGACAGCGATGCGGATGCATTTTACGAAGCCATAATTTAGTTTATATTTAAAAAGTTTATTATAGGTAGTGAGGTACTGAATATAATTACATTATTTAATTAAAATTTTCGTATTCATTGCCTTGTTTCTAGGGAGAGGAGGCTATTTACAATAATTTGAAAAACGATTTTCAATATTCGCTTGTCATAGGAAATGAATCTATTTAGACAAGGAATTTATTTTCTCAAGTGGATAATGGATGACGAGACACATGTATCTACTACCCAAATAGTCTTCTAACATTTAACTTTAAAGAACTTCACGAAATTATGCAGCATAACCCTTTACTGCCCCATAAAAAAACAAAACAAAATTGCCTTAAAATATTCTTTACCAAACAACAAAAAACGATCTGCAATGCAAATAAAAACTGCTATAAACAATGGTAAGCCCTTTCATTAATTTACTCATTCCCTTTTTATTTGCAAAAGTAATTAATTGTTAGTTATTCAGGGGCGGACATTATAGGGGATGTTAAAAAACCCTTTCATTTTTCTAAAGCTTTTGCCAAGAACTAGACAATTAATTAAGACAGCCGACAAGATGGGTGCTGTCTAAGTAAATTAACTGAGAACATGGATGCACTAAATGTAAAGAAAGAAACAGAAGGTTCATAGAAACGAAATTATTATAACGACTCGTTGTAAGAACCTATGTTACAATTTTACGCGTAGGTTAGACCATCTTCTCATCGTCAAAACTCAGTTTTTGAGCACTACCCTAAAGGTGACTTTGAAAAAGTTTAACGTTTGTCTTTTTCTTAGCCGATCAATATGTACTTATTTGAGCATAGCCTTGTTCGCGGTAAATAGCGTAAAGTACTTTGAAGTTCATATAGCATTTCCAATATTACAAAAAGACTTAAATTTAGAGTTTTGGGGAATTAATGACTGGGGCGACTCTATGCAAAACTTTTCTAAACCTTCGAAATACTGTTCCATTATTATAACGGCACACATTCTAATTAGATTTATTTAAGAAAGATAATTATAAGACCTTCTTACTTATAATTACAGGATGTACTATAACGAGGTGTTTTGCGCCCGATTGTATATAAAACAGACATCTCTCGTCAGATTGAAGACTGAACGTAAGACTAAATTAAATTGCAAACGTTAACAATTATTGCTTGTGTGCAGAGCTAACTAACAAGACGTACTACGGTTTTGTGAACGTTTAGAAGATAGTTCGGGGCTTGCAAAAATAGGAGCAGGTATCTAGTATGTAGTGTTACGTTATTTAGGACGTGCGACAAAAACGATTATTGTATGTACTTACCAAATATTTCTTTAATCGAGGAATTTTGAAATATGCCTTTTTTTTCTTTTTTATTTAAACACAAATCAGCCATTTCTTTCAAAAATAAAACCCGAGTGTGCGTATGGCACCACGACTGAAGTGAAACTTCAAACTTATTTGGCTATGAGAGGAAGGGAGAAAGAATATGTGCGTGCTCAATGCTTTCTCTTGCTTATATCCCCCACTCAACGCCCGTTCGCCTCGCCCGATCACACTTTTCGTAACGCTTACGTCACGCGTTCGCCAGCTTACTCCTCAAGTCAAGCGTGCGTAAAGAAATTTTACTTCAAAAAACCGTTTCATTTCGACATTTTGATCAAACCCTTCAAATGCGTTAAATGCTTTCAACAAAATAACCTCAATACGAATGCTCTAAACCGTGTTATACGTTTTGAATTGCGGGGTGCACCGCGACACAGAACGAGGGCCAAACACAAGCAGCTGCCGCGACCGCATCACTCGGAAACACAAGTGGTGTGTGTACCAACCCTGGAATATATCCCACTATTTTCTATACATTACACACACATGTAGGTAAACGCAATACATAATAAGTACCCAAATAATATCTACAAGTTTATTTTGCTTTATTCCAAACATAATTCTTGGTCATCTTTTTAATTATTATTTACGGGCTCGCGTTTTACTTTACTATCACACGTTTAATTGTGGCGATTTGGCAGCTGAATTGGTGGCTTATATTCAGAGGGGCAATTCTCGTAATTTTAAGAACGTTCACAGTCTGATCTCGGTCTCAATCTGTCAAAAATACCTCTAATTTCCCTACATTTTGACAAGTTTTTGACATTTGTTTGTCGCCGAGATGAGACTGCGACTCGATTTTGAACGTTTTAAATTACGAGAATTGGCCTTCAGGTGTCTAAGACACTTTAAAGCTGATGTAAATCTGAGTTCAACAAGAAAATTTCTATTACAAATTTCTATTACAAAGTCACGAGTAGGTCGAAGGTAGGTATATAAAATTATTCTTTTGTATCGAAACAGCTGTGTTACAAAAAGTAAAACGAATTTGCATTAAAAAGAAATTAAGTGCGTTTTTCTTCCTGCCAAATGGTGAGGCATACATTAACATAGTAAAATAACGATAAAACAATATTTTCTGTCTTAGAGAAAAACCATCAGTTCCTGCTTTAGATTCTAGAAACATTCTTATTCCCTTTCTGAAAGTAGTTTCAGAAGCTCCCATAAGCCGAAGTGCATTCACACATAAAAATGCAATACAACCAATAGTGAATAATTTTAAATAGCCCGTGAAGTCCTGGGTGTGCCTCCATACTGCCAATCTGCCAAGCTGCCAGCCTGCCAGACTGCCAGGCCGGCCATATTCCATTCATTCTGGCACAAAAACTGGCGGTATAAACACTGTATGGAGTTTGGCAGTGCAGCGAATGTAAAAGAAAAAGACGAGCGTGTTGTGGTGAGGGGCGTGTACCGAAACGGAATTGTTGGCGCGAGTTGTGAGCAACAGCGATTGTAGATGCGTGACGCGTGTTCTATTCATCCTTTAGTAAAAGTTGTGGCTATTTATTAACAGTATTATTGATTAACGGTCACTTTATGATACCTATGTATAGACACTGCGTCAATCTGATTGGCTGAAAGATTAATCAACCTAGTTTCTCTGAGTCAGATAGTCAAAATCTTTATTTTAAAATGAACCAACTTCTTACAAAAGAGTAAAACATTTTAATCGTTTAGCTTTATAGTAGCTTTATCAAAATAAAATATTTTAAGTTTGATATTAATCGGCATCGCAATAAATATATGGTATCAATGATTTCATCATCACCCGCTCCCGTGTACGCTTTTCTCGTGCACTACACACTAGACCCAATTCCAAATGTAACTGCAGTGCTTGGCACAGCCGAGTGTTCACAAAAAGTATAGTCGCGTATAAAATACAATTTATTTATTGGTTCCATTGACGTTTAACAGGCGAACGCCAAATCACGCCGTAAACACGCCAAGAGCAGCGCGCAATGTACACTAAATAAATCGCGGGTAAAGTTTTACCGCGTCCTAGAATGTGGACTGCCGTCTATGCTAAAGTTTCGTGAAGAAAGGTAATTGGTGAAATTTGAACGGAATAGCACTGGATCGAGTTTGAAAAGATCATAGTCATATTTTCATAAGTTTTACCCTTTCGTGGTGAAGAATACTTCAGTTTTTTCGTAGTTTTTAGGATTTAAAATGTTAGCGTCAACCCAGGTGCAATAGTGATAGTTAAACAAGATGTATCATCGTCATTTAAAACGTATTTGCGAAATCACCTGAAAATATTTCGCTTGATATTATTTAAAAACGTGCGTTTTCAACTCATTTAAAAATCTGTGAAGAATAAAATTCTGTAAGTAAGTATTCTGTGAACGCGAACGCTATTCAGAAATATACCTTTTTAACGAACGAAAGCATTAAAGCCATATGGAACTTAAATTTAATGCACAATTTTGTCGAAATCCTGAATTTCTGCAGCCAAATGAACCCTCATCTTTACAGGTGGTACTGAATTAGACAACCTTGTGCCACAGAGTAGAAAAGAGGACTCCGAAATGTTGTCTCTCTGTTACATTCGGCGTTTTGAGTCCAGAGGTAATTGTACACTGTGGTTGAGTGCTGGTAAGTCTGTACATAATCGCCTCATATCGTGCTTTCTCGTCGATTAGGCAAGCAAATGAGGTGAAAGGAATGTATTGTGTGCGAAAGAGACAAAGAGTGGGGCGAAGTAAGCTGTATAAATGACTATTGATTATGTTGATTTTGTTTGTGCTAAATACCTGAGATAAAGTCTCGTCTCTCTTATTTTTGTTCAATGTTGCTTTCTTAGCGTTTTCAGCGTTTTTGCTTTGTTTGAAATAATGGAAATATAATTATTCGACTTCCATCTTGTAAATTAGAGTCTTTTCCCTTCAGCGCAACATTGATTGTCTGTTCAGAGTCTCATGACTATATAGTATAAATATATTACACTTATCGATTAATCCGCGAAGCTCTAATGTAGCCAAGAGCCACTCTAAGCTGATCGTTAAAATTGTATTTACTCTGTAAACAACACTGAGAGACATTCGTGGTACAAGTCTAGTGTAAACCTAAAGCATTCTAACAGCCTCAATGCTTTACAAAATAAAATGAAATCTAATTCGAGATTCAGATCAAATACTCCGATTGTCTCAAGGACTAAACGATTATATTATAAAAGAATATTACAAAAATGGTATCGTATTATTGTACAATAATGTGTCTACGAGTATTTTGTACGGTTTTATTTCGACTACTTTAGATTACACAGATGATTATATTTTACTTGGGTCCAATTGCACTTGGTATCAATTTTTATTCTGAATAATTACGAAACACTTGTTCAAATTATCTATAAAACTGACCAATAATGGTCTCATTTCACAAAATACTTTTATCTATTAAGCCCCATTTACACGATGCAAGTTGGTTGTGGAGGTCAGATAGGCAGTCGCTCCATGTAAAATACTGGTATTCAGCTGCATCCAGTTAGTCTTGAAGCTAACCCCAACATAGTTGAGAAAAGGCTAGGCAAATTGCTTTTTACACGATGCAAGTTGTCGTGTTTAGAAGACGCATTTTTCATTGTTGCTTCAACTAATAGTAAGTCACAGGCAATTCAATCGAACGGTTGAAATCAGCCTTAAGATAAATAAATAAATAAAAATATTTATTTCATAAAACAAGAGACACATTGCACTGTATACCTTGTAGATTATAAATATAATTGTCACACTATAAGCACAATTGAATAGACTCTATCCCTTAAATTAAACTAGGTCTAGCCTGTATCTTAAGAGATAGTGTTCAGCTGTATGGGTACAGTAAATAATTCACATTCCATAACAAGTGAAACAGCGTCGATATGCTAGTTATTTTATGAAATAAGTGTAGGTAGGTTACTTAGTCTGCTGTGTATGGGAGCGAGAGTTCATGTATGTGCGTGAGGTGTGTGTGCGTGTGCAAGGGTGTGTATGTGTGTGTATAAGCTTAAAACGGTGAAGGAAAACATCGTGAGGAAACCGGCATGTCCTAGAACCAAAAATTCGAAGACATGTGACTTCCACCAACCCGCACTGGGCCCGCGTGGTGGATTACGGCCCACTCCTTCTCACAGAGAGGAGGTCTGTGTCCCAGCAGTGGGAACATTATAGGCTGATTATGTATATATGTATGTAAGGTATAAATACATAATATCAAATTCTCCTTGAAAAAGTTAATTCCATTGAAATATTTCAAGAGCATACGTTGTTTTACATTGATACAAGTATGTCAAACCGTATCTCCATAGCAAACGTGCCAGTAGCCCCCTGTGAGGGGCACGGTAGGTCGCGGGGGAGGGGAGGAAGGAGTGCAGCCAATAATAAAACATTGTGATATTACTAGGTGTACACTTCCCCGTAAACTGTCCAGCTGTTTACTGGGAAGTGGACACCTGTGACTTAGTACTCGTAGTACACAGCTCGATGTAGGTATAATCGACGACTTCATTGCTTGATCATTAAGGTTGGATATCACTTGCACACGTCATTATGTCTACTGCTGCTTGACTTCCTACTGACACAACCTTAGTGAATTCTCAATTTACAGGTAGTTTTTTTTCTCATAAATGTTTCTATTACAAATTCCATTATAACCGACCTCGTGATTACTTTACCGTATAATACAGAAATTTACAAAAACCTGAGCCATTTACTATCGTCTATCTACTGCTTTATCTCCTTAAAACACTAATATTATCATGCAAATTATTTCAGCATGAAGTTGGCGCGGGCTAGTCACTTTTATTTACATTTTAGTTTACAAAATGTACAATATAATAACCTACACGGTGCCTGAATAAGCCAATGTAACATGCATCGTGCACATACAAGGAGCTTTACAATAAAGAACTACGCGAGCGCTACGCCGTAGCAGTAACCGCTACGCCGTAGCAGTAAACGCTACGCGAGCTACGCTTTTGACGGCCGTTTGAATATTCATGATTGTCAACAAAGGTACTCAATTAAATCCAGAGAAATATCTTACAAGTAGTTTAAGTGTATTTTCAACATGGTATCAAAAGCTGTGGTAGTAAATAAATACTTTTTGTTCTAAAACATTTTTGTAATATCTTGTAAACCCATACAAATGTATCAAGAATTAGATTTGTTGCAATGCCGTCGTGTCGCGGTGCTCCGTCTTACGTTACTGTAGCCGTGATCGATAGCTGCACCTGTGACTGATCGCGCAACGTATTTGTTGCCACGTTTTCTTGTATTGGATATTGTTGAGAAATTGTAGTGTCAACATAATTTTATTGTTTTCTTTTTCGCTCTCGAGGAATTTACACTGGATTATAAGATTCAAGCAAGGAGCTATAATGTATGCGAGTGTCTGACGATTATTGTTATGATAACACCATTTAATGCCTATTGATAACTGGTGTTCTAATACACAATTTTATTCGTTACCGCAAGGCAAGACAGAACATTATTTTATTAATTGGTCCTAAGCTGCTAATGTAATTATGTTCTAATAGCTGCGCCCCACAGTTTCACCCGCGTAAATGTCGATCCCGTTGGAATAACGGGATAAAAAGCAGCCTATATGTTAATCCAGGGTGTCAGCTACTTCCATACAAAATTTGATTAAAATTGGTCCAGCCGTTTGAGCGGGAAGAAGTAACAAACATATAAACAAACATACACACACACACACACACTCACAAACTTTCGCCTTTATAATATTAGTGTGATTAACTAAATACTTAGTAATCTTACCCTTTCAATGCTTTCATGATTAAAAAAAATACACTTTGGAACTTTTTTGCCAAGCGACTATGACGTTTTAAAAAAATAACAAAAACTACTTGTTTGCTAATACTTTCACGAATCCCTTACAATATTACAGACGCGCGATAGTATGCTATTTGCTTGAGACGACTTCTACGAATTGTGTGCGGTGACACACACCTGATGCTTCTGTGCTCCTAGTAGCCACATATGATACATACGTATATATGGCTTTGAATATTTGTTGTGAACTATTTATTTATTTTATTTTCGGAAGGCTAATAACACTATAATAACATAATATATAACTAAATTTATAATTACAAGCCTCCACAGATAGATACCAAAATTACTACTCCTTCATAGTCCTTATCTTCTACTCTATTCTATTAGTATTAGTAGTAGAGTGTTAGTAGTAATAGTATTATGTTAGTATTTGTTATTATTAGTACTAATACTCGTATCAAGCTATTTGTATCGCCTATTTATATCTGGATAAATTTAAATAATTAACTCATCTGACAAATATTGTATAAACATTGTGTTTCATTTTTTATTTTTTCTAGAAGATAGTGCAGTCTACCTAGATTAAATTAACTTTTAGTTAATCGCATAAAAAAACAATAAGGACAAAATGTAACAGTTTATTAGTCTAAATAAACCAGTCCTAAGTTAATTTTACCATTCTTATGTGGTGGCAGATAATTTTGATGGAAGATTACTTTTAGCAGGTACGATAACATAGCTCTGGTTCCCCTTGTTGATCGGACTGTAAATCTTCTTGACGCAATCCATTAGTCGACTTGTACAGCAATAAAAATACTTTAACTGTTTTTAAGAGCGACGACGTGATAAAGTCAACATCTGCTGTTCCGTTTGCCTGTTTTAAAGAAAAAGAGAAATAAACAAACTATCCTAAGTACCAAAAAAAATTACTATCTTTTGCCCTTATAGTTCCTAGCCTAAACCTAGAACAACGCATTAAGAACAATAGAACAACATTAATTAACTGCAAAAGCCATTAAAAACATTAGCGTAAAGACACACCGACCCCCGCCGTGTGTACGCACCGTTACATTAAGCGTATTCAAAAGATGGCCGTTCTAACCGTTTTACTAACGAGTAACGAAACTCTGTGTGCTGCTATGTACGAGTACCTTCAATAAACCGTTGGGTTAGATTATGTTGATAAGCAATAGCGGATAATTTAAAAACACGAGTGTGCTTATGACCACACGACTGAAGTGAAACTTCTTTCGCTCCATCTGTATTGAACGTATTTGGCTATGAGAGGAAGAGAGAAAGAAAATGTAGGCGCGCACTGCTTTCTCTTGCTTATATCCCCTACTCAACTCCCGTTCGCCTCCTCGCCCAATCATACTTTTCGTAACGCTTACGTCACGCGTTCGCCAGCTTACTCCTCAAGTCAAGCGTGCGTAAAGAAGTTTCACTTCAAAAAGTTTTGTAATTTCCTAGTTTGCATCACTTTCACTTTCTTGAAATATTGACTTTTGGCGAGGTAAGTAGTACATACCTATATTCTGAATACGACCCGGCGTTGAATATGTCTGTCATAAAACTCCACGCCAAGTTGTACATTTTAAACAACTATAACAAAAAAGAAAAGAAGAAAACAAAAGAAGTTAAAAAATATTTCAAATTAAGAATAATTATTATTTATTTTAAAAAGAGGTTATCAACCTTCTTGTTAACTCGAACTATTATTATATTATTTGTATTCAAGCTCCTCGAAAGCAAAATATTCAAACTACTCGTATAATGTTCATGTTTAGATGCTCGTCAATATTGAAACGGTTGGATATCAACCTCATGAACTGTTGCTCGTCAGTACAAAGTCTGAACCATTAGGCTGTTACATGTACATCTTGTAAGGGGGCTGTTCCACAGACGCTATCAGTAGCACTACAGGATTTATACGAAATTATCTGTGTGATATGTTGACTGGAACTTGTTTGTAGGTAGTGAAACAAGCCACATTTAATAAAAAACAAAAAATTAAGGTTGACACTCATGTCATTTTGTTGCATCATCGTCTTATAACAAAAACTCGCTACCCGCTCCGCTTGTGAATAAAGTTGCGACCTCGCCCAGCACTCATTACGAACTCGTGAGACAAAAGCCTCGCTCAAGTTCCATTATGATATAAAAAGGAAGGGTCGCTCCCATACAACTCACACAAACAAAATGTAATACATAAATTGCGTTACACCGTTACCAAAGGTCAGGTAAGTGCAGAAGGTTCACGTGTTATTTGATATACAAGCATTGATGAAAGTAGAAATGTCGGAACTTATAAACGTTATAGGTATCTACTTAATTGTTGAGGATCACACTGTCGTAAGGAATTCTGTTGTGGAACTTTTAATTTTCATGAGATTCTTGTAAAGACGTCCATTAGATAATTTATACATAAAATGTCAACAGAAATCATAAATTGCAAAATTTTGCAAGTGTCAAATTAACCTAACCCGCATGCCGATGCTGCTCCGTCTTTATTTATCTACCTATATGTCTTATAATTATCAACAACGGCATAATTTGCCATTTATAACAAAATAATAGGTATAAGTCCACGTTATCTTCAGGAGAAGTGAGCCTTCGGGTTTCCTTATTCGAGGTCCCCGCCCAACCACTTGAAGTAAAGCTTCGAGTTTGTTTAGTTCTCCGCTTTCTTCAACTTTATTATCGTTTACAATGTTTGTGCCGCGAGTATTGTCTAAAGCTGTTATGGGACAGTTTTCATGTCGTATTGTGTGCAAACAAAGTGGCCAACTCGAGGTGTATTGCTTGCTGTGTTTTTTTTTGTTCTAAAAATTGAGTTTGTAGTTCTAAAGTTGAAGTTGAAAGTTTCTGGATCCATTATGTATATTATTTAAAATAATATACAATATAAAATAGTACAATCTCAACGGCATATTAAATTATTTTTAAGTACCTACCTACCTAATCTCTTCTGACATCTGCATCGCATTTATTATATTTTGTACTAAGTTATTACATTCTGAATATCTTTATTTTACGCACACAACTTCTACTTGAATACCTTGCATGTCTGATTAGTCAGTTTATGTAAACGCATGTTTGACAAATAAATGATCTTTATCTTTACATAAAATATGGTACATAAGGGGTTGTATTTTAAGACCTCTTATAAGAGTGTCACATATTTTGTTTACTTATTTTAGAGTGAAAAAAAAACCTTGAAATAAAATGATAAACACTTCAATTACTACTTCTGAGATCATGTGACAAAAAATAGTTTAAAATTAAATTGTATTACTAGTGAAATCATGTATATTAGCGTTAATTTAAATACCTCAGTTATGATAAGTTAATATTTTGAACTTTGTTTTTAAGTTAAGAACTCACTTATAGTGTAGAACACGTTAATATTTATAGAGCCATTTCTTAAGTTTCGTTTCGAAATAGTCTAATAGTATCTATGATGAACTTTGTTGCATGTACTTACTTATACATCAAAAACTCAAAGCATTTAGTTCAATTAAACCATTAACAGGCACTTTTAAATTTTCAAAGGGTGGGTCAGTCAGAAATGTTTAACTAGTTGCCCATTCTAGCGTAGTAGGTACCTATGGAGAACAATAGGCAAGAATATTTTAAATTACAGTCACAACATTTTCCTATAACAATATTAACAACAAGTAATCAATACAACAACGAAGCATCAAACCAAATTAATACTAGGTCGTCACAAATGAGAAGCAAACATTTGACGCCGGTACCGAGGACTGCTTTGCTCCAACTCGTAAGTCCTCGGGCGGTCCTGTAATCCACCGCAAGAGGATTGCCCGCGCTTTGACCAGCCACCTTTATGACGCGGCGCAATGTATGGACGAGTTCCTCGGACGACTTCTTGCGGCTTCAGGGAATATTGGAAAATCCTGTTGAAGTTAAATACTTAAAAGTTACTGGCATCGGACAAAGTAATATACCATTTTTCTTAGGTTTAATATGCAACATCAGCGGCAAATCTAGATTCGATTTCAGTTACAATTTAAGCTCAGTCTTTCATTATTGCTATTGTCATTTGATGTGGGTCGTAGCCTCATTAAGGAGGCATTTTTAATGTGTTGATAACTAAATGGACTAATAGTAATGAAGAAGATTTGTGTGCGTGTATTTTTTATCACTTCGAGAACAAAGCAATGCTTAGACAAATTACAGGGCTGTAAATAATCATCTGAACCGCTTATCAATTGCGCCTCAGACCCTGTATATCCTTAGCCTAATACTGGAAGACATTCGTAAGTAATTTAAGGATTATCGGCTTCCGATACGTGCCGACAAGTGTTCACGAGCCGACGACTAGCGGCTTGAGTTACTACTGATAAGCTATAAATAATATTATTGATGTTAGGTGCTGTTAGGGCAATAGTCGGTTGATAAAGACTTTGTTCCATATCTCATGAACCGTTATAGGTAGACACTTGATCACAGTGTATTTCTATTGCCGCTATAATTATAAATAATAGTAATTAAATAAAGTAAGGGACGAGAAACCTGTTTTTTTCGGAGTTTTTGCCTTGTGGTACGGAAACATTCGTGTGCGACTTCGACTCGTACTTGGCCAGTTGTGTTTGTTTTCTCTTTAATTCAGATCACTAACAGCAGTGTAAAAACATGGCATTTTGATGAGAGCCCCAAGAGAATCATTTAAAAATCAAATCTGAGTAACACAGTTTTTTTTCAGGTAAATAAAAAAAAAACCGAGTGTGCTTATGACCACACGACTGAAGTGAAACTTCAAACGTATTTGCCTATGGAAGGAAGAGATAAAGAAAATGTGCGCGCGCACTGCTTTCTCTTGCCCCCCCCCCCCCACGCTCAACTCCCGTTCGCCTCGCCCGATCACACTTTTCGTAACGCTTACGTCACGCGTTCGCCAGCTTACTCCCCAAATCAAGCGTGTGTAAAGAAGTTTCAGTTCAAAAATGTAAAACAACATTTACAATTTTCCAGCACGACTATAATTATGCCGCTTTCATTTTGTGTTCTTTAAAACCAGATTTAAAAAAAAACCAAAAGTTTTACGTGCCAGCTCGCCAGAAAAAAGAACAAAGGAAAATAAAATTCCACACTTCACTCCTGACTGTCCAAAAGGTTTCACTTCAATTCTAACTCAAAAAGGAGGTCAACTATTCGCATAACTGGACACCGACACTCACGAAATAACTTCACGATGAGTGCATCGATTGCTCTTTTTGTTTGAACTGCGATTCGAACATTTTGAACTATCCAATAGATGTAAACGCGACATATCGTGCATTTTATGAACGTGTTTTTTATGTTGCAAAAAAAATGGGATGGATTTTGACGGTTTCTGGATAAAAAATTTGATGGATGGGTCATAAAACCAAAACAATCGCACAGTCTAGAATACGTCTAGGTCTAATAATCAAAACCTGTTGTGTTGTACACAACAGACTATTTTTATGTACCTAATTGCGAATCAAAAATACGAGTATTTTGTGCAATTATTTTCAAGTATTGAATAACGATTGCTGTATGTGGTTTATAATTTTTTTGGGATTTCGAGATCTCAATTAGGATAAATCTTCCGCTATAAACAAAGTTTTCAAGCTGTGTTAATCTGGAAACACTACACATCGCCAGCCACTTCAGGCGCATCCAAACCACTGAAGCACCACGTATCCAGCTAAATACCCATGAAACGAATTAATATATCTAGGTAGTGGGTAGTAATTGAGGTTGGAAGGCGTCCAGCGGACTCCAGCATCGGCAATCACGTAGAAACACCAATCGGTACAAATTAGTCCGAGACTCTTGACTCAAAGTGTCTGATATTTATGTGAGCCTAGTGCTAATATGCGCGTATTTTTTCTCAGGTTGAGTTCAACAGATTATATTATTGGCCTTTTAGTCTGTTGAGCTCCGCTAATGAGCCACGATTGATTTTTTATTGTTACGTCGCCAAAAGACGACGCGCGGTGCTTGACCGTATAAATTACTAAGATACCTATATGTGTAAGTTAGTTTGTGTAACTTGTAGTAAAGTGTGAAAGGCAATCTAGAAAATAAACACTAATGATAACCATATTAGGTATACGTGATGTTTTTAAAATGCAACATTTGGTCCAATCCAAAATCATAGATATAGATATTATACTCGTATTAGTTAGTTTTTTTTATTAATTATGATTAAACTACTTTGAATAAAACAGCCATTTTCAAAAGGGTTCCTCCTATGGGGAAAACGAATCTATTAAAAAAAAAAAAGACGGGTTGCACTCCGGGAGTGCCGGCAAAAGTGAAAACTTGAATATTAACGTTGAAATAAATCAATTATTAATTTAATTGATATAACTCATTTTTTTCACTATTTCTTCGTCACTTTTTTCATTAATAGATGCACTTTGTTAAATTTCCATATTTTAAACACTTTATATACACGAATTTTACGAATACACAGCAGTGTGGCTACTACACAGACGGTCGAGCCATCAGCTGTCCATCCATCCACGTCCACGTCACGTCACGCCACGTCACGTCACGTCACGTCACGTCACGTCACGTCACCATCCATCCATCCATCCATCCATCCATCCATCCATCCGTCCATCCGTCGTGTGTCACTTGGTTCACTTCGGTTGGCGCCGCCGTAGAAAGAGAGGGGAGGGGGAATCTCTCCTGACGGTCACGTGTCCTGACGCGATGTCCTGACGCGAGCTTAACATTTTTTACCCATTACAAAAAGTGTGCAACGCCGCTAAAGAAGTTTTCACTTCAAAAAAAGACGGGTTGCACTCCGGGAGTGCCGGCAGAAGTGAAAATTTGAATATTAACGTTGAAATAAATCAATTATTAATTGAATTAATATAACTAAGTTTTTTTCACTATTTCTGCGTCACTTTTTTCATTAATCGTTGCACTTTGTTCAATTTCCATTTTTTGAAACACTTTATATACACGAATTTTACGAATACACAGCAGTGTGGCTACTACACAGACGTTCGAGCCATCAGCTGTCCATCCACGTCCGCGTCCGCGTCCACCATCACCATCACATCACATCACCATCACCATCGCCATCACCATCGCCATCACCATCGCCATCGCATCACCATCTCCATCAACATCACCATCGCCATCACCATCGCCATCACCATCGCCATCACCATCACCATCATCATCGCCATCGCATCACCATCACCATCAATCCATCTATCCATTATCGTGTCTCACTTGGTTCACTTCGGTTGGCGCCGCATAGAAAGAGATGGGGGGGGGATCTCTCCTGACGGTCACGTGTCCTGACGCGATGCCCTGACGCGAGTTTAAAATTTTTTACCCATTACAAAAAGTGTGCAACGCCGATAAAGAAGTTTTCACTTCAAAAATTGACTCAATTAATTGATTTTTTCGCAAGCTACAATGTTTCAGGTTTCACACTTGATTGACGGGTTTCTTAGAAATATTCTGATGATTTTTGTCGTTTCTACTGCATTAAATCAATTTTTTAAAAGTACAGAATTAATCTCAATTAAATTTTCTATAGAATGGTATATAAATTAAGTGGATTTGTGTACTAGCAGGAGATGACAACAGAAACAATTGCATAAAGGAGGCAAACAATTTTTTGCGATCGTAAAGCACTCTCTAATGCTTTGCATTATGAGTCGTGCAAAAAACGGTATCCGTCCTTATATTTGCCTCCGAATCACTGATTCCGTCCCTTGTCACCTACACGACTCTGCAGCTAAAACAATTGAAACCACTTCTAGTTCACGTAATCAACTACCCACTAAACTGCCGCTATCCATATTGAAACTAGTCGACTCCACGCATTACTGCCCTTTATTACAGCCCTCTCAATCACGACCTATCCTACGAATGGTCCTTTAAGATGGTTCTAAGGATGCCAGTTTTTGGACCTTCTCTCCGCAAAGATTTGGAGTTCCGTAATTGTGACGTAGTAAACGGCCTCTTTGTTTGATGTTGATCGCATTTGCAAAGTTGTTCGAGAACTCAAACTTGTTATTCAGTTGTTAAGTGGAGAGGAAGTTAGCAGTTAAGATTTTGGACAGTAATCGCAGGATCATTGTCAAAAAAGGAATGGATTTATGTTACTTTTGCACACGTTTAATTTTAATAAATTTATTCACATGACTCAAACACAACGTATTTATTCAATTTAAACCATTTACAGGCACTTTTGAACTGATGGCGCCCGTTCACAAATATGACGCGTAGTTTAGTACCATCCAAATCAACCATATTGAAGGGAACCGAATGATCCAACACGCGCGTCACCATCAGCGAGACATTTGAGTAAGCATGACAAAATACTTTCTGTATGCAAAATATAAAAAAATACTTTATCTGGGTGACATCTATAATATGCCAACAAGCAGCATATATTTACCTGTATCATTACTGTATTCTGTATTTACGTTCAAAAGAATAGTACCTGATTTCATACTAGATTTTTCTGTAAGACCGACTACCGCGTAGAAGTTTTCAATATTTTTATAAGTTTAAACTTGTTTCTATCTTAGATTACGTTTGAAAACAATTCTTCTTCGAGATTTCAGTTGCGAAGCGGACACTTGATTCGGGATTGAATTCTTCACTTCCCAACCATTTTTACTAGGAACACAGACCACAGAAGGAAGTGAGACTTGGCAAAATATTTAACTTAATACGAAATATAACTGCAATATCAAAATCAAAAGTCATTTATTCAAATTAGGCTAAGAATCAACACTTTTCGAACGTCAAAATTACATAAGACAGTCCCCCAAAGCCAGAAACGAAGAAGAAGTGGCGCAACAAACTCTCCAGCAGCACAGCTGTCTGTTCAGCTAGAAAAACTTGCTTCTATACAATAGTAGGTACGAAAAGTAATGAACATTACGAGAGACAGAACATTCAGTTAAATTTTATTTGCCATATTATGGCTAGCTAGCAATATCTATAATCATCATCATCATCTGCCTAGCCTTTTCCCAACTATGGGTCAGCTTCCAGTCGAACCGGATGCAGCTGAATACAAGTATTTTTTTACATGGAGTGACTGTCTTTCAGACCTCCACAACCCAGTTACTGGGAAATACGATATCCCTTGGTAAGACTGGTTGTCAGACTAGCAATTATCGTAAATCCCATATATCGGAAAAAAATAATCACAAAACGATTTTAGATTTTGATGCAAAGATGAAGATTTAGCTCTAACTTTGAAAAAGCAGGTATTGTTCTTCCGTTGACCACCTCTATTACAAAGAATTCTCCTTAAATACTAGGCTGGCGCTGGTGCGTTTGACAAACTGGAAGGCTCATCATTCTCGGTTATTTTAACAAGACAGTTAATAAAACTAACTCTACCAAAACCATCGCAACGTTAAGTCCAGCCAAATCATACCAATTTCAATGGTCTTAGACTGGACTGTGGTCAATATAATGTGCTAGCCAAGGGTTGACGATATATTTTATACTTTCTATCTCCAGAAAAATATTTCTTGTTTCTACCATCCAAGAATTTTTCACTATGCACAATTTTTCACAGAGAGAAGATATTTATTAAATCGACGCCCGATACAGATTTTTCCAACTTCCATCGCTTGGCAGACTTTTACAAGTTTTGACAGCATTTCTCAAAGTTTGCAGCGCCTTCAGCTTGTCGAGTAGAACTGAAACTGATATTTTACTTTTTTGCAAATTTATAGGCAAGAAATAAATTTTAAAGGAAACTAATTAAAAACGTAAGTGCAAAATTTATAAAACAACATTTAAAACCAGTTTTGCTGTTCTCACCGAGGATTCATCAGCTGCGAGAGTCATTCCAATTGCATGTTAAACGGATATGTACAACGGTATGTGCAATCTACATTGCTTCTCCAATCACGCAAAAAAAGTAGGAGAATGTTGACATCAGTGAAGGAAAACATCGTAAGGAAATCTACACTTATAAATATAAGTCTGAAATCCACCTTGAGTTAGCGTGGTTATCAATGTCAAAGTCAAATAATTTACTTCAAATAGACACATAAAAGGCACTTTTAAACGAGGCGACTAGAATCAATTCTATTTTAACGTAATTTTTGATGTTCAAAAGTGCCTTTTATGTGCCTATTTGAAGTAAATGCCATGAGTTTGACTTTGAACGTCAAAATTTACAAAAAATAGAATTGATTCCAGTCGCCCCTTCCAAAAGGTAATTTTGTATCTCCATACAAAATTGCCTTTGGGGGAAGGGGCAACTGGAATGTTTTTTTTTTTTTTGAAGAATGGGCAAGAAACTCCATCATTACTCTTTGATAATGTTTTGTATACTAATTATTTCATTATACAAGGTGTAAAGACGACGCACGTAGAATAAAATTACTCTACCACAAAAGGTGAAAAGAATTTAAAATGTGATAGATACATGGTGCTCACATATTTACAAATATTTTAAAAGTAGATGATTTTCCAAAAATTTTAACAAGGTGTGTGTTACAATAGTCACTGAATGTAAAAATTAATGTCATACACAATTAAATTAACAACCAGTTTGATTTTGTCTAGACTATAGATTGTCCTATGGAGCAGGACCAGCATGTTTTCAAGCATTCTTATCTTGCTCATGCCTTCTTTGTATGCGAAGAGGCTTGCACTGCACTGCTGACACTGCAGTGGGACAGTATTTAGTTGTTATTATTAGGAAAGGGTTCTATTATGACTCAATCGTGTATCCAATGGACTCCAGACTTATGACTTCTGGTTTGCCTGTTCAGCTTTGTCCTGGGTTTCGGACTATTGTAGCTCAAATGCACTTATGTATAAAAGGGGTCGTGATATAATAATAATTATGCTTATTAATCTTAGATTCCTTAATTAGTTTTTATATTTAAAAAAAAAACAAAGAAAATTCGTTCTCAAGGACCAAGTTGCAAACAGTACGTGAGGTACCCATCCATACTTTTGCAGATTCACACATTATACTAAAAAGTAACAACCTGATAGTATAACTTTATCCCACTTCAAAAACCAAAGAGTCGTATCTATCTACAAAACATATAAAAGTGTTCTAATAAAAATTTACGACACTCCGTAAACAAACAGGATACGGTAAAATGTTAACCTTTAAACACAATTTTATACGGTTCCGACAGAATTTTTATATAAAAGGGAATGTTGAATTAGAAAAGAGATATTTCAGTTTATTCGTCAGGTAGGTTCAAGTATCAGGTTCCCAGCGTAAATATTTTATTAGTAACTATAAAATATAAATATTTTATGGTGTCGCGAAGTGGTGTTGGTACCAAAAGTGCAATAAACCCGGTGACACGTTTTCCGATATTTGACATCTATGTGAAAGGAGTCTACTATGTAGGAACTGCATAGGAATGCTCCTTGATTTTGACGCTCTCATATTGGTTGATATGAAATTTGTATTTTCCTTCATAAAATACTTATCAATGACAAGACAATGTTTGTTCTTTCTCCAGAATTAGCTTACTGACGGGTTATATGAGTTTATATAATTTTTATTTTTTATTTTACTGTATAAGTCAATTCAGTTTTATTGACATAATCTACTCAATATAAATCTTTTTTAATGAGTTGATTGCAATATATGGTTAGCTAGCGACCTCAACGATTGATCATATTATTTTTGCCTGAGCAACCGGCAGCAAGTTCGTCATGCTCCCTTAGATGTCACCGCTTGTGGTAGCGTTGGGGGTCGGCCTGCCTCCTTCCCTCAAATATAGCGAGGGGGGTAATGGTTGATCTTTGCGTTGTGCTCGTGAACGGGTGCTGCTTGTGGTGACTGGTCGTCTTGCTGACTATGGTTTTATTGTTTTCATTAGTAATAACTTGTTTATTAATTTTACATTGATGGTCCTAGTTTATCATTTGTGACTTCAAGTGATAGCTATGTGAATCGAATCCAGAGCATTGCATAAATATTTAAGCTGTCACGCCCTTTATACCTAGAGGCTTTTATTTAGGTAATATGTTTTTGTTTACATTTTTCATTGTAATTTATTATTTGTTTGCTTGAGTACGTATAGTTTTTACTGTATTTGTTGGTATATTGGCGTGGCTAGCTGACATAATATGGCAAATAATTTAATTTAATATTCTGTGTCTTGTAATGTTATTTACTTTGTATACCTAGTATACAAAGTAAATAACACTACAAGACGTATACCTAGATTGTATACCTAGTATTGCATACAATCAAGTATTTTCTAACTGAACAGACAGCTGTGCTCGTGGGGTATTTGTTGCGCCACTTCTTCTCTCCAGCGAAAGCACTAGAAAGTGGTAAAGGGCGGGCGTTTTGGGGGATTATCTATTGTAATTTAAACTTTTAATTTGATTTATCAATTGCATCTTAAAACTACATTTTAGAAACACATTGATATTTTCGATTGCTTAGGGTACGTGCAAGAATGCACTACTTTAATATACTCCAAACTCAAAACCTCTACTTTAATTTACGCATGAAACTATTTTTAGGTTCCCACTTAAAATCATTTATGTCTGAGCAAATGCACATGGCATAGTTATTAATGTGACATTACTTATACGTAGAATACTGATATTCAGCTGTATCCAGTTAGACCGGGACCCGAACCTAATATAGTTGGGTAAAGGCTAGACATATGATGACGACATTAATACTCAGAGCATAGATAGAGTAGCACCGACATGACAAGGAAAACCTGTAGTATTAGACGGGACGCTGTAAAAATATTTGACATCACTATACCATTACTAACAGCATGTCGTCCCCACATTGCTAACACAAGTGCATGTACAACTGCCCTAAAGCGTAACCCGTGAGTCACGCCGGCCACTCTTCACGCTGCTTTATCGCCGAGGGTGGGCAGACTCGGCGCTATTACCATAAATACTGACACACTATCTCGATTTTATGTAGCAGGGGATTAGTCATGATAAATGATGGCGGATGAGACTAGTCTATTATGGTGTTTTGTGGAGCCTGCTGCTAGTTTAGTAACCCACTAATTATTTAACTTTAGGGTCCAGACGCCAGCACATCAAGCTACTATAATCTGTCAAGTTTCTTTAATAGATTTTCAACTTTAGCACTAAAGAATAAGGTTTAAGGTTGATTGGGAAAATTTGACAGTTTCGGGTAGCTTGATGTGCATCTGGCAGCTGTACATTTACTTACGTTTATTGTCGTTGGATCCCACTTTTGAATCCCATTTTTTAGGTATTAACGATGGATCCCGTTTGCTATTTCCGTTGAATCCCATATTATAACAACATGTGTACATTTCAGAAGAAAAGTGATTTACCTTTATCAAACAATAATAATAGATTATTTTTATTGGGGTACCCGGAACCGAACTAGTTAGATTAGGGTAATTATTAAAAAAAAAAACAATGTTAGGTTAGGTTAGGTTAAAACTGTGACCCCTACGCACGAGCCGAGCGAGCGAAGCGAGCGGTGCCGCGGCAGCGGCCGGCGAGTGCCAGAAACGACTAGATTATATAGAAAATGAGTTGTTTGTGAAATAAATAGTATACGAAACGTTGGTTGTAAACTAATTTGTCAATGGAGTTTTGGTGAAACATTAGTGAACCCCTCATTTTAATATAAACAATTTTGTTGTTGAAAGTACCCGCATTCAGATTTTTTTAAGCATTCGGGATCCAACGGAAATACTTTTCGGGATTCAACGACAATAAAACGTAATTATCTTGCATTTTTTAAATTCGGGATCCAACGGAAATACATAATAATGTTTTGCGGGATCCAACGCCAAAAATATTAAAATGGGATTCAAAAACGGGATCCAACGGAAATAAATCTTGACTTATTTATACTTTAGTAAATCACTTAGTTTTGTTTTAAAATCAAATTTAAAAAATCTAGAATTTTATGCTTATTGGTTATTACATAAAACATTTCTAGGATTTATTTTATTTCATAAGTTCATTATTTTTTAATGAAATTATATTTCTTCGATAAGTGTACTCGTTTACTGTAGCATATGGAAACAGTGTGTTTGTCACGCCTGCCTCAGTTTCAAGTAACAACACTAACTACCTTGGCACTAATTACACTCATTTCGCCACCTCGGTAATTTTACGCACGTAAAATTCCATTCCTACGTACCTTCTTCCGTAACCTACTTTACTTAAAGAAAGTACGACACCAAACTCGTTAGTGAAGGAACAAATTTGCCAACAAGACGAAGAAAGTTGAACGCGATGCGACGCTATAACTCAGAGAGAGATGATATAAATCATCGCACGAGTTTCGGCAGCTATTTATTGAGTGTTCGGATTTTTGATGGAGTAAGGAAAATGTGCTGATAGAGGAGGTTTTGAGGCTGATCATAAAACTAAAAAAGCTGTTTATTCAGCAAGCATAGGCTCAGAAAAAAATAAAAAATAAATTAAAAAAATCAGATATCAAGAATCCATAGGTAGGTTCATTATAAATATATAGCAATATTACATAAACGAAAATAAAAATAAAACCCGTCACAAAATTCAACTTAATTATTTCAAAAGGTTTCAGTACTCAAACTAACACACTCGACTCACTAAGTGTAAATTAAACAACACAAGGAAACGAATCATCCAAAACGGAACAAGAAATTAATTACAACAAACTGTCATGGCACCGCACAACATTCTAAGCTGAAATCTCAGAAATATAAACGGAAAATTGTTTTTCACCGTAAAAGCGCTCTTGAAAACTACAATTGTATGTTCCACGTCCTGAACTGCACGATTTAGTTAAATTGTTTCAGCTAACATTACATTACGAATATAAAATTGTGTTATACTCGTACGAATTTCATTTGCAAGTACGAATGTAAAGAAATTGAATGAGTCTGCAAAGTGCTGCTTGAATTCATGACAACCTAGTACTTATTAAATGTAATTTAGTAAAAAGTGGGGGTCTTGAGAATCTCTTGAACGGTTTAATGACTGTAATATCTTTCAATGTCAAAACGTGTTGGGTTATTTTCATTAGTTTCTTAGAATGCAACAGAAGGAAGGTGAGGGAGGACGAAAGGCCTAAAGTATTTGCCTACTACTGAAAATTTCTAGACGACCTAATTATAAATTCGAAAAATCAACATTGCTTAGTGAAAAAATCTAAATCTGCTGAATGCCGCCTTTTGGAACCATTCATTACTAAAAGGCGGTATTTTTATACCCTTAGATCAAGGGGTACCGTATTACCCAGTAACTGGGTGGTGGAGGACTGATAGGCTTTTAAAATACGGGTATTTTACAGCTGCATTCGGTTAGACTGGAAGCCGACCATAACATAGTTGGGATAAGGCTAGGCAGATGATGCTGATGACACCCTTAGACCATCGTCAGTATCTTGGGGAAATAACTACGTGATCACCCAGTAGCGCAAAAAGAATAACTACAATTTCAAAATTCAAATCACTTAAAGGTGAAGATTCCAAACCCACGAAAAAAAAAATGTTATTGCCACCAGTAGTTAATGAATCATAATAAAATACTCATTGAAAACTCAGGAACTGCTATTAAAAATATACAAAACAGATGCCAGCCAGCAACATCAAATTGAAAAGAAAAATTTAAAGAAATAAGGTGCAAAAATAGCTCTCGACTGTAGTATTTGTCGATGGAATCGAACAATCCGCTCGTTGCAGTACCGTCGGCAATCTGATCAGCGACTCGATAACGAAATAACACTGTATATACAAGTGTGCCGTGCGCGGAGCCGAGACGAGAAATTGATACTACTTTCGAGAATTACGAGGACTAAACGTAGAATACTATGATAATTTTAGTCTTTTCGTAGGTATCTATTCCTAAATATACACACCTGAAGGGCAACAATGGTAGTTAGCGACTACTTAAGGTGTCAAAGAATAGGTAGGTAGCAAAACAACGTTTTTCTGTCAACCAAAGATTACACACTGTAATCACAACTGCCTATTTATTTTCGTTCATTCTTTAAAACCATTGCCAGGGTGTAATCATGATGTGAACGACATTACCCCAGGAGACAATGATTTTAGGAACTAAATATCAACTATGGTTTTTCTATAGTAACAATTTCCTAATAACATACAAAATCTGTATATTTAAATATTACAAAAGCTAATTATTTTGTTGCCACTACACCAACTCTTCGTGGAGTAAGCGATACAATATTTAAATATTTTCACTGTCAAGAAACACCGCCTCACAATGCGAGCCCATTTAAGAAAGGCTTAATTTAAAGCAGTACTTAGATGTTGAGTGCTATTTTGTTATAAATAATGCTTATACTAGATGATGGAAAAACAGAACACAGTTTAATAATGAATGTTTCAATTTAAGTCTTTTGGTACGGAGTAGAAAATCATTTCGTTAGATAGGGCTACTCAAATGTGTTGTAACACACAGTTGTGTGTTATACGATAGTGGAAACGTAACCGAAGATCCATCCTTTTTCAAGAATTAGTAAATAGAGAAACTATAATTATATACAAAGTTATACTACTTACTTGCTTACACCTATAGAGGTATGGTAAACAGGGTGTAAAGTTCACTCATGCTCTATAGAAAAGGGAGGATCCTCCGACCAGACGGGTGTCGTGTCGTGTCAGGCGGGCAACTGCCCAACGATTGATGTCAAGACGTTGTATATTATAATTATGCTAGATGCGCGGAAAACTCTGCTTGCGCGATGCAGGATTTTGCGTGACGTCAGTATGACACGTAGGTCGCATGTGGCGTTGTAGATACCGCTATGCACACCTTCAGAAATTACGAACGTGACACTAAAGTTTTCACTCTCACTATCTCAACAGTTTAGATACCTAACGAGTTACACTTATATAACCACACGACACAACATAAACTATGCGCCGCGAAACACCAATTAAGAGCAACAACAGAACTGTTGCATTATTTAGTAGTGTTAGCTACTTAGCCCAGGGTTGCCCGGGCATTGGGCATTGGCATCCCAATCGTGGAGGTTACATTTTTTTTATCACTTCATCTCGATTAAATATTAAGTGGAAGGCGTAAAAACCGCGCGTTGGTAACCTGCCTATAGGGTGTAGGTACACTGAGAGATAAAATAGAAAACTTAAAATCTTAGTTTTCTTAGTGCATATTATTTCGTTGCTAAAGCACATAATAATGCTTTGAACATAAAAAAAAAACAATATGATTTGTTTACAATGACAATATTTTAGTAGTACCTAATTATTTTTCTGTGAAAAGGCTAGCAGTTACTAGGGTTGACGTGCGGCTAACTATTGTTAAATGTTGCAGCACACATAGCATGGCTAACGCATATACGGAAAAAATTAAAGACAATATGATAGATTGAGAAAGTTTTCAACGCGCAATATTGAAGAAATGTCACTTGAGAGAAATGTCACTATGTCACTTTTGAGAGATAAAGGTGGTCGTGCTAAGCATGCAGCAGCATGCAACAACTTGCACACGCAAGTTCTTTATAACGATAACACATTCACAATTCCTATACTATCAACATTTTTTGTCATACCTATGGAAAAAAGTACAACAGCAAAAGTAACAATACATTTCACGAATACCTAGTGTATCCCCCATACCAATACAGGCTATTAGAAGGCGTGAAGGTATCGGGGGTAGGCAGTAAAGCAAGTTTACGAGTGGCGTGCACAATGAGAGCCCCTATGAATTCGCAACGTATCGGCCTGCAACAATTTCGATACGCTTACATTTTTAAATAATCTTCCTTTGTTAATAGGTCTGTATGAAATGTATTTTACTGACGAGAATGGTAGGTTTTATACTGATGTGATTTTAGATGAGGTTCGATGGAGTGTTCTAAAAAGTAACATGATAATTATAATACCTACGTATATACCAGCCACCAGTGTGCTTGCATTTTGGCTTATTGTTTCCATTTGCTCCATTTTGAACGATATTACTAATTCGATCATTGGCCCATTGTGATTTGATTGAATTTTATGAGTACTTAGTGACTTAATATGTGACTTACTACCAAAAAAAAATACCTAAAAAAAAGACGGGTTGCACTCCGGGAGTGCCGGCAGAAGTGAAAACTTGAATATTAACGTTGAAATAAATCAATTATTAATCGAATTAATATAACTAAGTTGTTTTCACTATTTCTGCGTCACTTTTTTCATTAATCGATGCACTTTGTTCAATTTCTATTTTTTGAAACACTTTATATACACGAATTTTACGAATACACAGCAGTGTGGCTACTACACAGACGGTCGAGCCATCAGCTGTCCATCCACGTCCGAGTCCGCGTCCGCGTCCACCATCACCATCACATCACATCACATCACATCACTATCGCCATCGCCACCGCCATCGCATCACCATCACCATCACCATCGCCATCACCATCGCCATCACCATCGCCATCACCATCCATCCATCCATCCATCCATTATCGTGTCTCACTTGGTTCACTTCGGTTGGCGCCGCCGTAGAAAGAGATGGGAGGGGGGGGGGGAATCTCTCCTGACGGTCACGTGTCCTGACGCGATGCCCTGACGCGAGTTTAACATTTTTTACCCATTACAAAAAGTGTTCATCGCCGCTAAAGAAGTTTTCACTTCAAAAATAAAGACAATATATCTCAGATTTTTTTAGGGCTGCGGTAAAGTTCCCTTCATCTAGTACCAGAGTCCTAGGTTAGACACTCTTGCTGGTCCAAAGCCAAAGCGTTTTCTTATAATTTTAATCATATTTCATTTTAATCAATTGACTTTAAAAAAAAATTGATTTTCTATTGTTACGTCGCCAACGGGCGACGCGCGGTCCTTGACGTGTTACTAGATAGCATTGGTTCTAAAAAGTAACATGATAATTATAATACCTACGTAGATACCTGAATCGGAATAATGGATGTATTTTTTCATGTTTATAGGAAAATATTTATTAAAATGTCATCTTCAACTTTGATTTACTTTAAGAAACATGATTAAAATTATAAGAAAACGCTTTGGCTTTGGACCAGCAAAAGTATCTAACCTAGGACTCTGGTACTAGACGAAGGGGAACTGACAATTTTTACTGGAGCTCTCAAAAAATCTGAGATATATTGTCTTAATTTATTTTTTAGGTATTTTTTGGCAGTTAGTCACATAGAATAGAATACTCTTTATTATGTACACCATATAAATTACAGACAGAATAAATAAAGAAACTTTACAATGGGTGATACAATGGGCGGTCTTATCGCTAAGAGCGATCTTTTAAAGACAACAAACAACAACAACAACATATTAAGTCATTAAGTACTCATAAAATTCAATCAAATTACTATGGGCCACTGATTGAACTAGTAAAATCGTCCAAAATGGAGCAAATGGAAACATTAAGCCAAAATGCAAGCACACTGGCGACAGCTGCGATCGATTACAAAGCAGACGAAGATAAACTAGTTGCAATAAATGGCGCAACTGCTAGATAACTTATTTCTGGTTCAAATTAAATTGAACCACTTCTTGAAGCAGTAATAGAGCTCCTTGTGAACGGACTCATCTGGGGAATTATTTCCACCATAATTAATATAATATGAAAGAGGTAGTTACATACTTATACAGTTGGAGTCAGGGAAATTAATTGTAAGGCAAATTTACTACCAAACTAAATTGTCCATATATATTTTTTAATAACGTTTATTGCACGGTAACTCAGAGAACAGTGACATGACAGTTTTTAACAAAGACAATCTTAAGAATATGTAAACTATATGAAGTAATTAATGTTTACTATTCCAACAACAATAATTACAATCGAGGAGAGTTAAGTTCTAACTGTAATGTAGACCTGCCTGTGTTTCAGGCCATCAATTTACATCAAACATTAAAAAAGAAGACAACAATAAAATAATATTTTCGAAGCTAAATTGAGAAGATAATATTGTAATTCGCAATTATAAAATTGTACACATTACAACTATTATTCTGTAATAGTTGTATGAAATAGCTATGCAAATTATACATAGTAACGTCACTTACGTCATTTTGCTTTAGGTACAATTAATCTCCTCGGCATTTTTACTGACGATATAAGGTCAAAAAACAACTAATTAGGCTTAGGTGGCGGTAACTACTTAACATCAGGTGGGACGTTCGTGTTAACACGTTTGCCAAACCTATCACATAAAAAGAAACTTTAGCAATTCTGCTAAACGATGCGCGAAATTTCGGGCTCTAATCCCCAATACATGTGGAGATCTGTTCAGTATAAGGTTTTAAGCCACTTACTGGTGGCTTCAAGAGCACATTGACAAACACACAAGAACTGTGGTGTAAACACACTGTAACGGCCACGAGACGTCACTCCTGCCACTACGCTCTATTGACACGCTGGCGTGCCGCCAAATACTTTGAAATCCTGTAGCAGCTGCTCTGCTTAAATGTAAACCTTACTGCATGGGAATAAGGGAAGTATGATGTACACTGATAAGGTTGTTCGTGCGGTCAGCATGACCAATTTATTTTTGCAGTTCACTCCATCCGATTTTCAACTGTGTGTCTAAGCATTATAGTTGAGTATTATAAACCAAAACTAGATAGCATTGGTTATATCTGGATGATAGTAACGGTAACGGGAAAAGGCTTAAGGGTCGTCTGGGGTGAGATGTTCAGTTTTTTTACACGTTACATGCAAAAATTAAGCGATACTTTAAGAAAGGCATCTGGTTTTATTGTAGTCCTATTCCGAAGCAATAAGGTTGAGAATCGGTTGTTAAAAATGAGATGTTGAATAACCATAGTCATGAATTCTGTTATAGTGGACGTTCCAAATGGCTGATAATAATTTTGTGCTCAAATAGCAATCCGTCTGGAATGAAGTCCGGCGACCTCGGATGACCTCTGTTGACCAATAAGGCAGATATTATTGGACTTGAGATAGAAGTTATAAATAGAAACTTGAATAACAAATACCGGACGATGTTTCATCTTCGTATTACAAACAGAACAGATTCCAAGAAAATTACTCTAGTACCGGCTTTGTTAATACATCCGGGAATACCTACAATTATATCTATAAAAATAATGATATGTTATTTGTTGATAAACACGCAATTTGATGATAATATTGAACACGAATTATTGACTATACTTCCTGACTGCGATTTTGCTATCACTTTCAGATTTCCTCACGATTTTTTCCTCTACCTTAAGACCTACATCTTAAATTAAGTTCAATATGCTAATTAAAAACCCATAATATTACCCATGTTTAGAACAGTTGACACATTCGAAAACAAACAAGTGACAACAAGCGATTGTATTATTTTGTTTCAAAACAAAAGCAAGTGCAAGACAAAGACGAATCACTGAGCGACGTCGTGACGTCACGGATAGCTCTATTACTGGACAAACAGTCGCCGACGTAATCGATTTAGTTGCGCTGCGCTCGCGCTGGATAAATTGATTTCAGTTCTACCATGCGACAAGTTATAAGCTATAGCGATTGAATTTATCAGGACTTAGGGTGTGTTATCACCAAGGACGAGCGAGGATGCGTTGCGAGGAATGTGTACAATACCCACTTATAGGATACTTTCATTTTCCTAGCCTTGCACAGTGCAGCTCTGGTGGAAAAGAGCTCCGCTTCCGTTAGTGAGGTCTTGTACAGTCAACAAAAGAGTAAATAAGTATGCAGGATCGTCGGATATAGTTGAAGCCGATGGATGTTTTCGACTGAAATTTAATGTGATAACTGAGCTGTTTGTTTTCTATTAATAAAATTAAATTTTATTCGAGAACATCCATCAGTTTCTTACTAAACTTCAACTATACAGGGTGAAATTGAACACATGCAACAAATTGAAATGGGAGATTGTACTCATCATTATGAACTACTTTTACTATGGGACCGAACCTGAAATCGCGAAAAAAAAATCAGCTGTTCCCTACATTTATGTTCGCATAATTCGTCAAAATGTAGGGAGCAGCTGATTTTTTTTTCGCGATTTCAGGTTTGGTTCCATAGTAAAAGTTGTTCATAATGATGAGTACAATCTCCCATTTCGATTTGTCGCATGTGTTCAATTTCATCCTGTATACAATGGTCCTGCATATTTATCTTTTTTGTTGACTGTACATACGAAACAAGCGACTAAGTTGGATGATGGTATGGTAGCTATGGATGTTATTGAATATTTTATTTTTATTCGAACATTTCAAAATTCGCGAGGTAGGGTACCTACATCTGCAGAGAAATATTTCTTTTAACAATGCCTGCCGATTCTAAAGCAGGAAACTCATTTTGGTTCAATTGATTTAAAAATGCTACTCGTTTTTTTTCCTTAATACTAGATAAACAGCTGAAAATGCATCCTGTCAACTGTGGGAAAATCAAAATTTGATTTATAATGATAAATGATTTATTTCTGTAAGTAGGTTTGTACAAACACTTTTACACGTCAATCATATTTTTTAAAGCTAGATGAGGTCGGCGTTTCCTATCTGACCACTCTGAGAAGAAAGGCCGAAACAACAAAATCTTGGTCAGATAATGTGAAGACCATGTAGATTGGTGTCTCAAATGGTCTTAATACCAATAGAAAAAGTAATTGTGTCTCATTAGTCAAAGTTGAGCTCTTATAAAGTTTTCAGTTCTAAAACTCTAAAGAAAAACAGCTTTATTAACATTCATGTTATTGTGTTTAAGATTTTTTTTTTTGTGACTACCGGTTCCACAAACACCCGCTATAAGCCACTATCTTATACCACACCTTTCTCTCGCTAAAGTCGTCGCGACGCGTTCAAGCGAAGACAGCTATCGCTCGCCGTGCAGCGAGAATTAATCTACTCGAATACAGGGCTGAATTCTTACCTGCGATACTGGACAACGTCTTCCCATACATATCCGGGCCATGTGTGAAAATAGAACAAACCTCGAGAATGGATGTTGGAGAGACGATGATCTTCGGTGCATCGAATCTCCGCCGAAGTGATTGTTATGCGTCTGCGTTTTGACGTGTTTTTTGTGAAGGTGCTCATAGTTTTAGAGGAAGATGTAGACTGCGTTAAAGCCGTCTTCAAAATATAAGACTTCAGGAACAGCAAAATCTCCGATGGACGGCAACGGTGCATTTCAACCTCAAAGCCATTGAAGCAAGAACGAATGCTTAATCCAAATTAAACATCTTGTTAAATAATAAAATTAATTTATTTTATTAAGCTATTGCATAGCTTTTATCGCGGGCTTTGAGCGCGGCGACCGAATCAAGAAATTCCGTAACGAAAATAAACCTAACTCCCCCCACTCCGACCGGCACAGCGGTGCGGCGTTGAAAGCCGGGCATCGTCTAACGTCGTTTCAGTTCGGCAGACTTCGGCACCGCGTGTAGACTGTACATAAATATTATAATTGCATAAGTTGATAAAAAATGCTATGCAATAGCTTTACCGCGGCAGTCCCCGAGCGCCACACGTATTTTTTTATTTAGAAGGTACACCAACGTCTTAATCACTAGAAACGTTAACATAATAAAAAATAACATATGCATTGAGTTATGGTGAATTGGTCTTTACTTGCATAAATAGCACATACATAAAAAAATAAGTTCCTAGGTTTCAAATAAAACTCAGGACAAAATCCTAAATAAGGTAAACAAACAAAATGGAACCTAATCTAATCCGTTTACATCGAGCTCTCGTTCAGTAATCCTGGTGCGAACTCCTGCTGCCTTGATACCTGAGGATGTAAAGCCTCTAATGACAGATATATCTAATGTTAAGCGGATTACGGTATCGTGGCCAGGATTAGTTCCGTGCCATCTGCTACAATGCTCACAGCATTGCAGGTAAGGAGAAATAGTGCAATGAATTATGTATCCTGTTATGATAGTTGTAAAGGTAATCTATATAAATAAAAACAAAAGGCCTGACTGACTGACTGACTGACTGACTGACTGACTGACTGACTGACTGACTCATCAACGCCCAGCCCAAACCCATGGACCTAGAAAGCTGAAATTTTACACAATGGTTCCCTTTATAATGTAGACAAGGAATAAGGAAGGATTTTTCGAAATTCAACCCCTAAGGGAGTTAAATAGGGGATGAAAGTTTGTATGAAAGTCCGTCAGTTTTAAAGTTAGGATCTTCAAATTTTGTGTTTAGGCTGACGATTGAAAATTAATTTATACGTGTCTCAGCGTTTTTGATGATTCCACCCCCAAAGGGTTAAAAAGGGGGATGAAGTTTTGTATGAAAGTCCGCCAGTTTAAAAGTTAGGATCTTCAAATTTTGTATTTAGGCTAACGATTGAAAATTAATTTATACGTGTCTCAGCGTTTTTGATAATTTTACCCCTAAAGGGGCATGAACGACCTAACTGAGATATCAACGCACAGCCTAAACCGCTGGTCCTAGGGACATGAATTTTGGAGGGTGTGTTCTTTGTAAAGAGTAAGTATCCAGTAAGAAGGGGTTTTGGGAAATTCAGCCTTTAAGAGGGTGAAAAGGGGGGATTTTGTTTGTATGAAAAATCTTATTCCTTGAGTTAATAACCTTGAAACTTGGCACGAATACTTACCTAAGGAAATTATGAAGTTTGGCATTTTTTGTTTTTCTAATCTACCCCCTAAAGAGGTATTGGGGGGTGTCAAAATTTGTATGGAAGAATTTTAACGCGCTGTCCTATTAACTCAAAACTCAGTATTTATACTAAGGACTAAAAATAAAGAATAACGTGTATCAGGGTTTTTCGAAAATCTACCCTTAACTGTGTGAAAAGGGGTTATTAATTTTACAGGGGAGGATTTCACTGCGGGGCTTGATTAGTTCGAAAATTGGAATATATAATCTTTGAGTCAAGTTATGAACACATCTTAAACGATTTTTCATAATTTTACCCATGTAGGGGTGCAAAGCGGGATAACAGTTTATATGAAAAATCTTAATAATTTGGTTAATAAACTTGAAACTTGGCACGAATATTTATCTAAGTAAATTATGAAGGTTGGCAGTTTTTGTTTTCACAAGCTACCCCCTAAAGGAGGATTGAGGCGGGGTGTGTCAAAATTTGTATGGAAGAATTTTAACGCGCTGTCCTATTACCTCGAAACTCGGTATTTATACTTAAGACTAAAACTAAAGAATAACGTCTATCAGGGTTTTCCGAAAATCTACCCCTAACGGGGTGAAAAGGGGTAGTTAATTATACAGGTGAGGATTTTAATGCGTGGCTTGATTAACTCAACAATTCGTATAAATAATCTTTAGAGTCAAGTTATGAACACATCCCAAACAATTATTTGAAATTCCACCCCTATGGGGGTGAAAAGCGGGAGTACAGTGTATATGAAAAATCTTACTCATTTGATTAATAAACATGAAACTTGGCACGAATACTTAAGTAAATTATAAATTATGAAGTTTGGCATTTTTTGGTTTTCTAAACTACCCCCTAGAGGGGGATTGGGGGCGTCAAAATTTGTATAGAAGAATTTTAACGCGAAGTCCGATTAACTCGAAACTCGGTATTTATACTTAAGGCCATAAATAAAGAATAACGTGTATCAGGGTTTTTCGAAGGTCTACCCTTAACGGGGAGAAAAGCGGTAGTTAATTTTACAGGGTAGGATTTTACTGTGTGGTTTGATTAACTCGAAAATTGCCGATATAGGTCACACGGCTGCCAAGCTAAAATGGAACTGGGCTGGTCACATCTGTCGCATGCCGGAGGAGCTATGGGCTAAAATAACCACACAATGGGCCCAAACAGCAGCAAACGGCAACGCGGCAGGCCGAGAATGAGATGGCGGGACGAACTCGACTCTTTCGACAAAGATTGGCGTGTAACAGCACTGGATAGGGATAAGTGGAAGAAGGGAAGGGAGGCCTTTGCCCTGCAGTGGGACAGAAATGGCTGATAATAATAATAAAATCTTTGAGTCAAGTAATGAATTCCACCCCTGTGGGGGTGAAAAGCGGGGATACATTTTATATGAAAAATCTTATTTATTTGGTTAATAAACATGAAACTTGGCAATATTTGGGTCAGTAAATAATAACAATTGTCAGTTTTAGTTAAAAAAAAACCCCTTACAGAGGATTTTGGGGGTGACAAAGTTGATAGGTTAGAAAAATATGTAACTCGCTATCGGATTAACTCGAAACTAGGTACTACCAAAACAAAAAATAAAACAAGTACTTATCTGTTTTAGGGTTTTTCAAAAATCGACTCCTACCAAGGTGGAAAAGGGCAAGTAAAGTTTAAGGGGTGGATATTACTGTTTGCTTCAATTAACTCGAAAATGGGTATGGGCCTTTGAGTCAAGTTATGATCACGAACGATTTTTCAAAATTGGGGCTACAGTTTATTTGAAAAATCTGATTCCTTTGATCTATAAAAATTGGCCCGAATACTTATTTATCTAAATAAATGATAAAGATCATACCTACATACATTTTCGAAATTTTTAGAGGTAAGTACGAATTTCACGCGGACGAAGTCGCGGGCAGAAGCTAGTTATAAATAAATAAATGTAGGTGATGGTCACTAATATTGTTTGTTTTTATGTATGATGAATATTTATTCATAAACTAGCTTCTGCCCGCGACTTCGTCCGCGTGAAATTCGTACTTACCTCTAAAAATTTCGAAAATGTATGTAGGTATGATCTTTATCATTTATTTAGATAAATAAGTATTCGGGCCAATTTTTATAGATCAAAGGAATCAGATTTTTCAAATAAACTGTAGCCCCAATTTTGAAAAATCGTTCGTGATCATAACTTGACTCAAAGGCCCATACCCATTTTCGAGTTAATTGAAGCAAACAGTAATATCCACCCCTTAAACTTTACTTGCCCTTTTCCACCTTGGTAGGAGTCGATTTTTGAAAAACCCTAAAACAGATAAGTACTTGTTTTATTTTTTGTTTTGGTAGTACCTAGTTTCGAGTTAATCCGATAGCGAGTTACATATTTTTCTAACCTATCAACTTTGTCACCCCCAAAATCCTCTGTAAGGGGTTTTTTTTTAACTAAAACTGACAATTGTTATTATTTACTGACCCAAATATTGCCAAGTTTCATGTTTATTAACCAAATAAATAAGATTTTTCATATAAAATGTATCCCCGCTTTTCACCCCCACAGGGGTGGAATTCATTACTTGACTCAAAGATTTTATTATTATTATCAGCCATTTCTGTCCCACTGCAGGGCAAAGGCCTCCCTTCCCTTCTTCCACTTATCCCTATCCAGTGCTGTTACACGCCAATCTTTGTCGAAAGAGTCGAGTTCGTCCCGCCATCTCATTCTCGGCCTGCCGCGTTGCCGTTTGCTGCTGTTTGGGCCCATTGTGTGGTTATTTTAGCCCATAGCTCCTCCGGCATGCGACAGATGTGACCAGCCCAGTTCCATTTTAGCTTGGCAGCCGTGTGACCTATATCGGCAATTTTCGAGTTAATCAAACCACACAGTAAAATCCTACCCTGTAAAATTAACTACCGCTTTTCTCCCCGTTAAGGGTAGACCTTCGAAAAACCCTGATACACGTTATTCTTTATTTATGGCCTTAAGTATAAATACCGAGTTTCGAGTTAATCGGACTTCGCGTTAAAATTCTTCTATACAAATTTTGACGCCCCCAATCCCCCTCTAGGGGGTAGTTTAGAAAACCAAAAAATGCCAAACTTCATAATTTATAATTTACTTAAGTATTCGTGCCAAGTTTCATGTTTATTAATCAAATGAGTAAGATTTTTCATATACACTGTACTCCCGCTTTTCACCCCCATAGGGGTGGAATTTCAAATAATTGTTTGGGATGTGTTCATAACTTGACTCTAAAGATTATTTATACGAATTGTTGAGTTAATCAAGCCACGCATTAAAATCCTCACCTGTATAATTAACTACCCCTTTTCACCCCGTTAGGGGTAGATTTTCGGAAAACCCTGATAGACGTTATTCTTTAGTTTTAGTCTTAAGTATAAATACCGAGTTTCGAGGTAATAGGACAGCGCGTTAAAATTCTTCCATACAAATTTTGACACACCCCGCCTCAATCCTCCTTTAGGGGGTAGCTTGTGAAAACAAAAACTGCCAACCTTCATAATTTACTTAGATAAATATTCGTGCCAAGTTTCAAGTTTATTAACCAAATTATTAAGATTTTTCATATAAACTGTTATCCCGCTTTGCACCCCTACATGGGTAAAATTATGAAAAATCGTTTAAGATGTGTTCATAACTTGACTCAAAGATTATATATGCCAATTTTCGAACTAATCAAGCCCCGCAGTGAAATCCTCCCCTGTAAAATTAATAACCCCTTTTCACACAGTTAAGGGTAGATTTTCGAAAAACCCTGATACACGTTATTCTTTATTTTTAGTCCTTAGTATAAATACTGAGTTTTGAGTTAATAGGACAGCGCGTTAAAATTCTTCCATACAAATTTTGACACCCCCCAATACCTCTTTAGGGGGTAGATTAGAAAAACAAAAAATGCCAAACTTCATAATTTCCTTAGGTAAGTATTCGTGCCAAGTTTCAAGGTTATTAACTCAAGGAATAAGATTTTTCATACAAACAAAATCCCCCCTTTTCACCCTCTTAAAGGCTGAATTTCCCAAAACCCCTTCTTACTGGATACTTACTCTTTACAAAGAACACACCCTCCAAAATTCATGTCCCTAGGACCAGCGGTTTAGGCTGTGCGTTGATATCTCAGTTAGGTCGTTCATGCCCCTTTAGGGGTAAAATTATCAAAAACGCTGAGACACGTATAAATTAATTTTCAATCGTTAGCCTAAATACAAAATTTGAAGATCCTAACTTTTAAACTGGCGGACTTTCATACAAAACTTCATCCCCCTTTTTAACCCTTTGGGGGTGGAATCATCAAAAACGCTGAGACACGTATAAATTAATTTTCAATCGTCAGCCTAAACACAAAATTTGAAGATCCTAACTTTAAAACTGACGGACTTTCATACAAACTTTCATCCCCTATTTAACTCCCTTAGGGGTTGAATTTCGAAAAATCCTTCCTTATTCCTTGTCTACATTATAAAGGGAACCATTGTGTAAAATTTCAGCTTTCTAGGTCCATGGGTTTGGGCTGGGCGTTGATGAGTCAGTCAGTCAGTCAGTCAGTCAGTCAGTCAGTCAGTCAGTCAGGCCTTTTGTTTTTATTTATATAGATAATTTTGTAACTAAATACAAATACTATGTACTATTACTGTGTACTGTTTACTATGTTCGCAGAAGCGCACACTGATCGGTTTCATGCTCTTATAAGGAAGCAGTGTGCGTCGCTGCTGAGTCGTGTCAGGTCCAGTAGCAACAGTATTATAAGTGTGTTCGCGGACAGGTGGGACTCTCCACTGCTGCGCCACTGGATACATTTGCATACGGCACTTTGAGCAGTGGACAGTTCCTCCCGGTCCTAATGTGTGTGATGTGTCCTTAACTGTTTGTAACTGCTTTTATTTTGTGTGCGTTGTTTTTGTTTTGTTTGTTTTATTTATGATGTGAATTACTTGTTTTTAAAATGTGTGTGTTGTGTAATATGGACGTTGTCTGAAATAAATGTCATTATTATTATTAAATAATTTAGTACAATGACGAGCAGGGTGTCCAGTGGCAGATTTCAAAGTTTGAACAAACGTAATTTCTGAACGCAACACGTTAGAGGAACGCGGGGGGCTTCGTTGAAAGCGTAAGCTCTGTGGATTTTTTTGCAGTCATATAGCGGTGGTGTGGAGTGCACCGCACTTTTTCCGTCAAGGCGTACATTTCAAGTAGATTTTCGCTTACTGAAACACGATGTCGTAATCGTTACGTTATTCGTCGATTACGTGATGGACCATCTAACAACCTTATTCAGTTTACAGGATCAACATTAAACATTCCCAGACCAGGATCTACGAGTATACCAGCGGTAGAGCCACGGACGAAAATGTTGAACGTGTTATGTTTACTGTGAAAATCCCCGATTATCACTTCGTGCACGTTCATTGATATTGGGAATTACGAAATCAACCTTACAGGTTATGCGAAAAAAACTCAAGCTCCAGCCGTATAAAATTCAAATCGTTCAAGATTTACTCGATTCAATCGCTCTGTAAACGCGTTTTTGAAAACATGCGTGCTAGACTTAGTATAGACTAGGCAATACCGTGACACGTTGCGTTGTCGTGACGTGGATTTTTACGTTGCTCGACACCGATTTCCACGTCACGGTGCTGTGCCGTAACACGTTACGTCGTCGTAACATGTTTATGTGTTTGAGTCCTAAGTCGTCGTGTTATCCCATGTAAAGACATAACTTATTCAAAGCCTATTAATAGTGCAAATAAGAGCAATTAAATAGTTGAAACAGAAATATCTGTCATGTTCTTACAAAACCTATGAATGAAAAAATTAAGAACATCGAAGCAAGAATAATGATTAATATTGGTGCTCTTTGAGTGTGAAAAGCCAATAGTCTAATTAACAACTAAAACGTTATTTAACACACCATAAATAACACTAATTAATCAACACATAACCCCATTCCTACACCAAACTTAAAACTAAATCTCCAAAGTTTTCAACACTTACAATAACAAGTTTCCAACGCAATCCACGTCAACATATTTAACTAACAAAGCACGACGAAGTAAATATATTTCGGATTTAATCTGTATTAAGTGATCCGCTGCGAGATGATAACAACGTAACGTCAAGATGCTTCTGTTGACTAAAGATTATTATCTGCATCCCTTTCTAACTCGAAGAGTAAGATAGAGAGGACCAGCCAATCAGGTGATTGAATTGTATCGCACGCACAATAGAATGGAAATTAGATTTAGTGAATCACATTGTTCGTCTGCTGATGTAGGGAGGGGACGGAGTATCGATAATTTCAGAGCAAAAAATGGCTCGTATCTATATTATGTGCACGAGTTTTGTACGGACGAACAATTGTAATGTAATGGTCGACATGAGGTTGGGATTCGCACCTACCTTTAATCATGCCATGTTCATTTGCGTCATGTATTTTAAAGTTTTCGGAAAACTTACAGACAGGCTAATCAACAGTGCACTGCGATAGGCTGAGTTGATTCAGAGAGGAAATATAGTTGCATTGTCTTCTTAAAATTTTTCCAAGACCTTATATGAATTTTTTTTAGTACCAACCAGCAGCAGACCAGAGGGGCAATTCTCGTAATTTTAAGAACGTTCACAGTCTGATCTCAGTCTTCATCTGTCAAAAAAACCTCGAATTTACCTACATATTGACAAGTTCTGGACATTTGTTTGTCGCTGAGATGAGACTGCGACCAGATTTTGAACGTTTTAAATTATGAGAATATTGGCCTTCTGGTCAACAAGAAAATCACAAGCAATACATTCACAATGCGGCATTATTGCCCAATTGCAGTACAATCTCACATCATAATCGGTACGTGCCTTAAATTCCGGAGCAGCGTCTACGTTGCACTCTGGTCCGTCACGGCGCGCGGCGAGGGGCTAGGGAGCTATAAATTGAGCTCGAGAGCTCACACCTGACAGCTACCGAGTTCAATTAAACTGACGCTACGTTTTATATATAATTTGATGATGTGAGGACTTTGGGAAGATAATTTATGAGGTGGAGAAAGAATGGTATATGTGTTATTATTGGGAATTCGGGCTAACTAACTTTATACACATTATATGAATACACGTAAAACAAAGTAACTCTGTCTGTATGTCGGTGTCGGTCTATCTGTCTGACTATCAACTTGTTTCCTTGTCACGCCTTAACGGCTAAACGGAATTGGGTGAAAAGTGGCATTTCGATACTGATTATGACGTATGTTAGGACATAGGATACTTTTTACCCAACTACGGAGGATATATCTATGATTTTAACCGGTATATATAATTATGTTCATCTGCTCCCTCATAACTTCATAAATACTTATACTCGTAATAATTTGACAAATGAGGTAACGTCACACTAAATTTAATATGACGCCCTCTAGAGGACATAAAGTATTGAATTTAAAAACATATATTTTGGGATGGTGCCTGGTTGGGTATCAAATGAAAGGGCTTAATTAGCACATTTCAAATACATAAATTTTACTGAAATAAGCCCCAAAATAATTAAATAAAAAATATGTTTAAAACTAAAACCCAACTAATGAAAAGGATGAAAAAAGAAAGTACCTTCTCGTGGTCCGTGGCATAGATTTAAAATAGGTTCGCGCGCTGGTCCGTGGCATAGATTTAAAATTGGTCCGTGGTAACACTTTGACCTTGAGCTAGCCAAGCGTAGCACGGAGAAACAATAGAATAAGGGTCGGTTCACATCTGACGGAAAATGCATTTTATAATTGTCTGTTCTGGCGTTACGCGACCGATAATATGCGACGCATCTTCCGTCAGATGTGAACCGACCCTAAGAAGCCAGCTTGTACTGATAACGTTACTACTGACGTGCGGCCTACTGTACCCGATTTACTATAGTATCGAAGAAGCTCGTTTAACTACACAAAAAATTGTATTGAGGAAAAACGTCTTTCTTTGGAATTTATTTACGAGTAGTTTCTTTGTATGCAGTTCCTATATAATTGTTGATATCTATTGAGTAAGGTTATTAGAGTGATTTTACATTACGAGACTCAACTCCAGGGTAATATTATTTAATTAAATGGCGATTTGATTTTCGCATCGCCGACTAATGGTCCTCCGATTTAATTACGGAACATAGCTGTCGTCAGCTGCTAAAATCCATCGCATTTGATGCGATAGATTTTATTAAATTGTTCATATTATTTTTAATTTTAAAGTAAATTGTATTAAAGTTATTTAAGAAAATAGACAAAAATTGACACTTATCTCCGAAACTGCTGAGCCTAACCTATTTAACTAAATAATTTGCATATTGTCATCGTGTTACCTATGATTATTGTGTGTATAGTGCATGTTGTAAGCATATAAAACTACATTATGATCTGTCAAAAGCTTTGAAAGGTAAATCACTAGCCTCATGAAGTGCCTAAATTATAATGAATTAATGTAACTTAGGGAAAGTGCATTTTTGTTTGATATTCCTTGGTTAATAAAGATATTTGAAAATGAAATGACTGAGCCTAAAATATTCAAAAAAATACGGAAAATATTTCAATACCTATAGATTACAGGAAAACCTATAAGAAGTCTGTGGTCTCAAAAAAACTTGGTAAATATCTCAATATTGTGCATACAAACTTACAATTTCAGTTGGAATGTATGGGAGAACATGTTTTACAACTACAATGTTAAGTTTGTACTTGGGATAAATTCATTCCAACTACGGAACCCTTCATTGTGCGTGGTTTGACGAGCACTTAGCCGGTTTTTTTAAGTCTATTCAGAACTTTCAGTAAAGAGGTCTGAAGCTCTTAAGCCGTTGGATACCGTTGTTGATGAGAATACATTGAAATATTGCTTGCTAACATTGAATATCAAGCGAGTCTTCTCATTAAAAACTCATATAAACTGGGTGAAAATTAATAACTTCCTTGGTCCAGTTTTTCGTTTTATGAGGTCTGACTTGTTTATGTGGTGAAAAGAGGACTTCATTTAAAATGTATGACATTGCTTAGAGAAAAAAAAAATAAGTATACAACCGAATTGAGAACTTCCTCCTTTTTTTGAAGTCGGTTAAAAATACTTTTTGATGAAACTGCTTTTTTATGCGATATATTTAATGCAGAAGGTACATACGATCTGCAACACAAGTCAATTAGCGCTTCTGAGCCTCGTTTTAAACTTTAGTAAAAGCCTCATCTGTTATATTAGACCATTTATTTATTTATAATCATCAAATTCATACATAGAAAACACGGTGGGCGATCTTATACCTATTAACAAAGTGATTTAAACCTTCAAGATTGTCTCAAAAAGACTTCAAAACTCAGACTATTGAACTTACAACTTTCAAACTATCTAAATTACTAGAACTGAAGTGTGCGACTTAACAATACTCAATTTACAATTTCTTCTTCAATTTGCTTCATTCATTTCCAATTGGGATTTCGCCAATTGCCTTTTACATAGAAGTTTAGATTATTTCATTTAAAAATATAGTTTTATTAAAAAGAAATTACTTTTTTCTGATGATTGGACACTAAGAACGTTTTTAGCATTATTAGACAGGCTTTCAACGTTAATTTTTAATAAAATTCTTGAAAGAAATTACTTTTTTGTCTATTTTATATAGTAGTTGACTTGGGTGGTACCTAAACTACCTACCTGATGGTGGTGGAAAAAAATATAAAAATTTACTGACAACTGATATTTCATAAAAACATATTATAAGGACGCTGAGTTGCCATGAAAAAATAGTATACCTAAAAATCTTATAAAATATTCCATTAATTGGTTACCTCGCCTAAGAAATCATTCACACTTTTCTGCGTCCTCAATTTCCTTATAAAAAGAGTTCGAGTTCGCTTACTAAACACAAATTACTCGAGTATCGATTAACAAGTTTAGTAATCGGCGAGGCGAAAACTTATTGACTTCACTGAGCGACGTTTAGACTTCGGACCGTCGGGAGATTGGTTCGGGAACTTGGTGGACTTTAGAAAGTAGTTTTGAAGCTTTATAGCGTTTTTTCGTATTGCAGCTGTAAGTCTTTGTAGACTGAAGGTCGGAATTTGGCTTGCACCAATATGGCTTTTTCAATGTCATAGTATTTCATCAGTTATTTGACTGTAGGACACTAAAAGAGACACAATAGAGGTTTTTTTGTTCTTTATTATGTCCCTCAAAGTGTTTTGTTTTTTTTTAACAAAAATTTGTTGATGATTGAAATCGCGAAGAATGTGCGAATGTGGCGATCACTGCTCGCACCTTTTCCGTGTGGGTAGAGGTTATACCGTGCAGTAATACTCGTCGGACGTACGTAATAATCGTCTTTATTATAGCTTATCCTGAGCTCGATTTATTCAAAATTGGCTATCCTACTTTACATAAGCACTATACGCAAAACTGGCGCCCATTCTCCTTGACCATAAAGTGGCGATGTCGTGGCGTGCTGCCAAACTATACCGACGGGATCGTCCGCCGAGCGCATGAGATACTTCTTAACAGAACCTCATCATGCTCTGCATTTTAAAAACGACATTTTTTTATTTAAATCACTGTTTTATTTAAGTGTGTCATACTGCAAACAGTTTGCGAGGGCTGAGCATTGAAGTGGCACGCTTGGCGGCTTGCCAAACTGCACGCAAGGGAATCACTTGAGCTGAGCACTTAAGGCGTTTTCTTCGGACGCTCAATGCTGCGTTCTACCTTAAGTGAGTTGCAAATCGTTTGAATTGTAAATGTATTGTAGAGTATACGACGGACAAAGATTTCTCTAAAATGAAATGTTGTGTTGTGTTTACTTGGGAGAACCGTGGCGTGACCGTGGCATAGTTTTCTCGTCATTGTATCGCATCAGGGTCATTGACCTTAAGGTCAATGACCCTGATGCGATACAATGATAATACGTAATACGTATCTTTTAAGACTACTGCCTTACCCATACGCAAGACTAATTATTATATAATTTCCCATTAAAATAGATGGACAAACTTTTAGAAATCATTCAGATCACCAAAATAAGGACGATGGTAAAAAAATATATAAGAAAAACGCATTAGATACTTTATAAGAAAAATTATCAGCTAACGAAAATACACTAATGTGCCGGCAATTTATTATTTTAAGTCAAAATAAAATCACTTTAATCAGAAATTTTTTTTGGTTGGATATCTTTGGATAGACGTACTGAGCGCTGTGTTAAAATTTGTCCACCTATATTAATGGGACCCTGTATATTTATACTAAGGTAAATTGGATCAACACTTAATTATGTTGCATATCATTTACCGAAATAAGAAATTAGGTAGTAAGAAGATACTATTATACGACCTATTATTTTAATAACCAGAACAGACACAAAATGTTAAAACTACCTACTTCACGAAGAAAAAAATTCTAAGTATATTAAAACTTCATCTTTATCGTTTTATAAAATTGTCGAATGAACTACAAGTTCTTAGAGCGACGCTGTGCAACAAAGTAAAGAGTTTCATAAAAATATCGTTTAAATCCTAATTGGAAATTATCGTCGGCAAGTCTTTTAAACTCTTAATGAAATTCTAGCGTTTTTGTGACACCAGCGCCATTAGAACTGCGTGGAAGCACGAGTGAAGTATTCATTATTTTTTTTAATCTTCCGTGATTATCGACGTTTTTCCAATGGCCATCACCAGCACGGCATCGAAAAGGCAACCACCCGGTTAAAAAATTAACAATATCTATACAAATAAATAAAATTCAAGTGTGTAATGTCAAAATAACAGTCTTTTACCAAATGCATATGAAAGTATATGCGGTAGTTATATAAAAAGTTACTTTTTTGTTTTTCTTTTTGTGTGTTTGTTCCGGCTAATTTCCGAAACGGCTGGACCGATTTTGACCGGGCTTTCACTAACAGGTAGCTGATATTATAAGGAGTAACTTATATAAAGGCTACTTTTATTTTAGAAGAAGAAAATCAAAAGGTATTCATGTCACGCGAACGAAGTCGCGGGCAGCAGCTAGAGTATTAATAAAAGCCGTCTCTGGCAAGTGGAAAGACTTCCTGTGGATCCCCTTTCCATTGCCAGTGCCAAAAATCCGCTGTGGAAAATCACCCAATAACCCAAGATTTACACTCTTATACAACTTGAAATACATTTGTCGAAAACATGCAGGTAGCATGTTTTATACCTCACGGAGTCGCAGCTGAAAACCTATAAAAAGACGTGTAAAAATGCTGAGTGGTGCGTGGAGATGAATTACTAGGTTGTACCTCAACTGACATCAGGATGCAGTTTGTCTGTCCATGTATCTCGAATCTATAGGGATTGTTTCGACGGACCGCCGATCTTGCTGGTAACAATACAATATTCATGTATATTATTCCCACCCACAATAAACAAAGGCTTTTGCAAGTCACAAGCCCAATTATAACTGAAATTGCAACACAAATATTATTGTGGGGCATAACTCGTAGGTTTCGGAGACCGACGGCATCGTCAGACGAAGTTTTTAATAGTGTTGTGTCGAGTCACCGCCCGCAGTTAATTACTGGCGCTTGCCTCTGACACTCTTCACGCGAGTCTCGACCTTACTGACTGCTGTATTGATAGGCAATTAGGTAATTTTCCTATTGTCTGTTTATTCGAGAAGTTTTTTCAGATGAAATTTAAATCGTTTTTTTTTTCGTATTTAATTATGATTTCGAACTATCCTAAAACCATTCGTTTATAATCTGCGTTTGTAATAATCGTATTAGTCAAAACACTCATCATTATAGAGGGTTGAATCTCAAGTACCCGTGTCAAACTACCAAGTTGGTCAAAGGACGTGCACACGTATTCGCGTCGTTCTTATACAGCGGCGCGACTTTCATACGTGTGACCCATCCCTCAGCCACGGATATAGCACTTGTTCAGTCGACTACATATTATAGTCATGAGTCTTTCATGTCTAAACTCAGTGTTTAACCCCATATTGGGTAAGTGTTGAACAATGCTACTTTTATACTGTATTTAGGTCAACATGGGCCATTTGCTAATTACTACTTATTGTTTTAGTTTAGTATGCCTTCTGCGTTATTATTATTTCTCATGCAACCTATTTAGCCTTTAGCTCTGTTCAAGGTATGTTTCATTCTATCAAAATGTGCAAGTCATGTCGTGCTTCACACTGGACATTTTTCCAGGGTTCGAAGTTCCGGCTTAACATCTCCGAAGTTTCGGTTCAAGTACCGGCTTACAATCCAACATACCGGCTTCACCATCTGCAAAATTCCGGGCATCCACGTGGATGTTCTCGGCGTGGAGCACGTGCTCCAGGCCGGTACCTCAATATTTTACCCGCGTGGCCATGTCGAGCTTGTCCCATGTCTGGCAACACCATCTGCCGCATATGACGGTGAGCTACCTTGTCACCGGTGGGCGTCTGCGACGACCCCGCGCAGGACTTCAGCCTGGCGGGTCTGCCGCGGGGAGTGACAGAGGAACGCGAACAAAACGAGATGTCCTGTGGCGGCCCCAAGGTCACGCGCATTGCGATGATTAGACGTTGCGCGTTGGCAATTTGGTTTTATAAAAGTAAACTAATGTAAACTAACTAATAAAAGCCGAATATAACTAATAAAATGCCGAAGGTAACCGTTAAGTTACTACATTTTATGTCATGTTTTATTTGAAATGCCAAAGAGTATAAAAACGTCCATTCAAAAAATCTATAGGGAAGACTTATGTAATAATACGTAGTCGGCATCTGCCATTATTACCAGCTACGTAATATTGCGTAGCGGGCATTCAATGTGTTAAAGAAGCCATTTAATATTTGAAATCGTTCTGTTATGTTATGTAATTTACTATTTATTTCAAAAAATTTTACGTTACACTATTATATCACCGATCTCATCTTAAAATCTCTGTTTTTGTGTAACATCTTGCTACGTTCGAAGTTGGTTGCGCACCAACAATTTGACGCAGATTACTGCACATTTCCGATACATTGCCCTCCGCAATGCTGCTCCCAATATTGAAGCAATTTCTAGGAATAGCTTGCTATATTTCCCGTCTTAGGGGATAACTTGAAGTGGATTCAATGGCTGTTATCATTGGCCATCTTCAAAGACAACCTGTTTAATGTAGAAAATATTTTCCGTGACTTTGTTTTTATTAAAGAAACTTTTATTTGAATAAAATACTTAGTCATATCTGCATTTCAAAATACAGTTTGTATTCAGTTTGTCGGTTACCAAAGTACTAAGGCTGCATATAGCTAAAGAGTCTTAAATATTATATTTACTTATATACTGCCTCAAACTTTCTTGATACCACCTTTAATGTCGTATTATTAACCTTTGTATCGCCAGACGCAGTTACATTTAGAAAAACCGGTCAAATGCGTGTTGGACTCGCGCACCGAGGGCTCCGTATAAATGTATGAATGTATGTATGTAATGTATGTGTGTGTGTGTATGCATGTGTATGTGTGTGTAATAGTTTTAACTTTTTTTTTGGAATGTTACTACAAATTTACGGTTTTCGAACTTTTTTCTTTACTTGTGTTACATGACAAGACAACGGGAAGTATCCTATAGGTTTTGATTTCGGAACATAAACGCCCGTATCTTTTGATTGTGTTGACTTAGAAGTTTGATTTATTCACTGCTTTAAGGGACTGCAGCCTTGAGTATTTATATTAATTTCAACTTGATAACTCTACGAGCTCCTGAGAAAAAAGGTCTTGACTGACGGACAGACAGACGGACAACGAAGAGATCTTATAAGGGTTCCGTTATTCCTTTTGAGGTACAGAACCCTGAAAAAAAGCAATATTTCACAACGTCATCAAAGTTATTAAGTAAACTACCTCTGCTGAATTTAAGCGTCTTGACAACGGATAATTGATTGCAGTTTATTATTGAGTAGTTAAAAGGATAACCCTTTTAATACAGATTTACTGTCTAAAGCCGAACCCTAATCTGTCTTTACGGTTAATGGATCCAAAGTTATTGAAAAACTGCACTTAAAGTTCATAACAACGTGTATCAACACTGCATCCTTAATACATTGAACGGTCATTCATACAACGAGGTGTGGAATATTCTAGACTCTGAAAGGCTTACACATTTTATTCAGGGAGACTTTCGAAATCAAATCTTGATTTTGGCTCGTTTAAGAGAAAGGTCCCAAATTGAATTGTCGGTCGTGTCCCAAGACGTGGGTAACTCGATTACTGTAATCATCATTCTGAGTGCCAGATAAGTTTCATCGCTTATTGAAATAAGATTTGAAATATGCGTATGTAGGTAATGTAAGGCGTTTTGAGAACATTTTGAAGCATAGTGTTGTTTTGTCAGAGGTTGTGCAACGGGCAAAGATATTGGACATAGAAGTCTATTTGTCGTTAGACAGCATTGCTGTGTTCCGGGTTGAAACATGTTAGACATATTATGAGACATTGTAGGTTTTCTATAAAATAAGTATCATAATCATCATCATAATTTCAGCCGAAAGACGTCCACTGCTGGACATAGGCCTCCCCCAAGCACCTCCAATGCGACGGGTTCTTTGCTTCTCGCATCCAACGGGATAAGAACCCAAGATAAGCATCGCATCGGTTAAAATGAATGCCAAAAATTTCGCAATTAAGTTTGTGTGCAATATGTCATCACTACTTTTCCTTCTTAAGTTCCACTAAATAAAAGTCTTCCAAAAAGTGGTTTTCCTCTCCAAACAGACACCGTGTAATGGGCGATCGGTTTAACGACTACCATCAGTCCTAATTGACGTTCCCGCCAATTTTACTGTCTTCACTCTTAACTGACAGCTGCGATTAAAATGAGTAACGCGAAGATCGAGGATGGTCGGGTTGTTATAATCGAGCTGTCTTCATGGATATTATTAAATAATTTGTTGTTTATGAATTAGTTTTGGGGATGAAGTTGAAATAAAGAGCCGATTGAAGGCAAGCGCACATTACAGCCGCATCGCATTTCAATACAAAAAGCGCCGTATAGCCTGTAGTATGCGGCGGTTCTTACGAAATGGTGCGGCCCGCCTAATTCTGCGCCTTTACGCGGTATGATAACGTAATGTATTGTAGTCCTATAAAGACTATCTATGTCGTCTCTTGGGAGCGTTGAATTACCGTTGATTCATCCCTGTAGGAAAATAAGACAAGTACCTACTTATAAATATATAATTCGTGATGTAATAGATATAATGTAGACAATTGAGGCAGAATTAAGTCCACGATTCACGAACGTGACGAATGGTCATTTCATGATCGAGTATTCCATACGCCGCCACCGCGCGCCCCTTTTTCAGATTCATTATAAATATTGGCACAGAAAAGATACTAAAAGAAAATCGTGCATTCATTATTCAGTTCATGAAAGCCTTGTAAAACAGGATTTTTATTTTGATTCTCTCGTGTGTTGACCAACGCTGCTAATTTTAGCTTCGAAGGGATCATTCGCCAGAGCTTTCAGATATTTGCCGATATGCAAATGGTCCATCAATCGAATATCGCAAACGTGGACCAAATCGGTAACATTAATATTTGCCAAACTTTGGAAACGTACGGAGCTGTTTTTTTTTATTGGCGGAAAAGTTCAATTTAGTCATACGCTATCAAAAGCGGTTGTGATATTTTCTTACGACTGTTTTCGGTAGCATCTTGTAGCTCATGAAAATATTCAATAATAATTACTTTTGGTCACCACTTTCATAATTAAAACATTATGAAATATCTACCGACTATATGAAAGTCGCGTAGCACAGTAAAATGAAATTAAAATAATGATACTGTGAATTTAAACTGAAACTATGTTTTTGTAGAACAAAAGTCATGACCTTTCTTCTGAATATAGCCTTTCCTTACTAATAACAGCGACAGTTTTGCCGGCCTTAATGGCCGTATGTTTCTCAATTAGCTTAGACATAGCAATTTAGATGTTGATTTCAATAATTACCATACCATCCGATTAGTTCCTTGATGATGTCCGTAGTCAGAGTTTGTCACATCAGATATTAAATTATTTATTGAGAAATTAAATGAGATTTTTTTGTATTTTTTCCCAATTAATTAAATTTGAGATTGGATGATCTATAAACAGTGAACGAATGTGTCAACAATTTACAAATTATAGCAGACACTGCCGTGTTCAAGTCTTAAAAGAATCTAATAGAGTATTCACCTCTAAAGTTGTACCAAATTAATGTAAAGTAAAGCGTGCAGCCCACGAACATTTCGCTAAACCCGGCAGCCCGACAGCCTTAGTACATAGTAGTACTAAGAAAATAAAATGTTTCGTTTAAATTCCACATTTAGGGGGTTATGTCACGAGAAGCGCAGCCGGCACGACGATTATGTCTAATTTATGTACATAATTTGTTGAACAAATGGCCGCCTGTTTTTGCTCCGAGCTCCTTATAATTAATAAATTTGAGACTACGCCACCACACCACAATATTAGCTACAATGCCTGATTACAGACGATTTGATGTTGGACGCATTGCAAGCAGTTTTCGAGAGAAAATCTTAAAATTGTTTTTAAGAATTAACTCGGGGAAAACGCTTAGAGCTTCCTGTATAATTGACAATATTTACACGTTTATCAGCACTGGCTTACAGTTAAATGAGATAATATTATGTCTGCAGTCTGCAGATACAGCGTTGATTTTTTTTTACTACTCAATCAATCCTCTACTCATAGTCTTATGTAGACGATATTTGCTATGATTGTTGTCTTTACCCCGCCATTTATATTTGAAGACAATAGTAGTTACCCCACAAGAAACACAACGAAAGAATAAATAACACAATTGAGGCAACAAGAAACCGTTTAGAACATATTCCTTACCTCCCAAGAGACGTGTGTAAGGAAAGATGTTCTTTGTAAGAACGAGTAGAATACCAGCATTTACTGTGTGTTACAAAAATAAAGTTATTCAATATACCCACCGGCCCCGGAGCGCCGAGCAACCAGGAATTATTATTTTATTCACACTACATTATCGTTTACATAATATTAATTCATAAGCAGACAAGGGTCTGCTTACCGATGCCTATATTGTAGCTATTCATAATGATTTTTCATTGTTTGTTTGGGCAGGATATTTTTAAAACCGTATCTCCTGCGCATGGTTTCGCGAAAAATTACACAGAAATATCGAAACAAAGATGCGAGGCCATACACATTTGTGTACGCAAACACGATGTTTTTGTTTTTCGAGTTGCATGGAAAACATTCCCGGCGCGGGTGGAGACGGGAAGGGTTTGTTTTATTTTCAACCTCTGCGCGCACCATGCATGTCTAATCACATCACGTCTCCACATCGGACCATAGAAGGAAAACGAATTCTTCAAAATCAGTTTCAGACACACGAAAGAAACTGCCCAATCCAAAGCGGTCAACAATCCGTAGCTCTTGGTAAATGTCAAAATATCGAAGTCGTACCTGATTTTGAGTATAATAAATACCTAAATAAAAACCAAATGAAAAACAAACCCCTTTGGTTCCGCAGCGCAGCAGTTAAACAGGAACTGTCGTAAAACATCGGTCTCGTCCGATACGACTGATTTGCCTTGTTCTGAGATAGGGTGTATAATTGCTAAAACTGATAGCACGTCTTCCTCGTCGGAACTCATTACGACATCTACACAAAACGTGTTAGTAATCTAAATCTATTTTTAATACGCTGGAGACAGCTTGTGTATGAAAACAAATTAATGTTTATGTGTAAAGTTTATTGTGTACACACGACAGACACGGTTTGATATAGTTGTGTTTGTATCAACATGAACTATGATTCCATAGTTACAAAGGAAATCGTTCATCCTTTGAAATTATAGCATCTATTTACCATCATAAGATCTCTTGTAACCTCAGTACTACAGTGCACAAGACGATACCTGCCTTTACATTATGTTGGTACTTAAGTACGTACATTGTGGTTTGTGATGTCTTTTTGCATACTACAAACACTGATCATTCTGCATATGTTGCCCAGCACGCGACCTCCGTAGAAACGGGATAAACAAATGATAAAATTGCAGGCTTTAGAAAGATCAGGAAACGCAATGTCCACAATAAATAAAATAATAGTAATAGAGTTAGAAGCAGTCATAATATGGGTACTGTTGTAAATTAAAAACACATGAAAGAATAATAGCAGTAGCATAAATAATAATCGTGTGACAACCAATGGACTGCATTTGTTTTATGAATACAATTGAAATAATAAAAAAAAAGACGGGTTGCACTCCGGGAGTGCCGGCAGAAGTGAAAACTTGAATATTAACGTTGAAATAAATCAATTATTAATAGAATTATTATTAACTCATTTTTTTTCACTATTTCTGCGTCACTTTTTGCATTAATAGATGCACTTTGTTCAATTTCCATACGAGTATACACGAATTTTAAGAATACACAGCAGTGTAGGTACTACACAGACGGTCGAGCCATCAGCTGTCCATCCATACATCCACACCCACACCCACACCCACACACACACCCACACACACCCCCGCACCCACACCCACACACACGCCCACACCCACACACCCACACCCACACCCACACCCATACCCACATCCACACCCATACCCACACCCAACCCACACCCACACACACACCCCCACACACCCCCACACCCACACCCACACCCCACACCCACACCCACACACCCACACCCACACCCACAACTACACCCACACCCATCCATCCATCCATCCATCCATTGTCGTGTGTCACTTGGTTCACTTCGGTTGGCGCCGCCGCCGTAGAAAGAGAGGGGGATACTTAGTAGTTAGGAGTAGTAGTTCTCCCCTGTGAAATCTCTCCTGACGGTCACGTGTCCTGACGCGATGTCCTGACGCGAGCTTAACATTTTTTACCCATTACAAAAAAGTGTGCAACGCCGCTAAAGAAGTTTACACTTCAAAAAAAAATAGTACAGGCAACATACAGGGAAGGACTTGTCAAACACCATGTTTAGTTGCTCTGTCCCAAAGCAGAGAACATCTGCAAGAAGCTCCAGGGCCACTGCTATCGGTCCAACAATTACAATTAAACTCGTATCCCTCCAAGTTACAAAATCCTTGGTAACTGGAGTCCAGCTCTTTGAGAGTTCTGCTACAAACAGCACTTACCGGCATTGCATCGAACACTCAGATTGCATTGAAACTAATACAAGTTGTTTGCAGCCGATGTATGTACTCGGTAGTTTACTGGTGGGTGTGGTACATGCTAGAAGAGATTAGCGGCGAACTATGAATCTTCTTTCTTAAATCTATTTCATTTTTCATACAATGCAGCCAGGAAATTCTGCAGATAGACAAGAAATGGGTAGTTCTTCAGGGACGAAATTTTCGATGTCTATGGGTATATTTCTGTAACCAACTAACAAAACGGCATGTATTTTTTTTTTTGTATAGTTTAGCTTTATACCTTACTAGGACAAATTATATTTTTTAAATAATTGCTGTCTAGGTACAAAATAAAAATATTTGAAGTTTGTTCTTCTGATTCATATAACGCGTCCGTTTGCCATTTTCCGGAACAAAATGGTCGATATCGCATTTTCCCTTTGATACATCAATATAAATTATAATTATATCGAAAGGAAATGAGTTGTCCTCTTACAAAAAAAAATGTGTATTGGTTATAACTACGTTAGTTTGTTTATAAATAAGTAAATAAGGAGTGTCCGGCGTATAATACTGATTAATGTGGCGTAAGCTTCACTTGACCGTACTTGGTCGGGTAATAATAATGAGAGTCTGGTTTCCCGCGCGGGGGGAAGCCAGTCGTGCAACGGACGAGCTACAAGGTGGACCTGCGGCTGGTTGGCTTAGATCTCGGTGTTACGAAGGAAAATATCTGATTCACCTGTGTTTGGTTCAGGTGGCATTATGATTACAATGCCTACTTTATAAAATTTATTTTATTGTTTTAAAACTTCAATCTATGTTTTGTGTGATGCTTTTAGGTTTTGGAATCGTATAGAAAAAGTACAATAATGAAGTCTGTATGTATGATGAGTTATGCGTGATTGTAGGCAAAATTCTGATTCAACTGTGCCTGATTCGTATGGTCAAAACCCCCACATGACTAATGAAATAAATTAGATTTCCCCTCTCCAGCACAAAAGAAGTGCTTTTGTTGCATTATAATGTCCAATGTTTGACCGTGTACAAGTCAGTAGTTCTAGTCTTATTTATTATTATTTATTTAGCTTTAACCTTTTGAATAATTAAAAAGTGACAGGAGTATAAAACTGTTCTAAATATGACACTTTTCATATGTCTTAGTCTTAGTTAAGAATGAATAATTATTGTTTAGAATTATCAATCAAAACTAACGGTGTATTTATTACTTTTTATTTCTGTTTCTGATTCATCTGGGCACAAAATATTCGAACGTCGATATCTTGAAAACTACTTTATAAAAACGAGTCCCTCATACAAACATATGTTATTTGGTATGTGTATTTTCATATAAACGTGTTACAGAGCTGAAAGTGAAATTTAATTTTGGCCATATGGATCAGTCGAAGAATCAAATTTCGAAGAACTACCCAAATAATAGGGCGGGGTATTTTTTTAACAATCAATTTTTAAATAACTGAGTCCTTTACAACGGTTTCAGCAGACTCCGAACAGTGAACAGTGACTAGTTATTTTACTATTATAACACGACGCCTTACGCCATCTACCGGATTCTGTGCACAACATTACGCCACCCGAGTAGATCGCAACTTACACAACAACATTAGACGATAACATCAACAGTACCAACAGACTACTAGCGACAACTAGCATTCAACGTGAGAAGTGTCCGTGACGTCAACGAAGGTTACAACCACATACAAACAGGAGATGGTGAAGACGCACACTGTCATCTGTTAAACCGCCTATATAAGACCGCACCACCGAGGAACTAGCCACTCACTACTTAGACGGCACAGTGGTCGATAGCCCCGCAGTCACCACTGTTGTCATAAGCTTGCCCTGAGCGGAGGCCCCGTCGCCCTCAGGAATAGCCTAACTAGGAGGTGAAGGGATAGGATAGCCCCGCAGTCCATCCCTAGGTCCACTAATAGGTCTAACCTAAGTCTAACTTTGTTTGCTAAAATCTGTAAAGTGTTGAAGTAAAGAGAATAAACTCCTATAAGTCATCCATCGTTGGTTTTATTCCATCGCCACCATTATATTGGCGCCCAACGTAAAAATCTTCTTCTACCCGCAACAATTTTATCGGAGTACCCACATTTCTGACGGTGTACCTACATATTGGCGGATAAACAGAAGCCTACCCTCAAGTGCATTTATATTATTTTGACAGTATTGACATGTCTGAGAAAAAACAAGAAATGGTGACGTTGACTCAGGAGCAATTCACTGCACTCTTAACAAAAGTGACAGAAGCGAACGAAAGTGCAAATAAGCATTATAAAAGTTTTGCTTCGTGCACAAAACGTTACGACGGTGAACGAAATTTTAATAAAGTAGAAGAATTTGTGACCAGTATCTCAGTCTACAAAAAGATTGAGAAAATCAGTGACGAAGACGCCTTGGAAGGTTTCACTTTGTTATTGTCTGGTACTGCTGCTACGTGGTGGAATGGTGTGAAAGGCGACATTAAAAAGTGGACACAAGCTCTCGACGCCATTAAGTCTGCTTTTGCGCCGAAAATGCAGCCACACGAAATTTATTTGGAAATATATTCAAAGAAACAAACCACAGAAACAATTGACGCATTTGTGTGTGAAAAACGTGCCTTACTCGCACAATTACCTGCAAAAAGAAATAAGGAAGAGGAACATTTAGACTATGTTTACGGACTACTCAACATAACCTACAAAAAGGAGATTGCTCGCACGGATGTGAAGACATTTGCAGAACTCCTGGAACGTGGTCGTCATATTGAGAGTCTGCTCAAGGAAGCTGGTGAGGTAACGACATCAACACAACCGGAACGGAAGCCGCTCAAAAGATGTTCTTTTTGTGGCAAGAAAGGTCATCTATTTGATGTATGTCGCAAAAGGTTGGCAGAAGAAAAGGAAACGGCAGTTTCTCAAGCTGAAAAAAAGCCAGTCATCACGTGTTATGGATGTGGAACACCTGGTGTTTACAGGAGCAGCTGCAATACCTGTAAAACAAAGGAAACGCCACCAAAGCCCGTTGCATTTTGTACAGTGCAAAATACTTTAAAAATACAAGCCAAAATACCGACAATAAAGGTAAATATAAAAGGGGAAGAAGGCTATGTATACATAGATACTGCTGCCCGTCGCAGTATTGCAAGTATGCAACTATACAAGACGTTGTTACGTAAAGGAACACAGTTTGACCAGCAAATAACCGACATCAAATTGGCAGATGGAACGGTGAAAAAGTCAAACTTGTTGACAACGACAACTGACATACGTATTGGAAAACGCACATTACCAATAACATTGTCAGTCATACCAGAAGCTGTTGACAACCGTACGTTGCTAGGTATCGAATTCCTAGAACAGGCAGGAATGATGCTTAATGCACCGCAACGTTGTTGGAACTTTATTGACGAACCAGAAACAATTTACGACTTCATCCAACTGAACAATGACGCCATACCAATGAAGGCAGTTAAGCGTATGACATTTGAAGTGAGACAGGAGCCAGTGGAAATTAAGGCAGTGTCAGAGTTCATCCATTGGGCTAATGAGCTGGACATGTTGTCACCATTACCCATTACACCGACAGCATCCGACGTACAAGAAAGTCCACCAGTGAACAAACGACCAAAATGGACATTACATAAATTCGACACGCCACCAGGTCCTACACGTCCACGGGAACCCGCTGACAGCAAATCTTGTATTGATCCTCGTATTGTTTACTTACCAATAAACCCAACTTCTTTGTATTCTGTTGATCTTCATTTAAAACCCGATGAAGGAACCTTACTTACAAACAATGAGCAAAAGATGTTCAATGAATTGTTAATTGAGCACAGCGACATCTTTGAGAAAAACACGGAACCAACTCCATTTACACAACATAGAATCGACACAGGCAATCATCCTCCTATTAGTGTTAAGCCCTATAGGTTGTCACCAACAAGGCAAAAGCAATTAAGAGAAAAGCTGGATGATATGATAAATGATGACGTTATCGAGGAATGCGATTCCCCATGGTCAGCACCTGTAATTCTAGTTCCAAAAGGAGAAAATGATGTTCGAGTTTGCGTAGATTATCGAAGGCTCAACGAGATAACTAAACCAGACAGATATCCGTTGCCTCGTATTGACGACTTATTACATCAGGCAAAAGCGATGCCATACATGTCAACAATTGATTTACAGTCCAGTTACTGGCAAATAATGGTACATCAAGATGATTACGATAAAACAAGCTTTGTATCACCATTTGGAACGTTCCGTTTCAAGCGAATGCCGTTCGGTCTTCGAAACGCGCCTGCTACGTTCCAAAGATTAATGGACAAATTCATACAAGGATTGCACGCGAAGTGTGTATTAAGTTATTTAGATGATCTAATTATAAGATCTAGTACTTTCAGTCAACATGTAAAAGACTTAAGAGAAGTATTTATTAAACTTAGAGAATACAAGCTTCGAGCCAACAGAAAGAAATGTAAATTTATGTGTTCAGAAATTAAATACCTGGGCCACCTTATAGTTTCTGACGGTATCAAAACCGACCCAGAGAAAATCTCTGCTATTGCAAACCGTCAGGCGCCTAAAAACTTAAAACAATTAATTTCGTTTTTACAAACCGCGTCATGGTATCGGAGATTTATTCATAATTTTGCGGATATTGCTAGACCACTTACTAACCTAACGAAGAAGAAAATAAGCTGGAAGTGGGAACGAGAGCAACAAGAAGCATTTATGAAATTAAAAAATGCCTTGACTACGTCACCAGTGTTAAAACAGGCAAGTGACGATTTACCCTTTGCTATCAAGACTGATGCCAGTCAGTATGCCATTGGCGCAGCTTTAGTGCAGGGGGAGGGGGACAATGAGCACCCTGTGGAATACGAAAGTAGACTCTTAACACAAGCTGAACGCAATTACAGTGTCACAGAAAAGGAAGCACTAGCCATAGTCTGGGCAATTGCAAAATTTCGTGGCTATATAGAAGGAACAAAGTTCATAACTATTACAGATCATCAACCGTTGAAATGGTTAATGACTCTTAAAACATCTACTGGTCGCTTAGCACGATGGGCTCTACAGCTGCAACCATACGAGTTCAAAATCCAATATACTCCAGGACGAACTAATGTAGTAGCTGATACATTGTCTCGACCACCGTGTGAGCAGCATGATGGAATATGCATAATATGCAGCACAGAGTTAGATCTACCTAAATACAATGAAAAACAGTTAAGAGATGAACAAATGAAAGATGACACCCTTCAAAGTATCATAAAAATATTAGAAGAAGGAAAAGAAATACCAAGTTATGTAGAATACATTAAGAAAGGGTACCTAGTCCATAAAGGTGTCCTATATCTTTACATGCCAGAACAAGAAAACGACAATGCAAAGTTAGTAGTTCCACGTCATGAAATACAAAACGTTCTGAACGCTTTCCATGACTCACCTACTGCTGGTCATATGGGAGTGGAAAGAACAATACAACGAATAACAAATAATTTTTATTGGACGGGACTACGAAAAGATGTTATAAAATACGTAAAAACATGTGTCGAATGCCAAAAATATAAGCCTACTAATAAGAAACCAGCAGGCTTATACCAGTCCACTCCAAACTCTAAACGATTTGAGGTATTGTCCATTGATCTTTTTGGACCATTACCAAAGGGACCAACAGGAGAAAAGTGGATTTTGATCATAGAAGATACTACTTCAAGATGGGTAGAATTATTCCCACTAAATGAAGCAACTGGTGATAATTGTGCCATCATTTTACTCAATGAAATATTTCTTCGGTATGGGTTGCCAAGGAAAATTATCAGCGATAATGGAGTACAATTTGTATCAGCGATAATGCAAAAACTAGCATATTGCTTAGAAATTCAACAAATATTCACACCCGTATATCACCCTGAACCAAATGTGGTTGAAAGGAAAAATAGGGACATGAAGTCACAAATTGCAATCATGGTAAAAGACAAACATAAGAACTGGCCTTCGACTTTACCAACAATAAGATTCGCAATGAATACAGCTAAGTGTCAAACTACAGGCTACTCACCATCTTACCTAACATTTGGGAGAGAATTGCGTACACCATATGAATTGACACATGATCTAAGCTCAGTCGTAGAATCAGAAAACTTTGTCGCAGAAATCACCCCAAAGTTAAAACAACTAGCCCAAGACTTGCAACTAGCAAAAGAAAATATAGAGTGTAACAAAGAAACGACTCGCCAAAGAGCAAATAGCAAGAGAAGACCTGATCCAAACTACGAAGTGGGAGACTTAGTCTTGATAGAATCTCATCCTATTAGCAACATCGATAAACAGTTTACTTCAAAATTTGCTCCTCGACGAGATGGACCGTATGTTCTATTAAAGAAACATGGAACCTCTACTTATGAAATTGCTCACTCAGAAACTCCAGACAAACCTATTGGAAAGTATCATACGTCAGCAATAACGAAGTTTGAAAAGAGAGACAACGTGATATCCAAACCAACTTATCCGATACGCCGAAGAGGAAGGCCGCGGAAACAAACTGGTGCTGGTACTCAGTCGGGACGACCATAGAGTACCAGAGGGGGAGAATATAACACGACGCCTTACGCCATCTACCGGATTCTGTGCACAACATTACGCCACCCGAGTAGATCGCAACTTACACAACAACATTAGACGATAACATCAACAGTACCAACAGACTACTAGCGACAACTAGCATTCAACGTGAGAAGTGTCCGTGACGTCAACGAAGGTTACAACCACATACAAACAGGAGATGGTGAAGACGCACACTGTCATCTGTTAAACCGCCTATATAAGACCGCACCACCGAGGAACTAGCCACTCACTACTTAGACGGCACAGTGGTCGATAGCCCCGCAGTCACCACTGTTGTCATAAGCTTGCCCTGAGCGGAGGCCCCGTCGCCCTCAGGAATAGCCTAACTAGGAGGTGAAGGGATAGGATAGCCCCGCAGTCCATCCCTAGGTCCACTAATAGGTCTAACCTAAGTCTAACTTTGTTTGCTAAAATCTGTAAAGTGTTGAAGTAAAGAGAATAAACTCCTATAAGTCATCCATCGTTGGTTTTATTCCATCGCCACCATTATACTATGTTTTTTTTTTTGCCCTAGACCTTTCGAGATCTAGAAATAAACAGCAAAAAGGTTTCGTTGTATTTTTACATAATTATTACCTGTGATAACTTATTTTCTTGGTACTTTTGTAGACGTAACTTTACTGAAAATTTGTAGTTTTCATTGCTTAGCATGAGACATTTTTTTTTATTAACGCAGAAGGTATTATTTTATTAAGTCAAACGGCATTGAGAATTTGAGCATTAGTATTTTTGAATACAATTAAGCTATTTATCAGTCGCTTTCGCTTAGAACTTGCCTCTCTGTGTTATGTACAAGCGAGCGCCAGTTGTTTGGCAAAACGCGCGCGTGCAGGACAGAGCCCACAAGCAAACCGCTCAGTAATCCGGCCAGACAGGCTCCCAGGCCACAGGGAATGGGGATCACTGAGCTGCCCAAAGAAACCTTTACTCACGAAGATTTAGCTGTTAGAGGGTAATTACTCTGTTGTTCGAGCAATGGTTGTATGGGATTTATTTATAGCGTGTTTGTTTGCCAGTCGACACACAAGGTAAATGCAAGCTTGAAGAAAGACCAGCTTCTTCTTACGGCTTCGTCGGAACGTACTACGGGGATAATATGTATCCTAAGTCCTAACCCAGGTCATGGTACGAGTATATATGTGTGTTCATTCAAATCCATTCAGCCGTTAAGGCATGAGAAGGTAACCGAAAGACTGACAGAGTTACTTTTGCATTTACAATATTAGTATCGACTAATGTTTCAATTGTACCTGTGTACTTTCAAACCATGTGGAGACCGCTGCATTTAAACGCTTACAGTATAAAACTACGGTTGCATAATGGCAGACTTTTGTGATTGACTTTCAGAATCGCAGAAAGAGCTTTTGACGAACAATCTAATGCAGCAGCACAATACCCTACCCTTTACACATTTCTTTATAATACACCACACAATATGATAAGTTAAAGTCAAAGTTACACGTGCCACTAACTCATAATGAACGTGCGCTAACCGTTGCCGTAAATACTACTAATGAGATAATTAAAAGCGAAATAGCGCTGTTTGGAATTAAAAATGGCGTATTTATTTGCCAGCGGCGTGTTGGGATAAATGAGAGGATTCTACGGAATTATGTTTTGTTACGATGTAGGGGGGTTGTAGTTTATTTGTTGGTTAGTTACGTTACTTGAAGTAAATTATATTTTCCCACACATGGGAACAGATTTATCTTGTTCCTTTGTATCGGCGTGAATTGTTTGAGAATATCTCATGTTGTGGTCAATATTAGAGACAGTATATTTTATTTTTATTGTTACATGACATTATTTTATTTGTCATTCTATGTTTTTAGACTGTCCTAGTCCTCTTCTTAGTCGCTGTATTTAGATTTATAGGGTCAAATAGATATCTAAACACTATAAAATAAAAACCAAAAAATATTTGATCTGTTTTTTAGGGTTCAACGACCGCTGGATGATTTGTTACTTGAAGTATGCGTTCAAAATATCTGTTTTCTTTAGTTTTGTTGTGCTGAGATATCGATACTCATCACGCCTGTGAAGTTTACGTAAGAAAAAGCTGATTAAAAACTGATAATTCAACTGACTTCAGCAAAGCTTCGGCCAAACCTGCGCGACCAAAGGGACTGCGAAGCGGGAGCGTCAACAACGCGAAACTAAACGCGAACATCAGGTCAACAACAGCGGTCGCGTAGGTGTGCTAAGCGCCAAGGATAAACATGCGCAGCGTCCGCCGCACGACTAACGAAGCTTAACTGCGGTTGGTGACCTCACAAAAAAAAGTTGTCAAATTAATTTCTTTTTTTAATTTATCGTCATATCGATTCCCATCACGTCTGCTGAGTTTCGTTAGATAATTTAATTAGACCCTGTATAGATAAACTGCTCTAGATACTTTGTATGTTCCGTACGCAAAATACGCGGATTGACATCGAGTTGCGGACACAAGCCCGTATTATCTATTACATAGAATGTTTCATAAAGCATTTCAATGCGTGACAATAGAATTAATTAAATTCTACCAGTCAGTCCTGTTAATTATCTGCAATAAAAATAGTGTCCAAGTCCTTGCAAAATTAAACAAACTCCGACACAGCCCACTTATGGTTACACAACCATCTTGATCGGCTAACTGGCACGTAATTAGGTCAATTGTAGCGGAGCCTGGCTCTCTGCCAGACCTCTTGATCTCAGCTTAGGTAGCGTGCAGATGCTCGTGTGCTGGATGCTGGCCTTCTGTTTCTTGAACGGGTTTTAGTATCTACAGGCTTGAGTGAAAACTAGCTGTTGACTTTTTGTTTTTCACGCACAGTCTTGCCCTAAGGGTACTTCTTCATGTACCCATGTTCTTCAATCGATGAAAAGTATCCTATGTTCTTCTCCAGTTTTTCGTTTTCGTAAATTTTGAAGTGAAAACTTCTTTAATTCGCGCCACTGTTACAGTAACGTCACCGCTCCGGATGTCCTGGGGATGTACTCAGTTTTAATGTATATCCGATATGTCAGTGAGTGATGGCAAAGTATTCTGTTTGTGTTTTGTTTTCACTTCTGTCTTCACTCCCGGAGTGCCACTGTTTTTTTAGTTTCATTGTAAGCAATTCTGTAGTCCTCTTTTCATGAAAAGTAGAAAAACCGTTCAATCTTTTGAGTTTTTTTAGTAACTGATTTCATTTCAAATCAAATTAAATTTTCCTCGCTATCATTTATTTTAAAATAAAATTAAGTTATAACCACTCTCACAATTAGCACCTAGGAGTAAGTTATTACAAAACGTGAAGCCCTCACAATCTTAAATGGAACCATTCCACATTTAGCTCGAAATCCTAAAAGCGTGTGATGATGGAAATGAAATCGGAAGGATTTCGGAAACTCACGCGTTGGTAATTACATGTAATCGTGCGTAAATGTTCTAAAACCGCGGGATGCGGCACCTGTCCGATTCTAATATGAACTTTGAAACCTGTAAAATTAGGAAAATAAAGGATTGTCCGTTTGTCCGATGGAGTAACAGCGGGGATAATCAGTTAACTATTGTCAAGATAAGCGTAGGTTGTTACTGCTAGGATTGGGGATGGGTTGTTTTTGTACAGACGCTAGCACATCAAGCTACAATCCGTCAGATTTCTTTAATAGATTATCAACTTTATCACTAAAGTATAAGGTTCAAAGTTGATTGGGAAAATTTGACAGTTTTGGGTAGCTTGATGTACTGGCGTCTGTACAAAAACAAAATACTGTACATAAAAGGGTTTATTTATAAGCTTTACTTAATTAAAGATAAAAGAAGTTGAAATGTCAAAAAAATCTAGTTTAAAAATAAACTCCAAAAGGCTAAATACCCTTTCTGCTACCACACCTTGATTTATTTATTTGCTTTATTATAATATATAATATTTATTTGCTTTATTTGCACAAATTTGATTTATTTATAATATTTATTTGCTCTCATGCACATCACACATTTTAGAATAGGTTACAGTCGGTTTTTGTACATGAACCCTGTCAGCGCATTGCAAAATACAAATGTTGGTTCAATTGCTGTTAAGTTTGTGATCATTTAATTAAAATAACATAAATTAAGTCAAAACTTATCAAACAGAATACAATTTTTGAAAAAAAATATATGTTTTGATGTCTAATTAACAATAATAAACAATACACAATAACACACGTTTAGTCTAGCGTAATCGTTCAATCTAGCCACGACTTAACAATTTTGATGGTGTAGTAATCAACTGTGATGTTCAGAAAATATAGACGACATTTTTATTTGTATTTCCACAGACAAGATTAAATACATCTTACAAAATCAAAGAAATGAAAAGGCGTGAAATCCATACTTAATATTATAAATTCGAAAGTAACTCTGTCTGTCTGTCTGTATGCTACCTTTTCACGCCTAAACCGCTGGACCGATTTACATGAAATTAGGTACAGAGATAGCTTGAGTCCCGGGAACGGGCATAGGATAGTTTTTATCTCGATATTCCTACGGAATCAAAACTTATGCGGGTGAAACCGCGGGGCGCAGATAGTTTAAATATAAATTTAACAAATTTTGTAAGTACTTTCAATCTTGGTCAAAGTCGGTGTTTTCAGTACTTTTAAACACTAGCGATACGTCATCATCGATTAAAACGCACTTCGAGACTATTGTTTTATGTAGTACATTTATGTATATTATTATAAATATACACCCCATCACCAACATACTGCCTTGTGGAGTGGAGTGGTTAATGATCTTTGTACGTGATTTTAAATAATTCGATTACTTTTGCTTCCTACGCACCTGATACCTAAGGCATAAGGTAGGTATTAGCAAAGTACCTATAGTATAAGTATTAATGATACAAACATAATATTAACTTATTTCGTTGTTTGTTCGCTTCCTATAATTGCCGTGTTGGCAGAAACATGGGGTAAATAATTCATAAGAGTTTTGTTATAGCTTGTATCATCTACGATTTATTAGAACTTACAAGAAACAGTTAGTAGACCTATTTTCGGTTATGAAATCTTTCGTAGACCTACTCTTGACCTCGGTCACGCTTGATGGAAGGCGATGGATGACGTCTATGATGGAACGAGCGTACCCAGAAGATGCTTAAGGCACTGGAACTCCCACGCATCGACGAAACACTGCAAACAGACCAAACAGCTACTTGACGCCGGACTCCGGTGGGAGGGTGGTCGCAAACCAGGCGGGCGTTAGCCCTACCACCGCAAGGGAAGAATTGGCCAGTCAAATAAGGTGTTGGGTGTGACTGTCCAGGATGCGCCGAGCGCTTGGCTCAGTTGAGTAACTGACAGAACAAACTGCGCTACACGAGGAGGCTTCTTCATGCATCTCAAAATCTCATCTCAGCGACAATCAATGTCAAAAACTTATAAAAAATGGAGGAAATCTTTTAGAATCTTTTTAAATGAGTGAAACTGGGATTAAGAAAGAAGAAAGAAGAAAGAAAGAAGAAAGAGATTAGAATGTGAATGTTCTAAAATACAGGAATTTGCCACTCTGGTCACTGCAAAAGGCGTATTTTTATTTTTAGCCATATTTTCATATGATAATTGATTATTGTCTTTTCTTCAAATACATTTATGTTTTACGATTTATCAATTAGATAATAGCTATTTAATACTAGTCAGGATATTATGTTAATTGCCGATCGTGAACCTCTCGCACGGGGATACCGCCTGCATCATAGTCTGGTCTTAGAGATTAGCATAATCCGGTAATTAGCGAGAACAGTTTGCCCGGTGGTGTGGGTAGTATGGGTCACTAATATTAATGTGATGTTGTTCGTAAGAAGAAATAAGTGGCGCTTCTGATAGCAAAGTTAAAAGGGGACGTAGTTTGAACATATAATGAGGAATGATGTAACACACATAACTACAGGAATTATGAATATAAATGTTAATGAGAGGAGAGGGAGAGGAAGACGGAACAAAAGATAGATGGATTGAGAGAGCAAAATTATCAAAGAAATAGTGATGGTTGACAAGGGAGAATCTTAAGATGAAATGTATGATGAAACCAAAGCAGTTAAACATACAACTCATAACAATTAAAAACGAAACAAATAAATAGAATCATCTAAAAACAACAATTATCAGGCTAGCATTAATCGCACGGTTACCGGCGGCGCTCGCTTACCGCTGATTAACGAGCAGCGCCACCTGCGCCCGTGTGTGCACCGCTTTATACAGATTACCCGTAATCTTTACTTATTGAACGATTTTTTGTTTTTGCTCTGATGGATGGAAGGGTTGGAGGGAAAAATGAGGCTGGAAGTTGTAGATACAACGTTGTGTTGCGTACGGGTACGAGAATCAGGGATCAAGAATGGCTGAACAAAAACTGTTTACAAACTTAGGCTTGTTTGTACCACAAAACACTGAATACGCGAAACATAAATATAACATTATTCTGTCTCTTTCATCTTCAAACGGTTGAAAGAAACAACGATTTTTAAAATACGTTTAACGCTAAATGTCTTTAGTAATTTGTGGTGCAAGCGAGTCTTAGATTTAGTACTACTTTGCGCAATAAAGTAGAAAGCAAACATCTGCCCACAGAATTAGCACAGAGAAAGCAAATTAGCCAAAATTATAACACGTAGCCACACTCCGCACGCCCCTACTTTCTAAACAAATCCTTTCCAAGTTTCATTCCGAGTCTCGAATATTCGGGAACGTTCCAGAACATTCCAGAAGTCAGTGTTCCATTAGAACCTGACGCGGGTTCGTAATAACTGTAATGTGAGGCACATTACACCTCACAGGAACCTCCAAACTTGAGCTCGGATACTACGTAAGTATGTACATACGTATTATTTGGTATTCTGTTAGATTCACGTTTTGTTTGTAATGTTTATCTTAACAATATGAGGAACGTCTGGTTCATAAATGATAAGTGTTTAGTAATATAACAGAAATATACACAGAAATATCCTCAATAAATATAAAAACTAAACGTGAAGAAATATTCCAATCACATGAACTCGTAATTAAATATGGAGTTCCTCAAGGCAGTGTGTTGGGCCCTCCACTATTCATATTATATATAAATGACCTACCTAAATTTGTTGATCAACCTGTGACCCTCTTTGCTGACGACAGTACCATAACAATTCAATGTGATACTAAAGACAAATATAAAAGTGACATTAATAATTCTCTGACATCAATAATAAAATATTTGGATAATAATAATTTAAGGATAAATCTCAATAAAACTAATATTATGCATTTCAGTCAACGCTTACCAACTTTACCTGATCTCAAGGTTCAATATAATGACAAAATAATTGAAGAAGTCAACACTGCTAAATTCCTCGGTGTAACTATTGACAAAAAGTTAAATTGGAAAGAACACATTAAAATTTTAAGTAAAAAAATTAGTAACTCTTCCTATGCCTTATACAAATTAGTTCCTGTGCTTAACACTGACGCATTGCTAACAGCTTATCACGGCCTAGTTTCGTCGCACCTAAGGTATGGAATTATCCTTTGGGGCAATTCGACTGACAAGGATATACCTACCTTTCAAAGCCCAAAAACGGTGTATTAGGACGATGTTTAAATTAGGATCGACAGACAGTTGTAAACCGTATTTCATTACTTATAACATATTGACGTTACCATCTCTGTACATATTCGAAGTTGTCATGTTTGTTAAATGTAATCGGCAATTATTTCCACGCATGGCTGACAAAGTCAGTCGTGTCAGACGTGATAACACTATGCTTTGCTCACATGGTTCCAAAACAGCATTAATGCGGAAAAGTGTATTTTGCATGGCGCCTTTAATATTTAATAAGCTTCCTAAGGGATGGAGGGAACTAAGCGCACACATTCTAAAAAAGCGACTAAAAGTATTTCTAGTTGGAAAAGCATACTACAGTATTTTTGAATTTTTAAATGACAAAATGTAATATTACGAATTTAACAAATATATACTGACATTTTATAATTTTTGCAATTTATGATTAGATTATAATATAGCAATTTAATTCAAATGTATAATTTATTGTTTAAATTTAATTTTTAGTTAATGTGAAAATTTAATAATGTTTTTAGCTTTGTATATGACTTTTCTTATCTATATTTGTATGCCACAAAGGCCGAACATGACGGATATCTTTTGTTTATGAACAACCTGCATGCCTTGTATGTATACTCATGTTTCTACAAATAAATGCCTTATCTTATCTTATCTATCTATCTAATATAAGCTTTATCAATAATTCGTAGACGAAATGTTTGCAGACTGCTACGAAAATGCTACGCGCGTGCTACGAAATAGCTACGAAAGTGCTACGTTGCTACGTAAAGTGGTTAATGAGAATAAAGTTGTATCTGTGAAACTAATACGGGATCATTAATTTAAAAATGAGGACATATTTGTGTAATAGGTTGGCACCGGTAGGTTTTTCAAACCGGCATAATGTTATAATAATTATTAAACTGAAGGTCAAACTTTATACACAAAGCTTTGCTGCAATTATCTATTTTCTCTTGGGTTACAAAGCAAAACATTTTGGCAAAATCTCACCGAAATTCCTAAAAAACTAAACATGGAACTCAAAAATGTATGCAGTATGTAAAATAAATCAATTAACACACAGTTGGGGCAACGAGCCGCATATGCATCTGAATGGCGGGTAGTTGTAAAAATGTTCGCATTAACATGTAAAGTGCGCGTTAGCTCCTTTGTGCGCGAGCAGCCGAGCGATCGCGTGTTCCACCAAATTGTTCTCCACCATATTTTTCGGTGTTTCCTAAAACCAGCAATACTGAAAAATTACATGCTCATTACTCAATTGAGTTTACGGTGACGAAACTATTTTATTTAGAATTACTTTGACACTGATTGAGCTTAATACTTAAAATAGAACTGTTCGCAAATTACGCGCTTAGACGTATAGTAGCGGTCACCAGCTCATTTTGTACGGGACCAAACATGAAATCGCGAAAAAAAATCAGCTGTTCCCTACATTTATGTTTGCGTAACTCGTCAAAATGTAGGAAAGAGCTGATTCTTTTTTCGCGATTTCAGGTTTGGTCCCATAGTAATAATTGTTCATAATGATAAGTCCAATGACCCTTTAAAAGGTTATCCATTAATTACGGGACACCCTGTATATTACAAATATTAGTAATGGCTAACCAGTGTTCCTACACTATACTGCACGTGATTGTTCGACTAGTGTTGTATGTGTTAACATTTAGATCTGACATTAAAATTAAATTAAAGCTTTCTAAACGGAAACTGTGATATGTAGTTTAATTTTACATGTTCGGTTTTTCCTTTACGTCTCTGCACAAAGATGCATCACAAACACAGCTAGCACAGTGAACGCGTTTGCTCGCGAGTGTACACTGACATACTAACTCAGTTAAGTAATTCTTTTAATCTGTGCGCCGGTTTAAAAGTGTAGCTTGAATGTCTCCTCTGCAGTGCTGAATTAACCCCTAAGCAAATTAATCAATTGCTTAGGGCGTCACGTCTCGGGGGGCACCATAAACTAGGCGCAGTCCCAGGGGGGGCCAAAATCATTCAAGCTGTCGAGAGCCTGAATGATTTTCTTACTTGTCTTCACAGGCGTGGAGTGCTTAGGGCATCAAGTAGTCTTAATCCGGCACTGCTCCTCTGTGACGTGGTGGTGTTTATGATGGTGGCGTAAAACTTTGAGTTTCCAGGTTGATCTATACTAATATTATAAAGAGGTCAAATTTGTTTGTAAGTTTGTATGTAGGGGGTCTCTGGAACTACCAGTCGGATTTGAAAAAATCTTCTTGCATTTGATAGCCCAATTCTTGAGGAAGGCTATAGGCTATTTAACATCACCCTATGACCCTTAGGAGCTGAGCAAAAAGAAAAAAGTCAAAAAGAACGTTAAGTGATAGCGCCGGCGGGTGATGCGATACGACGGGGTGGCTTGGGGGAAACAAGAAGTTTCACGCGAACTAAGTCGCGGGCTAAAGCTAGTAATATAAGTAAATGTATCTGTAAAACAAATCAAATGTTTCGACACAGCACACGAGGTTGTCGTTATGTGGAAAGTGAGCTCAGTTGTAATTTTGCCGATGGTCGTATTAAAAATATTGTTATGTGAAATATTGAAGGGAATACTTATATTTCTGTAATGAATAATATCTGTTTGTTGTTTATTTATAGTTAATTAAAACGGTACAACACCAGTTACATTAATTAACATAGAGAAAATAATTACGTTGACAATAGTATAATTTAAAACTAACATGGTACAGTGGACTCCCTTGCATACATTCTGTCACAGAACTTTAGACTTATACGCATAATTTAAATCCATTCATCCGCAAACACATCCTATTCAGGGGTCTTATTTATGTCCAGCTACAGGTTCAGGGCCTCCTATAACGCAGAGAAAGCATGAGAATAGATCACCGCGCTTGTTCATTGCATAGTTTATTTTACTTTTACCGGGATCGGTGCTGAGAGGGGCAATTCTCGTAATTTTAAGAATGTTCACAGTCTGATCGCAGTCTGAATCTGTCAAAAAATACCTCTAATTACCCTACATTTTTGACAAGTTATTGACATTTGTTTATCGCCAAGAAGAGACTCTGACTAGATTTAGAACGTTTTAAATTACGAGAATTGGCCTTCTGGTAATCATCATTGTTATCTGCCTCGCCTTTTCCCAATATAAGGGTTGACTTCCAGTCTAACCGAATGCAGCTGAATACCAGTACAATACCTTTAAGAGTCGTCTTCCAGTCTTATTATAAGCCTTGATTTTATTATTACTGAAATAGAGAAAGAGAGAGATACTGAGTTAAAGAAAGAAAATTTCATTTGACTTAGAAGAAAAACATAAATACAAAAAAATACATAAAGCTTCTTTCTTGAGCTAAATTACCTTAAATGTATTTAATAAGGGATTGGTAACCTGATGTAAGCATTTTATTTTAACTACGTAGCCACGAGATTAATTAATAATAAGCTTGTTCATTAGTAGACTAACACAATTATTTTGATTACCGTAATTATAATATCACAGGAGTTTGTTCTGAATACACATACCATTATGTAATTATTTGAATTAGTATTCATTGTGTGCGTACGTCGGCACTTCACATAATTAGATTATTCCCGCTTCCTTGCTTGTATTGACTTATTGCTAGCAATTGTATGACTACCTGGAAGCTCTTACATAAACATAACTTCGTTTACATGTCTACACACATTAATAAAAACATGTTTGTGTTTTTCAGGAATATAAAAGTTATATTATGAGTCAAGCAGATAAACACACTGTAATTTTTCAAAATATCCTACTACTAACTGCGCCCCGCGGTTTCACCCGCGTGAATGTTGATCCCGTGGGAATATCGGGATGAAAAGTAGCCTATATATTAATCCAGGCTGTCGGCTACCTTCATACAAAATTTTATCAAAATTGGTCCAGCCGCTTGAGCGTGAAGAAGTAACAAAGTTTTAGGATGCATGAAGAAGCCTCCTCGTGTAGCGCAGTTTGTTCCGCCGGTTACTCAACTGAACCGAGCGCTCGGCGCATCCTGGACAGTTACACCCAACACCTTATTTGACTGGCCAATTCTTCCCTTGCGGTGGTAGGGCTAACGCCCGCCTGGTTTGCGACCCTCCCACCGGAGTCCGGCGTCAAGCAGCCTGCTGTGTTTCGTCGATGCGTGGGAGTTCCAGTGCCTTAGGCATCTTCTGGGCACGCTCGTTCCATCATAGACCTCATCCATCGCTTCCCATCAGGCGTGATCGAGGTCAAGAGCGGGCCCATTCAGCAATAAAAAAGAAAAAACAAACATATTAACATATCACACACACACACACACAAACTTTCGCCTTTATAATATTAGTGGGATTAGCCAAAGTTATAGGTAATATGTAAGTTACTAGCAGCGTCATTGTAAAATGCAGGCATTTAGGTGGGCTACAGTTAACTGGACTACTAACATAACTTATGTAATTTTAAAAACATCGCTTGTTCACACAGCGAACTTTTTGAATCCAGTTATCTGATTAATAAATGTCTGTGGTTAGTTGTTTGAGGAAACAAACCACATCATGGAACGTTGTAATAATTGAATGTTTCATAATTACGAGACAGAGTTTATTTATGTGAATGCGTTTAGTATGTTCTTACTTAACATAATTATGAATACCTAGAACACAGCTTAACTCGTGGCTGTAACGCTCGTAATGTTTATATTATATTCTGAAATGAGTTTGAGAACTACTTTGTGACAAAGAACGTATTTACCTACGAATTGTTTTGTAAAAAACATACCTTTGATATTACGAGTCCGTGAATCCCTATGGATTTTATGGAGCTCTATGGCTACCTTGTTCGTAGGTAAGACTAGAGTAATTTATCACTCTATTAAAAGTATTACTCGTATTCCTCAAAGTACCAAGCTAACTCTGATAAAAGTCATGAAAATTTTTAGAATAGATGAAAAAACGTGGATAAGCAAAAGGCAGCCAAACTAACAGATAGCCTCACTTTTTTTGGAATTGAGCAGGATTTCCATATTTTTGTAAATAATAAAGCTACAAAAAAACATACGACAATATCATTCCCAAACGAACACCAAAATAAAACCCAGTTCATACTAGAGCAAACGCAACACAGTTTTTAATAACTTGAAAGCTGAGCTCATCGGTGACAGTGCCATCAGTGTAGTCCGGGCTTAAATTGAATGATGGCGCGTTTCTTTGACGAGCAGTGTTTGTGCTCAGTATACAGTTTTGCGCAAAGTTATCTGATGTCGTGGCGTTGATAGGCTCGGTGCACACAAACGATGCGACGGGAAATTGTAAGATTGTATGAACTATTGTCGTGAGTTCCCACTCACTTGAACTTACAAAATACTGTCAACGTGGTCCCCCACGTTGACAGTATTTTGTAAGTTCAAGTACAGTTGAAGTGAAAATAGATTAGGTTTTGGGTCCAATCGTACTTAGAGCTATAGAGTGTTTCATAATCTTTGAGGTTTAAAACGGAGTTATCGGGTTAAAGAAAACAACGTGCGAATCAGCTCCAATAAAGCTGATGTAAATGTTCTATAACAATCCTGTTGATGCGATTTTAAGAACAACAAGGATAAAATGAACCACCCTTACCCGTAATCTGCTATAGAACCTTTTTATTCTGTTTCACAAGTATCTACGTAAATAAAACATTCATCTAATTTTAAACAGAACCAATCGAAAATCCAATAATTTTCTCACCGTTTCATCTGCTAATTGAATCCATGAAGGAATTCCAGCGACTTGTAACACCGCTGCACCATTTCGTTCGGGGAATGGAGCCGCTTTACGCAGAGCTTAGAGAGAGTATTACCCAATTGCAGTTTCCAAACACGGCGTCCCTGAACGCGGACGCCTGATATTAATCAGGGGAACGGTAGATGGTACTGTGGCCGTCTGATTAACGTACCACGTCAAGTTATAAGCGGTTACGTCTTTTTAACCGACTTCAATAAAGGAAGTTCTGTATTCGACCCGTATGTATGTATGTATATATGTCCGCGATTTTCTCAAAAACCAATAAACCGATTTTGATTATTCTTTAACTAAAGTGATCTACATACTTTCAGGAAGGTTTTAGTATATTATTCTTATGTACGAAGTTATATGCATGAATGTACTGCATGTCTGGCATTTCTATGCGAGTTTTGATGATTCTTCTAGTCGGTGTCTTCAATTCTTTAATGCACAAGTGTTAATTGAATTTGTGTTGGGTACGTTACAAATAAAAAGTGAAAAGTAAACACTTTTTTACAAAAAAAGCAACGGACTTCAAAAAAAAAAACACTACAAAATGAGAAGTCGGTTGTTTTTTTTGTAAAAAAGTTTTTTTTTTTATGTCGATGTCCAGCCTTATCATTTTTGAAGTCGGTCCAAACCCGTCGTACAGCCGAGTGTGCCGCGTTGGTCATGAAAACTCTGTATTTCCATTATTGGTATGTTTATTGCTAGATGGAAAAAAAAACTTATAAAACAATACGAATTCGAACATTTACAATCAAAAGTAATAAATTATTATCGACAAAGTGGAAACGATTGTATAGATACTGAAAATACCAATTAATTAATAATAACCTTACTTCTGAACACTTTTCTTGCAAGTTTTACACATTTTCCAGAAAACTTATTTTTCAAAACACATCCAAAGTCACTCACATGAGAACAATGCTTCTAAGCTAAATTATAAATTTGAAGTTTGTCACATTAAATTATGATACACCCTTCAAAGCATTAAGTTTTTAGGAAGGGTGTCATTTGCGATACTTGAATCTATTCAAGACTCAATTATCTCTCGTGTTATTAGTGTATTTTTTTTATACATGGGGGCATTTTGTTGTATAATTGTGCTCCTTGACAAGTTATAATTTTTTGCAAAACTTAAATAACAAAACTGGCTCGGCGAGTGCTGCGTTGTGAACAGTAAAATCTGTATACTTTTTAAGATCTTACGGATAAAATAGACATGTATTGTAAATATATTATAAGTATGTATAACTGCCTAATTTTTAATTTACATTCACCCGCTGACTGCTTATAACTTGTACCACGTCTATTCTCCCTGCCGTGCTGCCATGTAGCAATGTTCGCGTGAACGCAATGTGACGTGTCAGTACCAAGCCGGTTCTAACCGCTTCACTGCGGTCCAGCCCCTCTAAATTGATTGTAAAATTCCTCCAACGTCGTGGATGATAACAATGAATGGAGACTAGATAGCCATTCTGCGAGCCAGTAGGAATGCCTTGTCTGGAAGTGAGCTGCAGTGGTTACTTGAAAGTATTCCTTCCAACTGTTTCAGTTAGACAGAACCTTCCATACGGAAGCAGTCGATAGCCAGTCAAAAAGTACAGAATGTCAGAAAATAAATACCTTAACAAAAATCCTTTGATAACCAATGAATTTGTTCACTTAAGTTCAGGAGTAGTTTAACTGGTCAAGCACCGCGCGTCGCCTATTGGCGACGAAACAATAGAAAATCAATTGTGTCTCATTAGCGGAGCTTGACAGATTTAGTTTACTTCCTTACAACCACGACTTAGACAGGCTAGAACAGAAATTATAAAAATCATCATATTTGAAGTGCTCGCGCTTACTAATTATAACATCAATACACCACCACTTATGTACGTAAGACTAACATCTTAGATCATGCTTTTGATATGAATACGCATTTATCTTATACTAGCTGCGCCCTGCGGTTTTACCCGCGTAAATGTCGATCCCGTGGGAATATCGGGATAAAAAGTAGCCTATATGTTATTCCAGGGTGTACAAAATTTTATCAAAATTGGGCTAGCCGTTTGAGCGTGAGAAGTAACAAACATATAAACACACACACACACCCCCACAAACTTGCGCCTTTATAATATTAGTGTGATAGTGTGATATCGATGGCCGCAAAGTACGATTGTCTAATTTAATCGTCATTAATTCGATTGTCTTAAGCCACCTCTCCTCTCATGCCTTGTCGCTTGGGTTCTGCAATGTTTTGAAATTAAGTTCATCATTCATCATTCTCTAGTTTAAGGACATCCGTGACAAGGGACAGGTCATGTGGGTTTCTTCCAAGTTGGTCCGACCGTCGCAACCCTGTCCGCTATATTCTTATGAATTGTTCACTAGCATCGCAACGTTTTTCTGAACGTAACATCGCCAGTTTGTCGGTGGTGTGACCGCCGCAGCGATTCTCTGGGGCTATGCGGGGGCCCGGGGCCCGTGGCCGCATATGTCTCCTCTGACGGATAAACGAGGTGATTTGGTGACAACTGACTCTTTGATTCTAGTAGGACTGGTTTTTCGTCTGGCAAAATTCAACAGTCACGCAACAAAAAAAAAAAAGACGGGTTGCACTCCGGGAGTGCCGGCAGAAGTGAAAACTTGAATATTAACGTTGAAATAAATCAATTATTAATTGAATTAATATAACTCATTTTTTTTTTCACTAAGTATTTCTGCGTCCCTTTTTTCATTAATAGATGCACTTTGTTCAATTTCCATATTTTAAACACTTTATATACACGAAAGTTACGAATACACAGCAGTGTGTCCACGTCCACTTCCACTTCGACTTCGACTTCGACTTCGACTTCGACTTTGACTTTGACTTTGACTTTGACTTTGACTTTGACTTCGACTTCGACTTCGACTCCTACTTCGACTTCGACTTCGACTTAGACTTAGACTTCGACTTCGACTTCGACTTCCTCTTCCGCTTCCACTTCCGCTTCCACTTCCACTTCCACTTCCACTTCCACTACCACTTCCACTTCCACTTCCACTCCATCCATCCATCCATCCATTGTCGTGTGTCACTAAACTTGGTTCACTTCGGTTGGCGCCGCCCTAGAAAGAGAGGGGGGGGGGGGGAATCTCTCCTGACGGTCACGTGTCCTGACGCGATGCCCTGACGCGAGTTTAACATTTTTTACCCATTACAAAAAGTGTTGAAAGCCGCTAAAGAAGTTTTCAGTTCAAAAAATTATGGGAATTTTGAATTCATTATCATTAATTAATAAGTTATTAATCTGCAAACAAACACAGATCGAAAAAAAAATATTTTAATCTAAATACTTAATGTCAAAGCTTTTTCTGGAAATAACAATTTCAGTTAGTTGGTAAATTAATAAACCAATTAGTAGGTCTGTAATGTATACCTAGCAAAATATCCATCCATTTCAAACTTTTATGAAATCAAATAAACATTGCAGTTCACTCACAAAATTCAAAATGTGTGAATATAACTGACAATTAGACATTTTACTAGCAGTACATACTAAAATACATAACGAGTAAAATTTTAAAAACAAGTTTAAAATGGCAATGCTGCCAGCTTTTTGGGCACTGTTCATGTTGATAGCGATGCAGAAGAATTCTTTGATGCCCTATGATTATTTTGTTTATTTTTTCATATAATTGTACATATTATAATAGTTTAAAATTAGCCTGAAACCGTAGCTGGACTGACAATTTATTTATTAATAAATAGCTAGCTAATTAAACTGGGAGTATACTCCCAGTTTAATTAGCTAGCTGAATAACATAATAACATGTAAAAGAGCATTGGTAGTGTACAGTTACTTATTGTACAGTCGAACAAAGATATAAGTATTAAGGCAGCTTGCTGGCAACTACTTTTATATAAACAATGTTGTGAGAATACATAGACGAGTGTTTTACATCAGTCTTTCTCTTGAAGTGTGGTTTACACTGGAAAAGATTTTATGCACAGAATTTTAATGAAAATCGGCAGACGTTTTGCCTGCATACCAAATACCTAGATTTTTGTTTGTCTGTACGCTTACACAAAGTGGGCGGAGTCAGGGAGCAAAGCTGTGTAAATCGCCGGACCTCCCGAAGGTAGCGATGTTTCTACCAGATTGTGTTTGTGAGATGATGTAAGAAGAAATGTGGATATACTCGTACCTTAAGATTTAATCAAAATCAGCCCGAAATAATGGCGCCGTTTTACTGGGCACAGTTTTTTTTTTACATTATGATACCCAATACTAACGACGTGCTTGCAAATTAGAACTAAGTATTAAAATTTTTGTTTTAACTCACATGTTTGCTCAAATAAGTTCCACACATAATCAGATAGGTTTAGGAAGTCGAAAATAAATAAGTAGGTACTAAGAAACGTGCCAGGTTTAGTTCTTCTTCTTAGCGTGTCGATAGCAATTTAAATGTACTCGGCCCAGAATTCGGCTACTTGTTTGGCGCCATCACTAGCGTCCATCAGTTCCTGTAACGTGCAGCTGACAGGACACGCAGGGCACGATATTAAGTGTCCCATCGTTTGTGGAACAGCACCACATTTACACTCCCAAGGCGGAGTCGTCTATGAATCTCCACTGAACAGGTTTTTCTTACTTCGGCCAACCTGGGTCCTGAGTCTGCTTAAAGACTTCCGGGTTACCCATGGTAACTCATGTCCAGGTGGGAGGTCTTCAGCACTAGTTCATCACAGAATACTTTTGCGTGGAAAACTAAATATAAAAATATAAACTGATATTAAATATTATCGAAAAGTAAAAATTCACAAGTTATGCACCGTTAATTTTCTGCCAACACGGTTTTCTATTTAAACAAAAAAATATAAATATATTTTTAGATAAAAACCGTAGTGCAATACTCTAGTCGATACATAGCCAGAGGCTTTTCGAAAAATTCCTGCGTTAGCTTTTTTACACTCGTAATAAAATAAATATGCAAAATTTTACCCGAATTCGTATTTAACAAGCGAAAAAATGGATGAGAAATAGCAGCTATATGAGATTAATTTATTTTATAGAATTCGGATTTTACTGTTACCTTTGAGCACGCAAAATATTTGCAAATTGTTATGTAATAAAATATTTTTTGTGATATGTTTATATGAGTCGGACAATAGAGTATTACGTTTGTTGATTGAAAATAAAATCCAATAAAATGATGGGTATTTTAATAATGAGTGACATAACACTGACAATACATTTTATTATAACACTAATACATTACTTTGCACAATAATTCATAAGTTTAATTAAATAATAATCCAACATCTAATGTCAGGAGTGTTGATCATGTTAATATTCTTAGCTGCAAGAAGATCAGGACACAAACCTTCTATACATAAACGTACACCTTCTTCAAAACAAGCCATCTGTATACCTCCATAGTATTGCATACCACATCCACAACTTCGCAAATCTTACCCTTGCGGCGTCCAGTGCACTTTACGTCCGCCCCGGCTGGGAATCGAAGCGGCGACTACTAAATTAAATAACTCAAAACATCTCTCCATTGCAAGCACTTAAATGATTCACTTTGTGGCCGCTAGATAGCGCTGGCTCGCTTTGAACGTAGTTACGAGATTGCACAAGCCTCACACAGATGTATTTGTTTGTTTGTCTAATCGTTGTGAAAAGTACGGGATATTTTTGAAGTTGTTTTTTGATTCTGTTTTGTTTTTTTGTCGGTAAATGGCTACATGCTAGAGTGTGGACTGCAACAAAGAACAACACACGTGTGGTCAAGATAATTCCATGGTTTGTTTAGCTTATATTAATGCCCTTAAACTAGAATCCAACAAGCTGTATTGCAGGCATGCAGGCTTTAGATATTCCAACGTTGTCTTGAAGGTACAGAACGCTTAAACAAACTTCTTAGTATTGTAACCTCGCCTTGTAAATCAATCTAGGTACAGAGTAAGCGCATCACGTCTTTAAAACCATTAAAATTTCATCGCGTACAGGTGACTCACCTTTGTTCCTTATATACTACCCACGTATTGACAATCTATTCGCAGTATCGCTGTATTTTCCAGTGTCGTGCTCTAGCCAATACAGGTTGTCTGCAAATAATTAAATGGAATTAGACAAGAGATACACTAAGTAATTTATTTTTGATCCGATTGTAAATGTATGTAAGATTTGTCGCTAACTTCCATCGGGAGACATTATTGCCCACGCCCCTATTCGATTTGATCCATACTTCCAGGGACACCCTGTATAAAGTTCAAACAGCAGCCATGCCAGCCACCGAGACATACGATGCAGGAAGTCATTTCAGGACATTGGACTTACTGACTCAAATCTCCAGCAAGCCTTTAGCATTTCACAAAAGATTATGAACATTTTATTTTGAGTAAATATACATAATATAATCAGCCTATAATCCTGCCCAAAGATCATGATACCAATAATGATCATCATGAATGGTGTCCGGAACCTATGCGTGATGTTCCTGTACCTACGTTTCTTGAAGAGAGGCATTTACTTAAAACTTGTGTTGGTATTTTGGAGTTCACTTGATTTTCATTTGTTTCTTAAATCTTTTCAATTCTCTCCCCACGACAAATACTCTAAAACATTAAAGTACATGTTTATCCTGAAGTGTTTACTCGGAATAGATTCGCTTTACATTCTTAATCAAATTAATAGCAGTATGTTTGCCAACTGCCGGCGGTGGAATCGTTAATGTGCGGTACTCGAAGTTCTCTTTGTAATTCAAGTGTTTCTAATCTCACTTGTTTGTTGCGCGAGCTTCAAGAATTGTGTTTGTTTTGTTAGTTATACAGAGGTGTATGAGGTAGGATACATATGGAAAATTGCCCATCAGCTCATTATCTAAACAAATTGTTATGATAAACTGTGCTGAATTTGCCGTTTAAGAGCCTATACTACCTCAGCTAAAATTCACTCTTTATCTCGCTCATACGATACTGCTCGCGGACTGAGTGAGAGCGAGACAGAGTGCGGTGCTGGGCGGCAGGAAGCGCCAATAGTTTAGGTATTTGCTTTTTACAGTGAAAAAAATAGTAATTATAAAAAAATAAATAACATAAGACCTGCTTTAAAGTAAGTTCAGCTAGTATGCAAAGTTTCATGATCTAATTTGAAGTATTTTTTGAATACCAGCGGTTTATTGTTCGGGTTAGAGGTAACTTTGGATTTTTTTTCTATCGAGAAAATTTTATGGAATCGTGTTTTCGTCTAACATAAGACTTAGCATTAGTCCTCAACTTTACCATAAGTATATTTATTTCAAAATTAATGGTGCAGTATTTTCGACATAACGGAGGATCACGCTAAGCCTTTTGAGATAGTATAGGCTCTTAAAGAAAAATAATACATTTATAATAGATCTATCACACTACCTTCTTTCCTTCCACCCACCAGCTATCACCTAGCTACGCATACCTGAACGCATATTTATTTTGTTTTTTTGTGTCCCAAGATACATTTACATGCAAACTGAAACCATGAATTTAGCACGATATGATTCTAGACCCTTTTATTTTATGGATGGGAAATCATCAAATGACCCCTCCCGCTCTGGGTGGAGCGGAAGGGAGTGTCAGACTCTTACTGACTAAAACCCATCCGTGTTCCTTTCTTAGCCCTTTATGTTCTGGGGTAGCGGTAACCCTTTCGGACAATCCCGCACCCCTGGCAGGCTTCGGCCTTGGCAGGCCCCTTCCTTTATGCTGACATCTCTTTGAGGCGCGCGTGGTATACGTACGCGCCGTCCGGCACGGGCCTGGTCCTGATCGGACGGTGAGCTACCCATTACTCTCCGTCCGCAGGCCCGCGCCTACGGTGGCCGGGCGTGGAAAATTTCCTCGGTTATACTCGTACCTACGCAGTCAAAATGTATGGCAGTGCATGATTTTGAACCCCCCGTTCAGAATCATGCGCTCTATCTATGGTAACTAGGTTGTGCGTTGAAGTCCCTGCCACCCTGTATTGTATCCTGGCTGTGAGTAATATTTTAAGCTACATTATGTGTCGTCTCAACTTGCTATCAACCTGTGAACCTGATTTGTATTACCTGGACAATCAAATATTTTCTACTAGCTACGCCCCGCGGTTTCACCCGCATAAGTGTCGATCCCGTGGGAATATCGGGATAAAAGCTATCCTATGTCCTTCCCCGGGACTTAAACTATCCCTATACCAAACTTCATCTAAATCGGTTCAGTGGTTTAGGCGTGAAAAGGTAACATACAGACACACAGACAGAGTTACTTTCGAATTTATAATATTAAGTATGGATATGGATAGTATGGATTTATTTTTTATATACCTACATCAAACACCACCAAAACAACAAAAAAATAATTGTAAAATTTACACCAGATTACATATTCACAGTATGTTCATCCTTCCGCAACCCCGCATCACGTAACAACCAACTTTGCAATATGTCAGAAACACACAATATTTTGTTTCTAACAAATAATAATTCAATTAAACAGTTTGCCCGCAAAATATGTTTCATTAAAATGATAAGTTGAGCCCAAGGGTCAGTTCAACTTGTTTTGCTAATCAAAAAGCTGTCTAACTTGTCACAACAACCTTCATAAGTGGATAGTCAGACCTACCCATGGAAGTACATACATACCAATTAAGAGTTTTGTTGTTATCAGATTTTGTCTTAGCGATTAGGCTAGGACTTTTGGTACAACTTCTTGGTTGAAAAGTGTAATGAGATTGTCCGGTTTTAGTATATTCGACCTCGTAATTGCTTTATCACTTTTGAGAAAAATACCCAGTTAATAGGACTTCAGTAAAGTTGATATTATCTGTCACATAGACACCAACTAGTCACGTGGGGCAATTCTTGTAATTTTATGAACGTTCACAGTCTGAAGGCCCATTCTAGTAATTTAACACGTTCAAAATCTAGTCGCAGTCTCATCTCAGCGACAAACAAATGTCAAAAACTTGTCAAAATGTAGGAAAGTCAGAGGTTCTTTTGATAGATTAAGACTGAGATCAGACTGTGAACGTTCGTAAAATTACGAGTATTGCTCCTCAGATCTGTCTCAATCTGTCAAAAATACCTCTAATTTCACTACATTATTGCCAAGTTTTTGACATTGATTGTCGCCGCGATGAGATTGCGACTGGATTTTGAACCTTTTAAACAACGGGAATTATTGGCGTTCTTGTCGTTTTCTGACGGACAAGTGACATTCAACCTTGGATTTCTTCATTTATTTACGGAAACTCTCGAATTTTATTGTTCTTGTAACGTTTGTCTTATAAATAGTTACAACCCATACCCCTATTGTAAGGGATCTATTACGGGCAAAGTTTAGAATACCCTTTTCTTTTTCTTTCGGGTATTAACTCGAAAGTTAAGAAACAGGGAATCTTCTTGTTTTATTCTGTACATGACTGTGAGTAGGTAGATGAAACTTTTGAAAAACAATAAATATGTTTGGTAATGATATAGGTACTTACCTACCTACCATCGGTTTTTTAGATCGAAATAGAAAACAATTATAATTATCTACTAATCGTAACCTTCCAATATAAATAAAAGGTCCTTTGAAAAGGTTCTCGAGGCAAAACGTAGCGTAACATGTAAACGCTCCTAAAGGGTAAAAGCTATAATTATGAAAACTGCGTTTTGAAAATGGCAAAAAATCATTGGTAGTAAATTGTCATGTTAATCAAAACTTCCAAAGTGCCAGGATTATATAAGGCTTTCATTGTTAACATAAAATGTTATCATAATCTAATGTACAGCCAATAAGCCAAGCCCAAACTCTAAAAGGGTTAACTCTACAAACCTTACATCTTGGTCAAAATGGCTTGGCCGTTTTGCAGCCATCGCATAGACACTCTTATGGACTGATGGTAAGAAATTAAGTTACTGGTCTTTAACGTTGTGTCATGCAATTGTTCAATGGAACGGCTAAGTCATACATTTTACCAAGATGTACGGTTTGTAGGGTTAGGGCTTGTTGAATTAGGGGCTTGGCTGTAAATTAGATCTGATTAATTTTTTAACAGTGAAAGCAGTCTAAAACATAATACATTTGTTTTAGAACATTTTAGAACCAAAAATAAACCTTCAAGACTTCGTTGTTCTATCTAACCGCCGCTCCCCTCTGCTGCATTTTGTACTAGCCACGACAGTTTGATTACCTAACCAGGGCCTTCTTTTACTTCGCGCAGAATTCGTAACATTTAGAGCGTTGGGTTGAAATATTTTTATTTGGTAAATAATAATGGTTCCAAAAAACAAATTAATCTCCAACGATCTGTGGCCGACTAAAAAAAATGGATCTTCGAATAACAAAACTAAACTTCCGAATAAAATACTGAACCTCCGACAAAATTACTAAATTACCGACAACAGAGGTTTTGTATCATATTAATAAATATATATGCGGGGCTACGTCAACTAAGGATGCAAGAGTGAGCGAAGGGCACCTCGAGGTTCGGTTTGGTTAGGTTACTTTAAACCCTTTACATAGAAATAGGAACCCCGCGAAGCGGGGCTCCGTCGACATAGGATGCAAGAGCGGGTGAAAAACGTAATTTAAGCTGGTAGAAAAGTATTATAGCCATAAACAGTCATGTTTATTTGTCGAATATTTCAATATCTCATTCGGTCGTTTCGTCATTTTTATTCGGACAAAAGTAGTCGGAAAGTTAGTATTTTAGGCAGTTGATTTAATATTTTGAGTTTGACAATTCTTATTTTTTGTCGGAGTTTTTATTACTATCCTTTTTATTTTTAACCGACTTCAAAAAAAGGAGGAGGTTCTCAATTCGTCGGAATCTTTTTTTTTTTTTTTTTTTTTATGTATGTTCCCCGATTTCTCGAAGACGCCTGGACCGATTTGAAAAATTTTTCTTTTGTTTGAAAGGGTATACTTCCCAAGTGGTTGCATGATCATCAGGTCAGGATCTGATGATAGGTTCCCAGGGAAATCGAGGGCAACCTTCAAATTTTATAGGCACATAGTACCATTTTCATATATTTTCTAAAGCTGTTTAAGTATTTGCATCTGATAATCATCATCTCAGGTGGATGAGCTGATGAGGGAAGGTACAACTCCTCAACGGCTTGGAGTTAAAAGAAAATTCTTTCAAAATTATTATAGTAACACTCGTGCATTTGCTCTCGGAAAGCACCATTTGGTGAAGTGGAACTGATGATGAAGACCACAGATGGCCACCGGAACTACTCAATAATATCTCCGTACTATTTCACGGGTTGCGATTCGATACTTTAAAATGGTTGCTAAGCAATTTATGCTCGTCACAATGTGAATGGTGATATGGAGCTGATGGTGGACCAGGAGAACTCTTCAACAATTAACTTCCCTGCATCGGTAAAAGCAATATTTTGTAAAAGGCGATGAGAAAGTTGACACTAGGCTATTGTAACTGAGATAAATTATAAGCAGACCCACTAAAAAGCGTGAAATAAAAACTTTTTAACAAAAAAAAAAAACCGACTTCCAAAAAAACACTACAAAGTGAAAAATAACTTTAATTTCGGAAGTCGGTGGCAAAAAACTAAAATACAGATCCAAAGACACCGACTTCCGAAATTAAAGTTATTTTTCACTTTGTAGTGTTTTTTTGGAAGTCGGTTTTTTTTTTGTATGGAAGTTTGATGAATTAAAACCTGATGAATTAATAAAACTCGTAGAGCAAAATTTGTTGTTTATGATGGTAATAATATAGTCCTGAGAGGTTGTTAGTGTTTTACCAATAACCCTGTATCACAAAATCAATAACAACGGATACAATTTTCATTTCTATACGCCACAAAGAATGAGCAAAGGATCACAAACGCGACATCCTCAGCAGCCTTACATTCCACACGTCGCATTGTGCCCCTACCTACTTATCCTGCAGATTTGTATGAAGGCTCCGAGTCAGTCATTACGAAGGGAACATGTTCAACTTGGGCGAGCATGTCGCTTGCTTGTCACGTCCGCTGCCTATTATTTTTGTGGCAAAACAAACCCAATTTGCCTGAGAACAAAATTATTATAGGATGTTGTATCTATTTGAAGTTCAGACTTTGATTAAACTTTGGGTCTAGATTATGGTTTTAATATAATTAGGCATGGATATTGGGTAGCTGTAGTCATTTTTATTATTATTTTCGTATGAGCCGGGCAGAAAGCGTAGAGGTAAAGAAAGAGGTCGGAGGGGGTACCTACCAGCGACTATAATTTTATGCTATTCTCTAAAAGTTTTCTCATTTATATTATTATGATATTCATTAAACTCGATTCATGTTATTAGTTGGTTAAATCAAACTGTTGGTGCCTGCAAACTTTGTGTTTGTCTGACGCACTTCATGTAACAGATTGCCAAGCGTATTTCTCATGCGTGTATAATTGACTGTGCTTCACACCCCCACACACACACACCCCCACATCCCCCCACCCTCCCCCCCCCCCTCCCCCCACACACACACATACAGCTCGCTGTTGCCTGCGACTTCGTCTGTGATCCAGCATACAAAGAGGTCTATGTCCTTCTCCAGGTCACAGTCTACCCATGTGCCAAATTTCGTCCAAATCCATTCAGCCGTTTTAGCGTGAAAGCGTAACAAACAAATATACCTACAAAAAATCAAACCTTTTCTCATTACTATAATAATAGATAATAGATTACGAGTAGTTTAGATAAACATCTACCTCACATTGTTATAAATGTTCTTACATTCTTTCTCTCAAAGGACGAACATCGATCTGCACTTATTTCTGTCCTAAAAATAATAATATTATTAAAATACAACGAAGTGTTATCACAGTTATCAGAATTAAACGCATTGTTTAACATCAACATTCTCTTTGGTTTATTGAGCAAAAAGATCCAGTGTGTAGACACAAACCAAAACTAACGCCGTATTAATTGTGGTATAAAAAGTACATAGAGATTTTTTTATGCTAAAGATGGAAAGAAAATATTCTTACAACTTTCCATAATTATCGAAGATTCTCAGCAGTTGATATATACATAAAATTATATATTTGATCGTATAAAATAATATCGTGTTGTACAAACATTTAAATTAAATTATTATTCCTATCCTGTACTGTTCCAATGTTCGGCGAGTTCCCAATGAACCGACAATACATTATTTAATACGTGACTACCCAATAAGCCGATAAATGATCAACTCAACTACAATTCTAAGCATGACGTCACAATTCAGTACACACTATACATACGCACGTACTACATAATCTTGTATCCATATTCTGTAACCGACGCCGAATTCATTGTGCCCGAGTTATGTTAATATCGCGTTAGCGAGCGACGCCGCGGGGCGTAAGTTGCGTTTCAAAAGATAATAATAATAACATTGGAAGCAGTTGGCAAGCGAGCGACAATACGCCACTAGCTAGCTTTTTGTTACGTTGTCAAGGTATGAGCGAGAGCGGTTTTGCAGTTTTTGTAAGTTTTGGTTTAACCTAAAGTGCCATAGCTTGGCTCTTATGGGGTCAATAGAGCTGGGATTAGGCTCAAATTGTAGGTAATTTAATACAGTTTATAAGTGTAAAACATTGTTCGCAAAAAATGCATAGTTTTGGCCCTGGAGAGCAAATAGTGAAAAAAACCCAAAATTTCGAAGTTTTTCTCGATTTTCTCAGTTTCCACAGATTTTTCGAAGTTGCAAATTTGAATTCACACTACCCTAACAGACCCATACAACATACCAAAATGCAGAACTACATCACGCTTTGCGAATTTAATGTCTTTATCCGACGGCCTATCAGTATTTTGTGTGATTATAAACTGTCACTATACACTTGGACTCTCCTGAACCCTTTCAGTCAGTCGACTGAAACCGTTGAGAAACTTTTGTCTGTTACTGAAAGATTTTTTAACCATTAACAGAGTTTCAATAGGTACTTCTATATGCCTTACTTCTGAAAGTCTGTTCAATATTTTATCTGACTGTTGTTGTTTTGGTCACTCAATCTGAGTAGAAATGAGATGATGGCCAGTTGACCTACGAATAGCTTGTGACCTGTGCTTGTCAAATCAAATCAAAACAAAAGTAATTTATTCAAATAAATAAATTAGACTGAGAATCAGAACTTTTCGAACGTCGAAATTACATAAGACAATCCCCCAAAACGCCCCCCTTCATCACTTCCTAGTGATTTCGTTGAGAAGTAGAAGTGGCAACAAACTCACCAGCAGCACAGCTGTCTATTCAGTTAGGGTCGAACCCAATTACATATCTATTACCAGTTTAGGCACACTAGAGGTAGAAAAACCTATCTATTTCTGGTTTTAACATCCCAATAATCTATATCAGTATTGATCTGTATGATATACTGGTTACATGACTGTTTTTAGTGTATAAGTGTATATTTTGCCTAATATTATAAGATGTTGGCGAAGATTAATTGTGATGCAACCGTGAGAATAGGTACCAATATCTTTAAAAAATATCTTAGAGAAACTCTGGCGCCTAGCTGGTAAATTGCTAATTATAAGCTCGAGCCATGCAGCTCGTTTTTGAAGGACATATGCATATTTCGTATATCAGCGGCTTTGCCCCACAGCAGAATACCGTAGGACATAACGCTGTGAAAATAACTAAAATAGATTAAACAAGCTATATCAACGTCAGTATACTGTCTTACTTTTCTGACGGCGTAGGCAGCCTAACTAAGCCTTCCTGCTAGGCTTGATATATGTGGTCCGTACTACATCGACGTGGCATCTACTTTTATGCCCAGAAAAACTGCCGAGCCTACAGTTTCAAGCACCTCTTTATCTAAAACGATGTTGGGTCCTAGATTTCAAACATTTGGTAAGGCAAACTTTACACATTTCATTTTCTTGGCATTGAGATTGGTTATTTGACGTAAACCAATTCGTAACTATTGAGAGTGCGCTGTTTACGTCGTCAAAATCTTGTCTATTCCTGTCTACTTTAAAAATAAGAAAGGTATCACCTGCAAACAGTACAACGTCACAAAAGCCCTTTAAATACGAGTATATTGGTAAATCATTGAATAATTGTTACTAAGAACAAGAATGGACCCAGTATTGAGCCTTGCGGTATACCTAAGTGAACTTGTGATCAACGAAAACAATTCGTGAGTAGGTATGTCACCTTTCGTCGCGTATAACTTGCACCACACACCAGCGCCCGTAGCCAGCAGAATGAACGGGCACCTCATAAAATATTATAACATGCAAAAAACCCACACACACACACATACACCCCACACCTACAGATAATTGTTATAGGATGTATATGAAAAACTTTGCTCTCGATTTTTTGTTCGAATACATTGGGCGGCGGAAGCGCGTTACCATGGCAACGGGGTTTTAGTGCCAAACGACCGAATTCTGTATGATTTTATATTTTTTATTGTGAACTCTGAAACAGTTAGAGTGGATGAGTTTATGTTGCGTTTCCTAGATAATAAAATTTTTAGTTGTGTCCTTAAAAGTATATTTGGTCGGACTTACTAAGTCGTACGTGTATCCTTCGTTTGAAAGCAATATTTAATTTTAACGATTTCTAACTGGCTTGCAATAGTTCCTGCAAATTCCAATATACCGCACAAAGTAGGCGCTAAACTAACCTTGAACGTTTTGTCATTCCTGAATTTAATACGAATCTGTGAAATAGTGTAAATGAATGGAAGAAATCTTCTAAAGAAGACAAGTTTTAGTTACGAAATTGTCTCAAGCAACACTATAAATAAGAAACGCTCCCAAGCTTATCTTTCATGTTAAAAAGAGCAGAGAAAAGTAAATTACACCTGAAAATGTAGTCTAATGGATAAAATAAAAAATAAATTTAGAATATTTTAGTATAGAAATGAATAGAAGAAAAACATTTAAATATAAGTGACCACATGACATGATTTGACTTATTGCGAGCTTCTTAATTATTTGGACTGCTTTAGAAAAGGCCATTGACGATAGTTCGAAGTAAACAGGTACTTGTAACCCTCATACCAAAAACGACAAAATATGGTTGATGAAAAGAAAATATGGCTATTTATTTCCTTTACCAATAAAATACATTTCCAATATGTCTTTCTTGTCCAAATAAAACAGATCATTAATATATCTGAGAATGAAAGACCATACATCTTAGAATCACAAAAAATACCTTCAAAAAGTAAACCACAAGGGCTCCGCCAGGTGAACAGATATTCCTACATTAGGTAACATGATTCATAGCTCAGCAATATATCACCCTTCGTGAATATATGAGCTGTCGTTTAGCTCAACAGTGTTCGTGGGACGGGCTTTATTTTTATCAAGCGTAGATTTTTTTGGCTGCGATTGACTTGGATTAATTATTTTGGTTTTTAACATTGATTCAGGTTTCAATTTCAGCTGACTTTTGATACCTACTTAATTTTATTTTCAATTCCAATTAAAAATATCATTATCATGTCAGACCTCGGTACCTATGAAGCAATGATTTATGGGTCAAGCCAATAAAATATACATAGATTGCATTTCAAAGTGCTACGTAGAAATACCTGAAATAAAATGTGGCAATAATAATTATCTATCTATCTATTGTAAATAAAACAATGTCGGGTTAGTTACACCATTTATAACTCAAGAACAGCTAAACCGGTTTTTATGATTTTTGATTTGTTAGATTTGTCTCCGCCCCGAATAGCAGAATAACTATTGAAATTTGGGAAAAAAATCACGAAAAAAATATGTATATTAAATTTTCTCATACATTAATTCTTATTGATTCTGAGGCAGTACGAAGGTCGCTGGGTCAGCTAGTTTTTAATAAACTGTAGGTACTTACATTTACGTACTTCATTCGGCAATTTTCAAGATTCCATCCAATTATTTCATTGTTCTTTGCCTGCTTATTTGTTCGTCCGTTTACATAACGCAATCATTAATTAACTAGCCATTTCATTGGTGGGAATCAATTTTTAGTGTGAGGCTGCATCAGTGCAGGCCGGCGATAATCCGATTTCAATCAGCAGCGAATATCATTAATGTGCTGAATAATGGATTTGTGTGTGCCATGTGTGTGGCTATACCACGGATCAAAGAAAATTTAGAAGTTCCACTTCAAACAATGCGCCAAAAAAAGGTCAACGTATTCAATTTGGCCTTTTTTTGGTGCATTGATGATGATGATGATTTGATCCATTGATGATGTCGTTAAATTTCGGTAAAAGAGAAACATCATTCAGGTGCTCGGTGGAAAATTACTGACTAATAGCATGATAATTGTACACGAAAGACATCTTATTAGGTCCATACTTTGTAAGGAGGTATTTTATTTTCATTGCCGAATAACAAAACTTGTTGTCAGTTTTCTAATTCGGAACTTGGTACTTTTAAGTGTACATAGACACGAGCGACATACGTCGACGATAGAGATAACTGCAACCGTGAACATCAAGCAGCTCGTGTATTTGAGCACCGTACTGAAATATACGAGCAACACGCGTCGACGACACTGAGGTTGTGTCGAATCCTTTTCCTATCTTTAGCAGTCTGCGTATATGCGCTACGTATGGTGCGCGACCTGTGACCACGCATAGCATAGACCTTCTGTGTGTACATCTTTACCACCATCCGTTCCCCACTGCTTGCGATCCAATATTACAGCAGTAATTATTTACAGCTAGCTACATATTTAATTGTAATACTCGCTGATCCAATTAACCCGTTGATTAGCCCGATTTGTTTGTAATTAATTTGTATAATTGTATTGTGCTTGAGGCAGCTAATTACTATATCCAGGCAGGCACATGGTACCTATGTGTGCAATATTATTATCCAGGCAGGCATATGGTACCTACGTGTGCACTGTAATCAAATATTCTAATTATGACGCTGAGAATGTGACTGAATCTCTGAAGAATAATTGATTTGGGACAAATCGGTGAGGAGACGAACTAATTAATTTGTTTCCAACTAATACACAAGTGCTCAGTAACACCACATTTTATTCACATGAAAAGAAAGTTGTGTGTATGTTCAAATAATAAACTGATACATCCCATGCTTTTGAAATCAACTTTACCTCTTTGAAGAGGTTACTAATTTTTTGGGAATATTAAGTAAGTCCCCCAACTTTACTGAAAAATAAATTGCATTATTAGCGATTGAACACAAAGTCACGAGCTCTCCCACAGTGTCCAAGTGCGTAAACAAACACCAGCCAGTCTAATAACATTAACCTCTGCATGGTCAGCCCATACAGTGCACGTGTACATTGGAACGCTGACAATCACAATCACAATATAATATTATAAAGGCGAAAGTTTGTGAGTGTGTGTGTTTATATGTTTGTTACTTCTTCACGCTCAAACCGCTGAACCGATTTAGATGAAATTTGGTATAGAGATAGTTTGAGTCCCGGAGAAGGACATAGGATACTTTTTATCCCAATATTCCCACGGGATCGAGAATTATGCGGGTGAAACCGCGGGGCACAGCTAGTCAAATATAAAAGCCTCAACTCCTGCGTCATTCTCTCGACTGTCTGTCCCTGTGACACAGATCATAGAAAAAAGGAATGTCACTATACTAAATAAGTTGGTCAATTCGTTCCACAATATTATGATAATTGACATCTGACAAAATTATAACGGCCGCATAGCTATGCCCCAACATAAATTGAAAGTTTCTATTTAAGTTATTGGTTCTAAATATTATTGTTCGATTGTTCATCTTACTTTTATGTTGTAACGGCTGTTTTAAGTGTTTCATTTCAATCTGTACTTAGGTAATATTATAACGAGGTAAAATTTGTTTATTTGTATGTAGGGGGTAATCTCCGGAACTACCAGTTGGATTTGAGAAAACCTTTTTGCATTTGATAGCCTAATTATCGAGGAAGGTTATAGGCTATTTAATATCACGCTACGACTCTTAGGAGCCGAGCAAAAAAAAAAAAGTAAAAAATGCAACGTGATGGGTCGGGGGCAGAAATTTCACGCGGACGAAACCGCGGGCAGAAGCTATTTACTAGATTGTTATAATGACGATTACACTACTTTGTTACTTAGCATTCAATACTTCAGTTTATGTATACTTGAGCATATTGAAGCACCGTGGATCATTCTCTTGATTCCGATATCTTCACCCAGGGTTGAGGTCCCATCACTTTGTTTTCATTTGTTTAACTGCTCGACTTTTTCTATGGGCCGGTGACGTCATTATGTTTAATTTTATTCATTGCCACCTGTATCGTGTGGGCTGTTGGCTGATTGTGACCCTTTGTTCTGTTGTGAATTGTGTTATATTACCCACAATATTGTCAATTCCCCCTTCAGAGTAATCTCGTCTATTAAATGTAATATTCCCATAAAGATCTTTTACTCCGATTTGGGGGAAAAGACAAACAGTATAATAAAATATTAGCCCTATATGAGCCGCTTAACTCGTAAAACAGTGATATTATCAATACCTATGTGAATTTGGTACTATGTATGTAGTCACTTCGGTTTATCAAAATAAATTCTACACTATTACATAAAATAATATGTATATAACGGAGAAGGCATGTGTGTCTCGTTATTATCAGTCATATTTCAACTACTGTGGGCGAACTATGGGTATGTGTTGGGTATTGCGCAATAGAAAAACGGTTTGCAGTTCAAATCAGATTATAATTTCACGAACAATTTAATCACACTAGCAAATCACACACTATAGGTACACGATACAATACAACCAGATACGGAACGCGGGACAGTTTCTAAGCGCATGTTGTTCGTTCGATGTCCAATGTCCAAGAGGCCCCACATCGTTCTCTCGCGCTGTCTTGTACTCCCCACGAACTCAGGCTAGACTCTGTCAAGCGCCGCCAGATGGCGCTAGCGTTCCGAATAGTCAAATTAATGACCGGTTACGACACGGCCATCCTGCGATGCACACGTCCTCGTGTGTTAATCTGTAAACAAACATACCCCCGCAAAGTATCACATAGCTCGGTCACTCCTGACCTTCATGGTTTCTCACGAAACCCCACACAACACACACAACTTAATCTCTGCTCTGTTTCATCAACAAGACTATTACTCGATTTTCCTCAAATTCGTCAGTAATACTCTGATCCCTTGGCCTGTGCCTTAGCCTCATAAGCGTACTTGATTCAAGCAGAGCCATGTAATCAAACTTTAATCATAGCAAAAAAACATCAACCAGAGCCATGTACCATCGTTATCCACATTAAAAATAAACTTTGTCACTAAGAGCCTTAGACACCTGGGAACCCACCCACGAGTAAGCCACTCTAACGCCACGGCTCTCTTAGCCGACCAGCAATCGCATTGCTATCACACATCCATCGCATGGATCCATGTGCATCACCCCTGTGACTACACACAACCTTACTACGGCCGATAGAGAACCCCTACTCGCGTGGTTACCACTACTTAGGCTTGCTCATCACCACTGTGATCACCATCTATGTACTTCGACTGGTACATGACCTACTGGCATCATTCTCAACTTATCGTGAGAGAATTTAAAAAAAAAATGCATTGTAAACTAGATTGGGCTATACCTAACATTGTAACCATTTTTGCTATTGTTTACCAGCAAAGCACTCAGTACCAGAGTCGAAACAAAATGATAACTGCTCACCAGATTCGATAGACAACAGATCTGTAGCTGGCTTAATGGTACAGACATCCACTCGCTGTCACTGCCTCCTTGGCAGAAGTCGTGAAACTTCTTGCACGGAAAGCACCGTCCTTGCTCAGCGATTACTCGCACAGGAGATCCACCGAGTGCAGCGCCGTCTCACGCTGCCATCCCGCTAGTACACGTCCTTGTGTGTTAACCTGTAACCAAAAAAACCAACAGCAGTGCCTGTTCCACTCGGCCAATTCTGACCACATTGTTATACCAAGCTAAGCCTTGATAATCGGGTCAGGAACTGTATCAACTTCGAGTAGATCACATACTATCATAAGATTACTTTGCAAGTAAATGTCGGGTCGGGTAGACATGTAATGAAATCTCAATTTTTGCTCGCTAATCTTTACACTACGAGTACACAAGAATTATTCTGTGCTGAATACACGTGTTTGACCAATACTAGTCAACACAACAACGTTATTAACACGTTTGCCACTTAACCTCTCCTTTACTAACAAGCATTCAGCACCAGAATCGTAAACAAAACAATACAGCTCACCTTTATTTTCTAACGTGTCTGGGGGTAGTTGTACGACGCAAACATCAACTCGCCGTTGCTGCTTGCAGCAGTTGAAGCACGTGCGCCACCAAACGCTTGCACTGCTTGGCTGCCACTGCTCGTGCACCGGGCCGCGATATGTCCTGGTTTCCCACTCGCAGCACGCGAATGGCTTCGCTGACGGCTGCGCTGCTTGGCTCGATTCAGTCACTCCACGCCACTGGTATCTCCACGCCACGTCCTTGGTATGCTATTTACGATGGCCAAGTTGACGCTGCTCCTTTGTCCACCTTGCAGTGAATTTTCAGCAAAACACAAATCAGCTGTCGTGCTGTGTGCTGTTACGTTTGCACACGCGTCCTACCGCGTGTTCTAATTACGGGAACGGGATACGACAAACTCAAACGCCGGTTTGGGACCCGCATGTTTTTTTTTTTCAAACATGGCGGTAGGTGTAACTTGCGCGTCATTCGGCGAAAGTATTTCTGCATACAGCCTATGCCCAAAATAACATGCACTACGATCGCGCATCCGTATCTGGTTTATCTGGGTTCAACTCGAACAGATCCACATGATTATTTAATAAGCGTTCGCATGTTTACACAGTTACACTTTGTTTTTCAAATGACAACGGTTACTTTCACTTTTAGCGTTCTGGTTTTTGCGCATAAACCAACACGAATCCCACGCCTGATAACGGAGAAGGCATGTGTGTCTCGTTATTATCAGTCATATTTCAACTACTGTGGGCGAACTATGGGTATGTGTTGGGTATTGCGCAATAGAAAAACGGTTTGCAGTTCAAATCAGATTATAATTTCACGAACAATTTAATCACACTAGCAAATCACACACTATAGGTACACGATACAATACAACCAGATACGGAACGCGGGACAGTTTCTAAGCGCATGTTGTTCGTTCGATGTCCAATGTCCAAGAGGCCCCACATCGTTCTCTCGCGCTGTCTTGTACTCCCCACGAACTCAGGCTAGACTCTGTCAAGCGCCGCCAGATGGCGCTAGCGTTCCGAATAGTCAAATTAATGACCGGTTACGACATATAAGTATGATCAACCTTATAGTTTTTTATATTATTTTTTCCTTTATTTCATTATGTACATATAAATTATATTTTTAAATATTAGTATAAAAAATATATTATTTTATTATTAGTATTTTATATTTAGTTAGTTTAGTATTTTATATTATTTAGCTTTAGTATTTTATATTATTATGTGTCAATAATAATATAAAATAGGTACTAAATAAATAAATACTACATTATATAAATACTAATACTACATTACCCTATACTAAATACTACATTTAAAAATACTAATCTTAGCAAGGGTTCATGCAAACTAACAAAACAAAAATAAAAGATTAGTCAGTACGCTGCCATGTATGCCACATCTAGTAATACATCTACTTTTACTTTAGATCCGTGTTTACTCGGTTGATGATTAGTGGACATCTACCTTATATTTTCATCACTACCTTCCTATCTATTATTATAAACTTATTGATAACGTCGTTTTTGTACGCTCGTAAACATTTTTATGTAAACTTAGTTTCTCAGTAAGTGAATTATTGTTAGTTCTTAATGAGGAATAATAAATTACTTAAACCAGATGATCAGTAAGTACACTTACTGATGTTGTGTGTTCCCGTAATTTTTTTTGATCGAAGTCTTAGTTAATAACGACAAAGCAACTCGATAATAAAATAATTTTCTAGAAACATCTTATAAATTCTATAAATAAATTTATTTATTTACTTCACCTATACCTCCTTAAATAAGTGCCAATTGTAAATAAGTAAAAGATAAATCTAGTAAATACAGTACAACGTGTTGGCAAGGTGTCGGGCAGCAATCTATCTCTATTTAGCTCAAACTATTGAGATATAGTGGCGTGTTTAACGAAAAAAGATTATCGTACCTGTTTTTAGCTCAGGATGTTTTAGGTGAATTTATTTACCTGATAAATAAATAGCGTTTCGAAAGGATTTCATTTGGAATCGATTTTGTATCTCGTTTGACTAGGTACTATCTCAAGTAATGGCAACCGATGTTGAGGTTGTAAATAATTTGACGTGTTAGAAGAGGCAGTAGAAACTATAATTGTAATGTGTAATACTTATACAGATATTACCCAAATACCAAACTTTGATTATCAGGATAATTACTGGTTATTTACTGTGTATGAATGTTCTTATTAATATGGTTTGTAGGGAAATAATTTTATGAAATAAAGCGCAGAAAGACAAGGCTAGACATTTATTTCAATTAGGCCTGTCAGTAATTAATTAGAAAGCTAATCGTCCGTTCGCAAAACCAGATCTTCTTTGAGAAGACGAACAAGAAACTCCATGGAAACAGTATTAAAGTATTCTATCAACACATTTCTCATATTGCCATAAATTATCGTTATCTTAAAACAGTTTATTCTATCTCTTGGGCAATGGTCCAAGAAAACTCAGAATAAAAGCAGCATAATAACAATAGCAAGGAAAAGAACATGAATATTCCATTATACAATTTAAAACATCAGCAAAATTGATAATAATATAACTTACACAACATAGTCATAATAAGCTAATACCCATATTATAGCTAAAAATAAGGTTAAGGTTCAAAATTTAGTCGCAATCTCATCTCAGCGACAATCAAAACTGGTTCGATATTCGCGTTTGGAGAGGTATCTTTGTAATTCTCATTACCACTCAACATAGGATTCGATTACGATACCTTATTATGTCCAAGGAGATCCGATATCTGAGCATTATTATTCAACGCTTAACTCGGTTTGTGTCGATCGGTGACAGAACCCGAGACCCTCTATAACGGTCAACCCAACCGTAAAACTTGGTTTTGATTGGCTCAGTACTCATTTGAATAAATATTATGAGATTTTTATTTTCGTAGTGAGATGCAAGGAAAAATTATATTATCTGCCTTTATTCGAAGTTATCATGAAGTTAGTTAAATTAGGTTGAGACAGAAAAAAGGGCTTGTGTTAAAATATGTAGCATGACAACACGAAGAGTAAGAAAATTATTTATGCTTGTGTCCTTCTATTTTATTACGGCCTGCCTTGATCATGTTGGTAGAGATACCTAGAAGGTACGACCGCAGGATACTGACGTATCAAATCAATATTTATTCACCTATGTTAATCACACCAATACCCTTGTCTACCTATGCGATACTCAACTGTACCCACGAGTAGGTACATTCCAGCACTTTGATTGAATAATTAATTCTCTTTTGATATTCGATATCACACATGACAGGGAGCAAGATATTGAGTTAGGCCCAAAATTTCGAATTGGGTCACAGATCATGCAATAAACAGTAACACCACTTCGATCAAATGACCTGATCGCGCTGCTACATGAACATGACCTATCAGTGAATTTTTCCGAAGTGGCTTGTTATCTTGAGAGGCAGTTACTATACCATTTTAGTTCGAGGATCGTACCAAAAAAAAAAATAAGGTTGTTGAACCAGTGAAATGAGAAAAAAACACAATTGAGAAGTACTACAATGTATGTACTACTATTTGTTTCAATGATATGTCGAAAAAAGGTTTCTTTTTAATTCCCTTTAAATAACCAAGATGAAATGGCTAGGAATTAAATTCACATAGAGTCTCTATGACTGAAATCAATGAAAGATGATTGAAATAAAAGCAGAAAGATGGAAATAGTTGACAACTCTCCGAGGGAGCGTTAGTCATTATTACAAAAACAGCCTAATTGTCATACTGTTTTAAACTTCTACAATGGCAAAGGATAGCATTCGGGTGTGAAATGTGGGGTGGAAACACAATACCTTTACAAATAGGTCCGTTGGAGCCCACAAGGGTTGTGGTCTGGTCTCCGACCCTCGTGTCTCTGGATAGGGTTCGATAGCATTCTGAGGAATAGGTATTAGGTAGGTTAGCAATAGGGTGATCGCGAGGTGGTACTATATACAGGTGGTTCATCATATCGTTAAGTAAATCTATGTTGCTAAGAAAAGAAGCAAAGTATTAAATTGACTATTAACACTGTCGATAATCTAGAGTTACAGTATTAATAGTCCATAGGCGCGCACCCATGAGATGGACTGACCAAATTAAATCCGCAGTGAGTGATCCCTTGTATGAGTGCACAAAAAATTCCAAAAATCGGATTAGGTGGCGAGAAATCGTGAGGCGAATCGCATCAGCCCCTAGACAAGAAACTACATGAGGACCACGACCGCTCTGACAAGAGTGCTACGAAGAAGAAGACGTCCATTAGATCACGAGAAATTATAAGCCTTGTTGAAGTGAAAACCTTTTTAGCGGCGTTGTACACTTTTTTTGTAATGGGTAAAAAATGTTAAACTCGCGTCAGGACATCGCATCAGGACACGTGACCTGATCGCAAATTCGTAAGACGGATGGAGAATAGACAGCCGGCGCGGCGTAGGAGAGGAAGTATCCCCCTCTCTTTCTACGGCGCGGCGTAATTTATGCCTGCTGTTTGTTTAGGCGGCGCAGGGCGCTTGCGCGAATGTTCGTGTGTGTTTATGTTACAGCGTGCCACGCGCATCCATGGATGGTGACAGCTGATGGCTCGACCGACTGTGTAGTGGCCACACTGCTGTGTATTCGTAAAATTCGTGTACATAAAGTGTTTAAAATATGAAAATTGAACAAAGTGCATCTATTAATGAAAAATATCAAAAATGCACAACGTTAATATTCAAGTTTTCACTTCTGCCGGCACTCCCGGAGTGCAACCCGTCTTTTTTTTTTTATTGCTTCGAAGATTGTCTACATGTTATGACCTCTGTCAATCAATATGTACATAGCTTATATTACTTCTTCAATGTAAGAGCCACACACTTGTTATGTAAGATAGTAAATATTGCCTTAAAAAAAAGTCACTTCTTAAAAGGACTAACGAAACAGATTCACTAAAACATCTACAAGCAAACATCTTCACACCTGGCAATTTAAAAACAAAACCACGGTCCAATCCGAAGAAGTCTAATCAAACCCGAGCTAGATTAAAGTGGACAATTACAACCGTCTGACCTGAGAGCTTCAAAGCAGAACTAAAAAACGCGTCTGGCGTAGTGGCGAGCTAAACAACGCTGCGGAAAAACGCAGCGGAGTCAGCTTAGGGAACTAATCCGTTCTGTATTTCGCTGCTCTACGCTGAGGACGGAACCTTTTCCGCCAAGTCACGCTCGGTAAAGGTCCTTGAAGAGGGAATTGTTTTACGCGTAACATTAGTACGGTGAAGCATGACCGTTCGTCGATTTAATATCACTGAGTGTAAGTTTCATTATCGAAATATCGATTATTTATCTTTTAGATAGATTCCTTTATAATTTTCTTTATTTTTTTTTAATGTATAATGATATTTATTGCTTCATAATAAGTAACTAACTATATACACTAGATACTAAAATAAAAGACTAACTAACTTACAATAGAAATAAATAAAAATAAAACAAAGGACACTTAGGCGTCGAAGTATTCGTCCGCATCGCTGTCACCCGGAAACATGCCCAGAAGATATATAAATATCGATAGATACAACGCGGAATTTTTTACCACATCATGTTTGATCGTAACAGCATACAAATTTTTCATACTTTCTAATGTCACACTAAATCATACGAAACTGTAGTCACTGTACGAACCACTCCAGCAAGTTATACATACAGATATTTTGGTGGTGCTCAGATAATTTTAAACGATTTTTTTTCTTCACACAAAATTGAACTACCGCGTAAAACAAGTTCTGCCCTTACGAAACTCTCTCGGTACAATTTTCCCTCTCAGTGCTTTAAATCGCAAAACCTTTTTGTACGTGTATTCGTTCTGGCGACCGTAAGCTAATGTTTGTAAATAAGAAAACAGTACAATAATAACGCTTAACTTTGGATCTCATTCGACGCCGCGAGCGCAAGAAGCACTTCCAGACGGAATCGTGTTTGCAATCTTATTTTAGTTGAATAAAATTGCAATTTAGCGCCGAATAAAATGTTGTACAATCGTCTTTAATGTAGGCTACTTCTGGCACTTCAGTTTTTACTTGAAATGTATTGTATTGCTCGTTGTGTTACGTAAACGTTTGTGCTTGTGGGTTGATGTGAATGAAATATAGCAAGTTTGTGTGTTTTCTCTATTTCCATGTAACGTATCATAACATCACGCATGTAGTTATTTCCCGACGGGCTAGGCAGGTGTGACGGGTTAGGTGTATCTACAGTAGGATAATCTTACTATCTTACTTCTTACTAATATTATAAACGCAAAAGTTTGTGAGGATGGACGGATGGATGGATGTTTGTTACTCTTTCACCCAAAAACTACAAAACGGATTTGGATGAAATCTAGCACAATGATAGTTTATGACCAGGATATCATAGGATACTTTTATCCCGATATTCCCACAGGATCGAAACTTATGCGAATGAAACCGCGGGGCGCTGCTAGTAATAATATAATAATAATCTTTATTCATGAATATGAGACAACCATACAGTCATAAACCCACCCACACAGATACACCCAGATTTCGCCAGATATATAATGGCCGCTATTGACGGGCCTGCGGACGGAGAGTAATGGGTAGCTCACCGTCCGATCAGGACCAGGCCCGTGCCGGACGGCGCGTACGTGTTCCACGCGCGCCTCAAAGAGATGTCAGTAAAAAGGAAGGGGCCTGCCAGGGCCGAAGCCTGCCGGGGGTGCGGGATTGTCCGAAAGGGTTACCGCTACCCCGGGACATAAAGGACTAAGGAAGGAACACGGATGGGTTTTAATCAGTAAGAGTCTGACATTCCATTCCGCTCCACCCAGAGCGGGACTCTCATTTGATGATTTACCATCCATAAAAAAAGGCCGCTTTTGAGAAATTCCTTGTTGAAAAACCTAATAACACATTGCTCGACCTGAAACCTGCCGTTTAAACTGAAAAAGGGTTTTTAATTATCTATATACATATAATAAAATCGTAGGAAAGTCAAAACGGTACATTGAATATTTTTTTTAAAGAATACTTGGGGCGTGATCTACAATCGATATCGAAGCCAAAAATATAGTTTTTAGAATTTTTGTCTGTTTGTCTGTATGTATGTCCGGGATAAACTTAAAAAGTACTGCATGGATTTACTTCAAATTTTGCATGAATATTACTAAGAGGTCGGGTCAACATATAGGCTACATATTATCACGCTATCACCTATGGGGGAGGAGCTGTGAATCTTTATTTTTCTTACGCATTCTGTGACAGCGTGTAATCTAACGACGCATATTTAAATGTTGTTTTTCAGTAAGCCATGCTATTATCTAGCTTTACACTATAAAAACTACGCCATTTAAGTAACTTGGGCAGAAAAAACATAGTTTAATAAATTTTAGTAGTATAAAGAAAATTTTGAAGCAGCGCCATCTATGAGATTTCATAAAAATCAAATCAAGTTATATGTTGACACTTTTTGGAAATTAATAATTTAAATTTGATCATGTTGGCGAGGTTAGTAGTTAGTTATTCTTAAAATTCATAGATGGCAATGTGCATTTTCTTCATAAAAGTTGTATCGTATAGTTCGTTTTGACAAATTCTAGTTCCAACAAAACCCTTAAAATCTTGAGCAGAGTTGAGGACGACAATAAAAAAAAAATGCGGTGTTAAGTATTACAAAAAAGTTATGTTTCTACTGGAGACGAAGTCGGAGTAACTGATGAACGCGTGCTGAACACCTGTCTCAGTTCACTTCAAGATGTGGTCATTTCTATCGGCGGCAATCCACTGATCGAATATGGGTTACCAGCTCCCAATCATCACCGCATCAAGACCGTGTAAATCGGGAGTATAACGCTGAGACAAATTACGATCCGGGCGAAATGACCATGTCGCTTTGTTCTCTTCAGAGCAAAAACAAATTTATGACACCGTCCTTGAAAGCGTTGGGAAAAAACCAGGGTCAAATGTTTTTCTTGGAATGCGTCTGGTGGAACAGGAAAAGCATTTGTTACCACTTGCATACTTGCAGAGGTCAGCAGGCAAGGCAAAATTGCTATTGCTGTAGCGTCGTCGGGAATCGCTGCCACACTGCTTCCGAGTGGCAAGACAGCACATGCCATGTTTAAAATTCCTATCGATTTAGAGAGCGCCGAAACGCCTGTTTGTGGTGTGTCACGTAACAGCGATAAGGGACACGTGCTCAAGGATTGCTCTTTGATCGTATGGGATGAGTGTACGATGGCCAATAGGAAGGCAGTTGAGGCCGTGGACGGAACCCTGCAGGACATCCGCAGGAACAAACATTTGATGCGTCGTATCACAGCTGTTCTGTTCAGTGGCGATTTCCGGCAAACGCTTCCCGTGGTGACACGGGGATCGAGGGCTGACGAGGTGAATGCTTCTTTGAAACTATCTTCGTTGTGGTCACGAGTTCTTACGCTGCGCTTGACCATTAATATGAGAGCTCGGCTCGGCGGCAATGCACGTGCTCAAGAATTCTCCAATGTCCTTCTAAATCTTGGCGAAGGCACTCTACCAGAAGAGAGAGGTGGACAGGTGGTGCTTCCAGAGTCTCTCGGTAGAGTGGTATCCAGCTTAGAAGAACTCATTTGTTGTGTGTACGGGGGACATCAGTCATATACTGCACCTGCAGAATTCTTGGGTGTGTGAGCGGGCCATTTTGACGTCCAAAAATGATCAGGCTGCAGCAATTAACGAATGCATTCTCTCGGAAATTGAGGGGAATGAAGTGGTCTACACCTCGATAAACACTGTTGTCGAGCAAGATGACGCCACACATTATCCCGTGGAATTTCTGAACTCCCTGACAGCAAGTGGACTTCCAGCGCATACCATCAAGCTGAAGGTCGGTGTCCCGATTATGCTTCTTCGGAACCTATCTCCTCTGAAGTTGTGTAACGGGACTCACCCTAAAGTCATCTCGCTCTACAGACACACCATTGAGGCGGAAATTCTTACGGGTTGTGGCGTTGGCGAGGCAGTATTTATACCACGCATTCCCCTCATACCTCATATCTTCCCGTTCTAGTTCAAGCGCGTACAGTTCCCCGTGAGTGTTTGCTTCGCGATAACCATCAATAGAGGCAGACACTGAGGGCAGCGGGTGTCGATCTCAGGACGAGTTGCTTCTCACACGGACAATACCGTACGTCGCTTGCTCCCGCGTCACCAGTCCTGACTCTCTTTACATTTTGGCTCCTGGCAACATAACTACCAACGTTGTTTATAGGGAAGTGTTTTAAGGTATGATGCCTTTGTACGTATTTTTACTCTTTTGTGTCCTGGAATGTATTCCTGCATTGTTTTCTCTATTTCCTTCAGTCACATCTTATGACTGAACTCAGCAGGACTCCCATATCACTCTCTTCACTTGCTTCGCTTGCAAAAAAAACTTATATTTTAATGCTATTTTAAAAGTTGTTTACTTATAAGTAATGCTATAGCGACACTGGCATCTTAGGTATTTTTGGTGCTTTAGAGCCTTCAGGCAGACGACGTCGCGGGCAGCAGCTAGTATCTAATAAAACATATTTGTTGACAGAACAATTCATTAAGTGGAAGAATTATCTCTTTGTTGTGTTACGGCTTTGATGGAAACAAAAGATAATTGTAAAATGGATTATAATTTAAAGCAAAATCCTGATTTGACATAATTTCACTAAAGTGATTCCTCAAATCCCGTTATCCGCTTCCCAAGTATAATCTCTCAGTAAGATTACATAAATAATATTGCATTAATTCCTCTTTATTCATTCGTGGCATGGCTATTCCCACACAATACGTATTATAATAGCGTGTAAGCCTTCTTCAATATATCCAATTGATGCAGGCTCTGCACTATATAGCTTCAGAATTAAGCTGCATTAATAACGGATGAAATTCTCGACCCCCAAGGAATGGACTGCTTGGCTTAGTGTCCATCATGCAATAATATGGGAATAATATTAAAAAACCGAGTGTGCTCATGATCACACGACTGAAGTGAAACTTCAAACTTGGCTATGAGAGGAAGAGAGAAAGAAAATGCGCACGCGCAATGCTTTCTCTTGCTTATATCCCCACTCAACTCCCGTTCGCCTCGCCCGATCACACTTTTCGTAACGCTTACGTCACGCGTTCGCCAGCTTACTCCCCAAGTCAAGCATGCGTAAAGAAGTTTCACTTCAATAATTATAATCTGTGTTGTTATTGTATGTTGTTGTCTACTTGAGGGGAATATCGCTAATTTGTATTAATTGATTACTGAGAAGTTAGTTGAGATATCAAAAGGTTGACTGTGTCGCTATTATTAGTTAGTTATAATTACGAAATACATATAGGTACAGTTATAATTACATATAAGCGGTATGTATGCGTATAGCGGAGAACCGAGTATTGTGGGACAACTAAAGCTTGTTTGTGGAGTACAAATAAAATAATATTCGCATTGTAAAGCAGTATTGCGACTTACGAGTAGTAGGGCGTAGGTTTGACCCCAGACAAGCGCTTAACTTTGTGTAAATTATTTCATCACCACTGCTCTCAAATCGGTGAACATCTTGTAGAAACTGGCATGTCCTAGAACTAAAAATTCGGAAACTTGTGACATCTACCAACCAGCACCAGGCCCATTTGGTGGATTACGGCCCACTCCCTTTCACAAAGAGAAGGCCTGCGTCCCAGCAGTGGGAACATTATAGGCTAATTAATAAAATAAATACGAGTATATTGTAATGATACGCCACAAGTAGGTAGGTACTCCGCCCGATGGATATGATTACACGCATTAGATGCGTTGTGTTCTTACTTTTAATAGTTTTATATCTCTTGATTTTAATGCAACCTAGTTACGGAGTTTTCATAATCGGAAATGCTTTAGCACTGCCTAATTTTTAACATAAGGAAGTACTTAATGATTTTTATAATAATTTTTATCTTCAAAAGTAACTATTACATCACAGCTAACACGATTCTGCAAAGAATGAAACGTTCCATGAATTGTATTTAACTGCGGCGTGCTACGCGATGTCTAGCGATACGCGGCGTACTGCCCGTAAAGCTGAGGCTTCATTACACGGTAAGTAAGCGTCTTGTGGCTGCCGCGGTTTGACTATTAGAACCAGTTATTTTTAACATATCTTTGCATATAATTTGTCTGAATCAACAGTACCTACACACTCTTTCTAATAGATTTTGGTAAGTTTTTTTGTGTAAATACCACGACGTGATATTTTATCAAGGGTTGTTTGTGTATTTTGAACAAAAATATTCCATAGTCACCCCTTAGGCCAGACAAATCATTTTACCTATCTATCGAATAGACTTAAAAATAGTGCCAGAAAAAACTAAAAACCAAAACAGGATTTGCTGTGACGAATTAGACACAAACTAACGACAAAGCGGGTCCGTTTTGATCCGAGTAATTGACGTAAGCGGGCCCGAGAGTGCTTTATTATAGTCTGTCGCGATCCCATGTCGCAGCAGAGTGGACCGAATACAATGTGAGCAGTAATGCAGTTTTGCGGAGTGAAGTACGCGGCGTACTATTAGTTTTGTTCCTCTAATGTGGTCTACGTTTTACCGTTCCTTTATTTTCCTGCCATGGACGCGATTTGGATCAGATTTTTGCTGACATAACGAATTACTTACTGACCTATATTGGCTTTTTAAACGTTTTCCCTATGTAAATAAAAACTGTTAATTATTTAAGTACCTGTTTTTGGAATATTCCTCAATTTTACCAATAGTGTTTGTGTCGCAGATGGATTGCTTAGTTAGCTATTTACATACATTCGCTACCTTTTTTTATAAAACAGCTAGCGATTATGTAAAACAGTCAATTCGACACTCCATCTACGACATACATATTAGACACCTCCTCTAGTTTAAAAAAATATGGTTGACGTGTAAGTGTTTGTACAAACCTACTTACAGAAAGTAAATCATTTATCATTTATCACAGGCTAGCAAGTGGGATTCACAATGCATCTCCCATTATAGCTGAGTCCTATGCATTGTGTTTGTAATGTATGTGGTCGTCACCGGCTTACGATCATTTCCCAAAGATATAGTGGATGTACCGGTTCTGGACCTTTTGAGAATATCTCAGTAGCATACATCTCATTCTCACTCGTGTGTATGTCATAACTAATTGATGCAGACCCTTCTTTGGTAGGACGTTCGTGTACTATTCACATTGATTTAAAATCTGTCACCAATACCTATGTAGACGTCAAAAGTTGATCTTATTTCTAAGTCAAACAATCTGTCACACGGATCCTTCGCCCATTCTAGCGATTAAACTGTGGCGTGAAATCTAAGCGCCCAACAGCACCCACGGGCCAGAGGTAAAGTTACTGGAACTTTTCCAATATCCAGTGTTATTGCGCCGTCCCGCGCCGTCCCGCGCCGTCCCGTGGCCGCCCCGTCGGCATGAGGTGGACTTTCACGTCTTCACACTTTCCCGCCTGCTAGTTGGTCGTTTTGTGTTGGGTTCACTGACCTCTAATAAACAAATACTTGTATAATACAGGTCAGTGTTTGGGATATAAAATCGGTAAACATGGTGTTTGATAGTCTATGTTAAAATAACTATTATCCTTAAGTTATCTGATTAATGGCCGTCGCACACCAAAACAAGTTGACAGAATAAAGCATATTTAAATGTGAGTTTTTTTCGAGTACATTTTATACTTATAACAAAAATACTCTTAACATTGTATCGAAAAGTATTGATAAGATTTTATTTCACACAACTTGTACGTTATCTCCGTTAGCAAATATAACACAGTCATAATTATGTATGAGTAAGCAAAAGAAACGAGAGGAATTTTAAGAGGGAATGTAATTTGGCAAATGTCAAATCGGATAACGCCTGTATGGAGTGACTGAGGCGTGGCTAAGAAGTTATTATTATTTTTAAAAATTATTTTCTCAGCGTGTGAAAACCAAGGTGAGATTTTAAGTTTGAGTAGATTAAATGTTTTGTTATGCATTGAAATTATATTGTAAGGCAGGTGCTTTACTATGTGTAAATTATCACCACTGCTCTCTAAACGGTGAAGGAACACATCGTGAGGAAACCGGATGTCCTAGAACCAAAAATTGGAAGTCATGTGAAATCTACCAACCCGCACTGGGCCCGCGTGGTGGATTACAGCCCACTCCCGAAGAGAGGAGGCCTGTGTCCCAGCAGTGCACGTGGGAACATTAAAGGCTGATTATGTATGTATAAAAAAAGTGCTCGTATTTATCCTTTTCACTAATTACCTGTCACCGATTTCCTAATTACATCTACGTCATGTTATCGCTAGCTTCGTGGCCACCAATCAGTGAATCTGTCTCTAATTTGATTAGATTCCAGTGGGCCGTGAAAGAATTTCGTGAGCACCTAAATAAATACGCGCTAGGATTAGTTAAGGAGCGCTTAGTCCCGGGATCACGACTCATTGGTCTAATGAGCGTGGGACCCTGTGCTGTGTGTTGAAGGGCCTGGAGTTTAATAGAAGCTGTGATTATCGTGTGTCTGTCTTCACTATGTGGAAAATATGACAGAAATGTTTCGAGTTAATTTTATGCCCACTGAGATCGCTCTATACCGACAAAGAGTTAATAAATGCGTTGATAGAGATGTTTTTTATTTGAATCTCGTGCATCTTTTTCATCTCTTTCATTTTCTTTTCTTTGAACAACCGGACCGTGACTCCTTTGCTTGTTGTCACGGAGAAGCACGTGTGAAGATAAGCGATCCAATTCTCAACGAATCTATGCGTCGTCAAATGTTTTGGCATAGAGTCGACAAGTTCTAGCAAAAATCTTCCTTTGATCTTTGATCTCATTACATTCTCTGTGATCGTTACTATGGGCCATTTAGGATTTCATTAGCCTTCACATGTGTCGCAAGATTAGGTACTTAGAAGGCGCAGCTTAGGATTACAATGTATCTGCATTCAAATGAAGTGCCAATAGAAACGTATGACTATAAGTATCGCATTACTATAAAACTTCGCGAGGTACTTTCTATGCCTTTATACTGCTGTAAAGAGCTGGAAGTATCAAGCAATCTAAGTACTAGAAGGATAGGATTAGGATTCAAAGCAAAACGGAGTTTTTATTGGTGTTTATTAACATTTACAAAAAAAAAAGCACCGTTGTCTGATGAATACAAAATTCACGAATTGTTTTTAATTTAAAATTCGTGAATATGTCAGTTTAACTTACTATCCTACTACCACTCTTTACTACTTTTACTTAGTTTTTACTTGCCATAACGATACTTCATTATAAACCTGTAGTTACCGGGCTTCTCTATTGAAATACTCTCTACGTGTGGCAATGCGTATAAGAAGTAGTGGACTTGAAAAAAGGATCAATTTTGTTTTCGCTGTAAGTTCTATAGGACAACTTAATAGTTGACAATATCATTCCGTATTTCATACCATTCTTCTATACGTTTATCTATTATAAATTAAAACCGCTCTCCGTGTCTACCTATAGTATGACCGCGTTGGTCTTCTAAACTACGCAGCAGGTTTTGATGCGTAATTCACCATCATTTAGAGATTACGTTCTGGAAGGTTAATGTGTATAATACAATAACATTAAACTTACAAATAAAACACCCACTCGCTAGTACAACATAAAGCACCTACTTAACATCCCTTTAGCCGAACACCACGAATTCTCGTAAATCTAGCACGGAGTACATAAGTCAGCTCCGATCGCGCACGGCTGCGGCAAACGGCGCGTGCACGAGCCGTCGCCGCCGCGCCGCAGCCCGCACCGCATCGCACCGCGCCAGCGGCCGCCGCACGATTATGTAAATACACCTACGAACGCTTTTGTTTTTACACTTAATGGTCTATAGAAAAGCGGGGAAAGTGTTTCTGTTTTAGAGTCTAGATTTGTTTTATAACTTCGCGAATATAGCTTACAATATTTACTGCATTACAGCGCTTGGATTTTGTTGTTTCCGGCTTATAAATTGAGCTAATTTAAAGGCTTCCAAGGCACGGAAGGGTCTTGGTATATAAAGATGGTTACCAATCCATGGACCAAACGCGGCAAGCGTAGCTTACCCTGATCGTTCAACCCATGCCACTGATATGACAATCACAAGACCCTTCAACATACATCACTTTAAAAAAATTGGCTTGTTGACAACGACAAATCATCTCAGGCTATACATACGGACACACCTACAAGTATTGGTACATAAACTAGACTATTGTTATAGTTCTTCAAAATTGGGTACTTTTCATTAGTTTGTATATCACCAATAAACCCCAGACTCTTACTTAGACGACCTCACCTTAGCCGTTCGGTTTCAATCGCCACTATTCACTCCGTCACGGTGTCACAGTGCAAACAGCAGCGTTGCATGTCCACTGCGTCCATTTACCGGTAGCGGGGACCTTGTTCACTGAGCGAAAGGCAATGGAGTGGGTTCACTGCCTTCTATAGCTATTGAGATTACTTCTATAGGTATTAGATTATGTGTGGTGACTTAGACGCAGAATTTTGTTTCTACATGTGGTGGGTTCGAATTTTTTAAATGGTTCTTTGCGGTCCACGCGTACGGGGAGTACATAAACATTTTTTTTTTTTTTAGGGATGGGTATACATCAAATGACTCCTCCCGCTCTGGGTGGAGCGGAAGGGAGTGTCAGACTCTTACTGACTAAAACCCATCCGTGTTCCTTCCATAGCCCTTTATGTTCCGGGGTAGCGGTAACCCTTTCAGACAATCCTCCACCCCCGGCAGGCTTCGGCCCTGGCAGGCCCCTTCCTTTTTGCTGACATCTCTTTGAGGCGCGCGTGGAACACGTACGCGCCATCCGGCACGGGCCTGGTCCTAATCGGACGGTGAGCTACCCATTCCTCTCCGTCCGCAGGCCCGCGCTTACGGTGGCCGGGAGTCGTCACGCGGCTCCCGACGCCCGGAGCGTCTCCCGCGGCGGCTGGGACGTGAGGCTCTCTCCCTTAAGCCATCCCACCACCTACCTAAAACAATACCTCATGAGTACATAACCAAGATGTATTGTTTTACCAGTGGGCTGATGTTTATTTTCAGATCCTTGACTCGGGCTTGGAAAATAATTATCCATTTAATCTTCATTTGGTTTTCTCAATGAAATTGTTTTAAACGAAGGCTGCCCTTTTGACAATTGCCAACGTATTTTATTCCAATTTGTTTTGATAGAATAGAATACTCTTTATTATGTACACCATATAAATTAGACATAAATATATACAAACTTTACAATGGGTGGTCTTATCTCTAAGAGCGATTTGAATAATATGTTTATTATAGTTTCTGCGAGCAGTCTACCAATATATTATCAGTATAGAATCTAATTCCAACAATGTTCACAAAAACGTTACCTCAAACAACCGACCGACTCATTATCAATAGCATTACACCCACGAAGTTGTGACCTATTTCCAATCATACCGGTTCCACCGTGCTCAACACTGAACCAGCTGACGTTGCATTCTTGTTACCTCGCCGGAGGAGCCGTGTTCTGCGGCCACGAGCCGATGTCGCCCGAGTTTGCGGTTCGTCCCCGCTGTTACGACGTACTTTTCTCCTTGCGATTTTCTTCTTTAAATGCTTTTCTTTTTTGTATTTTTGGTGGAATCAAGAAACTGTGAAATTATTAGATTTTTCAAAGAATTTTAGTACCTAAATACCAATTGAGTATGTATATATTATACTTATTTATTAAAGTCATGGTGAGCGGTGGCCTATTTTGCGGGAAAAAATAAACAGAAAATGTCATTAACTTAAATAAACTAAACGGTATACTGTATGTAACCCGTGTTCTCATTTCACGTGAAACTACTTTGTTTCCGTAGAGCTTCTACAAAGTGCTGCATACGTTTACTTTTACTCCGCTCGCTACTTGTTTCGACAAAGCTCCGAACTAAGCACACGTACATAGTTCGCATCAAAGCTAAATAGTCGGTTTACTTTGCGTTTGGGATCAACATCGGTTTTACAATATATTGTTTACATGTAATTAAATTCAGAAACACGCAAAACTTTTAAGAAGTTATGACGTATTTGAATATAGTATCTCCGGTTGCTACACCGTAGCCCGTAGCATCGCTACGTCAGCTACGGCGTAGCAGATAAACAACTAGCTATGCATTGAACATACAATTTTATACAATTTGGCCCAAGGATTTATGTTTGTCAATGTAGCTTATTAATATAATTTTAATAAAAATACTGAATCATAATTTATAATTGTCACTCATTTTCATCTAAATCCATATTTGTGTTCTCGACGTATTGTTTCTTTTATGTTAATTCAAACCAACCATCATAATATTCAAACATTTCCATTTTGTAAATTCAACTTTATTATCCTCCGTTACAGATAAAATAAAGGCTTCAGAAGTAAAGCCTGGCCTGAAACAGCTCGCATTGCCGCTGAATCAGCTGAAGCCCGCGTGACACGTAAACCCTCTCGGAGCAGACACTAATGCACCGCTAACGGCACAACTATGTAAGGAAAAGTGTTTGTGGAGTTTGCGATAAGGAACAGTGAGACTGAAATTATTGAGTAAGTTTTTTAAAAATGATGGTTACATTTAATTAAAATCTATACATAATACTAATAAAAAAAAGACGGGTTGCACTCCGGGAGTGCCGGCAGAAGTGAAAACTTGAATATTAACGTTGAAATAAATCAATTATTAATTGAATTAATATAACTAAGTTTTTTTCACTATTTCTGCGTCACTTTTTTTATTAATCGATGCACTTTGTTCAATTTCCATTTTTGAAACACTTTATATACACGAATTTTACGAATACACAGCAGTGTGGCTACTACACAGACGGTCGAGCCATCAGCTGTCCATCCACGTCCGCGTCCGCGTCCACCATCACCATCACATCACATCACATCACCATCGCCATCACCATCGCCATCGCCATCGCCATCACCATCGCCATCGCCATCACTATCGCCATCGCCATCACCATCACCATCCATCCATCCATTATCGTGTCTCACTTGGTTCACTTCGGTTGGCGCCGCCGTAGAAAGAGATGGGGGGGGGGGGAATCTCTCCTGACGGTCACGTGTCCTGACGCGAGTTTAACATTTTTTACCCATTACAAAAAGTGTTCAACGCCGCTAAAGAAGTTTTCACTTCAAAAAGAAAACAATAAAATACAAACAAGTACTGTACTTATTTAATACTTATAAAATGCAGAAGTAACTCTGTATGTCAGCCCGTCGTCTGTTACTTTTTACGCCGCGGCTTTTTGTGCAACGGCTGAACAGATTTCCGTCTTTTATTAATATTAATCATTTTTATGTCAATATTGGCAAAACATAGCGCACTACCTAATATTTAAGACTATATAATATATTGTATATAATCACCTATGTTTGACAAATAAATTATTCTATTCTATTCTATTCTATTCATGATGTTCGAAACACAAGTAGTAGTACCTAAGTACCTGTGGGATAATTTCCGGCCTCCACACGAGCGAAGCTGCGGGCTGCAGCTATAATATTGTTTTTGCAACGTTTACGATCTTTTCACACATCCTGATTATATTTTGAACGGATTTATATTATTTCGTTTTTCGTAATCCGTGAGAATAAAAAAGATCCGTTAAAAAACACGGTCCGCGAGATGACGATATGTCCATGTGTAAATGTACTGTTATCAACAAAAATTATTTACAAAAACATTACTTTTTTTTTAGAGGGTGGGAAATCATCAAATGTCTCCTCCCAGTCTGGGTGGAGCGGAAGGGAGTGTCAGACTCTTACTGACTAAAACCCACCCGTGTTCCTTCCTTAGCCCTTTATGTTCCGGGGTAACGGTAACCCTTTCAGACAATCCCGCTAACCCGGCAGGCTTCGACCCTAACGGGCCCCTTCACTTGTGCTGATATCTCTTTGAGGCGCGCGTGGAACACATACGCGCCGTCCGGTACGGGCCTGGTCCTGATCGAACGGTGAGCTACCCATTAGTCTCCGTCCGAAAAATTTTCAATGCTTAATCAGGCCAAGAAATCCTGCAATTTTGTAAGTAACGGTAGTTTCCTGACCAAGGTTCTACTAAGAATTGAACTACTATAATCAAAGTTGATTAATGCTGATATGTTATTCTAGAGGTATGAGGAATAGGGTGTAAAGTTCACTCAACTTCCATAGAAAAGGGAGGATCCTCCGACCAGACGGGTGTTGTGTCTGGCGAGCAACTGCCCAAAAAACATTACTTGGTGTAAACAATATACTCGTATTGTTTAAATTAATAAGAAAACAACATAATTAATCATTATGTATGATGGAACCCTTTGAATCGCTTTACACCCATCACGCTTGGCCAAATCACAATAAATGTTCTAATGTTGTAGGGTTCACGTTCCAACGTAGGATCAAACAAAAACATATTATTAAAAGGTATCTGTGAAGGGCAACAGTGGTCCTCTACAATTTCATTGGAAAGGAACAATAACACATACCTAGAAACATACACCATACATGTGGGGAATAATAGTAGCATCTGATTGTTGAAGCTTTATTTTTTCTTTATTGTATGAATGAGTATGATCTGTTCCAAAAGCATCTTGTGAAAATGTTAACAATTGGATCAAAAGTGAGCGTCAAAATGGAGGGACCAAATCTTCAATGTCTGTCATATTACTGTGAGAAATTTTGCACGATTAGAAGGTAGTAAATAGGTATTAAATATTTATCCTTCGTAGATCGAAAATTTACCTATTTGCACTAAACAATTGAATCGTCAATTTGGAGGGACCAAATTATATAATCGAAATCTTTAAAACTATTTATGTTTAGGGCAGTCAAAATCAATAATATTAAGGTTGAATTAAGGTATTATAACACTAAGTAGGTAGAACACTCCAAGGAGTAGTCTACCAGTTTGGTCCCTACATCTTGATAATTATCATGATGGAGGGACCAAGCATTTTGTTAAAATATTATGTATAATTATGATGAGGTAGCTAAAATTATAGCAAAGGTAGGAAATAGTAGACACAGACATTGGAGATTTGGTCCCTTCATTTTGATGCTCACGATCAGAAACCATACCTATGCAATTTTTTTGTGCCACTTAAAAATCGGGTAATTAAATATTCAAACCCAAAATTCTAATTTATTGGCTATTTGTATTCGTTTACAATTTGTTATTAATATAGGTCTTTAGTAGGATATAAAAGTTACATACACCCTGTTAGGGCATTTGCAAGAGCGCACAATTTGCATTTTAACATTGCTGACATTAATGTTAAACACATGAAATTAGTTAAATAATTATATCAATTCGATAGTTACACGCTGCATTTTACATCCTCTATAACAGCCCCGTTGGTCTCGTAGTCGCAAGTGCGACTGCTGAGCGTGGGGTGCTGGGTTCGATTCACGGGTCGGGCAAAGTTTAATTGAAATTTTCCATTAGGAATGTCTCGGTAACAGCCCGGAGCAAAAATCCGGACTGTTTTGATTTTGATTTGGTGGTGTGAAGCCCCCGAGCCTCGGACAACATATAAAGCCGTTGGTCCTGCGCCTAGTCTCTCGTCGGTTGTGTCGGATTGCCGTCCCATTGGACTATGAGAGTAAAGGAACAGAGAGAGTATCTGAATTACTTTTGTGCACTATAGTATATCCTGTGTACCTGGCTAATCCCCGATGAGATTAGCCACCGTAACCGAAATCGGTCGGGAAGGTATTATTATTATAATAACAAGTTTCAGTTGTGGATACAGATTTTTGTAAGCCTTGCCGTCGAACATATTATCGTACATGTCTACACGAAAAGAAAACTATTTAAGTACTTTCAAACTGCTTACAAATAGAAATGCAGGTATGTAGTCAACAAAGAGATCAGTATGCAGGATCGTCGGATATAGTTGAAGTTTAGTAAGAAACCGATGGATGTTGTCGACTGAAATTTAATTTGATAAATGAGCTGTTTGTTTCTATAAATTAAATTAAATTTTATTCGAGAACATCCATCGGTTTCTTCCTAAACTTCAACTATACCCGACGATCCTGCATACTTAACTCTTTTGTTGACTGTACTCACTATCATATGAGCGTAAAGCCTAACGATAAGGCAATTATCATTTTCCTTTACACTGCAAGCACGTAACCACACAAGCTTATGGTTATATGTTATTCTGATAGTCGCAGTGATAACTAATAAATGTTTAATGAAATGCGAACACAATGAGCGCTGTTGTCATTAACAGTTACTGGAAATAGGCTTTGTGATGAACTTAATTATTAACTATAATTGTTTTTCGAGAAACCTTAATTATACAGTTTATACTTGTAACAAGTATCTACAGCAAATGTTGTATTTCTATTATTTTTTTCTCAGAACTTGCTCTTTTAATCTTGCTTACTGAAATCGCAATCCGGATAATGCTTGCTCTATTATACAAACTCATATTTTTTGCCTCAAACTATTTCATAATCGGCTTTTACTAAGCCGCGTAATAATGTGTTATAATACCAACATGAATTGAGAAGATTGCCCAGACAGCCTATCTCGTACCATGCAAAAAGTTACAAAGTACGCGTCTTAAACATCACTTCAACAGACTGACGGAGATCCACTTCTTTGCAGCCTACGCCTTAGAACAAAAACTGTACAAAGTAAGTCTAGACTAAATTTACGTGAGTTACGAATTTCCTACCGCCCACGACTTAAGACCACGGAGTATAAAAAAACAGGAATACTTATAACAATGCCATTTTTCAATTCCAACTGGCTATGCTATTTTGCTACGCTGTAACACTTTGCCCTTCACCTTTTACCTTTGCACCGTCGTAGCAGATAATGTCGTGTACGACGGAAAGATAGCAGAATTAAGATTTTTTGGGGAAAAAATATACAATTTTTTTTTTTAAGTGTCTACCTGACTTATGCATGACATTTTGTACCCAGTGCACGAAGGACTTAAACAACTACCTAAGACCTTAATACCTCAAGTTTATGATGTCCAGTATTTTTATTTTCATCGTTTTGGATAGCTCTAATCAAGGTCACAATACTAATGAGAACTACGTTGGCGATTTAATGAGTACTCCATTTGTTAATTACTCTGATATAACCAGTAATTGGTAGATACTGTGGGTAATCAAGGCGTCTCAACTGAAACTGATGTTCGCACTCATTACTCACAGTCGCCACAATTGAGTGATGTTATTATCTAAGTTTTAGCGACGCTTTACCTTCGTATGTGTAATTAGATTGTGTTAATATTGCCACGTGTAAGTAATAATTGTACAGTAGGTACCGACAGACTAATATTTTTCTCATATTCCTTCACAACCAATATAATATAAAAATAATGCAGCAGTGTGCATTTGAGTGTGTTACAAGACCTGCAGAAATGAAAATGTCCGAGTAATTAAACGTTCGGTCCTGGGCATGCAGTTGCACTACGAAGCTGCCGATTGGCTTATCGTTTAATCCCGGCATTAACTATTAGTACGTCGAATGTTGGAGTCCGCGTATCACTGGTCAGTTTTCCTCAGTCGTCAGTTTTACCCGATAGTTTCCAGTGTTTGCCAGTTTTTGTCGATTCGTCAGTGTGTATGTATGTGTATTTGTATGTCATATGTTGTATGTGTGTGTGTATTGTTTTATTAGTATGTCGTACCTAAGGTCTATGCAAATTCTTATTTCCAATTGATTTTATTTCCACGTAAACAAATATCATCTTTACATATATAAACTCACACTTTCTTCCCATGGGGTAAGTAGAAACTACAAAACGACACCTGATACGATCTTTACATACTCCTTCTTCTTCGTTTGCGTTCATACATTTGGCCTTACACGCACGCCGGTTGCGACTACTACGCACCTGACCTTTCTGGAGAACCTCACCAATAAGATGAATCAATCAATCTTTAAGTGTTTATTAAGACGATCTTAGAATGACTAGTAGGTACAGTCAGCATCAAAAGTCGATTAACACTATCATTTTTACATGTTATTAAATTGACAACAACATTTTTCAATAAACTGATTTTTAGCTTTTTAGATAATAGACAAGTGTATATATTCTAAAAAAAATTCTTCTGCTGCAATTTTGAACAAATATTTTGCTCAATAACTAAGATTAAAAAAACTGAAGTGTTAATCAACTTTTGATGCTGACCGTACTATTGAAAAAGTAACAAAAAAACCGAGTGTGCTTATGACCACACGACTGAAGTGAAACTTCAAACGTATTTAGCCATGAGAGGAAGAGAGAAAGAAAATGTGCGCGCGCACTGCTTTCTCTTGCTTAAATCCCCCACTCAACTCCCGTTCGCCTCGCCCGATCACACTTTTCGTAACGCTGTTGTCACGCGTTCGCCAGCTTACTCCCCAAGTCAAGCGTGCGTAAAGAAATTTCACTTCAAAAAAGTTGCTTTAAAAAAAATTGTATATGTTTACATGTTTGGAAATTAAATATTAAACACAGGTTATGTACATACAGATTATGTATATGTTTATACGTCGTAAGGTCGTATTAGTATACGACATCATACGAAGCAGTGAATAATTACTTGACTATCTGAGCTGAACGCGTCTAATTTTCCTTGTCAATAACCAATAATTGATAAAGCAATTATAGCTAGCCCCTTGACAACCATTTCTTGGAAAAGCGACGCAAACGTATGCTAACAAAGGGTTGTCAGTACCTCATTAAGCCGATTCCATAATAACAATTGTAAGACTAACAGTATTATTACATTCACATTTCGTTTATCCAATTGTTGTTATTTGTACCAGTGACAGGTATCTGTTAGCTGTCAATTGTCATAGACACGTAAACAGTCTTATATTTTTCGTCTGGTAACATTGACAGATACCCGTCACTGAAGTAGTAATCGACTAACTTATTAAATATTGTCTGGCTGTTGAGAGTTGAGACCTTTACCACCAATTGTGACAGTTCTTGACTTGTAACGTTTTTGAACGGCACTAGAGATTGAACCGTCGAACAGAGCGTTGATATTTTGTTTGCTGAGATAATAATTAAATCCAAGAATATCTAAACAATCGTTGTTTCATTTCTGAGTTGAGGTTGAGTCCCTACAACTCAGAAGTGGGATAAATACAACACACCCACAAGTTTTAGAAAATATCAGTGAATATGGACCGTGGCAGTAACCAATCGCATAGGAGCCGGTCCCGTTTTACTCCAGCCGTTGTGAACATGGAACATAAACGTTGCCGTGATAATGAAGCCAGTGAGAATCGCCCGAGTAAGATGAAACGTCGCAGGCGGCTTAGAAGTACGCCTAGCGATTCGAGTGACCAGGACGAGAGGAGCAGACCTCGAACACGGTCTGATAGACGGCGTCGACGAAGTCGGAAGCGTAGCCGTGAAGATGAGCATCGCTCGCGCCGAAGCTTGACGAGGATGCGGAGTGACCAGGACGAGAGGAGTCGACTTCGAACACGGACTGATAGGCGGCGTCGGCGAAGTCGGAAACGTAGCTGCGAGGATGAGCTGACGAGGAAGCGGAGCGAGCAGCGGCATACCGGACACCGTAAGCGGCCGTCGGACCGAAGTAACTCATCAAGTACCGCAGTAAGTGATGAACCACGCGGAGATATTCAGGTAAAAAAATCTATGTTTGCTAACAGTGAGACTCAGTTATTTTTGAACGAGTTAATTAAATCTTTGTCGAATGCGAAGCCAGAAGGCAATAAGTTTCCGATGTTAGGTAATGTTATTCCTGAATTTGACCCCATGGTCAAGGGCCAGACGGTCCACATGTGGCTTAATAAGGTCGACGAATGTGCGAAGCTGTACCGTTGGGGTGATGATCAGGTTATACACTACGCACTGCCCAGACTTGCGGGTGTTGCCCGTACATGGTACCAGGCTTTGCCTTCAATGTCATTTTCGTGGCCTGAGTGGAAAATTAAATTAATTGATTCCTTTCCTAGTAGTGATGACTATGCAGAATTGCTTACCGAAATGTTAAATAAACGTGTGAAATACTATGAATCGTTAGAATTATATTATTATGAAAAATTAAATCTGTTAAATCGATGCGAGATTTTTGGGAAGCGTGCCGTTGATTGCTTGCTCTATGGCATTGAGGATCGTTCCTTGAGACTTGGTGCTAAAGCAGCCAAGTGTCAAGAGCCTGAAGAGGTTCTTAATTACTTTCAGTCTATTAAACAAAGTCGCGATTTTGACAAGTCCAAGATTAGCCAAGATAAAAAGACTTTACCATCAAATAATACGAATTCGAATACTAAGCAGTCCGTTGGGAATGATTCAAAGTTATCTAGGCCACAATCTAGTGCATCTATTACTTGTTTTAACTGTAAAGAAGTAGGTCATTTCAGTAATAGGTGTACACAAAAGCTGTTGAGATGTAACATTTGTAAAAGGCTTGGCCACGTAACGATCGATTGCCCGCAGCTGTCCAACGAAAAGAATAAAGATACTTCTAGTACTGAAAAGAAAGTTATGAAAGTCGATGTTGATGATACTAGTAATGAGAAATATGTGATCTCGCTAAAGGTTAACGGTATTCTGGTTAAAGGGTATGTAGATTTAGGCAGTCAGTGCACATTGATACAATGTAGTGTAGCAAAATCGTTAGGAGTTAGTTGGTCAGTAGGCGAGTTACCCGTTATGAGAGGATTAGGTAATAATATCGTTGTACCAATAGGAATGGCGCGTGTAAAAATAGATATAAATAATATCGTAGAGATGGTTGACGTTTATGTAGTTGAGGATGGTATAATTAAATATCCCGTGTTAATTGGTCACAGTTTTACAGAAAAGCCCGGAATCATTATTACAAAAACTACAAATTCTTTAATCTTTAGCAAGGAAGAGACTAACAAATTGCGGTTATTTCTTAAGGCGGATGTTGAAATTCAACCAAAACAAATGACTATGATTCCTGTTTTCTCCGATAGAAGCTACTCTGGGTCTGTATATGTCAGGGGTTCATTAAGAGGTCAGCCTGGTAAGGAATTTTACTTGTTGCCAGGTGAATATTACCTTGAAAATAGTCTCGGGGCACTTCTAGTCCAAAATTTTAGCGACCATTTACTTTTACTAAATAAAGATACATTGATTAGTCGAGTTTACAGATCTGAAAAAGGCTTCGAAATCAACTTACTAGATTTTAGCAACCATGATACGAGTTCCGACCTGAATTATGGCAGTCACTTAGCTGATGATGAAATATTTAGATTGAAGTCTCTACTAAAGAGGTACGAGGGTTGTTTCTCCTCTTGTTTAGCTGATTTAGGGTATACTAACGTAGTACAGATGGAAATAGAATTGAATGACGCGAAGCCAGTGGTTTACCGACCTTATAGACTCTCATATCCGGAACGTGAATTGGTTCGAACAATGGTAAAGGAAATGATCGACGCCGATATCGTTTGTGAGTCTAACTCACCCTATGCGAGTCCTATCCTTCTGGTAAAGAAGAAAACGGGTGAGAAGAGGCTCTGCGTCGATTACAGAGCCCTAAATAACAAGACTCGTAAAGAGCACTATCCTTTACCGTTGATCGACGACCAATTAGATAGGTTGTCAGGCAATTCTCTTTTCATTACTCTTGATCTTGCATCTGGGTACTACCAGATTCCAATATCAGAGGGTTCACAAGAGCTCACGGCTTTTGTAACACCCGACGGTCAATACCAGTATAAAAGAATGCCATTTGGTTTAGCGAATGCTCCTTCAATTTTCCAAAGGGTAATGAATAAAGTTCTCTCTGACTTGAAATACGTAGTTATTTACATGGATGATGTCCTGATTCCCGCTAGTACATTTAATGATGGTTTAACACGCTTAGAGGAAGTCCTCCAGCATTTGGCCAAAGCAGGTCTGACTCTCAAATTGAAGAAGTGTCATTTCTTCCAAAAGGAGATAGATTTTCTAGGGTTTTGTGTATCTGGAGATGGCATACGTCCCGGATCGCGTAAAACAGTTGCAATTTCCAATTTTCCTGTACCCAAAAATGTACATGACATAAGACGATTTATAGGACTTGCAAGTTTTTTCCGTAGATTCGTCAAAAACTTCGCAATAATAGCATGCCCATTAACGAATCTTTTAAAATCTAAATTTGAGTGGAAATGGACCGCAGAATGTATGTCTGCTTTTAACACACTCAAAGAGAAACTCGTAGAACGACCCATAATGGCCTTGTTTGATGCGCGATTAGAGACTGAGTTACACACCGATGCATCAAAGATAGGCATCGCAGGTATTCTTATGCAGCGAGGTAGTGACAACCAGTTGAGGTCTGTAGCCTACTATAGTCGAAAAAATTCGGAAGATGAGCAAAAGCTGCACTCTTTTGATCTCGAGACGTTGGCTGTCGTTGCATCATTAAGTCGATTCCGTGTTTATTTGTTGGGATTAAAATTTAAAATAGTAACTGACTGCAATGCGTTAAGAACAACTTTGACGAAGCGTGATCTTATACCCAGGATTGCTCGATGGTGGGTGCAGCTGCAGGAGTACGACTGTACCATCGAATATAGGTCAGGATCACGTATGGCTCATGTGGATGCCCTGAGTCGTGCTCCGGTAGCTGAACACACCGACGATATTAATACACATCATGTAATTGACGTATTGCAAACAGAGACAACCGATTGGATTGCGACCGTCCAGAGTAACGACGAAGAGATAAAGCGAATTCGAGAAATTCTTCTCGATGATGAAACGAAATTCGTTGCCGATGTACGAAAGAATTATCAGCTGAAGGGTGACTACGTATATCGTATCTTAGATGATGGAATTCGTTGGGTGGTACCGAGGGGTGTTACGTGGCAGGTTTTGCGCATGAACCACGACCACGTAGGGCATTTTGGGTTTGATAAAACGCTAAGTAGGTTAAAAGCAACATTTTGGTTCCCGAAGATGCGACGATTTACAAAAAAATATGTATCATCATGCTTACAATGCGCACACCATAAAGCACCATCAGGCCAAAAGGAAGGGTTATTACACCCTATCCCAAAAATAGAAATCCCGTTCCATACATTGCATGCGGATCATCTCGGCCCGTTTGTTCGTTCAAGGAGGGGTAATATGTATATTTTAGTTATTGTTGATGCATTCACAAAATTCGTTAATATACGTGCCGTGAAGGATACGAAAACGTCAACTGCAATCAAAATATTTCATGAGTACTTTAGTTACTTTGGTGCTCCGTCCAGGCTAATTACAGATCGAGGTACGTGTTTTACTAGTGGGAAGTTCAAAGAGTTTACAGAAAAATTGAACATAAAACACATATTGAACGCGGTAGCTACTCCTAGAGCGAATGGGCAGGTCGAGAGGTTCAATCGAACTATATCTGATGCGTTGAGCACCAAATGTCATGGCAACAATGAAAATACATGGGATGATTATGTAGGAGATATTCAATTAGGTATGAATACGACTGTGAGTAAAGCGACGGGTAAAAGTCCTTCAGAATTATTATTCGGGTTTAAATTAATTTCGACATCGGAAAATATATTAGGAGACGCTATCTCTGAAACAACTCAATTAGTTAGTGGCGACGACCTAATGCAACTGAGGTCCGATGCTAAAGAGAAAATCGATAAGGATCAGGAAAAGGCGAAGGCCAGGTTTGACAAGAACAGAAAGAAACCGAAATCGTACAATGTAGGAGATCTTGTTAGAATTGAGAGGACAGTCATAGATAAAGAGCATCTAGGTAAATCTAAAAAACTTATACCAAAACTTCAGGGCCCGTACCGAATCTTAAAAGCTTTACCCAACGATAGGTTCTTAGTAGAGGACACCCCACTAACTAAAAAAAGGAAACAAAAGATACGAAAACATGATAGCAATTGATAAAATTCACCCTTGGCTTAATTTTAATGATTATTCCAGTGATGATGGCAACGAAAATGACAATAATGACAGTGAAACTGATGATGAATAATCAGATTAATTTAGGCAGTAATATTAAAATAAATGAATTTTGAAGTATTGTTTGATTAATTATTACGTTACTATTGTTATTACAATGTAAGGATATTTAAATAATGTATGAATTATTAAGATGATTGAGCGTATTTTGTATAATTGTGCATTGTAATAACTATTTGATTGTCGATAATATAGAATTGATTGAGTTTGAGATGTGGAATGATTCGTGCAGATAATGAATGGAACTGGGACATAGTTCCGCACAGATTATGATCATAGATTGAAATAGTAATATGAGCACAGGCTATGAACAATCAGTACAGAAACGAATGGTATCATCTTATTGGTATCGTACAGATGATTGTAGACCGTAGCAGACCGTGCAAGATGTGTGTTTAATGTGAGCATAGACTATGAGCAATTAGTGCAGAAACGAATGATATCGAGTACAGATATCGCACAGATGATTGTATATCATAGTGGATCATGCGAGATGAGTTTTAGGCAAATTGTATTAGAAAGTATGATAAAGTAATTGTGTAACTAAATTAATATATTTATAGTTTTATTATTGTATACGTACTAAAGATTGTTTTCGAATATTTATTTTCTTGAAGTGAGGGGACTCACTTATTAAAGGATGGCCGAACTGTAAGACTAACAGTATTATTACATTCACATTTCGTTTATCCAATTGTTGTTATTTGTACCAGTGACAGGTATCTGTTAGCTGTCAATTGTCATAGACACGTAAACAGTCTTATATTTTTCGTCTGGTAACATTGACAGATACCCGTCACTGAAGTAGTAATCGACTAACTTATTAAATATTGTCTGGCTGTTGAGAGTTGAGACCTTTACCACCAATTGTGACAGTTCTTGACTTGTAACGTTTTTGAACGGCACTAGAGATTGAACCGTCGAACAGAGCGTTGATATTTTGTTTGCTGAGATAATAATTAAATCCAAGAATATCTAAACAATCGTTGTTTCATTTCTGAGTTGAGGTTGAGTCCCTACACAATAGTATTGGCTTTCAGTAACATTGCCCTGTCTTGTGACACGGCTGACACACTCGAGTACACTCGACTACACTCGAGTGACAAGCAACGTTATATGGTTATACGCTTGACGACCAATAAACCGGGAGACGTAATGAGGGTACTGTTACTTATACAATAATATGTAGCAACTGTGTGGTTATGTAGTGGAAGAAATGAGGAATAAGTTGTGTGATTCAAACAATTGACATGATTTGTTTTCCTCGGTGCTTATACAAAATGCCCGTAAACGTAGAACAAAAAAGAAGTCCGGGTCACTTAGACCGCAATTATGATTAATTAAAATCTACAACGAGATCATTTTGATAGATAGATAGATAAACCATTTATTTGGCGCACACAAAAGACAGCACAACACACAAAAGTACAACATTAGATGAAACCAATTACCCACATGAACAATATAAAAACAAGGTGCCAATACAAAAACAAATAAAAAAAAGGAAAAACATACATATCTAAATAAAAGTGACACTATGAGTCTATGACGAATATTTAAAATAAAATTAGCAACGAAACACAGTGCGGTGTGCGTCTCAAGGTTGCACCAAATGGGAGTCCAGCTCAGCATGTGCCAGGCAAATGTACCTGACGCTGATATTCTGCTGGATCCCTACAGTGACGTACGGACGTTGAGCAGACGAGATAAATTGGTGTTGTGACAGGTGTTAAGTGCAGACTGAAGTTTTGTAAGTATACCCGACACTCATGTAATCTACAGTAAGTTTTGCATTGGGAAACGTTCTTGTTCGCAGGTGTGTTTGAATTGTGTTTTGATTACCTGAATCTTACATTATATATAAAGTTATATTATGCAGTATAATGTGTAAATGAGTAATACTATAATTAAAGTGGCGTAGGTGCGAATAAAATAAAACAATTTGACTAGAATAAAATTAAAATTAAATGCGTTTACAAAAAATAAATATAGGTAAGTAACATGTGTAAGAATTATAACTATTATCCAACAACACTGACCAAAAGATCCACAAACTACTCAATTACTATACCTTTGTTCACAGGTTGTAACCACGTGATACGCTACACAGACAGATCGGTTCGGGAACGACACGTAAGCCAGTTATATAATGGACGTGTTCGAAGCAGTCATCCCTAGACTCTTCTGCGAGGCAATAAGAAACTGCCGTAGTCGAACTCTGAAGGTACCAAGAGATTTAAGATTCCTTATCGGCGGGGGAATATTGTTCCAGCATTTAGATGCGGCATACCTAAAGCTTCCCCTGAAAGCAGCTGTCTTGTGTGAATGAGTGGAGAGTTGTTGCGAGCACTGTCTAGTTGCGCATTCTCTTCTACTAGCCATCCAGCTCAGTTTATTGTACAGGTATGACGGCTGCTTGTACTTTATTACTCCAAAAAGTAGGCATGCCAAGTGCAACTTACGACGCGATTTCATCTTGAGGATTGAGTGGTTATTTAAAAATGGCGTTACGTGACTTCTTGGCGGGATTGAGAAGCAGAATCGAGCGCAGGCGTTCTGCACCCTCTGGATCAGTCGATCAGTTCTTGCCAGCAGTCGAGGGCCAATAACTACGTCCGCATAGTTTAGATTAGACAGCACGAGAGACTCAGCTAGCTGGATACGCAGTTCCTCTGACAGATAAGGCCTTATTTTATAGAGGACCTTAAGCCGGTAAAAACAAATGCGCACTGACTCTGCCACGTGTGCTTCGTATCTCAACCCAGTGTCCATGTTGAGACCCAGATTACGTGCCTCACTGACTCGACTGACCGACTCACCCAGCAGGGTAACGTTAAGTGTTGCCGGCACAACACTAATTTGGTTCTTGGTTCCAAACAACATGTATTTGGTTTTAGTGGGGTTAAGTACCAAACCGTTATTTTCAGCCCAACATGCTATCCTGTCAAGATCATCGTTTAGATCCTTAATCGCGATGTCATAGTCACTAGGTTTGAAGGAGATATAGACTTGTACGTCATCAGCATAAATATGGTACCTACATCGCTTCAGGGAAGTTAGTTAGGTAGTTTTGGGGTTGCATTAAAGTTAGTTAGTTAAAATTACGTCTATGAATGGTGAATGTGGGGCGTATCCTGGACTGTCGCTACCACATTACAGCCTGGTATTATTTTTTTACTACGCGGTCAAAGCCTAGACGAGAAAAGACGCAACGTTCAGTAATCAGGAAACCTGAAAAGGTGACACTAGTTGAATGGTGAATGTCTAAAAACAGTATTAGAAATATTAACATAAAAACATAACATAATCCAGTCGATCTACCTAAATAGCGAGACGACCGTAACTAATGGGCTTACAAGATCTAAAAATGTATACTCTCAACACCTCAGACGACATTTCTAAATAAAAACCAGTAAATCCCTAAGCCCGATACCACCAAAACAAACGGTTCACAACAAATATTTTAAAAGCAAAATACTTTATGTCTTATACACGGTTTCACTCGAGCTCTGGCCGCCGTCCAACGTATCTGCGACCAACTTCTTTACTATTGGTCGTAAGTCGCGCTGACGTGCGGCACTGTGCGACCTTCCCATGGGTTTAGGAGCTTACTGCATTTGTTTATTGAAAAGTTCTTTAGAAATTGCTTAAAGGCTTAAAGAGTTAACAATATTTTCTTTCCTTGAGGTGCGTTTTATAATATATTTTTTTAGAAATGTACAAGCATTATTTTGCAATTTTGGTCTACTTCATATATGCTCAATACTACATTGCCATGCATTCACAATATTTGACAATTCCTTTGACTATCACAACTAATTAATAGCTGTGATTGCCAAATGATTTTTTAAATAGTAGCCTAAAACACGAAGTGCTAATTAATTTATTAATATAAATGTTTGTGCATTAACTGACTCTAACAACATAATTCCATTTTCGCGGCTTGGCAGCTAATCTAAACTGATTCGAACGTATCATTTTTCTCAACAAGCTCACACTCAGCCGGAGTCACTCGCAGCAGATGATCTGTTAATGTTACTACAATTTCCGCTTTGTACAGAAGATGCTATAATTTAATTAAAACTTGTCCACACACAATAATCACCCTTTTCTCGCAGTAATACGTGTGATAATCCCGTGACGAAAGCTTTAGTTATATTGTTACAGGTCTGCGGTCAAGGCAGTGTTAGTGAAATTTCATTACATTTCTGTAATCGGAACACTAGACAATTCCGTCATGGTCTAATGCTCGTGTTTATTAGGAATGTTCAAATTAAACACCAATAAAGTTTTATTGGAAATACTGTGGACTTACGCCATAATTGGCAGAAGGTATTGATCACCGATTAGTAAGAAAAGACTTTTGACTTGTCATGTTACACAAAGGTTACACGTATAGGAATATTGGTAAGGGATTGTTTCGTGTAATCAAGGTTGTACTCGTAGGATAAGACAGCCATCGATATACTGATAGCAAAGATTTTCCCAAAAGGGTCTTTTATTAAATATATTTGCCAGGGTATTGTCCCTATAAAGAACTAAGTCTTGATAATATTGTATTTATAATAATTTAACCAGATTTATAAACTTTTCTATGTCTAGAGAATTCACTCATTAGCCCACTCAAAATACTATGGTGCGGAACGCATCAATTCTGAACAAGATTATCATCAAATCAACTTGTAAAACACAAGTTCATTCCAAGCCTATAAAAAAATAATCAACTCACAAACCTGCACTATCAGCACAGTATCACTACGTATCACTAAATAGTGGCACTGCAACGATTTCCTGTTGTGGAACAACTTCGTCCTATAACACCCTTGACTTGATAAAGCACCCGTCACGTAAAATACGGGTAAATACGAATACTTACCCTTATTTACCCCCAGTGAGATGAATTATACCATGAGTACCCGTTACACTAAAGACCTAACTCAGAAGGTGCATTACGTAAACTCGGGTCCATATTGGCTCAACTAAAGTTCTTTACCCGAAATTGTTCTTCCTAACGATTTGGAATCCGAATGATCACTCTTCCTAAAATTTTTCATCCTAAAGTTTTCATTCATACTATTTGTAGTGCTACCGGCGATGTTCATAACACTCATGTTTCCGAAAATTGTAATCAATAATATCATTAATGTAAATATTTTAAACTCCTACTGTTTTTTATCATAACGCTTTTATCCCTAAACATAACTACTAATGTAACTAATTTCTATAAGAATAACAGACAATATAAAATCGTTTGATATACCACTCAATAGACATAAAACCTATTTAGTCTAATATGATAAACACTTTTTTTTTTCATCCTATGTCATCCAATGTCGACGTAGCCACGCTTCGCGGGGTTTTTTTATTTCTGTGTAAAGGGTTTAAAGTAACCTAACCAAACCGAACCTCGGGGTGCCCTTCGCTCGCCCTTGCATCCTATGTCGACGGAGCCCCGCTTCGCGGGGCCCCTATTTCTGTGTAAAGGGTTTAAAGTAACCTAACCAAACCGAACCTCGGGGTGCCCTTCGCTCGCCCTTGCATCCTATGTCGAAGGAGCCCCGCTTCGCGGGGCCCCTATTTTTGTGTAAAGGGTTTAAAGTAACCTAACCAAACCGAACCTCGGGGTGCCCTTCGCTCGCCCTTGCATCCTATGTCGACGGAGCCCCGCTTCGCGGGGCCCCTATTTCTGTGTAAAGGGTTTAAAGTAACCTAACCAAACCGAACCTCGGGGTGCCCTTCGCTCGCCCTTGCATCCTATGTCGACGGAGCCCCGCTTCGCGGGGCCCCTATTTCTGTGTAAAGGGTTTAAAGTAACCTAACCAAACCGAACCTCGGGGTGCCCTTCGCTCGCCCTTGCATCCTATGTCGACGGAGCCCCGCTTCGCGGGGCCCCTATTTCTGTGTAAAGGGTTTAAAGTAACCTAACCAAACCGAACCTCGGGGTGCCCTTCGCTCGCCCTTGCATCCTATGTCGAAGGAGCCCCGCTTCGCGGGGCCCCTATTTCTGTGTAAAGGGTTTAAAGTAACCTAACCAAACCGAACCTCGGGGTGCCCTTCGCTCGCCCTTGCATCCTATGTCGACGGAGCCCCGCTTCGCGGGGCCCCTATTTCTGTGTAAAGGGTTTAAAGTAACCTAACCAAACCGAACCTCGGGGTGCCCTTCGCTCGCCCTTGCATCCTATGTCGAAGGAGCCCCGCTTCGCGGGGCCCCTATTTCTGTGTAAAGGGTTTAAAGTAACCTAACCAAACCGAACCTCGGGGTGCCCTTCGCTCGCCCTTGCATCCTATGTCGACGGAGCCCCGCTTCGCGGGGCCCCTATTTCTGTGTAAAGGGTTTAAAGTAACCTAACCAAACCGAACCTCGGGGTGCCCTTCGCTCGCCCTTGCATCCTATTTCGACGGAGCCCCGCTTCGCGGGGCCCCTATTTCTGTGTAAAGGGTTTAAAGTAACCTAACCAAACCGAACCTCGGGGTGCCCTTCGCTCGCCCTTGCATCCTATGTCGACGGAGCCCCGCTTCACGGGGCCCCTATTTCTGTGTAAAGGGTTTAAAGTAACCTAACCAAACCGAACCTCGGGGTGCCCTTCGCTCGTTTTTGCATCCTATGTCGACGATCTAAACAAAAAATATATGACTTTGAATAATAGTGTAAAAGATGGTTATGTTGAGAAAATATAGGAAAACAAATAAAAGTATAATAGATGTTTATTGCTACTGACATTATGAAGTTGAATGATTCGGAATTATGAACATTAGAGACAGAGTAGTTAGGAATTGTGATTGTTAGGATGAAAAATGTTAGAAAGAACATTTTCGGATTTCCAATTATCGGAGTTGAAAATTTAGGTGAACTTTGGCGCACCCCGTAAACTCATTATGGAAGACTGAGAAGTTGAGCGGCTTCCTCATTAGCCACGAATAATAAATTTAAAGCGCGTTAATTATCCGTTATTTCCTGAAAGCTAATTAAAATATCTATTGAGTAATAAGCTTAAGTTATCGAGTTTTGTTAGTGGTTATCGATCAAAGCAGCTTTAAATTCTGCCGGACCGTCGCCCTGAGATTTCCAATCCGTAGATTTAATTTGGAAGAAACCCAATTGCGTAGTATACTTTCAATCACAATTCGAAACATTTTGATGAGAATTCATAATCCATTGCTTCTTATGTTTAAAAAATTCGTCTGATCGACAACGTAAATAACGCAATTAATATTAAATGATAATAAACTATTTATTGACATAAAACAAAACTTACAACAAATTACAGATTTTTCTGATTCCTGCGCGTGATATAACAAATGAATTGCATTGCCACTGTAAGGTTATATGTGAGTGCAGAAAACGATGGTAGTTACACGTACCAAGCATTCGATTTTTCATGTGCCCTGTATAAAAAAGTCCACCTGCTGAATCTATCTGCCTAATTCAGGCTCGTAATGGGTAGGTCATATTTATGACCCGGCAAAAGAAATATACGTGTTGTGATTTCGCGAATACTAATGAAAGAAGAGAAAATAATGTCTGAAGGCAAGGTAATGAAAGGTGCGGAGTTGAGAATAATACTTATGTTTCATATGATTTGGGGGTAAATGAGAATCTGATTGTATCTACATTATCACGCAACAGATATAATTATGTATATGATTGTGAAATAGATAGTTCTATGTATTGTGAGTCCTTCGTATGACAGAAACGATTTGCTGTGGAGTAAGTTGATGATTGATAGAAGATGATTTTACAGAATGTTTTATAACCTTTAGAAATATGGCTAACCTGTCAATGCCTCTCCTACCCCAGCGGTATGCGTCACCGAAAATATATAGATGGATCAACAACAAACGTCGATCGACAATTTACCAATTCAACACGTCGGTATCAATCACAAAATTCTTGGTAACGGGTTAGAAAAAAAAATCGCCCGTTCGCATTTGAATGGTTTTTACCAATTACCTTCCGAGAGTATCAGGTGGAACGATCTGATGACCGACACAAATACACGGAATATCCGGGCAATGTGACATGGGCACTGTGAGAAATATCTGAACAAAGTGACGGACTTCGCGTAAATCAAGCTCCAGGTACAAAATTGGAGATAACGGTTGGTGGCGGGAATAATTGGGAGATGTTTTATGCATTTTTGAGAGCGCTGAAAATTGTAACAATTCAGCTACTTTCGAAAGGCCATTGTTTACAACATGGTTTTAGTAGTCTATTATGGGAAACGTTTATGAGCAAGACTGATCAAGCTCCGCTAATGAGACACAATTGATTTTCTATTGTTTCGTCACCAATGGGCGACGCGCGCCGCTTGACCGGTTAAAGATATCTTTCGCCTAGCATCAGACAAGATCTCATAATCAGCCTATAATGTTCCCACTGCTGGGACACAGGCCTCCTCTCGGTGAGAGGGAGTGGGCCGCAATCCACCACGCGGGCCCAGTGCGGGTTGGTAGATGTCACATGTCATCGAATTTTTGGTTCTAGGACATGCCGGTTTCATCACGATGTTTTCCTTCACCGTTTTGAGAGCAGTGGTGGTGAAATAATTTACACAAAGTAAAGCGCCTGTCTGGGTTCGAACCTACGACCTACAACTCGAAAGTCGCGGCCGATACCACTGGGCCACCACTGCTCTGCAGACAAGATCTATCGCTGTCTAAATCGGTTTCATTCAAAAAATGAACTAAATCGAATGTGTTACCATTTATTAGTCAAAAGAATCTAAGTAAAGTAAAGCAAAAAAGAGAACTCAAACTCAAAGCATTTATTTCAATCAAACCATTTACAGGCACTTTTGAATTGTCAAGAAGTCAGTCAGTCAGAAAAAATGAAGCTAGTTGCCCATTCCAAAGCGTAGGTACCTATGGAGAAGAACGGGCAAGAAACTCCATGGACAATCTTTTAAATCAAAATAATGTGGTTACAAAGTCTTGGTTACATCATTCATGTTAAAAATTATACATGTGAGAACGATGCAGAACGTTAAAAGCGTCCTAATGAAAAGATGAGAAAAAACAACAATTCAAATAAGCCATGGCAGCAAAGAGATGACCAGTCCCTACTGACGGCGCCCGTTCACGAACATGACGCATGCATCGGAGAACGGACTTCTTTAACCTACGCGTCCTTGGTAAGCAAACAAGCGCCATGTTTCGCTCCTGAGATGTGTTTTGCTCACAAATTCCGCGCTAAGCTGCAAGTAGCTGCAAGTTGCTGCAAGTAGTTAACACTTAAGCCTCTTTTGTGAACTTAGCCCGTTAGTAACACGCGTTACACTTACTGCGATGTTTTGCAAATATAGTACTTAGAAACTCTTATGCGATACAATATTATGGATTATCCATCTTTATTTATTATCTACTCTACGTCTTCCGGCACGCGGTCGCCACTCCAGAACCTCTCGGCCCCATCGGCCATCTGTTCTGCGAGTACCCTGCCCACTGTCACTTAAGTTTGGCAATTCTACGGGCTATGCGAAACTCCATGCATTGCCCTCTCTATTACCCTTTGGGTGACTTTTCAGCCTTTGAACAAAGGCCATTGTGATCGGCCACGTTTCAGTGCCATATGTCATCACTGGCAACACGCACTGGTCACAGACTTTCGTCTTGAGACACTGCGGTACGTGGGACGAGAAGATATTGCATAGCTTCCCGAACGCTGCCGACGCTGCTGAGACGGATTCGATGATTGACCTCTTTCTTGAATTTGGACCTACCTAGCTGGAAAGTTTGTCCTTCGTAAACATAACATTGGAAGGCTACAATTAATATTGGGACAAGATGGATCGATGACCTGCTGAAGGCCGCAAGAATCCGCTGGACGCGGGAAGCTCAAAACCGGTCAAAATGGCTGTGCTTAGGAGTGGCCTATGTCCAGCAGTGGACGTTTTCCAGCTGAAATGATGATGATTTATTATCTAGAAAATATGGCAAATAGGGAAAAATTATGCCAATTTAACTTCATCAGATGGACCACCAACTTGTTTGTCAAACTAAAACATAAAAGTAATCAATAAAATTGAATAGACACGTTCAAAAACAAGATTGACAGAATGAATTACACTAACATGTCCAATAGCCGTAATTTCATTGTTAATAGAATACAATTTGGTAATTGATTGAATTTCGGAAACGTTAACTAAATGACATGGACATTTTAATGGTTCGATGAACAAAAATTAATTGCTGGCGAGAGCCGAGCTTAGAATTTGACAAATGAGTTGTTAATTTTGTTGATTGAGTGGTTTTCAGCGGAAAGTGGAGCGGTGTTTATGATGGGAAGCGAAAATAAATTAATTATGTTTTGAATGGACTAAGGCGTAATAAATAAATGTGCAAGAAGTTAGTACATCTCGTGGACACACGTGACACTCATCGACACTCGTGACATTCTCATCGACTTATGTGGCATTGTCGCCGAAACTCGTAAAAATTGCGTCGACACTCAAACAAATCCTGGAATACCATAAGAGTTTAATTAATGTTACAAAAAAATATTCCTTGTTATACATCTACCGATATAAAACCTTGGCTTACTAGTCGATTCGCACGAATTTACTTGCCCGAAATGGGCGAATCGACACTTTTAATTTTTTTTTTTGTCGAAGTGAAAACTTCTTTAGGCGCGTTGGGAAGTTTTTCAGATGGGAAAAAACCATTGAATTTGCACCACTGTTACCGTAACGACATCGCTTCGGATATGTTTGGCTGTCCTCGGGATGTACTCGGTTCCAACTCATCTCATCTCTGCCATCACTCACTGACATATATGTCAGTGAGCGATGGCAAATTATTCTGTTTGTGTTTTGTTTTCACTTCTATCGGCACTTCCGGAGTGCCACTGTTTTTTTATAACGATTCGCATGAACTTAATTTATTTGCAGGCGAATCGACAACTCCTGAAATATGTATAAGGCAATTGACACATTTTGAAATTTATGCAATTAGGTCAAGAAAAAAGTACACGTTTGAAAATATTTTATTCTTATCACTTCTGGGCGCTGCTTTAACGTATAGAAACGTTATTGCACATAACGATACCGGAAATATGAAATAACGTAAGGGACAAAACTAAGGTTTACAGGAGAGCAAAAATAAGATATTTTTTTACAAAAACTGACTATAACTTTTTAACTATATGTTTTATGTAAAAAGTGTCTAGGACAAAGTTTCTTAGATTTCTTCATTCTTTTAAGCTAAAATAGCAAAAATTGATTAAAACCTATAGTTTTAAAGATAGCATGTCCCTTACGTTAAATAATAATGAATACGGGTGACATACGTTAACAAAATTTGAGATGTAAATGAACAGCATTGATGTAAGGGACATTATAGGAAATAAACAAATAATGTTTTTTGATGTAAGGGACATTATAGGAAATAAACATTTAGTGTTTTTCAACGTAAAGGTCTCTTAACGGTGTACTCTTTATTGCTTATGCTGTTATTAATAAATTTAAAAAATAGAATTTAATACATTCATGACCTACTGCGCCTATCAATATAGTTTAAACCTACTTGCTGACATAAAAGGATAAAAAATAAACGAATACAATATTAAAACTTTTATTTGTACTCACTAATTCTCTTTTATAAACGCAAATAACTTGCATAAATTATGCTAAGTACAACATAATTGCTCGATAAGCAAGAGTACTTTTTCTGGCTGATTCCATAAATGATGGCCACTGGAATGGTCCCCAAACCATCAGTTTTTTAATCTCCCTTTGAATGATAACATGCATGCTGTCTATTCATCATGCGTTAACTGCTTAAGTTGTAATTTTTACATGACCTACTTACTACACACAATTATATATCATACATACCAATATATTACCTAATGGAAGCTATGTTTTTATTAGGATTCAAATTATTCGATCTCAATCAATCAACTCAGCCTATTGCAGTCCACTGCTGAACATAGACCTCTCCCAGGCTGGGTCACAACACCCTGTCCTCCGCCTTCGGCATCCAGTCCGTTCCAGCCACCTTTCTTAGGTCGTCCGTCCATCTAGCTGGGGGGCGTCCCACACTACGCTTGCCGATACGCGGTCTCCACTCCAGGACTCGTCTGCTCCACCGGTCATCGGTCCTTCGATAAACATAGCCAGCCCACTGTGTGTGTGGCTGGTGGGGTGGCAACTGTTTACTCTGCAAGCTATGTCGGTAACTCCGGTTCTTTTCCGGAAAATTTCAATCCTGATTTTATCTTTCAAAGAGACTCCGACTCTTGAATTTGTGGACCAGCCTGACCGTCAGTGTCCACGTTTCGGCACCATATATCATGACGGGCAGAACGCACTGGTTGAAGATCTTAGTCTTCAAACACTGCGGGATAGGCGACGAGAAGACTTGACGGCTTCTTCTGTCGGCTTCTTTCTCAAAGTTGTGTCTACCGAGCTGGATTATTTGCCCTAGGTAGACATAATCCTTCACAACTTAGAGAAGCGACCCTTCGATGTAGATTGGACTCGGCAAGACGTGCGAATTGGACATGACTTTCGTCTTGTCCAAATTCATGCCGAGGCCAACCCGCCGGGGAGCAACATTTAGGCTGTGCAGCATTTGGTTTAGCTGTTCCGGTGTCTCTGCCATTATGACGATGTCATCGGCAAATCGAAGATCTGAAATGTACTCGCCGTTCACGTTGATAGTCCAGTTCAATCCAGCGTCTTGAAGATGTCCTCCAACGCATTTGTAAACAATTTAGGGGATATAATATCCCCCTGTCTCACCACTCTGAGCAGTTGGATGGGGCTGGTTTTCTGATCCTGGATCTGAACAGTCATCGTGGCAGTGTCATACAAACATCTCAACACTTCGATGTAGCGCCAGTCAATTCGACATCGTTGCAGAGAGGCCAGAACTGCCCATATTTCGATGAAGTCGAAGGCTTTCTCGTAGTCCACAAATGCCATACACAGCGTCTGATTATACTCCTCGGTCTTCTGTTCAATTTGCAGAACAGTATGGATATGGTTTACGGTGCTGAAGCCTTTTCGAAAACCGGCTTGTTCTGGCGGCTGGAAATCGTCAAGTATTCTGGCGAGACGGTTTGTGACGACCCTCGAGAACGCTTGTATATATGGCTCAGAAGTGAGATGGGTCTATAGTTCTTCAGCAAGAATTTAAGGTTTTATTCCATCTAAATAGACCAATTTTTTAATTACTGAACTCCATTTATGACTAAACAATAATTTACCAAAAGTAGTAAGAAATAATTACCTGTTTATATGATTCCTATAATGTTCATAAATTTTTGCCTGCGGGCTAGAGAAGTGAAGATAACTTTTCATCACTCATGTTTAGAATCCAGGTAAAACTTTCACGAGGTACCTACTTGTAGTTAGATTAATGAAAACGATGATGTATTACTTAAATGAAGATGTGTAATGTCACAAACAGTGTTACGAAATACTAAGAAAGAGTCACGACCGCGCAGGTAAAATCAAACACAAAATCCGTATTTCTATCTAGCTCAGACATGTTGCACCGTTTTGCGTGTGACAGAGACGTATAAAATATTCGTTTAGATACGTTTTAGATGTAAAGGACAGGTCAATTATTTTCGATGCTGACAAATTAGCGTATGGGTCAATATGATTATGATAATTTGAGCCACAATTTAACGTAAGGGACATGGTATTTGCACCTACTCAGGGAACACTAATGTATAAGACCTGTTGTAAAATGTTTTCGATTTTTTTTTAATGTAAATACCAAATACTGTGAGTAAAGAGACTTACATTAGTTTTTATAAAAATATTAATTTAAAACGTCCTATACAGCCAGTTTTTATAAAAAAAATGGTCTAGACCTGTGGAAAATATGTAATGTAAGGGACATTTTTTTTGAGATATTGAGATTTTAAATATACCAATCGATAGAGCAAGAAATTTCGAATTCAATGATATATATAACTCATTTTCGACAAAATGTCCCTTACGTTATTTCATATTTCCGGTATCGATAAGAGAGTAAATTCATGCCAATAAGCCAAAGCTTTGATGTGTGTATATTTGTAACTTTAGTGCATCATTAGCGCATTGCGTGACATGTGTCGTGAACTAGAAACATTGCGTTTAATGCCCGCGTGGTCATGACCATAGCGCGATATGTTATTAATATGTGTAGCGTTACATATTCATAACATGGAGTTACGCTTATTTTAGCAATTAATGTTAAAGTTTAGTAAATAATATTTGCCATCACCGCTACGAATAAATATAACTAAAAGTTTTTTACCCTTTAACTGGCAATCAAACAGATGTTGGTGGTTTAAAAGCTGTTGAAAATACTCGCAAAAGTCTATCGTTACAAATCAAAACTTTATTTTTGTCCAATTTTGATTCGATCCTTCGACCAGCGCGTCCCGATTTCATTTCCCCAACCATACCTACAAACTCATCCATTCTACGCCGTCCCGTGAAACCTGGCGCTTCGGTATTTGCGAATGTATTCAGCTTTCTATCTCCGTTCTAGATCCGATAACTTTGGTTCCAAGCCCGGCGGGATTAATCGTTCACCGGCTACACCCGTGTGGGGATAAAGCGGTTAGTGTAAAAGCAAACCGTTGCTTGGCAAGCCGGCAACGTTCAAGACAAACACAGAGGTTAATTACTGCGGGCCGCGTTGTGCCGACAATATCCGGGTAGACGGCTTGTTAGGTGCGCTGCGTAGGTGCGCCTAATCGAGTTTCTGTAATTTTGTAAATTATTCATTCACTTAAATTGATAAATAAACACACATATTTTCAAGTTATGGAATCAGGCGTTACTTCGCGGAAATTCATGACCGGTCAATGTTATGTAAGAATATTTTAATTCCACAACAACTAGATCCAGGCTTGGTTGCAGAATGCGAATAAAAACGAAGAGGAGTCACCATCTCCAGCGGATGACCCGTGGAAAGGGGTACTACACGTGTCTAGTATAGGTCATTATAATAACCAAATCTTTGCATAGGTATGCTTATTTTTGCGCTGCATTCTGCATCCAAGCCTGGATCTAGTTACTGCGTAATTAAAATATTAGGTCCTTACATATGAAATTGGCGTTTTTCGTACTGGCCACTTTAATCACGAATTTCTCCTCTTTGGTAAGGAATTCCAAATTCAAATTTGTACAGCTATTTACTTATGTATTTGTGCTTCGATGACCGTCATTCATTTGTTTTTTTTCTTCTGTTTTTTCTGTTTGCGTCACTCATTTTACAAAATGGAAAATTTAAAATATCGCATTATTTACGAGTACGAGTTCCGCCGTGGCACTAGTGCTGCGGAAACGACTCGAAGGGTGAATGATGTGTATGGCGGTCATGTTGCAAAAGAAAACACAGTTCGTTTTTGGTTCCAACGTTTTCGTTCTGGAAATTTCGACCTGCAGAACAAGCCCCGTGGACGGCCTGAGACCCAAGTTGATAATGGAGAATTGAAGGCTATTGTGGAAGCGGACCCATCGCAAACCACGTCCGAGTTAGCTGCAGGCTTCGATGTTAGTGATAAAACTGTTTTAATTCACTTGAAGCAAATTGGGAAGATTAAAAAGCTTGAAAGCACGACAACGCCAGACCACACACTGCGCAACAGACGGCTACCAAATTAGAAGAGCTTGAATTGGAATGTCTTAGACATCCTCCGTACTCCCCGGACCTTGCTCCAACAGATTACCATTTTTTTCGCAATTTGGATAACTTTTTGCAAGGGAAAAAATTCAACTCCGATGGGGCAGTCCAAATCGCCTTCAAAGATTTTATTGATTCCCGTCCGACTGGTTTTTTTAGTAAAGGGATCAATGAACTACCTATAAGATGGCAAAAGTGCATTGAAAACAATGGTTCATACTTTGATTAATTAAATATATTATATTAAAAAATATTCGACTTTTTGTTCCTTCCATACAAAACGCCAATTTCATATGTAAGGACCTAATATATTAGTTTTTCATAACATTTGCTTGCCTTTTTGTCGTGGGGATAGGCGGATACTACAAATATCCAGATCATGGGTATGCTTGTACAGTCTGTTATAGCAATTAGCTGACCCCTTAAAAATTAAACGAATTTGAACCTTCTGCTTGTTAGCAGTAAGCTTATCGAACTAGAACAGTTCAACTTCTACGATTAATAAAACAGTTATTCGAATTTGATATTTAACACGCAGTGTTAAGGTAGGTATGATCTTGAATATTGTTCTAACTTGTAATATATTATTGCTAATTTCAACGACAATCACCATGTTCGTGTGGTCTAGTGGTAGCTGCAGTGAGCTGACAAGAGCGTGGTTGCGAGTTCGAAACTAACATGTTTTCTGCTGCGCATTTTGTTTTATAATATATTTTTTTAAGTTATAAATAATAAATTATAACTTTAGCAACAAAAAAAAAGCTGAACGAAAATAAAAAAAACGATAATGATGGTAAAAAACGATTTTATTTTATAAAAAAAAATATTATAAGAATAACGTAAATGATATAACAGTTACTAATAACGTTGTTACATACTTCACAGAGTTTAATGTAGTGAATCAACATGTTATAATATTTAGAAATATATAGGTATGTATTTCTATTTCATAACAATAACATCACCACATTAAATATCGTTGAACTAAATAAAATAGCATTATACGTTGATGTTTTACCTACTAGGTATACTATATATCAATTTGTTTTGTAAGTATGTAGTTATGTTTAGTTATAACTAAGGTTTTGACAAAGACTTCTCGTCGGTAAATATGACAACATAATCTTCCCAATTAAAATTGAGATATTCTTGGGCAAAGCGGACCCTTGCTTGGCGATGTGCAGCAGTCAGTTAAATTTTACGTGCTGGCTTGTATTGTTTCAGTCCAGCAACATGCAAATGTTTTCTGACCGTCTGAACAGAAACATTATACTGCATTGAGTAGGCAAAAATGGGTGTTCAGTATGCCTTCTAACAATTGCTTGATGATGTTTTGACACAGGAGTAACATTGCAGGTTTTGGTTCAGGACGATCCTTTTGAATATTCCCTGTCTCTTCAAAACGTCTTAGCCACAGTCTGACTGTATTTCTCTGAAACAACACAATAAGCATAATTTTAATAACCCGGTAATCATAATTTTTCGAATAAGTTTGCAAAAATACCTTTAGATAAACCACATTAGACCTATAAATGATCTCATAATGAAACAGTTAATTTTCTATTATTCTATACTCACGTTTTTAAGCCAACTAACGAATTAAGGAAGTATAAAAAAGAATACACTTACCGCTATATTATGTTTCCTAGCAATCGCTTTAATACCAACATTCTCCTTATGCAAATACAATATTTTGTATTTTAAATAATCGCTCAACTGAGACATGACGATTAAACTATCAAAACCGATAATAATAATTAATAAAAAGGCGTGGATTTTCGCAACTTAGTAAGGCAATATAAAAATGTTCGTGCGTATTCACTGCTATTTGTGCATAGAATGTCTTGTTCAATTTATTCTTCTACCCCATATTCCTAAAATCATTTCAATAGCAGTTTTTGTTGAATACTCATATTGACGTCGAACTACCCACTTATTGAAAAAGGTGAAACGTTTATCGTTTATCAACTTAATTGATATGCTTGTTCTTTACGATAATGCAAGAAATACTTACGAACAATTTATATATTGAAAACAAAATTAAACATGAGACTAGATTTGAACTCGCATCTTGCACGTCTCAGCCTTACGCATGAACCACGACACCAGATTAACTTGAGTAAGATAGATGAAATAAGGTATTAGTAGCAATGACACAAATTATCACAACATTAACCTAACCTTTAAGTCTTGCTGATTAAAAATGAAAATTGCGTAACAAATACCCATACATAGTAAATGACCTAACAACAACATCTTAAAGCTCAAATTTGCGTATCAAAATTATTTATTGTTTCTGTTCATCGAGTAGTGTTAGTCCGATTAACTCATACATATTGAATAACCTTTAATGTTATGAGAGGAGGGTGCAAAATCGAGTAATATTTAGGGGGGTCAGCTAATTGCTATAACAGACTGTACATAGTTGTTTGCAGTAAGGACAAACTAAGATACTTTTTGGTCAAAGTAAACAATCTGCCAATACACAACAAAAACGTGATTTCCCAAAGGATTGGAAAGTAAATTCGAATGGAATCAGCATCGATACGTCCACGAGAGCATTCTCATTGGTAATCCTTCAAAATGTTTTATTGGAATAATGAAAATACTGTACCTACTAGTGGCGGTGCTTTTTTGTTTTATATTTTCCTGTAGGTATCTTATTCAAAGATTGCATTTGGCTTAAACTAAAGTGGTATGGTATGGTCAATGACTATGGGTATGGTAATAGGATGGCGAGGATGACTTTGCATGTTTATTTTTGATTCGCACTTGCCATCGGCCTTTTGTTATTATTGCTTTTTATAGTGTTTTTACAAATAACGCAAAAAAAAACAATGTCAGAATGTTTAGCATGTTTTAGTATTCGAGTACTGTACTGAAAATAAGTCTATGATTTTTTATCTAAACTCAGTTTGGGCCAGACGGCACGCGGCGCCACTCACATTAGACGTTGAATAATTATCTACTAGTCACTGTTAGGTACTAACTATCTCTCAAATATATACGCACATCCAGCCAGACTCGCCTTTGACTAAAACAAATGGTTGTTGTTCATGAGACATGTAGGTAGTAATAAGTAAGGGCTACTACGTCTGTTTTAGGTTAGATTTCCAATTGAAATAGGGAAAATATATAAAATAAAATATCATAACCATTAGCACAACTTATATTATGTGTAAAAAAATATTAACAGTAGATGCGGTGCCAAAGGTAGCAATAAAGTACGCTTTGATATAATGTCGTAGGTTTGTAGCCAGCCTTAGCGTGGAACCTACTTCTTAAGTAGGCGAGGCTATTGAAAATTACATAAATAGTGAATGAAAGAACGGTAATTAACTTCTCGTCTGCAACGTGAAGGCTGGTTTTGTGCAGAGTACCTACTCGGGTAGCTACTTAAATGCCAATTTAAGACTATTGTTCTTGGTATTATTTTCCTTCTGTAATGAGAAATGTGTGATTATTGCCTTAACTTTAGCAATGTTTGTTTTAAATTGACACACGATTTCAGGAAGCCATGAAAGAGACCAAGAGTCATTTTTTAAAAATTATTAAAATGTTTTGATTCAGAGTCCTTTTCCCAGCAGTGGGACGGTGCAGGCTAACAGTAACAGTTTTAATTCAAACTGTCAATCGAATAGTTTGACGTGTGATGTCACAATTGATTCAACTAAGGGTGCATTCCGAGTTAGAACTGTAATTGATATTATCGATTTGAGCGTGCTTAAACCCGTACCGAATTAGGTTTAAGCACGCTCAAATCGATTATATCGATTACATTCCTAACTCGGAACGCGGCATAAATAGGTATTCAGAAACATTCAAAATGAGAAAACGTAAAACATAACATCATGCTTGTCTCCCTGAAGGGTCGGGGCGACCGAGGTGTACCTTTAGTACACCCATCATCATCATCTCAGTAGAAAGACGTCCACTGCTGGACTTAGGCCACCCCCAAACACTTCCACTTGGACCGGTTCTGTGCTTCTCGCATCCAGCGGGTTCCTGCGACCTTCAAGGTCGTCTGTCCACCTTGATTTGGTCCTGCGCCTGATCTCTCTCCGGTCGTATCGGATTGTCCCATTGGACTATGAGAGTGAGGGAAGAGGGGGTGCGCCTGTGTATGCGCGCACACCAGAGGGGCAATTCTCATAATTTTAAGAACGTTCACAGTCTGATCTTAGTCTCAATCTGTCAAAAATACCTCTAATTTCCCTACATTTTGACAAGTTTTTGACATTTTTTTGTCGCTGAAAAAATACTGCAACTACATTTTAAACGTTTTTAATTACGAGAATTGGCCTTCTGTGAGTTATAATATCTCCCAAGCCGAAGGCTAGTCTCCGATGAAATTGGCCGCCGTGGCCGAAATACGGTTTGGAGGACTTTATTTATTTTAGTACACTCATATTTCACCAATTACTTATAATTAGAAAAATCTTACAATATTCTTGAACTACTCAGTGCAAAGCCTTTTAGACAAAGTAAGCCAGCAATATTGTCCTCGCCTCTATTCATATTGCCAACATAAGGCAATCACGCTGTACTCAAACTGATATAAACTCCATTCTATCCCAATTCAAGTTAGTCGTTGTTAAATAGTGGATTACCCTCCTTCCTACACATGTAGCTTATACAACGAGCTAATCGTCCAGCTTAATTGATTTACGAGCTGCGAACAGCCTGGGAACATTTTAATGTACTTTTAAGAGAGCTTTACATTGTATCGCTTGTTATTTACAGTTGAGAGAAATTGCCGTACGTAATAATTAGAATGCAATTAATTTGAATAATTGTGTGTTAACCTTTTTAGGGTCATTATCGCACTAGTTCTTGTTTTGGTGTTCAATAAAAAGTGGAAATTAAAGTTTATTTTATTATATTGGGACATAAAACACATGTTACAATTATGGTAAATAGCAAACTAGAGTAATGGAGGTAAACATGTAACCCACACCAATGTCCGCGAAATAAATTATTATGAGGAAATAAAACTAAGCCGCATATCAATTGATGTATAAAATTATAAAATTATTTTATGCATCAATGCACGCATCTACTGGAGGCGAATTAGGTTAGGAAGAAGGTTAGAAGAATAATTATTGTAAAAAGTTAATGTTATTGTTAAAGTTATGGGCTTGATTGAGTTGCTCATTTACGTGCAACAGATCGTTACAGGTCTCCATGTTGGACGTGAGAATATCTCTGTCACGATATCAAAAATCCAAATGTCATACTTACTTTCTTTATTTGAAACATTTTATAGTTGCATTACCGTGAGAATGTTCTACGTGCCAATTTCAAGGTCAAGGATGGGGTAAGTGACTTATCATTGCCATCCTCATCATCACCATCGTGTTACTCATCGTTCACCAAGGAGGTTGTTTGGTATAAATACATAGGTCTATTATTTTCTTCGGTATGGTGCAGCTTCCATGCAACTGAACTGCTCTACAATTTATTGTAAATATTTTATCATCCCTTGTATTTGCATGCTATTCCACATCAATTTCCATATTGATCAGTAGGTACCTCCCTCGGAAATATGTCAGCTGTAGGAAAATAGGTTACCGCGGTGACTGGGGGCCGCTGATCGGACGGTGGACATCTACTTGTACCTAATACTACTTTGTTATCATAATAACATACATTTAAAAATGTTCACCTTATTGAATTGTAAGATAGCCTGCTGTAGTGACCATATTAACAGATGGCGGATTGGTGATTACAGGATTTCGTTATAATTAAAAAAAAAGACGGGTTGCACTCCGGGAGTGCCGGCAGAAGTGAAAACTTGAATATTAACGTTGAAATAAATCAATTATTAATTTAATTAATATTACTCATTTTTTTTCAATAATTCTGCGTCACTTTTTTCATTAATAAATGCACTTTGTTCAATTTACATATTTTAAACACTTTCGGTCTTATTCATAAAAAAAGCCTATTGAAGGTTTAAACCATTCATTAGTTAAAATGCTCATTCGATAAAATTTTGTATTCATAAACGCTTCATAATAAACGTTCTATAACTAGAATGTCCTACAACTTCTAAATGTTGCCATTATAATGAAGTCATCCAACAAATTGGCCAACACATTAAATCGGCATACGAGAATATCTGTCTACGAACCGAATATTTGTGTCCATAGACATTATTACGTATGAAAAACTAATTTATTGTCTACAGTTTCAACAGTTTTGACGCGACAACGTCATGGTCGTCATGGAAACCATGGAAACAATATGAATATGTCAATGAATGAATTTGATATTGTATGTGTCAAACTAAAAAACTTTTGAATATTTTTTTTGTATTTAAAATAAATGAAATTAAGACCGGAGACTAGTTGCAATAAAGGGCAAAGAATTGAATATTGGTTGGACGAGGATAAGGTGTGTACCTACTGTTACAGCTAAAATGTGTTCAAAGTAAGTTATGTTTTGTAAGCATTCTCAATTTCTTATACTTATGCTTGCTTTTGCTTATAATCCTTAGATTTTTTGGAAGAATTGGTCAGGGAGAGGTCTCCATAATAGAAAATAAAAACACTGACACAAGCACTAACGCTAAACAGGGGCAGCCTGGCATGATTTACGAATTAGGTGCCTATCCAATTTACAATTTTACGAAGAACTTCGTTTGCCTGTACAAAACTCATTGTAACAAAAAAAAACCCGCCATAAGAATAATAATGACTGTTATTTTGATGCCGCTACTGATTAATTAAATCAGTATAAATAAGATAATGAAGAGAAAGAATTTATAACATTAGTTTTGTATTTCAGGTCAATAGGACTAGTAAGGATGGTGCTTCACTACGAATAGCAGAAAATGAAACGGCCTACAGAAGAGATGGCACAGATGGCAAATGAAAAGCAAACATTTAAAAAAAATGTTGTTCTGGTTGCACAAGTTTTAGAAGCCAAATTAGAGTTTAGAGTATTGTTCAGCCGTGAACAGGCAAGAGTTACATACGCCAGCGTCAGCATCAAGAGCGACATACATTCGTTCCACATAAATTAGTAATTAGTAAATGAATAAATTAGTCATCAAGCTGGAGTAGAGTTTGATTCATCTTCCATAATTCCTCTCACTATGGCCAATACACCTTTAGCCATCACCAGTTCTATGAGTCTGTGGGACCGGCAATGACAAAACTATTTCCTGTGTACACATTGCACGACGTACACAAACCCCTATTCCTACCCAAATTCTGTCTGTTCCCGTAGGTCTCCCGTAGGCTTGTATGATAGGTTAGGGTGTTAGGATAACTAGGGTGTTAAGTAGTTGCTGTAGGTTTATAATCAGTAGGGTGAGGTAACCATAGATACCAGGCTCAATTGTTACAAACTTAGCCACACTGTATGCATTTGGAATAACAGCCGTACTAAGCTGTAAGTCCCGGTGCGTACAAGTATTATAAAAATAAACTGATATTTGTATACAAGCTTTTTATTAATGAACTACTCCCTACATTTCTTCTCTTTTACTTTAGATCTTGTTGGCTCAAAATATTGCTACTTCCACGTTGTCGTCGGTGGCAGCGCAGAGGTCACTTTGACTGCATGTTTTGGGTAGGACAAATAAGGCAGGATAGGAAGTGGAGCATGTTTTGCAACATAGCTTCACAGCCACACCCTACTGGAGCATCTCCCTGCAGGGTGTAAACTTCCGTGGTCGACACGGAAGCATTGTTTTCACACAAAAGCAGCAATGTCCCACAGTATTTCTTGTTGCTATAATGTGCTTCGTTATATTTTTCGTCGCTTCTATTTTGTATTGTAGGTAGGTATATAATAATAAACTAAATTGGTTAAACAGAAGTTCAAAATAAATTAAATACAACTGCGGCTCCTCGAAGTACTATTGTTTACGAAACTGACTTTTCAAACATTTGTACGTCAAATGTCATTTTCTTCGGCCATCTTTGTCGTGTCTCACTTGGTTCACTTCGGTTGGCGCCGCCGTAGAAAGAGATGGGGGGGGGGGGAATCTCTCCTGACGGTCACGTGTCCTGACGCGATGCCCTGACGCGAGTTTAACATTTTTTACCCATTACAAAAAGTGTTCAACGCCGCTAAAGAAGTTTTCACTTCAAAAAAAAAAAAAAAAAAGTTAATAATCTTTAAAAATGATGTTTTCAAATTCTTATTTGTCAAATCTCTAACCTCTGATTTCCCAAATAATATTTTATTCTAGGAAGTTTGTGACACGCCTTCTGACTTTAAAATACGTTACGCGCTGGAAGTTATCATTACCTTGTAGTGGAAAAACGTTTATTTCCAACCAGCCAAACTCTTTTGTTCCCCCGACATGTATCTGTACAGACGCGCTCAGCGCTTCCAGCAATTTACCACAATTCCGTGTAATGGCGCGGCAGACCGCTCACGACCGCAACTTGCATCACACACAACATTTTATGCCCACTTTTGTGCACGTCTGTACCGGAGCGTAGAGGTTGTAAATGTCTCCAAGTGTAGGTACATGATTGGATGGTTTAAAGTTATAGCATCCCAGTATGAATATATGCCTCGTTGATGGAAACAGACTTGCCCCTTATTGCTCGGGAGTAAATATAGTCGGTGAAATGAGGGTGACACCTCCGGGACGTAGCAGGCATGATATTAGTTATTTTATATTATAAAAATAGCCCAAAAAAAAACTGACTCGTAACGTAAACTACAAGTTCAAATATTATTAGATATAATAATAATTTACTTACACTGTTACGAAGTCACTTAGTAAATAAATAGTAACACCATTTTAAATGAGAAACCGTTTAATAACTCACCAACGAGTATAATATCCTACCTCTAAGCGCTCCTGCCGCTTGCTCACATAAATATAAATCTGCTATAATTCCACACTTTATACCAACTGTAGTGACTCTAAACTCGATACTTCGCATATCTGAGTCGAATAAAATCCTACATAATGCGCGAGTTGATCGTACGTTAGCAATTCATGGGCGCCCGCTTCTCTATACATCGCCTGCCGCTCGTAAACACGTTTTATTGAGTTGTGTAGTGAGCGAGCGATGAATATTAAAGTACAGAGAGAACGAACGATGCATATTCAATTTTAATATGCCGCTATGTTAGTGAGACTGCGATATTGTTTGGTTGCTATTAATTATGAACGGAATAGGGATATACAATGTAACAGCGTATTTAACCAGTTAGTTTCCATTTCAAACTCCAGTCAATATTTGTGGCAGAAATCATGTTACGTGCAGTTGAGATTTGTTGATTTCACTCACATTTTTATCAGCCTGACATCATTATTTCTACGCGGAATGATTAAACTAAATACCACACGTTGTCAAGTTACGCTTTGAACAAGGAGTCTTATCGAATTGCTATCAACAAATCGTTTTTCATAAGATTTATTGCTTGTAAATTATTCCTAGGGAAACATCTTTTTATACTAGGTATTTGAAAACCAATAAACTCATAAAACGGTAAATTCCAAGAAGTGCCTTTTTATAGAACTTGGGTACTTAGGTGAAATTGCATGGCATGTGTTATTGCACCAATATTAAATATTCTCGAAGAGTTCACGAAGAAATTGAAATCTCGAAGTACAAAGAAGTATGTTTGTATAAATGTCTGTTTTGAACTTTTAATATAAAGGAGTCAAAGACTTGTGGAGTGTAATGGAAGTGGCTTTATTTTGTAGATATTTTCTGCAAAAGAAGCTGATGACAGTTCTGAATTTTTACGTTTAAGCAATATATGTATTACGTTTATTGAACTTTCGATACAGCCTTGGCAATACGGCAAATAGAAATGCATCTCACTATAGACGATTACTCTAGGCAACATGGTATTCAAACTGGTCATGTATAGAATTTATGATCATTGTGTGGCCAATATTTTGAAGATTGATCAGGCTTCTATTAAATAAATTAGTATTTGAACAACCTCTAAAAACGTCAGTATGACGTGCTTGCTAATTCACAAAAAAGTCTCAATTTGTTAAAAAGTAATCAATAAAGTATCTCATTATTCATAATCACATTTTCTCCTACGATACGACTTACAAATTGGGCAATTTCCTGATTTTATAAATTCGATATGTGCTAAATAAACATATTTACCGATAACCAATACGTCAATTACGGACCTAATTTTAATGACTATCTGACCATTTGATCGGAGAGGCACATTTAATATAAAATATCCCCGGGGCGGCGAGCGAGTCGCGGCCCAATTATTGGCGATAATTAGTCTGGTACCAATTAGTACATGTTCCCGTCTATTGGTCCAGGAGACTTTAGTTCAGTATTTCAGGTAGTATTTAAATAATAACTTGATTAGCCGGGAGATTTTTGTTGTAGAAGTTCAACACCAACATTTTAGATGAATCAGTCCTTGGCCATTTTTTAAAATTAATACATAGGTACGTACGTTCGGTATTATTTTCGAGTGACTATTACTTGCGTGAAAATGAGGGGTAACTTTCAGATTCTATCGAGCAAATTTTATGTTTCTGATCCATAAAAAGTTAGGAAATATCATGTAGTTACTCACATTATTTTTATTGTATACCTAAGTCTTATTAATATAGGCATGAGGAAAATATCGTGAGTAAAGTTTGGAGTATGAATGTGGACTGCTACCAGAGTAGGGGAAGACCAAAGAAAAGATGGATGGACTACATGAAGGATGATATGGAAAGAGCGTGACTACCGAAATGACGACTCAAAGAGAAGTATGGAAGAAAAATAAATGATGCGCGGACCCCAAATAAATTGGCAAAGGGGCATGGAAAATTTCCGATGTGCAATTTTTCTTTCGGCGCACTCTTAGAGGAAAAATGTTCACCGAGTGAAAAACAAAATTAAGCATCGTTTGGATGAAAACAAGTGTATTTTAAATATCTACTTCTTTATTGAGATGCTATAAAAATACGATCAAATTGTCACATAATTTATCTTCTTGGAAAATTCGTTAAATTCGCTGTGGACACAAAAGATGCGAGACACGTACATAGATCCGTCACCATCTTAATTTATTATGATCTCTTTGACTTATCTCGATTTGAGGCGACGAATGAACGTGATTTATTACTGAAAATGAATTGAAGTAGATAATATTTAAAAGGCATTGAAGAAATTGCCTTTAAATAAGGAACTTCTTCTTTTTAGGGGGTCGATGGTGGACTAAATGGACTCGGCCCAGAATTTGGCTACATATTTGGCGCTATCACTAGCGTCCGTTTGTTCCTGTATCGTGCACACTAGAGGAGACGCCCACGATTTTTTTAAGTGTCCCACAGTTTGTGCAACAGCACTACAATTATACGAATATCATCATATTATGTGTAACACTCGCGGAAACACAAATATACGTTACTATGAAACGATATTCATAATCAGTCTATAACGTCCCCACTGCTGGATCACAGGCCTCCTCTCTGTGAGTAAAGTGGGCCGTAATCCACCATGCGGGCCCACCCAATGCGGGTTGGTAGATTTCACATGTCCTCGAATTTTTGGTTCTAGGACAAGATGGTTCCTCACGATGTTTTTCTTTAACATTTTGAGAGCAATGATGATGAAATAATACACACAAAATAAAACGCCTGTCTACCACTCGTAAATCGCGGCTGTTGCCACTGGGCCACGACTGCTCCTCTGTATAACAATTAATTAATTAAAATTATTACGTCCACGGATATCGAAATCAATTAAATTAATTCATCTCGAGCAAAGCGCTTCAAACTTGCATGCTTCGATCAATCATGGACGATCCTCGCTTTATTGAAAATTGATTTAACACTGAACCAATTGGCATTGGTATACTTTGGCATAACTATTTTAGTATAATTTATTTTGCCAAAATAATACTTTGCCATATTTTTTTTTGGCATACAGTTTATGTTGGCATAATTATCTTGAAGGCTAATTTGTTTTGGCATAAATTTAATTCGCATAATACTAAACGACGTTAGGGGCGCCCCGAGGTTCGGTTTGGTTAGGTTCCTTCTAACCCTGCAGACAGAAATAGGAGCCCCGCGCAGCGGGGCTCCGTCGACCTGACGTCGTTAGAAATAAAACGAGCATGCTAAATTTATGCTTTAGAATGTTATGCTTAATCATTATTACGATTACAAAAATTATGCTTAAAAAAAATATGCGTAAGCTGTTATGCGTAAATAATGTTATGCGAAAATGTAATTAGGAGAAATAAAAGTATGCCAAGTTATATTAGGTCTTAAAATTTTATGCAAATGGATAGGGAACTCTCATGAACAAGTCACCAGATTCTCAACTAACTAGACTCGCAGCTCACCAGATTCGCAACTCACCAAATGTCCCGGGGAAGGACAAAGGATAGTTTTTATTCCGATATTCCCACGGGATCAACACTTATGCTGGTGCAATCGCGGGGCGCAGCTAGTAAGTAATAACTAGGTGATTACTTTCGTGTTAATGTAGTAGGTGAGTTAAAGTGTTTCATTCATCCATCCATACTGATAAATGCGAACGTAATTACTCTGCCTGTTATCTTTTCGCACCTAAACCACTGAACCGATGGGACAGATGGATAGTCTGTGACTTAGAAAAAGCTATAGGCTACTCTTCATCCTGGATTTTTATATAAAAATGATGAAATACAAAATACATGAAGACGAAGTTACGTGCGACAGCTAATTTTGTACAAGGCAGTGCTGGACAGGTTTCACAATGACGTTATCGTTTTTAAGCCTAATGTCTGTTGTAATATTATTATCTACTTAGAGGTTTTAGATGCATTAAAAAAGTTGCATCGAGTGGCGATACGGTAGCACGCCGCACGTAGGTACTATGATAGGCCAGCTCGTAGTCAAATTGTTACCACTGACACTGTACTAGTATGTTATCAAATAGTTCATGTCTATACGAGCGAACAAAAATAAGAACTATATATAGTATGTAATAAAAATAGTGTTGAGAACATTATATATTACTAGCTGCGCCCCGCGGTTTCACCCGCATAAGTATCGATCCCGTGGGAATATCGGGATAAAAAGTAGCCTGGATGTTAATCTAGGGTGTTAGCTACCTCCATAGAAAATTTTATCAAAATTGGTTCAGCCGTTTGAGCGTGAAGAAGTAACAAACATATAAACACACAAACACTCACGAACTTTCGCCGTTATAATATTAGTGTGATTTCGTGAGTAGTTTTTATGGACATCTGTACAATAAACTCACGATTACTCCCATGGGGAGGTAGAAACTGCAGGACGCCACCTGCTACAATCCCTACATACTTCTTTTGCTTCGTTTACGATCATACATCATTCATGAACATTGTAAACCCGTCAGGTGGCTACTTAATTCCGTTAATCGGTGGTAATAAAATGTATATTTATCGGCTTATGTTTTCAGTTTTATTGCGTATAAACTGGCATGGGATTTTATTAAACTGTGTCAAACCGAATTGAATTTATTACCTACTGTTACTTTCGATATTTTATTGCATTGTAGTAAATACCTCCTCACTAAAATATAAAGTGCTATAAAAACATGCTAACAATGTATGTGAATTGATTCGGAAATTAAACTTACTTGTGGATTCTTAAAAACAGATTGTTTTTCTATGTTTTTGAAATATTATGTACTAACTGGATTTTTTTAATAATACGGGCATTTTTACTATCTATTAGCTATTGCTGGCAGCTTCCGCCGCATCGAGGTCGGAATCGGGATAAAAAGTATCCCATGTCCCAACGTATGTCCAACGTATGTCTGTACGTGTGTCCATCCGTATGTCAAATTTCACCCAAATCTCTTCAGCCGTTAAAGAGACAGATATTCCACAACTATCACACAACGCCATCTATTCCCAAGCTAAGCAGAGCTTGTGTTATGGGTACTAGACAACTGATAAACATACTTATATATTTCTAAATACATACATATTATAAATAAATTACACCCAGACACAGAACAAATGATCGTGTTCATCACACAAACATTTGTCCTGGGTGGGAATCGAACCCACGACCTCCGGCATAGCAGTCAGGGTCACTAACCACTAGACCATCAGGCCTGTCAGATAGACTAACAGAGACTAACTAGACTAGACTAACAGATAGACTGACAGAGAGAGTTACTTCAGCATATTTTATATAATCAAAGTGTGGAAGAACCGAAGTTGGCCTCTGTGTCTGGTCAGGCGAACTTCGGGATAACCTGTAAGGGCATCCCGCAACTGAACTTTCCTCCGGTCGTGTCGAATTGCCCTCCCATCGGATTATGAGAGTGAGGGAAGAGAGACACCTGTGTCTGTGCACACACTAACACTATAATATGTCCTGCGCAGAAGGCTAGTCTCGGCTGAGATTGGTCGCCGAGGCCGAAATACGGCCTGGATGAGTATTATTAGGTGGCAGTCGAGGCAAGCAAGAAGGTAAAAACTTAGTGCTGTACCGCAGCTTGGTAACGCTGCTTTAACGAGTAGCTAGACACACACACACACACACACCACCACAGACTATCTACAGTATTTGTTTGTCCTTCCCCTTTTTAATCCATCCAAAGGTTGTCTTTAAAAGATCGCTCTTAGCGATAAGATCGCCCATTGTGCCTCCCATTGTAAAGTTTCTTTATTTATGTCTGTAATTTATATGGTGTACATAATAAAGAGTATTCTATTCTATTCCGGAGGAGCAGTGGTGGCCCAGTGGTAACGGTCACGACTTACGAGTTGTAGGTCGTAGGTTCGAACCCAGACAGGCGCTTTACTTTGTGTAAATTATTTCATCACCACTGCTCTCAAAATGGTGAAGGAAAAGATCGTGAGGAAACCGGCATGTCCTAGAACCAAAAATTCGAAGACATGTGACATCTACCAACCCGCACTGGGCCCGCGTGGTAGATTACGGCCCGCTCCCTCTCACAGAGAGGAGGCCTGTGTCCCAGCAGTGGGAACATTATAGGCTGATTATGTATGTGTATGTATATTCTATTCTAGCGCCAGCGGATACCACACAAGAACTTGTTTAGTGAGTCAAGTTTATTTAAAACTTCTTATTGGTGCAATTTTTTTTTAGTTTTCAATATATTTTTTTGGTTTTCTTGGCGAATCTCCCTTCATGTGCATCTGATTATTAGGAGTCTTGCTAATCTGAGTTATATATAGTAGTAGTTAGAATTTATGCTGGCTAATTTTGTTTTTTTTTTTGCCGATATAGCTTCCGACCAAAAATATTTTGCATTCACTCAAAAAACATTATTTGTTTGTACACAAAACCTGTGTTACAATTGTGTGTTGACCACAAAACACTGTATTAGGAATAAATTCATTATTCCTTCTGGTAATATTTTACGTGGATTTAAATCCAATTTGAATTCTCATAAGCGGTGGTTTCGATGGCCGCTGTTTGTTTTAAATTAGGCCACTGCGGGTACTTGTGTTAGTGTAAACAACGAAATGGAAAAATGATAAAAGATTATATTTTGGGGTTCAAGCTTATGTTTTCTCGTCCCTATGTATTTTGCTTGCTATACTACATATAGTTTACATACATTTTGCTTCTACACGTAAAGGGTCTGAAAGCACTTATACTCTCAATAACAAAAAACAAGACAGTACGTTTCCTGGTAAAACAGATTCATCCCATGTTGAGAAAAACGCGTATTGTACATTTCTACGAAGCAAGCGGTTTCCAATGACAGGTTCTTTCAAAACCATTAAATTATAATTGGTGAATCAATATTATACCAGTAATTATAATGTCTCATAAAAGGCTTTGTGGAAAAGCTGAAGGCCTGGCCCTGCCAAGGTTTTTGCTTGAGAGTAAAGATTTAAATTGTGACTCTTTGTTGGTAGAATAATCAGAAATTGTATGTAACCAAAGGATATTATTGAACCACGATTTTATTGTGGCATATTTTGTTTCAATTTCAATTTTTATGTGGATTTGTCAAACAAAACTGTAGGCGTACCTACTCTGCCACCCCTACGGAAAGTAATGTGTGTATTGCTGTTAGCTGTTAGAATATTATGTCGTTTATTTATTTTCATTCTTATTAGATACGTTTTTAAATAAAAAAGATAGAAAAATCATTTAAAATATAATAACCGCCGGTGTCGGGAACAATCATTGTTATTAAATATTATTACGTTACTTGTAAAAACTAAGACCGTTGATTATCTTGCCCCTTCAATCACTCGGTCTGTTGCCAACCTACTATGTAAAGAAGAATTCACGAAACCAGATTTTCATTTATTAATTCGGAGACTCCTGTTATTACAATCCCAAATTAACTTTCTCCTTTTCAAGATTTCTGAAAAGATATTCAGACAAATAGGTTCCTTTTCAATCTCCGTCACCCCGAAATCGATTCTTTAAGATGAAAAGAAACCTTGGTAGCATTTTGTAATTCACTCCGAAAATATTTAAAAAAAACGTTATTACAACAAAACTGAGACCCTTTATGAAATATATAGGTAAAAGTATTGCATTCGCCAGGCCAACGTTTAGGTTAATTATGCTTTTAATAAGTCTATACCTAATAGAGTTCACGAAGTTGACTCATATAAGGTACTACATTATAACCCACTGAAATTATGTTTTGTATTCTGCTTAGTGTTCTGAACCCGAAAAATCGTGTATATTTGAAGAAGTTGAAGTTGTTTCTTCACACTCAATTACGTGTTCATTAGCAACAACTTAAAGCTAAATTCAGTGCGGTCCGATTTATTTTCTTGTGTCACGCTGAGCCGGGTCTCGGTCGAGAATTTTTACGTATAAATCCCCTAAGATTCCTTATAAACAGTTTCATTTGCATTCGAGTGTTTGCGAGGCCACTAAATCAGCGGATCATCCTCGCTGTACATAATGAAGACGTGATTCGAGCCGACTGCAGTCGTCGTGACTAATTCTGCTTTTAACGAAGCTTAGTTGGGAGATCGTAATATTTTTTTAATTCAAGGATGTGTAATGTAAATAGTAGATACTAGTTGTAGTGATCTTAGGCTTGAAGTGACGGCGAAACGACGAAGATGAATAAAAATAACTTTAATAAACGAAATAGCAGAGAAAAATATGGTATCTATTTTCACGACTATGACAGAACACACAAAACAAAATTTGTCATTTTAAAGGCCAAAAAAAGTATATTAAAAGTCAGTAATGTTCTTCTACAGGGCAAAGGCTTCCCTACTCTCTTTCTATTTCTCTCTGTTTAAAGCTGCTAATGAAGAAGGTCTAATTTCCTTGTTGAAGGAGTCCAGCACATCCGGTCATCTCCGTCTTTACCTGCCGCGATGTCGCTTGCCATTAAAAGGGTTAAGGCCCACTGGGTCGTAATTGTGGTGCGTTGGTCGTCTGACATACAGCAGATGTGTCCAGCCCAATGCAATTTTAGCGTGGCAGCTTTCCAAGTGACCTCAGTTATCTTTGTGACGGAACGGATGGTCTTATTCCTAGCCCGATCTGTTAGTTTGATATCCAGAATACTTCGTTCCGTAGTCCTCTTGCAAACCTCGATCATAGACCCCTGCTGATTTGTCAAAGACCATGGTAGACCAACATAAATATGAGGATAAAAATAAAATTAGAGAAAATAAATTCTGAATTTAGAAAAACATAAAAAGATATTTCAAGACTGTGCATTAATTATACAATTGCTATGTATAATAAATAATTATTCCGTATTTATTGACTATTGAAGGGAAGAAACATAGTTATTTTGCGGTGGTTAAATGATTTATGTATTTTAATATGGGGAGGGCTATGTCCAACGCTTTGACAAATTATTGTATTGCCTACCTACAGAGTCTTGAAAAATCGGCGAAATGTCCCAGATTAAACTTAAATCCTGAGACCTAAAATAAATTGTCGTTGCTTTACTGTGGCAGACGAGATGGCGCGATCATATCGCACTTCCTCTAAAAAACTGTCTTAACCCTTTATACTGCCTATCCTGTATTACGACAGTCTGTCTGTCATTGAGACCATTTTGTAGTGCCCTTCTTTTCTGTCTTTGTAGTTGACAAGTTTTTTAGCTAATTGATTTTTGTAATATAGAGGTTATAGGAAACGTCTTTGGACAATTTACAGGTATTTGATAAATATGTCGTTGTAGGAATTCCATACCGGGCTGCTATATTCAAGTATTTGTCGAACCCTGGTAAAGGAGTAAGATAAATCCAAGGCTTTTGAATCCCTTCGTTGATATATTTAGGATACTTGTCTGCCAAATTTTAGTTGTTTATCCAATGTGACCCTCAAGTCGCTTTTCGTTGGCTTATCGCCTAAATGTTAGATTTGATAATATTGATACGGATAAATTAGTTTAGTTGTTAGCTTAGCGCAAAGAAGCGTGAATTATTATTCAATCAATCAAAAATTATTTTTATAGTTCTACATTTGGATTACTCTTCATAATACACAACACATTAACCAATTGACGTCGCAGTGTGTTTCTTGTTAGCACGTTTTAGTACTCTACGCAAGATGCTACGGCGTAGCTCTGTGCTACGACATCGTAGCAATATCGTAGCACGTATTATAGGAACTTCCTATAAGAACAAGTTGTATCAAAGTTTGATAATGTACTTGTATAACCAGCCGATTCCCATACGATATTGCAGATGTCTAACACACCATGCATAATGTTATCTCAGGAAGCATCCCCGCATCCCCGAAAAACACACGCCACTTTTTTTCCCCAACTTCCCCATTTCCCCTTCCCCCAATATTCTATAAATTAACCTAATCATCCACCTGTATCGTCGCCGCTCACTTCATTGCCGTAAATTTTTCGTCTCCAGATTTATTAAGGCAATTAAACTTGGTCCAAGTTGACAGTTTTTTTCCTTTGTTTCGGACACTTTAATGAGCGCCGCGAGACGTAGGGAATTAAATTCTTATGGCCCACTGTACCAGAACCCGTATATTCTAATTTCCCAAATTCTAGGCTCAGAAATTAAAAGGCATTTATGGAATTTAAATTGGTTATGTCCATCTTGGCACATCGCTTACAAATAAAGCTGTCCGGTGAAAAGTCCCGAATTCTATGCTTCGTTTAGATAGGTTTTTTTTTTTAATTTTTAGTTTTTATTTTTAGCTTGAGTATAGTTTTATTTGTATTTGTTGTAGCGTGAGCTATCTGACATATGGCAAACAATTTAATTTAATATTCTGTTTCTCATAATGTTAATTACTTTGCATACCTACTATAGTATAGAATCAAGTTTTTAACATGAATGATGTAACCAAGACTTTGTAACCATATTATTATGATTTAAAAGAGTGTCCATGGAGTTTCTTGCCCGTTCTTCTCCATAGGTACCTACTCTTTGGAATGGGCAACTAGCTTCATCTTTCTGACTGACCCCTTGACAATTCAAAAGTGCCTGTAATTGGTTTCATTGAAATAAATGCTTTGAGTTTGAGTTTTCTAACTGAACAGACAGCTGTGCTGCTGGGGAGTTTGTTGCGCCACTTCTTCTTTTTACCAAAAGTAATAGGAATAGTGAAGGGCGCGTTTGAAATGTGCTGATATTCAGTCTAATTTGAATAAATAACTTTAGATTTAGATTTTTTTTGTAAAGATTTTTGTTACAGTCTGAGTAGGTATGGATTGTTGTCAAGCCTAGAATATCAATATACACGGTGAAATTGAAAATATGCGGCAAATCGAAATGGGAGATTGTACTCATCATTATGAACAACTTTTACTATGGGACCAAACCTGAAATCGCGAAAAAAAATCAGCTGTTCCCTGCATTTATGTTCGCATAACTCATCAGAAAGTATGGAACAGTTGTTTTCTTTTCGCGATTTCAGGTTTGGTCCCACAGTAAAAGTTGTTCACAATGATGAGTACAATGTCCAATTCCAGTTTGTCGCATGTTTTCAATTTCAACCTGTATACGTACTTTTACGTATAAAGTATGTAGTGTACACAAGAGCATACATGAAACATAATATCAGCTTACTTAAAAAAAAAAAAAAACCGAGTGTGCTTATGACCACACGACTGAAGTGAAACTTCAAACGTAATTGGCTATGAGAGGAAGAGAGAAAGAAAATGTGCGCGCGAACTGCTTTCCCTTGCTTATATCCCTCACTCAACTCCCGTTCGCCTCGCCCGATCACACTTTTCGTAACGCTTACGTCACGCGTTCGCCAGCTTACTCCCCAAGTCAAGCGTGCGTAAAGAAGTTTCACTTCAAAAACATTTCAACATATTCTGTCTTTATAAGTAAAGAAAGATCAAGAAAACGTATTTAACATTTACCACGATTATTCACTGTATATTGGCGGTGAAAAACTAAGACAGTAGGTACATAATAGATAGAAAGGGTTAAGAATAGTTACTTACGTTCTACATCGGTCGATAATATGTTTCGAACACCTTGTATTTTCTTTAGGTACATATTCTGCCAACAACAATGTAAACATTATCTCCTATCAAAATATACAAGTTTCTATTACGATATAAACCTACTTTAGACTACATTACCGATACATGGAACATTGAATAAACCCTTTTCCCAATACAAAGACGAACTAAACTAACGTACTTTTTATAACCCCGGGGACACGGCGGTCATTACTTTTCGCTTTGTTAGCTCCCGCGGGCTAACTTGTTTGATAACAGTTAAGAAAAAGACGACGTGTTCTGTTGTGTGACGTCATCGGGTGGCGTTAGCTGATGTTGCTTCAAGTGTTGTCACTTTTTGACGTAAAACATGTTGGTTTTTGTATTTTGATTTTGAAAGAGGATTTTTCATCATTAATTTAACCTCTGCTGTACTTTGCTTTTTTGTATAACATTATTTTTGCTACTTAAAAAATGAATATGCCACTATAAGTAAGCTGCTACTATAAGTACATTTAGAGAAAACGAGGAAAACTGTTCCCCCGTAGTACCGGGAGGGAATTCTCGCGTTTACAATAGTAGCGTGACGCATTCGTCATTGCCGCTCGTCGTCTATTTCGGATATAAAAATGGTGACATTATGCAGAATTATGTATTCTTAGTACAAGTCGATCATAAATCATGAGTCTAGGAACAAACATGTTGCCATTATGCGTCCCACGAAGTAATCCATTCCACATAACGATGCTATTTTTTTGACGCAATCGTTAATGTAGGTACTTTTGATCTTTAAAAATAATTAAGTAAAAACATGTTGTAAGCAGCATTTTATTCGTATTTCATACACATTTATCAATCATTTCAACATCATATTATTTCGTAACTCCATTTTCATTTTTCTTATTAACATTAAAGTAAGTTCGCCTTAGTATTTGCTACAACAGAATGCATGATGTTGATTTCAAGAGTCAATCGCAACGATATTTATCACGTCAAATTAAAGTCATCATTTTATTGGTTGTTTACATTGGTTATCTATATAAATAATAACAGAATGAATGCCAGTAGATAAGTAAACAGATGACTACCACGGTAACATTTAGGCTTATCAAGATTGAGAAGAAAAGGAGGAGGTATAGTTGTCCTAAAGAGTGCGGTACTGTTCCAACCGGACCGTCCTGCTATTTCAATGACGCAGCTGTAACTACGCGTCCGGTCGACATTACTTTACAAAGGCCCAAAATATTGTTGGGGAACCCTTGCGAAACAAATTTCGGTCTAAGAAGAGCTCTAGAACTAGGAGTCTCGTCACAACAATTCAAATTTCTTTGTGATTAAAGTGCCGCACAAACATCTGTCGAAATTCATGAATACTTTGGGCGAGAGGGGAAAGCATCCGGCGATGCCTACGCCGGCTATTCATGTAAACTAGGAGTTATTATAATGTATTGTTTACTTCTAGTATTTTTGTTACATATTATGTAAGTTTTACATTGAAAAAATTGGTTGTTGGTTGGTTTTTGTAACACTGCATCTTGTTGATGGTACAATAATAATAGATGAGTAGATATATTATTTATTTCCAGTTTTACCCCTTCCTTCTTTTAATCCTTCCTTGGCAAACAATGGCAATTCGAACCCAACCACACCGACTTCCAAAATTAACGTTATTTTTCACTTTATAGTGTCTTTTTTGGAAGTCGGTTGTTTATTTTTTTTTGAAGTGAAAACTTCTTTAGCGGCGTTGAACACTTTTTGTAATGGGTAAAAAATGTTAAACTCGCGTCAGGACACGTGACCGTCAGGAGAGATTTCCCCCCCCCCCCCCATCTCTTTCTACGGCGGCGCCAACCGAAGTGAACCAAGTGAGACACGACAAAGATGGCCGAAGAAAATGACATTTGACGTACAAATGTTTGAAAAGTCAGTTTCGTAAACAATAGTACTTCGAGGAGCCGCAGTTGTATTTAATTTATTTTGAACTTCTGTTTAACCAATTTAGTTTATTATTATATACCTACCTACAATACAAAATAGAAGTGACGAAAAATATAACGAAGCACATTATAGCAACAAGAAATACTGTGGGACATTGTGGGCTGCTTTTGTGTGAAAACAATGCTTCCGTGTCGACCACGGAAGTTTACACCCTGCAGGGAGATGCTCCAGTAGGGTGTGGCTGTGAAGCTATGTTGCAAAACATGCTCCACGTCCTATCCTGCCTTATTTGTCCTACCCTAAACATGCAGTCAAAGTGACCTCTGCGCTGCCACCGACGACAACGTGGAAGTGGCAATATTTTGAGCCAACAAGATCTAAAGTAAAAGAGAAGAAATTTAGGGAGTAGTTCATTAATAAAAAGCTTGTATACAAATATCAGTTTATTTTTATAATACTTGTACGCACCGGGACTTACAGCTTAGTACGGCTGTTATTCCAAATGCATACAGTGTGGCTAAGTTTGTAACGATTGAGCCTGGTATCTATGGTTACCTCACCCTACTGATTATAAACCTACAGCAACTACTTAACACCCTAGTTATCCTAACACCCTAACCTATCATACAAGCCTACGGGAAACCTACGGGAACAGACAGAATTTGGGTAGGAATAGGGGTTTGTGTACGTTGTGCAATGTGTACACAGGAAATAGTTTTGTCATTGCCGGTCCTACAGACTCATAGAAATGGTGATGCCTAAAGGTGTCTTGGCCATAGTGAGAGAAATTATGGAAGATGAATCAAACTCTACTCCAGCTTGATGACTAATTTATTCATTTACTAATTACTAGGTAATTTATGTGGAACGAATGTATGTCGCTCTTGATGCTGACGCTGGCGTATGTAACTCTTGCCTGTTCACGGCTGAACAATACTCTAAACTCTAATTTGGCTTCTAAAACTTGTGCAAGCAGAACAACATTTTTAAAATGTTTGCTTTTCATTTGCCATCTCTGCCATCTCTTCTGTAGGCCGTTTCATTTTCTGCTATTCGTAGTGAAGCACCATCTTTACTAGTCCTATTGACCTGAAATACAAAACTAATGTTATGAATTCTTTCTCTTCATTATCTTATTTATACTGATTTAATTAATCAGTAGCGGCATCAAAATAACAGTCCTTATTATTCTTATGGCGGGTTTTTTTTTTTGTTACAATGAGTTTTGTACAGGCAAACGAAGTTCTTCGTAAAATTGTAAATTAGATAGGCACCTAATTCGTAAATCATGCCAGGCTGCCCCTGTTTAGCGTTAGTGCTTGTGTCAGTGTTTTTATTTTCTATTATGGAGACCTCTCCCTGACCAATTCTTCCAAAAAATCTAAGGATTAGAAGCAAAAGCAAGCATAAGTATAAGAAATTGAGAATGTTTACAAAACATAACTTACTTTGAACACATTTTAGCTGTAACAGTAGGTACACACCTTATCCTCCTCCAACCAATATTCAATTCTTTGCCCTTTATTGCAACTAGTCTCCGGTCTTAATTTCATTTATTTTAAATACAAAAAAAAATATTCAAAAGTTTTTTAGTTTGACACATACAATATCAAATTCATTCATTGACATTCATATTGTTTCCATGACGACCATGACGTTGTCGCGTCAAAACTGTTGAAACTGTAGACAATAAATTAGTTTTTCATACGTAATAATGGACACAAATATTCGGTTCGTAGACAGATATTCTCGTATGCATATCTGTCTACGAACTATATATTCATTATAATGGCAACATTTAGAAGTTGTAGGACATTCTAGTTATAGAACGTTTATGAAGCGTTTATGAATACAAAATTTTATCGAATGTTTTAAAGGCCTATTGAGCATTTTAACTAATAAATGGTTTAAACCTTCAATAGGCTTTTTTTATGAATAAGACCGAAAGTGTTTAAAATATGGAAATTGAACAAAGTGCATCTATTAATGAAAAAAGTGACGCAGAAATATTGAAAAAAAATGAGTAATATTAATTAAATTAATAATTGATTTATTTCAACGTTAATATTCAAGTTTTCACTTCTGCCGGCACTCCCGGAGTGCAACCCGTCTTTTTTTTTTGTAATAAAGTTTTTATAAATGGAGCGAGTGCCTATCCTGCACAACCCAGTTACTGCGTAATATGATACAGACTTATTACTTTATAAAGTCTAAAAATATTGTTAAACCTTGCAAAAACAAATTTCCTCTCTCTGAGTATCAAGCGGTAGGAGTTTTGTCACAACAGAAATTTAAATTTGTTTGCGATGAAAGTGTTTGATAAACGTCTGTCAAAATTTACGAAGACTTTGTACAAGAGGTGTACCTAATGGTCCGGCAATACTGAACAGCGCAGCACACATGACGCCGACTAATCATGTAAACTAGTGATTATTGTAATGTATTGTATAAGCCCAGGGTTTTTAATGCTCAGGAATGTCATATTTATGATGAAAAGTATGTTTTAGCGAGAAGTCTAATACTTAATGAAGTAACATTTAAAATCTCCACATAAAATTATACTTTTATTACTTGATTTTAACCTATTGAGAGAATACTCCATTATGGATTCAAAACTAATAAAATCACCAGAGGGGGTCGATAAACGCAAATTATAACATATCGCTCGAGTTCAACCCAAGTCAACTCAATAGTGCGCTCGATAATTAAGATTAACGAACACACGAACACGATTTGAAAAATGAACTAAAGATCCACCAAAAAATCGTTCTGAGCGTTTCTTCGTGACTTTTGTAAAGTTCTCTGGAACGTCGTCATTATAAACTTTTCGATAGTCTACTATGGAAGACGTCTTAATTTTTCTAAAACTTCTCTTTAGAAGTTTGTAGTGACGTGAATTTTTAATGGCGTCCTCTTCTTCATATCCTGTTTGATGCTTTTTGTTCAAACAGTTTTGTGTGTGAGATTATTATTCTTCAAAATGTATCGCTTTTATTTACACAGTACCAAGTTTTACTTGCAAATTAAAAAGTTATTTTTTATTATTTCAAAAGTCATTCCAGAGTCCCTCAAAATCAGTTTGTTTATCGAAGGTGGCTCACTGGTTGCATCTCTCTCTTTCACTGTAATATATCTTTTCTAGACGATATCTTCCTATCGTGCAGGTATCGTGCACCAGCACAACAAGAAAAAACATTTTAAAACACGAAAAAGCAGAAAAATACATTAAAAACTGTTTGTTTCCTTTCAACAATATTCTATTTTCGAATGAAAATCACAATCAGTCCTTTGCCTGAAAAATCTTTCACCTGCAAGTTTATTGTCTGCGCTGAATATTTAACGCGAAGGCTTCGTCAATGACGTCGCTCCACAAACTAACGCATTATTTATTAATTAACCGAAAACGAAAATACAATCTGGTGAATTCTGGTGCTTCGGAATTTAAATAATCTGTATGGTTTAATACGGGCTATTTTACTTTCCATTTAAGTGAATAAATGAGAATTTCCTGCACTTTGTGTAACCATAGACTTAGTAAAATATACTACTAGTGTGAAACGGCACGATTGGAATGACATGACGTTTGAATATGTGTTGCTACCTGAAGTTGCCGCTGATAAAAACCTACCTCCTATTGTGAATATTATTATGTGCTAGTTTTTCCCCGCGACTTTAATCCCGTGGCTTATTCCAACATTTCTCCCGATATATGTCTCGCTGATGGTGGCGCATGTGTTGGATCATTTAGCTCCCTTCAAAATGGTTGAGCTGAATGGTGCTGATGCATGCGTCATGTTCGTGAACGGGCGCCGTCAGTAGGGACTGGTCATCTCTTTGCTGCCATGGCTTATTTTAATTTATTATTTGAATTGTTGTTTTTTCTCATCTTTTCATTATGGACGCTTTTAACGTTCTGCATCGTTCTCACATGTATAATTTTTAACATGAATGATGTAACCAAGACTTTGTAACCACATTATTTTGATTAAAAGAGTGTCCATGGAGTTTCTTGCCCGTTCTTCTCCATAGGTACCTACGCTTTGGAATGGGCAACTAGCTTCACTTTTTCTGACTGACTGACTTCTTGACAATTCAAAAGTGCCTGTAAATGGTTTAATTGAAATAAATGCTTTGAGTTTGAGTTTAAGTTTGATATAGGTAAGTATGCCTACGTCACTTGCCGCCTCACAAACCATTTCGACGCAAAAAATATGTTACTCTGATACTTCGTGAAAGAAGGGCAAATCAACCCTCGCAATTTAAATAATATATGATTATATTAAACTGATATACAAATGTACTAAAAAAGTTACAACACAATATTTCTGATTGACATCTACTAGATGTGAATCTAGCATGCATATTTTATGTAAAATACTTAGATATTATTTTTTGTAAAAATTAGGTAAAGTAAAATTAAATATTTACTACTTTTGGTACTAGATTTTGCATAACTGGTGGTTTTCGCGAGACTGTCTGTCATGTCCAACGAACGCTACGTTATTATTTAATTTGTCACCATATAACCTGTTAAAATAATAACCCCCTTATTCATAAAACTTATCAAACCTATTTTAGTTAAAATGGGGTTTGTCTCTTTCTTACACACAGAAATGACAACGTGACAGATAAAGACAAACGTTCTATAAACCTATTTTAGCTAAAATAGAGATAAAATAGGATTATGAATGAGGGGGTAAGTGTTTAATATTGCTTACATAATCTAATAGGGAAAGTATTAAATAATACAGGAGTAGGTGGAGTCATCCACGTGGCGCCTCGCGAGTGAATTCCAAAGATTTTGAATTATTCAAAAGAATAATAAGATCAGCTTGTTGTTCTCCCAGTCTGCGGGGCCTTAACCCGTGACAACGCACAATTATCTCGTATGGTCCTCAGGAAAAGCGTTCACTTACAGTTAAACAGGGTGAATTTTCCAAGGGGGCGTGAATGGCCAAATTCTAAACTATGAGGGATAGCGAAAAAAACTAAAACTGCATCATTGGATTTTTGAAAAATCAATATTTCTAGCCGGGAATCGAACCCGTTGATTTTGAAAAAAAAAACACACACTGTATTATTACACCATTCGATAGTGTCCCTAATAAGGATCAAATTCTGGGAAGTAATGACATACGGCAAACTTCATGGCTAGAAATATTGATTTTTCAAAAATCCAATGATGCAGTTTTAGTTTTCATCAAAATCGAGCTCGCTACTCCTTTGAGTACTTTTGGCTAGTCCTCATAGTTTCGGATTTGGCCATCCACACCTTTTCACCCTGTATACGACGGCGAATGCAGAAATGATAGGCGTCTATTACACTCCATGAACAGCTTTATTTTACTCCCAATGTCAAAAGCAATTTAAAAAAAAACTAGTTAATCTCACTATGGACGGCGCCGCCGAGGCAGACCCGGAAAAAATGGCGAGATGAACTATACGCGTACCGCTAGGGCTGGTTCGAAGTGCCGCGGGAAAAGTATTCCTGGAAGGACCTGGGGGAACATTGCCCAGCAGTGGGACCGTAAAGGCTAAACAAAACAACAAAATACTCACAATGACTTTGACTTTGATTTCTAACATACTGTCAAACGCTAAAAATGTCCTTATCGCTCCCTCTCGTCTCCGTTTCAATCAGTGGGTTGCGGCATCCATACATAATGAGGTGACATCCACCTCGCAATTTAACATACACAAAGCGGCGGCAAACTGCTCGCACTTTTAAAATCTCGTAGTTTATGACCGAGCCCCGTCCTCACTGGATTACTGCGCCTCTGTTTTATTAAATCGGTTATACCGGTATGTTTTATTAATGATTGTAAACTGAAAAATGGATAAAATTAAACTTAATATTTTTTTCTTTATAATTTGACATCATCGGTGGTGATTGAAAACTGAAAACAAATAGTAGATTATTTACTAAGGGGATAAACAGGTTTTAGTCCATCGGCGCTATATTGAATCCCAATATTAGCGAAAGAGCTCTAAGTTAACTCTGAGCGAACTAGAATCCTGAGTGTAGCGAAGGAGTCAAGCTCGCCCAAGACGAAGACACCTTTGTCCCCGAGTAGAATACTCTACTTTTCGCACCTACTGCGAGGACATTAAAACCAATTTGATCTACTTAGTAGTTTATTTAAACTCGTGCAATTTTGTCAAAAACCCAACAAATAATATCGTCAGCAGTTCGCAAGCGTAAGCGTTCGTAAGTAATAATATAGTAAAAAAGACACCCAGATCCAACAGTCTTACGCGTTACACACACAACTGTTTTTATTGTTGTAGTTATTATTACCGCCTGCTTAGGCTGCAGGTTGGATTTCTTATGTTTTTTAATTTTATAAGAAAAACACAGCCATTCGGTATAGAAATATTATATTGACAGAAAAGTGAAAAAAACAGCTACGTATCAAAAAATAGACAATAAAAAGCAAAAAAAAAACCAAAGCTAAAAGTCCTAAAAAGTTCACATTGTATCGTGAACAGTTATTTTTGTTTAGTCAATTTTAATTGATAAAAATAATTGTTACTTACCTATTATTTCTATAATATCTCCATTAAATTGCGAAATTCCATTATTTTGTTCGTTGACGGCAACTAAAACCTATGAAGTGAAAACTCTTTAGTCGAGCTGTACCTACTTTTTTAGAAAAAAGTTTTATGTATGGTTAAAGTTTTTATTAGAATTTTTACTTGAGGTTCTTAATTAGAATCACATTTTGCACAAGCGGGTCATAATTAAATTCAGTACAATATTAATGCCTGATAGGAGCCTAGGGCTTTCATTACTTGCTTTAGGTTAGGCTTGCATGACATATAATTTAACGTTTTCGAGCAGAGGTGTGAAAAGTACATTTTTTTACTACTAATCATAAGACCCTTATAGTGTACTAGCAGCGCCCCGTGGTTTCACAAGCATAAGTGTCGATGCCGTGAGAAATTCGGGATAAAAACTATCCTATGTCCTTACCCGGGACTCAAATTATACCAAATTTCATCTAAATTAGTTCTGCGGTTTACGCGTGAAGAGATAACAGACAGACACACTTTCGCATTTATAATATTAGTATGGATTAGTGTGATATCATGATTATTTGATTTGATTTTTTACAACTGTCTTCTAGTGTGCCTACTGCTCATATCACCGTGTTGGGTAAACAAGTTCACTCGCTGTGACGTAAACATACACTGTTATTGCACTTCTTCTATTCAAAGTTTACACGCATTTTTTTTGTTAGCCTGTACTGTCCCACTGCTGGGCAAAAGCCACCCCCAAATCCTTCCAGGATCTCTTTTCCCGCGCCACCTCGAACCAGCCCTCGCGGTACGCGTCCAGGTCCTCTCGCTACCTCTTTCTGGGCCGGCCTCGGCGGCGCCGTCCATCTTCAGGCACTACCCATTGTACGGAGATTTTTGCCTACATGCATAAAAACATAATATTATGAAGTTCTGAATTCAGTGCTAGAAGAACCTATTATATTAACGTCAAAATACGAACGTAACGTAGTTTTATCGTCTATTAACTATTTTACGAGCTCGCGAGTGCTGCACTGATGCTTATCATGTAAATTGCTTCCTTTTGTCCGGGAAGGAAGGGTTTTGGCCGCTAACTTCTTGTGCGCTAGGCTTCGACTTAGGCCTAATTTTTCAATAGTCAGATTAATTATATCTGAGGAATATTTATTGAGGTTTGACAGCTTTTATATATAAACTAGCTGCGCCCCGCGGTTTCACCCGCGTAAATGTCGATCCCGTGGGAATATCGGGATAAAAACTATCCTATGTCCTTTCCCGGGACTCAAACTATCTCTATACCAAATTTCATCGAAATCGGTCCAGCCGTTTTCATGTTATGTCGTGACAACGGAAAACGGGTTTCATTTTTATATATATAGATTATGTCAAATTGTCATATTTATACTTCACTTATAACTTATTTGACTGTTAAAAAATCAGCTTAAAGTATAAAAAAACAATTATGTTTTATCCAAAATTTGAATCAAATAAAGACCTGACCTGGTTTATGAACGAGCCATCAAATTGTTATTGCCTCTAAAACAGCTATAAAGAAAGTAATTGTCGCCACTCTGTTGATAAATCTACAAACAGTTACTTACAAATGAAACGAGGAGAACAGTTACTAATGCGTTTTATTTCCCCTAATTCCCCGATCATTAGCAACGGAGATATATTACGTCTAAACCGTTTACAACGTTTTACGATAAATGAAAATAACTAAGAATAACGGCCATTTTTCTCTCTCCCCTAACAAATAATTCGGGAAATAAAATTTATGAATCAATAAACACGGAATGCTCTTTGGATTCCGTATTCGTGTGTCGCCCATTATGTGTTATATTTTTACGACGTCTCTTCAGAAACATTTGAACCCCAATATGTCGCTAATACATCCAAACTGACCCTTACTGTATAGGCATAAGAGCGTTTTTCCTGAGCCTAAACATCGAAAATGGCTTGCGGTGAAAGTATCCAGGAATTCAGGGCAGAGCCGAAATGTGCTAAGTTTTCACTTAAAGGTATGTAAATGTCTAATATTTTTCATATTGATTTTGGTAAAAAGTGGAACAAAATTGCCTTTTTCCGGCTCACGTCGTACAAGTTTAGCGAGCGGAACATTTTCTTGAATGTTTCGTATGAGGGAGAGCACTATTGGTTTTTAATGCTAATAAAATGAAATGGGTCCGTGTATCGGTATAATTCTCGACTATATCATTGGGCACGAGCTCCTTTTATAATATTGAGAAAGTTCGGACTAAAGAATGAAACAACCATTGTAATACAAGATACTAGTCTTGTCAACATTATCACCAGAACGTGCAAGTTAATATGTAGTTCATTATAACAACGCTTACAACCCACCACAAGTTACCCATTACAAACATGTATCAAAAACAAACTGCACAGCGCGGTGCACAACTCCCACTTGACACAAGCTTCCTGTTCACACAATATTTATTCCACTCATTTCCCGTTAATCATATAAAAGTTGGCGAGCCTACTAGTAAGGTAGAACAGCCCGTTGCCGACCTACTTCCATTCGGTCTTTGTTTTAAAATTCCCTCGCCGCGCCTGCCAAATGTGGCGTGGATTGAAAACGAGGTCGCGAGCCTTGTTAACGTTTTTTTTTCGACAGTTTTATATGACTTCCTTTGCATTCGGATTGTGTATATCCGTTGACGTTTTCATATTAAGCCAACATTACGCGGCTCTTTTGCTTCTGTGACTAAAAAATGGTCCTTTGAAGTATTTGTGGTGATTTATTGAAGTCTTATTTTTATGGACAATATTCAGTATATATATATACTTTATTCTCCAGACAATACACAAAAAGTAATCAGAGCAGTAGGATACGGGGACTGAGGGGGTTTGGAGTAGTTCATTATTTTTGTTTCATAAATTGCAGTAAAATAGTACGCCTACATTAAGTATTTAATACTAGGATTATTTCAGAAACCTTTTAAAAAGACTGGAACTTGGGCAGACAAAAAAATTGTATTATCGGCTGAAAACCACAAAATTTATGTTCCCATAATCATGTGCACTCCCAATCCCATATCTCCGACCATTCCCTCTAATATTTTCCCATTCTTTTTCCAAGAAAACTACCGTAAAAGCGGCGCTACAGACTACGGAGTACGGATAGATCCCCATAATCATTTGTCCTCTGCATACGTTACCGTAAGCTGTAGTTTCTCTCAACGATAAACTTCAGTCCGAGATCCTTTTTACTCTGTGACAGTTTAGGAACACACATCCCTTTGGAAACATGTTCATTTGATAAATTACTTATATGTCGGGGGCTGAGCGGACAGTGACATGCGTGAAACTAGGCACTGTTTTTAGAAAGACCACGAAAAAATTGGCTTATGAATTTTGTAGCAAAGTGATATTCAATGAGCTTGCAAGGAACAGTTGGGTCAGCTGCTGGGATTCTTGTCCTGTCAAACCTTATTTGGGAAAATGTATGTATTGATATATCAGAAGCCCGAAAATCTGATAACCAGTCTTACCAAGGGGTATCGTATTACCCAGTAACTGGGTTGTGGAGGTCAGATAGGCAGTCGCTCCATGTAAAATACTGGTATTCAGCTGCATCCGGTTAGACTGGAAGCCGACCCCAACACAGTTGGGAAAAGGCTAGGCAGGACAGTGAAAGGCCCGAGACGGCGGCGCGCCGTGTTCCGCGCGCGCCTCTCTGTAGAGGAATGGTGGCCGTTTGCGGCCGCTGAGGGTGGCGGGGTCCGCATGGATTCATGCGGACCAACACCTGGCCGGGGGAGCGTGATGAAATCCGCAAGCACTCCAGCACCCCGGCTGAAGGTAGCAGCAGGACACCGTGTGGTTTTAGTCAGTAAGAGTCTGACAGACCCCTCCACCCACCCCAGGGTGGTGGACATCCATGAGGATTTCCACACGATAAAAAAAAAGGCAGATGATGATGTATGTATTGATATCTCTTTGTTAAACTTAACTACAGTCACCACGAATTAGAAAATAGATACCTAGACAAGTACCGAATTTAAAAGTGTGCTGAATCAACTTTGCTTCATCAACAATGAGAGTTGAATTAAACATTTAGAATCGCTGCCTTGAATTCCCGCTCTTCAAATAATCAACGCACCAAAACTTATCTTAATCTTTTCCTCCTAAGTATATTAGCCACGCAAATCTATCCGACAAGGCCTCCAAAAAGTTGCAGAATTTATTCCACAGTGTTGCCAACAAACAAAACGTCCCCAGTTAATTGTTCGGCGACGGCGGGGGAGGCTCGCCGACCAACTTCATGGTACCTGCCGACACAGTGTTGCCAGCATTAATTCTAATTACGCACGTGGCGCGATCCACTTCTAAACTTGAGGAATAACTCCCGGGAACTATATATTAATTAAAATCTATCGGCAACTGTGGCCACTGCGCGGGGTTGCGCCACGTTGATGAATTAATCAAATTCACCCTCGGTGATTTAGGGACAGAGTTCGTTCTGTGTGTGTTCATGTCATTAGTAATTTTAAGGTGTAATATTATATCTGCAATAAACGCACACCAGCTAAAACTAGGTAGATCAGTTTTATTAATGGAGCGAAGTTTAGTCTAAAAACATGTCTCTGAAAAAATTTGTAAATTTCGTGCTCCAAACATACTACTTTGAAATGTATGATTCAAAGTTAACAATCTTATGTATCCTCGTTTAAAAATAACGTATTAGACCAATCATTTTGCAACTATAAAATTAAAACCAACGTAATCCATACTGGGTGTTACGGAAAGGGTATATCAATACAAACGGGTTGAAGAGTGTATCTGGTCTAGAATCTCTGGACACTTATACAAACAAAAAATGCATATAACATCACACTAATCACACTAATATTATAAAGGCGAAAGTTTGTGAGTGTGTGTGTGTGTGTGTTTATATGTTTGTTACTTCTTCACGCCTAAACCACTGAACCGATTTAGATGAAATTTGGTATAGAGATAGTTTGAGTCCCGGAAAAGGACACAGGATAGTTTTTATCCCGATATTCCCACGGGATCGACATTTACGCGGGTAAAACCGCGAGGCGCAGCTAATCTGACACGATCTGAGACTAATCTGACAAGTGTAATGTCAAACTTCTATTCTAAAAAAAACGAAAATACAAAAGACTTAAATATCAGATTAGTCTCTGGGATTAAAAAAAGGAACAATAAATTGCCGTGTTTAATTATTCATTAAAAAAATATCTATTCTTCATTTGTTTCTTCTCCATAAAGGTTTTATAACGTTTCTATTACCGCAATAGTTCAATATGCTTACCTGTAGGGAAAAAAAACAAAAACATCCTTGTTGGTTTCGACTTATATTTCGGTGAATAACTCCGAAACCTGACGCTTTAGGATATTATGTTACATAACATTTTTTGTTTGTATAAGTGTCCTCTATCTAAATATATAACTGTCGTTGTACACCGCGATTCTGAAAAAAAAAATCAAAATGGCGGCCGACGTTAGGGCCACCCTCCATACAAAAATCTTCAAACCCCTTTGAAATTGCTTAATATTTTTTTATTTCGATAATTTATTAAATTGAAATCAAAACAAACGTGTCACCGCACTACGAGGGTCATTATCCATTATCTGTAGTGTGTCTGTGCGCCTAGTACACGCACATCACGCCGCCGCGCGCCAGTGCAGCGCCGTGATGTCGAAATAAAAAAATATTAAGCATTTTCAAAGTTAATGCTTTTGAGCTGAAATTTTGTATAGAGATTCTAGACCAGATACACTCTTCAACCCGTTTGTATTGATATACCCTTTCTGTAACATCCTGTATAAGCCTCAATCTCACACGTTGTCCATGCCGGTAATCCGGCTTACAATATTATCGATATTATGAATTAGTAATCCGCATTGCATGGAGTTTATACAAAAAATCCCCTATCACGACATAATATGGTAACCCTACACGCGTGGTAGCAGCACCAGTTGTCGGGCGTCTTGCTTCACAACTTATCTCACGTGAGGTATTAGACGCAACTTTTATTAATTCTTATTGTCGCCGTCCGTAACGCGTCGCTATTGTGTCCATTGTTCTCTGTAATAACTTCACGGAGGGTGGGTGGATAAATGGGCCCTCCACCATGCGCTTTACAACTCTATGCTCGTGTTTTTCGTCTTTTGAACGTAAACAATTGAATACAACTGAAATAAAAGTTTGATGAATATAGAACTAACGATACGGGCAAAGAAAAAAGTTCTAGTTTCCTTTATATGATAAATGATTTTATTTCTGTAAGTAGGTTAGCCCAAACACTTTTACACGTAAATCATATTTTAAAAACAAGATGAAGTCGGCGTTTCCTATCTGACTACTCTGAGAAGAAACGCCGAAATAAACTCAGAGGTCGCAGTTTCTTTTAGACTCCATACATAATCTTGGTCAGATCATGAGACAACGTAGATTTATGTCTGAAATGGTCTTTTGAAGAAAGAACCACACAGATTTGTTGGACCTGTCCAGTCGGTGCACGCATTTGTCAAAATCGTGCAGCTCAACTCAAAACTCAACGATTCGATAAACAATACCAAAGAAGGAGCATTTGGTTAGGCCACATAAATTACTCAAACTGCCAGACCATGAAAAAACTAACAGAACAGAGAGAGAAAAAAATCAAAATATAAATAAAATGACCCACATAAGTCTTCACATTCACAAAAATTTAAATAATATAAAACTTGACAAAGTAACTCATTAAATTCAATCTATGTATAAAAAAAAAATCTGTAGGTATGTAAAAATTGGAAGCCGCTCAATCACAAACCTTTTGTCCTCAATATCCTCAATATAAATATTGAGGACCCGTGGCTAAATAATAACAGCCGCACAGGTCGATCGATCAGGTTAAGCTACGCTTGCCGCGGTTGGTCTGTGGATGGGTGACCATCTTTACATACCGAGACCCCTTCGTGCCTCGGAAAGCACGTTAAGCTGTTGGTCCCGGCTGTCATTCGTGGATCTTTGACAGTCGTTACGGGTAGTCAGAAGCCCGAAAGTCTGATAACCAGTCTTACCAAGGGGTATCGTATTACCCAGTAACTGGGTTGTGGAGGTCAGATAGGCAGTCGCTCCATGTAAAATACTGGTATTCAGCTGCATCCGGTTAGACTGGAAGCCGACCCCAACATAGTTGGGAAAAGGCTAGGTAGATGATGATGATCCTCAATATAAATATTATGTTGGTAGAGTTTACTTATATTTCTTTTCAAGCAACCAATCATGTTCTATCTTATAAATATTATCTTCTTGGCTTCCTCAGTTATTTTAGCTAGCTTTGATGGATCGACTACCAAAACATACCTCATCTAATACAAACTGGCAGACGGACAGGTACGTCGGGAAAGCTATCGAATTATTTGCTAAGTAACTATTGGGAGTGGCTACAACTATCGGATTGTTCGTCAGCTTTGCGCTGAATTTCGACTGTCAACATTTGCGTATACAGGTTTGGAAATCGCGGTGCCAAGCTTGGAAGGGTTCCGAAGATCAATTAGCACTTGGTGAGCCGGCAAAAATGACGAAATTCCGTACAAAATTTCAACCTCTATTTAACCCCTTTAGGGGATGAATTTTCAAAAAGTCCTTAGTACTATCCCTATAGACTCTTTCTGAAATAAAAGTTTTATAGTATAGATAGAATACTCTTTATTATAAAAACCATATAAATTACAGACATAAATATAGGAACTTTACAATGGGTGACACAATGGGCGGTCTTATCGCTAAGAGCTATATTTTAAAGACAACCTTTGGATGGATGGAAATACTGTAGGTAGTCTGTAGCGTACCATTTACACAATACAATAAATGCATACATAAAGTATATTTTATTATACTAATCTAAATAAATATAAACCTATAAATATAATAAACATGAAACAGGAGCAAAGAAAACATAATGATGATGTTTAAGGAGAGAGTGTGTGTGTGCTATCTGCACAAACTTTACGGGATATGTTCATGCAATCTAATCAGTACTTTTATATGGTAGCGGGAGTTTCTGCTGAGAATCACCGCTCACCGCTCGTAGAGGTTATTTTAACGATGTAAAAGTATAGTATGTTCCAAAAGTGTCTGATGAAAATATAAACAAATGGATCAGAAAACATACCTATAGATGCCAATTTTGCAGTGCCACATACTTGATTTAGATTATTAGAATTCCCCAAATTCTAATTAAATTAAATTCTGCTTAAGCCTGATTTTTCAATAGTCAGATAACTTTTATCATTCATGAATGATGAATGATAAAAGACTTCCAAAAAAAACAATGCAAAATGAAAAATAACTTTAATTTCGGAAGTCGTTGTCGTTGGGTTCGCATTTTCGTTGTTTGCCACCGACAGTAGCAAACATATTATCTACCTCGCCAAGGCCAGCAAACATGCCTGTTTGCTGGCCTTGGCACAAAAGCATATCTACGAATTCAAGCAGATGTTTACTTTCACATATCACACATATGTGGTGTGTACGAAAAGAGTATGATTTTTCTCATACGGAGAGCACGTTAAAAATAATCATGCTTTTTAGTAGCATGTGTATATTCGGCCTTATATTCGGAAAGCAGGGTCCCATCCCACGATAAATTAAAATCGTTTATTGAATTACTGTTCTGTTACTTAAATGGAACAGGGGTGACAAACTTCCAAAAATCCCCCATTATACACAAAACCAGTCGATCAATGGTAACGTGTGTGGTTCCCCACTGATTACAGCACAATGTAGAACATTCCCATAGGCAGCCATATGTGAGTAAAAACCGCGGGCCAAGTGTTTGTATAATGGATCCGTAGCACTCAACAAATCATTTTCCGTCGGAGCCTAGTGCTGGGACGTGCGGCTTTATTTTATGTTGCTCTTTTATTTTTATATGACTAAATTGATCTGTTGATAGTACTTGAACAATGTTGTTATTTTTAGACTTGATGCAAACAAATGAGGATGTGTTAGAATATTTTGTTGCTATAGTGTGCATTCATAAAATTGTTCAATGAAATTATTATTATTATCCCTGATATATTAGGAATAAATCAAGTTTATTCCTTGCTACATATTTATTTACAGGTGTCGCTGCTTACCACCCCCCAACTCAATTGTCAATATTGCCTTTATAATAATTTATGTCATGTAAAATTCGTATCGTAAAAAAGTTGATTTGTTCAAATTTCAGTCACAGTTCTTTTTCAAAAGTCCAGCTGTATGCGTTATACATGCGTGGTATATGTGAGCGTGGTCCCGCCCGGCGGCGCCCGAGTTCACACTAATTGTGTTGAGATTTGTTCGCAGCGGTTGATTTGCTTGTTTATACAATAAACATGCTTTTACGTGCAGTTTTCAGCGGGATTACGAGTTCTGATAGTTCGCGGGTTTTAACTTTTAGTGGTTGGGTGCTGGAGATTGCATTTAATAGGTAGAATGGTTCTGCCATGTAGTGTGGTGAAATATTCGGGGCGTTCAAGTCCAATACACCATTACAAAAAATTCAGATACAAACAAGACAAATAACACCAAACAATCTAAATAGATTTTATAATAACTTAATTAGTAAGTTAAGTGTACCAGGCCATATTAAAACCAATGTAAATGAATTTTATGAGGAGTTCTTTTCTATAGTGCGCACCGAATTCAATAACACTTTAAAAAAGAAAACTAAAACTATTTGCACAAATTTTTTGTTCAGTGACTGGGCAACTAAGGGTGTTAGAAAAAGTAGGGACAAATTGTTTGAGCTGTATGGCCTTAAGCCTTATATTAACTCTGAAACTTTTAATAAATATGTTGCTACCTACTCTAAAACTTTTAAAAATACCTGCAAAATAGCTAAAGCCTTGTATATTAGCAACAAGATCAAATCAGCCGATAATAAAATAAAGACGGTTTGGAAAATTATTAATGACGAGACTAACCGGAATAAAAGACATAATAATGATTTTACACTAGAGACTTCGCGTAGTCTCATAAGTACTAACAAAGAAGTTGCTCAGGAATTTGTAAATTTCTTTACCAGTATCCCACATAAAACTACTGAAGTCTTAAATTCCTCGCCCTTGCGTTCTATTGATTTATTAAGAGCAAACGTTTCATCCTGCCAGATTGAATTTAAATTCAAGCATATAAACCCCATAACAGTAATAAAAGCTTTCAAGCAAATCAAGATCAAACTAACCGAAGATCTATGGGGAATGTCTATCAAAGTTTGTACCTCCATTATTGAGACTATAGCGCCGTACTTAGCCTTAATATTTAATTTGTGTGTAGATCAAGGAGTCTTTCAGGATCTAAAGAAATACAGTAAGTACCACTTTTCAAATCGGGGGACAGTAAAGATACCAATAATTATAGACCAGTATCCGTGTTACCAGTTTTCAGCAAGGTCTTTGAAAAGGTGATGCTGAACCAAATGCTCAATCATTTTAACACCAATAAAATATTACACGACCAACAGTATGGTTTCACTAAGGGACGTTGTACGACTGATGCCGGTGTCACTTTATTAAAACACATATTTACGGCGTGGGAAGAGTCTCAAGACGCCATAGGAATTTTTTGTGACCTCTCCAAGGCTTTTGATTGCGTCGACCACGAAACCTTACTCTTAAAACTTGAACATTACGGACTTGGAAAACTTGCGCTCAGTTTAGTAAAATCTTATTTAAATGATAGACAACAGCAAGTTCAAATAAATGGTGTCAATTCACTCGGTTTAAAAGTAAAAATGGGTGTACCACAAGCCTCGATACTAGGTCCTTTCCTCTTTTTAGTATATATTAATGATCTACCCCATTTGTTAAAAACCCAACCTCAAATGGTGTTATTTGCTGACGATACTTCCTTGATTTTTAAAATTAATAGACGTACATCAAATCTTGACGACGTAAATAACGCCCTACAGCAGATCCAAAATTGGTTCACTGCTAATAATTTAGTGTTAAATGGGAAAAAACGAAGTGCATAAGATTTTCTTTACCAAATGTTAAAAGTAGTAATTGTGAGATAGTATTGAATCAAGAGAAACTCGAATTCGTCGATGAAACTGTTTTCCTGGGGATCACGCTCGACTCAAGGCTTCAATGGGGTCCTCATTTAACATCCCTTGCAGGACGGCTAAGTTCAGCAGCATATGCTGTGAGAAAAATCCGGCAATTTACTGATGTTGATACCGCGAGACTAGTCTATTTTAGTTACTTTCATAGTATAATGTCGTACGGTATTTTACTATGGGGACGGGCTGCAGACATCGAGTCTATTTTTATTCTGCAGAAAAGAGCCATCAGAGCCATATATAATCTCCGCAGGCGTGACTCTCTAAGGAAACTGTTTAAAGATATTAACATCATGACGGTACCTTGTCAATATATCTATGAAAATATCATGTACGTAAGGAAAAACCTACATCTTTTTAGTAAAAGAGGTGAAAGACACAATTATATCACTAGAAATAGGGACCAATTAGTTCAGCCAGGTTTCAGGCTGGCTAAAGTAGACTCATCTTTCATGGGCTACTGTCTAAAATGTTACAATAAAATACCTACCCACATACTTGAACTGAATGAAACGAAATTTAAATCTTGTATAAAACGCACACTATGCAGCCAGGCATATTATAAATTGGGGGATTACATCACTGATAAAAATGCTTGGCTAAATGCTGGTCCTGCTCCATAAGGACGCACAAATAAATTGATTAGCATTGGAAAATACCTACTGTTGGAGCTGCTGAAGATTTTAAAATACTATTTTTGCATTATATAAATTCAATCTCCTTGTATTGTATAATTGCATAGCACATGTGTGAGTACTATGTACATACTATAAAGCTACCATTTACTGGGTACGTCTTTCATTGACTTGAATGTGCTCTGGCGGCTGAGAGTATGTCATGCTCACTCAAATGTCTCGCTGATGGTGGCGCATGTGTTGGATCATTTAGCTCCCTTCAAAATGGTTGAGCTGAATGGTGCTAATACATGCGTCATGTTCGTGAACGGGCGCCGTCAGTAGGGACTGGTCATCTTTTTGCTGCCACGGCTTATTTTAATTTAATATTTGAATTGTTTTTTTCTCATCTTCTCATTATGGAGGCTTTTAACGTTCTGCATCGTTCTCACATGTATAATTTTTAACATGAATAATGTAACCAAGACTTTGTAACCAATCCATATTATTTTGATTTAAAAATGTCCATGGAGTTTCTTGCCCGTTCTTCTCCATAGGTACCTACTCTTTGGAATGGGCAACTAGCTTCATCTTTCTGACTGACCGACCCCTTGACAATTCAAAAGTGCCTGTAATTGGTTTAATTGAAATAAATGCTTTGAGTTTGAGTTTATTATCTTGGATGACTATAATAATTCTTTGAATACTAATATTGTGATTTTTCATCCAGCTTTAAAATAAGCAAAACAGTAATGATAATAAATTAACCGAAACGGGATAAACTTTATTGACACTTCAAGTAGACTTCAAATATTGCAATAACGCCAATTATGGTTGTTTATACAATACTTTAAGCATACAAATTTACAGAGGCGGACTTAATTCCACGGGCATTTTCTATAGAAAGAAAAAGTATTCATTGCGACTCGTACAGGAAGATCACAAACAAAACTAAACACAGTCAAACATAAAAAAACAAATTATATAAAAAAGTAACAAAAAGAAAAATGAAACAGTATATCCGAGGCCAAAAGGATCCTACCTCAGCATGATGCTGCAACACTTAAAAAAATGAATGTCGCAGCGCTGGTATTCTGATAGGGCCCGCTGTGTTGTTACAGAAATAAATAAATAATAAAATAGATATAATTATGTAAAATATAGAGAGCAGTGGTGGCCCAGTGGTAAAGGCCGCGACTTACGAGTTGTAGGTCGTAGGTTCGAAACCAGACAGGTGCTTTACTTTGTGTAAATTATTTCATCACCACTACTCTCAAAACGGTGAAGGAAAACATCGTGAGGAAACCGGCATGTCCTAGAACCAAAAATTCAAAGACATGTGACATCTACCAACCCGCACTGGGCCCGCGTGGTGGATTATGGCCCACTCCCTCTCACAGAGAGGAGGCCTGTGTCCCAGCAGTGGGAACATTATAGGCTGATTATGTTATGTATGTAAAATATTAGCAAATAAAATAAAATATTCATTTTTAATCTGCGCCAGACGTAACCTCATTACTTGTCTATGCCTGGAGTGTCATAGGCACTCTGTGGCATTGCTGTGACAAGCAAAAGGTCGCACGCGCCGATCCGCATAAATAAATACATTATAAATGACGACTGTCTAGTGGAACAGTATTACAGTGAATATACAATAAAAGTAGAATAGGTTAGTTAATTAATAGCGTGGATGAAATGAAGAAATATAAATAAACTAAGAGAGTGCTATCGAGTTACAAATTTTACCAGAAACAAGTGACAGGCAACGATACAAAACATTGTGCAGGCCAGCAATAATAATTCGTCTGTAGAAGCGGCCAGTGAAATATTACCTATGTATAAAGAAACGCTATCATACTTCATCGAATCAATTCGAAGTCTGCTAAATAGATTTAACTCTGATCTGACTTTTATTCGAGTAATAAATCGAGTGGGCCCACCTCTACCGCGCGAAAAGGGCGATGCTTATGTATGAAGGGCGCTGGTTATAAATGGCGGGGGTTCGGCTGTTTAAAGCGAAAATCGAGGGAGTTTTAGCCGACAGAGGGAAAGCGGTCAATGTGATTTATGAAGTGACACGGAGCGATATCTTGTGAGAATCGACGTGTTGACAACAGCTGTTGATGTATCTTATAGGGCTGTGGCACACTTTTACGCGTTTTTGGGTGAAATCTTCTGCAGTGTGTGTCGATTGCCATTTATTTGATGAACGCAGAATATTTAGAATAATTGAGAACAGACACGTGCTCGGTAGTAGTATTCTTCTTATTGTGGAATAATGATAAATTATAGCTTGCTTAGTCTTTGACACCAGCCAAATTTTCATCTCAATACTCAATATATTAATTGCTTCCACTTGCACAGGGCTTCCGCATAGGGTCACAGCATAATGCTGAGCGATAGCCGTTTTGCGTGGATGTGACCCATGTTTCCCCCTACCTTTTTATTTTATTTTTTGTGTTTATGTTCTTTTTGCGTCATTTTCACCGCAGAAAAACGTATTTTCTTTTCTTTCATTCTTTCTTTATGTGAACTTAGGCTGTAGGTTTCCGACAGTGTAACGTTTTAGCTACAAAAACAGGTCAAATCTTCCGTAAACTAACAATTACTATAACTTGGCAACCCTTCTTACGAACAACTTCCAAAAATAAACAACTTGTTGACGAACTCGCAACATGGGATTAGCGTTAAATACTTATATAGTGAAACAATTTCGTCGGCTGCACTCAATTGATCCCGAGTCCGACCCGAGTAATCCCGAAGTACTCCGGAACTTTTTAATTTGGCCCACCCAACGCCACAAACTTACCCCTTAAGAAAGGTGAAAACTTCAGAATTAGTTACGTTATACGGTTCCATACAGTTCCGTACAATTTGTTCCGCGTTTTTTTTTAAATTACAGTCATACTATGCAGTCGGTGGAAGGATTTCATTTTATAAATGTATGTGGACGGTTAGTAACTTTTGTATTTTTTTATTTTATTACACAACTTCATATTGCAAATTTTTGTGAGCTGCATTTATTATTCTATAGTTTAATTTTGCGGCTTAAACATAAACTATACCGTCTTGTGCTATTATTTTTCTGGAGTTCCGTACCTCAGAAGGAAAAAGTGGAACCTTTATAGGATCACTTCGCTGTCCGTCCGTCCGTTTGTCGGACTGTCTATCAAGAGCCTTTTCTTGGGAACGCGTGGAGGTATCAAGTTAAAATTTGTATCGAATTGGTAGGTCTACAGCCAATTGAAGCTCTAAACGCAAATTTCTAAGTCAACGCAATAAAAAATACGGCCATTTATGCCGCATAAGCACGGTACGCCAGCATTAATGACATCATCCGTTCTGCTTTTGTTACCTAGGGTGCCAGCTGTTTTAGTACCCAATGGCTTGGCACGCGACGATGGGAAGAGACCAGACGGAATGACCACAATGCCTTAGAAGATTAGGCAGGCCTTTGGTGTGAGATGCAACATATGAGGCCCGTGCTGCGTCCCCCGTACCGCGCGTGTTGACAGCACTAAATAAGCTCATGAAGGCCAATCCGGATTGCGATCTGTTCGCTAATAAATTCGCCAAATTAATCGTTATGTGTCTACATTTTTGTGTGAATGTATGTATGTAATTGTTGTTATTAGTTTATGTTGGTACTTATGATATGTATATACTCTGAGTTATGTAATTGGTTTGTTAAGCCGTGTAAATTAAATAAATAAACGGTGACATCCTTGCGCCATCCCTTCTTCCTAGTACGGCGGGAGGGGCTGGGGCGGCTGCTGCAGGTGCGAAAAACCTCAAACGGCGAAAATATTCCAATCCTATTGGAAGTTATATGTTCAAGCCTTTTCAAGTTGAAATACTAGGGCCACGCGGTCCGAGTGCCCACTTGGATTTTCGAGACATGAACAACATGAATAACTCTTCACGTGACCAAGGGGCTGGCTTATTTTTTGGCTAAAGAATCAACATCGCCAAACAACTACTACTGCCAGCCTTTTGGGCACTTTTACTGTTATGTGTACATATAATTAATATTATTGTAACCTTTAATATTATGTAAGTATTATATTTTGAAATAACTACATTGTTAAGTTCGTTTTTTAATAAATTCATCCGAACATAGAACCCTTTGTGCGTGGTCTGACAGACATTTGGTCGGTTTTTTAACTATAACGTATGCTTTTAATTACCAAATGCATTAATTTTTCTTGGGTTTTCTTACCTCTAAATGAGAAGCATTTGTTATTTTTATATTATTCAGCACATTGTGATACCTGCATATTTTATTTTTTTGTTTGCTCTGAAACAGAATTCATACGGTTTTTTTTAACTACATATTTTCATAATTATAATAATTTTCCCGCAGTATTCAGGTACATGTTTACATAATTATATTGTACGGAACAAACAACAGACTTCTGGAACTGGAACCAACAAGTACCTAAGTTATAAAGATTATTCATACTTTCCGCAAAATTTCCTTTGCGTACACATCATATAGTTATTATCTCGGAGCTTTATGTAGCATACAGCAAAGGGATTGGAAATAGTTCCCTTTGTACTAGTAAGTACGCTGGAATGCTGATAGTATGTTCAAGCGCTTTTTGCTCTTAGATTTAATTATTGTTTGATTTAATTTGGTTTATTTTAATGCTGAAAGTGCTAAATTGTGCATGAGTTATTTAATTTAACATAAATAAATATTAGTAAAGTAAACACATATCCCTTACTTTCTTTATATCCTTCATTACATTTAATTTTACTATGTGCATTTAATTATACTATTTACTCCTTTTCATAAAAATTCAATGCATTTTAGAGAAGACACATGATGTCATTATAAATTGTATGTAGTACGATGTACGATACAAGAACCATAGCTTTTTCGCGGATCTTTTATGAGTACACAGGTACTCTAACTTAATCAGAATTATAGACACAAACGACTATAGAACCAGTGGCGTGCATTGGTTTTCAGAATAGGTAGGCACTAGGCCGGATCTAGTCTAGACAAATGCGGTCGCTAATCAGAAAAAAAGAAAAAACTAAAAGATAAAAAAAATGAGTTCAAAAGTGTGGTTATTTGAGTAGGCATGCCTACTTAAGGGTGATATATTGCGAAGGTCGAACGTCATGGTATTACGCGTGAGACGTACGTATTTTTAATTTTGTCGTGTTAACTTGAATCAGTAAAGACCAATGACAATGTGCGAATATACGGGAGCCGAGTAGGCCGTCCAGCGACTGCCTACTGCCGCGCGTGTTTGTATTTATATGGTGTACATAATAAACAGTATTCTATTCTATTCTTTGAAGATTTTTGCTTTTGGTCAGGTATAATAATTTTGTGAGTTTCTTAATTACATTTAGCCTGTCAATTACATTTTAGTGTGTGTAGGTACTCCACGTACACACACTAAAATGTAATTGACAGGCTTATGTTGATATATCGAGGTAGGCACTGCTTATATTATACCTATATGCAATGCACGCCACTGTATAGAACATAACAGTATCATCAAATCTTCTTCACCAAATAGTTTCTACTACCAGTAGAATACAAAGGTAAGCCCACACTAACACAGATGGTTCAAATGAATCAACTGCCCCACGGGGGTCGTTACGTTAGGTATCGGTGGAGCATTCAGTTGCGTGACGCTGATCCCCTGAGAGTTGCTGGCAGATCGTAAGCTGTTACCAGATATACCTACATGGTTAGACTCTGGTAGGTAATAGGTATTACGGGCTGGTGTCCGCAACTCCACGTCAATGCGCGTATTTTGCGTACGGCTACCAGTCATACTTTCAAACGAATCCATACGAATATCATAAATGCTAAAGTAACTATCTGTCTGTACGAGTATGTTTCTGGTGTATTGTGTATCTTTTAGTCTGTGCTAAATAAATGTATTTTCTTTTTTTTTTAAGTGAAAACTTCTTTAGCGGCGTTGAACACTTTTTGTAATGGGTAAAAAAATGTTAAACTCGCGTCAGGACACGTGACCGTCAGGAGAGATTCCCCCCCCCCCCATCTCTTTCTACGGCGGCGCCAACCGAAGTGAACCAAGTGAGACACGATAATGGATGGATGGATGGATGGTGATGGTGATGGCGATGGTGATGGCGATGGCGATGGTGATGGTGATGTGATGTGATGTGATGGTGATGGTGGACGGGGACGCGGACGTGGATGGACAGCTGATGGCTCGACCGTCTGTGTAGTAGCCACACTGCTGTGTATTCGTAAAATTCGTGTATGTAGTGTTTCAAAAAATGGAAATTGATCAAAGTGCATCGATTAATGAAAAGAGTGACGCATAAATAGTGATAAAAACTTAGTTATTTTAATTCAATTAATAATTGATTTATTTCAACGTTAATATTCAAGTTTTCACTTCTGCCGGCACTCCCGGAGTGCAACCCGTCTTTTTTTCTCTTTTCTTTTACTCCTGACCGCTGAATGAATTTGGATGACACATGGTACTGTGGAGACTGGCTGTAAAGCAAGACTGGCTGGAAAGCCACACCTCTTTACAAGACTGGCTGGTTATATTTTAAAGTATGTTCCATTCGATCGTTCAAGCGAGTGTCAAATATTCTGTTAGGGTTGTTTCTATTTAGTCTTAAACTTGCCATTGTACGATAAGCTTCTTAAGCAATAAATGCTGTACAAAGCTTAACGCCTTTTAATTATTTGTCGTCAGCACGTCTGTTGCTACGACCCCGTAGCATAAGTGCTACAGTACACAGGTACACCGTGACTTGGGTTAGGACATAGAATACCATTATTATCCTGATAGTACGTTCCCGTGGGAAAATTTCCGACCCCTACCTGAGTAAATCAAGGAGAGGTCTAATAAATCAAGAAGTTCTACACAGCAATAGGTTATGATATTATTATCACTAAATTCTTTGGTCATTAATTTTTATAAAAAAAAATCTGTTTTAAAATGAAACAGGATATATTTAGCCCTTACTACAGAATAGCTGTATAACTACATAAGGCTAAAGACTTCGGACTGTTTTGCAGAGTCCAATAACATACCAACTACACAAAAAGAAAATCCGTCCTGTCAACACATTAGTCCATATAAAAATACCTCCCAACCTTCAACATAGTTCGTACATCCCGTTTCCCCGAACAACCCCTCTTATTAAACATGGTGGCAATTAACAACAAAAACAAAAATAAATTATTCCCGTCACCAACAAATATTTTGTTATGGGCAACGGAAGGGGGCGGCACACTGTGCGACACACATTTATTGCGTCGACCTCGACTCCGGCCGGGACCACTGTGCACCGCCACGTCGCCGGAACTCGCCTTGTTTTAATAAACAGATGTGTAATAATTAACTAGCTTAATTTATATTTTGTTGTAACTTTCTACCACCAGGCATTATTTACAGCGCTTTGAAAATAAACATTATTTATTTATTTAACAGTTTATACACGCACATTATGTTTCAGTTTATTAATACATATTGAATTTGATGTTGTCAAAGAAATGTAATGAATGATAGAATATCTTGGTTTTCCATATTATTTTCCATATCCCTGAAATAAATAGTCATAATCATAATGGACAGTTTATAGTGATATTGGGGTAACGACTATAAGATCCATTTGGGAATATTAGTATCTATTTTGAGGTTGAATATATCCGGAATTTAATTAGTTGATTTAGAACGAGGGTAATTTTAGACCCTCGAATACAATAGTACATTATGATACATGTGTGCTATTTTGATCATTAAACTCGAGGCGATATTATTCGCGCGAGCCGTAGGCGAGCGCGATAAGGTAGCCGAGAGTTTAATTATCAATGCACACGCGTATCATACGACGTTTTTCAACACACTTGTGAGGAAAAAAACAGACTTGTATTGTTAAATATTAACTTGTATGGTTAATGGCGGGCTTGGTTTGTCATTCCGCGCGCCGCGCTGACGTGCGCGCACAGTTTTACCCATAGAGTAAGTACTGGTCATTCCTACACCTGCGCGCGCATTGCTAGCGCGGCGCGCGTTTATTTACTTATAGGCAAAGACAGAACCGATATACAGCCTATAGAAAAAATATAATAAACACAAAATAATGTTAAGACTGATCGTAGTGTTGTCGTATGTCAAATTGTAGTTTAGTTAGTATGGAATTAGAAAGTACTATTTGCATAGAGAAATATACATTAATTCAGTGAGAATCCGCAATAATAGAACGCCAGTGGTCTTTTCCGTTTGGTTACGGGAGGGACGACGGAAAATTATAAGGTGCATCCAGACAGAGCGAGCCATGCGCCGCAAGTGCTTTTTTTGTATGTTAGATGCCTCAGCCTGAGGCAACCATACATATAAAAAAATCATTTGCGGCACATGCCTCGCTATGTGTGGATGCACCCTTAGGTGAATGCGCAGTGGTAGACCGCGAATTTTTTTTTTTTTTAAGTTTTTTTAATTCGCAGGTCAGTATCAGGTTGTATCTTGATCAAAATGTATATTTATATAACAGATATGTATTTAAAGAATTATAGTCATTAGAATCATTAATATATATATTTAAGTTAGAAATGTTCCCTAAGAACTTTTCCATAAGAGATTTGTTCTTATGGAACAAATCTAACTTAGAAAGATGTATTTAATGATTCTAATGATTATAATTCTGTAAATACGTATCTGTTATAGTCGCGAATCATATTTTGATCAAGATACAACCTGACACTGACCTGAAAATTGCAAAAAACGTTAGAAAAATTTAATTTCGTGGACTACAACTGCGCATTCATCTTAAGGTAAATAAATTTTAGTTCATCTTGGGACCAAGGACAATTCAGACTATTTAAAAAAAAAAGTAAAATATGGCTCGCGGATTCTTTTTGGCATGAAGTCTCTTTGAAGATATTAAAAAAAAAAACGCACTTCTCTGACCTCCGACTAGTAAATTAAATAGTTATCTGTGGAAATAAAGCACAAGTACCGTAACGTAAAGAAACAGCACGCGTTTGTAATACACTGCATTATGGATCTAAAAGCTGTGCATTAAGAGCCATTTTACGAGCAAGTGTGTTGAAAAAATACTTAAAACTTAATAACGCTTAATTTGGTTTTCATACTGAGCATACAACTGACAGGCAGTGTCAGTTGTATGCTCAGTGGTTCCCCATCCATTTGCATAAAATTTTAAGACCTAATATAACTTGGCATACTTTTGTTTCTCCTAATTATATTTTCTCATAACATTATTTACGCATAACAGCTTACGCATAATTTTTTTAAGCATAATTTCTCTAATCATAATAATGATTAAGCATAACATTCTAAAGCATACATTTAGCATGCTCGTTTTATCTCTAACGACGTCAGGCCTTTCTGTCTGCGGTGTTTAAAGGAACCTAACCAAACCGAACCTCGGGTGCCCTTGAAGTCGTTTAGTATTATGCGAATTAAATTTATGCCAAAACACATTAGCCTTCAAGATAATTATGCCAACATAAACTGTATGCCAAAAAAAAATGGCAAGCTATTATTATGACAAAACAAATTATGCCAAAATAGTTATGCCAAAGTAGGAAAACAGAACATTATGCGAAAAAAAGGGATCCCATGCTCAGTAGGTAGTTATGGGAGATGCGCTAGCTAGCCCGCGAAATTCTAATTTTCTTAAGTTTTTTCACCGGATCAGTGTAAAGTTGTATGTTGTACAAAATAATGATTCGCCAGCGCAATAAGTAGGTACGTATGTATTTACAGAATAATAATTAGTAAAATCATCAAGCTACAACCGTCTTATGTTAGTTCAATATAATCCTACTGAATGACTATTTCATGAAACATCAAAACCTCATTCTGACCTGCAAATTGCAAAAAAACGTAAGAAAATTTGAATTTGGTACCTACCTTATTTTATTGTTCGCCAATTACTACAAGCTATGACCTTTATGTCTTTTCTGACATTAATCAGTCTGTGAATACACGCATAGGTAAGTTACTAAGCTTTATAATTTGAATACCCAATCAATTCGCAGGTATCAGTTTAGAACAAGTATCATTAGAGATAGAACTAAATAGTTCAACAGAAGTTTATCTCATTTGCATGATTTGTATTTGTTCACATTATTAACTTGAACTTGAATACGTCTACGTCTTGTCTATGGTCTATCAACTAAGAGTAAGTAATTACTAATTCGTAGTCTACCAATACCCTTTCGTATCTTCGCCAATAAGTGTTGTGTTCATAGCTAAGTACACAAGGCCCTTTAACTATTGAAAACACTTCATCTACACGTCATATTATTACCTACAAGTACAACCTTTTTGACGCACCCGTGAGGTACACTTTCCTGCTAATTTCTTACATCGGAATTTACACTTTCTATATTTGATCTTTATTTTCTGTTATTATCTGATGTATATATATATATCTGGTGCATTGTGTCTTTTAGTCTGTGCTAAATAAATGTAATTTCTTTCTTTCGTAAAAGTAAAGGAGCTAGTTTGCAATGTAGCGCTTTATTTACTAGTTTTAATATGAAACATAAAGATCTGTTTGTTGTACAGTCAACCGCGCCTCAGTGGTAACAATTTGACATTGATAGCGCCTTTATGTCGTAGCAGTGATCCTTACTTTCGCAGTGCCAGTGTTACCACTGATTAGCGATTGACTGTACGTACAACAGAAACTTGTATTCGAATTATAAAGAGTTGTCGTAATCACTATTCGAAGAGTGCCTTTATAACTATCCCAGTAAATGCTTCGGTTTTATCCGCTGGATGCGAGAGGCAGTACAGACAGGACCGGTCGATGTGACGATGGTTGGCGAAGGCATACAGCAGTGGACGTCTTTTGCCTGAAATGATGATGACGATACGGCCATTTTTACTGAGCACGGTTCTACGATTGAATACAAAAGTATTGGAAAAAGTATGAGAAGTAATAACTCTAACTTTGCTTAAAAACTATTTGGTAATCTGATTACCAAACAGTTTTTAGAGTTTGTTATGGCAAATCCTACTTATTTCTATGAAATATACCTACACCAATTGAGAAGACGGCATAACTTGTGGCAGTACCCTCAAACAGTATTCAACCACTAATCTAATTCCCTTCTTGTAACCATAACAAGTCAACACTCTCGTCTCACGAATACATCTTGAGGAATTGACTGGGAGTAAGTAGCGCGCGTTTGGAAGGTTTCGCCTTTGTACCGACGCGGCGACGGTGCAGGGCTCACACGTGACCGTTTAGCTGGCTCACGTGACCCGCGTACCAGGCAGGAAAATGCAGCCATAGTGGTAAGAACATGAGTGGGTTAAGTACGAACGATATTGGAGAAAGATCTGTGATTCCACCTTATTGGGCTAGAGATTGGCACTTGAAACTTGAAATTTTCACCCTATTAAGTTATTTAATCTGAAATTAAAGTATTGAAGGTTCTTTTTCAAGGGTCAAAACATTTTGCAATATGCCATAAACGTATGAAAATTTTCAAACAGGATATTTTTATGCAACTTATGTCAGAAATAAGTAATACAATTAGTTTATTTGCACTTAATAATGACACATGAAAGTAAAATTAAAATATGCGTAAAACGTACAACGTGCTGGTTTTTTTTTGCGTACACTTGTTTTTTATTTATTTATTTATCTACTTACATCGACCATTACAGCATAACCAAATGCAACAATACAACAATAATCGTCGACTTCTGTCGATAAAAAAAATAAACAAACAAGAGATCAATATTATTTATTATCTCGGCGACAAATAAATGTCAAAAACTTGTCAAAATGTAGGGAAATTAGAGGTATTTTTGACAGATTGAGACTGAGATCAAAACAATTGCCCCTTTGATTTTCATGTTAGTGCTAAGAAAGTAATAGATGAATTGTTCAGAGCGTTGTTATCATTAGTGTTTTTGAGTTTTGTGTTAGAAGGATGTGTAGGTCTTCAAACGGGTCAAGACCACTAAATAGGAATACCACAAATTATGGTATTATTAAATAACAACTTATACCATAAACCTATGATATTAATATTAACAATGGTTAGTAAGTTAATCAATAGGTCACATAAACGCTACCCGTGTCTTTCACCAGCTGGTCGTCGGTTCATGTTGTGAACCTCCAACTTTTCTGCTTAACAGTTGGTAATTGCAACTATAGAACCATTGCTTACTGTTGGAATATAATTTGGAATGCAAAAATAATACTTTGTGAATATAGTTTTTTCTTCTTTCTGTCACTCTGTTATAATATGTCCTGTCAGTAGTGTGCTCCTCACTTTTAATATACCATGTTAAATAAATATCTAGTGTTATTTCAATCTATGTCAACACTAACCGAAAGCTGAATATACATTTTCATTATTAGTAATAAATACCAATTCAGAGGTTTCAACGCAATAATATTCACATACCTCAATGCACCCAATGCAAATTATCAAAATAAATTTAACTATAGTAATTAATACAAACATTCCGCCCAATGAACACATACATGCAATGAAAGAGAAATCAACAACAACATTAAGTAGATAACTAGATAATAATAAATTATAAGCATTTAATATTTTATCAGCTTCCGAAATTAATAAATCATTTCAGTATTCACGTTTTCTTTCAGTAATTCAGGAAATATAAGTCTCCGGTATTTTCATGCTGACAGGTACAAAGGAGTTACTTCGGAAAGAGTAAATTAAATAAAATGTTAAATGAAGGTATGTGAGCGCGTCAATCAGCGAGCGCGTGATTTCCCCGGAGGAAACACTTTGCTGCTTAGAAAGGCTTTGTTTTAAATAGCTCACGTGCAATCTGCTTTAACTAATTCTTGGGTGGCTACAAATGGTTTGATTGACTAGAAACGGGGACTTATCCGATAATCCGACAATTTTGTTAGTTTGTTTCATAGTTTCCTGCATTACTAAACAGCACTGTCCTCTCATAAAAATATGACTGTGAATTTTGTTGCCTTACTGTTCACAGCTGTGCTGTGGCGCTCAGGGCGCTCACAAACTGTTTGCATTACTTACTTAGGCTTATTTGCTGATCGTGTTTTGTACATTTATTGCCAAGATGAGGATACCATTTGAATTATGTGCACGTGTCTGACAGACGGATAATTATGTGGAGACATAACAATTGTATGCTAAAGATGTTAAAAATGAAATATATTCTTGGCACCTCTATTTTTTACAAAAAGAAAGGGGTTTTGAAAATGAAAAATGCTAAAAATTTAAACCCGAAATAAAAGTAGGTAGCTACGAAACTACTTCGATCGGCCACACCTGATGCCGATCCTATTTACCCGACTGCGCCAGAAGGAGGATTATGTTTTTTACTTATTCTCTCTTCAGTCTGACGTTATTTATACGGTTACTAGAATGTCTCTAATTCAAAACACGGTAGAATTTAGACCAAAATACTTCAGGACAGTAGAAAATACCTTGTCATAGTTACTAATGGTTTCATTGAAGCAATATTTTTTTTCTCTTAAACGTGGAAATTGACATTTTCCAAAAATGTTCGCATAAAACGCACCGTAACATTTAAAACATGTCGTTACGTCTGCAACGAGTCGCACATGAACTATTAATCCGCGTGTGTCCAATCATGGCAGATATCCGTCCGGCATCGCGCGATACGCGACTGTTCGGACGTGATCGCATATCGCGAAATCGTGACCCGCATAGAGCCACGAAATAGGTGTATGCAGAAGGCCAGCCGGAACACGAGGGAAGCAAAACACAGATCTCTTGCAGATGTAAAACTAACACAAGACTTCAACATGATTTATTAATTAAACTAAGAAGATGTAAGTACAGACGCCAGCACATAAAGCTACCCGGAACTGTCAAATGTTCCCAATCAACTTTGAACCTTATAATTTAGAAATAAAGTTGAAAATCTATTAAAGAAATTTGACAGATTGTAGTAGATTGATGTGCTGGCGTCTGTACATTATGTAATAACCTTGTAAATACTTATGCCGTTATTCATAATCCTATTTTATCTCTATTTTAGCTAAAATAGGTTTATAGAATGTTTGTCTGTATCTGTCACGTTGTCATTTCTGTGTATAAGAAAGAGACAAACCCCATTTTAACTAAAATAGGTTTGATAAGTTTTATGAATAAGGGGGTTAGTTTACTAACTATTTATTTATACATATGAAATAAAAAAAAGACGGGTTGCACTCCGGGAGTGCCGGCAGAAGTGAAAACTTGAATATTAACGTTGAAATAAATCAATTATTAATTGAATTAATATAACTCATTTTTTTTCACTATTTCTGCGTCCCCTTTTTCATTAATAGGGGTTAGGGGGCAACTCGTCCACTTCAAAACTGGGCCCAGGGACCAGTTCCACCTTTCTAATTTTACTAGGGGTCGACTCGTCCCACCTCATAACTGGGACCATGGGCCTAAGGGGGCAACTCGTCCCACTTCGAAACTGAGACCTGGGACCAATTCCACCTAGGGGGCAACTGGGCCCACCCAATTCCACCTAGGGGGCAACTGGGCCCACGTTAGTTTAGGTATTGAGACGATTGCACTACTGAATATTCTCTAGGGGTTTGGTGGTCCCAATAAAGTGATACTGGCGGTAGCAAAGGGAAATAAAAAAATAACCGAAGGTTAGTTTATCTCATTCGTTTTATGTTATCATAATTATCATGACTAATTTTTTATTCTATAATTAAAAGATAACGTTCATGACAAAACAAATCAAAAGTACCTACACATTATGTTTTCTCAAAACCAAAATTAAAACAACTTCTTACAAACTTAAAACAGCTCTACTGTTTGATAAAAATCTCTTAACATTATAAAACCAAGTACCTGTTATTTACAATGAGAAACAATAATCCAACGCTTTTTTCTCAAAACCAAAATTGAAATAACTTCTTCTTACAAACTTAAAACAGCTCTACTGTTTGATAAAAATCTCTTAACATTATAAAACCAAGTACCTGTTATTTACAATGAGAAACAATAATCCAACGCTTACTTAATCATGACATTGCATGCACTTGTCCCACTTTAGCTAAAACCGACCATATTAAATATTTAGGCGTCACGATTGACACACACCTTAATTTCCGCAAACACATAGATAATACGATTATACAAGCACAGAAATCAATCATTAGGCATTATAAAAAACAGATTTTTGAATGTAACCGAGGTCTTGATTCCAAGCTTGCAACATTCCGATTGCTCTCATCATCTCTTCTCGTGTCAAATGATGTCGTCGCTCCATATCGATGCAATTCTTTTCAGTTCCGATGTAGAAATTGTAATGGTTTTGTAAAAACCACGGATATCGAGGGATATGGCATGGAGGCGTGGCGCATGTCGCCTCTATAAAAGACCCTATGTTGTAATCTGACCCTATGTTGGTACGCTAACTAACGTGGGCCCAGTTGCCCCCTAGGTGGAATTGGGTGGGACGAGTTGACCCCTAGTAAAATTAGAAAGGTGGAACTGGTCCCTGGTCCCAGTTATGAGGTGGGACGAGTCGACCCCTAGTAAAATTAGAAAGGTGGAACTGGTCCCTGGGCCCAGTTTCGAAGTGGACGAGTTGCCCCCTAACCCGTTAATAGATGCACTTTGTTCAATTTCCATATTTTAAACACTTTATATACACGAATGTTACGAATACACAGCAGTGTGTCCACGTCCACTTCCACTTCCACTTCGACTTCGACTTCGACTTCGACTTCGACTTCGACTTCGACTTCGACTTCGACTTCGACTTCGACTTCGACTTCGACTTCGACTTCGACTTCGACTTCGACTTCGACTTCGACTTCGACTTCGACTTCGACTTCGACTTCGACTTCGACTTCGACTTCGACTTCGACTTCGACTTCGACTTCGACTTCGACTTCGACTTCGACTTCGACTTCGACTTCGACTTCGACTTCGACTTCGACTTCGACTTCGACTTCGACTTCGACTTTGACTTTGACTTTGACTTTGACTTTGACTTCGACTTCGACTTTGACTTTGACTTTGACTTTGACTTTGACTTCGACTTTGACTTTGACTTTGACTTTGACTTTGACTTCGACTTCGACTTCGACTTCGACTTTGACTTTGACTTTGACTTTGACTTTGACTTCGACTTCGACTTCGACTTCGACTTCGACTTCGACTTCGACTTCGACTTCGACTTCGACTTCGACTTTGACTTTGACTTTGACTTTGACTTTGACTTCGACTTCGACTTTGACTTTGACTTTGACTTTGACTTTGACTTCGACTTTGACTTTGACTTTGACTTTGACTTTGACTTCGACTTCGACTTCGACTTCGACTTTGACTTTGACTTTGACTTTGACTTTGACTTCGACTTCGACTTCGACTTCGACTTCGACTTCGACTTTGACTTTGACTTTGACTTTGACTTTGACTTTGACTTCGACTTTGACTTTGACTTTGACTTTGACTTTGACTTCGACTTCGACTTCGACTTCGACTTCGACTTCGACTTCGACTTCGACTTTGACTTTGACTTTGACTTTGACTTCGACTTCGACTTCGACTTCGACTTCGACTTCGACTTCGACTTTGACTTTGACTTTGACTTTGACTTTGACTTTGACTTCGACTTTGACTTCGACTTTGACTTCGACTCCGACTTCGACTTCTACTTCGACTTTGACTTCGACTTCGACTTTGACTTCGACTTCGACTTCCACTTCCTTCCGCTTCCACTTCCGCTTCCACTTCCACTTCCACTTCCACTCCATCCAATCCATCCATCCATTGTCGTGTGTCACTAAACTTGGTTCACTTCGGTTGGCGCCGCCGTAGAAAGAGAGGCGGGGGGGGGGAGGGGCGGAAATCTCTCCTGACGGTCACGTGTCCTGACGCGAGTTTAACATTTTTTACCCATTACAAAAAGTGTTCAACGCCGCTAAAGAAGTTTTCACTTCAAAAAAAATCAACGTATGGTACACTGACGCTAAATAAATTCGTCCTCGGATAGACGTTGCAAAATTATTACATCAGGATGTTATTTCCATGACGATGATCTTCGCGATTCTTCATATTAGCGTAGCTGGACATGTTTGGCTTGCATTCAAAATATATAAATCAATTGATATCTATAGAGCCTCATCGATTTCCTATTTCATTATGGTAATGAATTCGGCCGCTTCATAGTAGGTAGGTTGATATTTTTATTACGCTCGAAGTTCATCACAATTGAACTTTCTGTGCCGTCTACATTGTGACACGATGTGATACACCGTTGTTGTGTCCATCGCTTTATTAGAAGCGCGGTTGACACTAACGGGCGATAATTTAATATTTGATAGTGTGTTGTACCCTTGCAAGTCATTTTGATGGATATCCAGTTTAAGAAAAAAGTTTGATAGTTAAGTTATTCGCATATCCGATTCAAACTAGAAAGTATTTTGATAACTTTTTTGATACTTAAATTGCCATTTGCAAAAGCTTATCAGTTGTTGCTTGGTAGATACCAGGCTTGGTGATTACTAACGTTCCCTGTGGCTATTCATTAAACGAAGTTAATATATTTTTGAGCCGAGTATAGCATTAGATCCACGCTGCGTATACTTCGTTTCTAGACTGTGCATAAATAAATGGTGAACAAATACGTAAGTAATAAACTAAGCTTAGTCAAACAATGACCACTAAACGTAATTGTTATCACTATTCAGACACACTTCAATTGATAAGCTAAGTACATCACTGAGCTGGGCACGCGGGTATGTAAGCCAGGGCTTGTTGATTAATTGACGCCCATTAAATACTGACTGATTGCATTACATCGTCTGTGTTGCTACTAATGTTTCGCCTTTAATGATTACAGGACAAAAATCAATAGAAGTTTGTATTACTTACGCAAAGACTTCGTATTTGTTTGGAATTAAGACTATTTAAAGCTGAAAAATATGAACGTAGTTTAAATATGGCGCATTAAAAGGATTTATCAAGTGACGATACACAGAAGAAGTGTTCCTCCATCAAGAATTGTAATTAGGAACCTGGACATAATATTCATTTTTAATCTTGGATGTGAAATAAGAGTAATTAAGAGCGTTGGTGCAATTTCAGAGAGACTTGTATTGAAAACATGACTGCATCAGAAGTTGAGAATGGTCAATATTTAACCTTACCTTACAAACTATTAAAATAAAAATATAATAACCTAACCTAAATAAAACTATTAACAAACTAAAATATGGCGTCGAAAATTTTTTTCGCCCCGCTGTCGACTAGTGCTGTACCCAAGAGTCTGGCAACATTGCCACGTTTATGGCAATACTTAGTCTCTGGTCGAGGTAAAAGCCGGCCCTTGGGTCACGGGAACTGTCATCCAATACCAACCTGAACTTCTGTTTATATTTTCCACTTAAGAGGCTAACACAGAAAAGAACAAGTAATTAGTAAAGACACTCTAACTTGTCGGTTTCGAACTAAAACGAGAACAGAAAAATACAACTAATGAAGTAGTCACGACAAGTGTTAATTACACTGAACAACTAATTATCCATTTCTACAAAAAACTTGAAACTTGGAATATTTTTTTCTCTGGATTGAATTCAGCGAGACTTTTGTTCGCAAACTTCTCCCGATCGAGGTGGCTTAAAAGAGTTCAACCCGGCGCAATTGGATTACGCGAACATCGCCGGCGTGGCGTGTCAACACCTTTATATTTGCTTTTTTACTTGTTCGGGATTTTTTTTAATGGGAATTCACAGATATTTCAGGATTTATAAATAATACATTGACTACTTGACTCAACTGGTATTTATTCTTCTTGAAAATGGTTAGTAACTATTCTAATTGAAACAAATTACTATTGACAAATCACGGTTCATTAGTTTTCATAGAAACCCCGCACAAAGAAGGTTAAGCTCTTAAAGCGAGTGGGTTCATTGGGTTGAACTTCAATATGGCAATGGGTGGGTTTAGATTCACACCTGATCCATAGGTCACAATTAAAAATGCAATGTTTTTTTCAGTAGAAAACGTTAATTCATCAAAAACCTAATTTAGTTAAAATCCAGACAATTAAAAAAATATTAATTTACAATAATGTTTGACAAGCACCAGTTAGTTTTATATGTCTAAACTTTTTTAATTACATGAAGACCCTTCAGACCTGGGGCACTAATTATATCGTTGACATTTTAAGATTTTTGTTAGTTATAGTTACTTTTACGATCTTTGTAAAATACAACACAGGGACATAACATTGTTCAAACTTAATACATATTTGGAATTCCTCATGATAATTTGTATAGATGCCAAAATGACTGCTCCATTGGTTTAGTGTTCGCAAGCGCGAATGCTATGTAGGGCTCTGTGTTCAATCCCTCGGGTTTTGTAAGTGTTTAGGTTTTTTTTATCATGAATTCCTCAGTAACCTCTGGAGTCTGAGTTTGTCCGAATGATGATAAAAGGCACGCCTAACCACTTGTCACTCGCCACTTGTCTATGTGAATGTCACTTTACAAAGTTCTCCCAAATGATTTAGCAGAACTTCTTTAAATTTAATTCATCGTGAAATTGAAGTATATGCTTCTGCTATTAAATTCATTATTTTTTTTAATATAGTAGTAGCAGTATTATTGTATTCATATATTCATGAGAAGTTTCCTCTAGGAGTCAGGTGTGAACCTCGCTTGAAACAGAAAGGAAACTATATTTTAGTGTAGGTTTCTGCTCGCCATCAAGACCGGATAAAGTAGAGGGGTTTGGTAAGCCAACGCGCGTTTGCGTTGCCTTCCGTGTATTTTTTAAGAACCCTAGACAAAGTGACATTCTAACAGCGAAAACTATTATGATAAAGTCATTTATGTTTGGAATTGATATAAACTACCGAAAAGCTTATTTCAATTCTGTTGAAAGCCGTCGCAGAAATACGACACGCTTTAAAAGCGATTGCCACTTGTCTAGGCAATCAGAGAGGCAATTCTCGTAATTATTACTGTTGTGCTGTGTATTATTATTGTTATTATTCGTGTGGAATATTATTATTTCACAGTCTGATCTCAGTCTCAATCTGTCAAAAATGCCTCTAATTTCCCTACATTTTGACAAGTTTTTGTCATTTGTTTGTCGCCGAGATGAGACTGTGACTAGATTTTGAACGTTTTAAATTACAAAAATTGGCCTTCCGATCATAACTAAAATAAAAAAGCCAACAAACATCATTCATAGCTCTCTTCTGAACTTTCAAGCTAATAATCTGCCAAAAATGTTAACAGGCGTAACAAACATGCATGTCAAGTAGAAAGCGTTGGGCATTTTGATAAGAAACTAAATTCCCTGTTTTGGCTTGTTTGACTACATAATCAACCTATAATGTTCCCACTGCTGGGCCACAGGCCTCCTCTCAGTGAAAGGGAATGGACCGTACTCCACCACGCGGGCCCAGTGCGGGTTGGCAAATGTCACGTCTTCGAATTTTTGGTTCTAGGACATGCCGGTTTCCTCACGATGTTTTCCTTCATCGTTTTGAGAGCAGTGGCGATGAAAATAATTTACACAAAGTAAAGCGCCTGTCTGGATTCGCACTTACGACATACAACTCGTAAGTCGCGGCCGTTACCACTTGGCCACCACCGCTCCAATTGTTCGACTAGCTCGAATAATATTACATAATAACGTATCGTAACTTCCTCTGCCTAACGTTTTGAGGAATACAGTCGTGATGTTATGTTTTGTCATTGATGTTGGTACCTACAGATGGACGTTCTAGAAACATTGCTTGCCAAAGTTGAAACAATTCCAAAATAATAATATCGCTTCAACATTTCTCCTCAGTAGAACAGCTACAAAACTATCTCAGTTGTAAAGTCACGGACACCGATCACATGTTTGCTTTAACTAGCACGTTAGTGGACAAGTTGGCCGCGCGCCCATCGCCATCGCCAGCCATCGCCGGCTAGCCACGGTTTAATGAGATTTTGTGGACCATTGGCATACACAAATACAAAGATTGTAGCTAAAATGTCGGTTTAGTTTTATTTTGTTAGCCAAAAGAATAGTTTAAATAAAAATCATCTAGGCTTTTGAAAAGAGTTTTTTTTTTTTAAATTTATAGTTTATTTTAATAGTCTCAAAAAGTGTGTGTAGGTAGAGTCATAGGAATTTTAGTCTTTCTAATTTGTTTCAGGAGTGAAAAGAAAAAAAAGATTGGCATTGCATCAGTGATCTCCTTCGTACTGCACGCACAACCGATTTTTTTTTCGAAAATTACTTACACAGAAAAATGTATGGTTACTTAGGCGTGCATGCTTCCGAATCAAATGATTTGGAAGTATTTATGAACAAAACAGCCGACCTGAAGCAATTACTAAATTATGATCTTTTTTGTTATCTGCCTGGGCTGATTAACGTCTCACACGTTTGCCCGCCCACCTGTCGAAACACCCCACGCGTCGGAGTAGCTGAATGGGCGCAGTAAAGTCATTGTTTCAATACCAAACCGAAAAATGTGAAGCACGGCTTATCATTATTATGTACTAGCTTCACCCCACGGTTTCACCCGCATAAGTCTCGATCCCGTGGGAATATCAGGATAAAAAGTATTGTTTGTCTTTCCCGGGACTTACTTAAGCTATCTCTATAACAAATTTTATCTAAATCGATTCAGCGGCTTAGGCGTGAAAAGGTAACATACAGACAGACAGAGTTGCTTTCGAATTTATAATATTAGTATGGATGTCGTCCGCCAATCTCTAGTCGAATAAAGAGCTGCATTATTCAATGATTGCGTTACAAATTCCTTTGGAGTCGCAATCAGACATGCAGATCCTAACAACTGCTCCGTTCGTACGCGACTGTCATAAGTATTGAGGAGTAATAATACCAACGAGAAGTTCATTCGTTTCCTTTCACAGGTATTTCAGGGTAATGACGTTATATCCTTGTTGAGTTTTGCAGTTACAATCAAGACTGCATAGCTAAAAGAACCGTATAAAGGTTTAAAGGAGAATGGGCGTTATTATATGAGTTGCGTCCCAACCCTTGTAACAAGTTGCGACTAGTATAAACATGTTCATTTAGGCTTTTTTATGAATAATAATCCAAGTTGTTATTACAATTGCGTGCAGGTCACAAGTATTGGGCTTCAAGTGAAAAAAAGGTTTTTGTATTAAATAATGCTTTAGGTAATAGGTAATACAGGCTGGTGTCCGCAACTCCACGTCAATGCGCGTATTTTGCGTACTAAATAATGCTTTAATCATAATATCAATCAATACTTTTTTACATTTTGTGTTACATATCCACATAATTATTACATTTATACTAATTGTACATTAATCACATACAGTAACAGTTACTTTAAGTCAGTTATTAATAAACGCACATTTGAAAATACATAAACAAAATAAAAGATACAATTATCACTGAATAATTCCCTTATGTAGGAGTATGCCTCAAACAAATGCACATTATACACATATTGGTACTTGTGATATAATAATAGATTAATTAAGTAGTCTCTATATTCTATCGAAAATAAAAAAGTTAAAACCTAACTTAACTAAAACTATACACAAACTAAAATATAGCGTCGAAAAATTCATCCGAATCGCTGTCGACTGGTAATGTACCCAAGAGACTGGCGGCATTACTTACTATTTGACGGTGATTTACTTTTAATAATGGTTATTATCTATAATAATGTCGTCCAAAAATGTCGCGGGTAACAATATGCTTGGCTGGTGTCTTGCCCAGCCAAGGTACCAAATGATACTCATTATGTGAGCGCAAGTACCCACTGTTCTTTTTCCAGTCAAACATGAGCAATAATAATGTGCAATTGCATCTCTCGCCGTGTCTGCTCTACTTTTTATATATACGAATAATAAATCCTACCAGATACATGTCGCGATTTTTTCCGCCCCTTCAAAAGAATACCTTCTGAAATATTTATATTAGGTATATCACACGAGGTTAGGAATAGCTTATGCATATTTCGATTGTGTACATGCCATTTCTTACGTGTTCGCTCAAATAAGACCGGGCAAGCTTTATTTGGTAACTACCTAGAGAAATTAATAAAAGGTCTTCTGTTAACACTAGAAACTGCAATAATTGATAGTCATCCGCAGTTATAGCGCGAAAAGAAGCTCGCTGTCGATTTATATTATTTTTGATGGCATAGTCACTTAGGCTGTTGGCCATATGCATCCTCCCATATAAAACTGCTGCTGCTTTTTCGCTGCTCCTGCGCTTACAACAAAAAAAAACAATCGCAGTGCGCGGCGCAGGGTAGTGGAGGGGGCGCTGGGGGGTGTTGGGTCAGAGTAGGAGTAGGTAGTTATAAATAGCTTTAGTCCTTTTGTCATTAAAAGACTAATTAATTAAGTTGTATTAAATAAATGAAACTACTATAACACTTTCCCTGCACGAGATACAGAGTTATGCCCATACAAAAAAAAATAACACTCACTGAGATCTTCCATATGATATAGGTAGAAACATGTTACAACACTTGGGACGAAACCGCCCATTCTTCTTTGCCAATGGTGTTATAAATTTAAATGCGTCCGTTTTTACATTAAGCGGCAATTCCGGCAAGCTCATTGACCGATATGTCAGTCGATAGAAGAAAAGTAAATAATTAAAGTGCACAAACTTACTTAAACTAATGTAATTTTATAATGATTCGAAGAAGTGAACACACAATAAAAAACATAATAATTAAGCATGCATTTTGATTTCCTTTGTATATTCTGAGACCTTGGAATATCTTTGAGCCAAATATATACGTACTATGAGAAAGTTAAACTTGGAAGATGCGAACACATTTCTAGAATAGCTCTCTTTGCAACAGACACACGATGACATTCAAATGATCGAACACGTCGGAATCGAGACATCGACACTTACTGTAAGGGACTATCCACACATTACGTCACAAGAATGATTTTGGAGTGTATGTGGAGATTATTTGTGTGACCCCCTCTTCCCTGGTGACGTCATCTATTTTGCAAATATTTCTAAAACTCATAATTATATTGATAGAGTTGTTAATACATATTTTAATGTTTTTTTTTTAGAGTTGATGTTTAAACTTTTAATACCTTAGACTATACGTGTTAGGAAGCCTATCATATGCCCGCCCCCTTGTCATATTTTGTTGATCCCCACCCTCCCCATTACGTGTGACGTTATTTATGGATAGCCCCTAAGTTCCAACATTCCGAGCACATTCACCCGCTTGTTGACAAAACGACTGAAAATATTGTACGTAACACAATGTTGGCAACACTCAACTTTATTTTATTGGTGAACTTACATCTTGGCTACTTTTCTTTTGTATAGCAACACCAATTTTATAAGATACCCCTCCCCCTTTTACATCCTCCAACATGTAACGATAAAGAGGAAACGTATTTTACGAGTAGAGGTCTCATCACAATGAAGGTATGATTGTTATTTTAATGAAACAATGTAGTTTGGTGTTTGTGCGGTGAAACTTTTCTTAATAACTCCACAATGCAGTAGGTACTTACAAAGAAAACTGTACAAGTAAGGGAGTAGATTAATGAACACATTAATAAACTGAACCGTAGAGAAACTTTAATTGATAACGATTCCAAAGTCCGTATTTATTCACTTTGATGCCGAAGTTGGATCCGGTACCTATTTAAAGCAAATAGTTAAACGAATTAGCTTTGCTGAAAGATTAAACACAGTTTTTCAAACGTTTGTAATTATATTGATATTATATTTAAATAATAAATTATTGAGGTTTGTCTCAAGGATAGAATAGAGAACCTCTTTTATAATATTTCGTCATGACAATGGGTCGAGAAACGAATATTCTCGACATCATATTATTATAACGTTAGGTAGGTAAAAAGACAAATAATATTATGTCTATTGCTTTATTATCTAACATTTTCTGAATTGATATTTTTTCTCTGACAATATCTAAAGAGACTGACTCGATAGAAAATAAGCAAAAGAAAGAACATGAGCCTATTTGTTCTAACAAAGCCACTAATGCCCGCAAGGCACCAATCTGTTGACTTCTTATCCATACTATTACACCCAGCTTAAATTACCCTCAAGGATAAACAAAAACCTACATTTAAAAACATTAAAGCATTTCCCGAAATCTCCACAAAATAAGGAGCGCATTCATTAATCGTGAGCAAAGAACAAGCTCACGGAAACGAAGGAAACGGAGAAAAATATACGAAATGAGATTCATTGCAATAAGTTTTATTGGTTTTGTTTCGTTTTCATAAATAATGCACGCCGCGCCAGCTGGGCACAGTGCGCGGTGGGCACGCCACCGAGATATTGCTTAAATCATTTGATAAATTATACTTGTAATAGGTACATACCTTCCTAGGTATCTGATGTTTACATTGTCTGCTTTGCTTTGATTTTCATTTAAATCGATCTTTATGGCACAGTTAGCCTCAAAATATCTACACGTCGACAAGAATACATGCAATGCATCGCAAGGATGAAGATGAACTAATAAACTGTCTAATAATAGTCCTCCCGACGAATTTCAGCCACGGTAGCCAAACTCAACGGAGATTAGCCAGGTACGCAGGAGATATTACAGTGCACAAATGTGTGCGCAAACACAGGTGCACTCTCTGTTCCTTTACTCTCAAAGTCCGATGGGTCGGCAATCCGACACGACTGGGGAGAGATCAGTCGCAGGACCACTTGTTTTCCGAGTACGTGGGTATCACTTCAAGAATTTTCAAAGTCCGGGGCTGCTACTAAGAAATTCCTTATGGTAAAACCAAATAACTCTTAACCCAGGACCCCACGCTCAGCAGTCGCGCTCGCGACTAAGAGATCAGCGGGGCAGTTAATATTTATTTTATTAATTACCAACAATCTGTCGAACGCTCACGAACTAAAATATCTATTCACATACATACGTATTTTATGAGTTCAATAAGGTGCACTTATCCACGGTAACAGCAATGTAACTGAAATAATTTTACCAAGAAAATAAGAAGTCTTATACTCTGACTTTCTAAGATATTTTGATCTCTTAGTTGTCTGTGCATTAAGTTTAATAACTAAAAACCAATGCCTTCCCTACGTCGTTCAAATCATCTAATAAAATTATCTCGAACTCTTCAGTTTACACCCCTGACTTACAATCACCCTCCTGACGTTAACGGCACATTTATTAATTAAATCTATAAAACCGACCGGCTGATGAACTCAGGGCAATCAGTCCTTAACAGCTTTTCCCATTCATGTTGAAGAACCAAGTTTTATGTTGGCAACACTTTGGATTATCGTTGTTTACAGAAGTTTGTTGCTCATTGACGGATTAGTAACTTCACTGATAAGCTTCTTGTTTGTACACGAAGAGTTCAAAGAAACCGTAGCTATACAGAATATTATATGTTCACTACAGACAAAATAATGCTCCTTACTATAATATAGGTAGCCAATATTGTGTTGCATGCAATGGAACATTATGAAAGTTTCTATTAAAAGTTTCGCGTGATTTTTACCAATTAGAACTTTTCACTTACACGCTGAGTTTTGCAGCAAGTGTTATAGGTAATTTATTGCTAGAAAAATTACAGCAGAAAAAAATAAGAAATTTTTGGTCGGATATCTTAATTATAAATTACGACTTATTTTAACTTATTATTACAGACTTTATTAAGCACTTTTTTTTACGTATCTTGGGACCATGGGGCCCCGATTATCCCTGTATGCACTATGCAAGTCAGGGCTCTGAACCGGTTTAAAAAGAGCGGTTAATTTCGATTAAATACCGGTAAATATATCGTTCCTTCATTAACCGGTTAAACAAGTGAACTGTTCTTATGTAACCCAAAAGATAAAGGTTACCGGTTACAAAGCTCAAACGGTTTTGACACCCAAATTAACCGGTTAATTCCGTAATTCGTAAATCTTTTTCGTCTACTTTTTTAACGCTTCCAACAAGTTCTAGTGACAATGAGTTGACATCGCAACGTCCAGACCGTGCCCGCGAGAGTGGCGGGGGCCGGGGGGGGTTCAAACTTGGTTTTAACCGGTTAATTTTCACTATCAAAACCAAAATTCATGAAAAACCGGTTTGGCGCATAAACCGGTAAAAACCGGTAAAGTGCAACCTTTAACCTAAATCTATTTCGGTTTGGGGTCAATGACCATAACCGGTTAAGAATTTCAACCGGTTTCCGAGCCTTGATGCAAGTACACCCAAGGATAACCCCCGGTTTGTTTAGGACTGTAGCTTGTCAGTCGTAAACTCACTGATAAACAAAAGCTGTCGAGTACGCTATTCGTAAGACTCCGTCCGATAACGATACACAACGGCGCACTCGACAGCTTTTGTTTATCAGTGAGTTTACGACTGACATCCGGCACATAAGTGGAGTAAACAACGTTGTCGCCGACGCCCTCTCACGCGTCGAAACCATCGAATTGCCATCAACGCCAACTCGTGGATATCGGAGTGTTTCGCGATGTTGTCACTGACAGCGAGTACTGCTCGGACGGATTGTGGAAGATGGTTTGTCCACATAATCCGTAACGCTGAGTCAGAGATATTTTCGGCAGCGAGGTTTGTCGTGCGACGTAGCAGCTGTGAAGGCTTCATGTCGCCGAGCTCCATTTCTGATAGCAATCTTTGTACTTGCCGTTGCTCGGATTCCTCGTAGACTTGGAACAATCGATTCTTCAATGCTTCATAACGGTGGGTTTCGGGTGGATGAAGGATGATGTCGGAGATTTCGTCGAGATCTTGCCGCTCAAGTTGTCCGATGATGAGTTCGAACATAACTTGATCACCTTTCTTCTGTACGGACATGATGGCTTCAAATTGCGCGAACCACAGACGAATCTTGTCGCGCCAAATGGGTGGAATGCGCAGCGACGTCGACACACCGGATAGTTCTTGTTCACCGTTTTTGTCCATGATGAAAACTTGGCACACACACACAGACCAGGAAGATCTAGCAACATATCAATCGATCGTCTCAAACCGGCGTACACCATCAACGTCGCAGATGATGATGAACAACCGAATAGTGAGACAAGCCAATCACCTGCAGCTACCACTGAAGATCCATCCAGCCTACTTCCACCCTCGAAAACCAAACAACACTGCACAAGATCAGGCAGGATCGTCAAGACGCCTGTACGCTTCGCTAAGGGGGGAGTACTGTAGCTGCGCCTGCAATACAAAACATACCTCCATCGCCAGCCGCAACGAAAATGGACCACTACCTATATCTTCATGTGGACATCGATACGTACTCACTATTATCGATCGCTGCACATGATGGCCCGAAGCCATACCACTTCAAGAGATAACCGCCGAAATCGTCGCAAGAAAGCTGTACGAAGGCTGGATATCTCGTTTTGGTTGTCCTACATCTGGAGTATTATTGCCTCACACCACCTAAGCGCTACAGGACTATTGCAGGATCTCGAAAAATAAAAAGTTGGACTATGGGTTTGGGTGGCTAAAGTGGACTGGTTACCAAGAACTATGGAAGAACTATGACCCCTGCCTGATCAATGTTTTATATATATACGGATAAAATGGCATGGGGTGACTTGCACACTCAATAATGGACTCCCGGAAACGATCGCTAGCACACATAGTGACGTAGCGACAAGGGGGCAACATGTCCTGAGGTGCTTATGATGAGTGGAGAGGTATTCCACGGCTATCAGGACAATTCCGGAAGTACGGTCAAGACCCCTACCAGCATCTTACTGGAATACTTCCTTACTTCGAGCACGTTTCCTCTTGCGAATCTCCACTCAAGCTGGCCAATATTACAGACTTTATTAAGCACTTATTATTGTAATAAAAAGTTAAAATATCACACAATATAAAACTAATTTAAAATAAAGTCAGTTAATTTTATATCAACACAAATTCTGTAGGTTATTAATGAAACGCGTTTCTTCAAAGCATTAATTACGACTGGTGAGAGTCAGCGGCTGTAACATGAATGAGTTGCGAGCGTGTGATTGTGAAGAGAGCGCTCGAACGTGAACTGTGAGCGTTCTCATATGTTTACATGTTTATGACATTATGTTTTGCGTTTATTGCAGAGCGGTTTTTGTGTTAACAACCATTAAGTTTTTGTTTATAAGTAATGTCATATAAGAAGATAATATAATATAATATTATATTAATAGATGATTATGTTGATGTACCTAATATTAGTAGATCTTTCCTCCGGATGCATTAGCCGACGGCGACGGCTCGAAGTCGTTGGTGGGTAATATGCATGCTAGTAGTTTATTTATTTATTCATTCAAGTTTATTAATTCAGTATTAATTTATTTATTTAGTAAAATTAGACGATGTTTTTATAAGAGTGAAGTTTCATGAACAGACCTTTAGGTGTAGGTATAGATATGATGAAAAAACTTCTGTATGTATTTAAGTATTAAGATATTTAACTTCTTGAATACATTTTGTATCCCTGTACTTACGCTAATAATTTTGCCATTTTCATACACCGGCGGGATTTATTAATATCCGCCCAAAGATGCGTTTAAATGTGGAAGATTCGACGCTCATAACTTTTAAACCATTTTTTTTTTTAATCCTGGGTCCGTACAAGACTAGATAATGAGGAGACAAATAGATATTCTTCCTTACTAATAAACGTTGTATAGCTTCTGTATAGTTAAACAACACTGTCTTCTTCTTTCGAAAGTTAAATTACTGACGACTAAAAGAGAGAAATCAGTGTGTAACTACTCATCTGATAATATAATATGTTAGTTAGTAAGGGGTTAATTTTTATTTTATAATGTACACTGTCAAACAGTGAAGTAGAACTGCATACTATGTTAGTACAGAAGAATGACTGACGAGTGTAACCTTAACAAGGCAGAATACGTCCCATCATCAATAGTATGTCCAATTCAACTTCTACGACTATTTTCTAAAATGATGTTTATAATAGAATCATCATTTTAGAAAATGCTCGTAGAACTCTCACTCCTGTAAACCATTTGGTACAGTAACAAGCGTGATACTCATTAAAACAACAATCTAGCAACAACATAACTAGAGATTTTCTCATAACATGCACACTTTAACAACTTCCTTTTACCGAATATCATAGTGCACAATACTGCACATATCCACACGACGCGGTATAACTCAACCTTGTGCGCGCCGGCCCGGTCGCGACGACCTATGCATTCCGTTCCGGCTTCATTCCGGACCGGACAGCTTTACGGGCTCACTCGTGCGAACACCTTTCAATATTTAATTTTATTCGCGTATTCATATCGGATTGCAATCCGACTTTATTGATTCGAGAATTGAATCTGTCTTGGTTACGTGATTTATGATGCTGAACTAAGAAAACTATACTTTTGGAACGTCTCCAATTGCATGACTGTCATTACTATTTACTGACATTATAATTTATTTAAATGTATTGTAAAGGAGCGGTATTTGAATTGTTTTTACTTATAGCGCGACGGTTATGTGTCTGCACAGTGTTTGTCAACAACCGTACGTATAGTCAAAATTTAAGTTTTTTGCCTTCTACCTGAAAAAAAGCCTAGTAATAAAATAATAGTCTACTGAAATGTTTTAACATAACTAGCTTAAGAATGCGCCATGTCTTAAAACTAATGCATAAAGAGCAATGTCTACTATTACATTTCCATCCATTTCGCATCGTAATTCAGAACCCTACTTAAAAAATCTAACTTCAAACAGACTTTGGTAATAGAACCTCTCCGGTACAAACCACCACGCCGTCGCGTCGCAGCGACACGGTTACAAGTCCCGCTGTGATGAGATTTCTAACTTTATTTCTAACACTTCTGCAGTGTGGGATACTGAGCCGTAGATTTTATGACAAGTGTGGAGAGGATCGGGTTTAAGAAAGTTTATTTTACCAAAGGCTACGAGCGGGTTACTTGAATATTGTTCCGTTTTGATACTTTATTGAGTTTTAAGAACATAATTTCAATTTAAATGGCATCACAGATGTAAGACAAACCAATCTTATTTGTTGTTAATGTTGGTTACCTACCTAACCTATGATGTATAATTAGGTTAATATTTTATATGGAGTTACGGCAGCGACAAAGGTCGATTAACTCAGCTGCTTTTACATAACAAACTATTCGATAAATTGTATTTCAGTGTTTCATATAATAACTAAGAGTTAAAATTCTATAAATTAAAATTAAATTTGAAATATTTAGTTGAACTTTTAAAATTAAAAAAAAAAAACTGAACTGTTCATCGACTATAGCGCTAACTGTACATTACAGTCTTATGAAAATCTTGAGCCCCAGAAACTTGTAAAATCCTCATTACACACCTACTTCTCACCATTTACCTTCCGTCTCCCAAGACCACACACTTTCCTACCTCGCGGGGTCCCGCGTCATATAAGTTGTCGGACACAATCTAAGTTGAGGCGCTCCTAATTCCGGCACCTGCCGCATTGCGCTCGGCTCGAGCTCGTGATTAATGGCCGGCCTGATGCAACGTGCTCGAGATTGATTCGTAACGTTATACTGCGCCTTCGTGTTGTAAGATTGCCTGATAGATTGGGTTAGTGTGTCGTGAGATTGAGCTTCAGTTGGTAATAGGTGCTGTAGTGATGTAAGGTTCTTAATGTTACATTTAGTGGTTGTAGAGCTTTTCGTGAAATAGTTCGTCCTGACAAAATTAAAAAATAATTACTAAGTTTCATTCACAGATTTCCTGATCATATCCGGTTCTGTGGACCAATTTCTTTCAATTACCGGAGAACAATATAACTCTAGGAGTTACCTAAATATAGCGAGAGTCTATAAGTGGTGGCGTTATGACTTTCCACCAGCCAGGAAAAACTAGATTGACAAACCAGCAAAGGTCGATGCGCAACACTTCGCGGGTATGTCAAACTGGTATTTGATACATACAAGGTGTAATTAAAATAAATGGAAACATGGAAAAAAGTGGTTCATAATTATGGGTGCAATGACCCCTTCATTGCACCCGTAATTATGAACCACTTTTACTATGGGACCAAACCTGAAAACACAAATAAATGTAATTGTTACTCTATACATTTAACAGTTGCATAACTCGACAAAACCAGGTTCAGCTTTTTTAATTAAACAAAACAAGGAACAAAACAAAAAAAAAAACGATGTAGTTATAATAACTACATAGTTTTATTACCTATTATTAAATTGGCTTGAATAACTGACATAACTTTACCTACATAAAACTGACCTGTAGCCACACACAACACTGTTACTGTAAAGTATTTGCTACAACAGAACAAAATTCCACGTCTGAAATCATAAATAGTTTCCCATCGAGTTTCGTTCATATTTCCGCGGCTCTCGTTCACTCACTCGTTCAGTCGTTCAGTAAGCCCGGGCGCACACCACAACTATGCGTCTGTTATTATAACTACACGTTCGTTGCTCGGCGGTTGCCCAGCGGAATGCATCGATGAGTGAGCGATCATTCTAAGTGTGTACCGTCAGCATGTTAGCGTTATTTGTATATAGTTACTTAGTTTATTATTATGAAAATAATATGAGTAAGGCTTATGTTACGCTATGAAATTTGCCTTAATAATATTTTTGAGCACACTGAATTTTGAAATGGTTGGCTTTACTTTCAAAATATAAACTCGAAATAATCATGGGCGAGCGTGACTGGTTATTAACTAATACTGTGCTCGTTTACCAACTTATTTATAAAATTAATTGCCTTTATTTCGCAGATGAAGTCGCGGGCAACAGCTAGTTGTTAATAAAGCCCAATATAATTAACTATCAGTAATGTCCAGTCAGACGTGCAAAATTCGACGGCTGCGAAAACATAGCGCGTACTCGTTACACCGCACCCTCCGTAGTGTTAATGTATATTAACGATAACGCTCACTTAATTACAATATGAAAACTACTCCATTTTATTATGCTCAAAGTCTATAAACTATAAATGGAAATTAGCTTTTTAAGACTTATCATGAATTAAAGTCTCAGTCTCTGTATACTTCGAGCATATTATAGAGCATATAAAAGTTCAATGTTGTCATTATCATGTCTCTGGGCCTCGGTCGATTCTAAAGTGGTTGCCCATACGCCAGCGCAGAGAGCAAAGGACGCTGACCAATGTGGTCAGAGCCCTTTTTGTTTTCGTTTCTTGACTCTCCCTCTTTCCCTAGTTATCTAGCCACAGAACCACAAAATAAATCTACGTTCATCACACAATCGTCTTCTTCAATGGCCCACTCACCGTACATACTTCATTCACTCTTCTTTTTTTGTTCAGTCTATCTCTCTGTGGAATGCACTCTTCCAGGGAATTATGATGGCAAGCAACTTATTATCATTTAAAGTTCGCGAGCACATTCACAAGAAGCTAGCAGTGTCATCAAAATGGTAATGTTTTCTCATTGTTTGTCTTATTTGTTTTAGTATATTCCTGGATATATATATAATTATGTATATTATGTATTATATTCATCGTTTTTATTAGTTTATGCCTATCTTTATTAAAATAATTATTTGTTCCTCAATTTTCGTTATTTCACCTACAACTGTTTGTCTCTGCATCACCCAAAGGTTGACTGGTAGAAAATGCCTATGGCATTTAATCCGCCTCTGTACGTTTGTATGCTTAAAGTCTTTATTTCATTATTTATGTACACACAGTAAAATACGTAGGGATACGAAATAATTTTATTATAATTTGAGCACAAAGTGCAAAGGTACAGCTTATTTCTTAAGAAATTTCTTCCAGCTGACCTGCAAGTATGAAATAAATATTTTCAGCTTGTCAAATTTTCACTTTCGGCTAATTAGATTATAAGTAAAGAATTAAACACAACTATCTATTTCGTAAGCTTCTATGTTCTGCATGTATACCAGACTGTCCGTCAGGCACAACTGTATATGGTAAGCGAATCAAAATCCTATATTTTTTTCACAATACTTACACACCGCGCCGCCCTGTTTTCATATGAAACTAACATACTCGTACGTGGCAAACGGTCATTCGCTTTTATAATAATCCCATGGCTGCAAAAACAGCGGTTGCATACATGATACACCAACCGTTCATCCTCACGATGTAACAACGGAAGAGTTGACTCAGTGACGGCTGCAGCGTCATAACATTATTATGTGCTTCGTTTAGGAACGATTAATATAGCGAGGAAACGGACGTTGTTCATAAAACTGAATAAATACGTAGGAAATTGGTCATCTTTGTTTTTATTATGCTTGACACAATTATCAGTGTGTCCCACTGCAGGAAAAGGTCCCATCTTCCCTCCTTCCACTAATGAAAATGTCCATATTGCAAAACTTTTGGTGAGTTAGTCCTTATTAAAATCTGTAATAACAGGTATCATCGATGATAAAAAATATAAAACTAACTCAAATTTTAATAATTGTAACCGAATCGTAAAGTCCGTAAAATGCCATAGCTCCATTGTTCAGTTGGCATCACACAATTTGTTATGTTTGTGTCGTGTCCTCGCGAAACAAAAGATGTCAAACATGAAATAAAGGTCCAACACGGTCTACAATTCCGAGTTAGGGTGCGCGCACACTGCCGGAGTGGCAGATGGGCCGCCAATGTTAATTTTATATTGCATGGAGCTCGGGAAGTTTTTTAAATTAGTTTGAGCTGCTGCAGTTGAGTGCACTCTTTTTGAAACTTTTTGATCATTTCTACTTTCTTTGTTATGGAATTGGCGAAAATGGAGTGGCAGCAAATTATTTGTTGTATACATTTGCTGTTCTACTAACAAAATTACTGTCACAGCTTTTAATTTAGCTTTTGCGATATATCATTTTTGCCATAAGTTCAACAAGACATAATTTTTCTCAGCAGTCTGCTAAGAAGAATTATATGTTTAATTACTCTGAGTATACGTACGTCTGCAACAAATTCCTAGTTATATTTTAGATTTAACAAAAAAAAACAACCGACTTCAAAAAAAAAAACACTACAAAGTGAAAAATAACTTTAGTTTCGGAAGTCGGTGTCTTTGGTTCCGTATTTTCGTTTTTTGACACCGACTTCCGAAATTAAAGTTATTTTTCACTTTGTAGTGTTTTTTTTTTTGAAGTCGGTTGTTTTTTTTGTAAAAAGTTTTTATTTTTCACTTTTTAGTTGTACCTACCCCACATAAATTCAATTAACACTAGTGCATTGAACAATTGAAGACACAACTCGAAAAATCATCAAAATTCGCATAGAAATGCCGGAGATGCAGTACATTTATGCATATAACTTCGTACATAAGAATAATTACCTAATGTATTATATACTAAAACATTCCTGAAAGTATGTAGATCACACTAATGAAAGAATTATCAAAATCGGTTTAGGAGTTTTTGAGATAATCGCGGACATACAAACATACATACATACATACGGGTCGAATACAGAACCTCCTTTTTTAAAGTCGGTTAAAAAATACTAATAAATAGCCCATAAAAGATCAGTTCTCTACCAGGACGAATACGAGCTGATTGCAGGAGCAAACAAGCAATCTTGTAACTGAGCCCTGGGTCGCACCTGGGTGAGTTTGGCCGGGTAGTTGTGGTATTCTTCCCAAGTCAAGATATTACGTTAGGAAATCGCGACCTAACGTGCCTCTCAGTCTGCACTCTCCTTAACATCAAAAGCGTGGAGTTGGACGTCGCAAGACGTTTCAGATCGCCGCGTTTTTGTCGCTTCCACCGCGTTACCTCCACTGTGTCATAGTGTTGGTAGCTGTGCCGGACCGGGCACCTAATGGACGCCTCACTTCTTGCTGGGATTCACGGTATTTCTCGATTGTAAGTTTTAATGTTGACAATGATATTTGTATTGGAAATTAAAAGTAAAAATGGGCGTTCCACATGGCTCAATTTTGGGTCCTTTCCTCATTTTAGTGTGTATTAATGATCTACTTTATATATTAAAAATCAACCATAAGTGGTGTTATTTGCTGCACACTAGGTGCAAGATTGGTTCGCTGCTAATAATTTAGTACTAATAAAAAATAACGAAGTGCATAAGATTTCTTTACCAAATGCTAAAAGATAGTATTCAATCAAGAGAGACTAGAATTCGTAGATAAAACTATTTTCCCGGGTAACACGCTCGATTCAAGGCTACACCAAGGTCCTCATTGATGGCTAAATTCAACAGCATGTGCTGTCAGAAAAATCCATAAATTTACTGATGTCGATACCGCGAGACTAGTCTATTTTAGTTACTTTCATAGTATCATGTCTTACTTTTAATCAAAAATTAGTTTTTGGTAAACTGACAGGACACCAGTCTAATAATATCTCTTTGTGATAGAAAAGTTCTTGGCTTTATTCTCGATTACTAAATAAACTTACACCTGGTTTCTGAATTAATAACTTGAAGTTGAGAACTTGTCAAACTCTACTGAAGCATTACTTAAGTTGACTACTTCAAGGTACCCTGCGAAATAATTTCTTACACTTTTTGCAAATAAATGAATTTAGAGGCATTCACCTTAAGTAATGCGAAAGTAAACTTTGACAGCTTGAAATCCTCAATCCAAGTCTCGGGTTTTGAGATATGAGACATTAATGTTCTATAAAAACTACTTCTTGTTTATCGCACAAAAATATTTATGTAACTGTAACAGAATTTCTTATAGTTACAGAGTATGTTTACCTACAAGGTTTGTGTAACTAAAAGGAAACGGACGATTATTATGTTACGTTAAAGAAATGTTCATATTTACAATACCTGCAAGTAATATCCGATTATAGAACATACACAAAAAGTCATGAGGAAACGATTTGTTAATAACAAACAATTGGATGGTGATATTGTAATAACATATTACGATAATACTAAACTTGTCTTTGTATTGCTAAGCAAATATTTGCATATGTTTCATTTTGTTTTAAGAATAACATGTTGCCTCAGAAAATAGAGAGCTTTTCATTCCTCAAATAGTAAAAAATAACATTCTGATTATTTCAATAGCCTCAAGCAGCTATCGAGTATTTTGTTCCAACAATTTATGCAATATTTGTGTAAGGAATTCATAAAGCCTACTCTATTATGCAAAGGTTCGTATTTAGGTGTACACAGGCCTAATCATACCCGACACAGGGACGTTTTAAACAAGGTTGAATTCCTAAACAATACTACCTACGGCTACTCTGAAACGTGTCATCTTAGTACAGGATCAGAAACTGCACAATATGAGGAAAAACCACTTCCCGTGAAAGTTTTTTAATTTGCCGAAGGTATAGTTTACTGGAGCTTTCAACTTTAGCCGTCCGCCGGATAGAAAGCGTGAAGTATGAAACTACGTGATGCGTGGGGGAACGGCTTATTGTTTCGATAGATAATTCATCAGTGGGTTCTGTATCTTATAGATAAGTTCTAGCTAAAAAACTAGGCCTTAATTATATAACAGGGCTGATTGCCGCGAGTATATTCCTTAAATTAAAAATCCCTCTTGTACAGCACTTGTTGTAATATCTCAAATACAAAAGCACTTAAAACCAAATTAGGTATCTAAAGTCCATACAATATAATAGCTCCATTTACTACAGGAGTCAAGAGCTCTTGTTAGTCTAAATTGATTAATAAAGGGCCCGAAGTAGCGTTCATCAGACGTAGATTTAGTCCATTGTCCCAATAGATCCATTACATGGTTTGCCTGACTTAATTAGAAGCCTTTTGTCACCAATAGTCCTACTAAGTGTTAGTCCACGTGTATTAATTGGTTTAGATCTAGACGAAGGACCAGTTGACCTTGGAGTCGCGCCAAGGACAGTGAGGCGATCTGTTTGTCTTCCCTGGGGAACGTAAATACATATGTTCTCCTTTCAGCTTAATGTACTCGTATAAGCACGTATATGTTTGAACAAAATAACTTGCGCCCTCGTTAACTTAAAACATGACTGTAAAAAGAACTTAATTAGAGAATGTCAAAAATTTTCTTTTATTTTAGAAACTCCTCAGTACAGCATTCCTCATGTTTTGCCAATTAAGACGCCCAGACAAAAGCTGTCCCGCAATTATGTGAATGTCTAGAAAATGGAACGTTATTGGTCAGATCGGTCAGAGCACTAGTTTTCCCGATTTTCCTCTATGGACTTGAGAGGTGGACAATCCGAGCAAGAGAAAGACAGAGGATAGACGCATTGAAAATGTGGTGCTAGAGGTGGATGCTCCGAGTACCATAGCCATCCAAACATAAATACGTCCTTTCCCAACTCGAAATAGCTTGAGCGTCCTCAAGCTAATTTGAAAGGTGGTGATTGCAACTTTAGACCGGAGTCGATGGAGGCAGTGTCTACTTAAAGGGGTCCAGTGACCACGATCCTCAGAAATGAGGAACCGATTGAAGAAGAAAATTACGTTATTATTAAGATAGACGTTAATTACTGAAGTCTTGTTTATTTTTAATGCATAAAAAACTTTTGTATGTTGTTCCTGTTATCTTGTTCAATCACCCCACAACGAACATTGCACATAATTCTTCCATGACAAACGCGCTGTTCGCCATCCGTCGCTATTGATTAGGTTTATCGCACAGTGTTCCTATAGTTAGAAAGCCTGCGCCGAATTGTCTTGATGCATTCGACAAGTTGCGAGCGCTAAGTGCCTATTGAAGAGAGACAGGTAGCGCGATGACGTCATTAGCGCTATCTCTAAGACATAGTTATGATTCAGAAGTTCCACTTAAAGATGGACATTTTAATTTTCCCAAACATAGTGGTGCTCCGAGCTACTCGCTAACGAAGCTTTTTCGAAGAAGTGGGCGATGGTAGAATGGATTGGTAATAATAATAATTGACAACCAAAACTCTTTAGGGGCGTGAAGTCCAGTAGAGAGCCCTAACGAAAACTTTTTCATATGTATTTTTATCGGTTTAGTTTTCAGTACTACGAGTACATTGCTCTCGACTTAAGGAATTAAACTTTCATTCTAAGATGGGTATAATGCTAGTTCGAACAAGGAGGGCAATTACTAATGCTGTTGCAGGTAGGATCAGAATATTTTGATCATATCAAAGGACCGCAAATATATGGTGTTTTGGAGCCTTTTCTTTTGTGGCAATACTACGTACATTTGCTCGGTGCCGTTCATGCCGCGTTATGAGTAGGACCGCTTTCGGTATGTATTGCGGGTGGCAACGTCTTTGAGGTGCGATAAAGTTTGACTACCCTCGTCTGTTCTATACGAAAGTGACTGAAATATGGAGCCAGAAGATTTTTGTTTTACAAAAATCTTTTAGTTTCATATTTCAGAAATAGTATCAGAAATATTCAGCGGTTCATTTTCTATGTAATATGGCTATTTTACATGGCCTCAAGCGGTATTACCCTTTTAGAACATTTATTTCAGTTCACTAAGCGATACAGCTTAAATGACGTAGCTAAGACCAGGGCTGGCAATCACGCCAGAGGGATTCATGCTCACAAAAGTGCAGTTTTGTGCACCCTTCCTAGGGGTAGGTACAGCCTTCGTATTGCATATTGAAATAATCAGCCCTGAACTGGCGTGGGGGGCGTGGACAGTCGGGATGGCCCACAAATTTAAGGTCAATCAGCGCTCTATAGAGCGGGCTATGATCGAAGTTTCTTTGAAGGATTAAATCAGAAACGAAGATATCCGGAAAAGAACCGGAGTTACCGGCTAGTTAGTTTGCAGAGTAAGCAAGCTGAAGTGTCAGTGGGCTGGCCGGCGGAAGCAGATGATTCGTGAAGTGTAGACCGCGTATTAGCAAGCGTAGTTTGGGACTCCCCCCAGCTAGATGGACAGACGACCTGAAAAAAGTGGCTGGGACAGTCTGGATGCGAAAGCCGAAGGTCAGGCTGTCTGGCGCGGTGCGGGATTGTCCGAAAGGGTTACCGCTACCCCGGAACATAAAGGGCTAAGGAAGGAACACGGATGGGTTTTAGTCAGTAAGAGTCTGACACTCCCTTCCGCTCCAACCAGAGCGGGAGGGGTTATTTGATGATTTCCCATCCATAAAAAAAAGGCTGTCTGGCGCAGCTTGGGAGAGGCGTATGTCCAACAGTGGACTGCGATAGGCTGAGGTGATAATCAGCCGTAGGTACTTGCATTATACATATAAAATTCAAAGTCCCGACTGACTGACTGATATATCAACGCACAGCCTAAACCGCTGGTCCTAGAGACATGAAATTTGGAGGGTGTGTTCTTTGTGACGAGTAGGTATCCAATAAGAAAGGGTTTTTCAAAATTCCACCCCTAAGACGGTGAATGGGGGAGCGCGGACGAAGTCGCGGGCAGAAGCTAGTTGATCAAATTCACATGCTCCTATACAAGCACACAAGTATTGTAAGTTTTCCAAAGAACAATAGGAATGTCCCATTAGCCGGCGCCGGTTGCGTTCAGCTTCAGACTCGTAATGTCCATTCGTTTTACATTTTAAAGCGTTCAGAGATGAAGGAGGTTCAAGCGTGGCTGTTAGACTAGCGATGTTCATGATTTATTACAAGAAGCTAATAATTGTAACAACTGAGTGCCTTTTGTAAAATATCACTGTGCAGTATTGGTAACTATAAACTACGATTACTATGTGGTAGCCACTGGCTAGTATGCCAGTTGATCGCCAATATAAGCACCTACCTTATTACATGATATTTAAAAAAATTATTACCTAAGTACTTATAGAAACCGTGACAGTCCACCTGTTTTATTAACCACGACGTGCAATGATGCATAATATATTAACTAACGCACTCATGAAGGAGCAGTGGTGGCCCAGTGTTAATAGCCGTGACCTACGAGTGGTAGGTAGTAGGTTCGAACCTAGACAGGCGCTTTACTTTGTGTAAATTATGTCACCACTGCTCTCAAAACGGTGAAGAAAAACATCGTGAGGAAACCGGCATATCCTAAAACCAAAAATTCGAAGACATGTGACATCTACCAACCCGCACTGGGCCCACGTGGTGAATTACGACAGCGGTGGAAACATTATAGAACTCATGAACGTTAATGTTCATATGTTAAGAAATCGTAGACCATTACCTAAGTCAGGTCTTCATGGCGTCTCAAGAATATTATAGTATAATATAAAATTTTATGGTCTTTTAAACGCGTCATGTTTCAAGAGTTTATTATCTTTACTTTGTAAAAGCATTACTAAACCAAACTTAAGCTCGTTTCATATCACCATAATAAACGATACAAATTCTATACTGATAGCAGAATAAACGCTCTTCGCTTCGGGCTCACTTCGGCTTCGACTTCGTTCGGCTTCAGCGCCGAATCTTTATAGTGTTGGTACGTGGCTCATAAACAGCGAACTGCACGTCTTTGCTTGCGCACTTATAACTACACTCGAACGATAAACTTAAAAGCTAATACTGGTCACGTACCTAGTGATGTTATTCATTTCGCATTCGGTGTGCGAACTTGTGTAAGTATTTTTCGCTTTTCGTATACTTAAATGTATTTTTTTTTTTCAGTATTTGCTCTGTATGAATATGAATTGCACCGATCCCAGCATGATTAAACCAGACTCGATTAATCGAATGAACCCCAAGATTCGCACTAGCTCCTGTAGCCTCATTTTCATGTTGCTACAGCGACTATTGCATATCAAGGAATAGACCGGAGGGCGCGGTACGAGTAATGGTAGGGAAGACGTGCCCGAAGGATAGGTAAGGATTCAAGAGCCTACCGGATATGCATCCTAGAGTAAGCATTGGACTAGTGGAAAGATGCGGAATAATTCAATAGCATATGGGTTTATTTCCTGAGTCGCTGTTTTTATAAACTACATGGTTCCTTAGAACATATTCCTCTAAGGGCATCTCACTAGGACACCATTGGCGGAGTAACCATGGTCCCACTGTCAAAAAAAAAATGTATGCTTGGCTGCGCAACTGATCGGATGCCTGGTGAGATACCCACGATAAAGCTGTGTACATTTTGTTGACAACGCGGTCATGGTTGCGCTACCATGTATGTGCGCTAGTGAGACATAAAGCCTATAGGGTCAAATCAGTCCACACAGACCATCTCGGATCACGCTGTATATAGCCAGCGAAGCTCTCAAACAGCTATTATTCACATTATTTGAATCTGGCACAAAAGGTACTTAAGCGCGCCTATATCAAAGCAATATTCAGTGCCCTATAGTAATTGTATCAGAAATATTGAACAATGGAGAAAATGTTATACAAAAGTGGATACAAAATATGAAAGCTTTCTTTGACGTAGTTCGAATAAAATTACATAGAATCGAAAAAAAAGGCATTATTACTTTACATTACTGGACTTAATAATATTTTATGTAACCAATATGTACGTGTTATGGCTCCTATTAATTTATGGCTTTTGTCCTTAATGGCCAGTCATTATGGGTATTCTCCCAATTATGTTACGGTAAGAATAAGATACCGTAGCTGTACATAAATAAAATAATTTTATTATGGTGTCGGATTATAACGAAGACACTGATTAATTCGGTTGTTACCCTACTAATTTTAATGTGAAAGTTTCTGAAGATGTTTGGATGTTTGTTACTCAATCATGCATAAACCGTTGAACAGATTTGGATGTAAATTGGCACATAGATAGACCATTTCCTGGATTTACACATAGGATACTTTTATCCCGATATTCCCACGGGATCAACACTTACGCGGGTGAAACCGCGGGACGCTGCTCGTTATGTATATTTCTCTGCCGTTCTATACCTTTATTTTACGAGATATAATTCAGTTACTCGTTGTGTCGAATGTCTTTATGAATAGGATAGGTAGAAGTGACATTATCTTTGGGTAAATTACATTAAAATCGTGGCATTTGAATTTGACACTTATATGAAACCTCAATAGTGATAATTTAGCCTGATTCTGCACCAGTATTCATTGAAAAATACCACAGGCAATTTAAAAACATGAATAAGAACAATCCGTGCGCTACAGAAACACCCCCGTCCGCCAATACCTTGGAACTACTTTTAGTTTTTTTTTTAAATCCTCTCTATTGCCAGCTTACAACTAATTATTCCTAAAAAATCCTCACTAACGGATTAATGTACACCACTCTCACGTTTATCCCCGCTGACGTAATGGCCTCAGGTGCGGGCGCATCAAATTGGAAGCAAACCTCTTCATGGAATACTTATGTCGATGCTCAACGAACGCCACGCTAAGCATAAAAAAGGCATGAGAAACTATTGTTCGTATGAGATTTATTGTTCGTATGGCCATCAGGGCTCAATTTAATTTATCTGATAATGCAACATTTCTTTGACGATTATTTAAACAGCAGAACTGCTTAGATGAATTTCCCGACTAAGCCTAGACTGAAGAAGTTCCATAGTTTGCGTGGCTACTTCAGAATATCCATAATGTGAACGTCAGAATGAAAAACACTTTCGATACCTACTCTTTTTATGCAAGACAAAACAAATAACGAAATGACTATTGACTTAGGTATAGATGCTATAAATTCAAAGCTTGTTGCTTCTAGACTGATCAAACTCCGATTTGCTTCTCTTTTCAAATTCGTGAATTTGGAACAATGGTGATATCGAAATGATGGCCAGTATGTCAGCTTAAAACTGCATAAAAACTTTTTCTCTGAATTTTTAGGCCTTTGAATACGACGAGTGCTGTAATAGAGCACTAAAACTTTGAAAACACCCTGTAAAATTTTCGAATTGTCGGATTATAGACAGTGAAGTAGTCAAGGGGATTGTCGGTTCATTGTGGTCGGTTCAGTGGTACCGGCAATGGGTACCGGTGTTTATTATTTTGATAGTTCGTTGTTTTTCTGCCACCTCTCCAAACAAATATACAGTTGCGTATTATTGCACACAGAAACAATCCAAGGTTAGACAAGCACATTCTTACTGAAAAACATAAATGTTATTAAACTTTAACAGTATTTGCGGTGCTCAAAACAATATTTAAAGGTAGTAGGTATGTAGCTTGCCCAGACTGTTGTCAAATGAAACTGGGTTCCTGTTGCCCTACCAATGTTACCATTTTGATAACTTTCCCTAGTTCAAAGAGTGGCCGATAGATAGCGCTTTTTGCCGATTGGTGACTCACGTAACATTAATATTTCAGCCGCTAGGTGGTAGCACTAACAATTAGGTGTTTCAGTCGCTGTGGTTTGTAGGTTATTATGGGTTAATTTTTCAGGTACCTAGCACCTGCGACGTTGGCTGGTTTATACCTACATTTGCCAATTACAGGTGTTTTCATTATGTTATTACAAAGACGTTTTCAGCAGGGGAGTCGGCTCCCCTAGATAAAAGGTCTCATCAAAATGTCCATTTTACTATCAGATTACGAATTTCGACATTTCATTTTTTACAATTACGAGATGGGCAAGCTAAACAGTGTAATATGTTGTAGGTATAATTTTGAAGTCTTACAGCTGAGAGTAAAATGGATTTAGGAGTAGGTACTTCCCCACAGCGAACAGTAGGTACTATTATTTTACAGATGGCGTTAGCGCTCCTGTACTGCATACGTATATCCTTTACTGGCGGTAGTTACATCAAATAATATTCTGGTTTAAAATAAATTAAACGACATCATTTAATATTCTTGATATTTATTTTATTTATACATAAATAAATGATTAATTTCACTGTCGTTGTTTACTACATTTGTGATGATGGATAAAATTCGCTTACTAGGTACAAAACTGACGCCTAGCTTACAGTGCGGCGACTGATGTCGATACTGTGAATACAAATACTGATTTAGAAAAAGATTAGAGTAAAAACAAAGTTTAGGTATTGCTTATTGATTTTAAAATATATGTTATTTGTTTTGCAGTAATTATTCAGATATGACATAGATAATTATTTGCTCTAACATCGATTTAATATGAATAATTTTAGAATCGTTGACAAACATTAGTCCACTCGAAATATCAATTGATTATATAGGTTTAACGATAGAAAGGTTTAACAGTGTTATTTTAAGTTGTTTCTATCATGTCCTAAGGTAAAGCGACGTTTACCCAAGCTTCTAAAATTACCTATAACAAACACAACCAAAATAGAAAAGACGATGAAATATAGAATTTGAATTCAGTGGATAGTTACGAGTATTGCCAGTGTTATCATATCAAAATACTCTCGAGTTCTAACGTCATTGTGTTGAGTGGGAGTTCTGATTTCATGGGTTTTAGTTGCCGTCGACGAACAAAATAATGAAATTACGCAATTTCATCCAATTAATTTTTATTGTTATTACTTAATAAATTAAAACATAGCTTTACTACCAACTTGTTTTTCAACACGTCTGACTTACTCAAATAACCCGCCCCTAACTGTCCCCGGCGCAAAGGTGCCCAAAACGCTTGCTACATATTTAATAAAGATATGGTTACAGCGGAATAAAAAGTAACATTAACGTATATTAATTAAATATGTACATTAAACAAAAATAATTACAACAATAAATAATAATATTTTTTTTTTATATAAGGGCAAGTCCAAAATAATTGAGTAATCTGCTTATAAGACTCTACCAACCGCTGTTTCAACATTACCTGTGGTGATAATGTCTTTGCAATAGCTGGTCGTAGGGCGTTAGAATGTTAGACGTCATATTTACGATATTATTTTTGTATTTTTGATTAAATTTAATTAGATTAGATAAAATTGTGTATGAAACCGCATATAATAAATAGATATTCCCGGTTATTTAACAGTTTCATGAGCTACTAATTTGAAATCGAATTTGTTTTTGTTCCCTCACAGTAGGTGCGAAAAGTACAGTATCCTCCTCGGTGATAAAGGTGTCTTCATCTTGGGTGACCTTGTATCCCTCGCTGCACTCAGGACTGACACTCACTCAGAGCTCCAACCCTACAGCTCTTCATTTTTTTCGGGATTCAATATAGCGCCCGTGACTTAAGACACTGTTTTGTCCTATACAGAATTATTAGTGAATAATGGACTATTATTTATTTGACACTTCAAGCCCAGGTTCCCAGAAATGTACAGAGGCGACCAGTCAACCTGTGGGCGATGCAGAGACAATTAGTTAATCAATCCAGAAATCAATCAATCATATTATTACAATAGTTATTTTTAATGCGAAGATATTTATAATTGTAATGTTTAGATAATTTAAGCGAGAAATTATGATTCCGGTATTATATCTATGAGCGTTTAATCATTTCATAATTTACTGACAATCAATAAAAATAATCATGAAACAGTTATACCTACGTTTCCCATAATGTTTAAGTAAGTGACTTATAACAGTTAATAATTAATTCAGCTTAAAACTTCAAACGCATAGTGACTACATGAATATTGTGGCAAACTTGAAAACCAATTCTTTTAAAACATCTTAACAGTATAGTTTACTGCAGTCAAACGCATGTACGAGTAATAGAATTCTGGTAGAAATTAGGCACACAGCTCGCAACAGACCCGTCCACATTTTGATCGCAGTGAATCGACTGGACTCTTCTGAATCCACTTGCCTTGTTAAAGTTAAAGAAGTTACATCGAAAATGAAGATTTACAGAATCACAGAACAGATCTATAACAACAATAATTTGCGTAGTCTCGGCGAAAACAACAGTTTGCATATAATTGTCAACATTTTGTGGCATTTTAATAAATCACACCTTGACGTGAGCGATACTGTGGCTTCGTGCGACAATAGGACACTTTCATGAGCCCGTATCCATAAAGCGTGTCGTATATTGCTTTATACGAAGTACTGTTTGCTGAAATGTCACAAAACGCGGACGCAGCTTAGAGTGGTCTACACATCGAGCTGCGCTAGGAAGTGGTGCTGGCTGTGCCTCACGGCGCGGTTGTCGTGCGCGTGGTGCGCATGCGCGTGGTGCGGGTGCGTGAGCGCGTCCAGGTCGGCGTGGTCGCGGCGCGCGGCGGGGGCGCGGCCGGCGCGCGCCAGGCGCAGCGGGACCGGCAGCAGCTCCGGCATCACGCTGTGGTGCGTCACTAGCGCGCACAGGGAACTGAACTCCTTTGTGAAGCCCTGGAACGTCCAAATGTTATGTGTGCTTACTCATTGGAAGTCGTGAATGAACAAGTTCAAAACTGAGAAAGAGTTGCTAGCAGTACCTACCTAACTATCCACGTATTTAATTTTTTGGGAATTTTGCTTTGGAATAAGAATTAAGCATTAAAAATAAATACAATACGAGATTATGAATACGCAAAATATATTTTTTTAATTACATGTCCTATATTTTATGTTGCTTAATGAAATATGATATGGCTAGGAAGAAAGTGAATTCTGATATGACGGGTTATGAAAGATATTAGGATAGGAAAATTATGATTATAATGCTTATCCTATTGTAGCTAGTTTCGAAAATGGAGGTAATAGAACTTTTGGATAATATAAAATAATAAAACTATAATTTTAGCCTATAAGCAACTACGATGAAGACTATAATATATAGTAATTTTTATTACATTATGTTTGTGCTTATTTATTAAAGACTATAAAGTTTTAGTTTTTAAATATTATTGAGGTGGAAATTGTTTGTATAGGTGAACCTAATTAGAGAAATAAAATGATTGAAAGTGATACCTTTGACGTTTTTTGAGGAAACTGATGCGAAATGCTATGCTATGTAAAGTCATTCATTCAAACTAAACTCAGAATTAGCACTTTTTGAAAGTCAAAAATTACATAAGACAGTCCCCCAAAACGCCCGCCCTGCATCACTTCCTAGTGCTTACGGTGGGAAGAAGTGGCTCAACAAACTCCCCAGCAGCACAACTGTCTGCTCAGAAGAAGTTGATTCTATACAGTAGTAGGCAATTAACATTACGAAATACAAATAATAAAATTAAATTATTTGCCAAAAGATACCAACAAAAAAAACTCTATTTTGATACTATATTCACTCTCAGCAGCATATACGAGAATTATGGTAGACCTAAAAAAATTAAATAGAGGATATAATTTGGTTTTATTTAAGACCTAAAATGCAAAATTGCTGTCCGTAATCTGTAAGAAAACCGCAAAGATGCCATTAACTTTTCTTTTTTATTCGTCTTATTCAGAATATTAAAAGGTTGTCATTGAGTTTTTCACTCATCGTGGCCAGGATTAATATGAGTACCTATTATGGAAGACCTAACACGTGACAGACGTTCGATTATTTTATTTGGGAATTATTTTTTAGGACCGAAATAACAAAATTGACAAATACTGCTCGACAAGATTTTAACATAATAATTATGAGACATCAGCTGACTCGACGGGATATTGCAAATTACATTATAAAATACAGGAATTTACGTCAACTTTTAGCATTCAAAGGAGATGGATTTTTATCCCATACAAGCTTAGCCCAGAAATGGACATAAATAAAACAAAAATGTATTATGAAGCAATGTTAGTGTTTCAAAACTGTATATTTTTGATCGTCGTAAAGCTTGGTGAAGAGCTATAAGAGCCTTCCCAAATCTGATGTCTTCAAACAGATTAAATTTCACTCAAATCTAACGACTGTATCACAAATGATTCGTTCGCTATGCCCCAGTTTAAACGTTGGATCTCCGTTGGATACCAGGCAAAATTAGTGTTGTCCGAGATGCGAAATAAAGGTTGTAGCCGAGGTAAATTGCAATGCAAAAATCCATAGTCCAAGACAGTCGGCGGCGGGGGGTTCGTGATTGAATGAGATGCTTGCTCCGCCGGGGCGCGGCGGGGGGCTCGTGGTTGCATGAGGTACTCGCTCCGCCGGGGTTCGGCAGGAACGGCGGGGGACTCATGCACAGAGGCAGTTTTGTGGAGCTGCAAGAGGGATAAATGTGTGCTGTAGATACTGCTAATTAGAATAGAAGATATTAGAGCCATGATTTTGGCACATAAAGTCACATAACAAAACTTCTCAACACCAATGCAATTCTCAAAATGCAAATAGACGTGGCCATAATTTTGGCATTCATTCAATCTTTCACGACAGGCCCCTTCTTGGAGTGTCAAAAGTGTCCCTATTCCAGCAAATTTGAGGACGTAAAGACGATACTGAAGGCGCAATCGGCGTGGCCAACTACGGGCATTACTGGGTCGAAGTATTTAGGGTCAACGCGTATGGTGTATCACAATAAGAAAAGAAAAAAAAAACGATTTTGGGTATATATAATTATATGCAGCCAAAATCGAAACACTAAAACAATGCCAGCAAAAGTCACATTACATCAGTCACAAGATTTATTGGATTGTAATTGTGTTAACACTTACGTGGTGGGTGTATCCGCAACCAGCGGCGTGGAGTCATCGTTTGAGGGCTGCAGCAGCGCCGAGCCGCACGACCTATCTCTTCATAACAGGAGGCCTCTCGCCCAGGCACCGACGGTAGTAGTTGATCTACGTGAGGGAAGTTCGACTATTCTGAACTGCTGAAGCTCGGCATTCCACTGGCGACCTGGAAAGTTGTTGTAGAATGCAGGTTTTAGAAACTTTAGTCTTATTTATCACATTCCTTAGTCGTCTAATTAATTTAGTCGTCTTATTATTTATTATTTAGTAGGTAGTCTAAAAACGGTACACTCAAAATTTTGTTACTCACCTTAAGGGCTATTTTTGTCTGCTCATATCACGATAGGATCTGTTTTACCAACTCAGCGCTATTTAGTGCGTCGTAACGTCAATACTTCAAGATATTTAGAAACCGTCAGAACGAGTTAAAAATAATTATAAGGTATGCTTTTTTGATATTTTTGATCAAGTAAGTAATTAAAAGTAGTATTCTATGCAATAGTCTTCTCAGTACCGTAACTTCAAAAGGTGTCGGTCGTGGTATGTGTCCTGACTTGAAAGGAAAGAATTTGAAAAGTGACGAAAATAACTTGACTGTACTAGATAAGCTAGAATCCTACCTGCTACTACAGTAGTGGTGAGTGAGACCGGGCAGGGTGTCTGCACGCCCATGTCGCGGTCGCTCCCGCTTAGCTCCTTGCTCTGAAACATCTTTTTTTTTAATGGCATCTCGCAGTTCAACCTAGGAGGTTGTTGTTTGCCACGGAACAGATAATATTATCTATTCCGTGTTGTTTGCTTAACCGGGCTTACCTGTGGATGCCTCAATAAATTAAGGCCTCCAGCCAGAGCTAAAAATGTTATGATATTATGTATATTTAAACCCTTCTCCACTGGTAGTTAGGTTAGTTTCGTTTCCAACTTTCGCGCTTTTTTTCCATTACGCCATCATTCTGAGATATATTCAACTCCCTGGATTCGTTTTCTTCTAATATTTTTTATTTTCAATGCCTCTGGCTTCAGCAACTCGCCTCTTGACTCAAAGACACATTTAATACAAAGCAATATAATGTTGTAATACAAACTATATCTAACCTGGAAAAGTTTAAAGCTATAATGAGTTTACATATCAACGATGATATGTCTTTAGACAGCTACTTCTACTAGTTTATTAACAGCGTCGAAAAAACTATTCAAATGATCTCATACATTACCTGTTTTCAAAATTTTGTGCGACATCAATCGCCTTAGAAGTGTAGCCTCCTTAGCAGGTCCTTTTGAAATATAAATATCGACTCCAGTTCCAACCAAACCTCTCTTGAATTGCCCCCAAAATGTCGAAGACACATATCGACAAAATTTGATCCGCTTTGGCTTTTTCATCCCCAGCTTCCTTATTCGTAGCTTCACCTGTTTCTGATGGTTTTCGTTCCTTTCCACTTGTATACCTCTGTTCATATTTTTTATTAGCATCACCTGTATTCAAAGGCTCAATCTTAAACATATGCGCATAATCGCTCCTTTGCACAAATAATTATTACACTGCTTGAAAAATAAATATTACTTCTTACTGGATCGACGATACTCCTATCCACCCTGGGTCTCGTACTTTGGGTGTCTGGGTGTCTGGGCCCATAACCAATTTAAGATAAAAGAAACGACTGAGAGAAATAGACCGTAACAAAATATATTCGGAGAAAATTTAGTGAGTGACACACATTCACACTTGACAAAATTACATCAGAACGAATTTATTTTGAATTCAAATTTTACTTCATATACACATAGAGTTTGTATATCCAACAGTCACAACTTATGTCACTACACCAGTCCAACACAGCCCAGAGATCACACTGGCTCAATTGAGACAACAAACAAAACAACCAGTCCACTGGCCGATCCGCGGGAACAACACTACACTTCAGATTGGAATGCTATCCTAGTGAAGATACATACAGTGTTTCTGTACGCAGCAGCCACTTAAGAAGAAACGCGGTCACGTGGTCATAGGCGTTCATTCCATACTATAGTATTCCTCTGTTTTCGGCCTGGTTAATGATACTAGTCCAATTTTTTTTTTTTCGATATAATGTATATCCACAGAATTGTCCTTAAGTTTTGTTTTTTGGCATATTTACATTTTTTTTCTAAAATTAAAAAAAATATTTGTACCAGTTTCAATCTTCTTCTTCTTAACTTCACTAACCAGGGACTAAACAGAAGAATACGTTAGTATAGAATGAACGCTAACAACCATGTGACCGCGTTTCCTCTTAAGGTAAAGATAATTAACAAACCTTTTACCTTTTCCTTGTCACTTTGTCTCAATTACTTTTTTATTGATTTAATCCCTATCTATTTCTATGTACATTAAACAATACAAAATTGTGATCAGCAGTCGTTGTTTAATTACATTATAATTACAATTTACAAGTAGTATTTACAAAGTAGGTACATAGGTCCTTGGGTCACTAACGACAATAGATAGGTAAGAAGGTCGGCTTGATACAACGAACGAAACCGAACGCATAGTGTGTGTTTGAGATAGTTTGAGATCACCGTATGCGTTTATATCTTGTGCGTGTGCATGTTGTCACTCGTCGTATTAAACTAGCCTTCAGTACCTATTGTTTTAACGTTGTTTTAACACCGTTTTAACAATGTTTGTTGTAGTTGCTCACTAGCCGGTGCAGTGTCACGCGAGCAGCACTACGGCGAGCGCGAGCAGCGCGCACGCGGGCGCGGCGACCCCCGCGGCGCCGTGCGGCGGCGGCCAGCGGCCGCGCGCCCCCGCCGGCGGTCACATCGTCGTCACCATTTCTGGGGAGGCGGGAGCTGTCAGTAGCGTATTACTGGGACCAACGCCCGCCGCATATGCTTACACTCGTATTGGTCATCATGAGCCGTGTGCGAGAGGCAGCGTTTAAGAGTTATGGCGTTGTACCGAACTCCGTTTTTGAGCGTGCGCATGTCATACGAGTGATCCTATTAGCTCAGACACGTTTTGCGAGTGGCAGGGTCGCGAGTGTCCGTAAAATGTTTGGCACCCATGGTATTTGATTCGCATCGATAAATCCTATTGATGTACGAATCGTGTCGGCAAATGCTGACGCACACGTGTCGACCAATGTTAGTGCTTCATCAGCCTGTGCTGACGAAGCGATCCTGTGATCGTGAATGAGAGCGAGTGTGAGCATGTGCACCGGGCGTAAAAGTCTGGCAACAAACGTTGTTATATTCATAGAACTAGAGCTACCGTCTACCGGTCACCAAAGAGAGAAATTACGGAACAAATAGGATGGTCACAGAGACATTAGGTTCCAAGACAACCTGAATTTACAAGTCTTGTAAAATGAGTATGGAACTGAGCGTCTAAAAAAGTCCCATAAACTTGCGTGAAATTTTGTTTTCAAACATTTAGATGGAAATCTTCACAGTAATGCGACTAAGCTCTTAAAACTTGTTAAACACGTTGTTAAAAACTTAAAACTTGTGTCTTAAAACAGTTAAAAAAGTATAAAACCTGAAAGTTTTACTATCCAAAGTAATGGTGTGATTATGTCAAGATCTTTTACAATCCACTTTCTTTAAATTGTTATACTTTTCGTCTACCAAATTTAAACATTCTTTAATCTTTATTTATTTGAAGTTGGTAGGCAAGAACCGGTAACTAAAGCAATGGTTAGGCAAAGCTTATGCCCAGTTATAGTGGTCTTCTTTCACATGAATGATGATTACGATGGAGACGGTGGGAATATTTACCAAGGTTCTGCATTTGATGTTGGCTCAGAACAATGTAAGGGTTGTCGAGGCCGGGATCTTCTAGCACCCCTCGATGTAGCTGCTCCAGATGTATCTCTGTGTCATCTAGGAGATATAAAGTAAGCCTATAATCTTATTATAGCTAATGATTCAATTTTTATTTACGTCAAAAGTAACACACGAAATCCATATTATCAATTTGGAAACCTAAATACACAGTACTTGGACAAAACACTTCAGGTATTACATTTTCGAAAAATCCTAGCAAAACCATGACGAGTCGCTACACTTCGATAAATAAACTTATTTTCGGCATCAGTCTTATTGCTTGCCGAATCTTCTAAGTGCGTAAGTATTAAAAAGTGCTAAACAATGTTCTAAATGAATAAAAAGTTACAGTTTGACTTTGATTTTCATTTCATTCATTAAAATATTTAGATTCCTGTCGTTAATTTCAGTATCATTGTAATTACATTTATTTTTCTGACTAGGTTTAAAGCAAATAAAGGCTGAGGCTAAGCTAAATGGAGGCTGACGCAACCGTTGCGCATGCGCTCTTTGAATGCAAAACTGTCTCTGCCCAGATTAGAACAGAAAATCCGGGTCACCCAGATCTTTTACAGATGTTTTACACAGACAGACGTAATCAACTTCTAGAGAGAGGTGGGCTGGACGGAATAACTACCGACTGCCGCTATGGCCCACGCACAATGGTCCCCCTGAAGAACTAAGTGCGGAAACCAAAACCTCTAACATAGAGAAAAAGCACAGTAGCTACTGACAAATAAAACAGAGGTACATACAAACACAAATATAAAACTTTAGACGAGACAAACATAATATCATCATTTCTAATGTGATTAAGATTACCTACAGATACCAAATAAACTCACATGGTAACAGCGTTGTTGTGAGCGGCGGTAATGTTGTAGTGGTTGTTGTCGTTGTCGTTGTAGTCGTAGTTGTTGTCGTAGTAGTGGTAGTTGTTAATACTAAACAAACAGAAAACAATGCTCTTAATATATTTGAACACATTGTAGTAGGTACAGCTGTTTATTATCTGGTGAAATCAGAATATATTCCACAAGTTGAAAATCGTTAGAACAAAGTCCCAAAATCACATACATACTAAAAGAGTCAAGCAACTTTAAATTCAATTTTCTAGCCGCTTACGATGCACAAATTCAAACTAAGTGAAGTAGACTAAAAGCCCGTTAGTACGGAACGTCTTTACCTCTGTCTGCACTTTGCAGTGCTCACAGAATGGGACTTAAATCAAGGGAGAATATGTAGAAGGTTAGCTTAGCTTTAGTCAAGTAATATCTATACAAATAATAAAATTGGAGGTCTGTTTATAATATTATCATATGGATGTATACACGGTACATATACCAAAATAACATTTTTTACCATTTTTGTCTGTCTGTCTGTCTGTTTTTCCTGTCTGGCTGTATCGACTTTGACAGGACTTTCATTGGCAGATATCTGATGTAATAAGGAGTAACTTAGGCTACTTTTAGTTTAGAAAAAGAATTAGGGTTCCGCGCATAAAATTAAAACGTTTTCCGTCATACATGCGAACGAAGTCGCGGGCACAGCTAGTCTTTAATAAGCGAATAAATTAATTCTACATGGCAAATCAAAAAAGCTATTAAGATAATTCCATTATTTGAATTTCATACAATACCAACAAAAAAATGTTATCCATTTTGTTGCGGCATAAAAAACTTAAATAAGCTGCGTCATATGAAATGAACGGTGTATTTATCGGGATATTTTAGGCACAAATACATTGAGCCTGAAAAGAAAGGAAGTATAGTGACGTAGCACATTCTCCTTCACTTATCGAGTCATTACGAGGTACAGTCGTCCACACGCCAGTGGTAACAATCCAGTATAAGCTTCTTAATTCTATTGAAACTTTGTACTAGTTTGAACTTTGTTCGCTGGGTCAGCTCAAGGTTAAAATGTTACCGTGACGTGCTGACGGGACATTACGGAACGAAAACAGTGGAGACTACCTTATAAGGAAGGATGACGAGGACGTAACAAATCCTCCTTCTCATTTCCTGCCATCTCGAGCTATATGAAAACAGCCCGTGTCCCGCAGTTGATAGCTCCTTGACGCTTCAAGCAAGTGAACGGTTCACTCGACTGAAGGTTCATTATTGTTAGGAAAAAAAATTACGTTCAGCTGTTTTTTTTTTTTCATTTAATTTCTCGATCATTCGATAGGTGAATGAACAAACGTCGTTGGATCAGTTTACAAATGATGAATTAGTTTTGAAGTGAAAACTTCTTTATCGGCGTTGTACACATTTTTTGTAATGGGTAACATGTTAAACTCGCGTCAAGACATCTTGTCAGTACACGTGACCTGATCGAAAATTCGTATGACGGCTGGAGAGTAGACAGCCGGCGCGGCGTAGGAGAGGAAGTATACCCCTCTCTTTCTACGGCGCGGCGAAAATGTATGCCTGCTGTTTCGTTTAGGCGGCGCAGGGCGCTTGCACGAATGTTCGTGTGTGTTTATTTCATTTCATTTATCCATTTATTTCAGGCATCAAGGCCCATAGGAAACACATAAAATACAATATTAATATAACTTAAAAATACTATAAATAAATACATCATTATAATTACAAACTAACTAAACACGAAGTGACGGCGTCGTGTTTCGATGACTGGTGTCATGTAGCCGGCCACGAAACCGGCGGTACACAACACCCTTCGGCCAGAACTCTTCTTTGAGGAACTTCTCGAGATGGTGTGTCGGAACACGCACCACGAACGACTTGAAGTTCGTGTTGTGACGCGCCTCCAACTTCTCGACCCTCAAAGTCCAGTTGGTCTTCACACGCAAGTACTCCACGATCTCCTCAACCTTCGTGGAGTGGTGCAGTCTGGACACGTACAGCTGCGTCGTCGGGATTGCTGGACGCAGCAGCATGTTGGGTCCTGCCAGCACGGTGCCGCACTGGTTCCGACAAGGAGGTTTCTTCTTCTTCTTCTTCTCCACTTTGATGAAACCATCCTTGTCGCACGTGTCCTTCTTTGGATCCTGCCTTTTCAAAACCTTGTTGGGTTTCGACCGGCTCCGTTTACCCCCTTTTAGTTTTTCCGCTAGTTTTACCTGTGAGTTTTGCGACTCAGCAGGCTTGTTAGCGGCTACTATTGCTGCGTAGGCTCGATTGGGGGTCGACGAACCTACACACGACGTTGTCTTCACCTGTGTCGAGGCAGGGACGGCCACGGCACGCGTTGCAACGCATGCATTCTCGGCAGCTGGTGACGCATTCGAGCCCGCCGACTCAAAACTGCAGATGGAGGCGTTTTGTGCCCCGCGACGCGTGTTCACAATTGCGGCGTCCGCGTCGGTAGGTGACCTACTTGCAGAAATTGCGTTGCGCAAGCGCACTACTTCGGCCCGTAGATCACTGATGGTGTTGTTAGACACCTCCAGCTTTAGCTGCATCTCGGCCTGGCTTTGCTTCAGGAATGTAATGTCCTTCAGCAGCCTGGTGACGTCTACGTGGTCAAACGTGACGGGAGGCAGCTTGTGCAGATCCTTCGTCTTCCTTTTTTTTTCGTTTATCGTGCGTGTCACGCGCATCCATGGATGGTGACAGCTGATGGCTCGACTGTCTGTGTAGTGGCCACACTGCTGCGTATTCGTAAAATTCATGTATATAAAGTATTTAAAATATGAAAATTGAACAAAGTGCATCTATTAATGAAAAATATCAAAAAAGCACAACGTTAATATTCAAGTCTTCACTTCTGCCGGCACTCCCGGAGTGCAACCCGTCTTTTTTTTTTCACTTTCAGGCGTTTCACTTCAATTGAAAGGCAAAAATTAATAAAAGTGAAGCGTCTCGTATCTGACTTTCGTAAAGTAAATAAAATTAACACTTACAATGTAAGAACAGCTCAGCCTGCGCTCTTCCCTGGGTGTTCTCCACATGACACCGGTAAGCCCCCGCGTCCTCGCGGGACATCTCCATCACCATCAGACTCACAGTGTGACGGTACCCTCTCGACGTCATGCTTAGTCTATGTTTTGTACCTAAGGAACGAATAAATACGTCAGATTTTTATTTTTCTTCTCTAATTCAATAGTTAGTTCATGACAATCAGAATATTTAAGTATCTTATGTTTTTTTTTTTTTAACCACGCAAGTTCTAGGGAATTGGTTCTTGCGGAAAAGAATGAATGGGTAACACATAGTTACTAATTGGACGCTCCGTTCAAATAAATTGTTTCAAATTCAAAGCATTTATTTCAATTAAACCAATTACAGGCACTTTTGAATTGTCAAGAAGTCGGTCAGTCAGAAAGATGAAGCTAGTTGCCCATTCCAAAGCGTAGGCCCTATAGAGAATAGTTTTACACCTGAAGACCTTATTATGAAGAAAGCTTTAATTTAGTACTTAGCAACTACATTATTAGAATGTTTACATTCTTTGCTATAGTTTAAATCAGCGGTTGGCTATCCGCGGCCCGCGTGCCTCCTCTTTGCGGCCCGCACTGTTTTGTAATGAATAAGGTCTTATCATTTGGAATTATTTTAATTTCTAGCCAAAACTGAAATCAGTGCTATCCGCGAAAGTTTATTTTTTCTCATTTTCTTTGTCATATTTCCTAATTATAAAAAATTATGTAAAAGTAAATATTTGTCGATATAGGTACACAAAATTATGAACAAGTGCGGCCCGCCTTTATTTCATTTTGCCACTATGTGGCCTGTGCCTGCTAAAAGGTTGCCAACCTCTGGTTTACGTCATGTATTACTGTTGTCACTTTTATGATAGTATTTATTAAAAAAACAATTTGGTTGAAATAGGATAACATTTAAATAGGTGTTCCTAACATTTACTGTTTTCGTTTCAACAATTGAAAATCATAATAAAACCAGCTTGGGTACAGTACGAATAAATCCAAATTTCAAATTAAATGCAGGGTCATTAAAACGCTTATATAAAAAAAATTGCCCACAACTTCCTTATTATCAATTTACTTTTTTACGGCTTCACATAAAGTTCTCAATCATAAAGCGCTTTCCTAATAAAAATAATTCTAGCTGAGTCATAATTCTCGAGAGGCAAACTTTCAGAACTCTGTAGCAATAATTATCTGATACTGTTAGTAATTATGCTAATAACTCAATTTCCATAATATTTATTTTATGAGATTGGGACCGTTCGTTGTTTTCCTCACGATATCGGTGTTACCACTAGTAAGTACAATAACCGCAACTACACGCTTGATTTAAGGAGCTCAAGGGAATTTTATTAAAATAATTCCAGAAAATAGAATTGGATCAATTTTGCCTTTCAATGTACTTTTGATTGGGATTAATCTGGAATATTATATTTAATTCCTGCCATAGGTATGACTCAAAAAAAGAAAACAATATGATTAATTTTACTGAAAAAGAACAAGTGATGGCGATGATGGAAAAGTAAAAATGTATTCGAATGAAATAAGCTACCGAAAATTTTAATTATATCAATCGTGTTGTTTTAACAGGTATGAAACACTTTGAAAGAAAAAAAAAATAAAAAAATTGATAAATAAATAAAGCGATTGCCACTCGAGGCGTCTCAGTTCTTATTATGAATCCATAGTTCACATTTCCGTGCTATTTATCTATAAATAAGATGTATAGCTTGTGACGTTGCAAAACTAAATAGTAGCGACATCTGTCGTGGAATAGCAGCGGCGAATGTCATGGTGGTTTACGTGACGCAAAGATGGCGTTGGTGCTTTGTGTTAGTAAATTAATTACAGTTTAACAGTTAATTAAAACAAATAAACAAACATACATAATTCTCCATATTTTTAAATAAAAAACAATGTCGAATGTATTAAAGATAAAAATCGATACTTCATAATCTTATATAGTCTGTGGAAGATTATTCGAGAAACTGTCAGATGGGTTTGGAAAGAAACGGTGTTCCGTGTCCGGTCTTTTACGACTAAGAACACGAGCCTGGGGGCTGTTTGAGAGGGACTTTATATCCTGAGAGGAACGGGATGTGCCCAAATAACCCGATGGGGTTTTAATATAAATTCCAGTAGAAGCAGAATCCTGTGAGTATTCAACCATTTGCTTTATTCTTGCTGGATAGCCTATAGCCCAGGTCTCTTGCATGTGTGTTCTGACACGAGGACGTTGTTACAGGTCTGGCTTGTTATGTTAGCCTTCTTTTGATTGGTGCTATGCGCAGCTAAATTGATGCCTGGATGTTGCGCCGTTGTGTGATGATTTGGAATTCATCAGAGCGCAGGCGGCTTTAAGGTTATCCCTTGCGGTGTGGTCATCCGACGTTCAGGAAGGCCTTACTTAGCCGGTTCCCGGTTATGAGGGAAGTTCGCCACTCCAGGTAACGAAAGCGTCACCATCTCGTCCGTAGGCCGTGTTCGCGTGTGCTCACAGGAACCTCCTGTGAGCGAAGCCAAGGACCGACGATCCGTCAATTGAAAGTGGTCAACTGACAGACTTCAACTGATTGGTATTAACTGATTGGTATCAACGGAATGAGATCAACTGATTGAGTTCAAAACTGAGAGGTTATCTGTGTAAGATTATAATTTAACCTATGAGAGAGTTAGGCCTTTTGTAAAAAACTAGGTGTTAAGACCAGTTGTTGTAAGATATTGTGTCTCGGGTTTGATTAGTATATTAGTTATTTTCCCCTTATGAGCACAGTCCAAATAGGTCGACACATGTACGATGAGCTAAAGGTTATTGATTTATTCCCTCACGGACTCGCCATAGCGACTCTGAGAAACTGCTATTGTCTCATGCAGGTTTTCACCCATACCACTAGGTACGGAGACTAGTTGTGTGGGTGAATGCCGTAGTAGCAGGGAAAGAGGCATTATTTTAGTGGCTCGCCACTTTGTTTGTATGTGTGCCTTTATTTTGTATAATTCCAATAAACTTGTATTGTGTAAGAAGGTACTTGTTTAATTGAATCTTTCCCTAGCAGAATATACCCTATAAATTTACTTTAGCACGGTGGTGAGTAGTATAGGTCAAATAGAAACCATCATCAGCTTGTTTCCAATTAATTTCTGTAAACTACGCACGGGCCGTGTTTCAGTTGGCGCCCAACGGTATATAATTATTTAATTGTAAAAGGTGAACAGATTGATAACGGTATCTCTCTCTCTCTCAGTACCCTCAGTCCAACCAACGACCAACGACCAACCAACGACCAACGACCAACCAACGACCAACGAGTTGCGAACCACGTCCTATAAACAGTAGATAACATCTATACCCAAAGGGTTCAAACAGATAAAAATCTTATATTTTTTGCGTCGTAACTTTAAAACTGCTGCGAATTTACGGAAAGCTCAGGAGAGGTATATCTTAAGAAATATTTTCATTAAGGGCGACAGTTCCACCTTAATTTAATTTGGTCCGACTTCGTCCGAAAAAAATCGCATTATAAATGAATGCCTAATTAATTCTGTGAAGATTGTATTACGCATTCATTAGATATTGAGATACTTTTAATTGGCTATTGCACGTTTTTAGAGAATTTTTCGTGTGTTAGATGTAGGAAAATATGAAAAATAAATGTGTTTTTACGAAGTGCCCCGAAGTGACTTCACTTTCTTCGGGTCTTTTCTCAACCCTTGCAAAAATAAATATAAATAAACAGTTATATAATATAAGTATAAGTATATAAGTGGTTATGTCTCGTCAGCTAGAATTATTCAGCTGTCTTGTTTTCTTCTAAAAATATCAGTTTCGATTATTGTTTTACGAAAATTATTTTTAATTATCATAGTTAATAATTTGCTACAGAAGTGCTGAAAAATGAATGATTTTAATAACAATCTATCAAAATTGACATAAAATTAATCTTGAATGTTCACAAAATGTTTACCAATTATCGTTGTAATCGCATTCATTGGAGTTGTTGACGTCACGCTTAATTATGTCGCTTCAAGTCCAAAAGTTTTCAAATAACATTAATTTATAATTATAAGCATTTAATCACTTACATACCAATGAACTGAGCAGCGAGTAGACATTTAAAGGAATATTTTCATGAACGATAAATTAGTAGGTATATTTTACAGCTTTGTTTCATATTATTTTAAATCAATTTCCATGTACCATGTGAGTTTTTCATATGTGTATTTTCACGTACATACATACAAAGTCCTAGCCAAAACGCTTGTTTGTTGTTTCAAACTAAGTGTAGGTACAAATATTGGTCTTATAGTTGGTTTGTTATTAAACTTTACAGAGGATAACATTTGCTACGCCAAAATTATTTGGCTAAAATTAGTTTTACTTACGAGTATTTCTAACGTGAGACAAAATTAAATCAAATTGTAAGACTACTATTTACTGTTCAGAATAGCACCTACCTACTGTAAAAATGTCCTAAAACGAATGAATACAATTTTTTTTTTTTTTAGGATCATGTTCCTGCCAAGTTTTAGCTGCATCCGATTAGACTGCAAGCCAACCCCAACATAGTAGGGAAAAGGCTAGGTAGATGATGATTCGTGCCAAGTTTCAATTTTATTAATTCAAGGAATATAAATGTTTATACCATAGATATCCGAGTTTATAAAAACGACATTCCTCCTTCTTACCCGCTTAAAAGTCAAATTGTTAAATTCATAAACAAACCGCTCACTGTCATATTCGTAAACAAAGAACAAGCAAAACCTAGGTATTGAATCGCTTTTCTTTTTTTTTTTTTCATTTAAAAATCCTGCCAGTGAATTCGGGTTTGTAAACCACAGCCAGACTCAGTGCTTGAAAATGTATGATATTAAGTTCAATATTAGCTGGAGCTTCGTTTCGACAACGAACAATGAAAGGAAGGAATGAAAGGAAGGTGATTGATGTATTTATGAGATAGCGCTCCTACATAACTAATCCTTTTTACTGACTTAAAAAACTTAATCCTCCTTTTTGGGTTTCGCCGCAGTCGGATAAAAATTAGTAGCGACATTGGGATGATTTTCTATATCTAGCTTCTGCCCGCGACTTCGCCCGCATGAAATGATCCCCCGGCCGCGCTATGACTCTATTTTTGCTTGGCGTTCTTTTTGTGTTTTTATTTTTTTTTCGGCTCTTAACGCTCGTAAAGTAAGCCCATAACCTTTTTCAAGAATATTTCTTTAAATTCGACTGGTTAGTTCAGAAATTAGCACGTTCAAACAAACTCTTCAGCTTTATCTATACCAATAATCTATAAGTACAGAGATCTAAGAATCAGAAAGAGCGCTGAGCGAAAGCGAAGTAATAGCTGGCAGACGATGCGATGCGACGCACCGGGGTGGGTCGGGGAACAAGAAATTTCACGGGGACAAAGTCCCGGGCATAAGCTAGTTATTATACAGATAGATATGAGTGTTATGTTTACTGTGAAAAGGTTTCAATGTTGATGCAAAAACCAATTGATAAACCAGCAAAGGCTAAACCGGGCAATACGGGGTCATTTCTGTCTTCAGGTCCTTTTCTGAACTGACCAAAATTCTTAACTGAACAGGAGTGAACGTTTCGATCTCATAATCGAAAGAGTTTTACAATTTTTAGAGTCCTCAAACTCTTATGAGATCGAAACGATCAAACGATGGTACTTAATTTATTAAGTAAGACAACACAGAATATCCCGTTTAACAAGACGACATCCTATCCAAAGTTTACCTGCAAGATGCCTTCCACAAAAAAAAGCATTCTAATCGTATCGTGTCTCTGCACACATTCAGTCGGACCAGTATGGCGATATGTTATGTGCTAATCCATTGAGACTCCTTTATCTCTAAATAATCTGAAGACAAGCAAGCCCGCAACCTTAACCTAGCTAGAACTATCAAGTTATTTGATTAATATGAAAGTTGTTCGTTGCACATGACTGCGCCGTTATTAGGTCGTGATACACGTAACAACTTCGACAACTTAATTAAGTTTCTTCGCAGAACAACATAATGTTCTAAGGTCTTGTACAGTCACGTCTAAAAGTATGTATACACTTGGCAATTTTCAATTGCGATTTTTTCGTGAAATAACGAATGCAACGTTGAAATACTACACTTAACATAAACCTATGGGGGGTTCGAAAATACTATTTTCGTAATAACATAAAGTTTCATTCAAAAATAAAGGAGAAAATCGCCTTTGAATAAAGCCAAGTGTATACATACTTTTAGACGTGACTGTACAGACGCCAGCACATCAAGCTACCCGAAACTGTAAAATTTTCCCAATCAACTTTGGAACCTTATGCTTCAGCGATAAAGCTGAAAATATATTAACGAAATTTGACAGATTGTAGTAGCTTGATGTGTGTACACAAAGTTAAGGTAAACAATAGATAGGTGCTTCTGCACCTATCGTCAGCCTATCGTCGGTCGGCTTCACACTTACAGCGAGTACGCAATTACGCATAAGGATAAATAGACTCGCGTTCACGTACACACTCATGACCGTCATTCTTTTGACATAGCTTGAGGTAGAATTTAAAGTAAATTCAACTACCTATTCTATACCATTCGGGTTTTAATGTTTGCGACAAGCACACTTCAACCGTATTAGATATGAATTAAGTTTTAAAACATAGGAAGTAAATATATTTGTGCGAAACTAGTATTTAAAATTTTAAAATCATTCGAATTTACGTTACGTTTACTCCGCGCGGTCGATTACTCTACGTATGCGTCTATTCTGTGCACGCGCTTGTTTTCGCTCATTGTAAGGAGCCGAGCTTCTGTATTTATTTATTCTGTGGTTTAAGTTTAGAGATTGATAAGTTTTGATACTTGAGCGGTAGATTAAATTTCTTGGAATAGGTTTATGGAATTTTCAGTTTTGTGTTCACTTCGAGTTCGAGTTATTTGAATTTTGATAGTTGGACGCTATGATCCTATGAGTAAATCTGTCAAGCTCCGCTAATGAGACACAATTGATTTTCTATTGTTTCGTCACCGATCGGCGAACCGCGCGGCTTGACCGGTTAATGTACGATAAGCAAGATCAGTTAAAAGTTAATGAAATTCCACAATTATAGTATAATTATAGTAATAGTTTAGGTACAATTTCATAAACTCAGCAATATATCTGTATTTATTTGTTTCTAGTGATTTTTGATCAACGTCTTTGAGATCCAGTCGCAAAAGTTTTCATCAACTACCTACTTACATATTTTAAATCTTTATCTGTAGTCCTCTAAATATATCTCATTCGTAAATATCTGGCTACAGTATCATTTAATTTGGGAGTACTAATACATATTCAGTGTGGGAGTCGTGGAAGCAGCAGTAAAGCTAATTTATCACCTCGCTACAGAACAAGCGTGAAAAGGAAGGAAGTCGAGGTGGTTCGTAAAATCAAATCGAATTCATGGGAAAATTGGGTGTGGAAACTATGAGGCCTTTTACTGATAAAGTTCGATTTGATTAGAAAACCTTGAGTAAAGTTGTAAGTATCAACTTTACTCACAGGTGTCACTGCATGTTAGCAGTTAATCATAGTATTTACTTTTCCACACTATCATCAAAAGAGATCAGGATCAGGTTTGTTCTGCAGTTTAACAATGATGCGTTAATTATTTATAAAAATATAAGGAAAAAAAGCAATGTAAGTTGGATCAATTTGATAACACAAACTTGAAAAACATCTAAATAATAAGCGATCAGAAATCAGAAGTTTGTAAGGTAGGGACACTATTTTAGAAAACCAATTAAAAAAAATAAGCAATAAAAGTAAAGAAACAGTAAGAAGATAACAATAATAATAAACAATAGCCCCACCGCCGTATCTCTACGTTGACGTCCGTTGTGGGGCTTGCGCGCTCCGAACTCTAGTCTTAAGTCTCTAGTCTCAAGTCTTAAATTTCCAGTGCTGAAGAAATCCAGATTACCTTTCAAAATAAAACACAACAGGCAGTCTTAATAGATAATAAATAGTTCCAACAATGACCGTCAGGTCAGATGAACACTTCGAGTTTCTACCTTTTAAAAAAATGTAGTTACTTAACGTTGAAAACACGCTGCGCTACATGTTCCATTGGCGCGCAATGGCCCGGAACAAAGGACGCTTTGTTGCTGCCTCCGCCGTGTTACGTCATGTTTATTTCGATATTTTTTTTACAATATGGAGAAGTGGATTGCGGAAAATCGAGGCTTGATAATTAAAAGTTTGTATGAAATGGTTAAAAATTAAAATCCGTAAAATTACCAGTACTAGCATGACGGATTCGGTGAACACCTGACAGCGGCTTGTGCGTACACAGATGGACCCATGAACCCATCTTACCAGAGACAGTGATATGAGACGCTCTGCAGGTTGTTTATACCCCATAAGCAACCTGCAGAGCAATACTGCGGAGCGTGCCCGCCTGCTGGCTGTGACACAGTGGGAGTCTGGCTTCTGGATTCAGGCACTATCATCACCCAACATAGGCCTATGCTGAGTGACACCACTTTCCGGCTCGCTACTTGTCTGCGTCTGGGCGCTTCTTACGGGGACTCTACTACCTCAGGCACTATGGCCTATCTTTTAGTAAGGGAGCAGACTAGACAGCACGGCACGCCAGCATTAATGACATCATCATCATTTATGTCGTGCTCTTGTCACCGCTGAGGTGCCAGCTGTTTTAGAAGGGCTGGGCACGCTACGATGGGAAGAGATCAGTCAGAATGATCATACGGCCCTTGAAGTTAGGCATGCCTTTAGTGTGAATACCTAAAATATACATACGTAGTGATCATAGTGATAAAATCATAATCGAGAGAAATATTCGTAATACCCCTGTGTATTTACCGTAATCTCTAATTTTGTGGTTTCCTCACGAAACGATGATAATATCATTACTTCCAATATTTAGATACCTAGTAGCAGATATGTTTGGCATTTAGCCAGAAAGTTGAATCCAATATTTTGCTCAGTGGGCCTACAGAGTCTTTGTCTTACAAACAAAAACAAAAGAAATTTATGGACTATAAAATACGATTGTTTAACCGTTTAGTCTTTAGTTTCTTTTACTTGGGATTATCCTCACGTTAAGTATGACCTAAATGGCACAGAAGGGTATACTTTATGGATATAGTTTAGTATTATTTCGACTATAAAACACTGTCCGATAGAATGTTGCTATAACCACTATGCCTATTCGATTGGTGATGGTGCCAACAAGTTGCTTTTAGCAAAAGTAGGTAAATGCTTCCAATTCACATTTTTGATTAAACGCGTCAGTGGTAATTTAGTTTCATAAATTAAGTGGATTTCAAATTTTCTAACACCAGTATGTGAAAAGTAATTTATTAAGGCGCAGTGCAAGCACAAACGCTATAAAAACACCTCATACCTTCCACTCTTCTACTACTTTTTACTTGAAATAAAAAGGATAAAACTGCATATTACCGCGGACAGGTTGAACTGTATAAATAAACATCAAGTCGTGGAGACTTTGCTGGCCGCAATAAATTCTTGTTTCTCTCATGAATGTCCAGTTTCATATTTTTGCTGCAGCTTACTCAATGGAGTTGCTTTTAGTTTGTATAAATCTGTGAGTTTATTTGTGTCGCAGTCATATTTAAGTTGAGTAAGGTGTTGTTTTATTTAAGCGTTCTTTGTTTAGATATTCTTCGAGAATTTCCATTTCCAGATATTTCTATTAAACATTTTTTCCATTAAACAAGCACCGGGACGTTGAAGCTCTCAATGTCTCGACAACTTGCTAGGCATACACTTGACCCATTCATGACGGTCGCTGGACAATAGCATAAAATGTTCAAGTATTTTGTCTTTTCTATCCTACTCATAGTACCACTGATGTCTTCAAATTCATCATCACTAGCTCGCCTTTATTCTTCGATAATATAACTCTTTAGACCGGTCACTGCCACAGTTTATCACTGTCTCCTAACAATACGCAGCTTAATTGGACGAGATACCAACTTACCTCACAAAGTAAGGTCAAAAAATAAATCATTTCGCAATAAAGGCTATAAATCCCAAACGTGACGCGAAAAAAATTTTATTTAACCGTAATATTAAGGGAATAACCGTCGAGTTCCAGCGGTCGCCATATTGGAATGTTATCATTTGACGTTGTTCGCTATATTAAAGGTTTTTAAATTACATTAATAGAAATCGTTCTGTTTATAAATTGGTTTATTTTCAGCACTGTCTGGGTTTAAAAAATCTGTATTAGCCGATGGATATCGCAGAGCTAAATTATTTATATGATTTATGGGGATGATCCGCTTGGTCTCAGCTACAAATGGCCGCCACAATAATACGAGTATTATTTTTTGCAACTAGGTTTTTAAAGTGATTAAGTGTTGCATATTTTAACAGATCCAGAATATTTATTGCGTAGTTCAAGATATCGCGAAGAAAATTTTAAACACTTTTTAAATTTTAATTTCACAATTTTAAATTTTAATAGCGTTAATGTAACATAATACATAATTATACAATATTAGAAAAGGACATAGGTATTAAAAAACTGTTGTACTATACATTTTGTCTATCTATGTGTACACAATTGTAAGGAACAGCTGTGTTCTTTTTCATGATTTCAGCGTTGACCTTATAGTAAAAGTTGGTCATATAGGTGTGGGTACAATAATCCGACAAGAGGCTTAGGGTAAACAAAAACTGAGCTTCGATAGGCAGTGAAATGGAGTTCAAAGAGCCTAATCCTACCTAATAATATAAATGCGAAAGTGAGTTTGTTTGTAAAATTTTCACGCCTAAACGACTGAACGGATATCACTTCATCAGCCCAATAGAGGTATCCACAGACTTTTATTAGCGACTATTAGATTCTATTGGCGCTGGATACGGGTAGGTATTAAGAAGATTAACAGACGACCCTGATCTATCAGGCCGGGGCGACGGGATTCATTATACGTAGCTTGGAAAGCACGTTAAGCGGTTGGTCCCGGCTGTCGTTCGTAGATCTTTGACAGTCGTTACGTATCGTCAGAAACCCAAAAGTCTAAGTCGCATGTCGTCATAGTCGTAAGTCTGACAACCAATCTTGCCAAGCGGTATATGACAGGCAGGCAGGCAGTCGCTCCATGCTGCATCCGGTCTATGGAAGCCGACCAGAATTTAGTCGAGAAAAGGCTAGGCCGATTGATTGATGGATGGATGACGAAGTACTTGTTTACTTGGTGTGTTTCGTGGGTTTAGATGTGTTGATCGTAGAGGTTATGTCTGGAAGATTTTAAATATACTTTTTTTTATTATTATCTTCATCACTTTCCTAAGTTTCTAAAGAATCTAACTGAATTTTATCAACATACGATTTTAAATCCATTGTTAATTTTTTCTGACAATAGCTGGCGTTTATACGTAATTTTATTTAATTTCTCTCGCAACGCGCTGCTACCTCAGGCAACGTCTCAGTTAAGCGGTCGGCCTATAGTCTACGAGTATTTCATCATTTTCTAGGGAAAAGATATTGTTGTGACTAACTCCTCCTCCCAGTAACAGGGCAGCATTAAATAACCAGGGGTTAAAAACTGCAACTTAATTTTCTTGACTTCCGTTCAAAAAGGCAATCTAATTTAATTTACTTACATTTTTTACAACCGAAAAATTCTCCTCCCCTACCGACAAGCCGAAATGAACCAATATAAACTATGTACCGCGCTGCCACAAAACGAGGCTTCATCAAGTTATTCATGTTTTACCAACACAACAAACTTTTTGGCGTTTATCCGTTATGTTGGTAACAACAAGCCGGTAGGAAAATAAAAGTTGCGAAATTAGTTGGCGTAACTCCGGCCGACATCGGCCCCAAGATTACAGGTGTAATTCAATTATATGAAAAATACAAAGGCCTTTTTGTGGAATTTTTAGACCCCCAGTGTCTAACGTTTTGATTGGCAGCTGTCAGTCCGCTGATAGGGGACCTAAATTGCTATTGTTCATGTGATAGGTAATTGCAATTGGCTGCTGGATAATTTGTTGTTTTACAGGGTTTTGTAGCGGCCTTAAAATGTTACTTTTTTATTTGTGCTGCCTCGGTTTTTGTTGCTGTTGGAGACGCTACTTTCTGTTTCGTAGAATGAGAAGATTCACAATCGCAAGTTAATTTAATACTCATAATCATAATAATCGTGATTATTTTTTATTAGTGTAACATAGAATACAGTCCTTAAATTAAAGTTCATAGGCCACTATGTTATGCCAAGAGGCGTACAAATATGGTTGCATGCGAAATAATAACAATATGGAATAATTTCTACAGTCAATGCATAAATAAATAATCATAAATTACAATTAGTCCCAATATTTAATTAAACATTGTTTCTGCAGTGAAATAAATAAATCAGTCTACATTAATTTATCATTCAGAAATTCATCAGTCGTACCTATAATAACATTTTTCATTTTTTTTTTTATTCTGTAAAAATGTTTTTTTTTTACATCTGAATGCGCAATACTCAAAATCCACCAGCTCGCCACATGCTGCCCTGCGGGTTTCTGTATCTCTCTTGGTCTGGCTCCTCACCTTAGACCTGTTCCGGTAAAGCAAACTCTTTCGGCATAAGCCATTGTTCTGATCTGAATCACCAAAATGTGCAGCTTAATAAAAAAAGCCAATAAATACAAAGTAAAGGAAATGAAAAGTGAAGTAATTCTGTTTCATAATTATAATTACTTAACTTTCATTCATAAACGTTTCTGAAACTAAGTGACACCACCATTTTTCTTTTGATAAACACGTGTTGCTCCGCTTTGCTCACTGCAATTTCATTTTCTCTTTCCCGGAAGAATAATAAAGTCATTTTACTAAAACATTTTGTCTCAGAGTTATGAAAATAACGTTTTCACTTCTCATGCTCTAAAAGTTCGTCTTTATGTTGTGCTTAGGCGACATAAAATCGCTTTTTATGTTCTAGTGCATAAAGTAATTTTTTTTTCTGAGACTAAGGTAATCAGGCCCAACAGCCACACGCGCAATAAAACTTCGCAGATTAAAGTCGTGATTTATTTCATTTTCTTTAATTTATACCACTTCCGTGTTTTCTATCGTTAATTTAATAAAATCAGGTAAAATAGTTGTCATTTATTGTTTAAAAACGCAAAGAAACGTTTTTATGACCTGGCAGTATGAACTACCCAAGTCGAATGACAAATTAATGTTGAAATTAAAAAAAATAAAGTTTCGTGGCGGTATTATCTGTGGTGGCGGGAATTAGCTATGCTTTGCAACATTAATTATGTACTGTATACTTTATGCCTGTTTCATTTTCTCGCAATCGAAGTGAAAAGCAGAGTGTATAACTCAGGCATAAACGAGCCATTTTACCCCTCGACTTAACTATCCACCCTCGCCTGCGGCTCGCGTGGATATAAACGTCTCCGTTTAGTCCACTCCCGGCCCCTCGACCCCCAATAAATAATGTGTCCACTGGACCCCTAACTATAGTTTACTCTCGACCCTTGGGGGTCGAGAGTGGATTTTATTTTCCAGCCAAGTTTTAGTTTCCTCTCGACCCCCAAAGTACAGTTACGATGATAAGTCATCAGTCTACCCTATAATTGCATACTATTTAACTAAAATATAATTATAATAAACTGGAATGTTGGCATGCTATGGTAAATAGAAAATTAACAAAAACCACCAACATTATACAATTTTTGAAAATTATAAAAAATGATTTCAATTATCAAAAACTTGTTAAGATGATATCTTCAACACAATCTAAACGATGATCAGACGATATTGACAACAACAAAGGCATTAGTTATATTCTGAATAAGTTTGTTACTAAAGAAATACCAGTTAGTCTTTGTTTAGAAAAATGAAGTCCGTTTATTTTTGCAGATCATAAAAAGTAATTAAAAAAACTAATTTTTTTTTTTGCTGTTTTGTTTAAATTTTTAACCGCAGTCGGGTGTTTTAGTTTTTTTGATAACTTTTATATTTCCAACTTTTTAGTTTATTGTTACAACGTTGAATATTTTTTGTTGTTTTTTTTTATTATTTTAGCATTTTTCATTCCAAATTACATGTAAACTTACAAGTTGCATAAATTTTTGCAAGCTATTTATGAAACTCTTTATTTTGATACCCCAATCGATAGGTAATAAGAAAAAAAACTTTTTTGAAGACGCCAGGCGCCAAGAATCGGCCATTTTATTTTTTTTCAATTTTGATATATCCAGTGTCACTTTCAAAATTAAGACAAATCTAACGGCACCTCTCAAGCTGAAATAGATCAAGCTGTTTAGGCTACAGAGCGTACCAAAGAACAAACACTCGAAAAACATAACCTTCTTTCTGACGCAGTCGGGTAATAAAGAATTATTGCTCGTTGATTTACCTTTTTGTACCTTATTGTACCAAGAAGAGGGGAAATCCTGGGCCCAGCAGTTAACTAATTAAAATGGGTATTAAAAAAACCGTTATATTTTTCTAAAGGAAATCACAAAATATAGTACCATGTTTCTATCTAGGAAGCGAGAAAAATTAAATTAAGTTGTGAAACTAAATAATCGATAAAGTACATGCCTGAATTCTAAGTAATCGATAGTGAATAAATCGGTAAAATCTCAGAATATGTACGAACATCGAGTGACAAATGCTTATCAATATTTTCGTGAAATCGATTCAAAGCGAATCGAGTTCCATTAATTTTTCTTCTGTTAGCAACACTGGTCACTCAGTATAGTCAAAAGTAATCTGTGCTGGTCACCGACTGTCAGATGACAGGTAGAAAAAAACCGGCACCTATCAAAAAGTACTCTGTGACCGGCACTCGTTCGTTTTCTTTCGTTGTGAGTGCGCACGTATTTTCCGTTCCCAATCCGTGTCAGGATCTTCAACACGTCGCACATGGAGGCTCTCTACTTGCACTCCATGCGTAAAACCATTATACAACCAAAACCATTCAAAAATATTTCGCAAATAACATCAAAAAACTACAATGTTATAATGTAACCTCACTTTTACTATATTTCATATAACTTGATTCCTAGATAGCCAAATTTCACCAAATTTTCAGTGAGGCCTTGTTATTATATCCACTTTCAAATAAAGCTAGTTTGAGTTAACACCTGGGCCCAGGAAACTATGGAGTCTTTCCGTTCTCCTTTAGGTACTTACCGAACTAGGGGTCGAGAGTGGACGAGGTATGTCTGTCCTTTGTATGAAAATTCAGTCTCGCCCCCTGGGGGTCGAGTGTGAACTATGTTTAAGGGTCGAGAGGAAACAAATAAGCAAATATTTTTTTAGGGGTCGAGGGGCCGAGAGTGGACTAAACGAATGTCTCGGGGTAAAATAGCTTCTTTTATGCCTTAGTTGTACAATCTACTATTAAAACAAAGGAAATGAAAATAACTATCCAGTATTGAATCAAGTCGACATTGTCGACCATTTTAATGGCGGGATGGTACTTATAGTTCCTAGTTAGACTTTTTGCTAAACCCGAGCGAAGTACTGCTATTAGTTAGTTCATTAATCTATCCTTACATATTAATGACGGTATTTTAATTTTTAGTTCGGTTAATGGAATTTGTGTCGAAAATTTTAGAGCGAAAGGTATCTACGTAGCCTCGATTAAAACTGATGACAGACAAGCTATTTGCAACCTTAACACTGTGTATAGAAAAGTTGATTATTGAGTGGTGCTGGTGTTATAGAAGACTTCCTTAGTAAGTAGATACCACAGATTCCATGTTAGGAAATGTTTTTAAAACTTAAAGTAGATCAGAGGTAGTAGTTAGGTAATAGGTGATACGGGCTGGTGTACGGGCAACTCCACGTCAATGCGCGTATTTTGCGTACGGATGATATACGGAGATGGTAGTTTCAGGAATGTTTTTTAAAATATTGGTGAAACTTGACTCTAATAAATAGTAAAAGAGAACAAAGTTTTTTTCTAACACACAGTACCTAGAGATTACCAACCCACTTATAAGGTTTCTTAGCCGAGATAAGCCTCTAAAAAAAGGATACTTTGTTAGATAGAGCCTTTTAATCTAGACCCGCAGACCGTTTATATTAATGACAGCGGACTACAGGTGCAAACAGGCTTTGTTAGTTGATTGTATACAATGGATGCTTTCTGAGATCCTTTGAGAAAAGCATTGGCGGCTTAAACATTCATCAAAATAATGTTTTTATTTTCTTAAAGGAAACCTTTGAGAAGGTTTTATTATTTTTTGTTCTGAATATTATAATTTTATGTGAATATTACAGTATATTCTAGAGTTTAAATCTAACTACTTAGTTTATTTAGCAACTGAAAGAAATAAAACATCGCTAATGATTGTATTAAGATAACCAACTGTCTACTTTAGAAATAATTGATTTTCATAACAGCGTGTTCTGATGTTAACTAATGCATTTGAGTGACATTGACAATGACATAACCTTGAGCAGAATAAGAATTATAGTTTTCAAACTATAATCCAAACTTAAAATTATTTATGTAAATGAGTTTGTCCTTTTTTCATGAAAAATGGCTTACTGTTCTTTAGCTATTTCATAAATAAAGATCATACATTTCTTTACATGCGGTCTTAGGAGATCATCTTGATGGAAAATCATAAATCATAAGAAGACTTTCGTCTTTTCACAAGGTGGCCAATTTATGTTTATAGTTTGAAACCGTATCAAAGCAAATGTTTTGTCATTGGGATAACCAATTCAACTGAAAGGCATACATAATATGGCGGCTGCATTAATTTAATCTGACATAGATAATTATGTTTTCGGCATATTTTTATGGTATTTTACTGCGGTAATCTGGAATATGAAAGAAACACTTTTTTCGTTATCGGTCTCTACTGTCACATATATCGATACCGGAAATATGAAATAACGTAAGGGACAAAACTAAGGTTTACAGGAGAGCAAAAATAAGATATTTTTTTACAAAAACTGACTATAACTTTTTAACTATATGTTTTATGTAAAAAGTGTCTAGGACAAAGTTTCTTAGATTTCTTCATTCTTTTAAGATAAAATAGCAAACATTGATTAAAACCTATAGTTTTAAAGATAGCATGTCCCTTACGTTAAATAATAATGAATACGGGTGACATACGTTAACAAAATTTGAGATGTAAATTAACAGCAATGATGTAAGGGACATTATAGGAAATAAGCAAATATTTTTTTTGATGTAAGGGACATTATAGGAAATAAACATTTAGTGTTTTTCAAAGTAAAGGTCTCTTTAATGGTGTACTCTTTATTGATTATGCTGTTAATAAATTTTAAAAATAGAATTTAATACATTCAGGGCCTACTGCGCCTATCAATATAGTTTAAACCTAGTTGCTGACATAAAAGGATAAAAAATAAACGAATAAAATAGATTAAAACTTTTATTTGTACTCACTAATCCTCTTTTATAAACGCAAATAACTCGCATAAATAATGCTAAGTACAACATAATTGCTCGATAAGCAAGAGGACTTTTTCTGGCTGATTCCATAAATGATGGCCGCTGGAGAGGTCCCCAAACCATCAGTTTTTAATCTCCCTTTGAATGATAACATGCTTGCTGTCTATTCATCCTGCGTTAACTGCTTAATAAGTTGTAATTTTTACATGACCTACTTACCAATATTTTACCTATTGGAAGGTATGTTTTTATTAGGATTCGAATTATTCTATCTCAATCAATCAACTCAGCCTATTACAGTCCACTGCTGAACATAGACCAGGCTGCGTCACAACACCCTGTCCTCCGCCTTCAGCATCCAGTCCGTTCCAGCCACCTTTTTTAGGTCGTCCGTCCATCTAGCTTGGGGGCGTCCCACACTACGCTTGCCGATACGCGGTCTCCACTCAGGACTCGTCTGCTCCACCGGCCATCGGTCCTTCGATAAACATGGCCAGCCCACTGTGTGAATGGGGCTGGTGGGGTGGCAACTGTTTACTCTGCAAGCTATGTCGGTAACTCCGGTTCTTTTCCGGAAACTTTCAATCCTGATTTCATCTTTCAAAGATACTCCGAGCATAGCTCGGTCCATAGCGCGCTGAGCGACCTTGAATTTGTGGACCAGCCCGACCATCAGTGTCCACGTTTCGGCACCATATATCATGACGGGCAGAACGCACTGGTTGAAGATCATAGTCTTCAAACACTGCGGGATAGGCGACGAGAAGACTTGACGGCTTCTTCTGTCGGCTTCTTTCTCAAAGTTGTGTCTACCGAGCTGGATTATTTGCCCTAGGTAGACATAATCCTTCACAACTTCGAGAAGCGACCCTTCGATGTAGATTGGACTCGGCAAGACGTGCGAATCGTACATGACTTTCGTCTTGTCCAAATTCATGCCGAGGCCAACCCGCCGAGGAGCTACTTTTAGGCTGTGCAGCATTTGGTTTAGCTGTTCCAGCGTCTCTGCCATTATGACGATGTCATCGGCAAATCGAAGATCTGAAATGTACTCGCCGTTCACGTTGATAGTCCAGTTCAATCCAGCGTCTTGAAGACGTCCTCCAACGCATTTGTAAACAATTTAGGGGATATAATATCCCCCTGTCTCACCACTCTGAGCAGTTGGATGGGGCTGGTTTTCTGATCCTGGATCTGGACAGCCATCATGGCAGTGTCATACAAACATTTCAACACTTCGATGTAGCGCCAGTCAATTCGACATCGTTGCAGAGAGGCCAGAGCTGCCCATTTTTCGATGAAGTCGAAGGCTTTCTCGTAGTCCACAAATGCCATACACAGCGTCTGATTGTACTCCTCGGTCTTCTCTTCAATTTGCAGAACAGTATGGATGTGGTTTACGGTGCTGAAGCCTTTTCGAAAACCGGCTTGTTCAGGCGGCTGGAACTCGTCAAGTATTCTGGCGGGATGGTTTGTGACGACCCTCGAGAACGCTTGTATACGTGGCTCAGAAGCGAGATGGGTTTATAGTTCTTCAGCAAAGATTTAAGGTTTTATTCCATCTAAATAGACCATTTTTTTTAATTACTGAACTCCATTTATGACTAAACAATAATTTATCAAAAGTAGTAAGAAATAATTACCTGTTTATGAGATTCCTATAATGTTCATAAATTTTTGCCTACGGGCTGGAGAAGTGAAGATAACTTTTCATCACTCATGTTTAGAATCCAGATAAAACTTTTACTAGGTACTTGTAGTTAGATCAATGAAAACGATGATGTGTTACTTAAATGAAGATGTGTAATGTCACAAACAGTGTTCCGAAATACTAAGTAAGGGTCACGACCGCGGAGGTAAAATCAAACACAAAATCCGTATTGCTATCTAACTCAGACATGTTGCACTGTTTTGCGTGTGACAGAGACGTATAATAATATTCGTTTAGATAAGTTTTAGATGTAAAGGACATGTCAATTATTTTCGATGCTGAAAAATTAACGTATGGGTCAATATGATTATGATAATTCGAGCCACAATTTAACGTAAGGGACATGATATTTGCACCTACTCAGGGAACACTAATGTATAAGACCTGTTGTAAAATGTTCTCGATTTTTTTAAAATGTAAATACCAAATACTGTGAGTAAAGAGACTTACATTAGTTTTTATAAAAATATTAATTTAAAACGTCCTATACAGCCAGTTTTTGTAAAAAAATGGTCTAGACCGGCGGAAAATATGTAATGTAAGGGACATTTTTTTTGAGATATTGAGATTTTAAATATACCAATCGATAGAGCAAGAAATTACGAATCCAATGATATATATAACTCATTTTCGACAAAATGTCCCTTACGTTATTTCATATTTCCGGTATCGATATGTCAGTTTATTGTTTTATTTTTAAAGAAAAATCCTCATTATATAGAATCGAAAAAACTCCACTTCGCCTCCATCAGGTCACAGTAATGGCTAAGTCGTATCGCTGTGTGCTCGTACTCGGATCCTCAACGTAATAACTTACATAATCTGGTCAGTTAATCTTATATACGAGCCTTCTTTGACCTTTGTACGCTCTTTAATTTTTATTATTTTACTAAACCACAAGGCTGTTTTTTTTTGGAGCCTATAATTTTAGTTCTCAGTGATGCGAGGATACTATAGATTTATAGCGTCTATAATTCTAGATAATCACATAGTTTAGTTTAGGAAAAGTAGTCATCAGACGTATACTGTCCTCTTTCAAAGAACGTGTAATAACGAGAATACTTTGAGTTCGCTATTATTTTTTCTACTTCAAGTACATTGCAGATAACTTAAGCTATATATGAAAGGAGAATGTGCCATAATTATTAAAAAAATAATAATAAACATGCTCTTACTCTTTCTCTATATTTAAAAATATATGATGTATTTTATTTATGCCCTTGTCAAAACTAACATCAATTCTTAACACACTGATACAGAAATCCTTTATGCAACCGATACCTTTCATCAATGTAAAAAAACTATTCTAGAAGCGGAAAGACAGACACTTTTAAATTCCTGCAACTTCCACCGTACCTCAGAATGATTCCGCAATTTTTCTTCAATGTTGCCTGACTTTGAACTTTTCTAGCATATTATGAACTTATTTTAGCGCTGGCAACTCCACCACCACCAATACACGTATGGCCTTCTTCATCGATCCTATTCAATAGCTAAAGACCTCTGAAAGCCGTTTATTTTTGGAAGTCTTTGATCTGAAGCATGAATGGGATATAAATATACTAGCAATGCCCCGCGGTTTTACCCGCGGTAAAAGTATTATAGTCCTTTTTTATTGATTCCCTTTATAAATCTCCAACCATCTTTTTACACCCTTAAGGGAATTAACCCTTAAGGGCGTAAAAAGATGGTTGGAGATAAGTAAAATAGTTTTTATCCCCGAAATTATTCGGGGATAAAAACTATTTTATATCCTTACCAAAACACTAAAACTATCTCCACACCAAATTTCATCTAAATCGGTTCAGCGGTTATTGATTCCCCATACAAACATCCACCCCCCATTTCAGCCCCTTAAAGGATGATTTCTGGGATAAAAACTATCCTATGTCCTTCCCCGGATGCAATCTGTCTCTCTGCCAAATTTCATCTAAATCCGTTCAGTGGTTAAGACGTGAAAAGGTAATATACAGACAGACAGACAGAGTTACTTTCGAATTTATAATATTAGTATGGATTATACTGTGTTCATTTATGTAATTACTAGTTACGGTAACAGTTTTTGTATGTTCAAATGACGGGAACGTATTTTTTCGGTTACGTTGTATGTTTTATTCAAGGAAATTATAACCTAAAGTAATAACCATGAAAATGTTATAGTAGATCAAAAAAGCAGTGTCCGAGAAAAATTCCGCCGCTCGTATCACTAAACGCTTTAAATATGGAAAATCACATTTTATTTAAACTCCAAACCGAAACTATTCTGCCCGCTTATAGTTCCAGGCTCGTAACACACTCGCCCGATGAATTCCTCCACAACTCGCCAGAATTAGTAGCAAACTGGTGTACACAGTACGAAATTATTTCTCATCAGTATCGGAATATGTTGCAAATATACGATTGTTTTGCGACACTTCCATTATTAATTCCGCCAGAAGTTCGAAATTTCTGAGTTTAAATATACGATAGGAAAATAACAATAGTTTGTGTATAAGTTTTGAGTGTCATTTGGAGTTTGGCTGTGGTTACGTGTTCCCGATAAATAAATGTTTGGTATTTAAATTCGTACTGGTTTTCGATATTTTTAAATAGATTATACGGAACAGTACGGTTAAAATAACATTGCACGTTTTGTTACGTGCGTATCTGGTTTTTCAGTGTTCGCGCTGTCGAAAAAGCTGTCATTGAAGCAAATCCATGTTTATTTATAAAAGGGACACATTGACAATAAGTAACATATCAATTAAAATAGAGCATTGCGTATTTTCTTGAACTAGGTTGAACCTGTGCATTTACACTATGTACCTAACAGAAACCAAGGAAAGATAAGGATTAAACTACATGAGATACAAAATTATTTATCTGATTAAAAATATTTTTAAGAAAAAGCGTACGAAAATGAAGATAATATGTTAAACATAAATGATTAAAAAAAAATCTCAGTCAAATAACTTACCAGAAAATTCTTAGGAGAAAGTGAATTTAGTCTAGTTATTCTCACTACCTTACTATTTTTAGGTATTAGGTAGAGTGCTATTCGCTAGTAGGTATACTGTGCATATAATTATATGTAAAGTATATGTAAATCTGTGAACTCGTAGACCTAAATGTAGGCAGGCATCAAATTGAATGTGAGAACCGCTCCAGTATCTGCACCTAATTTGAATTTTAAAATCACCACCACTTTATGTATAAGGTTTCAAAAATATATATTAAAATACATATTGGAGTTTCGGACTATGTAAATCTCTAGATAATAAAATAAAATCAATTTCAAAACAGGTTAATTAAGTCGGTTTTCATTTCATGTACCCAGTAAATACAGAAAGAAGTTGGTCTCGTGGTCGCAAGTGCGACTGCTGAGCGTGGCGTCCTGGGTTCGATTCCCGGGTCGGGCAAAGTGGTATTGAGTTTTTCCATTAGGAGTGTGGTCGGGCATATTTTGCTAAATGTTTTTACTAGAATAATTTTGACTGCAAAATAATGATAACTTATATGTTAAAGTCCAACAAAACACTAACATTAAATGAACATCGGAACACTGGGTCAATCAAAAGCAATTTGTTTAATTCGACATGACATACGATTTAACAGATCACGCTAATTTATCGAAAGTCTACTTCAAATGGACCCGGTTGAATATTTATTACTAGATGGATGTGCATGTGTTGATACTGAAAGTACATTTTCATATTATGAGGACATACTTTATCGAATTTAGAACTTAGAGCTAATTCGAGCAAACTTTTAAACCTAGCCTAAATTTTTTAATAGTTATTTTATACAAATCTATCAAAAGTAAATTTGGTTTAATTCCGCTGGAAAATATGATTTTGGTAAAATCAAAATTAAAAAGAAATAATTGTAACAGACAGAAAGTAATTAAATTCCAACAAGTAGTCAGCCGAAGCAAAAGGAGTATTAAGGATTGAAGCAGATGGCGTTATGTAGTTTCTGTCTACCCGAATGTGAAGAGATAAGTAATCAGCCAAGTTTAAGCTGTCACTAATATATATTTTTTTTATTACAATCCAACTCGTTTACAGAGTCTATAGCAATTTCCAAGTTTATCAATTGAGTTTCATCGTCGAGACTTAGAAATGTCTAGTCTCAAGACTCGCCATTTGCGTCAACTGTAAAAAATAAATCGAAGTATTTTTCGATGCAGCCATAAAATCTATAACTCTTCACGGGCATGTATTATTGTAAGTTTACCTCTTCTAAGGCCCGGACTCCACTGAAGCGGAGCTGGGCGGAGCGAAGCAGAGACGTGCAGGAATCGACCAATCATAATGGCTTAAATCCTCATCGCGTCACTCGTCTCGTCTGTGATTGCACGATTCCTGCACGTCTCCGCTCCGCTCCGCACAGCTCCGCTTCAGTGGAGTCCGGGCCTAAGCCTCTATATTATACTTCAGATATACCTGGTTCCACGCGAAAGCGGATTTCAATAACCTGGAACTCCGTCTTTTAAGAATACAATCTTTATTCAATCAATCCTTTGAACCCTTTACCCACCTTGAGTTTTTCCTTATATTTTCTTTCCGGAATCCTTTTTGCACTTTCTTTGTTTCATTCTTCATAATCCGTACCTACGTTATAGAATCTGGACCAATACTTTTATTGAATCAAATTTTGTATCACATACCCCTAAAATAAATTTTTACTGTGAGCTGTAGACCGGGAAAAGTGGAAAGAGGGAAAGAAGGACTTTCCCTGCAATGGAACGACTCAGGGTTATAATATATTATATAGGTATACTAGTTTCTTCCCACGACTTTGTCAGCGTAAAATTTCTTGTATTTGGTGACATAACCGACAGCAGCGCCACCGCAACCGCGCTACCGGATCCAATTGTGTTTGCAAACCTTCCAGACACTTATTGCAATATACACGCAAAATTTCATCCAAATCAGTCTAGCCGTTTAGGCGGAGTTAGGTGACAAACACACGTACAGAAGAATTATATTACCAAAGATTTTGACAAAAACAAATTGCTGTACTCAAAGACAAATCAATTAATTCAAAGTCAAGTCTTGGTTTCTGAATAGTTGATGCCATGCAGCACCAACAGACACGATAGAAGATTACCGCAGAATTAATAATCAACGCCATTAATGACGTCATCACTATAGTGTACAGCAACCACAGCGCACAGATTGTTCGCGTTATTGATGAACAATAAATTCAAGTACCTTAAATATGTCATGATTAAAGAATAGTACCCCCAGCTATGTAACTAATTTGGCCTTTTTCATATCTAATGGACCGTAAAAGTGTTTGTAAAAAGGAATTCATTTGGCAAGTTTGACAAAGTTCAGAAACCATGTTATATTCGTGTAAATAGGATATATTCAACATTCTAGTTCCTCCAGACTTGTACGGCGTCGCAAGCAAGCCCGGTAATCACATAGATCATTGCGTAGCTAAGTCATCAGCCACGAATGACGAACTGGGGATCACGCCGCGTCATCTACCAGATATACTCCTACATGCTTTATTTTTAGAAAATCCTTTTTTTCGCTTTTCTTGTATATAAAGTTTGATTTGGCTAATTTGTTGAATAGTCTCTAGAAGTTTCTGGGCCTTATTTGTTTTCGGAATCGAGGGATCAGAAATGATAGTGTTCCAAGATTTGATGTAGTGGATGTCTTATTACTTTGGATGGTTTTCTTCCTATTTTTGTTCGTTGTTAAAACGAATATCATATTGATGAAGGATTCTATTTAATAGAACCTGACATTATTGATATTGAGTTTTAGTTTAGGACAAAAGTAATTAACTCATAAAACATTAAAATCAAATTACAGTGATTACAGATATAGAACAAGTTCATTTATAATCACAAAAATTAATTTAAATAACACTACGACTAGTTTTATTGGATTTGACCAAACCTCTAACGATTTCCATTTTGCGCTCCCAATATTGAACAGACATCAAAGAGTCAACTGGAGTCTCAAAGAATAATTGTAATTAAAAACTTTTTGAACAAAATTTTGTTTTTTGTGAAGACATGATTACTTACGAGAATGTCTTTTATCATCCTTGGAGGATATATTATTTGTTGGCTTTGATAAACTACAATATAGAGATAAATTGGCTTTTTTGTGACTGCTTTGAAGTTTCATTAGCCCTAATTGAATGTTCCTTTAACTATGAGTTGTGGGTTAATGTATTTCACGTTCTACTTTATTATTTTTGGTTAGATTTTTTATCAGATATCCTTTTGTGGTCTCGGACGCCTCGATTTCTATTATTTTTGCATATTGTTCATATTATTCTTCATAAAGTTAGTGGGACTTACGAAGAAATGTGGGTTAGCAATAAGATCTACAATTAACTCAATTATGGGATTCTTATTCGAGAATTTCATATCTTTCAAGAAAAGTCGTTGAAAGAATTAGTCCCCAGAAGTTAGAGTATCCTAAAAATACAAACTTACCTAATTTTTTTTACATCACGTTTATGTTTGCACGTTTGAAATATTTTCTGTCAATGTACAGTCAGTGACCTGCATAACCCGACCCAGTGCAGAGCACTGGCCGTACATTAGAACGAATGTCTTCAAACACATTTTATATCTAGCAAAGATGCATTTACAATTTGATTAGAAGCACGTATCCGTATTGCAGAACTAACTTAAGCGATTGTAGCGTAAATAAGAACAAAAGAATGCAAATTATACAGTGTTAGTATGTTTTGTTTTTAATTTTCTTTCTTTCATTTTCTAAAGACGTATTTTATTTATGATTGGTTTTACGCTTGAAACCTCCGGCATCTTTGTGGAACCACCATTTACTTTATATATGTACTACTTTTAAATAAGAAAATTAAATAATTAAGAGATTCCTCTATTTTAACCAGCACTGCATTTTTATCCATTGTGTCGTTGAATCTTCTTAGTCGTTGTCATTTTCTATGTCAAAATTTTGTTATTTGTATTTTATTCTATAAATTATTATCATCGTTTTTCATGTGACATACTTCTTCTAAAATTCTCTATAAAGCAAACTTAACTTTAACATTTATTAGCTTACCATTAACCAGCTTCTGTTCTCCATTAAGAGTCCAATGGACCTGAGGTAATGGGTACGCTTCAGCTGTGCACTGAAGAGTGACGGAGCCGCCAGATGGCGCCCGTATGGCGACCCGGCCGGCCCACACTGACGGGGAAACTGTAGGGACGAAAGAGTATATAAGTGTAGGTATTTTGAGATATACAAGATGGATTTTTGAGAGAATTGACGAGTTTCTATCTGATTGTACCATTTTTCTAAAATTTGTGAATTCAGTTAGCAATAATTAAAAAGGACTGTCATGTAGTAAAACGTTCTTAGGGGTCCTTTCTGTGGCTTCAGCGGTTTTAAGGTACTTTACTGCCCCCTCTCAAAAATCTAGCCTCTAATATGTTAGGTTTTGTAAAAGGGCTTTAAAGCATTCAGCCAAAAAGTAATGAGTTCGGGTTTAGGTGAATAGAAAATTGTAATGAAAGGAAATATAACATCATAAACCACACAGAGTTCCTTACTAAGTAAGATACTATAATATAATTCGGAATTCAATTTCTTCTTGAAACCCATAACATCACCACATGTCTAAAAGTTATTCGTTATTAATGAATTTCAAATCGCAAACGCGCAAATATTTAAGAAATATTTTCTCACCAAGAAAGTTGTAACACATTACTTTGGTAAAAGTACATTACTTCATTGAGGTTTCACGTAACAAAAGATTTATCTTCAATCTTAGAAGTTTGTCTGAACCTGTCTGTCCTTGGAATGAATCCTGATTTTCGGAATATTTTAAGTGCTTAGTAATCTCAAGTTACGGTTTTGACTTTCTCAAGGCTTTTACTTAATTGAAAATGATAGCTTCCACTTTAGCTTTCATACATAACAAGTAGGTACTCAATCTGGCTAGTGATCCAATGGACATGATTTCATATTCTCTTTGAGCACACTACTCTTATAATTTTCTTTTCTCTTCATACGACATAGCAAACACTATATTCCTTAACTGCGGGGTAATTACATGAGTTATGTATGTATAAATGTGAAGCCTACGAAGTAATAGAACAGATTTCCTTCTAAATCTTTTGGAATGTAATTGAAAGCGTGTTAAACAATTAAGGTGCAGATCGTACCAAACAAATAGATACAGACAAAAAAAAAAAAAAACACAAGTTGATACAGTTTAAGGACAGAACCCCGACACTCCACAAATTAATCAATTTCTTGAATTTATAAACACTTTCTTGCTACCAAATAAATAAACCGTCATAACTCAAACCGACCCGTCACGCAACGACGAAGAGCGTCATCTTACAGCCTCCAAACTGACAGTACCAGGACACTCTTAATTGTGTCCGTTATGAACGACGTAATTAATTCAACTGTCGACTCACATATCACATTAATCTGGATTCTCTTGCTGACTGAAGGAGGGACGCCATTGGTGGCTATACACAGGTAGGCGCCTGATAGTACTCGCTCGACGCCGGTCAGGTTCAGCCAGGGGCCGCTCCATTTTGACACTGTGGAGGATTTGTTTTAATTACAGTTGACTGAAAAAGTTTAGACTAGATGGATTTGTCATGATTCTGAAATATTCAGGCGATGGATGTGATGCAATATTGGGACTTATTATCTAAAATATGTACAAACTTAGAATACCAAATAAACTACAAAATATTAAAATGGAAATATAATATCCTAATCTAACTAAAACTATTAAAAAACTAAAATATTGCGTCGAAATATTCCTTATTGTTCCTTTATTTGTTGGGACTTGGATCTCATTGTAATAAGAAGCAGAGCCAGTGAGAGCAGTGTTGACCCAGAGGTCGGATTAACACCCAGTCTTATTACTCAGTATTATTTGCAAAGATTGCTAGAATTACTTTTGATTGCGTAAAGACTTTTATTCTATCATTCACTTTTCAGAGAAAAGGTCTAATGATTTGTAAATAATGGAGAAATTCTGTCTATTGAAACGCTTCCTTAAACTGAGTTTGAACTTTTTGTGTGCCTTTAAACGTGTTCTAACGAGGGCCACGCCACTAAGCCGCCGTAAACTCATTGATTCTACATCCTCAACGCCCACGATTTGATCGCTGATCTGTTGATAAGGACCATTGTCTGACTTATTTGGGAAAGTAATTTCCTTGTGCAGACATTCTTATTAATAAGAGCTACGTTTGATCCATTTCCTGTTCGCTTGCTGCTATAGAGGTATGAGGAACAGGGTGTAAAGTGCACTCATACTCTATAGAAAAGGTAGGATCCTCCGATCAGACGGGTGTTGTGTCTAGCGGGCAACTGCCCGATGATTCATGTCGGGCTGTTGTATCTATGCTAGTTGCGCGGTAAACTCTGCTTGCGCGATGCAGGATTTGCGTGACGTCAGTATGACGCGTTGTTCGCATGTGGCGTTGTACATACCGCTACAATGCTATATTTTGTCCTCGTAAAGAATATTTCACAAAGTCTATTGGAAATTGGAACGTCCGCGCATTTTGCTGTGTATTTTGGACTCAAAGGCAAGTTACTTTTTTCTATACAGATTGTTTAGGGACAAATTCGAACATTTAAATATTTAATACTTGACTCAAGAAAGTAACTGGCTACTTACTGGAAACAGAAGCGACAATAATGAGTTAAGAATTTATTTAGAACTTAGTAAAGTTAGTAAAGGCCTAGAGTATTATATTATCTGGTCCCCGACGATACTCTGCACAATTTTATAACAACTTCGTTTGAGCACACAATGCAAATAAGAGAGCCTTCATTCAATTCATAGCCTCGGGCGACAAAAGTTTCCCTTTGTGTTATACAGTTAGTTCCAGTGATGACTGCTGTGTGCATACTGTGACAGTTTTTGGCACACCGCAAACATACGGAATTAACGGGATCTGCGAAATTAGCTTTTTCTGCCCTATTTATGCATACGATGTTGTTTATACTGGTACCGTGTTTTCTAAAATCTGCAACATTGTGAGGCTGTTTTCTTCGGAATTGCCGTTCCCCAATTATTTTTACGGTCTACAGTTATTTCTGGTGACGCGACGGTGGCGTAACGATGTGGTAATTGAAAAACGAAACTTCGGCGGAGAGAGAAATAGAAAACAAAAATTAGTTTTGTTCGCTTTTATAAATTCTAAGTTGAATCAAGCTTTTTAAACCTGAATTTAAGTTTAGGCTGTATGAAAACCAAGCGTGCCATTTTTCAACTACCTACTATGACGTCACAAGCACTATTCAGTGAAGGGAAAATCAAATTGATTCAAAGACACTGCCGCGTTCAGCACCCGTCTTGCGTCACCCCCGAGTCCTAGCGTCAGCGCTCACACTCACCCAGCCAGCAGTACTCAGGAAGTCAGGGCTGAACGCGAAAGTGGCGGCTTACGATTTTTGTACGTAATCTGGGCTCGCGAAGTAGTTGATCTTGCGTAATCTAGGTGTATCTATATCTCTGGGCCTTACGGCTGGCCGGCCAGTATAATTTGAAAACATTGTAAAAGCCAATTATTTTTATAAGGAGTTTCTTGCCGGCTCTTCTCCATATGAAACGAACAATTGGAACCGTGCACCAAGCATCTGACGTTTCATAAGCGCCCATGTCAATTAAAGTATTTAAAAATTAAAATTTTGAGAACAATAATGTAATTTATAATGACTAACCTAATGTCTGGTTGTCAATCTTGAAGTGCCTGGAGTCTTCTCTCCTCCAGGCTATGATGGGTGGTGGTGTTCCTGAGGCCGCACACCTCAGTGCCGCGTTATCACCTTCTTTGACAAGCACCTCGCCACTGCTGGCTTCATCATCAATGTCTGGTGGAACTGTTGGATTTGAAAAAATATATTATGTGTATTTTAATACTTATACATTAGCTTAAGATTTATTTGTGTCGCACTCTTTTCCATTGCCGAGTTTTCCAAAAAGCGTCACAAGGATCTTGTTTCCAAAATAATGATGTTTCTATTTTTGTATTTAAATTGTAGCTGTATTTGTTGTATTTAATCTAATATTCCTACACATCCTTACATAATTTCTTAAATGTGAAATTTCTGCTACAGTCGAGTGCCGTCTTGTTTTCCTGAACAAACAAAAACAATATAATTCTTCAGATTGAGATCCCACGCAGGATAAACGATAGTCGATAACATATTATGTCCTGTTTTTCTACTTCTCCCAAATTAATATTGTATTGAGGATAATGTAATCCTTCCCGATAATAATATCAGGGACCGCTTAGCTCTTCTAAATCATTGAGCAGTCAGCGATTAGGTATTATTGATCTGTCGGCTAGAGATAAACTTGGAAGTACTTACCTAATAAATATTTGAATAGTCTGTAAAGACTGCTTTTGGGGGCATCTACGTTATGCGTCTGTTAATCCATCTTAAGTGGGCAATAATAATTGGGAACTTACCATGCCAAACGATGCTGTTTACTCTATTTATTAAAATGTTAAACTTCTAAAATATGGAACTAAAACACGGTATGTACAGTCGTAATCATAAATACCTCACAGTTAAGCAAACTTTTTCGTGAAATTACAATTACAACTTTCAGATTAAGACATATATATATTTCATAATAGTACGATTTTGATAATACTATATTCTTAACACAGTAAAAAACTATGTATATTAATACCACAGGGGGAAAATGACGAATCTTGTGTACGTGTAAGATATTATTTGTGTATTAAGTACTATAACATTTATAATAGGATAAAGTATCTAGTATCATATCACACAGTAAAATGATTACAAAGTAAAGAAAAAATTGTATAAAACTTTTCACAGTAAAGTCTTACCTACAACCTGTAGCAGATGAGTCTGGCTCATCATCGGCTCGGTGTTGACCTGACACATGTATCGGCCGCCGTCAGAAGGGCCTATCTCCTTGAGCGTCAGGGTCCAGGCTCCGTCTCCGTGGCTGACGCTGACGCGGTGGTTTTTCGTGATGACGTGGCCGGCAATCGTCAGGATTGTCTGCGTGTCTACTCGGAGCCACGCCACCTAGAGATGGAGAATAGAATAGGCTTTATTGTTGTACACCATATTTTATACTAGCTGCGCCCCGCGGTTTCACCCGCGTAAATGTCGATCCCGTGGGAATATCGGGATAAAAACTATCCTATGTCCTTTTCCGGGACTCAAACTATCTCTATACCAAATTTCATCTAAATCGGTTCAGTGGTTTAGGCGTGAAGAAGTAACAAACATATAAACACACACACACACACACACACTCACAAACATTCGCCTTTATAATATTAGTGTGATAGTGTGATTATCTGCAGCTCAGGTACAATATCGTTAACAGTACAAAGGCGGTATTAATGTTGATGTTCAAAGAAAATCTGCGCCTGATGAAGATTGAGAAGCAATAACTGTGTGACTGGCATTTATTCAAGTGCCCCATTTATATTTATGTACTAAATTAATGATTCTTGTAACGCCACAAACGAGAAATGTTAGTAGAATTTGAACATCTTTCTTTACAAAAATCTGAACACAAACCACTTCAAACGTTTAACGGCAAACATCAAAGAAATTGTTTAAGTAAAAATTGTCAAAAGTTGTACTTTGAAACAAACCTAAAAATCAGAGAATAAAAATCACTTTGTCTAATAGAAAATTGAAAATGAAGAAGACACTGCAAAAAAATTTGCGTATAATTAAATACTATTAAAATTAGTTGATTCAAAGAAAGTTGAGTAACACCTCAGAACAGGGAAAGTTAAATTATGAAAGTATTTGAATGTTGAAAACAAAGAATTTTGTAATTATGAAACAAACTTCACAAAGAACGAACGTTTTGTTAACTTTAGATGATTAAAGTGTTATTACCTGCAGAGAAGTTGTTTTAAATATTTAATGGATTTGGAGCTCATTGCGGTTAATATTAAAACTTTTGGAATTTCAATTTTTATAAGCAATTCGCAGAGATATGTTTGAGAGAAAATTTTACAATTTGTTTCTCTTTCTAAATTAGTAACTGGATCTGTTATTCGCAGGATTTTATGTACTTTGATATAAATAAATTACGTATTGAAATAGAACATAGAACGGTTGCTAAAATAAATGTTCCGTTATTATTACGAACGTTTGAAAGGCTTTTATTTGCATCCATTTACTCACAATTTTATTTTTAACAGAAACTTTTTTCAACCAGATACGCGTCGCACAAAAAACTTTGCTGAATAAATCAACATCAGTAAGTACCTCAGCTTTACAAAAAAATTCGAATCTCTAGAAGAGATAAGTCACCCGACATTATGATGCTGGAAAAAAATACGAGGAGTAATTAAGATAGCGAAGAGCCTTGTCCCACTAATTGTGGAGGCTTCCGGCTCTTCACTGATTCAGCAATGTGACTTGGTCACACGAACAGCCCTCGATGAAGGAAGCCTGGAGAATTTATTACGACAACGTTACAGCCATAAATCACTCAAATTTTCTGAGTGCAAAACAACCAAAATAACATTTTGCACCACAGTACATAAAATACTGCTGTAATAGACGTCAAAGATTTTAATCAAAGCCTTGGAAAATACTTCAACAAATTGTGCCAACTATAAGTCTATTCAACAATGTTTATAAATTGAAAACTCCAGACTAATTTGCGCCAAAATGTCTGTCCAGTAGCCATTTAATAACTTACCACCCACTTAACTCCCGCCCCTAGCAACTCACATTTCAACAAAGAAATACTCAAGAAACCCTAGAAGAGCTAAATTCCATTTACAAAGCCACATGGGCCCAGCAATTGCGTCCTACGTTTAATAGCTGGGCCTACCGGGTGGAACGCGGAACACTTTTCTAAGCCTCGTTGGGCTCCGGGGCATATCTGCGAGACCAGACGGAGAGTGATAAGGGGTTAAGTGAGCGAGAAACTAATGGGAGAATGTGTGCAGCTATTGTTGACGGTATCGGGTAAATTGTGGTTTTGTTTCAGGCTATTTAAAGATGATTTATTTGATAAGTGATTGTTCTGCCTGCGGCTTCCGTGTCTGGGATGAAGCGATGAGTGTCCTACGCCTACTTCTAGGAACGTTTACCTTTTTGCCACGTATATATAGCCAAGGGATCATAGCAGGTGGCGTTCTTTTGAGTTATAATTTAAGAATAAGTAACTAAAGCTTCTATGACTTGTTATCATATTATTTGCAGTGACTTACCTTGAATGTCTGTAAATTATCAACCCTACAGGTAAGTGCTGCATCTCTGCCAACAGCCACAGTGACGTTAGACCCTGGAGCCACGAACCGTGGCAAATCTGAAACAAAAGAACACAATCATTGTAGAACAACTAATAAGTATAGATAACGTCATTACAAAAACCAATCTTCTAATTAATCAGTCGCGCTCGCGCAACCTTTCGGGACGGTCGCGAATATCGATAGCGCTAATTTTGTAAAAATGATGAACGTTGTAAAGTGCAACAAAATATTGTGATAGACGAGATGTTATCGTACATCCAGAATAAGGTGTCCGCGATAGCCGCCGCCATCCGCCTCTCTACATTTATGTGCTTGAAGTATTAAATAAATAAATAAATAGACGAAATGACGTTGGTGCGGATCTGTACTTCGTCGTTTACGAGTGAAGAGATTAAGACTTCCAAGTCGCTTCTGTTTGACTCCATACCCACGGAGTTGCGAGAGTGGTCGAAAAAACAAAGGGAAGGAAGAACGAGATATGGCAGATATAATCAAGTTGTTTAAATCTGCGGAACCAACCAAAATCCCAGTGTTTGTGGCTCGGTAGCTAGAAAAGCTACCTTCGATCACGTTTGATCACTTAGACTGCACAAAACTTCTAAAGGACATACATAGTACGGATGCAAACTACAATGAGCGAGCTGAAGCCCACATATTTGCCACCATAGATGACCTGAACGAGTTAAAAGATGAATCTTTGAAAATTGAATGTTACTCATTACAACCAATATATAAATAAATGAAAAAAAGAAGAAATAAATGCTTTGAATTTGAGCTTATATTGGTGACGAAAACTGTTTACTATTTCTCGTGCTGACTGTTGCTCCTTTTTACCTTACCTTTTAAATTCAGTCTCATGATTGTTTTTTAATTACTCGAAAAAAGAAAAAAAAAAAAAAAAACACCATAAATAATTATAAGTGACATCTTTCTTCCGTCAAATGTTCGATCTATGATTGTTGCTGACAGCTTTTCTGAACAAACAGCAACGTTAAAACATCAATATCAGCTGTATAGCTCGAAACAAATAAACGAGTAAATCTTTTTTTCTAGTATTTTCTGGAAACGCTTTTGTCGTATGTTTATTCATGAGCGATGGAACTCGCAGTCTTCATTTATGATACATTCGTAGCAAGTTATTGTTTAAACGTGGTCGGGCTCTTTGTTTTATAACATATATTAAAAGACCCGCTTGCACCACAAATAACTAAAAACATTTAGCGCTAGACATAATATAAAACGTCGTTCTGTATTTGTGTTTATTGTTCGAATTTGACAGAGACGGATTGATATTTTAAATAAATACGCTAAATGTAAAGTCAGGTAAATTCATTGATAAACAAATTGACAGCCAACTTCAATTGTCCGTGTATTCAAATTGCAACTGTCATTCTTTGACAGTTGTATGAAATAACTATAACACGGGAAATTGAAGAAGGGTGGGAATTTGCTTAACTATTAATTTCCCTGACTGTATTTTAGTCATTTGTTGTGCAAGCAGGCCTTACTTTCAAAATTCTAGATTTAATCTGATCCTTAAACCACACAATATCTTTCATGACAGGCAAGGCCAGCCCTGGCTAGTTTCAAAGTGGAACCATAACCAAACTGAACGTCGGGTTGCAATGTTTACTTAAATTAGAAAAGAAAATAGTCGAATAACTCCGATAAAAGTAAAAAATATTGGAACACTCATTTTGATGACTTCATAATAATAAAATTAGATCAAAAGTTATTCAGTGAAGTAAACACAAAATACACTATAATTTAAAAGACCATTATTCAAAATAAGAAAATTACGTTATATTATCCGATATGGGCAACACTCTAATATTATTACAACCCTTTGAAATCTGCCCGCAACATTTTACCTTCGATGTCTTATTATAAAAAAAACCCATACCACATTCATTTATAATAACTTCGACAGAACACTAAAAACAAAACGTCCATTGCCAAAATAGTCTCGTGAGACGGAACTTGTAGATACAGTTATGACGCAAGCGTCCCGGTCGGGACGTTCGGGGCCATTCGGGACGTTTGGGGACAAAACGAAAGGAAATAATAGACACCTCGATATTGGTCGAGACGTCCGTCCGCGAGGGACACATTTTCTGGTTCTCTTTGTTATGTTGCCGTTTTTATTTTGAATGATGAATGTCCTTTGTTGGTGGATTTTATTTGGTTATTTTAATGATTGCTGAATGCTGATAGATGACTTTTTTGTAATTTTGATAGTCACGACACACACACACATATCCTAAGAGGACCCACTGACCCACACACGCAACCACATACAAAATACCCCTTAATTTTTTGTACCTTAAGCGTCCTTCACACTGGCAAAAATTTTTCACAAAATTATGAAAATGTCGTTTTTGTGTAAATATATTGAAAGTTTGAGGAGAAATATTGCGTAAAGAAGGGGTATTCAATATTTTTTGGGGCGTTCAAAAGTTTTCTAAAAGTTTAGAAAGTTTTTGCGGACCCGTCCATATTTTCTCAAACACCTCTTCATTCATCCTCAGGGTATAGAGGTTCCGGGCTCAGTTCACGAAGTAGGTTACGATGACAATGAGTCGGTCCATTCTTTAAGCGATTCCTGACCCTTGAAACTTGCAACCTCCGGGTCAGCCCTGGGTAAAGCGACGTAGGCAGCTATGGCTGAGTACAAGGCGATGCGCCGTTTTTCAATCGCGAAAAGTTTAATCCTCACTTAAATATTGTGCACAAAAATTAAGTTCATTAGTTTTGCACATTTTTGCCAGTGTGAGAAACCCGTTACGAGCAATTTCATGAAACAATCTAAGAAAAATTGCTAGTATCCCTAATCACGGTTTGATGGACGAATTGCTGACTATTGTATATGTCGGATCAGGAGTAGGCTATTGGCATCTAGTTATCATCAGGCATATTTGATTAATTACTGTGGGCATACTGTGGGTAGTGTTGGTTATTGCGCAATAGAAAAACCGTTTGCAGTTCAAATCAAATTATAATATCACGAACAAATTAATCACACTAGCAAATCACACACTGTAGGTTCACGACACAACTAGATACACAGTAAAATAAGAATTATGTACAGTAACAAAGTAATTGCGAACAAATCGTAGGATCGATTACTGTTCGTATAGTGACAGAGCCACCCAAGTAAACCGACAGGTTTGTCGGGAGCTAGTGCTCTGTCAGGAGTCGAGTCCGAACGCCGACTGACTCTCACTGACTGTCCAGCACAAACGAGTGCGCTCAGTTATAAAGGTTTGTCCCCACCTCGCACTCGCCCCACAACAACTCTGTCCAATGGCGTACGGAAATACGTCATCGTGTTTACTTGATACAAAATACTAAAATGTGCCAAATCTAATAGATTCACATTATAACTCACATTATAAATCGAATAATACAACAAAAATAATTGTCTTAAATAAACAATACTGATTTCACAAAGTTAATCGTTTTAAAATCAAAGTAACAAGTCATCAACTGGTTTGAATAAAACCATCGGTTACAATTATCAAAATAAGTTGCTAAAATCAATTAGCGCGTACACTAAGTACTCAATAAATTATGTTTCGATTTATTAGACAATAATTGATTGCAAAATCTTAATATGAAAACAAATCATAACAAATTCTGTTGACTATCTCTCAAAGAAGAATGGGCGGTTTCGTCCCAAGTGTTGTAACATGTTTCTACCTATATCATATGGAAGATCTCAGTGAGTGTTATTTTTTTTTGTATGGGCATAACTCTGTATCTCGTGCAGGGAAAGTGTTATAGTAGTTTCATTTATTTAATAAAATATTAAATACAACTTAATTAATTAGTCTTTTAATGACAAAAGGACTAAAGCTATTTATAACTACCTACTCCTACTCTGACCCAACACCCCCCAGCACCCCCTCTACTACCCTGCGCCACGCACTGCCTTTGTTTTTTTTATTGTAAGCGCAGGAGCAGCGAAAAATATTTTAAGAGACAGGCTATGTTGGAAATAGATGGTTGTCGGGTGTTGCATGGTTGTTGCAACTTTTTGTAATAAGTATGTATATATATTTATGAGTTTTATTAAACTTTATTTTATTAAGGTTTTTATCTTTTTATATTTATAGTTTTTTACTCTTTTTTACATGTCAAAATAAAAGTCAGTTGTGTCAGCGATTCGTAATTTCATTGATCTATGGTGCTCGTAGATGCCATTATTTATCTAGTGGCGTATATGCACTTATGCTTTCGGTTTTTTATAGCTGTGCTGTACTACCATATTTTAAATTGTTGCTCCACTGTTTATTTACTGACGACTTACGCATTCTTAAAGGACCTTTGGTGTTTCTACGTTTGCAATTATCGACTTCGGCTTACTTTGTAGACTTGATATTGTTTTTTGATTGGTTTGTTCCGATTACGAACTATGGAACATTTGTGTGTCACCTGTGCCCGGTCTTACTCGACAGCGAGTGCGACATGTAGTTTCAAGAACTATATTAGAAGCAAGACCGCGTTTTGCTGAATATATTTCAGTGCATATGAGAATAGAACAGGTCTGTTATGTGCTTATTTGCTTCTGAACTATGCTTGTGCTTTTTTTTACGTCGCCGTCGCAACGAAACAATGAATCAATCGGTTTCTTAGAGGTAACTGGGGAGACATTATACTTCCATACTTATATTATAAATGACGACACGGTAGGCGCAGTGGCTGAGCGATCGACTACTGCGCTGCGTGTCGCGGGTTCGATTTCTGCACGGAACAAATATTTTATTGCCTACAGGTAGTTGTTCCGGGTCAGCGATGCGGATGAATTTTTCGACGCTATATTTTAGTTTGTGTATAGTTTTAGTTAAGTTAGGTTTTAATTTTTTTATTTTCGATAGAATATAGAGATTACTTAATTAATCTATTATTATATCACAAGTACCAATATGTGTACAATGTGCATTTGTTTGAGGCATACTCCTACATAAGGGAATTATTCAGTCATAATTGCCATCTAATCTCTTCACCACCCTTGGTTGACTGGTAGAGAATGCCTAAGGCATTAAGTCCGCCTTTGTACCTTTTTGTGCGAAAAGTTTAAATAAATAATTGTATATTTTTTTTTTTTTATGTATTTTCAAATGTGCGTTTATTAATAATTGACTAAAAGTAACTGTTACTGCCTGTGATTAATGTACAATTATTATAAATGTAATAATTATGTAGATATGTAACACAAAATGTAAAAAAGTATTGATTGATATTATGATTAATGCATTATTTAGTACGCAAAATACGCGCATTGACGTGGAGTTGCGGACACTAGCCTGTATTACCTATTACCTAAAGCATTATTTAATACAAAAACCTTTTTTTCACTTGAAGCCCAATTACTTTTGACCTGCACGCAATTGTAATAACAACTTGGATTATTATTCATAAAAAAGCCTAAATGAACATGTTTATACTAGTCGCAACTTGTTACAAGGGTTGGGACGCAACTCATATAATAACGCCCATTCTCCTTTAATTGACAACTGTCTCCGACATATATATCTTGTGCTCTTGATAAATTACATTCCTATAGCCATTTTAACGAATTCTTTGCGTAGTTACTACACGTACATTTACAAGAAACCACTCGCCAACAACACAAAATATAAACCATATTCTTCTCCCCACACCTTAAACAAAATCAAAAGTCATTTATTCAAACTAGGCTGAGAACCAGCACTTTTGGACCGTCAAACTTACAAGAGACAGTCCCCCAAAACACCCGTCCTTCACCACTTCCTAGTGCTTTTGCTAGGGAGAAGAACAGGGAAGAAGCACAGTCTTACAAAGCAAGCTATTTAATTATTACTGACGCAGTACTTCGTTATTCACATTAAATCTGGGAACATTAGTCACTCGCTAATCCCGGCTTAGTAAACCGGCTGTAGATACAACTTTACTAAATAGAAACGGTCTACTAAGTACATGTAATTTTTCAGCGGCTGAGCGGCTTTAGTAGGTAGTCTGTGAGCTGAAGGGAGGCACCGCTTTGTGTTGGGTGTTTCAGGTGGTTTTAATTAATATAAGGTTTCTGGTTTAAAATCAAATTTAAAAAAATAAGAAGAGGAGGAAGAGAGGAGAGGAGGAGGGTTACACATAAACTTATTTTTTAATATTTACAGAAGTGATAATATAATCTCTTACTACTTTATTATTTTTGTCTCATTACTTTATCATACCAAGATTGCCTCCAGTATGTTGGATGTATTCATATGTATAGGTACCCAAATGTCCCGTTCACACGCACCACCGAAACCTGTCTGTGTGTGTTCAAAATTATTAAACAGAACCTATACAAATATAATCAAAACTTCTGCTACGTTTAAAACAACACACGGCTCTGAGACAAAGGGTCGGAACTCCATACAACCGCACCTATGCTTGGTCCGGCTAAGTAAAGTCGCAAACTTTTCCTTCACCCCGTGAACTACGAGTAGTTCTCAATAAATTCGTCGGATCCTACCCACATTTATGTGATGGAATTAGGGATATTTATATAGGTAGGTACCCACGTATAGCGCCCGGTATTAGGGAACATGACTTGTATTAAGTTAGGTTAGTTTTGAAGGGTCAAACCATTTTGGGTTACCTGCTGTGCTTTAGTTATTTTAGTGGATAACCAGACGTGAATTTCAAGGTTCAGAAGGACAGTAACGAAATCAGGTAAAATGCGATCTTCGTATATAATTGGAAGAGAAATAATTTGAATAATGTCATCCTTAACATAAAAGTGCCTATAGTAATATCTCTTAACATCACTCTTCTAGCCAAAAGTCCGCAATAAACATTAGTTATATACGCTTACCCTATACAAAAGTACAGCCGCAAAGAAAATGTTTTGTCAAAAAAGTCATGATACGAGTAGATCAGCTGAACCGTTATAAAGACAAATAATATTTTTCTATCCCCCAGGGGAAGTATGATAAGTGGCCCACGTCCTTGAACGCGATCTTACTTCCCGTTCAAAGTTCTGTCGCATTTTATCGGTACGTGATCAAACAACACACGTTCAATCGGTAGCCATTTTGTTTTACTTTTATCGGTCATCGGTTTCATCTAACCATATGCAATTAACTTGGGTGTATTAAATGTGTGTAGTAACCTACACCACACACGTATACAATAGTATACGTGTGTGGTGTAGGTTTGTGATGAATGTGTAATTTAAGGTAGGTTTAGACCAAAATAAGACAGAACCAGAGCAAGGGTAAGAGCACTCCTTTCCTGAGATCCCTAACATTTCTGTTAGTATGGATAGACTACCGAAAGCACATTTCCGCTCCGTTTAGACAGAAGAAATCCAGCCAAGTGGGGACAGAATAAGCATTCAAAATCAAAACCGTTTATTTGCATAAAATGTGGTAGGTACAAAAAGATGATAATTATTATATAAAAACAATTTCATATAATGTTTGTGTTGTGCTCATGAGTTATGAAGCTTCTCAGTGCTGCCATAGTCCATTCCTGCCAGAAATTTTGAAAGGTGATTTGCTTACACTATTTCTACATTTTCAAAATAATGTTGCTAGCAATTCGGCATTTTTTTTAAATGTATGCGAGACTTCTAACCCGACCACTTACATGCTCTATTTGTTTCGACCTGTTCAGGTGTTGGTCTACGAGTATGTGAACGCCGAGATACCTGATGTGTTTGATTTTCTCAAGGCTTGGACAGGTATATATTGTTGATGCAATATTATCACAGGAGTGGATTTAAATGAGAGATGATTCGGGCAGGAAGTTCTTATGCTGACGGTAACATTCACAACCTTCGTTTTCTCTACTCTACTTTAATTGTTGTAATTTTACTTTAATATTGTCATTTGGTATTATTTTCATTTAGGCCTTATGGTGCGTTTAAACAATGCTCAGCATGCACCTACATACCACAAACCAGTTCAGCGTGTTTTGTGCATTGGGAACAATCAATAAATATTGTATAGCTCGCATCTTTCTATGGACGTAATAATTGATGATTTTTAGTTCGTCGAAAAATATGTTTACTAAAATAATTTTACATCTCATCACAAAGAACGCGATAACTTAGTAAACTGATTACTAGGAGACCAATCAAGCATTTCTAGGTAGGTAGGTACTTAATAAACAAATAGGTTAGTGATTGTACGAAATGTGTGCATTGTGGTAGTTCTAGTAATGAATGGTAATCGAGATGTTAGCTCAACGCCAAGTAATATTGTGGTAAACACTCCGAATACACGCATATTGGCATATACATGAATATTCTCTACAATAAACATCTCACAATGTAGTTACTGCTATAACTAGCAGCTAAAGTTTTTTGAAATATTAAGTTCTCGATATTGTACTTTCCACAACAACACTACCTTCTGAGAGATCACTCTAATTCTACTCTAATTCCATCAGCTGACATTAACATGCCTACTGAATACAACATCGATACATTTCACGTGTAATGTAAGTATCCGACCACATCACACGCCACGAACATTAACATTATTGTATACTCGTACATCAATCAACACATCCTGACACGCACACACTGACATGCTTTCACAATATAATGCACAATTTGAGACGCGTTGATAAATTAGCTTTTAACTCTGAGTAAGCTTGTTTGTATGAAAGTGCGTAATCGCTTCGCTCAGCGTCTAAAGGGCTGCGGGAATGTTGTCGAGGAGTTGCGTTTTCCTCAGTGTTTTTTACGCAGATAGCAGATACCTAAATGATCAGATTTTTATTTTTCACATCGCAACTTGCGATCTTTTGCAAGAAATTTTTCTAGCATTTTGTTGGAAGATAGACTTTAGATACATCAACTTTGTGTAGCTATAATAAAAACAAACAATGTTATTTTTAAATCACTCATAAAGTTTCGAAAACACGTGTAGGTAATGTTTTACAAATATGAATACAACAGAAGTTCCGTCCTTCTACATCACCTTTCCCAACTCAACAAGTAGACCGACGAATACTATCGTAAACAGACGCTGTGAACACCTGTAAACAATTGAAATACGAAACTTTACAACCGTTCCATTGTGGACCACAAACAAAATCAAGATTGTTCAAACTAAATTCACCACTTCACCAGTCACCAGTTCGAATAGTCGAGTCTAACTCAATATTTCGAATTGTGTCTCAGTCTATTATTGTAATTCAAGTTTAATTACTAACACGATTGATTCAAAATATTGACAAGTTATTTCGTAGGTACTATTTGTCGTCAAGTATTGGCATTTGTGTCGTCCTGCTTCACATAGAGGGTATTATTGTATCTGGTTATGAATATTATTTACGAAGCCTTGAACCATTTTTGGCTGGCTCCAATTATCAAGTTTCAGTTAAGATTTGGAAAAAATAGCATTAATCACAAGATTCAAAATTTTTCCTTTCAAAAACAAAGAAATAATAACTAGAGTTCATATATTTACCGCAAAGTACAGCAATACATTAACAGCAGAAAAACCCTCAAACGAAGAACTAAAGAACTGCCATTTAATTCCCACAACAGCATTAATTTCCAACGTCCCTTACAATTAGGAAATTTCTAACAAGGCGCGATTATTAGAATTGATTCGAAGGTAACTTTCAAGGTGCCCTACTCCGTTCTCTGTAGTTTTAGCAAGGGTATCCCTAAAGGCTATCCGTTTTAATTAGGGACAAGACGCTTAAGTGGAAATTACTTAGTTACAATTAGAAATAACTTCGGTGAATCGAGTCAAGATTAGTTTCTGGAACGTCTACCCGGGTTACGGAAATCGCGCTGTGGAGTAACAGAATAGGGTGAAACTGTTTAAAATGTATTTGGATTAGTTTTAAACGATGTTATCCGGATAGAGAGAAATGGTAAGGTTAAGATTGTAATTTTAATAACAGCTGTGTCCCGGGTCAGTTGTGCTAACGAATAGGTAAAATAAATACTGTTTAAAACCTAGTCAAAAATAATCACGTCAATCGGTTAAGTGGATTTGATTTGCCTATGAGCACATTAGCGGTCTGTATAGCATAATACGTACTTTCCGAAACCATACCGTAGCTGTATCATGGTTCGGTTAGGTATACAATACAATGGAACTTGCAAATTGTACAAATAAATAACCAACATACTGTTTGAATACCATAGAAACATTGTTTAGACCGGTAATGGACCCTTTTCTGTAACAGTACTGCCATCCAACAGTATTCCCACGGGATCGACACTTATGCGGGTGAAACCGCGGAGCGCAGCTAGTATTTCATAAAAATAACACGTTGAACAAAATCAATCATGTTTGATTCATTGGATGGTAACAGATGGATGAGACTGAATATATGTATTATTCAATGTAATGTAAGACATGGAAAAAAATAAACGAAACGCGATGTGTTCCATGGAAATTGCTTCTTACTAGACACCCGACTCCCACTCACCCACAGCCAGCGGACGGAAACGGTCATCATTGGTGGACGTATCAATAAGATTATTCCGTACCAACCTGCAGAGCGGCTCTTCCCACTGTCTCTGGGATGATGGGTTCACGAGCCGATCTGTATCCGGGCAACCCGTTATCCAGGCGTTCACCGCATCGGTCAAGCACGGCACTTCAGAGCAACCAGGGAAGGGGTTGAAATTTCCCGGGTCAAGTTTCACTGCTATGGACAGAGGACAGTAACGCTGCCGTAAGCAAATACCTACTGGTAATTTTATGCCGAGGCCACCAAAACGGATGCGTAGTAGAGTGCATGCAGTGTGCTTGCAGACATGCTCGATCGTCCAAGACCACATTATAGATGGATGTTGGTGTGCTGAGAATTATTTGGTAGATTTTGTCCTAAAGCTGGCTGCTTCAGTAAAGTGGAAAATATATGAAATTTTGGTCAAAACAACAGTATCTGATCAGGGTGAATGCCGAATCTAGATAAATTCATTTTAGAGAGTCTGTCGGGTCGAAATATCATTGAAATTTTTGATTTTATCATCAACTAGCTTCAGCCCGCAACTTTGTTCGCGTGAAACTTCTTGTTTCCCCCGAGCCACCCCGTCGTATCGCATCACCCGCCCGCGCTATCACTTAACGTTCATTTTGACTTTTTTCTTTTTGCTCGGCTCCTAAGGGTCATAGCGTGAAATTAAATAGCCTATAGCCTTCCTCAAGAATTGGGCTATCAAGTGCAAGAAGAATTTTTCAAATCCGACTGGTAGTTCCAGAGATTACCCCCTACATACAAACTTACTGTAAACAATATTAGTATAGATGATAGAAGAAAAACCGTCTTCTAAACTTGGGGAACCTAGGAGGTGCGGTGAACTTTTTTATAGAATTTTGATTTGTGGAACTTGAAATTCAACAGACATAATATGATGTGGACTTTTATACGTAAACAATTACGTGTAATATAATATTTATTTCTATATGCCCATGTATTGTATATTATTATATCATACAAAGTGTAAAAAATTAACCTTAAAAACTTTAAGAAGTGCTTTAGACCATCGAACTGAACAACTTTCACTATGGGACCAACTCCGAAATCACGAAAAAAAAATCAGCTGTTTCATACAAAAGTTCAATACCTACTCGGCCAAAATGTATGAAACAGCTCATTTTTTTTTTCGTGATTTCAGAGTTGGTCCCATAGTGAAAGTTGTTCAGTTCGATGGTCTAAAGCACCTCTTAAAGTTTTTAAGGTTAATTTTTTTACACCTTATATATAATATTTATGAAATGTTCCATGTACAATAAATAAAGCATAAACATAAGAATGTTAAACATAAGCCTATAACGTTACCACTGCTGGGACAGGTCTGCTCTCTGTGAGATGGAATGGGCCGTAATCCACCACGCGCGCAGTGCGGGTTGGTAAACCATGTCACAAGCCTTAAAATTTTTGGTTCTAGGACATACTGGTTTCCTCACGATGTTTTCGTTCACCGTTTTGAGAGCAGCGGTGTGAAATACATATATTACACAAAGTAATGCGCCTGGCTGGGTTCGAACCCACGACCTATAACTCGTAAGTCGGGGCCGCTACCACTGGGCATCTCCTACTACATAAAATTCGATAACAGATACAAAATGGTTTAACTCTTAATTTGGTTTCGTTTAACGCTTAATTTGGTTTAATTCTCACCTAAAAAGTAAAGCCAACCGTTCACTGTATAGCACGTTGTATCAAACAAAATGAAAATTCTCGTTCGTTTAATTAAAGTAGCAATAAACTAGTATTTAATGAGTAAAGCGATTCAAAGTAAATACCCTTATAGAATCCAGTACAATCGATTTTAATCCAGTTTAATTTTAAGATACTTGGCAACAAGGAATATTTATCAACTTGACTCAAATCTAGGTCCTTTGGCAAATAAATAAGAGTCAGTGAGCCAAGCAATCGTTTATAGTGCCAACAGACTGTTGTTCTGAGTCTTTATGGTAGAACATCTAGTTATTATAAGTAATTGGAGCAGGAATCATTGTTGACGACGTAAGTAGCTGGGTCCACACCGGACGATCCATTGCGTTCCGATTGGGAGCGGCAGGAGCGCGATCAAAATGCGCGATCGGTATAGATTATAAACGTGCCGCGCGCAATCCGAGCACACGCGGTGTGGAGCGGCCGATCTTGGTCGTTTGGCGCGTTTGATTGAGCGATCGGGCAATATGAACAATGCGCTAAGTCAAATGATAAAAAAATTGAATAAATTAAGGTTACAGCTGCCACTGCAATCCGACATCGCTGTCGTATGTGCAGCTCTATATGGAGCTTGTTTTTAACTGAACCTCATCAATCGACGCAATCTAAGTACACCTTAATAAAAAAAAGTCAAATTAACGACTTTCGCAGTGGAAAAAAAAAGGATCTCGAAACACTGAAGCCTGATTTACACGTTAGATTTAATTTCCTGTGGCCTAACGTTAAGTTGAAGCATCAATAAAAGTTGTACCACATCGTCTAATCAGTATTTAGACAATCCTGCCAGGGTCGAGGGTTGTTCGAAAGAGTTACCGTGGCCCTGGTACAGGCAACTGAAGGAACACGGGTGAGTTTTAGTCAGTAAAAGTCTGACACACCCTCCCGCTCCGCGCAGGGTGGAAGAAGTTGTTGGATAATTTCCCACCCAAAAAAAAAGTGTATAGACGATGCAAGTCATTTGTTGCTTCAATATTATTGTACGCCACGTGCAAGAAACATGAATCGTGTGTCTGGAAATCTCAACAGCAATCAAAAGTATAGCATTTCACGCAAAAATATTCGCCTAAACATACAAATTCATATGAGAATCATTCCAGCGATTTACGTAAAAAGAGATTCGAGTGGTCCGGACTTCTAAATTATTCGTATATAAAAATATGGTTGTCATAAAGTCAGACAAAGATTTATGCCATCCGTCAAATACCTGCGTACGTACTTATAAATGAGGTTACGTTGCTCTCTGTATTTGGCGTGACTGTGTACTGTGAGTGCGGATTTTGCGATGAATGGTGAATTTAGTGATAACTGTTCGTCATGAATAATCTGTAAATATGCATCAGTCAGTGAATCGCTGTTGCGTAATTATATGCAGGAACGCAGGCGTACATTAATCTATACTAATATTATAAATTCGAAAGTAACTCTGTCTGTCTGTCTGTATGTTACCTTTTCACGCCTAAACCGCTGAACCGATTTAGATAAAATTTGGTATAGAGATAGTTTAAGTCCTGGGAAAGGACAAAGGATACTTTTTATCCCGATATTCCCACGGGATCAAGACTTATGCAGGTGAAACCGCGGGGCGCAGCTAGTTCACTATAAACGAAAAACTTCACATGCAATGGAAAATATCTATTAAAGGCTGTAGGTTTCGACCTTAGGACGAGCGGGCGAGTGTGCGAAGCATCTCACACGGATAACTGTCACTTGCTCCCACGACACCAGTACCTACGGACTCTGTTCATATGGTGGACTCGTGGTTTGGTTGGGACAGATAAGTTTTATAAAAATGTAGCTGTTATTTTAGTATATTGTGGTATCTTGTAACTTCCACGCGAACGAAGTCAAGGGCAGAAGCTAATGTAGGTATAGTACAGTGTGTAGTGTGTCTATTTGTAACAAAAAACATCATAATAATCGAAAATGGTACAAAAATATTCTCAAACAACCCAAAAGAGTGATGTAAAATTTATTTCCATGTTTTACGTTAATATTTATATAGTACTATAAAATAGTCGTTAGGAAACAGAATAGCTGTCTGTACGACAGTAAAAGTTGAAAGAAATATGAAAACGTCTGCCAATAACAACGCCAGTGAATAAGAGATGTTTATAACTTAACTTTTAAATTATACTTTTATTACTGCTAAGTGGGATGTGAAACAACCTTTATGTATATTACAGAGATATTTGGGACATTTCATTATCTTATACAGCATTAAAAAATATTGTGTAGGGCCTGGGTATAATGATATTCATTTTAACTTAGTTTAGGAAGACTTTTAGCAATTTATTGCGCCCTGGGTTTTTCTATGTTTCAGTGAATATTTGATAAAAAAAAACTGCATATAAAATACGTTTTTAAAAATCTGCTATCATTGTGAATTTAGCTTTAAATGATAAGAAAATGCTGATAACACAATTGGTGCTTCGACCGACTTTTCATTTTCGGGTAAACATTTTTCTTTTCTACTCCTACTCCTAAGCTGGTTCTTCAATGAACAAATTAACTGCCAAGAAAATCATGACAAAAAAGTATTTTTACTGGTGGAAGCTCTTTTAAAATACACTGGAATAACACTGACATTTCTTACACAAACAATGTAAAGCTATTCAAACATGACCCACCTTCCAACTATCCTACTTTGATACCCATACAAGCATAATACAGAATCATTCATAACGTACTTTGCTAATGCCTCCTACACACGAGGAAGAGTGCAAACTTGGCAGCCGCCGAAACACATCAACGTGTTATATATGGCCGTACGTTGTAGCGAAATGAAAACTGATTTTTCTTACCGTTTCTGCAATGAATATTCTTCTATGTATCTTGGCTGAATGGGTTTAATGAACTGTGGTTACTACCAACCCGCACTCCCGCGTGGAGATTACGGCCCACTCCCTCTCACAGCAAGGAGCCCTATGTCCCAGCAGTGGGAACGTTATAGGCTGAATGCATGTGTCGTATGAAGGTTTCAACCCTTTGTGCTCACTAGTTCCTTTTGCAGTTCCTTTGAAGGAACTACTGAAAATTTTTGGGAACGACACCGTATAATATTTTTACAACTTCAGTACTTGCATACAGTCTTTAAGATTTTAAGGACTATTTTGTTAGGGTTAATAAAAAAATATGAAGGCTGGACCATTTGTACTCCGAACAAATGAGTACAATGTTTCGATTGACTAAAAACATTCTACATTAGAAGACACCCATTAAAAACTTTTTTACAAAAAAAAAAAACAACCGACTTCAAAAAAAACACTACAAAGTGATAAATAACTTTAATTTCGGAAGTCGGTGTCGTTGGTTTCGCATTTTCGTTTTTTGACACCGACTTCCGAAATTAAAGTTATTTATCGCTTTGTAGTGTTTTTTTTGAAGTCGGTTGTTTTTTTTTTTTGTAAAAAAGTTTTTATTTTTCACTTTTTAGTTGTACCTACCCCACAAAAAAGTAAACAAAAAAATCGTTAATGTGGACAATGCAGATAAATTTTTAGATTTTTGTTGATTTTTCAAAAACCGCTTGCCCGATTTCGATAAAATTTTCATGGGACCATTTGGGAACTATACCCTTTCCAACAAAAAAAGAATTTTTCAAATCGGTTGCCAAGCGACGGAGTTATGCGCGAACAAACACAAAAAAAAAAAAAAAAAAAAAAAACATACAAACATTCGAATTGAGAACCTCCTCCTTTTTTAGAAGTCGGTTAAAAAATGGATATAAAGCTTCTAAAATGTAAAAGGTAAAAATCCGTTGAAATAAGCAAAGTTTTTACAATTATCCGGCTGGAAGCTCTCATTCACAATTGTAAAGAAGCCAGCTATTCTCTCCCGAGACCCACTAATAGTGATTTACAAGAACGTTTAAATAATTTACCTTTTGTTCGAAACCTCTGCAGCGTGGTCGCTGCTGTTAGGGCTGACACACGGGTTTGACGGAACGTAAGGAGGATTTAATTTTGCACAATTCACGTTGATATGATGAAAAAATGTGAGTAACTCTGGAGTGTTGTTGTATTGTACGGTATTTGCTGTCATGCTGCTGGCGTCTGGCTGGCTGCTTGCATACTGTATGTATGGAAGCAGGCAGCCAGAGACAGCAAAATATTATTATACGATATGCATTGTTTTGTATGACATACATATTAGACCTACTTAACTGTTTTAAATTCTGGTGTCTAGCCACAGTTTATGCTTGTTAAAGAGCTTATCCAAAACGCTTTAATAATGCTATTACAATACGAAAACAGTCAACGCGGCGACAATTCTCAACCATTGTTCAGTCCGGCATCCCGGCTTGGCCAACCCTGGCTGCAGGTGGAGGCAATTTGAACAATTCAATTACGCAGTCACCACACGAGTATAATACATGCGACTTTAATTCCGTACACAATGACTCATTAGTCCCCGGTGAATTGATAATGAATTGAGCCAATTTGTCATTGAAATCGTTTTGAAGTCTTTCAATTGATTCATGTGAGAATGGCTGGAAAATTACTTGTTTCCGTGAGGATTTTGTAGTTCTGTTGGATGGTGGTAAATACTTTTCGGTTTTAAATTGATATTGTTTGTTGGAGAGGTACTGATGTTTTCACTACTGACATCATACTTTAAAACGATGAAAGGTCGGGTTTTTGTGATACCTAATTAAATTATTTTAATAACATGATACACTTATTACAAGCTACCTACTAGTGCCCTGGTAGGTAGGTTGTCTACTGCCTGCCGGCAATTAGATAACTCTTCGAAGAAATCGCAAAATCCAACGAAATACCAACAAAAATAAATCTTACAAACATAAAATTACAAAACCCTCAAACTCAAAGCATTTATTTCAATTAAAACAACTACAGGCACTTTTGAATTGTCAAGGGGTCGGTCAGTCAGAAAGATGAAGCTAGTTGCGTATTCCAAAGCGTAGGTACCTATGGAGAAGAACGGGCGAGAAACTCCATGGACACTCTTTTAAATCAAAATAATATGGTAACAAAGTCTTGGTTACATCATTCATGTTAAAGATTATACATGTGAGAACGATGCAGAACTTTAAAAGCGTCCATAATGAAAATACGAGAAAAGAAAAACCTACTTATGTTTCTAAGAACTAATATGACTAGTCGTGCGTAAGTACTCTGTGACCTTATCAAAGTGGAGTACGAATGGAAGTCGCGTATAATATTCCCAATAACACTGTCGTCGTGAAAGCTTTTTGATTAGCTAGCGAACGGTTCTTAGAGCCCTCGGCAATCTGAGCATGCCGGTGATTCCAACAGCCAATATTACCATTTAAAGCTAGAATAGTATGTGTAATAATGTGCTTTAACTTTTTATATCAAATTGCTTAGGCACTAGACAGATCACCTAGTTATATTGGTAGACGAATAAATATTTCTACAGTTAATTCTACCTAAAGCTGTATTTAGAAAATATAAATACTATAATTACATACATTAATGAATGAGAAAATAATTTTGCCAAGCGTAAACAATTTCTTAGTTATATTGTGAAAATTAAATTGTAAACTGTTTCATAGTAAGGGTATCCAGACGAAGCCACTCATGTAAGTTGTTATGAACACGTTTCCAAGAACTTTTTGATTCACCTTTATACGAATATTATGTAATGAAGATAAACTGGTAGACATTTTAAAAACATCATATTTTAATTCAACTGTGAATCTTTTATATTGAACTGGCATATTTTTAGAAAGCAAATCGTGGTTTTTTTTTTTTTTTTTTATTTGAAATGGGCTTGCTCTTGACTCTAGCCTAGGTCAAAGGTGACAGAGACAAAGTCGACGATGGAGCGAGCTTACCCAGAAGAAGCCTGTTCACTCTCACTTTAAAGAGATTCGGGTTGTATGCACTCGGAAAAAATTAAATTAAAAATTTAAAAAACCCCCGACTCAAACAAAAACCTCTAAAAAGTAAAATAATAATATATATTAGCCCTTTAAGTTTAATATAAGTTGCAGGAAATATTTTGATCCAAGCGTCCTCACGTCGGGGGACGGCTAATGAGAATTGGAAGTTAACAGCAGTTATGTTTCTACAATAGCTACATTCATTATTGCTGGGTTTAAGCCTCATCTGTTTGGCGTTTTCATTAGCCGTCCCCCGACATGAGGACGCTTGGATCAAAATATTTCCTGCAACTTATATTAAACTTAAAGGGGCTAATATATATTATTATTTTACTTTTTAGAGGTTTTTGTTTGAGTCGGGGGTTTTTTAAATTTTTAATTTAATTTTTATTTCTTGCTTTTTAAACTTTATAATATTATATTACTAGTAAACATACTATACGATCCACATGTGATTAGCCGAAATCTGCGCAGCTGTACGTATTTTTTTACCACAGTGAAGCGAAGCTAGTTAGGTACTCGTGGTCGTTGGCGTTCATTCCATACTAACGTATTCCTCTGTGAATTCGCCATTTCCGGTGGCGGCCATCTTAGATTTGAAATTTGTAATAGTGTATAGTATTCTACTAGTCAAGCCCTTTCATTTGATACCCATATTGAGGGAATTATGAAAAAAAAATATAATTCGCCATTTTGTGGTGGCGGCCATCTTGGTTTTGAAATTTATCATAGTGTTTGGTATTCTACTTGTCAAGCCCTTTCATTTGATACCCATATTGAGGGAGTTGTGAAAAAATATGTAATTCGCCATTTTCTGGCGGCGGCCATCTTGGACCGATTTTCTTCAAACATAGCTAAGAACACTCGCGACTAATTCACCTTTCAAACAAAAAAAACAAAATCAAAATCGGTTCATCCGTTCGGGAGCTACGATGCCACAGACACACACACACACACACACACACACACACACACAGACACGTCAAACTTATAACACCCCGTCGTTTTTGCGTCGGGGGTTAAAAACAGACGCAGGTAGAGAGTTCCACTCTTTTGCTGTGCGCATTATAAACGACATTTGCAAACGCTTAGTGCGAATTGGTGGAACAGCAACCAGGTAGGGATGGTAACTTGCAGTGCGCCTGGATGTCCGAAGGTAGAAGGGGGCCGGTGGAATGAGGTCGTGGAGATCTTGGGCACACTCACCGAAGTACAGTCTGTAGAAGACCGACAGGCAGGCAACCTTGCGGCGATGAGCCAAGCTGTGAAGCTTGGCATCCACCAGTTTTACGTCGCCAATGAGCCTCTTAGCTCTGCGTTCCACCGAGTCAAGCGCGGCAAGTTGGTATTTCGCTGAGCCATCCCAAAGGTGGCTGCAATACTCCATGCAGGATCGGACTTGTGCTTTGTATAGGGTTAAAAGCTGTCCAGGCGTAAAGTATCGTTTCACCCTATTTAGGATGCCCAGCTTCTTGGCCGCAGTTTGGGCTTTGTACTCGATGGTGGCGCCGAAGTTGAGACTAGATGTCAACTCCATGCCTAGAAGCTCGAGCCGATCAGTTACAGGAACAGATGTACCCCGAAAAGTAGGAGTCTGGTCAAAACGACTCCTTTTGGCGGTAAAAAGACACGCCTGTGTTTTGGTGGCGTTAAAAGAGACCAGATTGTCATCACCCCACTGGGAGACAAGGCTTAAGGTCAAATCTGTCCGCTCTACCATGGCCTCTCTCAAGGATCGAACTTCGGACCCGCTGGCCCCTGCATTGGACAAGTATCTCTCTGAAACTGTACTGTCATCCGCGTACCCAACAATACCAGGCTGAAGTAGGTCATTGATGTGCAGCAGGAAAAGAGTTGCAGAGAGAACAGACCCCTGAGGAACTCCGGCATCAATAGCCATAAGGTCAGAGGAGCAGCCATCAACGACTACTCTGATCGACCGCTCACTAAGGAAGTCTGATATCCAGCTACAAAAACCAGCTGGGATGCCATAAGCAGGAAGCTTACTGAGGAGACCGGCGTGCCAGACCCTGTCAAAGGCCTTCGAGATATCAAGCGATACAGCAAGTGCTTCGCCGTGTTTCTCGATGGCTTCGCCCCAACAGTGCGTGACATACACAAGTAGATCGCCAGTTGACCGCCCCCGGCGAAAGCCATATTGACGGTCACTGAGGAGATCATTGTCTTCAAGGTAGGTCAGCAACTTACTGTTCAGTACCCTTTCCATAACCTTGCACAGAATGGAGGTTTATAAACATTCAAATTCAAATCGCAACCTTATCTCAGCGTCAATCAAAGTCCATAACTTGTCAAAAATTTAGGTAAATTAGAAGTTTTTATACAGATGCTTTTATCAACACAGAAATTGACCTTCCGTAATTATTCGCGAATATAGTACACAAATGAATGTCATAGCGCGTAGCCGCATTTCGTAGCACGTAGCACGTGACGTAGCGTGTAGCACATTGGCTCGTAGCAAATAAATGCTTCTCGTAGACGATAACTGCGTTCCTAACCGTATTGTAGATGAAAAAATGATGAGAAGCATATTAATAGAGTGAAGTGTAAGTTGTAGGTAATTGCAAAACATAATTTATTGCTTTTAGCTTTATTTTTTTTTAGCCATTTGTTTAAGCAAGTACTTACATACTAATGAATGTTGCGTTAATATCTATAGCTAGCTATCGATATGTAGATGAACACACATACAGTCCACTCAAACGAATTGTAAAGACAGTTGAAATTAAATCTTCGCGACAAACATACGTCTATTTTTTTCTAAAAGTCCTAGTAACCCAAATACAACCTTATTGCTATGAACACCATTAATTGTATTTCATAAATATATATCTACTCTAATGCAATCATAGCCGTTTAAGTGTCGTACAACTTATGAAAATTCAAGCAAGATTGGGACAAGATTAGGTGTTGTATTTTACGGTAAAAAAGTCAGTGAAAAAAAAAACTACTGAAAATTACAAATATTTAAAAAAATCAAAATGATAAAGATTATAAAATTGCCTTTATAACAAAATCATATTGATGACAAATCCAACAAACGGTATTTAAATGTTGCTAATAGACTTTAAAGTGAATATTTTTCCGGTATGATCCACCACGTTTAGCGATGACGGCGGCTTGCCGTACTGTTTTCATTGCGCTTGGTTTTATTAAAGTGCTTCAATATTTAATAAACCACCATAAGCGGCTAATGTGGTTATTGCATATCAACCATTTCATGGCAATGTTAACGTGATACACGGAAATACTAACATATTTTGGTACTTAGTGCTTATCAATTTGTAGCAACTTTACAAAATTGTGTGCTGTGTATATAATTTTTTTTCGCGAGAAACGGAAACTTCCATTTTGGGGACTAAAGTTGGTCTTCTTTTTATTTCATTCAACATTTTGAAATCTGTATTAGAAGGCACGATAAAAAATAGAGTAATTTGTAACATCAAATCTTTCTAGCTGTCACAGTCGGCCACATAGCTGCCATAGTGATCCCTTTTCAAGGTCTCATAACAAATAATGAAAACATAATATTTTCTCCGCCCGGTTTAAGTAAATATGTACACATTATCAGCAAACTTCAATATGCTTTTACCTAGTAGTCCGACTCGCACTCGGCCGCCTTTATTGCATGTTCATACATTTCATAGAGTTTACTCAGCTACTATTTATTAAACATGGATTACATCCTGAATAAATATTCTATTTTTACTTTTATTTTTATTACTTTTTGCAGAACAATATTATGATTGCACATAACGATAAATATTACTTTCAGGGACAGTCGGGTAAACAAATAAGTTGCGTCATTTTAAATTATGAAAGTAGTTTAACTGGCTTATGTTTCACCTGAAATTGCCACCAATAACCACTGCGGTTTGCCTGTTAAAACATGTGGGTATATAACTATAGATAAGTAGATCCTTATAGTTTGAATATGATAAAAAATAAAAGGTAACTACAAGAATATTATTTTGACAGGAACCCAGCGTGGAGTCCATATAGAACTATTTGATTGCTGGGTTCTTAGAAATTGAAATAGCCATTTAGCTACATTCGGTATCGGTAAACATTCTCCAAATTACCTGTCACAGACATGTAACGGGACCACATAATGGGCATATCGGAAAAGATTCGAGTACCCTACAATAGTTACCTTTGGAGACGTAATGTTAGACTTACGTGTTATGATTTCCTTCTGTTTATTTTGTTAGATATACACAGGGTTACTTTTAATTTGACGTAATATCTGTCAGTGGCTGATAGAGGGGCCAAAATGCAACAAATTGAACCACCCATATGTATGGCCGAAATTCAATAGTTTTCGAGATATTCGAAACATTTTTGAAGGACTGGGCAAAGGCATTTACATGAATTAATTTCAAACCTGTAAGTTTTTTTCCAAGAGAGTAAAACATTTTCAAAAATAATACATGATATAAAAACTGAACTGAATTAAACTCTTTTCTATATTGTATAAAACAATAGACTGCAGAACGATTGAATGATTTAGGCGCAGAACGCCCACTTCTGAAAATGGCAACTGAGTCTTTACCTTTACCTTTCACCCACTAACCTACTTTAGATAAACTTAGAACATCCGATCATATTTAATCGATCACTAAATTAATGATCGGTTCCTATTATCTAACCGATCGGTTCGTATTTCATTACTAATGATTACAGACCTAGTGTTACAAACGACTCTGTAATCTGTTAGTGTCTTAAATTAGCTGGTCTACTGATGTTTTGACTAGATTACTTCCCTTATCGGGGGAAGGAATTAGCCAGCCAAGAGACAAATAGATTCTTGTGACGGGGTGAAGCTGTTAGTTGTCATTGTGTTAGTGCTATTGTGTTTAGGTGTTCGTTTCGATTTTGGCCACACGCTAATAGATCCTGCACAGCTATAGACATAGGAAGAGTATCATTTTCTGTCAGTCATTAATTTACTGTGATCAATTTATTATCTGTACTAGCTTCTGCCCGCGACTTCGTCCGGGAAATGTCGGCCGCCGACCCACTTCGTCGCATCATACAGCCCACCCGCACTCTTACTTTGTTTTTGCTTTACTTTCTTTCTGTCTTTTTATCTTTTTGCTGGCTCTTAGCGTTATGTTCAATAGCCTTCTTCTTATCTTCCTCAAGAATTGTACTATCAATGGCAAAAATATTTTTTCGGACTAGTACAGTCTGTTATAGCAATTAGCTGACCCCCCTAAAAATTACTCGATTTTGCACCCTCCTCTCATAACATTAAAGGTTATTCAATATGTATGAGTTAATCGGACTAACACTACTCGATGAACAGAAACAATAAATAATTTTGTTACGCAAATTTGAGCTTTAAGATGTTGGTGTTAGGTCATTTACTATGTATGGGTATTTGTTACGCAATTTTCATTTTTAATCAGCAAGACTTAAAGGTTAGGTTAATGTTGTGATAATTTGTGTCATTGCTACTAATACCTTATTTCATCTATCTTACTCAAGTTAATCTGGTGTCGTGGTTCATGCGTAAGGCTGAGACGTGCAAGATGCGAGTTCAAATCTAGTCTCATGTTTAATTTTGTTTTCAATATATAAATTGTTCGTAAGTATTTCTTGCATTATTGTAAAGAACAAGCATATCAATTAAGTTGATAAACGATAAACGTTTCACCTTTTTCAATAAGTGGGTAGTTCGACGTCAATATGAGTATTCAACAAAAACTGCTATTGAAATGATTTTAGGAATATGGGGTAGAAGAATAAATTGAACAAGACATTCTATGCACAAATAGCAGTGAATACGCACGAACATTTTTATATTGCCTTACTAAGTTGCGAAAATCCACGCCTTTTTTAACCGACTTCTAAAAAAGGAGGAGGTTCTCAATTCGAATGTTTGTATGTTTTTTTTTTTTTTTTTTTTTTATGTTTGTTGCTTGCCAACCGATTTGAAAAATTCTTTTTTTGTTGGAAAGGGTATAGTTCCCAAATGGTCCCATGAAAATTTTATCGAAATCGGGCAAGCGGTTTTTGAAAAATCAACAATAATCTAAAAATTTATCTACATTGTCCACATTAACGATTTTTTTGTTTACTTTTTTGTGGGGTAGGTATAACTAAAAAGTGAAAAATAAAAACTTTTTTACAAAAAAAAAACAACCGACTTCAAAAAAAAAAACACTACAAAGTGATAAATAACTTTAATTTCGGAAGTCGGTGTCAAAAAACGAAAATGCGGAACTAACGACACCGACTTCCGAAATTAAAGTTATTTATCACTTTGTAGTGTTTTTTTTTGAAGTCGGTTGTTTTTTTATTAATTATTATTATCGGTTTTGATAGTTTAATCGTCATGTCTCAGTTGAGTGATTATTTAAAATACAAAATATTGTATTTGCATAAGGAGAATGTTGGTATTAAAGCGATTGCTAGGAAACTTAATATAGCGGTAAGTGTATTCTTTTTTATACTTCCTTAATTCGTTAGTTGGCTTAAAAACGTGAGTATAGAATAATAGAAAATTAACTGTTTCATTATGAGATCATTTATAGGTCTAATGTGGTTTATCTAAAGGTATTTTTGCAAACTTATTCGAAAAATTATGATTACCGGGTTATTAAAATTATGCTTATTGTGTTGTTTCAGAGAAATACAGTCAGACTGTGGCTAAGACGTTTTGAAGAGACAGGGAATATTCAAAAGGATCGTCCTGAACCAAAACCTGCAATGTTACTCCTGTGTCAAAACATCATCAAGCAATTGTTAGAAGGCATACTGAACACCCATTTTTGCCTACTCAATGCAGTATAATGTTTCTGTTCAGACGGTCAGAAAACATTTGCATGTTGCTGGACTGAAACAATACAAGCCAGCACGTAAAATTTAACTGACTGCTGCACATCGCCAAGCAAGGGTCCGCTTTGCCCAAGAATATCTCAATTTTAATTGGGAAGATTATGTTGTCATATTTACCGACGAGAAGTCTTTGTCAAAACCTTATTTATAACTAAACATAACTACATACTTACAAAACAAATTGATATATAGTATACCTAGTAGGTAAAACATCAACGTATAATGCTATTTTATTTGGTTCAACGATATTTAATGTGGTGATGTTATTGTTATGAAATAGAAATACATACCTATATATTTCTAAATATTATAACATGTTGATTCACTACATTAAACTCTGTGAAGTATGCAACAACGTTATTAGTAACTGTTATATCATTTACGTTATTCTTATAATATTTTTTTTTATAAAATAAAATCGTTTTTACCATCATTATCGTTTTTTTATTTTCGTTCAGCTTTTTTTTTTGTTGCTAAAGTTATAATTTATTATTTATAACTTAAAAAAAAAATATTATAAAACAAAATGCGTAGCAGAAAACATATTGGTTTCGAACTCGCAACCACGCTCTTGTCAGCTCACTGCAGCTATCACTAGACCACACGAACATGGTGATTGTCGTTGAAATTAGCAATAATATATTACAAGTTAGAACAATATTCAAGATCATACCTACCTTAACACTGCGTGTTAAATATCAAATTCGAATAACTGTTTTATTAATCGTAGACGTTGAACTGTTCTAGTTCGATAAGCTTACTGCTAACAAGCAGAAGGTTCAAATTCGTTTAATTTTTAAGGGGTCAGCTAATTGCTATAACAGACTGTACTTCCAGAGATTAGTACGCACAAACAAACAAACTCATCAGCTTTAATTATTATTAGTAAAGAAGATAGATGAGAGGGCTGATTAAGGCACTTTGTGATATAATAGTTCTTATTAGCTATACATAACATACATAATCAGCCTATAATGTTTCCACTGCTGGGACACAGGCCTCCTCTCAGTGAGAGGGAGTGGGCCGTAATCCACCACGCGGGCCCAGTGCGGGTTGGCAGATGTCACATGTCTTCGAATTTTTGGTTCTAGGACATGCTGGTTTCCTCACGATGTTTTCCTTCACCGTTTTGAGAGCAGTGGTGATGTAATAATTTACGCAAAATAAAGCGCCTCTCTGGATTGGAACCTACGACCTACAACTCGTAAGTCGCGGCCGTTACCACTTGGCCACCACTGCTCTCATTATTAATATATTCTATATTATATTAGCTATAATAACTATAAAAAAAGAAATAACAAATGCAGCCGTACATGGTAATAAGGCCAATGATGTCAATAACTATCCTCTGTAAATATGTAACCAATTTGCGAGTAAACTTTAACCATAAGTAATTCAAACGATTCGTTACCGTCTATACAAACTGAAGATCAAAGTAGATAAATGAACGGACCAGGAAATGTATGTGTAATGGTGCAGGAACGTTGAACAGTTTAATGTTTCCTTTGAGAAATACTTGGCTTTCGATATATCTTGTACGAGTATCTTTTCTAGAAATAAATAAGTGCTTGTCAAAGAGTACATTAAAATAGCATTTAGGAGTGACGATACTTAGTGTATGAGGTTCACTAACAGCCTCGCTGACTGGCCAATCTTTTGAACATTTCACATTTCTCGATACCTCTTGCCAACACAAAATATTCGAAATATAATATGGGCTTCATGATATAAAGTCCTAATGAAAGCTGTTAATAGTTCATATTACCTACAAGATATACATCGTTACAAGCTTTGTTTTGTCATCATTAAGTAAACTCGTGAAACAAACTCAACAGAATAATAAAAATCTAAAAAGATTGTGTAGGTAACTTTACTACAGAGTTATTGTTTTGTACGACTATTCGATTATATTCGTGTTTATTCCGACTTGTTTAAACTTAAATACCACAGGCTTCAGTCTGTATTAAATTAACTGATGGTAAAATATAAAATATTAGCCCGGCTTTCCGCACGTCATATTTTATCCATAAAAATGTTTAAAGCCTCTTCAAAGAGTTGATGCTCAATATCACACCGATAGCCCTTATCTTGTGCAGTGTACTTTCCTGCAATCTCCCACAAACCCCTTTCGATAATATTGAGGGGTGCCATAAAAGGTTCTAAAGAGAGGGGATAATTTGCACTCGTCAGATAAAGTGGGGACTGTAGGAAAAAAATACATAATATTTATTTATTAATTAAAGAACACCAACAGCATATACGTTTGACATTGGCGCCGATTCTCTTGTTTACAAACTAAACTAAATTTAATTTCAGTGCATCTTTTTCTTTCTATTTCATTAAGAAAAGGTCAGCAGATAAATATTAGTTTAGACCTGTCTTAAATTTAGTTTAGTTTGTGAACAAGAGAATCGGCGCCATTGATTTAGATAAGTATTTAGGAAAAGTATTACTGTTCATGTATATCTCACAAATAGGTACATATACAGACGTCAGCACATCAATCTGCTTTAATAGATTTTCAACTTTATTGTTAAATAATAAGGTTCAAATATCATTGGGAAAATTTGACAGTTTCGGGTAGCTTGGTGTGCTGGCGTCTGTACATACATTGGACAGAAGCTGCTCTTAATATTTTTGTCTCATTTTTGTTTTGCCAAATATAATAACTGAATTATTGCAATAGTCATTACGTTACTAACAGTGTTATCTGAAACAATCGACCGATAGATAGAAAGATTCAGGCACAGGTGGAAGGTTCAGGTAGAGACGTACCCACAGTACAGTCGGTCGCATATCGCTTTAGATAGGTGATATCAGGGGAGGAAAGGGGGGTGAGATTATGTCTGGACTTTAAAAGAAACTATGTCCTCTGTGTTTATTTCGGCCTTACTTCTCATAGTAGTTGGATAGGAAACGCCAAACTCATCTAATTTTTAAAATATGATTGACTTGTAAAAGTGTTTGCACAAACCTACTTACAGAAATAAAATCATTTATCAAATTTATCATGGACCAAATATGTATACGGCCTACATGCAGCTACTTCGGGTCTAAATGTTGGTGGTTTATGCAAATGGAATGTGTGTGGAAGAAATGTTTACGAAAAATTATGAATGCCAAACTGACAGAAAAAATATCTTATACAAAACATAAAATTTTATTGACGAATAATTAAGTATTTCACAACTAAGTAAATGGTTGTATTACTTGTCAGTGTGTCACAATTTAATATCATGAACATCAGCCCGTAAACGAGCACTCCAGATCATAAACCTTCCACTAAATCACTACAGTAAATAGTACTATTTACATACACTTTGCATAAACCTAACGTACCGGAGCCCAACATTTATAACAAGTATCTCACAATTTCTCATGTCTTCTTTCATGAACAGCGTAAAACATTGCGACGGAAAAATCCTACTTTTGTTTCGCAATTTTTGTCTTCAAAACCTTCCCTTTACATCTTCAAACTCACGTCAATTTACGAATATACATAGGTAAATTTGTATATAATTTAAAGATTTATGAATGCTGAATCAATTACGCTGAGAGTACTGTATAATACAAATCTATACGATCGTCAATGTTGACAGCCCTCTCGCTACTGAAATCCTTAATTACCGTCAGCAAAAAAAAAACTTAACGAGTGTCTTAGTATACTCAAACGTGCCGTTCTCATAATCTGTTGTTTGCTGGTTATCCAGCTTGATTAAAACAAAGGATCACTGCTAAACCCCTTTGTATAATACATATACTTTTGTTTGAATCTCGGAGACCGGCTGTCAACGAAAATTAATATAAGGTTCTCTTTATTAGTTCTCGTAAGATCCTCACTTGCAGGGTTAATGAACCAACGAGGGAAATATTTTAATCCGAATGAAGCCTCATCAAAAACTTTTTGATGACAAAGTCTAAGGCTTCTAAGTTGGACATTTTGCTCTACTTGGATTTAATCAGGATTTACTGTGAATCGGACCAATTCGATACAAAGTAAATCCTGATTAATCCCAAGATTATCACTTGATCGGGCCTGGAAAGGGTGCTTTAAGTAATACTACCGGGTTTGTCGTTTATAGTTTATCTTCTTGCATTGTTCATGACTAGTGTATATGTATAGTGTAAAAATACTGAAAATTAATTTAATTTCGTGTTTTACTGCTACGTTGTTTTTCTGCACAAACAAAACACACAAAACTCGAACCGGTATATTTATCAGTAAGCCCTTTATTTGTTTTGAGCGTAAATCCATTTCGCTCTTGAAGGTCACCTAATGAATGAATTATCACTTAGTCCTCTGAGTCCTTTATACAAAGACACGTCATTTTATCCACATTATTTTTCCGAATTGTGTACAAACTCAGTACCCTGTAGATTTTATTTAAAAATGTCCTGCGTTTTTTCATCAAACAAAAACGTTTTTTTAATCTAGAATGTTCTAAAATAAAAATAAACGTATCTCCGCTTTTCTTCGCCCGCCATATTACCCAGAATGACAATAATGAGAAAGTAATCCGGTATCGAGTCGATCGCACGATGAAATGATAAAATTCAGCGCTGAATACGCTGAAACAGCTGCCTTCGCTTATGTTTGTTTCTTGATTAAGTTTTTCTGAATATTCGATGTATCATTTTGTTGAAAACCGAAAAGGAAGATTTTATAATGGGAAAGAGTACATATCCTTCCTATTATAAAATAATCCGTTTCGGCTTTCTGGTAAGGGATGTGTTCTAATATTTTTTTAAGGACTAATATAATAATATAAATCGTTATCATTATAACCTCATACGGCCGTTTGTGACGGGCCGATGTGTCGTAAACAAAACACTTTTGATCTTGTCTACACACTGCCAACGCACCGGCGGCGGCGCCTTTTGTCCGGTTTTTGTTTTGTCTATCATACATAACATATCGCCGAGTTGCCGTCACGATCCGTCCGAATGATCTCGTTTCTCGATAAAGTCCCGTTGACGGTAGCGGTCCAAAAACGGCCTTTAGGTTAAGAGAAATTACGATTTATATCCTTTATTACATTTTCAGACATATTATTAACATTTTCAAATATTTTTATACAAAACAAAAATAAACATTTAAAAATATAAATAATTGTGGCGCATCGGCATCAGGAACAGGGTCCAAGCTGCCGGCGGTCAGGGCTCTTGAGAAAGTCTGACGTCACACAAAAAACAACACTACAGCAAAATACGAAATAAAAGAACTAAAAAACAAGAACTGTCTGTTATCAAAGTTTGCGGATATTTATCTTATTACTGATACTTCGGGGAGTTTGAGTCTCTTTTATATCTTATGTTCTGGTTGGTTGTTTTTTAGTTGTTTACATTAGGAACAATGTCTGTGTACTTTGATTTAATACATTATATGAACACAATATATTAACGGCATCTTCCTACTACGACTTTTTTGTCTTGCCAAATTAAGGGATAACGTTACACGAGACAAATGAAGTTGAATGATGATATGAAGATCGAAGTTCCATTATATTAATGTTTCCATTTTTGAAGTATCTTCTTACACTGGTTTTGATTAGGAGCCGAGCCAAAATAAAAAAGAGGGAAATACCGTTAAGCGAAAACGATGTGATAGAGCGGGAAGGTGATGCGATGTGACGGGGTGGGTTGAGGGAACATGAAATTTCACGCGGGCGAAGTCACGAGCTGAAGCTAGTATTGTATAAAAAAGTATAACCGTCACTATTTTCCTTCACATTGTTGTTCGATGATCGTTACAATCACATAGAATAATGCCAAGAGTAAGTTGTCAGAGTAAAACTAATCTCGAGCTGAACTCGGTGCAGCCAGGACTTGCGAGTGCTACATGTCAGATTTAATAGTTGAGCTCAAGTAAATCAAGTTACGGAACAGGGAGAACATGTTGAAACAAGTTCCAAGTGTACCAAATGCTTTTAGTATAAACTTTGTTAACTAATTCTTTCGACTCATCGGGTTAGGGGCAGAAGACTTATTTGTATTTTTAGCGGTTTTGGTTTGGTTGAATTTTTAGCAGTGTCCTGTCGGTTCACCAAAAATTTATTTACAAATTTTTAATTGACAAGCAACGATTGGCAAAAACACGATTTGTCATTCCATCATTATATAATAACAAGTTTGCCAAATAATTCACTTAAGAAAATAATTATTCGATAAACTTTTTTTTAATAACGGTATATTTGACAAAAAAATTCATTTTATCTATATAACAACGTTTGGAATAAAAAGTTTTAAATATTGATTTATTATTACGCAATTTCCTAATAGGCATTAATTTAGTTAGTCATTTAATTCAGTACCTAGTGTAAATAGTTGTGTTAAATATTGTAAAATTTAAGCAAAGCATAAATTAAGTTTGACAAATGCATTGCTTTTTTTATATATATTTTATATATATATAATTACTTGCTTAATTTATTTGAGATTTTTTTCTAATTGTCGGTCTAAGATCGAGGGAAGCGAGCTTGGGACTTGGGACACCCCAACTCGGACAAGTTAGGTTCGAAGGGAATGACGGGGGCTCAAGTCACTCGCTTTGCTCGCTCACTTGAGCCCCCGTCATCTTCTTCTTGTTAGGTTCCTTTAAACCCTGTAGACGGAAATTATTCCTTGTAAACCAACTCGTGTCTGACCCGTACCATATTAACTTACAATACCGTTATGATCACTTTGTGACTAGTTTAGAAACTGAATTATAAAATGATATTTTGCATAAACGTGATTTTATCAAAAGAATCCAAATATTAAATTAAAAATGTATTAATTTTTAAATATCCGAAACATTTGTAAAGAGAAGCATTTTCCAAATAAATGTTTGTAAGCGCGTGTCTATAAATTAAAACATTTGCGGAATAAGTTGTTTGTGAAATAAATAGTATACGAAACGTTGGTTGTAAACCAAAATTTTGACAATGGAGTTTTGTTGTTGTTGAAACATTAGTGAACCATTTTAAGCTTATATTTTTTATCTTGGGTAATAGTTATATTATACTAATGCTGGTTCAATAGGCCAGTAATTTATAAGAGAGAAGAATAAGAACCCAACTGTGCTATTGCTGGGGCCATTTTTCAGCAGGAATAAATCAATACAATACTTTCGCGTTTTAAAATATTTACTAAAGAGAAAAACAATTTAGAGATAGTATCGTGTACCATAAGTTATGATTATTTATTATTGTACATAATTATACCCTTAATTATAGCCCAAAAAGTTTTTCTCAAGAGTATACGTATAATATGAGATTAACGACTGTACAAACAACCCGCGGCATGGGGAATTAAATTAATTAAGACTAACGACACCGCCGTAGCATTTTGTTTTAAATATCAAATTTCCGTTTTACTAAATTGCTATTAATTAAATGTTGATAACAAGAAATTGTCGCAAACTTATACCAGAAACACCATGTCCAAATAACACCATACAATTAATAATTTTCTTTTATTCTAGGTAAAGACCGTAGCGTAAACTGAAAAGTGTCTCAAGTAAAACAGCATACCGTGCACCGGTCGGTAATCGAACGTGTGTAATATCTTGTGAACAGATAGCGAGCGATCCTATAGATGAGCTACTGGGGACACGTGCATTGAGGACGAACATACTACATAATGGTAAAGGTGTGAAAATTGTTAAGGTAAGTCAATATTTAAGGTAAGGTCATTATTGAAGAGCTTGAGAAAGTTCAAACTATAATAGCATGCTTTGCGAGCCTTTAAACAAATCAAACATAACAAATCTTTAGCACCGCAAGTAAAAAATCCAAGTAGGAACGCTAAACAAAAGTACACAAAGAAATCATCAAACATAAAAAATGTGTCTAGTATATATCTGTTACACGGACCACAAACCACGAAGGAACTCCCGATGGCCACATAATGCTTTGGCTACGCCAAATTTCCATGATAAGTGGAGTATCGTAGACTCAACAATTATTTAACACTTATTAAATAATTCTGTTTTTTTTTTTAATTACATTGACCTAAATATCCAATTTACCCAAAAACTTAAAAACGTCTAGTGCCTCCTAATTATAGCTTCTAAAAAGCACTAAAAAAAATTACAGCGAGACTTTTACCTAAATTTTTAACAAGCCTTAAATCAAACAAACTCTAAACGAAAATCAACGGAAAAAAATGAACGAAAGAGCCTCAACGGCAGGATGAATAAAAGATGGTTCACCGTCAATCCATAATTGTTCACCATGTGACTCCGGACAATGAACATTCAGCCATTATGTAGACAGACAAACAAACGAGACTCTTCAACATAATCTGGAAATCAAATGACTCCGAGCCATTTTAATCCATCTCCTTTTGATCAAGAGACGCTATTGTCAGCTTGATTGTGTAAGATGCTTAATCGTCTGCCGCCATATTCGGAATTGTTCGGAAACTTTCGGATTTATAACTAAGCTCTTTGAAAATGAGAATAATGATATGAAGTCTTAAGTAGTAAGACTTTTCAGGCGTGAAAACGTTGAAGTAGAATGGATATGTGTTAGGAGGTGTCTTATGTGACTTTGTTGTATGTTTGATGTACAGACGCCAGCACATCAACCTACTAAAATCTGTCAAATTTCTCCTATAGATTTTCAACTTTATCACTAAATAATAAGGTTCAAAGTTGATTAGGAAAATTTGACAGTTTCGGGTAGGTTGATGTGTTGGCGTCTGTACCAAGCCCTGGAGGTGGTATACATTATTTCTTTACTTTCTGCCATTTATTCCAAAATATGCACTGAAGTTTTTTTAATATTGCTGTAGACAATCCAATTTTATTTATTTGTATTCTCACACTTTGTTTTGAATCGACAACGAAAACAATAGTTTTTTATTCAATCTCATGGAATCACATTTTGTATTCTAATTAAACCATTTACCTTAATTAACAAAAAAATAATTAGAATACAATATGTGATTCGTGCACTGAAGTAATTTCTGGAGATTTCATACATTTTTAAAGTGTGAGTGAGACGGCCTAGGCATGTCGACTGTTGCTAAGCGTAAACTACACAATAACTTTATTGGTACATCTAAAAGCTCCCGAATTTTTGTGTCATAAACTTTGAAAGTACCATTTTGTAGTCGTTGTTAATCTTGAAATGGCTGACATAAATACCTACTTTGAGAGAATAATACCTTTTAATCACTCTACAAAACAGCCACTGTTATAATAATACTTCAAAGTAATTGTTTCGTAATAATACTTCGAGGTGACTTTAATGTAAAATGTTACGAAATTTACATAAAGCTGACTGCTCTACTCTTCAACTTGTACAAAATTATTCGGTACCTAATTTAGTTTAATAAGGATTGAAATACTTTTAATTAATTTGCCAAAGGCTTTAACACAGGAACTGAGAAAATTTGTTCAGAATATTCGTAAGATTTCAAAGTTTTCGAAATACGTTGTACATCGGCGAACTCGCTACGAAGATAACCGAAGTCAGCCGAAGTGTACCGAATCGGAATATCGGAAAACGATGAACGTCGCGGCCCGACGCCTGAGACAAGCGATTAAGTTTTAAAAGATGGCCACGAAATGCGGCCGCGCATTGTTCTGGACCATTTGCTTGAAAAAATAAGAGGAGAATCCAAAGTGTGAACATTTTGCTAGAAAGTTTCACTTTTTATTTCGAGAAAATTACATAAAGTGTAGGGAGTCAACTCGATGGATGAACTCGGTGCCAAAATAAATTGCCAGCTTTTGAGGGCCGCTCCGATATTTCCGCTTTCCCCGAAAATGTTTTTTGTTAAAATCGGAGAGCCCTTATATTAAATGTTATTCGTTCATGGATCACTGGTCACAAAGCGAAACGAGAAAATAGGGAATAATGTCTAAAATAAATTTTGGTATTTTTAATTTTTTGATCGTCGGGACCTCGATGGATTTTACTTACCTTAACCGGTCAAGCGGCGCGCGTCGCCTATTGGCGACGAAACAATAGAAAATCAATTGTGTCTCATTAGCGGAGCTTGACAGATTAAGATTGCTCACACAAAGGCAGTCTTGTTTTGAGTTCAAGTATCAAAAGCTTGATCTTAGACAGAAATCTTAACCTCCATTATTGCAGAAATTTGGAATATTCCCTCTCTACAACGGGATTCCATTGTTCGCACTCCAATGGATATCCTGGCACAATCTCCAGTAATAGGCCACTTTGCGATGAGTGATCCGGGGTGCATAGAGTAATTGGGTCAATGTGCTCCGTATCTGTTTTATGATCTGCTCTTGTCATGTCACCCTCACTAAGCCATGCGGTATTAAGATTTTGATGAGGCACTTCAGAGAAATTGGAAGCTACGTCTAGTATAAAAATATAGATGTTTATTGAACCTACCACCAATGCAAAATTTTATTTCACACCTTTTATGATAATTTGTATCGAATAAAATTGATGGGTCATGTCTAGCGGTTACCGATTTTATTTATACGGGAAACGAATGATCGTTCTTTACAATCTTTTGTCGAACAAGACCTAAAAATGGAGCTTTCAAATTCGATAGGTCATCAAGATGCAATAAAACAGCCTACCGCCTCGTAAAACTAGGACATTCCGACGAACGATCACTTAGTTAGGGGCAACACATCCAAACTATCGTATCCAGCGCCCTTTAGTCCGCAGTACGTGCGAACGTCGAATGGCTGGTAATTCGGCGACAGAGAAAGGGTGGGCCCCGGCCATTTGATAAAAGGCGCGTTTTATGAGAGAGAGGAACGCGTTAGATAGACCACCAGCGCGTGTTCACTCCATTTACTGGGATAGGGAGGGCTCGTTTTATAAGTTTTTTATCAAGACAATCTACTGAATCTTACATTTCCCCCATCATTTAATTTTATTATAATACTTAATTAAAAAATTTAGTATTTATGCTTCTTACCTATCCTGAACATCTATTTTTAAAGCTGATCTTGTGTGGGAATCTTACTTACGGTTAGCCTAAAAAAATTGCCATTTGTGACTTTCTTGCAATAAAAATAAAACGTAACAATAGGAACACTTTTATTAGGAGTTTCCCAAATCCTTTGCTGTAAACAGACTTCCGTAAACCCAAACCATATCCATTACGTTTCATCCTTATAATTTCATTTCTCCCTTATTCAGGTCGGGACCAGCAGGCCTTTGTCAAATAATAGTTGTGTTTATATGACGGCAACTTCACTGGTAACGCGTGATGAATGTCGGCTATAAGCGGAAAAATGGCTGCCATCGCGTCACTTAGGTACATATTTTATGAAAATACGGTTACGCATAAGGAAAGCCGAGGTCGGCTGCGCTTAGCATAGTTCGCTTTTATGTGGCTCTAACGCTTTATTTATTTATGAATGAATGACAAGACTGTGTTGTCTTAGTGTCCACAATTCTGTAAACAAAATAAGATAATAATACGTTGGTTTGTCGTTTCTGTATATACTGCGGATTCTGGATTTGTTTCGCACTTAGTGCATTTTATGAGTAAGTAAATTTTTACTTATTGACAAGGAAATTTAATTTTTTTATGAGAGAAAAACTGCCAGTTATATTGATAAAGAAAACATTTCTTATGCACACGCAAATCAAATAATGTAAAACAATGCTAGGAATTTGGCTGCTATAAATGTGACTAAAAATGGACATTTTTAGATAATTGTAACTACTATTTTCGAGAGATATTTAAGCCTGTAAAGGTAATTAGCGAGAAGGATAAATAGCTTTGTACGTTACTACGTGAGCGGTGTACAAGGAAGCGATGGCAGCGATAGGTTCATCTGACAACACGACCGTCTTTCAGGCCGACCGACACTGACGGGCAATCGCTCTCACACGAGCTAAGGCATAAGAAACTAGCGGTGAGACTTGCCGCCATTGCAGCACAACATTATTTGCAAGAATAGGCACATATCCATATAACTACTTTTTTGCTTTAACTAAAATAATTGGTTAAAAATGCACATAATAATACCTTATTATGTGCGTTTTTAACCAATATTCTACCACTTTTTAACACTACACAATACAGATTCGTTAAACTTCCCGTAGGCTATTCATTGTTACACAGGCTTCAAAAGACGAGGCGTGTTCCCACACGCCTCGTCTTTTGAAGCCTGTGTTCTGTCTGTGTGGTTCTGTCACAGGTTCTGTGACATAACCGGTGACACTACCCTCAAATAGATTGCTGCCATATTTTAGTAACTACGAGACATCGGCATTGTTGTCCCTTCGCATTTGTTACGCTCTGTTGCCGCAGCTACCTATTACAATTTTAGGTGTTATAAAGACCTGATTTGTATCTTTTCTGTACCTATACCGGATGAAATTGAAAACTTGCGACAAATCGAAATCGGAGGTGCAACATAATCATTATTAATTGCCATTTCCCAAATCAAAATTCTTGAGAAACATCGTGTAATTATCGTCTTAGATGGTGCTAAGTTATTGCCTTCAATTAGACACAACTTATTATCGTCGTTCCAGTATTTTTTTCCCGAAATTATCAAAACTATGTAAAAAAATAATCTACCAATTTTAGTTCCTGCGAAAAAAAGGGGTGCGACGTTGTTGCCAAATCGCTCACCTACGCGCACGTATGTGCATCCCTTTCCTTAATGATATGCTCTAAATTTACTTTATAAATAACACGTTGAATAAGATTTTTACTTTTGCACACCTATACAATTTCATGCTGTATAATATATGTATCGAAATAGATATAATATAATAGTTTTAGAACATAGACAGATATATTAGGACAAAAAGTAATCAGTAAAAAAACGTTGGATTAAAACTTAAGAAAAATATAGCAACCAATTATTGTCCTGTTGCAAGGCAAAGTTCTCTCTTCTCATACTCGCACAAGCACGAGCGTTGATGACCACGCTTGCATAAATCATGATGTCAGAAAACACAAATAAAGCTGCACTGAATAAAGTAAATGCAACAGAGTGAATACAGTTTACTTCCTGAAAACATTCACTTATAACCCTTCATGAATAAGTAAAGTTGTAGTGGACGGTAAACAATCCGCGAGTGGCAGCAATCCATCTGAGTACGAAACCATCCCGCACTGACAGAACGCTCATGCTTCATAAGAAACTGGGGGAAAGAAAACGATGAATAAAATGTGATGGTCTTTTAAATAGCTACAACCTTGTTAGTATACAGTATGTTAACTAACAGAGGGCGTTCCCGTTAACCCGCAATAGTATAGCATCCATACATGCTAAAAAAAATATTACCATTCGAAAACAAAATGTTTTTATTTTTTTTTAATATTAAAATATTCACTAAAAATGTAAAATTGATACGTAAAAGAAACACACTGTACACAATACTGTACACGCGTACTTGAAGGACGGCAACGTCGCAATTTCTTTATGAATGACGGGCGTGTGCGGCGTGATGTACCTGGAACCGCCCGCTACAAAAAAAAAAACCCCGAATGTCCTGTCCACTAATTTTAGTCGGAATTTATCTCACGCGCTGACCGGACCGCATTATTTTCGCATTGCAACAACTTGCGTCATTCTTGTGTGGAAAATGCCACGTTATCAGTTCAGTGCTCAGGAGTATGTGAACATGGTGCTCATTTATGCTGAGTGTAATTATGATGGTGCACGTGCTCTGAGGATGTATGTTGAGAGGTACCCCAATGCACATCAACCGCGGAATTCTCGTGTTATTGTGAGTGCCCTGGTGCGTATTCGTAACAATGAACCGGTAGTGCCGCGTCGTTCTGGTGGCCCCCGACCCGTGATCTCTGTGCGGCAGGAAGAGTACGTGCTAAGGTATTTTGAGGAAGAGCCCGGTTCAAGCATTAGAAGAGCCGGCCGCCTGTTAAACATGAGTCACGTCGCAGTCTTTAAAATTTTAAACAATGCAACAATGTGTAGACAGAGGAGGTCAGCATATTGAGCAGTTCAAAATCTAGGTAAGTTTTTAACGTTATTTACGAGTAAATGTATCATAATACCTAAAACATTGAAATAAAAAATAACACTAAACGACTGTGCCACAAAATTAATAAGTTTAGAAGGCCCACTCTTTCCTAAAACTGCTTTTATACTCAGGGATGGAACGGGGTACCCGTTCAACGAACGTGTTACTACTGTGACGTTACACGATTGCTATGAATAAACGCAAGTACTTAGGTATTACGAGGGCAACTGCAAAAAGTAAAAGTTTTTAAATTTCTGTTATTGAAGAAAACATTCACTTGCTAACGTGTAATACCGTCATTTATCATTTAAACCCTAGCCTAAACTGTGGTTTAAATAAATGAAACTTTCTCCAAACTTAACTGCACACTTAGCGGTACATTATTTTTTAGGTAAAATTAATTTTTCATAATTAAGACTGTAAGCCTGTCGTACCACCGGTCTGAGTGGCTAGGTAAAACAAATTCGCGTACTTGTTCCGTTAGTGGACCTTCTGTACTCTTGTTATTCGTGAGTATCTGTGAGACGCTCGGCATCGTGTGCGCGCATTGCGACGTTGCCGGTTTGGGCAATGCACTATCCGCTAGGTACTATTCCGCGCTACTGTTTTGATTTTAAAAAGGAGGTTTCGAATTTATTGTCAATTAATTTTTTTTTTGAAATCGGATTATTTTATGTTTATTTTTCTATGCTGATATTTTTATTTTAATCTATTAACGATATAGATTAACGAGTTTAAGGGAACGCCCTCTGTTATTTAACATACTGTATATTGTGTTCTAAATAAATACGGTAATCACAACAAAGTTTTAATAATAATTAGTACCTAAGTAATTAGCGTAATGCCATATAAATACGTCCAGGAATGAAAAGATATAGAGCACAAGATATTAAGACTTGCACAAAAGTTTAAATACTACATAATATCAAATAAAGATAACTACAATCAGTAGGTATAACTCAGTTTTTAATGCTATTATTCTGGTTGACCGAGAATACAACAACCAATCATTTTGAAGCTGGTATTGAGAATTCTTGTTCGAAAAGCAATGGAATTAAAACCAGAACGGCACTTGGCAGACTATAAAATCTTAGAAGTTCGTAAGAAACTAATCCCGGAAGACTAATAGCAGTAACAAAGCTTGAATTCGTGAAGTGGCAGACAAATGGTAACTATTATGCAGCAGTATATGTTAAAGTTACAATGTAGAATGGTCGCAATCCATCTGGGACACAACCATCCGCCGCGTCGGACGCGTTATGAAAAAGATTGGCGACAAACATGGAAATTGTTTGACGAACGGATATTGGTGCAATACAGACCAGATATCTTATACTGATAGATTTTCAGATTTATCTTAAGATGACGATATCGTTCTCACATGTATAATTTTTAACATGCATGATGTAACCAAAACTTTGTAACTATATTATTTTGATTTAAAAGAGTGTCCATGGAGTTTCTTGCCCGTTCATCTCCAAAGGTACCTACGCTTTGGAATGGGCAACTAGCTTCATCTTTCTGACTGATCGACTCCTTGACAATTCAAAAGTGCCTGTAATTGGTTTAATTAAAATAAATGATTTGAGTTTTGATAGGATGAGCAGAACATGGCCTAGAAAACGATGTCTTAGGAAAGGTAAGACTTCACTTAGATATGTATAAAAATATATAACTGGCTAATATTATAGGCCCGTTAACTCACTGCTCCATATGAGACTGGTTAAAGATGCACCTGAATGAAAATTGATTTAAACATTATAACAGGCGAATAAGAATAAGATTGTAGCGATTGCTGCTACCCAGATTCTCATGAAGTCTTTTCATTAGTTGTCTTCATGATACAAGTAACTTGATAGAAAAGTTGACACATTTGTACATGAACGATGAATAGCGGTATCATATTACCCACTGAATGGGTAGAATAGTCAGAATATTTTTCTTACTTTCTTTCTTTTACATAGACAGTCGCTCCACATACAAACTGGTATTCAGTTGCATCCAGTTAGACTAAAAGCCGGCCCCGACATATTTGGGAAAAGACTAGGCAGAGTATGATGATGATGAATGGACGTGAACCAATACGCTGTCCGCTTCTACCTTGCATGCCAGCTACACACGAAACTTGTCTGGTCTGGGCTCCACAATGATAAGTTAAACGGATTGTTGCGCGCCTCGTGTGCGGCCTGTCATTAATTCTTGGCGTAATTTTGTCTTCAATTAGCGGTAGGCGGGACAAGCCAATAACTCAGGATACCGGAGTTCTGCTTAAATTAGACAGACAGAGGTGAGTAAGTGAATTGGGGAAATGTATGAGGTTTCAAGTGTATTAGAAGATAACTTTGAAATAAGGTAAAGGAGTTATGGCCGAGTCGACATTTCCAATTTTGTATGAGAGGGATTTTTTTTTTTTTGATGATGCGGTATTTCAATATTTTATTCATTATTGTGTTTCTGCTGCAGTTAAAGTCTCATGAGGAAAGGGTCAACTCTTAGAAATGCTTAGGTAGACAGCTGATGATGATTTTGCATTAAGGCATTACACCTTACAGTGGTCGTTTCTGTTTTCCTTTGACCACATCATATTTTTTCAGTGGTGTGCTGTTAGGTGCTTCATTTTAGCCTAATTTTTGTGGCACATGTATACAATACTTCATATTCTGACAGGTATCAACATATCTACAAAAAACTTAGACAAAACAAAAAAAAAGGACACTTCCTATTGCTCCCTGACTAGTCACTCACGTGATACGGTACATTGTATGACATTACATACAATGCACCGTGTCACATGAGTCACAATATATCTTTTCGAATTCTCCCTTACACAGAAATGAAAGATATTTCCCTTACTTGTCCTTTCCACATGTGACGCAGTCAACGTCGTGACGTCACTCCTCATCTGCCCGAACGACTTGCAACGATCGTATTTAATCATTCGTATTTCCGAATAATATACTATAATATACCATTTCCCCATTTTCCTCATCTTAGCAACAAAGGATCTTTGATGGCCTCCTTGCTACTGTTATTTCGATATCATACGTATTCTGTTTCCACGTGATAGTGTTAAGATCCGATCAGGTGAAAGTAATTTGTAAAACGCTAGGGGGTAAATGTCGGAAATAGAAGCGACAGGAGGTATTATTTACCAATAGTGATGGTAACAGTTCATTCCTCACGGTGTTAGGATGGGTATGCAATAGTTTCTACAGGTCGATACACTTCTGTGACGACACAGTAAATGTTTTTCGTATCTCTCCAAGATTTTATCAAACGTGGGCTGTGATAGCTTTGCACGGAGCTATAAGTCAACAGAGACCACGAGCGCTGGCTCTATACATCATGTGGACTTTGCCCGCTGCAAACACACCATTCATACAACAAATAGTTATAAAATAATGTAGTTTAGTCGACCGTCTTTGTAAGCCCTTTCTATACTCTCAAAGGTGAAATACAATGAAAAGGTTATCAGAATAACAGAAATAGAACAATCTATTAATCACAAAGTCTGACACTCAATTTAGTACTTCAAAATGAAACGAGATGGAACCACCCGTCAATCAACTCAAAGTCCACAATACCCGTGCTCACTGCGGTTCGACCAAATTCAAAATAAAAACCTTTTAGCAGATTTTCAAATTAACGTGGTCCACGGGGTCCACCTCTCCCGAAATCCATTTACTATGTAAAGAAAACCTTTACAAACCAATGTCAACTACCTAAGTCTTGTGTATTAAAAGTCCGCCTAGCAGAGAGCCACTCGCCGGTAAATCTTATTATTAGCAATAATCGTGGCATTGTGACTCGTGGGATCATAATAAGGCCCCGTAATAATGGACTGCCACACAATAGGCGTGCCCAGTCCTTTTTACCGGGATTATGGACCTAGCACTGTGTACAGACAGAATTTAAAGCAACCGCATCAAAGAATTATGGGCCAATTCGTTTTATGCCTAGTTTGTGCTTTATTTTATTAGTCTATGAGAATAAGTTACGAGTTTTTATTCACTGTGTTTTAGCAAACAGACGTGTGTATATTACAAAATAATCTCAGCTTAGATTTCTAGTTTTGTTTGTAGTATTTTTCAAAAGGTCTTTTCTTTATGGAATCCAACCTTTTTAGTTTATGAAATACGATCACATCACCATAAAATAATAATATTATTATCTGTTTCTGAAAACAAATAGATATTTATTTATAAAAAGTTGACAGCTAAACTTAAAGTAATAACAATATATTTGATAAAATTCAAAAGTTTTACGACTGGTGCGTATCAATTACAATTTTGATTCATTCGATAAGTGCTTAATTTAAAGACGCAATTTGAGAGAAAAAATTAAAAATCCGCCAGACGTTGCATATTCACGACTTTCCTCTTCCATACATCTCTACAGATCCGGCTAATTGGACTGCGCTATTCATTGGACATCTCTTAACATAATTAAACTTCGAAATGTTTAATGAGGTTTCGTTCCGATGACCGAATTGCTTTGTGAGTCAAGGCTTGAATGAACGAGTTTCACATAGAAGAACATGTGCAGCTGAAAAGTGAAGCTTAAGCCTGATCGTCCACGACGCTACTCAAAAGTAATGTGTTACAAATTGAATTTAACTGAATAAGCATATAGGTGAGACATTGTTCTGTCGCCGATGTAACATCCTATAATTTGGCGTCGCTTGTTTCGTCAGATAGTTTTGGTTAAAACGGCACTTGTATATTGATCACAAATATGTATTTGCCGTCATCTTAACGACAGAAATTAATGGATTAATCATAAAGTCAGATATTATTGCCGAGATATTGATAGTAATATAATTATGTGCTCGTGACTGTATACATATAATCATACATTGATGATTCGAGTTCGTAACACAATATTACTTTTGAGTAGCGTCGTGGTCGATGGGCCTTAAACTTAAGAAATGAGAATGAGAATGTGTGAAACAAATCATTTTTATGTTATATCAAACCAAAGGTAACATTTACACACTCAACATTATTCTTGGTCAACTGGAGCTAAGTTTACACAGACGGACAGAGTTTACTTTTTACATCGAGATATAAGTACTAACGTACTAGTACTTATATCTCGATGACTTTTTACTTTTATTCTTACAAATGTTTATAAAAAACTTGAGCCAAGTAAAGGTGTTACCTCATAGCACGTCACTTTGATTTATGCACACAGATACTGTCGGCTCATGCTTGTAAATTCTGGTTTTTTGAAGATACAAAAGGTACTTATGTCTCCCTTTAACGTTTTAATTGACTTACATTTCTTTTTAAAATTATTAAAATTAAAGACTCATGATTTTAAATAAGTATGATGGAATATATCGCAAAAAATATAGTAATCTCAGTTCGTTTTTATGGGACTTGGTTTGAGCTGACTTAGGACAAAGTTGAGTGTTAGTTTTGAGACAAATGTGATGTGATAGGTGCAAGCCTTAGGGTAAAGTGGGAATGGTTACCTGTGGCTGAGATTGCGGGGTTACCTACTGTTCAGTGATGAGATTGTTGTTTATGGTAGACCTGAGTAGGTTAGGAATCATATTTTACAATTAATTCATGTTTTAATCCATTAAAGGACAGTGAACGAGGCACAATAGAAGTGTCCCACAAAGTGTTAATTAGACTAAGAATAGATAGTGATTCAATTAATCGAATATTTTACCTATATGAAATGCCAAAAATAACCAAAACATTGAAATATAACTATATTCTAAGGAAATACTACCAGTAAAGACTGTAATATGTCTTACAATCAGTCATTGCGAGTAGTCAAGTTGTATTAACGACACACCGAGCTCTCTCACTACACACACACATCCACAGGATGATCCCAATTAAGCGCCGCTTAACCCAGTAGATCGTTTAATCGGATTGATCCGTGTGATCGTTTTTAAACCGCGAACACTCTTCCCACAAAATGAAACCAATACTGCGCAAAAACCGTCACTTGCTCAATTGGTTGTCAATATTAAACCGCAAATTATACAATAGCAGTCATGAAGCCTATTCTATTATTTGTAAAATTAATCTGTCAAGCTCCGCTAAGGAGACACAATTGATTTTCTATTGTTTCGTCGCCAATGGGCGACGCGCGCCGCTTGACCGGTTAAACTCAATACAACAACCTGGCATTTTAGGTACCAACACGCTTCCACGTGCTATTTGCATGTTATTTATTTATCACGCGACAATTGACGTAAGTAATTATTTTGCGAGTCGCCGCGTAATAAATTCATACTCAATTAATTTTCATAGCAGAGTATTATCAACAAAATAAATGTGGTTTTTCGTTTAATATGTAAATTACGGAATAATACGGAGTCTGTAGTGGCCCAATATTAATTACCCCCTTATGAAGAATTGAAGATCCTCGTTTACATAAAGTGTTTTTTCTTCAGGTTGTATTGGGAGGTAATGTAATAAGACATTATAATAACAATAGACTTTAATATAATATGATTCATAATACATACCTACTGTATTCATTAACCTGAAAACTTCGTTCATTTTATTATTATTAAAATAATATTGTTGCAGAAATAAAATGAACGATAAATGATTTTATTCCTGTAAGCAGGTTTGTACAAAAAATTTTGCACGTCAAACATGATTTTTAAAAACCAGAATGAGGTCGGCGTTTTTTATCTAACTAGTCTGAGAAGAAAGGTTGAAAGAAACTCAGAGGTCTCTTTTAAAGTCCAGACATAATCTTGGTCAGATCATGTGAAGACCATGTAGATTGGTGTCTGAAATGGTTTTTTGAGGAAAGAACCACACAGATTAAGTGGCACGCACGTATTTGTCCGTAATAATGCAGCTCGACTCAAAACTTAAGAAGCTAAATTCGCCAGGCATTGAAAATACATTTCACTATCCGCAGCATTGTTCGTCATTGTTCAATACATCCCCAGTTAGTAACACGTCATAAATTCGTCGTGTAATCAAGTCGGTAAGCGAGCGCGGCCCATTGAGCAATGCGCAAACATGTCAAGATTACCTGCCGTTCATTATAGCAAGGTAACGCGACTCACTGATCGTCTTGCCTTTTGTATAGTAAGGAGTTATGTAGGGATTCACGAGTTTAAGGGTGAGGCGAGATGAGCGTAAGGCAAGCGTAGCTCATAATGAGTGCAGATTACGTATGTATAGTAACTTTGTCCGTATGGTTGACATTTTGATTCCTTGCCGTGAACAAGACACGATACTGACATAGCCGTAGTTTGCACGTGGTAAGTTTTCGCGGGGGGCCCTAGAGTCGATACTAATTTAATATTGTATAGAGAAATTCTGTCTTCCCGTAACAAGACGTAACATCGTTCTATAACGTGTAATTATAATTAATAAAACTGACTTGTAACTTCAAGATTGTAATAGGTAAATTATAAAATTGTAACGTTTACAAGTCGCATACAGTGTGGAGTCGCATACAGGGTGGAGACAGAGTTTAGCCTATTTATTTAACCCTTAATCAGATTTGAAACTCTAAATAGACCTTTTTAGTAGGTAAGTTTCAGAAAGTTCTGCATCCATCCATACCAACTAATGATTTATTTTTAATCGAAGTATCGCGGAATAATTTCCGATCATAACGAGGGCAAAACCGTGGTAAAAGCTAGTCAAAAATACGTAAATAAAACGTTTCTTAAAATATTTTTGACGTTAATGTTGACCAAAAACCGAACCCTTCCTATTCCATAATGTAGACGGGTAAACAAAGGTTCTATTTTAATAACTGTGGCCTTTCTCAACGTTAACCCCGCTTTTACCGTTGTCAACGATTTGGTATTAACAAGTACCGCCCGCGGCTTGCGGTATCTTTTACCAATTTCAAAGCTGTTTTTTTTTTGCTGAGTTTTCATTAATTTTATTTGATTTGGCTCGTGGTCGGGTGTGCCTGCGGTTTTCTGTGAGCCAGGGTCGAAATCCCATAACATTTTTTTTTGTAATTGCGTTTTCCTGATCATAAGCGAATTTACTCGTAGTAAGAAGGGGTTGGTTGGTCGCTAAATTAAGTCTTTGAGAGGAAGAAGGCTCTACACAGCAAGATATGGTTGGATTTCTTGACACTTCTCTGGAAAATAATGACATGACCACCAAAGGGTTGAATGCCAAAAAATTACAAGAATGAAAATTTTAAAATGTTTTGACATCCACTTTCTCGAATTTTAGTTTTATATTATTTTATTTGAAAACAAAGAAACATATCTTCTATTTCCCCTCATTGTCATTGCCGCGGTATATACCCCCTGCTGCGGTATCGGTCGCCATCGCTCCGAGGCGGTATCTCATCCTGTCTGTGGTTATCGATGTCATTATGTACGGTGTTATGTGTTCCTGGTATCCACTAAGATCCGTTAATCATAAAAAATAAAGGTCCTTACCTATGAAATTGCAGATTTTTGACACTGGCTATAGTGAAGATCGACATCTTGCCGTCTATTTAGAATTCCAAATTCAAATTAATATTATAATATAGCATGAAATTTTGTTTACCAAAATCAGTTGTTCATTTGCTTTCCCGCCGTTCGTTTTTTTTTTAAATATCGTTGTTTCAGTAAATCCTCGTGGCCCGTGGCCGACCGGAGACGAAAGTCAATAACGATGAATTGAAAGCCATAGTGGAAGCAGATTCATCTCAAACCACGTTGGAACTTGCAGCAGCCTTCAACGTAAGTGATAAAATGATACTGATTGATTTACTTCAAATTGGAAAGATAAAAAAGTTCGGAAAGTGGGTACCGTATGAACTCACTGAACAACAACAAAATCGCTTCCAAACACCGGACCCTCTCAAAACTATAGGAGTTACCACTGGAAACTCTCCGTCAGCCATCATACTCACCAGACCTTGCACCAACTAATTTTTGGTCTTTAGCAACAGGTCTTTTGCAGCTTTGAACAGAGAAAAGCGGAAAGAGAGTAGGTAGGCCTTTCCACCAAGTGGGACATTAATAATAATAAATATCAATAAAAAAGGAGGCTAATAAAAATAATGAATAACTTGCTACTGGTTTAATGGACTTATTGTGCCCTTTTTTTGGCTGGGAATTATCAAATAACTTCTCCCGCTCAGGGCGGAGCGAGAGGGCGTGTCAGACTTTTACTGACTAAACCCCACTCGTGTTCCTTCAGTTGCCGGGTAGATTTTCGTTATTAATTATCGTCATTTACAGGTGTTATTTATAATACGGCACCGCACCACAACCGCGGCACGTGTCACATCCCAACATATATTGTGTCAAACGAAATAACAAACGAATACCAATATACTATATTTTCAATGTAAGTGAAAAACCCAATGTAAGTGAAAAAAAAACCAAAAAAAAATTTGTGCGATGAATGATGAAATGATGATAAATAACGAAAATCTACCCTGCCACTGTATCTCTTTCGAACAACCCGCGAGACTGGCAGGCATCGGCCCTAGCGGACCCCGTAAGTTATTGCTGACATCTCTTTGAGGCGCGCGTGGAACACAACGCGCTGTCAACCCAGGCCTGGACCTTACCAGACGGCGACCTGGACTTATTGTGCCCTAAAGTGTGGTTACAAACATTAATATAATATGTAATGGCATGCTGTACTGGCGCTGCTGCTGCGGCTGCGAAAAACCTCAAGCAGCGAAAGTGTAATTACCTTATCGGATGTTATATTTTCGAGCCTTTGAGAGTTTGGGTTTGAAACCCTGAGGCCGTGGGGCCTGAGTGGGGGCTGGTTGACAATTCCCGTGCCCCAAAGGCTAGCTTTTACCTCGGCCTGAAGCTAAGTAAGTATTGCCATAAAACGTGGCAATGCCGCCAGTCTCTTGGGTACATTACCAGTCGACAGCGATGCGGAGAAATTTTTCGACGCCATATTTTATTTGCTAATAGTTTAGTTAGATAAGGATATTATATTTTTACTAGCTTCTGCCCGCGACTTCGTCCGCGTAAAATTTCACTCTCCCCCCATTTACCCTCTTAGGGGTGGAATTCTTAGTGGATACCTACTCTTCACAAAGAACACACCCTCCAAATTTCATGTCTCTTGGACCAGCGGTTGAAGCTGTGCGTTGATATATCAGTCAGTCAGGACTTTGAATTTTATATAAGTGAGGAGCAATCATTCAATTAGTGTTTTGTCCATAAATTAACGAAATACAACTGAGTATGGAGAAATCATAATTACTGTAATTATGATATTTCTCCATACTCAGTTGTATTTCGTTAATTTATGGACAAAACACTAATTGAATGATTGCTCCTCAAGTATATAGATTTTAATAGTTGGTTACGACAGACAAAATGTTGTTACAACTGATCACCCCTCTGTTAATATCGCTATAAAGCTTTATATTGTATACATAACAAAACATCACGCCTGTTTCCCTGAAGACATAGACAGAAGTTTACCCACATTTCGCTAGTTACGTTTAAGTCTCAAGTAATAAAGGGCGAGCCTACTGCCATCAAGCTGGCACAAATAAACTAAACCCCTGTCTACTACTGAGAAATTCTTAATAGAAAAACCTAATAACACTTTGCCCGATCGGGAATTCGAACCTAGGACCTCTTATTCAGCAGTAGGGTTTGCAACCAACGCTATTTTAAAATAAACTTAGGTAGGTACCATCGCGGACAATGGCGGTGGACCACTTTTCAACCTTCTTACCAAGGGTATAAGGGTGAAAAGTGGTCGACCGCCATTGTCCGCGGCTGTACATAGCCAAACCCAACATCAACTCAATGTACATAACTCCTAAGAACCTGATACAAAATGTAAAGAGAATATAGCTTTGTAATACAAACTCCTGGTGAACTAATCATGAGTGAGAATTAGTAATGTGTTGAAGGTTACTGAGCGCTGAATTACGCTAATTATTACTACATTATTGTAGTAGGTACGTTGCTGGTAGAATATAATTGTACGTATCTCATGACTATAACATCACGCCTGTATTTCTCGAAGGGGTAGGCTGTGGTGTATACAGAAAAAGGAATAAGAAATTATATTTCTATGGGTGTATAGTTACTACAGCCGTAACTATGGCTATAAATACTCATGTAACAAACAAACAGAGTCTTTTGCTGGAATTCAAGCTATTAGTGAAAATTAATTCCTGATCGAAAAATCCTAAAAGTCGTTAAATTATTGGTAATACCAAAATAAATAAACGAAATACGATTATTGGCAATTAAACATTAAACCTTATATTGACTGACTTACCCCCGTTACCATTCTGAGTAAAGATTAATCTAATTCGCAGTTCGCTGATTTACCCCCGATTTGTAGAAGCCCATCCACTTAATCATTAGCAATTTGTCAGCAGTGCCTAACATTCACGCAGACTAGATCAGACTTCCTGACACCAGGAGGTGATACATTGTTTTGTTAGAGATATTAAACAAAAAATGTGCCACAAGTTTACTTTGATCTCGTCGCGACTATATATATTTATCTAGTATTTACGTTTGGATAACACCTTGTGCTCAATAAGCTGCATGATTAGTAGGTAGTAGCAGCAAAGCTCTTTGTGAAGACCTTATCCAGACTAGCAGTGCCACCTTGGTGTTAGTACGGTCGAACAAGCTATTTGGTATACAGGCAAAAATATTAATCTTTTCACCACACAGCCAATATTTAGTTTTATTTTGTGCGTTATAAAATTTTCAGCTTATGGCATTCTTAATATTAAATAGTGGTATAAAAGAATTGACTAACTCAGCACACCATTGCTTAAAAGTAGTTGCAAGTTAGCTGCCTGTTTGCCAAATAGTTTGTTCGACCGTACAACTTTCTAGTCGTTAAAGCTTTGGTTTTAAAAGTAGGTAGGTACCTACGGTTGCTATAGGCACACATGACGTGTCAGCTTTGTTTGTAAGGTGGATAACTCACCCGAGATGCCTCCGCCACGTACCATCAGGTGGGCCGCCATTTATTTACCAATTTCATAAAAAGGTGTCAGGTACATAAGTGTGTACGAAAACATTTTTAAATCATGTAGGGTTAGACAAGATTTATATAGCATTATTTTTAATTAAGTATTATGTGCTCAAAAACCCTTTTGAAAGGGTACTGCACACTTTATTGAAAAAAATCCCATCAGTACACAGTTGATTTAGTACATTGATCGAGCTTGTTTGATTGAACGTGCGTTAATAATAATGCCTAAATCAATTTGGAATATTTTATCAATTTAAAAATACGTTTATGATGTAATTTCACCGTATCTAAAATGATTAAGAACATAAAGTACTAAGATGCTAGAAAAATACGAATAAAATTGCAGGTACCTAGACCATTTCTTGTCCAGATAAAATTTTAAAATGAAAACTATAACTCTTTTGGGGCCGTTTCTTTCTCTACTTTTAATATAGAGAATTTCTTTTAAGAAGTTCTTTGACATTATTCAACTAAATTATTGATGTCTTATAATTTTAATAAAAGAGAAAACCAATCAACTTTTTTGGAACCTTCAATATTCAGTGAACTCACAATGATTTGATGCGTTACTCAAATAACATAATAATACAGGATGAAATTAAACATATGCGACAAATCGAAATGGGAGATTGTACTCGTCATTATGAACAACTTTTACTATGGGATCAAACCTGAAATCTGTAAAAAAAACCGGCCAAGTGCGAGTCGGACTCGCCCATGAAGGGTTCCGTAGCAGCAAGTAACATAATATAAAAGTTCTTGTAGTTCGTTGTAACTTTGTGAAAGGTAAATTGCGGTTTTCGATTTATGACGTATTAAAAAAAAACTACTTACTAGATCTCGTTCAAACCAATTTTCGGTGGAAGTTTACATGGTAATGTACATTATATATATTTTTTTAATTTTATCATTCTCTTATTTTAGAAGTTAGAGGGGGGGGGGACACATTTTACCACTTTGGAAGTGTCTCTCGCGCAAACTATTCAGTTCAGAAAAAAATGATATTAGAAACCTCAATATCATTTTTGAAGACCTATCCATAGATACCCCACACGTACAGGTTTGATGAAAAAAAATTTTTGGAGTTTCAGTTGTAAGTATGGGGAACCCCAAAATTTATTGTTTTTTTTCTATTTTTGTGTGAAAATCTTACTGCGGTTTACATAATACATCTACTTACCAAGTTTCAACAGTATAGTTCTTATAGTTTCGGAAAAAAGTGGCTGTGACATACGGACGGACGGACAGACAGACAGACAGACATGACGAATCCATAAGGGTTCCGTTTTTTGCCATTTGGCTACGGAACCCTAAAAAAAATCAGCTGTTTATTTATTTATTATTTAATACTTCAAGCACATAAATGTACAGAGGCGGACTTAATGCCATAGGCTGTTCCTTACATTTACGTTCGCATAACTCGCCAAAATGTAGGGAACAGCTGATTTTTTTTTCGCGATTTCAGGTTTGGTCCCATAGTGAAAGTTGTTCATAATGATGAGTACAATCTCCCATTTCGATTTGTCGCATGTGTTCAATTTCACCCTGTATATTGATCCATCACAAATAGACAGATCTTGATGTACTTGCAATATTTCTAAACACACATCCTACACCCTTCTTACTGCCAATCAAATAACGGGAGGTCTTGGTGACGTCACGGGTACTTCCACCTAATCCAATACAACGGGTGGGTCCAATTACGCTGCGCTCCCAGTAACCACATCAATTGCTCATTCGGACGGTACTCCTAACCAAATTAATACCGAATTGCTTCAATACTCGAGAACCGAACCGCTTTCAATGGAACCCAATTATACCCGGCATCCACACCGATGGGGACTTTCAAAAGAAACTGAAGAAGTGTATTTTTATCGAGTAGGTATTCGCTGTATTGAACGCGCTTTTGTCAGTGTTAAGTGTGCGGAATCGGGAGGGCTTGTTAATGTAGCGTAATACAATAAATGGATAAGCTTTAATAATTAGTTTACGGAATTCTAAATCAGATTTCAGAGGCTTTCTTAAGCACGTCTGTTCTGAAACATGCCTAACAGAAGAAACAAAGTTGGCACCTCATTAGAATATTATATCTACATCATCCCTTCAGGAATGTTGATTAAGTAACTTTCTTGATATTTCTTTGTCCTTCATAAACATCTGGCCCCAACGCCAATTTATACATAGACTTACCATATCGTAGTACCTACCACTGGAGGAACTTAACGTCCAATCAGCAGATTATAAATGGGAGTCAAATATTTGGTGGCAAGCCAGGAACCATTCAATAGAAAATCTCCAACAAAAATGTAAGCACATACGTTACACATTGCCAAGAAACCAGAACACGAAGATAACGTACCAAAGGAATGCTTCACATACAGAACTTGTACATACAAGAACACCTCGGTTCTTCGCCACACTTAGTCGTGCGGTGCGGTACGATTCCGTGCGGTTCCCAGGAGAAACATATTAACAATTTATTAGCTGTACCGCCGAACTTTGCCGCAGTATTGAACTGATATTAACTTGAATGTCTGGTGAGACCCTAAGCTAAGCACGGAAATTGTTATTTATTAGAGTGTTATAAACTTCGTGGTTGAGAGCTAATAGGTGCTAATAGAAATAGAATGTTTAGTACGATCGGCAATAGAAGTTGACTTAGGTTTATATCAATCTTCGATGGTCAGCAGCGAAGACTCCTGAGACGCGGTGGTTTCCTTCTGCGAAACAGTCGTCTCGCAGAAGGAGGCTGCGGAAAGGGAGAGGGAGATCTCGTCCACTCACCCGGCCCACAGCAGGCGCTTTATGCGCATGAGCTTACTCTTTTTTCTTCAATTTCATTAACACACAATGTCAGTGCCGAATTTCTATCTTTTTGATATCCATATCCGTGAGTCTGTAAGACAATATATTATGCTAATTGCCAAAACCCACATACCCACATACAATAAGTTTCCTAACTCACCAAGTTGCAAAGTGCCGTCTCCAGCCGCCAACCTCATGACTAACAATAGTTTAAGTTTAATAATGACGTCGCCGATTCTAGTCTATTAATGACCGTTATTAGGCCGATCCAGTTTATCAGTTCGTAACTCCCAAGTTCGGCAACTTTGGATATCATAATTACTTCGATGACCTTTAGCGTATTTTGTCGGAAATACCTTATCGGTATCAAAGGATTATAAAGGTGTGAGCTGAATTTTAATTGGGGCTAAATTTTTATATTAAAAACTGAGAAAAATATGAGATCCATAAAAAAAATATTCGATGCTCAAAGTAAAACAGGGTGGATTATGTAATGGTTTCATTTAAACTTCATCATTGGATTCTAGTTTATAATAGTGCAGTAGTCAATGCGATACATTTGTCAAAAAATTACAACATTGTCACATTTTCACGATGGGTGCTGTTTTATGAAGCCATGGAAATAGTATGTACTATATAGATGAAAGACTCTTCAATAATAATTGTTGAATTGTCATATAGCGCCCACCACCTTTAAGTTTTATTAAATAGGCGACTGGTTATTCAGGAACTCTCAGCATCTTAATGCACTTCTGGGTAACCTGCCATGACCCCCTTGTGAGTCCATAATAATACTTGAAAACAACATGCTGCGATTCTCCCAAAGGTCTATTAATGGGTGCCCGGGGCTCTTATTCAAAAAGTTCGCGACCTCAAAGGCCAACCGCTAGGCATAGGTGCGTGGGTCTAAGAGATCTAGCTTCAGATCCTTCTTTGTGAATTCGTTGATTACGGATGTTGATTTACAGATCCAGTGTTATATTACCGTCCTGCCATTAAGGCTCTTTACAGAAAGGTATATTTTGTACCTGTACCAACCTGTACCTGTGTTCTGTGTGGTTTCAAGTTCTCAAGCTTCAAAGGTTAATTAGTATTAGTACCTTTCTATACTGTGGCGGAGCCCAATGGGAAGGTAATATTTTTTTTATGTTATTGGATGTCTATTGAGCAGGCGAACACCTGATATATCAGAGGCTTTGTCATCTATGAGGTAAAGCTGAAATGTCTAAATACCTTACCTATATTAACACCAATACAATCCAAACAAGTCAAACCAGTTAAAGACCTAGTATTTGGTAGCAGCTGTTTTTCTTCATATACCATAGTTTACCATACTTTCAGGTGTAACGCTTTACCTTTAACCCTTTGCATTACCTGACTCTTACGCTAATCGAATAGCAGGTAGGTATTTGTACAGTCATAGTCTCAAGCTATTCTTGTATCATACAGCGAAACGTAACCAACAACTTCCTTTTTTGGCAAGTTAACATAATGTGTATGATGTTAAAATAGAACTGACCTTAGGCTACAAATCTGATATCAAAGATTCTATGGTATAACTTTCATCGTTATCAATCCGACACCGGTACTAATTGTTCACTCCCACGCTCAACTGTTGAAACATCAATATTTGATTTCATCATCATCATCATCATCAGCCTATAATGTTCCCACTGCTGGGACACAGGCCTCCTCTCTGTGAGAGGGAGTGGGCCGTAATCTACCACGCGGGCCCAGTGCGGGTTGGTAGATGTCACATGTCTTTGAATTTTTGGTTCTAGGACATGCCGGTTTCCTCACGATATACATATATATGTAATATTTGATTTATAACAATAGAAATTCAATTGTGTCTCATTAGCCCCAGTTATACTCAGAACTGAGCTCTCAACGTGATAATAATCAAAAAGTTCATATATAGAGAGGGTAATTATTACATTTCAATTTATAGCTGTTGCTGAGCTTAGTAACGAAAAAGAAATAACTAGACACCTAGTTTTACTATAATATACTTATATTATACTATAATATCCTGACATCTATAATTATTTATTTTTTATGTATTTTGTAATGAAATTTAGAATGAATAATTATATAAAATTCAATTAAATGTAATTTTTTTTTATACCTACAAAATTTGTAAGCCTTTATTGGTAAAAAATGGACGCACACAACATGTATTAATTCAATACCTTGTATGTCTGATTAGTCAGTTTATGTAAACGCATATTTGACAAATAAATTATCTTTATCTTATCTTTAGTCATTTATAAAAATGAAAATAAAATTCATCTTTCGACACCAACATACAAACAAAAATGGTGGATTAATAATTTTGCATCTGTCCCGCTACTTCATTAAGTGACGGTGAGCTATTTACTTAGGTACTACAAAAGACGAAGCAACTGCTGACAAATTAAGTTACTTAACTTTGAATTAAGTTTCGCGATTGATTAGCGTCGACGGGTGAAAAATGTACAGCGCTGAAATAAGGTGCTTTTATTAAATACACGGGTGCGACCCTTAAATAAATTAACCTGGTAGTTTGTGATGCTTTAATAATTAATATTAGGTATACGTTTTGTATGTATATTTATATTATTTTCTACAACTTACCGATAGAATCCGTACATCGAAACAACACTGAAACTCCGAGTACAAACAACTGTGACCACTTCATCACAAAGTTTTTCAATAAACTCATCTTCACCAAATACATCAATTTAAAAAAACAAAAGTTCAAAAAACGTTCCAAATTCTAGCACGTCGCATTTTCAAAAAGTTTTCTTAAATCGAACGCGGGAGCGACGACGGTTACAATTCGCTCGGGTTGATTCGGTTCGGCGATCGTGAAGCAACTATTCTGACGGAACGGTTGAACGGAGGCTGAGGGTTCCAAGCCACGCATGCGCGAATCTTTCTTCGCTTTTCAGAAAGCAGTGTTTTTAGTTTGAATTATACTGTATTTCCTTTTGACGTTACGCTCGACGCGCCTTTGACTTGGTGCATTCCTTCAAAGGCCTGTGGTTCTGTGGAATTAAACAAAAGGTGTTTCGGTGTCCCCAAGTAATGTGTCCTGTCCCCTTTATTGTTGCCTTGTTTTTTTAAATGTTTTATTTTAAAGATGTTTTAAACAAATATTATTATTATTTGAGATTAGAATTAATTATAAATGGTGGGATATACACTTATGAAATAATTTAAAGATTGTTTCTCCTACCCACAAAATTAAAAATTTTGGAGTAGCTAATTCCAATGGATTCGTTAATTAGTCTAATTTTGGAAGTGAACTATTCGAAAATCACATTCATTAATAATATTATAGAACAAAATGTTAACAATTTCTATGAACTCTTATCGTTCAAATGTTCGGGAGATATTCCTCCGTTAGATTATTTGAGTAATTTAAGTGATCGTGTGACGTCACCGTGACATGTGTCCGGTAACTGAAGAGCATTTGTGGCGGGAAAGATGAACGGAGAGATTAGATGGCGCCGGTTCTATTAGGCGCTGACTAAGCTAAATATAGTGCAGGCTTTTATTAGGAAGCGAGATAAGAAATAGATGGTAGATATTTTCATATTAGTTTACATATTTTTAAATTTTATGACCAATAGCCATGAAACATGAATTCATGATATTGTACGTGGGTATTTGTTGAGCGTAATTAGACAACTTTTAATTTCTTCCTGTAAGTACAGTTAAAATCTATATTTATTTATGATGTGTGTTTCTATTGTGAGAATTTTTAATTGCCATTAACAACATACTCGTACAAACAATGTAACCAGCGTTTAATCCATTTAATAACAAATGATTTTTTTGTAGTCGTATAGAAATTCTATAACTCCAACATTGTCTACAGAAAAGCTACACAATTTCCTTACTCCAGATGTCGGTTCTTAATGGTTTTTATAAAAAATAAGAACACATACCTTAGATAAACCTTAAAGACATCAGCACATCAAGCTACTACAATCTGTCAAATTTCTTTAATAGATTTCCAACTTTATCGCTAAAACATAAGGTTCAAAGTTGATTGGGAAAATTTGACAGTTTCGGGTAGCTTGATATGCTGGCGTCTGTACCTAGACATTCTTAATTTCCGCTTAGCGACATTGTTGTCGTTAATATTGTTTAGCGAAGTACAATTTTCTTTTTTCCTGTGAGGACAAATAGCATTTTCCTTGATCTCTCGCGAAAAATACCTAGAAACTAATAAAGGAGTTTTTAGGTTTTCTTTAGGTATCATGCCCAAGGTAATACAGATTTTAATCAATTAAACATTTACTCTGCCTTTTGATGTCTATGAATGGACTCGGATGTCCATTTTAGATCGCTTACTGCCCATTTCTAATCTTACCTCTAATTGAGCAACGGGTACCAAACTCGAAGTTTACCAATTCGAGCTCTTGAGTGAATTCAATACCTCAACAAACATGTTTAGGAAACGTTTGCTTGCTAAACATCTACAAGGAAGATCTTCATCAGATATATTTTATTTCAATACATTCTGTTTTATTGAAAAAAATTAGGAGGAGGAAGAAAGAAATAATAAAAATATTAGCGATGTGCCTCACCCGTGAAAGTTGCCTACAACTGGTCCCCTCGCGAGCCCTCACAAGCCCTCGATTACCATAAATCACAATAACAGTATATTGAATCCGACCGAACTAGGATCGCGGTGTTTGAACATTAGCTGTTCACGGCAAGACCAACATCATCAATCAATGGCGTATTACTTTATATATTGTATTGTATGTCTGCGTATTATTAGTAAATTACATAGCTGTAAAACGTATGGCCTGTTCCAAAAGTTATCTGAAGACAGTGTATGCAAACCCTGTTCAGGTTAAACTCTTACGTAATTACTCGTAAAGGAAACTAACACTTTCTTCTGTGTTTAGAAGGTTTCAACGTTATAATATATCAGTACTTTTTCCAGCAATAATTATATGAACAATCAAATTTTAACTAAAATCATCAACAAAAATTGAGGTTATACAGGAAATGCAACCTCTACATGGTTAATAGACGCAAATATTTTTTTAATCACTGACGTAGTCTATCATTCTAAATACGAACAAATTTCAAGTTACTATTCATAATATGAGTAGATTGAATCCGTCTAAACTAGAATAGCCACATTAGTTGAACGTAACTTGTTCGGAATCAAACAAACACAATCAATCAATGGCATACCTGTTACTTAATGCGTTCGTCGTAGTTTAATTAAGCATTGAGTTCCAGCAGTTAAGTATTCAACGAATTGATATCGTTATACACTCATTAAACAGGTTGGACTACTGGTGTTTCTAAGACAATCTATAATAGACTAGCTTCAGCCCGCGACTTCGTTCGCGTGAAACTTCTTGTTTCCCCCGAGCCACCCCGTCGTGTCGCATCACCCTCCCGCGCTATCACTTAACGTTCTTTTTGACTTTTATTCTTTTTCCTCGGTTCCTAAGGGTCATAGCGTGATGTTAAATAGCCTATAGCCTTCCTCACGAATTGGGCTATCAAATGCAAGAAGAATTTTTCAAGTCCGACGTGTAGTTCCAGAGATTACCCCCTACATACAAACTTATAAATTACAAACAAATACCTCTTTATAATATTATATAGTATAGATGAATCAAAATAATGAATTAACAGCGTATTATATTACAAGATCTAGTAACAACAACTATGAACATTATGAGTTCAAAGAAGCGACGAATACATAAGTATCAAAATATCGTATTCTAAAAGCTTTACTATGTGTTTGATTATGTAATTCGGAAAGATATTTGATACTGTTTGCTTAAAAAGTAATTGCCAAAAACTTTCTTTAACATTATCAATCATCTACGTGGTATTATTTAACAAAGTTCGTGTTTCTATGACCATTCTGATGTCAAAACTATCGGACGGTGTTTGCTGAAACATTAGCCGGCTCACGGCGCGTACTCTCTAAACAACATCAATCAACTGCGTATCACGGAGGTTGACTCTACATAAAACGTATGGCGCAGTTTTGTATTGAAATTGGGCTTGTTATAAACTGTCTAGAAAAAACTGATATTTAAGAATTGGTATTCTCTTATTTCGTGGTATTTTTTTCAATAATTGTGTTTAAATTAAGTATAATTATTAATACTACTAATAAACAAAAGCAATCTAATATTTATATGTAAAATATATTTCTAGGTACTCTTTAGGTGCCTACAAAACAATATTATGATGAAAATATATCGATCTGTTAAAGTCCGACACAGGACGAAGGTTCAATCGTTACCGTTTACAATGTAATTGAATCAAAAGTCCGCAAAATTACGGATTCGCAGGGCACCATAGCCGCGCCTGCGTCCCTTTGGATCATATTCCATTGTTACACGGATTCTGGCTGATCAATGGCTTTTCAATGTAGATAATATTAAACATTGAAGATTGCGATAAAAAAAAGCCTTTCTGCATAGCTAAAAGTTGAAGGCTTATTTACTAATATTTAAGCTTCATTCAAATACATTAATTAGGTACACGTAAAACACACTATGAAATATATCATAACTTTTTGCCTCCTTCAATCATCAAAAAAGCCAACAAAGCCGATCAACATTGTTTGTTCAGCAAGCTCGCTACTAAAATAACTTTCCACGTACATTGTTTTCATAAAACAGCCACTGTTTACGGCCCTAACCCTCTCATATTAGCATAGATCAGGCATCCAAAATCATAATTCGTCTCAGCAGTGGAGCTGCTCGCTCATACATTAGTATGCGGGTCGGCGCTCCCGCAGCTATTGTGGTTTGTTTATAGACAAATTTCCACCTGACAATATACTTGAACAAGATGAAACGGACTGATTTGTGTTTGCTTTACATCCAGTCCTTTGTGTTATATCTATTGTTCGGAACCCAATCAATCGTACCTTGTATTTATTCGTCAGGATTAACTGAGATTATGGTGAGGGCGTTTGGGGAAATGCCGGTGATGTGAGAAATGTCGGAGTCAGTTCGCGACTGCGACGTAAATTGCAGTTGAATTCATTTGGTGTGTGCACTGTGGCGCCGGAATGAATTTGTGTTAGCCATAGCAAGTTTGGTTCGTTTGCAGATGTCATCAGTTCTGCGTGCGTTTAGGCAAATATACGGACTGCATATAAGCCCTTTATGAGTTTTGTTGGCAATACTTTTAATGAAAAACAGTGATTTCATTCAACTGGTATCAAAATGTGATTTGATTGTAATGAGGACTGAATTGTCAACAGTGGACATACAGTATGACTCGTCAATTTAGAACATTTTTTTAATTCAGAAACGTTAGAAAAACAATTGAACGATTCTGCTACTTTGGGAGCGAGTGTAACTTTTTTAAGGTAACCTCCATTCGTATCAAGGCTGCTTTTCCAGGTTTCAAGAACTATGTTTAAAATAGGTACATGAATAACACGTGCCAACAACCTTGACTTCCCAAAAGCGCTTTTTAAAACTCCTTACCTTTACATAAAAAAAAAAAATACTTCCAGTAACAAAGTACTAAGAGCTCGATCCACGACTGGTAGCAATGCGTCGGTTGCCTCATAAGGTTTAATGGGACATCGCTAGAAAGTAACAGCTGGGTGCCATTTACGGTAACTTTGGCTTAGAAATCTGAATGCGAGCGTGTGGCGAAATATGGTCTACTTCCTCTTACAGAGAAGAGCATTTAGTCCCAGCAGTGTTAACATTACAGGCTGATTGCATTAAATATATATTTTGGGTTACAGGTTTATAAAAGTACTGTACACTGTATCTCTTCAAATCTCAAGTTTTTGGTATTTTTTTTTATAGAAATCTCACTAATATTATAAAGGCGAACGTTTTTGAATGTGTGTGTGTTTATATGTTTGTTACTTCTTCAAGCTCAAACGGCTAGACCAATTTTGATAAAATTTTATATTGAGGTAGCTGACACCCTGGATTAACATATAGGCTACTTTTATCCCGATATTCCCACGGGATCGACATGTGGGTGAAACCGCGGGGCGCAGCTAGTATTACCTAAATCCTTCAAGATGCCAAAATTAAATCAATAGCACTTAGTAAAACAGGTAACTTTTTGAATTGTTGGAAACAGAAACGTTCCCTTTGGAACGAATTTTCACGGTCTTCTCAATGCTCTTGCATCCTATCTAGATATTTCAATATTGGCACCGATCTGGCTACCGAGAACCCAAAACCAATGGTTTAAATGCTGCGAACCTATGGTTCAAAATCGTTTATTAAATTGTGTTAACAGTTGTAATGCAATTATGATATTCTGAGTCAAAACATAGGTACATAAATATGCGATTTCGCTTAGTCAACCAATTCAAGCATTTTACCAACATTCTTCGCTTCGATACATAAAGTTATGACTTTTCTCAAGAATGTAGTCAGAAATAAAATGCATAGATTATACTACTTTTCCTTTGTCCAAAATACATTTGGTCATAAACTTATTCCTGGTTACAAACTAGTCCATCTCCCGTACTGACCTTTGTGAAGGACATCACTAATAAAGTCAGTATTTGCCCCTCCAACAATCTTATGAAATATTCCTTAAGGCGGATACAGACATTGCGAGGCATGCGCAGCGCACGGCGCTCATCGCATGATTTGCAAGAAAAATGTTTAAAGTCATTTGAATAAACCATTACAGACCGCAATGTCATATTTTATAAGATAAAAAAAGCATTCGAGGATCAAAGTTGTTACCCAACCTTACCTTTTTTTTCTCGACCCTTGTCTGCAGCTTAGAATTGGCATTTATTTGGCTAGTATCGCAGTAACTGAATAGCAAATATGAATGGTTCACTGCCCACTTCATCTCACCAAGATTATATCTAGACTTTAAAAGATACTGTGATCTCTGAGTTTGTCTCGGCCTTGCCTCTCAGAGTAGTTAGATAGGTAACGCCGCCCTCATCTAGTTATGATTGACGTACAGAAATAAAATCTAGTTATGATTGACGTACAGAAATAAAATAATTCATCAATAAAATTTACTTAGAGTTCACTAAAACTTGTAGAAATGTGCCTAAGGAATAAGTTGTTTGCAGTAAAGCTATTTGAAAGTGATCGAGAATTATTAAAAGCATGTCGCCTTCATTATATCTAGCACGCATTAATCTTCAGGTGCAACTATATTTATCGAATAAAACCCGCTTACAATGTAAGAACTACTAAACAAATTTAGGTTAAACTGCACAACTCGTTCCTTAAAAAACAGATACCTCTCTAATCTGAAGCACTAGTCGAAATAAAAACAGAGAGTGTATCAGCTTGTCCCGAACAAGTTTAAGACTAACTCCACTGAAGCTAGTGAAACTGGGTTACTAATGTACTCAGTCGCAGAGTGAGCGAGCAAATATACTCCTTACCTTGTAGTATGTGTCTTGAGAAGTGCATGTATGTATGTGTGTCTGTCGTAATGTAGGTACCTACTGAAAGAGATGGTGAAATATTTCTAGTAGTTTTATAGATAGCTGCATTAACATTCTGTTTCCTACGACATCGAAGCAAGTTACGGTTTGTACCCATGTGTACACCCGGAAACAAAGCAATATTGAACTCACACATATTTCCTCTCCAAAAAAATATACACACAAAATAGTCCATGTTTTTTAAAAACCTACCAACTGAATTGTAACATTTCACACCATTTAATTCTCGCACCATTCAATCAATGCTGAGCCCATACATTTACACGGTGCATTATTTAAACGAATGCGAGAAACACGCATTGTTTCGTTAGCCGAACAATCCAATACATTTGTTATTCATATTCCACGAGGCTCGTATGACAGCACCAAGCAATATATTAGTAGGAAAGGCTATATTTTACAGTGAGACAAACTGCACGAAAGTCTGCCGGATAATATCGATGCGGTGTATGAAAAGTTGTGTTTGTATTGCGCCGTTTATTTTGACTTATACTTGAGCTATGGCGGGTTTATTTTTCATTGCAATTTTTGCACTTATTTTGTTAGATACTAGCTGTTTTTGTTCTTGGTACGAGTTACTATAAAATAATAAAAACTCACGCAATAGTTACAGTATCCAACCGAGGTTGCCAGCCCAGTGCGCGCCGGCAGTAAACACATTAAGGAATGCCACTCGTGGAGGCTATTTTAAAGTGGGATGCATTGAAACAGCCTCCACGTGCTACGTGAAATACTATCTGTAACTGTTTCGCACCCTTTTTCTGCACGTTTAATGTTTTTAAATCGGAATATTAAAACAAAGCCAAGCCGACTCTTTCCGCATTTAGAATACGAGTGAAGATTGAAGCGGTATTGATGTCCAAATTTGGAAAGGTCTATGTGCAGTGTAATAGACTGAGCCCCTTGCTAAGATGTATGAGAGTATATTAATGCTAAAATAACCTACCTATATCACTAAGAATAATCGTGATTTTTTGATAGTGACTAATCCTGAGAGATGAAGCTGAAGCTGAGTTGCAGAGATGATGCGACTCTGAAAATTATTAAAAATCCAGAAGTAAAATTGAAAAGCTCTCTTGAACGTACTTCTGTAGTTATAACGACATACTGTACTTAGTTAAATTCACGGATAGTTAAATTACTTTTTGTACAATAATTTAGAGTGAGCTTTTTATTGAAACACGAAACATTTTCGAAATATAGCCGTGGGCTAGGGTTATTAAATAATTTTTGTGGAGCACTATTATACTTTTTATTTAAACAAATTCTGTTTCCGTGCCCATTAGTGTTGCTGTTTCACTTTGATCATTTTCAAGTCCAGTTTACTATATATAATGTAATTTTACCTAGGCTTTGTACCGTAATTGCTTTTGTTCAATTTAGTTGTAAACTGTCAGTCTCAAAACACGGAAGTTAATTAGTCGGCGGTCGGACTGGTCGGGTTAGTCGGTAGTACAAAAGTGAACTCTATGGTCAGTTGTAACAGAATCTGTCGTGCATTACATGGTATAAAAATTAAGTAATTATTTTCCTGTACCTTGTTATTTATTTGTTGCACACTTTAAATTGCACTTTTTCAATTTGAATACTTTTCTAGATTAACATTGTAGGAAAGTATTTTTAAGCCATGGCTATACATCACAAGGTTATTTCCTGACACACATGGTACAATCACGATTATAGTATCTATTGTATGTAGTGCATTGTGGAGGTTTGCAGTACTGTGTAAGCGCATTGTAGTGAGGACACATTTGTATAGTGTAGTGATTATACAATCACTACACTTCACTTCACTTCTAATTGTTGCGTATACACGCAACAATTAGATCGTCTATATGAGTCTCCTTTGGTTCAATGGTAGGATCGCCTACCAGACTCAGTATTATTTATTTATTTAGGAAGCTGGGACTTTGTTTTGTCTCTTGGCTGGTTTGAGGTTGTGCGGGAATAAGTTGCCTGGACGGACTTAATGGACAAAGGCCTCTCCTAAGTTGCTATATTTCAGTTAGAAGGTTGTAGGCCGTGTTCACCACATGAGAAATTTCAACTTTGGCTTGATGGGAACGCACGTGCAATGCCTCTAATATGACAAGTTTATTGGTGGCAAAGACTTCTTCGTAGGAAAGCTGCCGATTTTTTATCACCTTACAACATAAACACAAAAAACATCATCATTAAAACCGTATAGAGTCCTCGCATATTAATTCCGTGTCCGAAATATAAAAACAAAAACGTCCTGCATTCGTAAATAAACATAATTTACACGGACGTGAGTATTAGTACGAACATCCCACTTAATGCCTGGTATTATGTTACATAGATACAGTTAAATACATATTATATACAAGACAAGTGTTGAAACAGATAGGTACTCGTTATACTGTGTCTAAATTGATACAGTATAATACAGATTAGGCTTCTTGTCTCCTATTTTCGTCGTATCTTCACTAATATTATTTTCTCTTCTAGATTATTAAAATGATTCTGTGCTTGAAGGATAGCGTCATGTCTATAACACCTAACTATGATTACCAATCCATATCCTATGTATTCGTGTTGTGCAATACTGTTTTCTTGTTTTTTAGGCAGTGTAGTGCACTTTGTATTGCAAAACTGGTTATAACAAAGTGCACAGTTTGAAGGTGTGTATTTTTTGGCTTTGTGCGTAGAGTGGAAATATTTTTCACTTTGAAAACTGCCGGACAAAAAGAATAGAATAGAATACTCTTTATTATGTACACCATATAAATTACAGACATTAAATATAGAAACTTGAATTTGGCTTTTAAAACTTAATTGACAGCCTGTTTATATTATTGTTTATTTATAACAATATAATTCTCGATAAGATTTTCCTTCGGACCACAAACAAACTTTTTTAAAACTTATACTTTTCAAATCAAACTTTTGTCCAGTCGGGCAACCAACTGTAGGATAAGATATTTAAGGATAAAGTTAGATTAGACAAGATCAGATTGAATAAGTTGATTTATCGATACCCATCATGTCTGCGCCGGCGCCGGTTTGCTAGCTATTTTAATTCAACTGATATTGTTAACATACTCAACAAATACTGAAACCCGTCATAATATCTTACACAAAGTTTTGCGATAAGTTAGCTGTAATTTTTTATGCCTAGTTAACGCAACACTTCCCTTCTCTACTTAAGTATAGTTTACTGTGATGCCATTGGTCGGCCATTTAGAGTGTAGGGTGACTGTGAGTAAGAGTTTTAAAAGTCGTAAAATAATTCAACGACAAACCAAACATCACCAATTACTTTCGTAAGCTTCGGTTGAGTAACGATACTGTAGATATGTAATTATAACCTAAATAATCTCAAACGCAGTAATGTATTAAGTTTTATAAAAGTAAGTACTTTGTACCTGTATGGTGTAGATACTTATATCAAATATTAATCGATAACAACTGATTTACTATTGCACATAAAAGCGTAATATCTCGACAAGGAACATAGATGAAACTGACTTACATCACTCAGATAATTGTCCACCTAAGCTACCTATTGTGCCTGACGCCTGCCTGGACCTTTTGTCTTCTCTCGTTAACTACAATAATAATTCTTGTATGTATTTCACAAGCATGCGCTAATTTTTGCAATTTAAACCTTATATCAGTCAAAATAAAAGTCACATGACGCCCGCTTATGTAATTCAACAACTATAGCTTATTTCCGACTCGATACATCACTACACTTGTCATAAAGACATTGTGTCACATCACTAAAGTATAACTGTGACCAGTTGATCACACTACCCAACTCATTGCTGCTGACCTCAACTGCCGATAACAAGGCTTTGCCCAATTCACAAAATATCCTCAAAAACAACTAGCAACAATGGTCACAGTTTGCCCAAGCCTCAAAGTGTAGCAACAAGGATTAATTCCACACAAACTGAGTCATATTGCTCTGTTGCCCGCGCTGCGCTCGTTGCTCGCGACATGCCCAACTTGTGCAGTTTGTTGCCTTAATGCCCGCTGAATACTTGCGGCTAATGGTTAGCCCTGACTTGTGTTTCTGTTCTTAGGGATTAAGATTGTAGATGTAAATTGGAGGGTGTTTAGATTTTTATCTTAAGTGTTTGGTGGCAGATTTAAGGGGAATTACTAATAACACATTAATGGTTGAAAAGAAAATTCTTAACACTTCCTTTGCTACAGGATTTAATACTAGGTATCATAGGCAGATTTTTTCTTGGGACTCATACTATTAAATTTTGATTTTTGTTAAGATTTAGGCAGATCATAAGATATAATTAGGAAGTGTTTCAACTGGCCAGATTTTTTTGCGTATGTTCTTGCTGTTTTATAAATGGATACCGCCAAGTAGTTTTATAATGGTTTGCGAAACAGGCAACTTATATGGAACATTGCACACTGAAGAAAAGCTTGTAAAATACTTAACAAAACCGAAAAAAAACGTAGTAACAACCGAAATACCACCGATAATCAACCGATATTTACTCCGTTACATCACACACAAATCTTAAGCACTCTGTAAATTGAAAGGTCACTGTATAACAACTACTAAGTAATTCGTTCGTCGTCCACACATATACAAATAGAAAGTTAATTACATTTTTCCATCATCCCTCATCAGACCTTAATGAGCCGTCCCCAATCAGCGCAAGTGACAGGTATTCAGCAACGGAGAGCATCCGCACGTGCCGAGCCATATTGCTGTTTAGACAGTTACCGTGCCGAAACTACTAATAACCAACTCAGTAATAACAGTCCAACTTCGTTCGTGTATTATTGGGAGTTACTGTTGGAGAATGAAAAGTCTACGCACTAATGGTGCATACATTTTTATTGGTGACTTAAAAAAATGGACTGCTACTGCTGATGATAATTATGAATAAATGAAATATAGTATGTGCTCGATATGGGAGGCAAAAAAATTAAAATCACTGAACTTATTCATTATTCGAATGTAAAGACTATGAAAATAAGGATTTCAATGCATAGTTTGCACATGACGTGATTGAACAAGATGAATGAAATTAATAAGAACCATGTAGAGAGGCTTTTGAGTCGATTGCAGACTCTGTCTTGATCTTGACCCACATTTTATCGAATCCAATATACCAATTTCAATTGAACCACTCAGCAAGCATTGAAGTCTTGTAACATAATACGATCACCACTTAGATGGTAACTATGGAAACTTCACGATTGCTTTATAAACAGCCACAGAAATAAATTGTTAGCCAAATTGACACCCTGAGTTAATTTGTTGTGTTTTAGCTATTTCAAATGTCAAAAAATGACAGTTGTGCTTTGAATATATGAACAATAATTTGCTTATCAATTCATTTGGCAGACTTTAAAATTCAGGTTCATATTTTGTAGTCTTGTCGTAATAAACTGATTCACTCGCAAACTAATTAAAACTTCTTAATAATAGTACAAATATTTATTAAAATTCTGTTTTTTAAACTTGAAACCAGATTTTCATAGTATGTTTTTATCTGTGTGCCAGATCCGACCTGCCGTATATTATTTGTGAATGAAAAACGCATTTTATATGTAATGCTAGTCTAGTAAAGATTAATCAAGGAAGAACAAGGCCTTCCAGGGACACTACCTTCAGTAACGAAATACGCAACCAGCAAGAGACAAGGATTAGATATTGAAACAAGCCAGCTTTAAAATATTCCTACATCACGTATAAACGTACCTATCCTTGACGGCAAATTCATAGAAAACATGTCGGTGCGTGTCGTAGGCTACTCGTATGTCTGGTCTGTGCACCTCGGACTCACTCTCTAATACGGTGGTTGTTTATAACCACACTGGTGCAAAATGTGCACATGTCCGCTTCTGCGATTGATCTAATAATCTCAATAAATAGACCAGATTTAGTTTTAAGGTCTGAAAGATAAAAAAAAAAAACCGAGTGTGCTTATGACCACACGACTGAAATGAAACTTCAAACGTATTTGGCTATGAGAGGAAGAGAGAAAAAATGTGCGCGCGCACTGCTTTCTCTTGCTTATATCCCCCACTCAACTCCCGTTCGCCTCGCCCGTAGCCCGTAGACATGGGTCGCACTTGCAAAATCGAGTACCAGGGCTTCCAAGTACGTCCACCTTAAGAAACCAGGGCTCGAGATACTTTCAAGTATTTTCTATCTGCATCGAAAATTGATCCATAACTTCATACAAATACGAAGTACAATCGCGTAATCAAACAAAAGCCCTGTTGGAAGTAATAAAAAGTACTTGGATAGGAAATTGACCCGTGAATAAGGAGCACAATCGCGTTAACAAATAAATACTTTTACAAACCATTAAAGTAAAAATACTTCCATAGGAAATTGTTCCGTAGACTTACCACACCTCGGACACTCCATACAACGCTCGCAAAATAATTACCTATTACTACTACATAAACAAATGACGTTTGTATACGTGCAAATGTGTGCATGAAATCTAGTAGCGTAAAAAAAATTGGCGCGGAAAGCAATTTGTGTCGGGGAACCGAACGACGACGTCGGCGGCGCTGCCCGAACGTGCGCATTATTATGAAGTGACCATGTAGTTCAATTGTTTATTTATATAGTCGGGTTCGTAATGAAATAAAAACACTAAAATAGTTTAGTTTAAATGACTTATCTGTAAATAATCGGTTATTAAATCGCATGGTATTAAAAATGCGAAATCTTACAAACAGTTTATGTAAATACGAATTCGGAAAAGCATCACAATATCCAACCATCGTGATTAAAACTCAAATAAAACTTTTAAATCGCATAATTGTGTGTTCGTGTCAGCAATACAGCGCTGCGGTTCGCGAGCGCCCTTGCTAAAGAATCGGCGACGAATACCTCGAAGTGCGGGGTGAGGTGCGGTATCTGATATGAGGGCGAGGGAGTGTCCTTTCTGTACGTAGTACTATTAAGTATTCTGCTCTCTTACTAATAAGGAGTATGATCGCATTTGTGAAAACAAATGCGGTTGTTGAACTATTTGAGTACCTACGTACTCGAGCGTCGAGTCACGACGGAGCGAGATACTTTCAAGTATTTTCTATCTGCATAGAAAATTGATCCATATCTTCATACAGATAAGAACTACAATCGCGTATTCAAAAGCCCCGTTGGAAGTAAAACTACTTGCATAGGAAATTGATCAATGACTTCCTATAAATAAGGAGCAAAATCGCGTTTACAAATAAATAATTGCAAACCATTAAAGTAAAAAATACTTGCATACGAAATTGTTCCGTAGACTCTTACTGATAAGGAGCATGATCGCATTTGCGAAAACTAAAGGTATGATTCCGATCTCGTCAGCACGCAGCAGTGCTGCCGCAGCAGTGCGGTCGCAGCACTACTGGTCAGTACTGGTCCTCATACATTTTCTACGGGTTTATACGTGATTACATTCCGAGCAAGGCAGCAATGTGACGCAGCAATGTCGCGCAGCATTGCTGCCGTGCTCGGAATGTAATCACGTATAAACCCGTAGAAAATGTATGAGGACCAGTACTGACCAGTAGTGCTGCGACCGCACTGCTGCGGCAGCACTGCTGCGTGCTGCCGAGATCGGAATCATACCTTAACGCGGTTGAGTACCTACGTATTTGAGCGAGTAGCCGTATAAGATACTTTATAGTTTTGCAAGTATTTTGAGTCGGTACCTGGTGTGCGTACTTGGAAGCAAATACCTGGTGTAAAAACCTGGTCGCGTAAATACGTACCTTCCCTACTCGCCCGATCACAGTTTTCGTAACGTTTACGTCACGCGTTCGCCAGCTCTCCAAGTCAAGTGTGCGTGAAGAAGTTTCACTTCAATAATTTTGACACAACAAAAATCGAATTTGACAATCGCGACTCGTCGACACGTGGTACTTATTTGCCCTACCCCGTAAACTGTTTTTTAGAGCCGCAGGCGCGGAGGGGGCGGCCTTGGCGTGTTTTTTAAGGAATTTTTCACTTTTTGTATGGAAAATATGAAAAATGCTTACCTACATGTTGAGTTTTAGGAGGGGTCGAAATTTTCATTATTTTTGCGATAGGACGCACCATTTTCGAGATATAAGCAAAAGAAAAAAAACTTCAAACGTATTTGGTTATGAGAGGAAGAGAGAAAGAAAATGTGCGCGCGCACTGGTTTCTCTTGCTTATATCCCCCACTAAACTCCCGTTCACCTCGCCCGATCACACTTTTCGTAACGCGTTCGCCAGTTTACTCCCAAAGTCAAGCGCGCGTAAAGATGTTTCCCTTCAAAAATACTTGCATATAAAATTGTTCCGTAGACTCTTAATGATAAGGAGCATGATCGCATTTGCGAAAACTAACGCGGTTGAGTACCTACGTATTTGAGCGAGTAGCCGTATAAGATACTTAATAGTCTTGCAAGTATTTTGAGTCGGTACCTGGTGTGCGTACTTGGAAGCAAATACCTGGCGTAAAAACCCGGTCGCATACTTATGCGACCGGGACTGGGTTTTTACACCAGGTATTTCCAGCAATTTTTTACGTACCTTCCCTACTCGCCCGATCACACGTTTCCGTAACGCATTCGCCAGTTTACTCCCCAAGTCAAGCGCGCCTAAAGAAGTTTCACTTCAAAAAAAACTTCATACATATTTGGCTATGAGAGGAAGAGAGAAAGAAAACGTGCGCGCGCACTGCTTTGTCTTGCTTATATCCCTCACTCAACTCCCGTTCACCTCGCCCGATCACACTTTTCGTAACGCGTTCGCCAGTTTACTCCCCAAGTCAAGCGCGCGTAAAGAAGTTTCCCTTCAAAAATACTTGCATACGAAATTATTCCGTAGACCCTTACTGATAAGGAGCATGATCGCAGTTGCGAAAACTAACGCGGTTGAGTACCTAAGTAGCCGTATAAGATACTTTATAGGCTTGCAAGTATTTTGAGTCGGTACTTGGTGTGCGTACTTGGAAGCAAATACCTGGTGTAAAAACCCGGTCGCATAAATACGTACCTTCCCTACTCGCCCGATCACACGTTTTCGTAACGCATTCGCCAGTTTACTCCCCAAGTCAAGCGCGCCTAAAGAAGTTTCACTTCAAAAATATATAGTAGGTATATTTTTCTTTCTCTTGCACATTTTATTCAGACGCATGATCCAATTAATTATAAAACACAACTATAAGTTTCTACAATTTTGCTAGTTTTTCATTATGAAAAATTGAAAAGGTAAATAAAATAGATCAGTGATCATAAATGGCCGGGCCTAGTTATTTCTACGCGATAATTCCGATGCAGCCTGTCCCTTGCTGCTCTCCCCCAGCGACACCCTAAGCCTTTTTCCTTAGTATGTAGTCGCTTAGTTTTTAAGGTTTTTGAGCCCTGGCTGGAGGCCTTAATTTATTAAAGCACTCTCGCAGACGACAGCCTCCTAGGTTGACCTGCAAGAACCCATTCCCAAAAAAAAGGAGTTTCTACGTGGATTTTATGTTGGTAATTAAATTCCCTTACATTCATTCTGTACATGGTCCATCATTACGTGGGGTTCGGCTTACCCTAATTATTGCGCCCGGAAGCTACATAAACTCCTTATTCCTAAAAGGCCACATAGTCGATGTTACCTACAGGGTGAATGTAACATCGGACCGTACTCGGATATCTATGGACCGTACTCTGCTTTTAACGTCATTTGCGTTTTAGTGCTCACTATTCGCGACACACTTTTTGTTTATACAGCTATTTTACGACCTTTGTACAGCTATGGGAACCATAATTTTCTGGAAAGTGACCGTTGATAGTATAAAAGGGTACCAGAATTGAGTGACGAAAATGTCACACTATACTTTTTCTAAAAGATAGAAGACGTTATCCTGTTAATAATAAATATCAGATAGTACCAACGTAAGTACATACATGAAAATGTAGTACTGTCGCTATTCATTTAACATAATAACATGGTTTGGAAGATGTGAGGCCCTTTTTTCAATCCTCTAGGTTAACCCTGAATGGGCATCATCACTTCACCTGCTAGCCAGATGATATTACCGTAAGCCCTGATCTTACGCTATACGGTATTGACAAAGTTGTACAACGGCTAGTAAATAAAAAAATTTCTTAAGGTGAATTCACACCTAAATTACATTTTGTAGAGCAATATTTTGTAGTAACTATAACTTTTAATATGTATGTTTACTAAATAATTTTTGTTATCCACTCGTTTATCCGTTGTTGGCCACTAACAATCGCAAACGTGGCTAAAAAAAAAGTAACCTCGCTGTGGATGCAGCTTTCGGTTAATATTAAGAGCAGAGTATAACATTGTGTTCTTTGAATCTCTGCAATTTGACCAATCAATATTGGTTCATAATTTCAACTATAACATTTTCAAATCATAAACGGACGTTTGGACGTTTTCCACATAAGTCCCTCCCGTATATTCCATGTATTACGTTCATTAGGATCCGAGCCGCGATAACCGAGGTTAAACTGTACATATCTGTGGCAGACGGGAAGCGTGCCTCATGTCCTGAGCTCACTACTCGTACTAGTAGGCAGTTAGGCACCGACACTTTGCCTAGCATCGATAGTCATTTAATTACAGCTTCTTGCTTTGGTTTCAATCTTATGATTATGTACCAATTAATAATACAATTATTATTGATGCTGACATTAGTGACGATATTTGTGGTATGTGTGTTCTAATAATTATCATTGAAATAGTAAATTAGTATTAGTAGATGACCTTTTTATGTCAACTGTATTAGTTGTGAATGATGAAACAGTGTGAATACATTTGTTGTCTAATATGGAACAGCTGGTATTGATACTTTAATTGAACCTAACAAAGAACCTACCTATCTTGTTAATTTGAAGACCAATCTAAGCACATAGATTCTACTAATGTGTGCATACTAATCATTACAATATTATATTTTCTGAATTGATGTTTTTGATAATTATTATTTATTTATTTATATTTAATAACAAAGGACTGCAACATGTTAGTAACAATATTTCTTATCAACTACTTTAGTAAATGTAAGCTACACACTGAACCTAACACTGCAATCTTGTTCATGCGAATCCCTGCTGCAAGCTCTACACTGATGTGGAAACTTTGCAGCACCGATTCAACACGATTAGGTATGACAGCCGATTCGAAACGACAAAAAGTACGATCAAAGTCACGTACCCAAATATAACTAAGTTGGTGTAAAACTAACTAACACGCATAGGTGTGTCGGTAGACAAAGTTGTGCGCGATAGTTGAGCGGCAGATAGTTGCGACGCGACACTCCACACGTGACCTGACACACTAATAAGTCTGACGTGTGGCATCGCGTCAATGTAATAGCATTGCACCCTTTATTTTATACGATATAGCAGGTAGGATTAAGAAAAAAAAAAAAAAAAAAAAAAAAAAAAAAAAAGTTTCTTTATTAACTTCAGTTGTACAAAAACACTCATCTAAACACTATGCAGCGTTACAACAAAGGAAAAGAGTGGTTTCGATGAACTCTGGCACCCAGAGTAAGATTTAACTTGTGTTTAGGGTGCCAGCGCCCTCGCCTATAATTTGCAACATATAAACTGTAGTTGTATGACGAGCACAGTACATTATTATACTATAACTACTTACAAATTTAAATACATAACCGTGGCCTATTTAAGTACCTCTGTATATGTATTAAAAAAGAGATAAATGTGGTGAAAACTTGGGTTCATGTTATCCTGTACAAATATATAACCTACATAGGACCTACGTTCATGACACAAATATGTTATTGTCTGTTTATATATAATTAAAAATAAATTACTTAATTAACTACATTAGGTTAAGCGATTGATACATGTAGCAAATCCTCAGTCTTATCGTAACTCAATCTCAATAGCCACTTTGTTACCTTGGTCTTACATTCATTGAAACACATGGGAGCGATAGTGCATAGTCTATTTATTTTATTATATAAATGGTTAGACAGAATATCATAATGACGCTGGGCATGGGCCGTTCTACATCCACGAGTTGAGCATACTTCGTAGTATCTACGCTTTTTAGCGTCATTCGGATTGTATACCACAGAGGGATGTTTGCGCAAAATAGTGCCAAGAACAAAAAGCTGTCTCACAGTAAGGACCTGACATTCGGTGTAGAGAGCCGAGGTGGGATATCTAAAAGGCTTCGAGATCATTACCTTAAGGACAGCTCTCTGCGCTCGTTCCAGAGGCAGAAGGATTGTCTTGGGAGCCCCCCCCCACACTGTGATACAGTAGTTTAATATGCTTTGACAGAGGGCATAATAAACAGTTTTGATAGTACTAAAGTCCGCAGAGTGCCTTAGTTTTTTAAAAATAAATATACACTTGCGGACTCGCGATATGAGATTGCTAAGGTGAATTTTCCAACTCAAAGAACTATCTACATGCACTCCGAGATACTTAACAGAGTCACACCTAGTGAGTTGCGAGCAGCCGCATTGTGAAGAGGATAGACCAAGTGAGCAAGTATGGGCTCTAAGTGCCATTGAATCAGGTGGAGGGAGGTTGGTGGATATTAAGGAGAAAGGTAAGTATTCTGTTTTCTTAAGATTTAAGGTTAGAATGTTATATGACAGCCATTTCATCACTGAGTTTAGAGCAAGTTCCGCGTATTTTACTGTTTCAGGCCAGTCGCTACCATGAAGAAGTAAGGCCGTATCATCTGCGTAAATATCATATTAAGCACAGCACATAACCAACAGATCTATCTGGTAGATAGTTGCGACGCGACACTATACACGTGACGTCACTATTGTTAATTCTTCAAAAGTGTTTAGATACTGTTCCCTTATCACTTAAACTTTAAAGTGATGAAAGAAGAGGTCTAACCGACAATTTTATCAAATATTTTAATAGCTTTATCCAGAGGACCGATCAGAAACATTAAACAATGTTAGTAAGCGCGATTAAAGCCTTAGTTTAATCTTATTAAACCAATAACATCAATTATCATATTACCAGAAAACATTTTTGTAAAAGAATATGATCATAAATTCAGGAATGTTATAAAATTGTCTACCAACCTTTTTTTATGGTGAGAACTGATTTATGAAATTCTTTTAATCTGATAAAAGATTGCCTCGGTATTTTTATACCTGAGTTATTGCTTCCAAGATCCCTTTTCATCTAAAGATTTATTTAACACGGACACAAGGTTCGCTTTTTGTAGGCAAAATTAAGCGTTAATTTTTAAAGAAGTACTTGAAAAGTAAGCGATATCTGAAAAATTGATCAGAAAATGACTGTGTGGATGTTATCAAATTAACTTTTTTAAGCATTTATTTAATTTGATATTCTTTTTGAAAGTATGTATATTTAAATAATAATAATAATAACATTTACTTCGGAAAAATGTCCATATTTCACAACACACACATTTTACAAACACATCAAAAATAAAACAAACAAAAACAACGCACACAAAAAGAAAAGCAGATAAAAACAGTTAAGGACACATTACACACATTTGGACCGGGAGGAACTCTCCACTGCTCACAGTGCCGTATGCAAATGTATCCAGTGGCGCAGAAAAATAAATAAGATAATCTTCATTTTTAAATGCGACTTATGATTTCAAACCATTACAGTCTTTCTCATTTTAATTCAATTTGACTCATCTCAATATAAATTCAAGGACAAGCGAGCAATTCATGGAGGACATTTTAGTAGCATTACATCACACTTGTATTACTTCAAAGGAATAAGCAGAGGGATCTGTGTCATTTTTGTCCAATCTAAAGACATTACCATGACACTGTCGCCGTTTTCAACCTCAACGATGAATTAATCAAAAGAATAATTTTCACACAGTGTCAAATGGTCAAACCATACAAAGAGCACACCCGTTACCAGACAGTACCGTGAAATGGGTGCACAAACTCGCAAATACAATTTGGTAGTAACTGCGTATCGGACGAATTGAGCCACCTCATCTCCCGCCGGCTCCCGAATGTTTTCATGCTAAATATTAAACACTGACCAAAGGATAACCGAATTCGAAGCAGGATATGCGTACCTACGAAATGGTGGTGGATTATCTAATAATACTCATTTAAAAAGATGGCGTAGCTGCGGTTCAGTCTCAGTATTTTTAAAACGGAATCTATAATGTATGTACTCTACGTTGTTTAAGTTTGGTAGCCAATAACATTGTTAAGAGAACTCTGAAAAGATTCACGGTTTAATTGATTATGTTACCGGCCAAACCCGATTTCAGGACAAACTAGTTTAGCCTAGGCTAAACTAGTTCCGTCGACATAGGATGCAAGGGCGAGCGACGGGCACCCCGAGGTTCGGTTTGGTTAGGTTACTTTAAACCCTTTACACAGAAATAGGGGCCCCGCGAAGCGGGGCTCCGTCGACATAAGATCCAAGGGCGAGCGAAGGGCACCCCCTATCGCGTATAGGAAGAACTAGTTTAGCCTAGGCTAAACTAGTTTGTCCTGAAATCGGGTTTGGCCGGTAACAATTACATGCATTAGCATGCTAATTATATAATCGAAGAAGAAGAACGAGTGATAATTTTAAAATATTGTAAAAATGAATCAATAAGTTTATTTGGATGTACGAAGTAAAGCACATTGAAACACAGCTTATAGTAGGGGAGAGTTGGATAATACCGCGCGGTTGACAATTCCGCGCGTCAGCTTAATTCAAAAACTATCCACTAGTTCTGCGATCCAGTGCGTATACATCGAAGCGGGACATGCTTACACCCTTCCCCGCGCATCGCCATTACGGTCCGCGCGACGACAGAGATAGCACGCGCTGTCGACGTTTTTTTCGTCACTCCTTGTAATTTTTCGTGTACTTTCGAGAAGAGATAAGTAATACTGTATTTATATTGTAATACTTTGATACCATACATTTTTAATGTTTGTTTATTGTAGAATTAATGTCAGAATATGTTTTTACGTACTTTAATATTTTCCATATAATTTTGAGGTTAAAAAATAAAATGATCAAGTTTGATAATTCCGCGCCTAATACTTAATATACTGATTTAATTTCTAGAAAAAGATTTGGGTCTCCCTATCTTCACGCAAGAAAATTACTTAAAAGAATATATATTTTTGAAGTGAAACTTCTTTAGGCGCGCTTGACTTGGGGAGTAAACTGGCGAATGCGTTACGAAAACGTGTGATCGGGCGAGTAGGGAAAGTACGTAAAAAATAGCTGGAAATACCTGGTGTAAAAACCCAGTCCCGGTCGCATAAACATGCGACCGGGTTTTTACATTATTTGCTTCCAAGTACGCACACCAGGTACCGACTCAAAATACTTGCAAGACTATTAAGTATCTTATACGGCTACTCGCTCAAGTACGTAGGTACTCAGCCGCGTTAGTTTTCGCACATGCGATCATGCTCCTTATCAGTAAGAGTCTACGGAACAATTTCGTATGCAAGTATTTTTGAAGGGAAACTTCTTTACGCGCGCTTGACTTGGGGAGTAAACTGGCGAACGCGTTACGAAAAGTGTGATCGGGCGAGGTGAACGGGAGTTTAGTAGGGGATATAAGCAAGAGAAAGCAGTGCGCGCGCACATTTTCTTTCTCTCTTCCTCTCATAACCAAATACGTTTGAAGTTTTTTGAAGTGAAACTTCTTTAGGCGCGCTTGACTTGGGGAGTAAACTGGCGAATGCGTTACGAAAACGTGTGATCGCGAGTAGGGAAGGTACGTAAAAAATAGCTGGAAATACCTGGTGTAAAAACCCGGTCCCGGTCGCATAAATATGCGACCGGGTTTTTACACCAGGTATTTGCTTCCAAGTACGCACACCAGGTACCGACTCAAAATACTTGCAAGACTATTAAGTATCTTATACGGCTACTCGCTCAAATACGTAGGTACTCAACCGCGTTAGTTTTCGCAAATGCGATCATGCTCCTTATCAGTAAGAGTCTACGGAACAATTTCGTATGCAAGTAATTTTTACCGACTTCACAAAAAGGAGGAGGTACTATGTTCGGCTGTTTGTATGTTTTTGAAGGGAAACTTCTTTACGCGCGCTTGACTTGGGGAGTAAACTGGCGAACGCGTTACGAAAAGTGTGATCGGGCGAGGTGAACGGGAGTTGAGTGGGGGATATAAGCAAGACAAAGCAGTGCACGCGTACGTTTTCTTTCTCTCTTCCTCTCATAGCCAAATACGTATGAAGTTTTTTTTTTCTTTTGCTTATATCTCGAAAATGGTGCGTCCTATCGCAAAAATAATGAAAATTTTGACCCCCTTTATAAAACCTATAAACTCCTAAAACTCAACATGTAGGTAATCATTTTTCATATTTTCCATACAAAAATTGAAAAGTTCCTTAAAAAACACGCCAAGGCCGCCCCCTCCGCGCCTGCGGCTCTAAAAAATAATACACGGGGTTAGGGCAAATAAGTACAGACGCCAGCACATCAACCTACTACAATCTGTCAGATTTCTTTAATAGATTTTCAACTTTATTACTAAAGAATAAGGTTCAAAGTTGATTGGGAAAATTTGACAGTTTCGGGTAGGTTGACGTGCTGGCGTCTGTACCACGTGTCGACGAGTCGCGATTGTCAAATTCGATTTTTGTTGTGTCAAAATTATTTATGTGAAACTTCTTTACGCACACTTGACTTGGAGAGTAAGCTGGCGAACGCGTGACGTAAGCGTTACGAAAAGTGTGATCGGGCAAGTAGGGTAGGTACGTATTTACTCGACCAGGTTTTTGCTTCCAAGTACGCACACCAGGTACCGACTCAAAATACTTGCAAGACTATAAAGTACCTTATACAGCTACTCGCTCAAATACGTAGGTACTCAACCGCGTTAGTTTTCGCAAATGCGATCATGCTCCTTATCAGTAAGAGTCTACGGAACAATTTCGTATGCAAGTATTTTTTACTTTAATGGTTTGCAAGTATTTATTTGTAAACGCGATTTTGCTCCTTATTTATAGGAAGTCATTGATCAATTTCCTACGCAAGTAGTTTTACTTCCAACGGGGCTTTTGAATACGCGATTGTACTTCTTATCTGTATGAAGTTATGGATCAATTTTCTATGCAGATAAAAAATACTTGAAAGTATCTCGCTCCGTCATGCCTCGACGCTCGAGTACGTAAGTACTCAAATAGTTCAACAACCGCGTTTATTTTCGCAAATTCGATCATACTCCTTATCAGTAAGAGCACAGAATACTTAATAGTACTACGTACAGAAAGGACAATCCCTTCCTCGCCCTCATATCAGATACCGCACCTCACCCCGCACTTCGAGGTATTCGTCGCCGACTCTTTAGCAAGGGCGCTCGCGAACCGCAGCGCTGTATTGCTGACACGAAAAGTTTTATTTGAGTTTTAATCACGATGGTTGGATATTGTGATGCTTTTCCGAATTCGTATTTACATACTTAAACTGCTTGTAAGATTTCGCATTTTTAATAACATGCGATTTAATAACCGATTATTTACAGACAAGTCATTTAAACTAAACTATTTTAGTGTTTTTATTTCATTACGAACCCGACTATATAAATAAACAATTGAACTACATGGTCACTTCATAATAATGCACACGTTCGGGCAGCGCCGCCGCCGTCGTCGTTCGGTTCCCCGACACAAATTGCTTACCGCGCCATTTTTTTTACGCTACTAGATTTCACGCACACATTTGCACGTATACAAACGTTATTTGTTTATGTAGTAGTACTAGGTAATTATTTTGCGAGTGTTGTATGGAGTGTCGGAGGTGTGGTAAGACTCTTACCACACCTCGGACACTCCATACAATTCCGTAAGAGTCTACGGAACAATTTCGTATGCAAGTATTTTTACTTTAATGGTTTGTAAAAGTATTTATTTGTAAACGCGATTGTGCTCCTTATTTATAGGAATTCACGGGTCAATTTCCTATGCAAGTACTTTTTACTTCCAACAGGGCTTTTGTTTGATTACGCGATTGTACTTCTTATTTGTATGAAGTTATGGATCAATTTTCGATGCAGATAGAAAATACTTGAAAGTATCTCGAGCCCTGGTTTTAGGCCCTGGTTTCTTAAGGTGGACGTAGGTACTTGGAAGCCCTGGTACTCGATTTTGCAAGTACGATCCATGTCTACGGGCTACGGGCGAGGCGAACGGGAGTTGAGTGGGGGATAAATAAGTAAGAGAAATCAGCGCGCGCGCACATTTTCTTTCTCTCTTCCTCTCATAGCCAAATACGTTTGAAGTTTCACTTCAGTCGTGTGGTCATAAGCACACTCGTTTTTTTTTTTTTATTATTACTTTTATTATTTTTACTTTTACTACCCATTTTTGTGTAATTAATGTGGGCACGATATTATCAGACCAGTTCGACAATACCGCGCCTTTACTTTTTTTTGGAAAGTGTCAATAATTACTTTTTGTTTAAATTTTGAAAGTATTTGTTATACGGTATGCGTACCTGAATAAATGTCCTACTAATTACTCAATTTTGTTTCTTTCAATATCAAACAGTTTCCTAATAATAGGTCCAATTCCTTAGGGGCTCGGTATTATCCAACTCTCCCCTAACCGAAATCGCTTGCGTAATCACTTTACAACTTGTAAATCAATTCTGTAAACTGATGATTGATATCTATTCACATTCATTTTTTTTGCAGAAGGGGAACTATACGAATAGGTATAATTGATTTTTGAGGGAAACCTTTATAATATTATATCCATTCCAAGTTATTATTGTGTTTTTTTTTTTCGTATCATATCATTTTCTTATTATTGTTGGATAGCGTTCGACCCACAGATATAGATATACCTAGATAACGCAAGTATCACGAACTGTATGAAAACTAAGCGTGCCACTTTTTGACTACCTACTATGACGTCACAAGCTCGCGCTCTCTCGCTCACGCTCACCCAGCCAGCAGTACGCAGGACTGAGCGCGAAAGTGGCGGCTTATGATTTTCGATCGTAAACTGGTGCGATTTTTGGCACGCGAAGTAGGTGCTCTTGCGTCATCTAGGTAGGTATATCTATATCTGTGGTTCGACCATTTTCCTTTACTCTTAAGACTGCGGTTTAACCGATTGGAAATATAATAGTCTCTTGTGAAAGTACGTACAGGCATAATACAGATTTCAAGTTTGTACCTAAAAACGTAAAAGGAGTAAAGAAATATAATGAGACCATTGTAAACCCCGTCGGGCACAGAAAAAATAAGTAGTAGGAAGCTTCTAGAGTGGAAGCTACCTGTCCGTTCTTGTGAACACCTACAACATAAAAATGACAAGGGTTCTTATTCCAGCTGGGAACGAATCATTTCCAACCCTGAGGTCACGACCCGCGTGAACTTGTGCGCTAACTGGTAATGCAGGTTTATTTTTAATAATACTTACAAATTGGTGGGTCATTCTTGGGTCAGCTCCTATCTAATAATAACTATTAAGACTAACGTCTAAATATCTCGGTACCTACACTGCCGCTAGTGTTTACAATTGTATCCTCCAGAATGGCCATCATTATCATAAATAACAATTAAAACACAATCTCTTCACTCAAAATATGAGGCTTGTTTACCCATAAAATTGTTGTTTGATATTTTGAGGAAAATTCTTGTTTAAATATGCTCCCTTAATAATTTATAACAATAGGGGTAGGAGGACTCCCCTACTTCTCCCCTTCGTCTGCAAAGCGTACATTAACGTAAATGCGAATAAATACAATTTGGTGCATATTACTTGCTGCCGAGGATCAGTAATAAATACTTGTAATACATAATTTTACGCTTCAGTTCCCGAAGGGTTATGCAAAATGCTGTTGGTTCGAAACTTGACTATATTAGCGTAATTTTGTAGGCATTTTTTGCGTTACTTGTTAACTTCCCATTTAAACTCTGATAGGTATCCGGTTTTCGGGGTCGAGAGCGGATAGTTTTAATTATTTGTTGTATAACTTTGTTTTTGTCTCTGGTTTATTAAAAATACTGTGAAGGCTTTTAAGTAAACTATGCAAAAAATTGGCTGTTCGGTGAAATTATCCACCGAAAATATGGCATTATGTTTCTTATCGACTCTGACATCACTCACTCTTTCAGTATCAACAAAATATCTACTATCATACTATTTTTCCAAAATAAACAAAACGGCTATCAATTCGTAGATATTCAACACTAAACTGCAATTCAATCGTATATCATTTTTACACCGCTGCACCGGTTGGTAACTAACAATAAAATTGATAAATGCGCCGATAGGACTAAGGTTGGCAAACGATGTTGTTTATTTGTTCGGTGCATTCCAAAGTTTGAGAAGCTAAATAAGGGTAGGTAATTACCTAAGGGTAGACTCAGACATCAGGTAGATCTTATATCTACTGGTGTGTGAGGTTAAGTTACACCTGATACGATAAGCCTATGGAGGGGCCTCTTCTTGACACAACGTGAATTAATGACCCTCTGTCTCAGAGTACCCAAACCTTAAGCTGTAAGTCTTGGTTATGATACGAATTTCTATGATAGTTATCCGGATAGTCAGAAGCCCTAAAGTCTGACTATCTAATTGAGGAATGTCTCGGACTTGCTCTAGTTATGTCAGATGGCAATCAAAAACCACTCTGCTGAAAATAACCAAAGACTACGACAACCACACCTCTTCTGCCCGCATCCGAATAACATTTGCTCTTCGTAAATATTGATTTTCGTATTTTTGCTGTCAAGACTGACCCTAGCAAAGCAGGTTCGGTAGATGATAATGGGTATCGACTAAATATACAGACAATGCAATCATCCCGGTTTATCTGAAGTGGCAGCCCTTACTCCAATGGTTGAGCACGCGCATACCGGATAATTGTTATTATCTTTTTGACTCCAATTTACAATCACATACATTGCATCGGTCGAAAATGGTAAAACTTTCATGGATATTCGCTTCCTTTTTAGGGTTCCGTAGTCAACTAGGAACCCTTATAGTTTCGCCATGTCTGTCTGTCCGTCCGTCCGTCCGTCCGTCCGTCTGTCCGTCCTCGCTTAATCTCTGTGACCGTTAGCACTAGAAAGCTGAAATTTGGTACAAATATGTATATCAATCACGCCGACAAAGTGGTAAAATAAAAATTGGAAAAAAATGTTTTATTAGGGTAGCCCCACTATATGTAAAGTGGGAAGTGATTTTTTTTTTTAATTTCAACCCTAACGTGTGATATACTGTTGGAAAGGTATTTAAAAATGAATAGGGGTTTACTGAAATCATTTTTTGATAATGTCAATAATTTCGGAAATAATCGCTCCAAAAGTAAAAAACAATGTGTCCCCCCCCCTCTAACTTTTGAACCATAAGTTTAGAAAATATGAAAAAAATCTGAAAAGTAGAACTTTATAAGGACTTTCTAGGGAAATTATTTTGAACTTGATAGAAACAACAGTTTTTGTACAGAAAAGACAAAAAGTTGTACAAAATCATTTCTGGACTAAGTTCGTAGTATAATCGTATATGCAAGCATTTTTTTTTTTAACTTGTTTTACATATTTTATTATCCTGAACGTATCTTTTTTCAAACAAAAAAAGAATTATTAAAATCGGTTCTCGCAATCCAAAATTACCACCGAAAACTTCTGGCACGTCTATGTATTAATTAGTAACCCAATTCCCCGAGAGATGGCGCTGTAGGTACGTATTACATTGGGTCGGGTATTATCGAATTGTACGTGGGAACACTTATTGTGACGGACGGGAAACTACGGAACCCTACACTGAGCGTGGCCCGACACGCTCTTGGCCGGTTTTTTTAGCGGCCATTGTCGGCGGGTGATAAAAACAAATGGTAGGTAATTGTTGTTGCATGCAGTTATGTAGGTAGTTGGAAAAGTTTGATAATTGAGAAGCAAAGTTATCACTGTCATCATCATATTATATTAATGTAATAAAATTGAACCAATGTTACAATAATATTACCTTATAATTAACAAAAAGCAACCGGCAAAAATTACGATACACCACCCACCGGCTAGGCTTGACTGGCGAACCCCAAGTTAAACCCCTCAGTAAATGCACCGCAGCCTGCTACAGATACTTATGACATTTATATAGCCACAATCTTCAGTAGCGGGAGACAGGTTAAAGATTTTAAGAGTTCCTCAACTTAATGAGAACGAACTCATCCTGCTCACAAATTGTTATTAACTTGGTAAACTTACTTAACTATGGTTATTATTAAAAGCAACTTAACCGAGTATTTTAATAACGATCGTTACCTTCTTATGGTCGAGATTTTTATTGTAATTAAAAATTCATTGGCGTCCATTAGAGTTTTAATGGTAATGTAATAAAAAAAATATGCGACTATATGAAAATAAAGTAATGGCTAAAATTTCCATTAAAGGACCATCGATTTGGAAGTTCATTATTTTTTTGTAGATAGTACTCATAAATAGAAAGCTTTTTACAAAATTTCAAACCGCGGAGTATCACAGTTTACGAGATATAATTTTTTAAAGATTCCATACAAATTGGAAAATAGCTCGCCATTTGCAAATTTTTAGGTTATATAAATTGTCATGGTAGACGTCAAAGTGACATTTCACGTTCCGTTGACGGTAGAGGTGTATTTAATTCAATTTTATGTCATACTTTTTATTTAAATTTTATTTTATTTTCATATATTCACATATTATATTTGGTGTGTAATTAATGTGCACAATAATCGTGCTGTATTATGCAATTAAATTCGCGCCAAAATTTCTTGTCTTTTATTCTCATTATATGAATATCCGAAAAATATCCAAAACCGAATCAGAGCACCCCACTTTCCACGTGGTCTTGTCTGCCCTACCCCTAGAGTGTATATAAAAAACCGGAGGCGCGGAGGGAGAGCAGCCCTCGCCCGCTGTGACGAAGCGCGGGAACCATGCGAGGTGAAGCGGCTGAGGCTGGTCGCCGAAGGCGACCAACAAGCCGAAGCTGCGGAGCCGAGCATGAGTGACCGTGCTTCGTCACGCAAGGGCGGAAGGGCTGCTTTTCCCGCAGCGCCGGAGATAAGGCGGAGTCAAACTAGGGGAAAAGGGAAGCTCTCCCCCAAGTTTGACTAAATAGCGCTATTCTAACCTAAAAACTTCAACCATGGATATCTCCATAACCATGGGGTTCTGCGGGATGGGGATGGTATAGGGGGGTAGCCGGGCCTTCCCGTACCATAATTCGATGGACATTTATGGAATTTTTTATTCTAACCTCAAAACTTTAACCATGGATATCTCCATAACCATGGGGCTCCGCGGGTTAGGGGTGGTACAGGGGGCAGCCCCCCTCCCCCCTCCCCCTTCCCCCCTCACCACCCCATAAATCAATGGTCCTCTAATGGAAATTTTAACCAAAATGTAGACCATATCAAATGTAAAATTAAAAAATAATTGATCAGAGTTACGAAAAGCGTTAAAATAATTAAAGTATCAAAGAATTTCGCGTACTACCGTTTTCGTGTAGCACGATTTAGGTACATTATCGCTATGAATGAATCGCGCCGCCGCGCCGCCGCCCCCGTCCGCCCGCGCATCTCTTTCCCGCGCGCACGATTAATGAAAGTTTTGTGAAACCAAATTTTCCTTCATACTTTTGTCGGCTTTAGGACGATCAAAAATACAATAAAAGTAATAGTGAAAAAATGGTTTAGTATGAGGTATAACCTGAATAATGTTTGTTACAACAACAAATCAATTATCGTATTTTTGGCGTATTTAAAAAGTTAGAATCACAGTATTTACAATAATTATTATGAAATCAGTACACTTACGTGTATTTTAGTAATTGTTCAAAATGTCCACCTCCGTTTTGTAAACACAATTGAGCACGGGGCGGCACCGCAAAAAGTCTGTGATTTTACAGTTTCGAATGCACTAATGATTTTGTTTTTTAGTTCGTCTATGGTCTAAAGTTTCGGATTCGCTTTCGTAAACGAGTCTTTTAATTTCTCCCCACAAATAAAAGTCCAACGGTGTTAGGTTAATCGAAATCTTCGCTGCGTTTCACGTAGATTTCTTACGGTGTTGTACCACACGACAATATCGAGATACTGTACGATTGTTAACGGTTCATGACAATTTCGTCTCGTCTTAGGCATTGTTATGACACAAACATAAGACAACAATACAAATTATTCGCAATACGTAAAGTAGGATTTGCGGAATGCGCGCGCGACCATGACCTACAAACGTTTTAGGACGACTAATGAACGAAGGAAGGGTGGTGGGCGGCGGGGCGGTCGCCGGGAATTTCCTTAGTCTGAGCTGGGAAGGGATGTCAGCGCTGGCGCTCATGCGAGGTTTGGCAACGTCGCGCGATACTTACACTAGAAAATAGGCAAAATTAGGTAAATGACCGCTATGAACGGCAACGTTTAATGACATGAGTACTCCACGACGATTATTGAGCACTGCGATGAGATTTTTTGATACTTTAATTTTTCTTATTTATTTTGCATATTAATTATTTCGCTGGAATACCGATAATTCGTATTTAAATAAAGATAATAACATCAATGGATCTTTTGAAAACGATAATCACGTAATTTTTTTTAACGATTTAGATTGTAGAAAAAACAGTTTATAATTACTATGTTACTGTAACTGAAGCTCCCATTTCTTTTTGTCGCATTAATTCAAATTCATCCTGTAGATGTATGAGGAACAGGGTGCAAAGTTCACTCATACTCCATAGAAAAGGGATGATCCTCCGACCAGCCGGGTGTTATGTCTGGCGGGCCACTGCCCAATGATACATGTCGGGCCGTTATATAATATAATGCTAGTTGCCCGGTAAACTCTGCTTGCGAGATGCAGGATTTTTCGTGACGTCAGTATGACACGTAGTTCGCATGTGGCGTTATAGATACCGATATTTTTTGTACTTTTAACATAAAATGCTGAGAAGAGGACAGTGTTGTTTATGTTAATAAAATATATAATACAAGATTCTGTCCGTTATGTTTTCATTCTATAATTTTATGATTACCTATCTTTACTAGTTAGCAAATCGTTTTACTCCACGAGGATCCAACTTTATATATTTAATTGTAAGATGCCTTGCCTTTCAAATTATAAAAAAGTTTGTTTAAAAAAACAAATACCTAATTAAAACAGTTTCATTATTTTCATAATTATTCATGAATTTTATATTATTAGGTATGTATCCTATAAACAAGCAAATATAAGTTAGTACGTGGTTGATATATACAGGGTCCCATTAAAATATAATTATAGACACATTTTAACACAGCGATGTACGTCTAAACAAAGATATCCAAGCAAAAAAATACTGATTAAAGTGATTTTGTTAGCAAAAGTTTGTTAATCTATTTTAATGGGACCTTATATAATTTTTTATTAATTACTACATATAATGTTCTCACTGCTGGGATACAGGCCTCTTCTCTGTGAGAGTAAGTGAACCGTAATCCACCACGCGGACCCAGCGCGGGTTGATAGATGTAACAGTTTATTTGTGGATAAACATTAATATTATTCATGCACTAATATATCTACGATATGAACACGTTAGCATTTTAAACAGTTTTGCGTCGAACAATACCGTAAAATCAGATTTTCAGATAAAGTTATTTGCCTAGGGCAAACTAGTTTGTACAAAGCACGTTAGGACCAACCAGATAAGCCTATACTGGGCACGCACGTCATAGGGCCCGCATGCAGGGAACCGTTTTCATCAGTCGATAGAGAACGGTTGTTGTATACGGAGGACGTGCACCGCACGTTTGGCAGTTGCTTTGAAGGCTCATTTTTATTAGGTGTGAGTCTCCGCACGCTTTTGACCGGTCGATGAATTTCTTTGCTTCGCTACGCCCCGTATGGGGATTCCCCACAGACGTTATATAAACTGCGTTATCTATGACTTTCATTAGTCATTTTCCCACCTGTGTGGGGAGTCATCGTACAATATATCGACCGAGTTATCGACTAATAAGTCATAACACATAACTTGCGAATGTGGCTAACTAGCTCGTTGGGGATCATAGACGCGATGTTATGTTTATGTCAAAGTCAAATCATTTATTTCAAATAGGTAAGTATACATCAAAGGCACTTTTGAACGTCAAAAATTACAATAAAACAGAATTGATTCTAATCGCCCCATCGAATAGGTATGTAATAATATTCTAAAGCCGTACATAAATAGAGTCATCAATATTACCGAAGACCAAAACATAATTATGGCCTAACAAAATTTAAACTAACCGTAAGGGGAAATCGAATCACAAAATCGTTTACAATTCATAAATTTAAATCGATTCAATCCTTATATTGAAATGAGATGATGGCAACATTTGCCGGAGTTAATACTGTTTCGTTTTAAACTCCACTGCTGGGAAGGGTGCATGTTCAGTATAATCTGTTACGGAACTCGGATTTGCATTTATAATATCAATTGTGTTTTGCGTTTATCCAATATTTTAGGAATTTTGTTGCTGAAATATTCGTGTAATTGCATTTGAGGCTGGGAAATAAGGTGCGCAATATGTTATAACAATATGTTGTCTGTCAAGCTCTGACCGCAAGCTCTTCAAATCACAACAAACTTTTACAAAATGGTTACATTCCTTTTAATATTATTTTAAAATAGATACTAATTGTATTTTGGTGTCTAAACAAAGCTTTTTATATTTTTCATTCACCGTGTATTCTAATTTGACAAAACAATAACATTAAAAGACTACAATAAATCTCATCGGTCACACGACATGTTTGTATAACTCTTTATAAGCGTATCTATCACGTGCTAACATCTGCCGACTGCATTCCCCGCGGAGTGAAGTTAATTCATAGAATCGGACAGTCCCGTTACTAGCGCTAGAAAATGCCAATATTTATACTTAGCTCGGTTTTCACGCCGACGCGACGTTTTAACCTTAGAAAAAGATGAAAAAAGTGTTGTGTACGTTTTGTTTTTTCATGATACCCTGTCCTTGTATATTTTTGTGAAGTTATTGTTCTATACATTTGCTAAAAGAGAACGGGCATTCTAGCCTACGAACCAATAACAACATGCGATATATCATTGGAAAGGTTTTTTCACGTACTTTAACTATTGTTCTGGTGGAAAGTCCCAAATCGCTGTGTGGAAAAAGTTATTGCACAATAAAGCCAGACTTGAGCAAAAGTTTTGTTTTTCAGCCTTTTATCATAAAATGGTATAACAACAAGCAATACCTTCTTTTATGTAGGTACAGGCAGGTAGCCAGTACCGACAAAAATATCAAACTGTGTCATTAAGTCAAACTCTACAACTGTCTGTGTCAAAATGTATTCTAACCGTAACTTGTCTGTACCACTGGTTTCTTGTGTTTTTCCATACCACGTCGTTTTCCACCATTTTCATTTGTCATTATTATTATTTGACTACGACCTTTGGCTTTGTTTATCTCTTTTTATGATGTTTTAATCCTCGATAGAGGTTTTCGTGATTGTGTTCCGGGTTTAGAAGCTTGCGGTTATTAAGTTCATTTGCCACCAACAAAGGACAGAAATGACACTCAACTGTCTACCGAACAGGCCAACAAATCGAGACTTGTTACTTTGTGTCGGTGGGTAGTTGAGGTCATTAACGGTCGTTTTAAATGCGACTTCGAGTTACTGCGTCAAGATTATTTTAATACAACACTACGGAATCTGTTTCCCGATTTTAAAATTGCAGGTGCTCTTTTCGTGAACCTGTGACTGATAATATAGACGCAGAAATGATATTAAATTCAATTAATCAAAGGATCAGCATATCAAATCTTTTATATAATTACGTAAATGACAAGAATCTTAATAGACAAAGAATCGCGTTTATGGCGATAGATGCAAACCAACAATTATATGACTTTCCTCGTTTGACACCAAGTAATTTAAAGCTTTTCACTCTGGAATCATATCAGCTTAAACTAGCCAAATCATTTTGTGCAGAGCATTTGCACAATGGCCTATTATAATTGAAGTGAAAAGAGACAATTTAATTGGGGATTTGCAACGGTGCAATATGCCTCAAAATGTCTGGTCGCTAAGAAGCCGTATACAACTTACCAACTGAGTAAGGGCAAAATATATTTATGTTACCTTTTGGTAATTAGAGACGTGATTGGTATTAGTGCGATAGCAGTATATTATTGCACTTGCTTAATAGAGCGCCGGAAAATAGGGAGTTGCGCCCATATAACCTCTATTGACTGGTATCGGTATCTAGGTGTAGGAAGGCATGAGCCGTTTAATTCTCCAGCGGGAGATTTAACTAGTATTATATTAATTGATGAAGATTGAAAATGAGTTTTGTTATCTTACTGTAAAACTTTAGTATTATCTGACTAATAAAAATTATTTACAAAAAAAAAACAAGCGACTTAAAAAAAACAGTACAAAGTGATAAATAACTTTAATTTCGGAATCCGGTGTCGTTGGTGCCGCATTTACGTTTTTACACCGACGTCCGAAATTAAAGTTTTTTTATCTTTTTGTAGTGTTTTTTTAAGTCAGTTGTGTTTTTTGTAAAAACGTTTTTATTTTTCACTTTTTAGTTGTACCTACCCCACAAAAATTCAATTAACATTAGTGCACTGAAGAATTGAAGACACTGACTAGAAGAATCATCAAAATTCGCATAGAAATGCCGAAGATGCAATACATTTATGCATATATCTTCGTAAATAAGAATAAATACCTAATGTTTTATATATTAAAACCTTTCTGAAAGTATGTAGATCACATTAGTGAAAGAATTATCAAAATTGGTTCATTCGTTTTTGAGAAAATCGTGGACATACAAACATACATACATACGGGTCGAATATAGAACCTCCTTTTTTGAAGTCGGTTAAAAATAATATGTATTTGATTTATTCATGTATTTTTATAAGTGTGTGGGCGCGATGGAGTATTAATACTTTTGTTTTTCTTTTAAATCCTTTTACTTGTAGGTATCTATTGTCACTAATGACCGTCTCAAATGTTTCTTTAGCCAAGTTTAATATTATAAAACGTTTAAATTCATTGTTATTGATGATAAATCTCATAAATGATTTTTTCCACTTTTTTGTTTTATTTTGTAGAGCAAGATCTTAGGTCCCCCAAAACTTACTTAGTTTCTCAGAAATAAAATGTCTGGGATAAAGAAGTTTTAGTATGTAGGTAGATACTTCGAGTTTAAGCATACCAGCACCTGTAGCATGAGAAAAGTGAGCCTTGGCCAAAAGTATCAGGCACCCCTATAAAACACCTGCAAATAACAAAGTATAACAATAACAGAACTATCTGTTAAACAATACCTACTCCACGCTATGGTCGTTGCTCCACGCAGTGTATTCAAACATAGATATGGTATTTTGAGGTGCCATAGAACACCTGGTCCACAATTAATGAAACGGAAATGGAAATGGCATTTTTGCATTTTTGTGAATTAAGTCGAGCTTTGTTGCGCCATAACTTTGTCCACACAGCGATTTGAGACTTCCCGCCATAACATTAGTTGAAGTACATAAAAAAACCTTTCCAATGATATATCGCATGTTGTTATTGGTTCCTAGGCTGGCTTCCATACAATCTTGCCCGTCCTCCTTTATAAATTATTTTTGAAGTACCAATTTACTTACATAACGAGCATAATATAATGTTGCAACTGGGTCATTCTACAGAGACAGTAAAATTGTGTTCGCTTGAAAGATGTTCGAGCTCCTCAGCTTTTATTTCTTTCTAATCATTATTTTATAAACTTTGTGACATAATCTAACAGTTTACATAGGAATCCTATTGATTATTTAATATTTTTTTCCTTTTTTTTGTGGTACAGTACGTGATTGCTCACGTCCTGTCGAATGTTCGCAAAGCAGGTTCCAGCATTAAGGTGTCTCTAAAAATTATTTAAAGACATTCCATGCATATATCACATGAAGAAACAAGTAAAGCAAGTAATAAAAAAGCCGTCACATAATTGTTAATAATTATTAAATGATATTATTAACTTTATTCAACATTCTATAATGTTCGTAAAAAATAATCACTCGTGTAGAAATAAATTGCAAAAATGGTAATAAATTTATTTTTTAAAGTGTTACATTATTTTCTATCTCTAGCAACCCTTTACCATGTATTGACAGTGTCAGTATCAGACTTCATTCGGCCAGTGACTACGGTGTCGAGAAAAATAAAAGTATAGCGGCTTTCTACAGCATTGTCAAAGTTAATACATCACCTCTGTACTCAACTTAATAAATCAAGTAAGTGATTTATGAATGTGATTTCCTTGTAGCCTTATTAATTAGTTAGTCAATTACCGAAGTCAAGTGAATTCAAATCTCATAACCTTAAATTTTCTTTATGTTATGTATTTTTATGATAAAACTCACTTCTGTAGAACTCACTTCTGTCGATATAGTTTTCTACAGAAGTGATGTTTTTCCATAGAAGTGACGGTTTGCGCTTATGCTTATTAGATGTGATCTTATAAGAGAAATTTACACTGACAGTATAACCTAACAAACGTAAAATGCTGTTTTTTATTGTGGATTGATAATTTCATGCACTGTGTCGCTATTTGGTGGACTACCGACAGGAGTGACTGGTTTTCCACAAAAGTGATTGCATGGCTATTTCAATTTTTACTTACAGGTATGGCGGGTAAAAAGCGGTCTGAGAAAGAAAAAAAAGAACGATTGAGGGAGCAAAAGAGGGCATGGATACGAAGGAAGAGAGAAAAAATGACAGGTTGAACTAGAAGAACGACGTCAAAAAGATAGAGAGAGATACAAAAGAAAGAAAGAAAGAAGCTGGAAAAATTAAATCAATTAAAGAATATACACCAAGAATGCAAAAAGCTGCAAGAAAGCAAAATGCTTATTTGCATTACTTGCAAAGAACAAGAAACTGATAATATACCAATTTTGAGGACATCAACTCATTCACGATCGGATTCGCCACAATCAGAGTATGACGTATACAAGAACCCAATAGCAACAACCTCACGTACATCTATAGATTTCTATCGAAAATGCTATGGATTTGATAGTTCATCTGATGAAGAGATTTTTGAAATCAGGAAGCGGACACCCCTCATAGAAAACGTTAATAATACTAAATTTTATGTTCAGATGTTAATCAACAAAGTTTAATAAAAAATACGTCTTCAGACGAAGAAAATATTTTATAAAGTACTTAAAGGCTTATTTAGACAGGGTAAGTAACTGACTCCAAACTTGAGAGAAGTCAGTACTGAACCGATATTCAACTAGTGTAAATTGAAATCGGAGTCAGTGGAGTCAGTAACTACTACTGACTCCAAATTCAATTTACACTAGTTGAATATCGGTTCAGTACTGACTTCTCTCAAGTTTGGAGTCAGTTACTTACCCTGTCTAAATCAGCCTGAACATTAGAAAATATCCATTTGCCTTTAATGTTCTACAGGAATGTCGTCACTTCTGTAGAAAATTATTGTTTATTTTTTAGAGTGTGTGTTTATTTAGCATGATTATTTATACTAGCTGTATTAAAAAATTATTACCAAAAGCAGTGAAGACTGATGATTTATTTTATTTCACTATTAAAGTTTTTAGTTTTATTAAAGATTCTGTCACTTATGTTGAAAATAGAATCACTCCTGTCGAAGTGATAACACTAAAATGTACAATTATTTCACATAATGTTAAAGATTGATCTCTGATTTTATTTTTTAGAAGGTAATTACATAATAACTCTTTATAATAACGCAATAAAAATCTGATTTAGTGAAATTAAAAAAGTATTTTATGTTTTTATCACTCGGTAGAATTACCCAACTAATGGGACACAGGCCTCCTCAATTTTGAGAGGGAGTGGGCCGTAATCCACCACGCGGGTCCAGTGCGGGTTAATTTCTCTAAATTGGCAGTGTACGCTATATTATAACTACTTCTGACTATTACGTAGAAAGTCACGAAGATTTCATTTACGACAATAACTCACTGTATTATACTGTAAACGTTTAAGTCCACCAATTAATAATAGGACCGAAAAAACATTTAAAACAAGATTTTCCTCCCCAAATAAACCAACCCATTGATGAACCCTTGTTTATTCATCTCCATAATTATCTCAAAAACGAATGAACTGGAAATATCATTTGTGAAATACCCTAAAAACGTTCTATAATAATTCCGCTTTATTTGTATTGCCCTGAAAAAGGGCAGGGACGCAGTACAACACCGATATATTTGAATTTAATTAAATGAACCACGGGCAATAAACGAAATGTTTGTATAGGGACCGAAGCCCGATTTAATTTCTATTCGAATTACTCTGTGTGAAGAATCTGTCTTTTCCGATATCCACGAGTATAGAATAATATTAAAAAACTCATGGTCATTGAAATGCCAAAATATTTTAATTAATAAAGGGTTATGAAAGGCTCAAGCACGTTCTGTTTACGGAAATTGATGGAAAAATTTAATTTAAATATTGTTTCCTTAGCTGCTTTTCGGGGTATTTTCTGAACCCCCTACTCCCTGATGTTTTAATCAGTAGGCAGGTTGTTATGGGATATCACATTTTTTTTTTAGTTTGTATAATATATGTTTGGAAACACTGGTCAATTATAAGGAATCGGAAGATATTCGTAAATTAATCAATGTCGAGTGCATTTATGAGTATGTTTGAAAACTCTTTTCAAAAATCCTTTTCCTTATGTCAACAGGTGTTATAAACATGCATTCCTGACAATGCTGCCTTCCTTTAAAATTTCACAAAAGTGTATTTTGTTATTTTAATTCCTTATTCGTACTTATTCTTTGCTCCGACATTTCATTTAAATATCCTTGTCATCTTTCCAAGCAGTTTGCCGTGTTTTATGTTCAAGCGCGTTGCATTTTCCTCGTAACAGTCACAGCTATCCAAAAGACCTGACCTTAGACTTAATTCTCTCATATTTTCTCACTGTTGTCACTTTAATTACTCCGCAACGCTTGCCAAGTGTATTTTTACGAGCACAACTGAAATTAAAGCTGAAGTATAGTAGCCTAGAAAAATATGAGTAATATTCACCAAGAGCTCATTTAGTGCAATCAAACTGTATGATCTTTGGCCCAATCACGGGCTGCCTCGGAATCTCGAAAGAACCGAGTGTAAAATGTTGCTTTGTTATAATTTATGTGTGTGACTGCATCCTCATATTAAAAACATTCAGGAAAAGGACATCATTCATTTCATACCCAAAAATAAAAGAGCCGGCTAGAAGAAAAAAGTACTGTTTTCTTAAGGCAAATAACATCTTGAGCATTTTTAGTATACATTTTTTATATGATGTCCTTTCCCTGCTACTACCCTGGTTACAGTGCACAATATGACAGTAGGTGAAGTTAAAACTGAATAAGTACTTACATTTTTTCGATTTCTAATGATAACTGTAGAAATCAGGTTTTTTAAAATAATTACTACTGCGATGTTCTGATTTTTATTCACTGTTTTTTTTTTTGTGAGAATCGCGATCCGTCGGCGCCTATTTCATAAAATTTTAAAGATTATAATGAAGTAGTGAAACCGAAAAAATGTAAGTAGATAGGTAACTGTTTGTTACAATAAATTGGTTTGTGTCTAATAAAGCATTTTCATGTCAACATGCATGATTAATTCAAATTAGCATAGAAATAAAAACACATTCCTTCTCCAAACAAACATGCCTACTTGTTTCACTAAAGAATATATTATCTTTCCCTGGGTTCAACAGAAGCAAGCCCAGAATTCGATTTGAGCGGCGCACTGCACCGTCCGTGATGTATGCCCACTTTATGGGCGAATTAAAATTGCCGCTACTTGAATTATGACATCATAATGGCGGCTATGACGTCACATACGTCATACGTGTACAAAATTAGTAGGCTGTTAACTATTAAGTGGCTATTTAATATGACGGGGGTAAGTTAAGTTATTTTTGGTAGGTTGTCATTTTTATAAGTAACCACCATTTCCGAAATATCAGTTTTACCAAATTTTATCAGTGGAAACTTGTAAATGGCCTTCATTCTTATTGTTTAGGAATACTATAAATTAGGTGAAAGTTTCTTGAAAGGAGTCAAATAAATAAATACCTACAAAGGAAACTCATAAGTGTGTTTAAAAATATTGTTCTGTCGTTATGGTTTTGCCATAAGAAATAAATGTGAATGAAATATTTAAGTTTCAAATTCAAATAATGTTACATCTGCCTTTTAACAGCCCTATATAAAATAACACTCGGCACCGTATTGCTAATCTAACAAGAATTTATCCTAAACCGATTCGTTAGAAAGTCACCAATTTCTTAACAAAAAATAAAGTTGTTAATAAAAAAAAGAAACATCCCCTAAAGTCCGTTTAATTATTTCCATCATTTAATTAAATGAATTGGAAGTGGCGGCATGAATCGGGGGGTGGGGAAAGTAATACAAATGTAAATCAGGTGTCCATTATCCTCCATCATAGTCTTTGAAGCGAAGTGAAAGATTACTACATTAAATTATGTGTAATTTGAAGTTCTACGTTTTTTTACTATTTAACGGTAAAGCACAAAAGTAGACATTTAGTACGTAGTGTAGCGATATAAAAGAAGAGCTTCACTACATAAAACACGTATATTTTTTATAGAAATAGAATCAATATTAAAAATAAAATATAAATAAAGAACTATTATTATAAAACAGTTGCGGAACAATATTGTAGCTTGTGAAATATATCGTAAAATGGAAACAAGAGAAAACTGTATAGAGTAATATAATAGTATAGTTGAGTATCTTAGATGGCAAAATTTATACCGCTCCCTAGTTAGCAAATCGATTGCAATCGGTTTTTAGGGTCGTTACCACTAATTGACACAGATTTAATAAAGATACAATCTAAAGTAGATTACCTAAGTTGTCCCGAAATAAAAAAGGTTCTAAGCACTAAAGTGTTAATAATAATATTAGATACAGATAGTAGTTTCCTGGACTCTGGCGAAGGTGGCCTCGAAGTTCAGCAGACAACAGAACTGCTGGTGATGTGACGAGCAAACGCCATGAAATAAAAGGACATAAGGCCGGTCTCTAAGTGCAGGAATGCTCTGCAGCTGGCCTGGCGATAGCGACACCATAGACTCGCAAAACTGATAGATAATCCGGTATCTGGAAAAAAGCGCGAAGCAAGGGCTGCTTCGGCCTTTTTTTGACTGGCTCTACACCGACGATAAATGAAATAGGGTGTTACATCAGGGAAAAAGGCAAAGCTTCGCTTAGAGAGCTGATGAGATCAGGAAAGTACGTACCAAATTCGAAGAAACTCGTGTACCAATTTGTGTGGTGACGTAATCGACTTATGATGCGAAGCTCAAAATCAATCAAATCAGTGCATGCTTGTACAATTATTAAACAACAAACAATTGAAGCAATTTGGAAAGGACACGGCCGGAATTCTTAGAGAGCTGTGCCCTAACAAAAAATATGCATGTACACTGACTTAAAGTACGTCATATTAAAGCTTACAGGTATGTCTTTACAATAGTTGAAGTTTTATGATCAGAGAAGAAGCGAGAGATACTACAAATAGGATACAAAAAAAGCGCCTAGACATTTTGAATAGCAATGATCATTCTTTCCGAGTTTTATAGACAAAACAATACGATAAATACAATATTATCAATGGATATAAATGCCGTTTCTTCACTAGCCGACATGACATTTATTCACATCGATATCAGTGAATATCTAATTCTATGAAAATGTATGAAATAATCTAAACGCGTCGTGTCAGCTAGTGACGAAAGAGCCAAAAATCAAAACACCAAGTAAAACTTATTAGAAATCATATTATTGATGTATTGGTAATAGTTTCTGGCTAGACCATTCAATCGTTGTAGGCAGGCCGCGATAGCGAAGAGCTCCGTGTCGTCTACAGATATTTCTGGATATTATGACTTCCTCATAGCGACTTGGCAAAAAATATACAATTGGATTGGCAATAAAACACTAAAATAGCACTTGAATTTTTATTTAAGTACTCATCTAATTAAGTAGCTAGAATAGACACTTGCTTATAAAATGTATACCTACTTGTTTTACAGACTTTTTTAGAAAAACATCATTGCAATTACTCAGACAAGAAACATTCAAAGTCAAAGTCAAATCATTTATTTCAAATAGGCACATTAAAGGCAATTGAACTTCAAAAATTACAATAAAACGAAATTGATTCTAGTCGCCCCTTCCAAAAGGCAGTTTTCGTATGGAGAAGAAGGGCATCTATCATACATAGGGCAACATCTATCTACTCTTGCGTTTGAAGCCTATTCATCTTCAAAGATCAACAAAATGTTATCAAGGAATGAGGCTGGTGCCGTTTGTATTTGCTTGATGCCTGGCCCAGCCCAAATACCATAACAACGTCATGACATTTTGTTTTTATGGTTGGAAATCATCAAATGACCCCTTTCGCTCTGGGTGGAGCGGAATGGAGTGTCAGACTCTTACTGACTAAAACCCATCCATGTTCCTTCCTTAGCTTTTTATGTTCCGGGGTAGCGGTAACCCTTTTGGTCAATCCCGCACCCCCGGCAGGCTTCGGCCCTGGCTGGCCCCTTCCTTTCTACTGACATCTCTTTGAGGCGCGCGTGGAACACGTACGCGCCGTCCGGCCCGGGCCTGGTCCTGATCGGACGGTGACCTACCCATTACTCCCCGTCCGCAGGCCCGCGCCTACGGTGGCCGGGAGTCGTCACGCGGCTCCCGACGCCCGGAGCGTCTCCCGTGGCGGCTGGGACGTGAGGCTCTCTCTCTGAGCCATCCCGCTCCTCCTTCGCTAGCATGACTGCTTCGCAGAAGGCGGTGACTGCCTCCCACTCCCTCTCGCCCTGGATCATGGCTTGAACCAGGGCCGAACGCGAGAGGTCGCCGCCGCTGACACGACGTCATGACATGGCAACAACACCCAACTATCCGATTTCCAACTAGGCAGCTACAACAATATCCTAAAATCGCATCCAAGGGATTGGGGCTAGATGGCTCCCTGTCATGTCATGTATTTTGTAACTGCGGTGTTAGAGTGGTTACAATATGCCTTCGCATTCGATTAGTGGCCACACTACAATTCAGGCACCTTGACATCGTGAGCGTCAGAATCCAAATAATCCAAATCGTATACAAAAAAGACCAGTAAGCACAGCAGAATATTAACGTGAGAAGCGTAAACGAAAGTCCGATAAACGATAACGTGGGGTCAAGTTAAAATATCCAACAGAGTAACATAAACAGAATACAGTAATACGTGCTAAGGTCAACGCAAAACTATAATGAGCACAGGCACGGTAATGTCACAGTAGGTAATATCATCTATTATCGTGGTAATGTTATCATATCAGTATTCTGTCTTCATACAAACGGTCGGAACGCAAGTCATACCTACGCACCTCGAGTTCGATATACCCTCAGTAAACAAACAGACGCGAATGCGCCACAGTGACGAACGGACGGTGTGATGATTTTGTAAGCAGTAAGGCTATCTACTTACTTATGTACTTAGCTACTTACATAATAATATATTATTGAATTAGACGAAATATCATAATGAAATTATTATAAGAGTAATAAATGGTAGGTACCTACCTTCTGATTTATATTATAATTTACTTTTAAAGTAAGATTGTGTAGTAGGTAGTTAGAGGTTTTGATTCGAATTTACAATCACAAAACTAGAAAGAAACTCAAGTAGGTTGATGAAATTAAAATACTGTAGGCGGGCAGCCCTATCGCGTGTTTACGTACCGCGCGGGTGTAGGTAATTATTTCAAGAACAAGGCCGAGTCACAATACTGTTAGATAACATTACCGTGGTACAGGGCACTGAGTGACAGGTGACAGACGTGAAAAAAATAACTAGGACGTTCGGATACACACTTTTGAATATAATTGTCGATGCATAATGCGTAACGTCTTCAACATCATGACGCACGGGCCACGGCAGCTCGAAAAATAACATCTGCGAAAATCGTGAAAACGTTGACTTCTACAGGTATTTACTTTAGCAATACGATTCTGGCAGTCGTGGTTGTTTTTTTATTTTAATGCAACCTTCAAGCGTGCTTTAGATACGGTGTTAGTCTTTTGCATGTATCCAAACGCACATGCAATTTGCATTGCATTACTTAAAACCAAAAAAATCAACTAACACACATATTTTTTTGCCATTTTTTGTCGCCTGCTCTAGAGAAATGTAATTGTTGCGATTAATTTTAGTATATTTAAGAAGTAATTTTCATATATTAATAATTACTGTACATTTATGTATTCTGAATTGATTTGAGGGCAGAATCCGGCCATGTCATTTTGTACTAAGATTCCATTAATATTAAAATTATTCTACGTCAAGTCTCCTGTTCGATTATGCCGCCGTATTCTGTTTAAAAGATATTTATGACCAGGACATACCTATTAATTAGAAAAGAAGGTTTTAACCGCAGAGGTAACGTTGCAGTAGGTATGTGTTTAAAATTTAGTTTAAATTCACTGTTATGTTTTTTTTGAGATATAAAACATCGTCAGCAGTACTTGTTGAAACTTGAGAAAGGTTGAAAGGCATATATGCATGCATAGCCTAAAGTCTATACGCAGTCAAAATAAGCTAACTAGCAAAAAACGCTCATCAAAATGGAATAAACTTGAACAGATCTTGACGGATTATCTTAGCTAAAACCAGCGCGGCCCATTTAAAAACAAAACAATAAAACAAGGCCATCTAATGAAAATATCTTCGCAACAAATCTGTAATTATCTCGTAATTTAATAAAAGAAATTTATAAGACAAAAGAAATTAAAAAAAAAAACATCAGACAGCTATAAAATTAATTTGACGCCCACAAAATATTCCATTTATACTTTTTAACGTAAAGAGGAAAATCCATCGTCAAATAATTTTCATGACTTTTAATCAATTCGAAAGCAGTGTCCACATTTTTTGCACTTTGAAATTGCTTTTGCACAAAGCCACTGGCAAAACGTTATTTAGAAAAGTAAATAAGAAATACTGAAGTCCAAAGCATCTTAGTCGCTTTTCCTTCACTCGAGTGAAGATTGGAACGTAGAAGTCTTGCAACGGATTTTTTCTTTCTACCGACTTGAGTTTTTGCCTCCCAGCGATTTTTATTATTTCCAAGAGATTAACTCTATTATGCAGAGTTCACTCGGAACCGCTCGGTTTACTCCCGACGTCAATTAATTTTTTTTCGTATTTCTTGTGTAACTTAGAAGAGGTAGAGATGTTTGTTAAAGTTTGACTTCGTGGTATTGTTTTTATTCAATACTAGCTGCGCGCAGAGGTTTTACCCGTGTAAATGTCGATCCCGTGGGAATACCGGGATAAAAAGTAGCCTATATGTTAATCCACCCTGGATTAACAGCTATTTCCATACAGAATTTTATCAAAATTGGTCCAGCCGTTTGAGCGTGAAGAAGTAACAAACATATAAACACACACACTCACACAAACATTCGCCTTTATATTATTAGTGTGATTTTGCCGTTCGTCAGTTACAATTGGCTTTAGAAATGCTATATATTGGATGCTATTTTACTTTTCTTTAAATTCCTATCACTGCGGACTATACAACCAAACGACCAATTACAAAAATGCTAAACTTTAAGATGTTGAGTGCCTTTCTTATTTTTGTAACAGTTTGTTGAAACATATTAAGCTTAATTTACTAACATCATCTTTTTTCTCCTCAACCTCATTTAACAAAAAACATTTCTCTCCCTGTACTCCAAACACAACATACATTTACACGCGTCGCCAGCACGTTCACACGACACTTGTTGAGACGCTCTTATATCATCAACGCAATCGTGCTCGGATCGTGTTTTAGTCACAAACAATTGCTTTAAACTTGTATTGTATAGATCCAAGCCACATGTACGAAATAAATATTTATTTGTGTTTAATTGTTTCCACGTGAGAAGTACATACACGTAAAGAACACCACGCCTTGTTTCCCCGGAAGGTTAGGCAGAGGTGTACCCATGGCAGGTTAGGTACACCCACATTTCGCCAGTTATAAAGTCCCATGTGATAGGAGGCGAGCCTAGCCAAAAATTTATATTTCCATCAACTGGGCACGAGTGTGCCCGGTTAATGGCCATTGAAATTTCTCAGTAGCAGCCCGGAGTCTGCAAATTCAAATACAGACACCGGGCTGCTAATGAGAAATTCCTAACGGAAAAATCTAATAACACTTTGCTCGACCTAGGAATCGAACCCAGGACCTCAGCTGCATTAGCGCTTGCGACCACTAGTCTGGTGAGAGATTTAGGTATCTTTTAAAAGTTTATTTCGGTAGTCCGATACCGAAAGTTATTATATATTTTTTTTTATCTTAGTTCTGCTAAGTTTTCGTTTTAATTTCCTTGTTTCTAGAAAGTAGGTTATCTGCAAAAATAATTAGGACTATCAATATTTACTGGTCAAAATGAAGATAATTTAGGCAACACAAAGGTAGGTACTCCGAAATCGTCGTCTATCATTTACCTTCACGTCAAACAAATTATGCAGGGGAACCCCTTTCAGCAAAGAAAAACGAAATCTTCAACAAAAATAAAACAAAATCATCTACATTGCAAATAAAAACTGCTATAAACAATGGTGAGCCCTTTCATTAATTTACTCATTCCCTTTTTATTTGCAAAGTAATTAATTGCTAGTTATTCAGGGGCGAGCATTATAGGGGATGTTATAAAACCCTTTCATTTTTCTAAAGCTTCGTTGCCAAGAACTAGACAATTCATTAAGACGACCGACAAGATGGATGCCGTCTAAGTAAATGAACTGAGAACATGGATGCACAGAATAGGCAAAAAGAGACAGAAGGTTTATTCTGCTTTTTTTGTTGTTTCTTGACATAAACGCAATCTCTGTAACCCACAATTTGTGTAGTGATAACTACCTATTGCGAAATTCTTAGGAAATATCGTTATTCGGCTAACCGTACAATTTCAAGACAGATTCTTGCAGGATATCCGGTTTTCACTGTTGAACAAATAGAAAAAATAAGAAGCAATCCTTCGCGTACCTATCGTTATGAAGTAAAGTAACTTAGTTTTTAATCCAGTGCCTAACATACATATCTTCTTCCTTTAAATAAACAATCTTTCTTCTTCTAAAAAATTATGCTTACGCCTTACAAAAATGATACTTTAATAATAAACTACATTTTTTCTGAACAGATCTTCTGAATTAAAATTTCGGGATGCACTATAACGAGGTGTTTTGCTCCCGATTGTATAAAACAGACATCTCTCGTCAGACTGAATGAAATTGCAAACATTAACAATTGTTTCTAGACAAAACGTATGTACCTACCACGGTTTTGCGAACGTTTCGAAGATGGTTTGGAGCTTCCAAAAATAGGAGTATCTTCTAGTATGTAGTAAAACGATATTTCTTACTACAAAAAATAATTGTAGCGTTTGCATTTATTCTATGAACGAAATAATTAGTCGAACGACGGCTTTCTAAATAAAATATTTTTTTCTCTTTGAAACACAAAGCGATTAATCAATTTCGATACGCTGATTATACCTTTCAAACACATTGAATACCTGCAACGAAACAACCTCAATACGAATGCTCTAAACCGTGTTATACGTTTTGAATTGCGGAGTGCACCGCGACACAGAACGAGGGCCAAACACAAGCAGCTGCCGCGACCGCATCACTCGGAAACACAAGTGGTGTGTGTACCAACCCTGGAATATATCCCACTATTTACAATACATTACACACGTAGATGTATAAAAAAGCATAATAAGTTCCTACATAATATCTACCTATGTATTTATGTACTGGACCATACCTTCTGGTTACGGAGATATTGAAGGTCAAAATTCCAACTTTTACTGACGTTTTTATACGAAAAAAAGTTAATTTTTAGTTAATTTTGGTTTATTCCAAATACATTTCTAGGTCAGTGCCCTGCACGCGTAGTGAGTCTACCAGAAGAAACGAAAGACAAATGACAGATTATAGAAAAATATCCCTACGAGGCGATATGATATCTGATATGATGAAGATAAAAGAGTGCCTCAATCACCACAGTTGTCAGATTTAGCAAATCGTGGCAATTGAGGCAATTTGGCAGCTCCATTCGTGGTTGAGGTGTACTTATAGACTTTCAAGCGCCGATAATATGCCAAGCTCGAAAAAGTGAGGTTTTACAAAGTACATAAGTAAGCTTCTATTAAGGTGTATATCATCTATCTACCTATATAAAAGCAACGTCGAAACAGATGAAAAACAAATTACGCGCGTTTTTCTTCCTGCCAAATGGTGAGGCATACATTAACATAGTAAAATTACGATAAAACAATATTTTCTATCTTACAGAAAAACCATCAATTCCTGCTTTAGATTATATAAACATTCTTATTTCCTTTCTGAAAGTAGTTTCAGAAACTCCCATAAGCCGAAGTGCATTCACACATAAAAATGCGATACAACAAATAGTGAATAATTTTAAATAGCCCGTGAAGTCCTGGGTGTGCCTCCATACTGCCAATCTGCAAAGCTGCCAGCCTGCCAGACTGCCAGGCCGGTCATATTCCATTCATTCTGTCACAAAAACTGGCGGTATAAACACTGTATGGAGTTTGGCAGTGCAGCGAGTGTACGAGAAAAAAAAGACGAGCGTGTTGTAGTGAGGGGCGTGTACCGAAACGAAATCGTTGGCGCGAGTTGTGAGCAACAGCGATTGTAGATACGTGACACGTGTTTTGTTCATCCTTTAGGAAAAGTGGCGGCTATTATATTAACAGTATTATTGATTAATGGTCACTATATGATACATATACAATGTGGAGATGACAACACAACAATAAATTAAACCTCGTATACTTAATGACGTTCCCAGTCTGCATACAAAATTTCAATCAAATATATCCAATAGTTTAGTCACTGGACATAATTTTTCATTTTTAACATTTTCTACATGATTTAGCTGTTAACAAGCCAGCACCGATAGGTTAAAGACTTCTGCAGTTAAACACAGCATGTGGTCAGCTCGCTAGTTCAATAACCTTCGTCTTTGTTCTTAAATTTTATTTCCCGATGGGAACTAATGCATATTATACCTTGTGCGGGTGACATAAGAGTCATGCATGCGGAAGTTATTACTTACTACAAGTGTTAAATTTTTTACAAAACTGCAAAAAAAAGGGGTGCCCGGCACACTGACCTATACATTTTTTTCAGGTTTCGGCCATATGTTTGCTGGGTCAATAACATCGCGCTGTTGTCTCAATATTTAAAGTGTGTTCTTTTTTGTTTACACTTTTAGGCTATTTAATATGTTAGAAAAAATCAATTTTTTAATTTCAAAGTTACGATTTATTTGATGGTTCCTAAATACTCCTATGCATTAGTATTGCTAGTGTTTTCATTTATTGTTGTATTGTCATCTCCACATTGTATACAGGGTGAAATTGAAAACATACGACAAATCGAAATGGGAGATTGTATTCATCATTATGAACAATTTTTACTATGGGAGCAAACCTGAAATCGCGAAAAAAGAATCAGCTGTTCCTTACATTTATGTTCGAGTAACTCGTCAAAATGTAGATAACAGCTGATTTTTTTTTCTCGATTTCAGGTATGGTCCCTTAGTAAAAGTTGTTCATAATGATGAGTACAATCTCCCATTTCGATTTGTCGCATGTGTACAGTTTCAACCTGTATAGACACTGCAAGTCAATCTGATTGGCTGAAGGATCAATCAAACTAATTTCTCTGAGTCATATAGTCAAAAGTTTTATTTTAAAATGAAACAACTTCTTACAAGAGAGTAAAACATTTGAATCATTCGATTTTGTAGTAAATTTATCAGAATCAAATATTTTAAGTTAAATATTATTCCGCATCGCAATAAATATGGTGTCAATGATTTCATCATCACCCGCTCCCGTGTACGCTTTCCTCGTGCACTACACACTAGACCCAATCCTAAATGTAACTGCAGTGCTTGGCACAGCCGAGTGTTCACAAAAAGTATAGTGGCGTATAAAATACAATTTATTTAATGGTTCCATTGACGTTTATACGGGCGAACGCCAAATCACGCGGTAAACACGCCAAGAGTAGCGCGCAATGTATACACTAAATGAATCGCGGGAAAGGTTTTACGGCGTCCTAGAATGTGGGACGCCGTCTATGCTAAAGTTTCGTGAAGGAAGGTAATTGGTGGAATTTGAACGGTATAGCACTGAATCGAGTTTGAAAAGATCAAAGTCATATTATCAAAGTTTTCGTGTTGAAAGAATACTTCAGTATTTTCGTAGTTTTGAACCTTAAAAGTCGGGCTAGCTGGTAGCACCAGGTGTGCGAGTAATGGATGAAAAAATGTATCATAGTACTTTAAAACACATTTGCAAAATCACCTGAAAATATTTCGCTTGTTTTTATTTTAAGACACGTATTTTCAGTTAATTTAAAATCTGTGAAGAATTAAATTCTAGAAGTGTTCTGTGAATGCGAACGCTATTCAGAAATATACCTTTTTAACAAACGAAAGCATTAAAGCCATATGGAACTTATGCATTATTTTGTCAAAATTCTGAATTTCTGCAGCCAAATGAACCCTCATCTTTACACGTGGTACTGAATTAGACAACCTTGTGTCACAGAGTAGAAAACAGACCTTCAAAATGTTGTCTGTCTGTTATATTTGGCGTGTTAAATCAATTGATAATTGTACACTGTGGTCGAGTGCTGATAAGTCTGTACATAATCGCCTCATATCGTGCTTTCTCGTCGATTAGGCAAGCAAATGAGGTGAAAGGAATGTATTGTGTGTGAAAGAGACAAAGATTGGGGAGAAGTAAATGACTATTGATTATGTTGATTTTGTTTGTGTTAGATACCTGAGATAAGGTCTCTCTTGTTTTTGTTCAATGTTGCTTTCTTAGCGTTTACGTGTAAGTGCTTTGATTTAAATAATGGAAATATAATTATTCACCTTCCATTCGCTTTTTAGAAACTTTTCTCTTCTGCTTAAAATTACTGCTTCTGTTCGGAGTCTCATGAACTATCGCATATTATCGACTGGCGCGAATATAAATATTCATTGCACTTATCGATTGATCCGCAAAGCTCTAACGTAGCTAAGAGCCACTCTAAGCTGATCGTTAAAATTGTATTTACTCAGTAAACAACACTGAGAGACATTCGTGGTACAAGTCTAGTGTAAACCTAAAGCGTTCTAACAGCCTTGCTTTACAAAATAAATTGAAATCTAATTCGAGATTCAGTGCAAATACTCCGGTTGTCTCAAGGACTAAACGATTATATTATAAAAGAATATTTAAAAAAATGTTGGGCATATTGAGTATCGTATTATTGTACAATAATGTGTCTATTTTGTATGGTTTTATTTCGACTATTTTAAATTACACAGATGATTATATTTTACTCGGGTCTAATTTAATGCTAATTAATTATCTTGGTATTTATTTTTATTCTGAATAATTACGAAACCCTTGTTGATTATGATTATAAAAACTGAGCAAATAATGGTCTCAGTTCACAAAGTACGTACACGATACAAGTTGTTTGTGGCCGCTTAAAATAAAATGACTTTAGACGACGCAACAACTTTGAAACAATGTTTATTGTATCATCAACTAAATATTATGCTACAGGCAATTAAATTATACCGTGTGATAAATATCAAGTTCCTATTGAGATATTTGATTATAAAATAAAATCATTGATATTTATTTCAAGAGCGTACGTTGTTTTGTATTGATACAAGTAAAACCGTATCTCCATAGCAAACGTGCCAACAGGGGGTGTGACGCGGGAGATGGAAGGAGTGCAGCTAATATCAAAACATTGTGATAACACTAACAATATGTTTAGACGTGGACAGTTTACTGGGAAGTCGACACCTGTGACTTAGTACTCGTAGTACAGAGCTCGATGTAGGTATAGTCGACGTCTTCATTGCTTGACCATTAAGGTTGGATATCACTTGCACACGTTATTATGTATATTGCTGCTTGACTTCCTATTGACAACCATAGTGAATTCTCAATTTACAGATAGTTTTTTCTTTAAAAGTGGTAAAGCTATAACGAGTTCCATTATAGTCGACCTCGTGATTGCTTTACGGTATAATATACCCATTTACAAAAACCTTCAATTTTGAGTTGCCAAAGTGCGTATTATTGTCTTCAAAATTAATTACACTAATATTATAAAGGCGAAAGTTTGTGAGTGTGTGTGTGTGTGTTTATATGTTTGTTACTTCTTCACGCTCAAACCGCTGAACCGATTTAGATGAAATTTGGTATAGAGATAGTTTGAGTCCCGGGAAAGGACATAGGCTACTTTTAATCCCGATATTCCCACGGGATCACATACATTACATAATTTTAAGGCCAAAAATTATTTCAGCATGACGTAGTAAACGCGGGCTACTCACTCTTATTAACAAAGTAGATTTTCAAAATGCACAATACAATAACCTGCACAGTGCCTGAACAAGCAAATGTAACATGCATTGTGCACATACATGCAACATTACAATAAAGAACTACGCGAGCGCTACGCCGTAGCAATAACCGCTACGCGAGCTACGCTTTCGTAGCAAAGAAGAACATCAAATTGACTGGCTTTTATAAGTATTTAATATTGTTAAAAAAAGAACTCAGAAATATGTCAGAAAACAGCATACAGCATGTATACATTTTTGTTTTCGTGCTAATACATTTCTGTAATATCTTGTAAACCCATATAAATGTATGAAGAATTAGATTTGTTGCAACGCCGCCGTGTCGCGGTGCTCCGTCTTACGTTACTGTAAGTCGTGATCGATAGCTGCACCTGTGACTGATCGCTTGTGTTCCATAATTACTCTATCTAGTATATAGTGCAGCCTGCCCAGATTAGGTACAACTAGCCCTAAGTAAATTCTCTCATTCGTAGATAGATTTATTTATTTGCACAGAATGTAGGTAATTAATACAATTAGGTGTTCCAATAATTTTGAATCCTTATACATTCTGTCTATGCCTACTCTGCGTATGTGGTGGTATATTCATAATTTTGCCAAAGATTATAATTATTTAGCAGCTAACAAGCATATTTATGTCCACGTCCAGATGTCCTTGTTGATAGGATTGTGAACTTTATTTATTTATTAAAGTCTCCCTTACAATACATGTATCCTATCATAACTGGTGTATGTACAGACGCCAGCACATCAAGTTACCGGAAACTGTCAAATGTTCCCGATCAATTTTGAACCTAATGCTTTAGCGATAAAGTTGAAAATCCAGATTGTAGTAGCTTGATGTGCTGGCGTCTGTACCCAATGCGACAATGTGCGGTCATTTTACAAATCTATACTAACGTATTATTTACATTTTAAACATAATAATTATAAAGGATTAAAACCAATAATCTAAAAAGTAGTACTTGAAGCAATCCATTAGTCGACTTTCTATGGTCGACTTGTACAGCCATAAAAATACTTTAACTGTTATAAAGAGCGACTACGAGATAAAGTCAACATCCGCTGTTCTGTTTGCCTACTTTAAAAACAAATAAACAACCTATTCTTAGCTGTAATAAACAAAACAAAAGTACTTACTCTAGTACTTCCTTGCCTAAATCTAGAACAACGCATTAAGAACAATAGAACCACATTAGTTAACTGTAAAAGCCATTAAAAACATTAGCGTGAAGACACACCGACCTCCGCCGTGTGTACGCGGCGTTACATTAAGCGTATTCAAAAGGCGGCCGTTCTAAGCGTTTTACTAACGAGTGACAAAACTCCGTGTGCTACCATGTACCTTCAATAAACCGTTGGGTTAGGACGTGTTGATAAACGGTAGCGGATAGTTGAACAATACACAGTTATGATACTGTTTAGTTCACATCACCTTCACTTTGATAAGAAGTGTGGCGGCATATACACATATACACACAATAATACATAATATTTACATTATCAAATATAGTTACTTATTATTTACACAATCATATTTTGTGTCGGAACTTCGGCCGCTGTGGCTCAGTGGAAAAGCACCATAATATATAGCCCTATAGCTATCTACTTATCGTTTCGTGTCTTGGCCTACTCTTGACGCGAAACGCACGCTGCTTACTTGTGGTAAACAAGTAAAATTATATAACACTTTTGATTAACAAAAATTACTTGACTGGCTTTAAAGGATTTAATTATTTATCTCGTATTTCTGAAATTTTATAAAACTGAATAAGAGTCTAGCCTGACTTCAATGAAAGCTTTTGAAATTTAAAAGAAAAACGTTTACAGGCAATCTTTAATCGGAGCTTAAATGTTATTCAGAGGTTTTCAACCGTGAAATTATTTTATACTTGATATTTGAAATTAAACATTAACTGCAGAATCAGTTTCAGATGATATTTATGAAGCTTTATGCATACATGAGAAGTCACATAGAAAACACTACACACACAAAAACCTTTTGTTTAAAAGGAGACAAAAATATTTAAAATTAAGAATAATAAAAAAAAACAAGCCACATATTGATTATTTAAAAAAATACGATTGACACTCATGTCATCTTTTATCAAAAACTCGCTACCCGCTCCGCTTGTTAATAAAGTCGCGACCTCGCCCAGCACTCATTACGAACTCGTGAGGCAAAAGCCTCGCTCAAGTTCCTTTATGATATAAAAAGGAAGGGTCGCTCCCATACAACTCACACAAACAAAATGTAATACATAAATTGCGTTACACCGTTTCCTCAGATGAGAGAAGTGCAGAAGGTTCACGTGTAATCTGAAATACAAGACGACGTATGACGTCATTGTATTGGTACACACGACTACACATCAAGCTATATTATTCTAGTTTTAGCTGACCTCGCATTGTACAGGTTTTTCGTAGAATCAGAAGTCAGTTTATACTGGTTATGTATAGATTTGTAGCCGTGCGTACAAACGAAAACGCCACTGGTACCTATGTATGTGTTTTGTTTATCTATGTTGCTATTAAGGGTCTTGTCATCGGTTCTGGGTATTATTGTACCCAATTTATACAAGGAAATCTTTAAAACTTGCGTAGTGTAAACAGATAAACATAAGTTGGCAAATAATTCCAGTGACAAATGGCAAAATCGATCATCAGGCAAAATCGAGCATCAGGCAAAATCAAGGTCAAGAGTAGGGCCAAAAGGTAATTTAAAAAAAAGTGCAGCCAGTTTTAATGTTGGTTATAAACATTTTTTATTTGTAAACCTTCTGTTTTCTTTATTCCGTGTCCCCGCCCAACCACTTGAAGTAAAACTTGGAGTTTGTTTAGTTCTCCGCTTTCTTCAACTTTATTATCGCTTACAATGTTTGTCCCGCGAGTATTGTCTAAAGCTGTTATGGGACAGTTTTCATGTTGTATTGTGTGCAAACAAAGTGGCCAACTTGAGGTGTATTGCTTGCTGTGTTTTTGTTCAACAAATTGAGTTTGAAGTTTTGAAAAAAAGTTTATTCGTTTCGCCTACCATGTATTTTTTCCGGGATCTGCCGGCCGGTACATAGATTCATCAAGTATCCCAGCCCAACTAAAAAGCACAACCCAAATAGTACCTACAAGCTCATCGGCATAATCATTTTTTTATTTCATTTCATTTGACAATAAAAACCTAAGTACCTACCTAATGTCTTCTGATGTCTGCGGACTCATACCAAAGCTGGACAATTTTTACTATTACATACTATCTCGTCATTTTAAGAACGTACACAGTTCTCAGTCTCAACTCGTATAAGTATAAATAACTGTCAAAGAATTGCAGTTGTGATTTAAATAATCGGACATTTTAAGTTGATAGATTATTTGCTTGACTTTAAATTGTACAATAACAACGTTAACAAGCAATCAATACAATAACGAAGCATCAAACCAAATTAATACTAGATCGTCACAAATGAGAAGCAAACATTTGACGCCGCTACCGAGGACTGCTTCGCTCCAACTCGTAAGTCCTCGGGGGGTCCTGTAATCCACCGCAAGAGGATTGCCCGCGCTTTGACCAGCCACCTTTATGACGCGGCGCAGTTTATGCACGACTTTCTCGGACGACTTCTTGCGGCTTCTGGAAATATTGGAAGTTTCTGTAGAAGTTATATACCCACTTCAAACTTACTGGTCAGCGGGCTAAATAATACACCATTTTTCTTATGTTTAATAAACAGCATCAGCGACAAACCTAATTTGCCAACTAGGCTTGCCTCTGATGTCCTAATAATAAGTGCTATTTTTATTTGATGACTTGACTCGCAGGCTCACAAAGGATTCATTTCTAAGGGGTTGCTATTTTGTTAAGCAAACCTTTACTAATTTCATAAAGATGAGGAGTTTGTTTGTTTTTTTTTGTTTGAACACGCTAGTCTCTAGAGCTACCAGTCGTATTAGAAAAATTATTTTCAATTAATAGCCCAATTCTTTAAGAAGGTGATAGGCACACGCGTCCGCTTCGACTATTAGATACCGAGCAAAAACTAAGAAAGAACGCCAAAGGAAAATTAAGTAACAGCACGGGCGGGTGAAACTGCAGGACACAGCTAGTGCACGAATAAAGTGAAAGTTTCATGTGCCTGTAATTTTTATTATTTATACTAAAACATAGCTATGCTTAGAACCAGTTACAAGGGCGTAAACAATTAAATCTATACACCCGCTTATCTCTTGCACCTCAGACCCTGTATATCCTTAGCCTAATACTGGAAGACATTCGTAAGTAATTTAAGGATTATCGGCTTCCGATACGTGCCGACAAGTGTTCACGAGCCGACGACTAGCGGCTTGAGTTACTACTGATAAGCTGTAAATAGTGTTCTTATCGTGAAGCACTGTCGGGGCAATAATCGAAATAGTAGGCGTTTGTAAGAGTATAAGTTCTTGAACAAATTGAGCAGGTTAATTTAATTAAGAAGGACAAAAATATATACACTGAATGGATAAACTTCTAATATTAATACTAAATAAACGAAAAAAGTATTAAAATTCAAATATAAACAAATAAATAACTAATAACAAACTAAAATATGGCGTCAAAGAATTTCTCCGCATCGTTGTCAACTGGTAAGGTACCCAAGAGACTGGCAGCATTGCCACTTTATATGGCAATACTTAGCTCCTGGCCAAGGTAAAAGCCAGCCCTTGGGTCACGGTAAGTGTCAACCAGGCATGAGCACTCGAACCCCACGGCCCGAGGACTTCAACCCCAAACGGATCGAAAATATAATTATCAATAAGGTTATTATACTTTCGCCGCTTGAGGTTTTCCGCAGCTGCAGCAGCAGACTTAAGGCCTACCCACCTTCCATAGAAATAAAGACATACCGTCCGGTCTCTTGCCATCGTCGCGTGCCAAGCCATTGGGTTCTAATACAGCTGGAACGCCGACGGCAACGAGAGCTCGTCGGATGATGTCATTAATGTTCGCGTGGCGCACTAAATGACCCGCGCTTCGGCTGCAAGACAGGCTGTGGTTTGCGAGGTTATTGACAACTTTGACACAGTGATAGCGATGAGGAAAACAACAGGGAGCTCTTAGTCGCAGGGAAGCAGCTAGGCGGAGAGTAGTTTAGAGCTTAATTGAGCATCGCTAAAATTTATCAATAGACTACCTGAAGGAACTTATGGTTTGATACCTGAATAAAAAGGTAAAGGACTTAATGTTTTTGTTCAATTGCGTCCTCTTTGACCCAAATCACAAGAAGCGGCGTAAAAGCATGGCTCTTTGATGAGAATCCCAAGAGAATTATTTATGAATAACATCTGAGTTACACAGAGTTTATATTTTCCTTTTTCAGCTATATAAAAATGTTTTACTTTAGATTTTTCCAACATGACTTTAATTATGCTGCTTTCATTTTTTATTCTTGAAATCACGACATGTTACGTGAAAGCTCACCAGAAAAAGAACAAAGGAAAATAAAATTCCACACTTCACTCCTGACTGTCCAAAAGGTTTCACTTCAATTCTAACTCAAAAAGGAGGTCAACTATTCGCATAACTGGACACCGACACTCACCAAATAACTTCACGATGAGTGCATCGATTGCTCTTTTTGTTTGAGCTGCGATTCGAACATTTTGAACCATCCAAACGATGTAAACGCGACACAGCGTGCCTTTTACGAACACGTTCTTTGTGTTTCAAAAATCGTTTGAACATGGAAAAATGTTGAAGTTTTTTGGATTAGATAATTCGATGGATGTATCATTAGATCACACTAAAACTGTCTAGAATATTATTGTTATAGGTCTGAAGGCAAGACAACCTCGTACAAACATGTAAAAAATCAGCCAATTTTTATTTAATTGCTTAGCAATCACATTTCTTTAAAAATCTTTCCAAGTAAATAATGATGCTAGATGCGGCTTAGCCTAATTGTTTGGGTTGTCAAGAGGTCAAAATGCACTATATTTCGAGCTCCTAATAATTCAAACACTAGGCTATATCTTCCGTTACAAAAAAGTTTTCAAGCGACGGCGTTAATCTGGAAACACACATCGCCAGCCACTTCAGGCGCGTCCAAACCACTGAAGCACCACGTATCCAGCTAAATACCCATGAAACTAATTAATATATCTTGGTAGTGGGCAGTAATTGAGGTTGGAAGGCGTCCAGCCTGCGTCGGCAATCACGTAGAAACATCGATATCGGTACGAATTAGTCCGAGACGTGTTTGATTCTTAGGTACGTGAGTCTAGTACCTACTTACCTACTAATTTTGAAGGTACTTTTTCTCAGGTTGAAATTACAGCTAAATTACATAGCTGTAATTTCAACCTGAGAAAAAATAACAGTTTAAAACCAAAAAAGTTTTAAACCGTCATCTAGCTATATTCATAGAAATTATGTGCTGTTATGTAACTTTTAGTACAGTGTGGAAGGCAACGTATAAAATGAAGAAATATGCCCGTGTGTAATGTATGTACAAGTAATCTTTTCTTGGAACCAACAAACACATCCAAAATGTTATCATGTAAAAGTTTGCGTCTTCTTTTACTTATCCTCTTATCATTGACCCTTGTCACCTACACGACTCTGCAGCTGAAACAATTGAAACCACTTCAAGTCCACGTAATCAACTACCCACTAAACTGCCGCTATCCATATTGAAACTAGTCGACTCCGCGCATTACTGCCCTTTATTATAGCCCCCTCAATCACGGGAGATGGTTCTAAGGATGCCAGTTTTTGGTCCTTCTCTCCATAAAGATTGAGAGTAACGTAATAAACGGCCTCTTTGTTTGATGTTGATCGCATTTGCGAAGTTGTTCGAGAACTCAAACTTGTTGTTCAGTTATTAAATGGAGAGGAAGTAAACAGTTAAGATTTTCGACAGTGTTTGTAGGACCATTGTCAGTAATGGTATTTGATTTATGTTCTTTTTCCGCTCGCTTTAACAGATTTATTCACATGACAAAATGCTTTCTGTATGCAAAATATAAAATATTTTGTCTTGGTGACATCTTGAATATGACTGCAGCGCTTTTTACCTGTATCGTAACTGAATTCTGTATTTCCTTTCACAAGAAAAGAAGCCGATTTCATACTAGATTTTTCTATAAGACCGACGACCGCATGGAAGCTTTCAGAATTGTTAAAAGTTTAAAATTGTCTCTATCTCAGATTACGTTTGAAAACAATAAAATTCTTCTAAAAGATTTCAGTTGCGAAGCGGACACTTGATTCGGGATTGAATTCTTCACTACCCAACCACTTTTTACTAAGAACACAGGATCAAAGAAGGAAGTGAGACTTGGAAAAAGTATTGTAATTTAACCTAAAACGATATAATAACTTCAAAAACTATATAAGTATCCAAAGCTTACGGAAAAATTGTTACCGCTGTCGATGGACACCTGCACGACCTAGGTCTTACTTTCAGAAAGCAGCTATTGTACTTTCACTGATCCTCTTTCATATAGAGCCCTATTCTTATACTGGGCTAGTGCCAGTGGTTGTCAAAACTGTAAGACTTCTAAGATTCTTGGATTTTAATCGGTTGAAGGACACTGAACGAGACACAGTAGAAGTTGTATTGTAATTACACCTATGAGCGTTTAGTTTTCCTCAAAGTGCTATTATGACAGATAATTAATGAAATGAACTCTGCCGAAACCTTCGCAACTTTTTAATCCTGTTAAATTAAGGTACGTGTGAGACGATCGGACTGGAATGTGGTCAATATAATGTGCTAGCCAAGGGCTGACGATATGTTATATTTCTTATAAGGCTGTCTAGGCTGTGTCATACTTCCCAACTACAGAAAAATATGTCTTGTTTCTACCATCTAAGAATCACAGAATCCTTATTAAATCGACGCCCAATACAGATTTTTGCAACTTCCATAGCTTTGCAGACTTTTATAAGTTTTGACAGCATTTTTCAAAGTTTGCAGCGCCTTCAGCTTGTCAAGTAGATCTCAAACTTATATTTTAGGTACTATCTAGCAGATTTATAGGCAAGAAGTAAGTTTTAAAGGAAACTAATTAAAAACATAAGTCCAGTATTTATAAATAGTACATTATTGCAGTGGCCTGCAAAAGAGGCAGGACTCACGTTCGTCCGTTAACGGATGGTTGCGGCCAAGGCTTGTATAGTATTTTTCTGAAATAATGCGTGGAAATTCAAACTATGTAAATTTATTATGAATTCTTATCAATGACAAACAACAATATTTTTTCAAGCGCCAATAGGTATTATTTTTGTTTGTTTCATTTTATCGTTTATCTACTATGTGGTTCAATTTGCAAACCAAGTCGAATTTTAAAATATTTGATAAGTTACCTCCTTGGTGGCCATGTTTCGAAGGATAATGTTCGTTCCATTCTTAAATTACAAGATAGTTAAGAGTTTTTATAATAATTTATTCGGTCGCTAAACACGACAGATATGTTTTTCATACTAACATTGCCGGCCGCTGCTCGTTTGTATTTGACCAGTACATCATTTTCAATTACTCTCGATGAATTTTGTCACATTAATGCTTGAATTTCGACGCATGTTTGAAAAAGCAATAAATAAAACTAGTTTCACTGTTTGCACTTAGGATTCGTCGAGTGCAATTTTGATTGCACGTTAAATGGACATGTACATACAGTGCTAAATGTGCCATATAAATTGGCTCAATAATGTGATTTTAATTCTGAGAGGGAATTTCGTTTCGATATCAACTTTCTCCTAAGAAGGTTGACAATTTGACATCACTGAAGGAAAACATCTAAAGGAAACCTAGACATAATATACCTAAATATAAGTATGAAATCACTAATCGGCCTTGAGCAAGGCAAAGCAAACTTTCCATACTTTTGCAGATTCACTCATTATACTAAAAAGTAACAACCTGATAGTATTATTTTATCCCAATCCAAAAATCAAAGAGTCGTCTATCTACAAATAATATAAAAAAATGCTCGAATAAAAATTTACGACACCCCGTAAAAAGACAGGATACGGTGAAATTGTAACCTTTAAACACAATTTTATACAGTTCCGAGGGAATGTTTATATACATAGAAGGGAATATTGAATTACAAAAGAGATATTTCAGTTTATTCCTCAGGTAGGTTGGAATATCAGGAACGCAGCGTAAATATTTTATTAGTAGCTATAAAATATAAATATTTTATGGTGTCACGAAGTGGTGTCGGTACCAAAAGTGCAATAAACCCGGTGACACGTTTCCCGATATTATTGACGTCTATGTGAAAGGAGTCTACTATGTAGGAACTGCATAGGAATGTTCCCTGATGTTAACGCTCTCGTATTGGTTGATACAAATATTTTCTTCGCATCACTTTGATACATCAGTCCTATCAATATTAGTTATAACGTTCTATGTATATGTATGGTATGTTACGTTATGTTTACGTTGTATATTATAGGATTGTACACTCAGTTATAGTAATTAACTGACCCAGATTTTTTAGAATACGAATCGATATAATTCTTTTATATGTATTTTATTTATTTGAGCAAAGTAAATATTGACATACTGGCAATTTCCTATTTGCAGTACTTGTTACAATTAAATATGTTTATTTAAGAGTAAATATTAAAAATAATTATAAATAATAACGATCTACATACGAGTATATATGCAATTAAAAAATCGGAATTAGTCGGTAAGACTTCTAACTCAGAAGTAGCGCTTACTTTATTTTTTCATATGTTCTGTCAGACTAATTTACCAACACTCGAAATATAAATTTACTGCACTTTCACTTTTTTTCTCTTTCACTTTCAACAGATCATAATAACCTCCCTAGTGGTTAAATAACAGTTATACAAAATATAAGGTACCCTAAAAAACTATATATATGTGACGTATCGAGCCACTAAAACATCACTAGCAGCATGTCGTCCCCACGATGTCGGTACAAGTGCATGTGCAACTCCCCTAAAACGTAACCCGTGGGTCACGCCGGCCACTCTTCACGCTGCTTTATCGCCGGGGGTGGGCAGACTCGGCGCTATTACCATAAATACTGACACACTATCTCGATTTTATGTAGCAGGGGATTAGTCATGATAAATGATGGCGAATGAGACTAGCATATAATGGTGTTTTGTGGAGCCTGCTGCTAATTTAGTTACCCACAAATTATTTTACTTTAGGGTACATTAGCTTCATTCAAGGTTCATTAGAAAACCAGCGTCAGACAGCATCTGTCTGGCATTAATGCTGAAATGAAAATTTTTGGCGTAGCCGTGAGGCACACACTATTGTTGTTTGAAACATTATTTATATTTTGTTCATTTTGTATTTTGTGTTTCACGAACTGTGTCCAAATAAACTTTATTATTTCTTTCTTTAATTAATTTACTTATACTTTAGTAAATCACTTTGTTTTGTTTTCAAATCTTTAAAAATCCACATTTTATGCTTATTGGTTATAATATCAAACTCATTTCTAGCATATATTCCAATACTTCATTAACTTTCAATGAAGTGCGAAGGGCGGGCGTTGTGGGGGACTGTCTTTTGTTATTTTGACGTTCGAAAACTGCTGATTTATTTTGTTTTCATTTTATTAATGTTTAAAATGTATATCGCAGAGTTTAAATTATTAGTTGATTATCTTTATTCAATTAAATACCATATAAATTATATTTTTAAATATTAGAATATATAAAAATATAAAAACATTTAAAAATATAAAAAATAGTAGTCCACCGGTATCGGGAACAGGGTCCAAGCTGCCGGCGGTCAGGGCTCCAGAGAGAGGAACCTCCTAACAATGCGAGGCGTGTCCAGAAGTACTGCTTTCAGAATCAAGCCCTTGATCCAGCTGCCCAACGAGAGCCTCCTCAGGTGTTGGTCGAGGCTCTTGGCTATCAAGTTGTTGATTATTATTATTATTATTGATTCTCAGCCTAGTTTGAATAAATGATTTTCGATTTTGATTTTGAAATTATATTTGTTCAATAAGTGTACTAGTTCACTGTAGCATAATTACAGCAACAAATTATCTTTGTCACACCTGCCTCAGTTTCAAGTAACAATACTAACTACCTTGGCACTAATGACAGTCATTTCGCCACCTCGGCATCACACACGTAAAATTCCATTCCTACGTACCTTCTTCCGTAACCTACTTTACTTAAAGAAAGTACGACACCAAACTCGTTAGTGAAGGAACAAATTTGCCAACAAGTCGAAGAAAGTTGAACGCGATGCGACGCTATAACTCAGCGAGAGATGATATTATAAGATAAATCATCGCACGAGTTTCGGCAGCTATCTATTGAGTAGGTACTCGGTTTGTGATGGAGTTAGAGAAATGTACTGGTAGACGAGGTTTTGGAGCTGATCCCCAAATTAATTAACAGGCTGCTTATTCAGCAAGCATAGGCTCAGATTTAAGACGCGTGAGAATATTCAACTTAATTATTTCAAACTGTTTCAGTACTCAAACTAACACACTCAACTCACTAAGTGTAAATTAAACAACACAAGGAAACGAAACATCCAAAATGGAACAAGAAACTAATTACAACACATTGTTATGGCGCCGCACAACATTCTAAGCTGAAATCTCACAAATATAAACGGAAAATTGTTTTTCACCGTAAAAGCGCTCTTGAAAACTGCAATTGTACGTTCCACGACTGCACGATTTGGTTAAAATGTTACAGCTAACATTACGAATATAAAATTGTGTTACTTGTACGAATTTCATTTGCAAGTACGAATGTAAAGAAATTGAATGAGTCTGCGAAGTGCTGCTTGAATTCATGACAACCTAGTACTTATTAAATGTAATTTAGTAAAAAGCGGAGGTCTTGAGAATCTCTTGAACGGTTTAATTACTGTAATATCTTTCAATGTCAAAACGTGTTGGGCTATTTTCATTTGTTTCTTAGAATGCGACAGAGGGACGGTGAGGGAGGACGAAAGGTCTAAAGTATTTGCCTGCTGTTGAACATTTCTAGACGACTATTATAAATTCTGCGAAACAACATTACCTGGAGAATATTCACCTATCAAGTAGGGTATTTTTACTTATTTGCACCTCTAGACCATCAATATTCATTAACATTGTTTATGTTTAACACCACCTAGTGGCAAAACTAACAATCTTAACGTTAAATCACTTACAAAGTGAAGTTTCTGTTTCCCCATAAATAAAAAACATCTAGGTTACTGTCATTAGTATTTATGAACTGTAGCAAAATACTCATTGAAAACTCATGAAATACTATTAAAATATACATAATAGATGCCAGCTAGCAACATCAAATTGAAAAGAAAAATTGAAAGAAATAAGGTTCAAAAATATGTAGCTCTCGACTATTTGTCGATGGAATCGAACAATCCGCTCGTTGCAGTACCGTCGGCAATCTGATCAGCGACTCGATAACGAAATAACACTGTATGTAAGTACAAGTGTGCCGTGTGCGGGGCCGAGACGAGAAATTGATACTACTTTCGAGAAATGCGAGAAATAGACGTAGTTTTAGTCTTTACGTATTATATTTATAAATAAGCATAGGTACATATATTATTTTATTAAAAACCGAAAGGTCACTAGAGACTAATGTCTAAGAATGCGTTTTCTCTTACTGTAAAATGATTACAGCAGTCTAATATTATGCTAATTTTCAAGGTGTCGTGATGATGTAAATCACTTTACAACACAGGGCCTATAGATATCGATATCCGTGACAGGGCCACACTAGAATGATGCAACGGACGATTTTTGGAACATAAGGTTTTATCACAAACGGTTATTATCATTAACTAACATACAAAATCTGATTATCCAAACTATTATTACCCACAAGCTTATTATATTGTTACCACTAGACTAGTTCTTCGCAGAACAACCAATACGATATATATTTTAATAAATAAAATTACTTTTATTCTGAAGAAACGCTGCCCCACAATGCGATCCCATTTGAGATGGATTACTGTTGTCACCAAGCAGTAGTTACATGTTGAGTGCTACTTTGTCATATGTATAACTATTATAAACAATGGAAGAAGAGGCTTGTTAAAATTTTGGTCTTTAGTTACAGAGTCAGAAATCATTTCGTCAGATGATCATGTCTAGTCCAATTATGTACTACTATGATGTTATTTCTAGATGAATATTTTTGGTCGCGGTTATGCGATAATCGAAACTACCATGGAAATAGATTCATCCATACTAATATTATAAATTTGAAAGTAACTCTGTCTGTCTGTCTGTATTTTACCGTTTCACGCCTAAACCACTGAACCGATTTAAATGAAATTTGGTATAGAGATAGTTTGAGTCCCGGGAAAGGACAAAGGATAGTTTTTATCCCGATATTCCCACGAGATCGACACTTATGCGGATGAAACCGCGGGGCGCAGCTAGTCCTTTATAATAAAGAAAGTAAACAGCGAAACTCTATAATACTATAATTAAACCTCCGTGACACTAAAGTTTTCACTCTCACTATCTCAACAGTTTAGATAACGAGTTCGGTTTAAAGAAATTTATTTCTCATAAGAACATACAGTCCACTAGTTACACTTGTATAACCACACGACACAACATAAACTATGCGCCGCGAAACACCAATTAAGAGCAACAACAGAACTGTTGCATTATTTAGTAGTGTTAGCTACTAATGGTCGGTTTCTGAGGTTTTTAAACGGAGTTTATCCATTCGATAGTGATTATTGGTTCGATATCGTGTTTCTGAACACGTCATTAAGGAAGAATTTAGCTTAAAAGTCGAGTGAATTATTATCGAGGGTTTATCTGAGAACCTCAAAAACCGAGCATAAGGAAGGAATTCGCTTAAATAGATAATTATGTCGAATCAACAACTATTGAAAGTTTAAACTCCGTTTAAGAATTCTTCAGAAACCGGGCATTAGCCCGGTATTGCCCGGGCATTGGGCATCCCAATCGTGGAGGCTACATTTTTTTATCACTTCATCTCGATTAAATATTAAGTGGAAGGCGTAAAAACCACGCGCCGGTAACTACTACCTATCGGGTGTAGGTACACTGAGAGATGAGCAACAGAAAATACAACAATAATCTTTCTTTTCTTTGTATCTAAATACCTAAAATTTGATAAATAACATAAAATCTATTTTTTTTAATCATTTTGTATCCAATGATCACATTTTTGCATAAAGTGACCAAAGACTACTAGGGTAACAATGCATCAGTAAACGCATTGCCGAGAAATATTCCGCCAATTTTTTATTATTTATTATTCCTTTCTTACTCATTGCTAAAATAAACCTCCTTCTGGCGCAGTCGGGTAAAAATATACACAAACATTATCAGCCAGAATGTTTCCACGGCTGGGACTCGGGCCTCCTTTCTGTGAAATGAAAAAATACAAAATGCCATGTAACAATACATTTCGCGGAATATGCAGTGTATCCCCCATACCAATACAGGCCATTAGAAGGCGTGAAGGTATCGAGGGTAGGCAGTAAAGCAGATTTACGAGTGGCGTGCACAATGAGAGTCCCTATGAATTCGCAACGTATCGGCCTGCGAACAATTTCGATTCGCCTACATTTTAAATGAACTTGCTTGATAATAGGAGTTGTATATTACTGACAAGAACGGTAGGTGTTATACTGATGTGACATTAGATGGGGTTGCATGGGTTTTTCAAAAAGATACCATTTATATAATCTACACTAATATTATAAAGAAGAAAACTTTGTTTGTATGTTTGTTTGTTTGTACTGAATAGGCTCAAAAACTACAGGACCGATTTTAAAAATTCTTTCACCATTCGAAAGCTACATTATCCACGAGTAACATAGGCTATATTTTATTTTGGAAAAAAATAGGGTTCCGTAAGATATTTGGGTTTTTCGGACACAAGGTGTAAAAAATCAACCAGAAAAGTTACTTATTTTGCGTACGCTGCCTAAACTATAAAAGATAGAACCATAAAATGTTCTAATTAATTGTAGATCTTATAAATATCTACAAAAAAGTCCGCGACACACTATACCCATCTATGTCGAGTGAGGCACAGCAACCATTTTTTTATTTAAAAATCTTGAATTTTTTTTGGACTACATTTAAACGCGTTTATTTTACTCATGCTATTAATCCTTATCAAAATAAATGATTTCATCACTAAGAACAGTTTATGGAGATAATATATGGTCTTTGAATGATTAAAATTGGACGTTTGGTTTTGAAGTTATGGCGAAATTAAAATATTACGATTTCTGCTGCACGGCCCGTTGCGAAGTGGGCGTCACCAAGCGCGTGCGGGAGGGGAGGGCCAAATAGTCCATAATTTAGATAGTCTGATAGATGCTATATATCCTGACATCGAAAACTTACATCAAAATGATTTTCGTTGGCTGTGTTGTAGAGCAATAGTTTCTCCCAGGAATGAAACAGTCAACGAAATAAACAGTTTAATTATGCAGAAAGTACCGGGTGAAGTTAAGTGCTATAAATCCATAGACACCGTCACTAACATCGAGGACGCTGTGCACTACCCCCAGGAATTTTTAAATTCTCTGAACCCCGCTGGGCTACCACCTCATGAACTGTCGTTAAAAGTTGGCACGCCGATAATCCTTCTCAGAAATTTAAGCCCCCCCAACATGTGTAATGGCACGAGACTTCTTATAAAGGAGCTAAAAGATAATTTAATAGTAGCGAAGATTATCACCGGCCCTGCAGCTGGTGAATTAGCTCATATACCAAGAATACCCATGATCCCTACTGATTTGCCTATACCCTTCAAAAGGCTCCAATTTCCAGTAAAAATTTCTTTCGCACTAACGATAAACAAATCCCAGGGCCAAACATTCAAATTAGTAGGAATTGATTTACGAAAAGAATGTTTTACGCATGGGCAACTTTACGTTGCCCTATCACGGGTCGGGGCTCCCGACCATCAGTATATTTTGTTACCTGAAAATAATTTAACGTCAAATGTTGTTTATGGAGAAGCTCTACAATAATCGCTTTAGTTATCTATCCTTAAACAACGGGTTGCGCTCCGGGACTGCCGGCAGAAGTGAAAACTTAGTATTAATTACATTTAAATATTTTCATCATTAACAACTTAACATACACAGAAAGACAATCTGTGCAGCCTGCGGATAATGACTGCGTCGTCAATGTTACTGTCGGTGTCTGTGAATTGACCTGGGAATCATTTTGCTGACCGTGTCTTTCCTGGGTAGGCTTTTTGCAGCGGTAACCGACATCCACGCGGGCGGAGCCGCGGGCGACCGCTAGTTATTAATAAATACGTAGTATCTAAAGATTCCGGATGCTTTTGTTGTATGTTTTTTTAGAAATTATTATTGTCTTAACTTCGTTGATAACAGAAAATATTTACTGGAAATGTCTCTAGTTTCAGAATACCTATTTTCCAAGACATAGCATTTGGTTGGATGGACTTTGTCTAAGGCCTCAAATGAATCTAATCAGGTATAAAGGTCCCTTAACTATTTTAACGTCTTCCTTTCGCTTTTGGCCAGTCATTTCTAATAAGGTCTTCCAAACATCCAATAAACGAACCAGCTATTGAACTATGAAAATCGTCGGAAACGGAGCAAATGGAAACATTAAGCCAAAATGCAAGCACTGACGACAGCTGCGATCGATCACGAAGCAGACGAAGATAAACTACATAGTTGCAATAAACGGCGCAACTGCAAGATATCTTCATTCAGGTTCAAATTAAATCGCATCAGTCGTTCCCGTAGTAATAGAGCTCCTTGTGAAGGGGTTCATCTGGAAGCCTACTTTTGCCGCCAAGCACTATTATAAAGATAATTTATTAAAAATTGCAGGTACAGGTATTTCAGCTGGATCTCTAAAATCGACAAAGCATCAATAACTATCTCAGTATTTATGCTTTGATGATGGTGTGTATACGAGTATGTGGCGACAACTACTAAACAAACATCAGGTAGCATTTGGCGTGTTTGTTAAACCTATCACATAAAAAGAAAGTTTAGCAATTCTGCTAAACGATGCGCGAAATTTCGGACTCTAATCCCCAATACATGTGGAGATCTGTTCAGTTGGTTTTAAGCCACTTACTGGTGGCTTCAAGAGCACATTACACCAGCAAACGGCGATAACTGTGGTGTAAACACACTGTAACGGCCACGAGACGTCACTCCTGCCTCTACGCTCTATTGACGCGCTGGCGTGCCGCCAAATACTTCGGAATCTTTTTCAGCTGCTCAGCTTAACTTAGAACCTTATCGTAAGGAAGTAGGGAAAGTATGATGTACATTGATAAGTTTGTTCGTGCGGTCAGCATGACCAATTTATTTTTGCAGTTCACCGCATCCGGTTTTCAACTGTGTATCTAGGCAATATGGTTGAGTATTATATTCCAGAACTAGATAGTGTTGGTTACAGCTGGATGATAGTAACGGTAACGGGAAAATGCTTAAGGGTCGTCTGGGGTGAGATGTTCATTTTTTTACACGTTACACGCAAAAATGAAGTAATACTTCAAAAAAAGCATCTGGTTTTATTGAAGTTCTATTCCAAAGCAATAGGGTTGAGAATCGGTTATCAAAAATGAGATTTTGGATATCTATTTGTCATGAATTCTGTTATAGTGGACGTTCCAAATGGCTGATAATAATTTTGTGCTCAAATAGCAATCCGTCTGGAATGAAATCCGGCGACCTAGGATGACCTCTGTTGACCAATAAGGCAGATATTATTTTACTTGAGATCAAGTTATAGAAACACATAAACGTATCGCTAGAATAACAAATAGGTACCGGACGATGTTTACTCAAAGTTTTACAAACAGAGCAGATTACAAGAATGATGATGCTAGCACCAGCTTTGTCATTCTGATATTAAAGTAATACAATTAAAATAACTTATTATTTGTTGATAAGCAGGCACTTTGACAACACATATTTATCACCGGACTAGGCCTTCCTACATACAGAGATAGAACGAGTATAAATCACTGTACTTCCTCGTGCGTCACGTCCAAGGGCTTGTTGAATAAAAATTTCAATTTGACATATTTATCAAAAAAGTGGCCAGGTGTGAGTAGGATTTGCACACGAAGGGTTCCGTACTACCGTGCAATCCATATTATTATCACACTAATATTATAAAGGCGAAAGTGTGTCTGTATGTTACCTCTTCAGCTGAACCTATTTAGATGAAATCTGGTATAGAGATAGTTTGAGTCCCGGGAAAGGACATAGGATAGTTTTTATCCCGATATTCCCACGGGAAACTTATGCGGGTGGTACCGTGGGGTGCTGCTAGTATTAAATATTTGTGCGAGAAAATTTAATTTTTCGAAATTAGAAATAATTAAAGGCATTAATTGTATTTTTTTAAGTCAACTTCCGATTTATAATAAGTATTGTATTGACTTCTCGTTACGCGCCGCTCCCCACCTACCGATCGAGTTGAGTATAAAACAAGGTGCGCGGCGCTCGACAGATCAGAAGTTGTCTAGTAGCAGACACGGTACGAAGGTGCTCTGAACTGTCAGGTAACGTTGAGTTAATTATTACTTTTTACTGTTACTATGTTGGTTGCTTTGTTGATGTGATATTTAAGTTATTTATTGAACGGCTATTTGATTTATTTAACTATTTCTTTCGTATTATTTCTTCCTCGTCTCCCACATATTTACCCATTTATTTACTTTATTCTGTTGTTATAGAGATTAGTACATACTCTGTGACATGTGCCTACCTATTACGGTTCCAAAGATACATACAGCCCTGTGACAGACGGAGGGACAGCAGAGCCTTAATATGTAATAGGGTCCCGGCGGTACTGAAATTGTCACTGTTTAATAAATCTGTTTTAATGTAGTTTTAGTAACTATTAAAAAAACTTGTAAAATTATCGGAATGCCACCTGTCGCCTATCGGTTTTATTAAATAGGTCAAAATTAGAATCCTCACGATGTTTTACTCCACTTTAAGTCCACGTCGTACCTTTTTGGTACCTTCATGTCATGTTTTTTTGTTCCTGCAGCAGTAAGATCATCAGACATTCAGAAGCAAAACAAGTCACAACAAGCAATCGTATTATTTTGTTTTAAAACAAAAGCAAGTGCAAGACAAAGACGAATCACTGAGAGACGTCGTGACGTCACGGATAGCTCTATTACCGGACAAACAGTCGCCGACGTAATCGATTTAGTTGCGCTGCGCTCGCGCTGGATAAATTGATTTCAGTTCTACCATGCGACAAGTTATAAGCTATAGCGATTGACTTTGTCAGGACTCAGGGTGCGATTTCACCAAGTATGTGCGAGGATGCGTAGCGAGGTGACCCATTAATAGGATAACCTCATCATATAACCCTGTGTAGTCCCACTGCTATAGATGCTATTGCATGTTGTTCTGTTAGTAGAAACTCGCGATGGTACATCTGCAGAGAAATATGGCTTTTTACAATGGCTGCCGGTTCCAAAGCAGAAAACTCTATTTGCTTTGTCAATTCGGTCGAAAATGCTACTCGCTTTAATTCCTTACTACTAGGTAAACTGCTGAAAATGCATTATAAAGTTCTAAGTTCTAAAACTCTAAAGAAAAACAGCTATTATAATCCTATTATTGTGTTTAAGATTTTTCTTTTTTTGCGACTGCCGGTTCCACAAACACCCGCTATAAGCCACTATCTTATGCCACATCTTTCTCTCGCTAAAGTCGTCGCGACGCGTTCAAGACAGCTATCGCTCGCCGTGCAGAGAGAATTCATTTATTCGGATACAGCGCTGAGTTCTCCGATACTGGACAACAACTCCCTATAAATATCCGGGACATGTGTAAAAATTGAATAAACCTCAAGAATTGATAGCGGCGAGACGATGTTCTTCAGTGCATCTTCGTGGAAGTGATTGTTTTATTCGTCTGCGTTTTTACGTGTTTTTGCGTGTTGTGTACCCTTGAATATCATTTGTTAAAAGATGTACAATTTTTTTTTGAAGTGAAAACTTCTTTAGCGGCGTTGAACACTTTTTGTAATGGGTAAAAAATGTTAAACTCGCGTCAGGGCATCGCGTCAGGACACGTGACCGTCAGGAGAGATTTCCCCTCCCCCCCCATCTCTTTCTACGGCGGCGCCAACCGAAGTGAACCAAGTGAGACACGACAAAGATGGCCGAAGAAAATGACATTTGACGTACAAATGTTTGAAAAGTCAGTTTCGTAAACAATAGTACTTCGAGGAGCCGCAGTTGTATTTAATTTATTTTGAACTTCTGTTTAACCAATTTAGTTTATTATTATATACCTACCTACAATACAAAATAGAAGCGACGAAAAATATAACGAAGCACATTATAGCAACAAGAAATACTGTGGGACATTGCTGATTTTGTGTGAAAACAATGCTTCCGTGTCGACCACGGAAGTTTACACCCTGCAGGGAGATGCTCCAGTAGGGTGTGGCTGTGAAGCTATGTTGCAAAACATGCTCCACGTCCTATCCTGCCTTATTTGTCCTACCCAAAACATGCAGTCAAAGTGACCTCTGCGCTGCCACCGACGACAACGTGGAAGTGGCAATATTTTGAGCCAACAAGATCTAAAGTAAAAGAGAAGAAATTTAGGGAGTAGTTCATTAATAAAAAGCTTGTATACAAATATTAGTTTATTTTAATATTACTTGTACGCACCGGGACTTACAGCTTAGTACGGCTGTTATTCCAAATGCATACAGTGTGGCTAAGTTTGTAACAATTGAGCCTGGTACCTATGGTTACCTCACCCTACTGATTATAAACCTACAGCAACTACTTAACACCGTAGTTATCCTAACACCCTAACCTATCATACAAGCCTACGGGAGACCTACGGGAACAGACAGAATTTGGGTAGGAATAGGGGTTTGTGTACGTCGTGCAATGTGTACACAGGAAATAGTTTTGTCATTGACGGTCCCACAGACTCATAGAACTGGTGATGGCTAAAGGTGTCTTGGCCATAGTGAGAGGAATTATGGAAGATGAATCAAACTCTACTCCAGCTTGATGACTAATTTATTCATTTACTAATTACTAATTTATGTGGAACGAATGTATGTCGCTCTTGATGCTGACGCTGGCGTATTTACATACGCCAGCGTCAGCATCTCTCTCTCTCTCTCTTGCCTGTTCACGGCTGAACAATACTCTAAACTCTAATTTGGCTTCTAAAACTTGTGCAAGCAGAACAACATTTTTAAAATGTTTGCTTTTCATTTGCCATCTGTGCCATCTCTTCTGTAGGCCGTTTCATTTTCTGTTATTCGTAGTGAAGCACCATCCTTACTAGTCCTATTGACCTGAAATACAAAACTAATGTTATAAATTCTTTCTCTTCATTATCTTATTTATACTGATTTAATAATCAGTAGCGGCATCAAAATAACAGTCATTATTATTCTTATGGCGGGTTTTTTTTTTGTTACAATGAGTTTTGTACAGGCAAACGAAGTTCTTCGTAAAATTGTAAATTGGATAGGCACCTAATTCGTAAATCATGCCAGGCTGCCCCTGTTTAGCGTTAGTGCTTGTGTCAGTGTTTTTATTTTCTATTATGGAGACCTCTCCCTGACCAATTCTTCCAAAAAATCTAAGGATTAGAAGCAAAAGCAAGCATATGTATAAGAAATTGAGAATGTTTACAAAACATAACTTACTTTGAACACATTTTAGCTGTAACAGTAGGTACACACGTTATCCTCCTCCAACCAATATTCAATTCTTTGCCCTTTATTGCAACTAGTCTCGGGTCTTAATTTCATTTATTTTAAATACAAAAAAAAATATTCAAAAGTTTTTTAGTTTGACACATACAATATCAAATTCATTCATTGACATATTCTTATTCATATTGTTTCCATGACGACCATGACGTTGTCGCGTCAAAACTGTTGAAACTGTAGACAATAAATTAGTTTTTCATACGTAATAATGTCTATGGACAGAAATATTCGGTTCGTAGACAGATATTCTCGTATGCCGATTTAATGTGCTTGTGCATCTATTAATGAAAAAAGTAACGCAGAAATATTGAAAAAAAATGAGTAATATTAATTAAATTAATAATTGATTTATTTCAACGTTAATATTCAAGTTTTCACTTCTGCCGGCACTCCCGGAGTGCAACCCGTCTTTTTTTTATGGATTAAATCTGAATTAAAACCGTCTTTAAGATATAAGACAACATGGGCAGCAGAATCTCCGATGAACGGCAACGGCTAACAACCTATCAACCTCAAGAGCCAAGCCATAGCGAGAGCTAATGTAATTTTTCTATTTTGTAAATGTAAGAACCATGGGTCCGTTTATTATGATGTTGACTTGAAAGATCATGGCAGTTGAGAATATGTCATGATCACTTAAATGTCTCACTGATGGTGGCGCGTGTGTTGGATCATTCGGTTTATTCGGATCATGTTCGTGAACGGGCGCCATCGGTTGAGACTGGTCATCTCTTAACAACAAGGGCTTATTTTTAATCTTATATTTTGAATTGTTTTTTCATTTGATATTATTATTCTATTCCTAAAGAAGCAACAAGAATAATTTACCCAGGATTTTGTAATATTGTGACTGTCTGTCACTTAGACCTATTTAATCACAAATTATTATATTTATTTTGAAACTGGCACATGATTCGGGCCACTTAGAAACGCATTAAATCTCAATTCTATGGGATGACGGTTTGACACGTTACCCTAATAAATAACAAAATATCCTATTTCTTTAAAATTGTAAAACAATAGTGAACCTGTTGGAAACCCATTCCATTTACACTTTATGGGCAATTTACGTCACTTAAGATGCACTTGAAATGCAGTATTTTGTACGAATTCTAAGGACGACCCAAACCCATCACCAACATCTGGTTATCGTAAATATGGCCCCTGAACCGATGTTCCATGAAACGAGGGAAAGGGGCTCTGAAGTGGTGAGATGGTATGTGAGAAATGAGAACGAGGACAAATGCAGTCGAGGTTGACCCGCTTTAGAGTACGGACTTGCGAGTCCAGGCTAGTTAAGTTAGGAGTTTGAGTGAACACTAGGAGACCACGAGAGTGAGTCGTTGACGTAGACTAGACGAGCAGAGTCAGAACTTAGGCAATAGCAATAAAACTATGTGCCTGATTGAGAGGACGTGAGGGCGAGAGTATTATTTAATACATTAAATAATATGTGTTGCTTTAGACTAGGTTATATTAGTCTACTATAATGTGAGTAGCGTGTAAGGCGCGTGAATCTCAGTGTGTGTGAGTGAACGACTGGATCGGGTGAGTGTTGAATATTTATCCCTCCTTGTTCCTAAATGACTAAATCGAGGTACCCTACACATGCGTTTGGTTCTAGGGACTCGGGGAAAGCCCTCTATAGGACATGACACCTGGGCGAGCACACCGCTTATGGAAGGCTGAACCGAACTCGCATCTCGTAAGGGCCAATTTGAATTATAGTGCTACCTTGTAGTCTGCTGTTCTTGTTTACGAACACAAACCAACCAAACGTTAGTGATGGCTACCTTTCCCTATGGACTGACTAACTGCAGGATACCTTACATTGTACTTGATCTGCGCACACTTCCCGGGAGCGGGGGTAGGCTTCACCAAGTACCCCTAACTGGATTGATAGTCGTTCTAAGGAACGTTAGAAATTGTGTCTCGTTAAATCACACCCGGCCCCCGTAGGCCTCTTACTGATACAAAAAAATAATATTTAGCGAGACACATAATTTGGATGCCCAGATGGAAAGGCCCCAGTAGATAGATAGGCAAGAATGATTGCAAAACAGCCAATTACACTGCAAGCATCCTCGAACCTGGGTAGATTAAGGAAGTGCGGAGTGACGATTTAAAATAACCACTTCGGCGTATAGCAAGGCAATTCGTAAGGAATTCTACAACCGACTGACGATGCGGTACGCTTGCACTAGTTTTGTATTATCTCAGTAAAGGGTGAGTAGTCCGTTATAAGGGGATATTATTACAGCACGCGTCCAGCACTTCTGGAGACTTGTCTCGCTCAATGGTAGAGGCACTTCGCAGTCCTTTACCTTAGGATTGAGTAAGACATGCTTGAGTATAGGGAACGTGTCCTGCTGGAACCGCAGCAGGTCCTCTCTAGGCCTATGTACGTAATTGTAGGACTGGCGGCACACGTACGACGTATCAGCTGTTGTAAAGCGGCCCTACGTCTCTGGGGTGGGTCAGATTATTGTAAGAACATACAGTAACGTAACTTAAAACAATGTAATCTCCAACGCAAGCGTTACGTGTCAATTACCCTTTTGTTTTCCTCTCATGTCTTCTAACTTTCATAATCAAAAGAAAAGTAGATTTCCTTTCCTTATTCATCTTATCAATGAATTCCCAACCTTATTTTATATTGAAATTGTTTCTTGTATCCCCTCCTTGTTCCCCATCTTCCCAAGTCGGGACAAGGCAAAACACTTCTTGGGAATTCATTACAATCGGTGGGAGAGTGTCCAGTCTGGAGACGAGCTCTACAGAGTCGCACGGTGGCGGGGTGCGACGAGTACGGGGGAGCCGGAATAGCGTCCTGAAGATGTTTGGCGAGAGAACCGATACTACTCTGCTCAGTAGGTTCACCGAGCTCCATGTGTTGCGAGACCGGTGAGCGTACTGTGCAGAGATAGACGGTGTGTTTAGTTTCTTCTTTTATTTTTATTTCATTTTATTTTTATTTAATTACTAACATTAGTTATAAGCTAAATTCTTGTTACTAACAACCTTCCCTTGCCTATGGACTTTTTTTGTCTGAAATAAATGATTTTTATTTTATTTTATTTATTTTTTATTAGGGGGAACCGACCTAAACACTAATATTTAACATAATTAGGAAAAACGAAAATTTTATCAGCCTAGGGTCATTTAGGAACAGTCACAATATCTTAATTTAAAAGAGTGTCCTTGGAGTTTCTTGCCAGTTCTTCTCCGTAGAGATTTACGTTTTGGAATTGGCTTTCTAACTGACCGACTATTTGACAATTCAAAAGTGCCTGTAAATGGTTTAATTTATATAAATGTTTTGAGTTTGAACGCTTAAACCTTCTGTTGATTAATGAAATCATGTCCAACTTTCAAATAAAACTCAGGACAAAATCACTGAACAAGGTAAACAAACAAAATGGAACCTAATCTAATCCGTTTACATCGAGCTCTCGATCGGTATTCCTGGTGCGGACTCCTGCTGCCTTAATACCTGAAGATGTAAAGCTTCTAATGGCAGATATATTTTACGGCTAAGCGCATTACAGTATCGTGGCCAGGATTAGTTCCGTGCTATCTGCTGTAATTCTGCGATCCAAGGCGAAATAGTGCATTGGATTATGTAGGCAATGGATACTAATATTGTTTGTTTTAATTAATTTGACATCACGTCGGTATTACTAGAAGGTTTAAGTATTTAGTACAGGCACGAGCATAAATATATTACTATAAACAGCTCGGCTACTATGGACATCTTGACGACAGATTTTAATGGATAAATCATGAAGATATTATTGCCGAGCTATCTATAGTAATATTTTATGCTCGTGACAAAAGGTCAAGTACATATTTCGCTTGTTAGTTAGATGAACCGGACAAGAACCATGTGACCTTCCTGATAAAAAAAAACCATTATCACTTTACCCGACTTAGGAATCGAACCCATCCTTGTCTTGACGTTCAAAAGTGATTTTAAATGGCCTACTTGAAATAAATCATTTGACTTTGACATGACGCGATACTCAGCAGTCTAGCTTGTGACCACTATACCGACGAGGCCGGTTTTTGGATAAAAGAGGTTTGTGAATAAACCATTCAATAGCTAAAGTGTGAAATGCCAATAGTCTAATTTACAACTGAAATGTAATGTAATAACTAAATGTCTCCAAAGTTTTTTTTTATTATTATTTTCAACACTTACAATAAGTAACAAGTTACCAACACAATCCACGTCAACATATTTAACTAACAAAGCACGACGAGGTAAATACATTTCAGATTTAATCTGTATTAAGTGATCCGCTGCGAGATGATAACAACGTAACGTCAAGATGCTTCTGTTGACTAAAGATTTTTATCTGCATCCCTTTCTAACTCGAAGAGTAAGATAGAGAGGACCAGCCAATCAGGTGATTGAATTGTATCGCACGCACAATAGAATGTAAATTAGATTTAGTGAATCACATTGTTCGTCTGCTGATGTAGGGAGAGGAGTATCGATAAATGATAATTTCAGAGCAATAAATGTTCGCTCGTATTTAATTGTGTATCTTGTATGGTCGGATAATTGTATTGTATTAGCTGTTATTAGGCTGGATTTCACAGATATAAAGGAGCGTATTTATTTATTTGTATAGATATTTACATAATATAAGCTAACATACAAACTATAATAATATGTAGGTACAATTATATGAAAGAATAAACAAAATAATCATATGGCATCAAAGAATTGTCCGCATCGCTGTCAACAGGAACAGTGCCCAAAAGGCTGGCAGCATTGCCAAGGAGGGTATTAAATATTGAATCGTGCACTAGTTATTGTGCCATCTTTTTTGTCCCTTAAAACATATTTAGCTTCCTAAAATCATGTAACGAATTATCAGCCACTATATAAAGTAGGTACGGTCAAGTCTTGATAGGTACCACTAATCTGATTCCAAAAAAAGGCTTCAATACTGCTAAAAAAATATGTTGAGAATTGAGACGGTATTATTTCAAATCTTTAAGTGGTTGCATTTTTTTGAAACCCGCTAAAACACAAACCGTTATTAGCATCAACATAAACAATATAACACAAGCAATACATCCACAATGCGGCATTATTGCCCAATTGCAGTACAATCTCACATCATAATCGGTACGTGCCTTAAATTCCGGAGCAGCGTCTACGTTGCACTCTGGTCCGTCACGGCGCGCGGCGAGGGGCTAGGGAGCTATAAATTGAGCTCGAGAGCTCACACCTGACAGCTACCGAGTTCAATTAAACTGACGCTACGTTTTATATGTAATTTGATGATGTGAGGACTTTGGGAAGATATTTCATGAAATGGTGGTTAAATAACTTTATACACATTATGTATTTATGTTACAGCCAAAGTAATAAATCCGGATATTATATATATTGTCTAGCCATTATTTATAATGTCTACTCAATTTAGATAAAGTGATACTTGACACGGAATTAATCACATTAACTAGCCATTTTATATAATATCTTCGAAGACTTGGATAATGTAATAAAACAAGTAGTATACCTACTTGTTTTATTACATTATCCAAGTCTTCGGTAAAGTTTCTTTCTTAGGTAAAGATTATAAAATTATATTTCAATTTGCCTTAAGCATACCTAACTATAAATGTGTAGCAATATTATACTCTTATTTGAAAAGTAATAATTATAGTGTTTATTTTCAGAATTAAAATAACATTGTCAAAGATAATAATTCTACGTTAATTAACATTGTTATAAAGTTATTTAAGTTAAAGTAAATTTAAAGCTCACTAGCCATAAAACAAAATTTATTGAAGAGCGGGAGGGGTAACAAGTCAGTTAGACCGTATTTATATGGTGTACATAATAAGGAGTATTCTATTCTATTCTATTCTATTACTTTGGCTAACTTTGACCCGCTATTATGAATAATATCCGGATATAGTGATTAATTTAAAACATTGTCTAGTCAATTTTGCTATTTTATATAATTACCAGTCATTATGTATAATAGCTATTTAATCACTATGACTGTAACATATACACAAACAATGAATGAAACATTATAAATATGGTACATAAATTCTTTACTATACTAATGTGCGAAAGAAATTCTGTCTGTATGGTCTGTCTGTCTGCCTAACTTTCAGCTGCTGAAATTTGGCACTTGGGTAGATTATGACCTGTTTTAGGACACTGCAGACCCACCGTACTCCTTTTTTTTATGCCCAATGTTCTTTGTTTATTTGTACATACTTAATGTATATATTTTAGTGTGTGATTAGATACATATTGTATTTAAGATTCGTTACATATACAGGGTGCCAGGGAAACGCTTCCGAAAACGAAGACAGGTGATAGGGCTAGTGATTCTCGATACAATACCATCAAAAAATCAGGAAAAAAAAAATGAACAATTTTACCAATTTTTTTTAGCATTTTTCGTACACTATGCTGTGAAAACAGTTAAATACAACCATTATTTGCGATTAAACACATTTTTTTTCTTTACAACTCTAACAAGCAATGTATTCGTAAATAAATATCAGCTGACGCTCGCGCATGACCTCGGGTTCAAAGTGCGCGCGCGCTCGCCGACGGCAGCGCGGCCGACGACCCCAAGTCCACGTGACGCGCTACATGACGGCTGACGGCTAAGTTGTGCAGCGCGGGCGGTGCTGTGTTCCTATCCTCATGAACTCCTAACTTTTACTCGATCGCTTGAAGCAAATGTCTTTTCAGTTCACTTCTCCCACACCCCGGACACTCCATACAACGCTCGCAAAATAATTACCTACTACTACATTAAAAAATGACGTTTGTATACGTATGAATGTGTGCGTGAGGTACTTGTGTTTGCGAGCGCTCTTGTTAAAGAACTGCGACGAATACGCCGAAGTGCGGGGTGAGGTGCGGTAACTGATGTTAGTGCGGGGGGAAGGGAGTGGCCTTTCTGTACGTTGTACTTTAAGTATTCTGTGCTTCTACCTAGTTGTGCGATATGTGCTTTCGGATTCCATTCATGCAAGGATCGTAATGATTTTCCCCTTGAACAGGGTTACAATTTTATTTTGATCGGAATGTTCGCAAATTTTGCTTACAAATCAGAAAAATCCAGTTTACTTTGCTTAACCTTGAGACCCCATATCGAAGGTAATTAGACACCTACTGTGATTGAGAAAGAAAAGTACAAAAAGTTGATTATGTACCTTAAAGACATTGACTTTACAAGCAACTTTGTTAATTCGTCCATTAAAATTTTGCACAGCAACAAAATTAAAATTACAGTTTACAGAATGAGTAGAAACAAGCACTAGGAAGATACAGTATCAAGAATTAGAAGAGAAAACTGAGATTTAGGTACACTAGATTGCGAAACGTAATTATTAATTTAGAAATATTTGCGCGTGCATTCGCCGTCGGAGTACATAGGCTATCGACTGCCGGTGGGCGGTGGATGACCGAGCGATCGCGGTCCCGATCCCGGCGCCGGCGGCGGCGCGGGGTGCGCGGGGAGAAACGGTGCGCGTACGAATTCTGGTAATCAAGGTAAATGATCACAAAATTCATTGGTATAGGCCGAGATTTGAACCCGGGCCACCTAGTTTGAAAGAACTAGGCGTCCACGGCTATGCGCGGCGCCGCTGTGAGTTGTGACCATAAGCATCCTTTGTAAAGCGCCGCCAAAATAAATAAGAAAAAAAACATTTCAGATGCGTCAACTGTTTTAAATTGATGCACTGTTTCGTGCATTTAAAAACAGTTTTGTATGTAAGTCGATAATCGATAGTGAATGAAATAAAGTAAAAGATCGCCGACATCAGCTGTGGCTGTGATTGACAGAAACATTTTCATCGCATGTACAGTTTGAAGCAACTAGCGCGCGTGAATAAATTGAATTTGAACTTTATGTCAATGAAATTAGAGTCGCATTAGGCGCGGTCGTTTATTGGAACAACTGTATCCTTCATTTGGTAAGTAAACCCAATCAATTTAAGGTGGATAATTAAATTAATTTAATCTAAGAAACCCGTTAAATCTTATTTAAAAGTTATAAAAAGACAATAGTTTGTAATAATTTAATAAAGCTAAAGTACAATTGGTTTCTGATTTCATAACTATTATTTTAACATTTTCTCCTCTGTAATTTGTTGATCTTTGCGCATCAAAAGACACCGCTATTTGATTCAGCGTCGCCGCGCCGGCGGCGTACGCGCGGCGGTATCGTTTGTCGGCCCGGCACCACACGCAGGCGGCATGTTTGATCTTCTTAGTACTTCTTTAGTAATCTAGACTGTAGGTTAGTTTGTTTCCGACTCGGCTCGTGAGCGAACGTGCGCTACTTTTAATCGATCCATCGCTATTGAATCGTATTTAATACTGTTTTGTTTTAGTTATTATTGTTACGTTTTTAGTGCTGTTTTATTGTTTTTTAGTTATTATTTTTGTTACGTTATTAGTGCTGTTTTATTGTTTTTTAGTTATTATTTTTGTTGTTTTAAACAATGCCTGAGGCATACGTGTACAGTGCTCGTGAATACGGCAACATGTTGATGTGTTTAGGCGAAGCCCGTGGCAATGCTTCTCTAGCGTTGAAAATTTACCGAGACAGATTTCCGAACGTCCGGCATCCATCTGATTCTCGCATGATAACGGCAGCTTTTCAGCGAGTCTTAGAAAATCGACCGATTGCTCCGATGGCGGCAGGCGGTGGACAACAAGTGAACGTTCAGACCGAGGAGCGTATTTTAAATGTAATTCGCCAAAATCCACGCCTGGGCACACGAAGTGCGGCGAAATTGTTGCGGCGCCGGGGCGTACCGACCGTCTCTCACTGGACAGTTCACAAAGTCTTGCGCCGGAACAGAATGCGGCCCTACAAAATACACAAAGTACAAGCTTTGCTACCTAATGATCGCGTTCGTCGTCGTGCGTATTGTCGTTGGCTGCTAGATCAACAACAACGTGCGCCTGGCTTCATTGAGCACATTATCTGGACGGACGAATCCACATTCACAAGAAACGGGATGTGGAACAGGAGGAATGCCCATGTATGGTCAGACGTGAACCCGTTCGCTACTCAAGAAACCGGCCATCAGACCAGATGGTCCGTCAACGTATGGGCTGGTGTTTTTAATGGACGAATTCTGGGACCAGTGTTTCTACCGCAGCGACTCAATGGATCAGCATATCTTAATTTTATAAATGGACATTTAGAAGATATGCTAGATAATGTATCGCTGGCTGAATTTCGTCGAGCATGGTTCCAGCACGATGGCGCTCCACCTCATGTTACGCGCCCTGTCCGCGAGCGTCTCACTGAGCTTTTTGGTAACCGCTGGATCGGAAGGCTGGGGCCGCACGCCTGGCCGGCTCGTTCACCCGACTTAACACCTCTGGACTTCTTTTTGTGGGGGTATGTGAAAGAAAGAGTGTTTGATCGGGAATGTGACAGTGCTGACGAAATGCGGGGCAGAATAGTGAGCGTTTTTAATAAACTACGCGAAGAATGTGTTGAGGACCCTACACTAATGCCTCGTGTTCACCGGTCCACACAGCGACGGGCCCAGCTGTGTATTGAAATGAATGGAGCGCAGTTCGAGCCAAACCTCATAAGGTCGCAAAGGATTTAGACAGGTACGTAAAATGCCTCTGTCAGCTTTAATGTTTAACAGTGGGCTACGAATGCGATTAAAATTCATAATTTTGTGAAGTGTCGTAGGGGTGGGCATTTTGAAAGTGATATTTGTAAATTCCGTATAAATCCCGTGACTCGGCCGTACGGAGCGCTCGGCGCCCGCGACGTGCGGGCGCTTGGTCACGTGGTGGCGCGTCGTCGCTTTGCGTGTCAGTGACCTCACGTTTTGTACGGTTTCCATTGCGCGTTTACAAAATATGAAGTTTTGAAAATAATCAATTTAAAGCGAAAGGTTATTGGTATTCGTTTGCATATAGGTTGTATATAATGTACGTCCAGGCTTCGGAAGCGTTCTCCTTACACCCTGTATGAATAAAATCACTAAATTAAATTGTTGTTGTCAGAAGTGGTTTTAACTAGTGATACAACACTATTACCTGGTGGTATCGTTTAACTTTAAAAGACCCACTGTACCACCAGGGGTACGGCCAGGGGTACGGTGGGTGTGCAGTGGAGCTTTTGAGCCTCGTTTTAAACTTTGGTCAAAGCCTCATCTATTTCTATGTTATTGGACCATTTCATTATTTCCTAATCATCAAATTCGTAAATCCAATACAAAGTTGGCGACATACTAACGAAGTGACTTAAATCGTTAAGATCAAAAGTTTTTCACTGGAGTGTGCGACTTAACAATACTCAATTTACAATTTCTTCGTCAATTTTTTTTATTGAGTTTCAATTGGGATTACTCCAATTGCCATGGAAGTTTATATTAGTTCGTTTTATAGCAGCTTTTTATTGAAAAGAGATTATTTGTTCTGACAATTGGACGCTGAGAACGTTTTTGACATTATTTGGTACGCTCTTAACGTTAATTTTTAATAGAATTCTTGAAAGAAATTATTTTTCTGTCTATTTTACAAAGTGGTTGACTTGGCTAGTATAAACCGATATTCCAAGAAAAATATAAAAATTTTGAAAGAGTTTCTGAAAAATTCCTTTATTTTATGGCGATGCAAATTAGGTTTCAAAAAGTGCGAGTTCTTAATAAATCCTTCCTTAACCAGTTGAATGCCGTAATTACAGACACAATTAAAAAATCATTGTGTCTCGCGTGGATCCACGTTTAAGCATACGAAGGGTTAATTTAAAAGGAAAAAAATATATTATTTACTGACTAAACAACTATTATAATTAAAAAAAAATAAGTTCACTTAGGTGCCATGAAAAAACAGCAAACCTAAAAATCCTACAAGAAGATTCTTTAAAATACTCCTTTAATTAACTAAATCGCCACAAAAAATCGTTCACACTTTTCAGCTTCCTCAATTCCCTTATAAAAAGTGTTCGAGTTCGCTTACTAAACACAAATTACTCGAGTATCGATTAACAAGTAATCGGCGAGGCGAGAGGCATTAAAAAACTTATTGACTTCACTGAGCGACGTTTAGACTTCGGACCGTCGGGAGATTGGTTCAGGAACTTGGTGGAGGACTTCAGAGTAGCTTTAAAACTTTAGAGCGGTTTTGTTTCTTATTACAAGTCTTTGTGGACTGAAGGTGGTGAATTTGACAATACGCCTAAACCAATATAACATGTCATGGCTTTTTCAAATGAATTACATACCTACTTTACAAGTTAACCCATTGAATATCGTAATTACAGACACAATTAAGAAGCCATTGTGTCTCGCGTAGATCTACGTTCCGACAGACGAGAGGTTAATTTTGATCATCACTAAACATTGAAGTATAAACTGTCCAGGAATGAGTAAGCGCGGAATGAGTAAACGTGTCGATGACTGCTCCCACCTTTTCCGTATGAGCATATACTCTACATTGGGATACCTCTAAAAGCTTTTGTAATAATCGTCTTTATTGTAGTAGCTCATATTCCAAACTAGATTTATTCAAAATTGGTTTTCCGTATCCTACTTTACATAAGTACTACGCAAAACTGGCGCCCATTCTCCTTGACCATAAAGTGGCGATGTCGTGGCGTTCTGCCAAACTATACCGACGGGATCGTCCGCCGAGCGCATGAGATACTTCTTAACAGAACCTCATCATGCTCTGCATTTTAAAAACGACATTTTTTTACTTACTTAAATCAGTGTTTTATTTAAGTGTGTCATACTGCAAACAGTTTGCGAGGGCTGAGCATTGAAGTGGCACGCTTGGCGGGTTGCCAAACTGCACGCAAGGGAATCACTTGAGCTGAGCACTTAAGGCGTTTTCTTCGGACGCTCAATGCTGCGTTCTACCTTAAGTGAGTTGCAAATCGTTGGAACTGTAAATGCACACCAGGAGGAACCAGACAGGTATACCATCGACAAAAAAAATCTGTAAAATGAACAGTTGTGTTGGGTTTACTTGGAAGAACTGTGAAATCATCAAAACTGCATGCTGATGTCAGCATGCAGTTTTGATGATTTTACTGTAATCGTTTAGTCCTAGTATTCTCGAATATATAAGGATTGTTTCATCAGGCCGCCGATCTTCCTGGTCCAATACAATATGAACATGTTTAGAATTCCCACCCACAATAAACAAAGCCTTGTGCAAGTCACAAGCCCAATTATAACTGAAATTGCAACACAAATATTATTGTGGGGCAGTCGTAACTCGTAGGTTTCGGAGACCGACGGCATCGTCAGACGAAGTTTTTAATAGTGTTGTGTCGAGTCACCGCCCGCAGTTAATTACTAGCGCTAGCCTCTGATATCTTTCACACGAGTCTTGACCTTATTTACCGCTATATTGATGGTCAATTAGACGATTTTCGTATTGTTTGGTTATATTGGAGAAGTGGGAATTAGTGTTGATATTTCAAGTTTTTTTATTTATATAATCGTGATATCATGCAACAATTTACCATATTTACTGGGTTTTTTTATTTACTATTTATCTTCCAAAAAAATATAGTGCGTTTGTTATGGTCGTTTAACCCATAAGACCGATCGTAAATTCATAGCGTTGAACCTCAACGTGGGTACCGAAATACCAAGTTTTTCGTAACTGTAATATTACGAGTATGTATTATTTTTTCCCTAACGTTCAGGGAAACCAAAGAGTTAAGTTGACTTAATTTAACTTATTACCTCCAACAACTTGATTGTTATTAAAAAATTACATTATAAAACAGGACAATAATTATTACCTCTTAAAACTTTTAATACTTACTATCATCGATCATTCTCATCGCTGGGTCTACAAAATTTTATGTAGGTAGGTACCTAACATCGCCGTTCAGTTCGAAGTTGGTTGCGCACCAACAATTTGACGCAAATTACTGCACATTTCGGATACATTGCCCTCAGCGATGCTATTCCCAATATTGAGGCAATTTCTAGGAATAGCTTGCTATGTTTCCCAACTTATGGGATAACTTGCCTTAAATATTTACCTACAGAATGCCTCAAACTTTCTTGATACCACCATTCCTTTTAATGTCGTCATGTTAACCTTTGTTAAAAAAAATGCAATATTATACCAACTTCATCAAAGTTATTAAGTAAACTACCCCTGCTAAATTTAAGCCTCTTTAAAAAGGATTTGTTAGTTTATTAACCGACTTCAAAAAAGGAGGAGATTCTCAATTCGGAGGTTTATATAATATTATATTTACACAGGGTGGCCAAAAATTCGTGGATCAAACGAAATTTTTTGTTAATTTTTTTATTATGTAGTAGTTAAAAGGACAACCCACACACAAGGTTTATTTACTTTCTAAAGCTGAACCCCAATCTGTCAAAAGTACGGTTGATGGATCCAAAAGCATTAAATTTCATAATAGCGTGTATAAACATTATATCCTTAATACATTGAGCGGTCATCCGTACTACCAAGTGGGGAATATTCTATTAGATTCAGAAATGCTTAGAACAGTTCATTCTCCAAGACTTTCCAAATCAAATCTTGATTTTGGGTCGTTTAAGACAAAGGTCCCAAATTGAATTGTCGGTCGTGTCCCAAGCCGTGGCTAACTCAGTTACTGTGATCTGCGTGCGTGGTAGCTTTCATCGCATATTGAAATAAGATTTCAACTATTTATGCGTAAGTAGGTAATGATAGGCGTTTTGAGGACATTTTAGGAGTTAGTGTTTTTTTTTATAGAGGTTGTGCAATGGGCAAATGCATCGATTAAAACAGCAATGCTATGTTCTAGGTTCAAACTTGCTAGTTATATGAGACATTAGAGGTTTTTTATAAGACTCACAACAAATCGGTTAAAATTACTTATTCGGTTTTGACAACACGACCAAATTAGATAAACACAATTTGCCAAAAATTGCGCAATTAAGTTCGTGTTAGCGCATTTTTAGATGGAGCAAATAGCGATATAATTATCATCACTGTTTCTCCTTCTCAAGTTCCACTAAATAAAAGTCTTCTAAAAAAGGTTTGCCTCTCCAAATAGACACCGTGTAATGGGCGATCGGTTTAACGACTACCATCAGGCCTAATTGACGTTCCCGCCAATTTTACTGTCTTCACTCTTAACTGACAGCTGTGATTAAAATGAGCAACGCCAACGTACGAGCTGAGTAAGGGTGGGAATAATGCGCTTTAAGTGCTGCTTTACGAGATATAATAACGGAGTACATTGTAGTGTTATGTAGAATCATCGTATGCCTCTTAGCGCACTTCCCACGAATTGAATGTGATATGGACACCGGACGCAGAATCACCGCAAAAGTTGAAAAAACCATTAATAATTCCTTAAAGAACAGTAAGTTAAACATAAACATACCTACTTAAACAAAATGTGTGATGTAATAGACAATGTAATTCACGAACGTGACAAAAGTCATTTCATGATCCAGTATTCCATACGCCGCCATCGCGACCTTTTTTCGTGTTCATTATAAATATTGGCACAAAAAGTACTAAAAGAAAATCGTGCATTCATTATTCAGTTCACGAAAGCCTTGTAAAACAGGATTTTTATTTTGATTCTCTCGTGTGTTGACCAACGCGGCTAATTTTAGCTTCGAAGGGATTTATCATTCGCCGGAGCTATCTGCATATTTGCCGATATGCAAATGGTCCATCAATGGAAAATCGCAAACGTGGACCAAATAGGTAACATTAATATTTGCCAAACTTTGGAAATATACGAAGCTGTTTTGCTTGGAGTCGGCATAAATGTAGAACTTATCCCACTAAAAACATTTTCATGCAAAATGTTGCCAAGACGACACCACGTATGGCTCGCACTGTCAAAAAGTTATCAGATCTCATGAAGAGCCAAGCTTCTAACTCTACACGCCATAACTCTACAAGCCTCACAAACTCTACACCTTAGTTAAAATATGAGTCTTGGCCGTTTCGTTACTACAAGAACTATTGTATAACAGAAAAGCAATGAACAGTGAATAAATTTTTCACCTTACGCCCATGCGATGGTATCGAAAGGCCAAGCCACATATTTTGACTAAGCCACTATAGAGTAGTATTTACTACCACTAGCTGTAATACTGAAGACACTAAACGTAATTCCATTATATTCGATACTTGTGATATCAATCAATCCAAATATGACAATAGGATGATAAAAATGACAATATGATGCTGAGATGAAGCTATATCTCTCTTAGCTATATCTGCTCTTGTGAAACAAACTAACAGTGTTCTCATTATAATAACAGCGACAGGTCTGCCCACCATACACTCTCGTATGTTTCTCAAATAGCTTCTATTTAGATTTAGATTTCAATAATTACCATACTGTCCGATTAGTTCGTTAATTTTAATTTCGACCTTGATCTGAATGCAGTAGTCAGGACTGTCACAAAACAGATGAAAAGAAATAACGTCATATGAAATTACTTTGTTTGTTTTATTTCCCAATTTGGTTACAGATATATGTAGGATTAGAGATAGAATTATCTAGAAACATATATTAGGTAGCTATGCACGGCCGCGTTCACAGCCATAAAGAATTAATAAAATATACACCTAGTAAGATGTACCAAATTAATGTAAAGTAAAGCGTGCAGCCCACGAACATTTCGCTAAACCCGGCAGCCCGACAGCCTTAGTACATAGTAGTAATAAGAAAAATAAAATGTTTCCTTTAAATTCCACATTTAGGGGGTTATGTCACGAGAAGCGCAGCCGGTGCGACGATTATGTCTAATTTATGTAGGTACATAATTTGTTGAACAAATGGCCGCCAGTTTTTGCTCTGAGCTCCTTATAATATTAATAAATTTGAGACTACGCCACCACACCACAATATCAGCTACAATGCCTGATTACAGACGATTTGATGTTGGATGAGTAAAAAAAGCATTTTTTCGAGAGAATTTTTTGTTTTTGGGAAAGCGCTTATAGCTTACTCGTACAATAGATATTGAAAATATTTTCATTTATGCTTTGCAAAGAATCATCGCAATCACTGCATGTGGCAGCGATGATTCTTTCTAAGCTAGTCAACCTAACCACGTTAGTAAGTAGTCTAAAATAAAAGATATTGTGATAGTGAAGTCTTTAACTCATAATTTGTAGTTGAATAGTTACCACACAAGAAATACAACTATAGAATAAATAATACATAATTGAAGCAACAAGAAACCGTTTAGAACATATTCCTTACCTCCCAAGAGACGTGTGTAAGGAAAGATATTCTTTGTAAGAACGAGTAGAATACCAGCATTTACTGTGTGTTACAAAAATCAAGTTATTCAATACACCCACCGGCCCCGGAGCGCCGAGCAACCAGGAATTATTATTTTATTCACACTGCATTACCGTTTACATAATATTAATTCATAAGTAGACAAGGGCCTATTTACCGATGCCTATAATTATTGTAGCTATTCAATATTCATAATGATTTCATTGTGTGTTCGGGCAGGGTATGTGTTATGTAGATGTGTATACAGTATCAAAATTTACCATTACGATACAATGGTTATAAAGGAAAATAATTTGTCCTTTGAAATCATAAAGTCTATATAAGTATCATAATATCTCTTGGGTCTAAAGCTTATACATTGTAACAACCTCGTGCTGCAGCGCACAAGACGACACCTGCCTTTACATTATGTCAATACCTGACTACGTACATAATTGTGGCTTATGATGTCTTTTTGCATACCAGACATCGTGATAATTCTGCATTACATTAACATGTCCAACATTCAAAGAAACGAAAGAAAAAATTACACATTTTGGAAAGATCGATAGGTGCGATGTCAACAATGACGAAACAATTAGTAGTAGAGATGGAATTCGTCATCATACGCGTACTGTTGTAAATTAGAAACAAGTGAAAGATTGATAGCAGTAGCATAAATAATGATCGTGTGACAACCAATCGACTGCATTTGTTTTATAGATACAATATAATTAATTAAAAAAAAAAATTGTACAGCCAACATACAGGGAGGGACTTGTCAAACACCAAGTTTAGTTGCTCAGTCCCAAAGCAGAGAACATCTGCAAGAAGCTCCAGGGCCACTGCTATCGGTCCATTAATTACAATTAAACTCGTATCCCTCCAAGTTACAAAATCCTTGGTAATTGGAGTCCAGCTCTTTGAGAGTTCTGCTACAAACAGCACTTACCGGCATTGCATCGAACACTCAGATTGCATTGAAACTAATACAAGTTGTTTGCAGCCGATGTATGTACTCGGTAGTTTACTGGTGGGTGTGGTACATGCTAGAACAGATTAGCGGCGAACTATGAATTTTCTTTCTTAAATCTACTTTATTCTTCATGCAATGCAACCAGCTAAAATCGATAAAATTTTGGGGATAGATTCCCAGAATTTTATCACTTGCATGAAGAATGAAAAACTTTTTTTTACCTTCTACAAGTCGAGATCTAAAAATATACAGCAAATAGATTTGATTGAATGTTTACATAATTAACTGCTAATAATTATACTTTCTTGGTACTTACGTACTATAAAGTAACTTTACTGAAAACATTGTAGTTTTCATTGCTTGCATGAACCGTTTTTGAACAATACAGTATTATGTTACCAAAGAGATTTAGTAAATAATTTAATGTCTTTGTATTTTACTAAGTCAAACGGTTAACATTTAGAATTTGAGCATTAGTATTTCTGAATACAATTAAGCTATTTATCAGTCGCTTTCGCTTAGAACTTGCCCCTCTATGTTATGTACAAGCGAGCGCCAGTTGTTTGGCAAAACGCGCGCGTGCAGGACAGAGCCCACAAGCAAACCGCTCAGTAATCCGGCCATACAGGCTCCCAGGCCACAGGGAATGACGATAGCTGCCCAAAGAAACCTTTACTCAGGAAGATTTATCTGTTAGAGCGTAATGACTCTGTTGTTCGAGCAATGGTTGTATGGGATTCATTTATAGCTTGTTTGTTTGCCAGTCGATACACAAGGCATATGCAAGCTAGAAAACGACTAGTTTTTTCCCACGGCTTCGTTGGACCGTACTACGGTGATAAAGTGTTTCCTATGTCCTAACTCAGGTCATGTTATATCTGTTTATTCATTCGAATCCGTTCAGTCGTTAAGGCATGAGAAGGTAACAGAGAGACTGACAGAGTAACTTTATACTATTAGTGTGGATTAATATTTCAATTATATCTATGTAGTTTCAGCTTTTTATTGCTTTGACCGCAATACCGGAGACCGCTGCATTTTAAATGCACGCAGCACAAAACTATACGGTTGCCAAATGGCAGACTATTTTGATTGACTTTTGTAAATGGTAGAAAGGGCCTTCTTTGATGAACTATCTAATGCAGGAGCACAATACGCTACCCTATACACATTTCTTTATAATACACCACACAATATGATAAGTTAAAGTCAAAGTTATACGTGCCACTAACTCATAATGAACGTGCGCTAACGGTTGCCGTAAATACTGCTAATGAGATAATTAAAAGCGAAATAGCGCTGTATGGAATTAAAAATGGCGTATTTATTTGCCAGCGGCGTGTTGGGATAAATGAGAGGATTCTACGGAATTATGTTTTGTTACGATGTAGGGGGGTGTAGTTTATTTGTTGGTTAGTTACGTTACTTGAAGTGAATTATTTTTTTATCACACGTAACGTTAACAGATTTACCTTGTTCCTTTATATCGGGGCGAGTTGTTGAAGAATATCTCATGCTATGGTCAATGTTAGAGATAGTATAATATATTGGTAACGTGTTATAATTGTGGTTTAATAAATAAATAATAACTAATATTTTTACTTGTCATTGTTTAATATATTATTCTATGTTTAAACAACGATTATGCCAATTTTGGACTGCTTTAGTCCTCTTCTTAGTCGCGGTACACCATCCTATCTTAACAACATAAGGATACATAGAAAATAATCTACATAAATATCTAAATACGAACTTTGAAAGTTACGTAAAGTATTTCAATGGTTGACTCTAGTCTTGTTAATTATCTGCAATAAAAATAGTGTCGCTTTCTATTAAATTGCTTTAATAATAGCGTATGAAGGATGGCTAATTACAATAGGTGAATAGGTGGTCATAATGCCATTTAAATCCTTACAAGTCTAAACAAACTCCCACACAGCCCACTTGTGGTTACGCAACCATCTTGATCGGCTAACTGGCACGTAATTAGGTCAGTTGTAGCGGAGCCTGGCTCTCTGCCAGACCTCTTGATCTCAGCTTAGGTAGCGTGCAGATGCTCGTGTGCTGGATGCTGGCCTTCTGTTTGTTGATGGGCTTTTGTATCTACTATCTCTTGACTGAAAACTAGCTGTTGACTCTTGCCCTAGGGAACTTTAATGTAAATAGCCGAATAAAAAGTATCCTACTCCAGTTCTTGATCAACCACTTAAGTTTTCTCGTAAGCGGTCAAATTCAAAGAAGCTTATAACTTTTCCACTGGACAAAGGTTTCTTTTAACAGAGAATAGGATTTCTTTTAAACTTTTTATTTTTAGTTGTTTTATTTCAGATCAAGGCAATTTTTTCTCGCTATCATTATCATAGTCTGCTCTTAGAAATTTGCATAATCCGGTAATTAGCGTGAAAAGTCCGGTGGTGTGGGTAGTATGAGTCGCTAATAATAATGTTTCATCGTATCGAAAGAAGAATCATCTGGGTATATTATGATGACAGTAGAAGTTGACTTCTAAGGCCCAGGGGAGCTCCTCCTGGGCCTACTTACTGTCTGTACCACCTGGTATAGACAGTAAATAGGCACCTAGGTGCCACCTGACCCATATAAATGGTTTCCATATTATTCATCTACACCGTTGTCTTACAAGAGTTAGTACTTTTAAGATGCTTTAATCTTGGAACAAATTAAAACTAATGCAACATAAAACTCATAACAATTAAAAACCAAACAAATATAACGATAAAAAAACAACAATTATAAGGCCAGCTTTAATTTCACGCTCACCGCTGATTAACGAGCAGCGCCACCTGCGCCCGTGTGTGCACCGCTTTACACAGATTACCCGTAATCTTTACTTATTGAATGATTTTTTATTTTTGTACTGATGGATGGAAGAGTTGGAGGGAAAAATGAGGCTGCAAAATGGTAGAGACAACATTGTGTGTACCTGGGATCAAGAATCGTTAAACAAAAACTGTTTTAAAACTTAAGCCCGCTGACAAATCACTAAATGCCCTAAACATATATATTTATAACATTATTCGGTCGCTGTCGTCTTCAAACGATTGGCAGAAACAAAAATGTTTTAAATACGTTTAACGCCAAAGGTCTTTAGTGATTTGTGGTGCAAGCGAGCCTTAGACTTATTACTATTTTACGCAAATTTCTGCTCATAAAATTAGCAAATTACCCAAAATCAAAACACTTAGCCACACTCCACATGCCCTACTTCCTGAACAAATCCTTTCCAAGTTTCATTCCGACTCTCGAATATTCGGGAACGTTCCAGAACATTCCAGAAGTCAGTGTTCCTTTAGAACCTGACGCGGGTTCGTAATAACTGTAATGTGAGGCACATTACACCTCACAGGAATCTCCAAACCTGAGCTCGGATATTTCGTAAGTACATACGTATTATCTGGTATTTCTGTTATATTAACGTCATGCTTGTAATTTTTGAAGGTTTTGGTGGGAATAGACAATGATAGACATAATAAATTATCATAAAAATTTGAGGAAATATCCTCAGACGCCTGGTTCATAAATTTAAAGTCTAAATTAAGTGTTAGTAATATTTAAGCTTTCGTAGACAAAAACAGACTGCTACGAAAATGCTATTCGCGTGCCACGAAATAGCTACGAAAGTGCTACGCCGCTACGTAAAGTGAGTGATGTGGATAAAGTTGTGTCTGTTAAACTAATACGGGGTCATTCATTTTATAAAATGATGAAATGGTTTGTGTAATAGGTTGGCACCGGTAAGTTTTTCAAACTATTCATTCTGGTGTGATCCCCTGAACCCCCATCTATACTCCTCCATCCCGCCCTCGATGCCCTGCTAGTTATTTTTCTGGGTAGGTTTAGCGGCAGATATTCATAATATTATAAGATTAAACTTGATGTTAAACTTTTTATCGAAGCTTTGCTGCAACCTACTTTCTCTTGGGTCACAAAGCAAAAAAAAAATAACCAAACTTCAACGAAATTCCTAAAAACTTAATAAACCACGGGTCTAAAAATGCATGTAATCATACTAATATTATAAAGGCGAATGTTTGTGAGTGTGTGTGTGTGTGTGTTTGTAAGTTTGTTACTTCTTTACGCTCCAACGGCTGGAACCATTTTGATATAATTTTGTATGGAGGTAGCTGATACCCCTGGATTAACATATAGGCTAATTTTTATCCCGATATTCCCACGGGATCGAGACTTATGCGGATGAAACCGCGGGGCGCAGCTAGTATGTAAAATAAATTGTACCAATGAGGCGCATTGCATCTGAATGGCGGGTAGTTGTGAACATGTAAAGTGTGCGTCAGCTCCTTTGTGCGCGAGCAGCCGAGCGGCCGCGTGTTCCACCGAATTGCTCGAGACTGCAGTAACACAGAGGAAAGACGTAGAGATGTGAGACATAACTATTGTTGTCAACCTTGCAGACTACAAATCTGAAAGATGCGCTGTGTACAATTTTCAATTGAGATTAAATAAAATAGATATTAATTATGAAACGGTTTTGGTTTGTAACTGTTTTGGTCTGGGCTTCCAAATATATTTTTGTTTCCATTTGTTATATCTCTCATTTTCTTTGCTCGATGGCACTGCACAGAGATGCATCACAAACACAGCGAGCACAGTGAACGTGTTTGCTCGCGAGTGTACACAAACATACTAACTCATTTAAGTCACTGTTTCAATCTGTGCGCCAGTATAAAAGTGTACGAGTAGCTTGAAATGTCTCCTGTGTGACCTAGTCCCGTTTGTGACTTCAAACTAGGAGTTTCATCATTGTGCCGATTGTCGTAACGGTCAATGGCTCGATAGCCACGACTAACATCTTTCGAGGCTCTCTTCAGGCGGTTGGATCAAGGGCCTTATTCTGAAGGCAATACTTGGCTCACATTTGAGGAGGCTTCTGGCAGCTCGGAGCCTGTTCTCGGCATCGGTACCTCCCTATTTTTTATAGTTGGAAATTCTATTTATTTATTCGCTACTTGTGCTTCGGGCGCACCTTGCGTGACTCAGCATCGCTGCCAATGTGGTGAAGGTGTCGACTGCCTCGGACACCATGGCCTATCCATCAGAAAGAACGGCACCGAAACCTGATTTTGTTGCTGTTTTAGAACTCAATAGGTTGGCACACGACGATGGGAAGTGACGGAATGACCATAATGCCTTGGAAGGTAGGTAGGCTTTTGGTGTGGGATGCAAAGTGTGTCGATATCCTTGCGCCATCCCATCTTCTTAGTATGGCAGACTTGCAGGTGCGAAAAACCTCAAACGGCGCAAATTCTCTAATCTTATTGGGAGTTATACGTTCGACACGTTTGGGGCCAAACCTCTAGAGCTATGGGGTCCGAGTACTGTACAGCGTGGAACTTTTACTGTTAACAGTGATGCGGACAAATTTTTTGATACCCTATGAATATTTCCCCTTCTTTTTGTAAACTTGTACATAATTATTATTATTATAAAACTGTTAGCTTTTAAATTATGTAAATTATTATTTTGGAAATTGAAATAAACTTTTATTTTTAAATATTTAAACATTCAAAAGCTATGTGTTCAAATGAATATAAGCGAATTATTATTTATCTGTAATGACTAACGAATAACACCAGTCTGCATCTAGATAGATGACACTTCCTTCCCAGAACAATCCCTTTATCCAACAGGTATTAGAGTCGTATCCCGCAGCTTTATTGTTACTGAAATAGTATTTTATACAAAGCATTTTTTATTTGAGCCAATTACAAGACAGACCGCCTCGCTGATCTTGTGATCGCGAGCGCTACCTACTCCTATGCGTGAGTTCCCGGGTTCGATTCTCATGTCGGGCAAACTGTTTTTTTATCAGGAAATTTTCAGTAGCAGCCCGTAGTCTGCGCCCGATTGTTGGCAATAGATTCGCTTCCACGTGGTATACATATATGTACCCCCTGTGTAACCCTTTTGAGGAAAACAGGTGGCTTATGTTATGTTTATTGGAAGGAAAACATCAATAGAAAATATTGTTTGAGCTTGATTTTAATTAGTGTAAAAGTAATTGTGCAATAATTAATTAGGAATTTGTAAACTTAAATAAATGTTTTATTTTAATTACATTGTAATTGTAGCCACGAGAATAATTATGAACGAGTTTATTTATTAGTAAACTAACACAATTATTTTGATTACCGTAATTATAATATCACATGAGTTTGTTCTGAATACACATACCATTATGTAATTATTTGAATTAGTATTCATTGTGTGCGTACGTTGGCACTTCTCATAATTAGATTATTCACGTTTCCTTGCTTGTATTGACTTATTGCTAGAAATTGTATGACTACCTGGAAGCTCTTACATAAACATAACTTTACATACCTGTCTGCACACATTAATATATGTTTATGTTTATCTGAAATATAAAATTAAATAAATTAATTTAAAAATGTTCAAATCGGCCTGCTTTTAGCCAAATATCTTATAATATTCATGTAACTAGTAGTTTCATTGTAAAACACAGGCATTTAGATGGGCTTAACTTAACTTACGTGATTTTAAAACGTGGGTTGATCTCTCACCTCAGTTCACCTCACTTTACCTTACCTTACCTTACCTGATTCGTAAAAATCTCTGGTTAGTTGTTTGTGGTAAGAATACACGACATAAAAAGTTGTAATAAATAAGAAGTTTTACAATTAATGGCAAGAGTATTTTTATGTGAACATGATCAGTATGTTCTTACCTGGCATATGCATACCTAGAAACACCACACAAAGCACCAGTCCCACCGCCGACGAGGAAGTGACTATTCATCAAGAGATGTGCACGTGAAGACTCGCGGAAAGACACGCTACCAAGTGTAAGTCTTTCCGCGAGCCAACCGACCAACCAACTGTATGGGCATACCAGTGAGTAATCGCTCGTCGCCGCCGCGCACTTACTGCTCATTCTTTGCTCGCCAACTCGTTTTTACTTGCTAACTTTACTTGCTTCTCGTTAATAATAATTCCCAACCCAACACAAAAATAAAACCCAGTTCATACCATCCCAACACAACACAGTTTTTAATAACTTGAAAGCTGAGCTCATCGGTGACAGTGCCATCAGTGTAGTCCGGGCTTAATTGAATGATGGCGCGTTTCTTTGACGAGCAGTAATTGTGCTCAGTATACAGCGTTGCGCACAGTTATCTGATGTCGTGGCGTAGATCGAGGCTCGGTGCACACAAAGCGGCGGGAAATTGTAAGGCTGTATGAACTATTGTAGTGGTTGGGATCACGGTGATATTATTTGTAGGGCTAGAACAGTTTTCATGAGGAAACACGTAGATTAGGTTTTCGGTTTTGGCTCTAGTCGTAGTTATAGAGTGCATTTAATGTTTATTTCATAAAGTGCGTCTTACTTGTGCACAATAAAAAAATATATTTCTGTCTTTAACAAGGAAAACATGAACCAGCCTTCACCAATACCTACGTAAATAAAGCCCCGAATTTACGATATAATCCATTAAAAAATCAATCATTTTCTTACCCTTCCATCTACTAATTGTTAAATTCTTTACATGCAGCAATTCTGGTGCGTAGAGTACGCGGCAGCGCCAACAGCATCCTGAGCATGATCGCTAGTCGCCTGGACTGTGCGTACATCGGTCGTTGCTGCGCCATTTGTCATGGAGTGGCGCGGTAATGATTGTTGAGTAGGTATAGTTTAGGTACTTACTTTTTTATATGTTTTGTGGTGGGTAGTTTTAAGTATTACTAACACTAGTCTATAAGAACATTGTTACTAACAAAATGGACGCTATGGTCTGCAATAAGGTATTTATTATTATTATTTATTAATTCCAGCGATGTGTAACACCGCTGCACCATTTTGTTCGGAGAATGAAGCCGCAGTTTCCAAGCACGGTGTCGTCTGCGTTCAGTTGTCGACGACTGATATTAATCAGGAGAACGCAGTATATGGTACTTTGGCTGTCTGATTAACGTACCCCGGCAAGTTATAAGCGATTTCGTCTGTCTTGATTATGAAGTACTTTCTATTTTTGCTGTAGTCTTTCATAGTCTACATGAAGAAGAGCTATTTCAAAATAACATGTAGAAATGTTTTCTTTATTAATTCATCAGTTCAATTCTTGGCCTGCTTGTGATAGCTATTTTGTACTTAAAATGCTTATGATGACATCAATTATTAACTGAATAAAAAAAATACTGAGTATAACTTCAATATTATTGACTTTGTATTTCCTACACGGATATCGATTTTCTAGTTACACTATGTGTTATCTTGACGATCACACATTTCTCCGAATCATAATTTAATGTCCAATAAAAATCCAACTCTCACCGCTTATAGTGTCCACGAAGTTTCATGCCCGTTCTTATCAGGAACCTTCGCTTTAGAATGGACAACTAGCTTCGTCTTTTTGACTGACTGACTCCTTGACAGTTCAAAAGTGAATGTAAATGGTTTAATTGAAATGAATGCTTTAAGTTTTAGTTTTGAGTTTATAACTTGTACCTCATCCACTCGCATATGGTAGGGAGAATACTTCCTACCATATGCGAGTCAGACTGCGTTCATGCTATGTTCAGATCCAACCGCTTCACTGCGGTCCAGCCCCTCTAAATTAATTCTAAAATTCCTTCTACATCGTGTACGATAACAGTGAATGGAGACAAGATAGCCATTCTGCGTGCCAGTAGGAATTACTCGGGTAGTGAGCAGCAATTACTTTGGTTCAGTTCCTCTGACAGCAGAGGTATCAATTCACTGCTGTAAACTTTCTCTAAGCACGTACCATTCCTAACGATGTAAGGTTGACAGTCTGATAGGTAAGTTCAAAACAATACATGGTGTATTGTTTTGTACTTAGAAGTCGTCATAATAATAAAAACTTGCCTAAGAACCTGCTGTTGGCATGAATGAGCAGTATTTATACCATAACTGTGCCTTTCACTATACGACATGAAGCTAATACATGGTAGTTACCTACTAGCAGGAAATGCTACACTTTGGATGTCCGCATAAGAGCTCTTACACACGAGCGGCATGTTCCCAACAGCAGAGGTAACTGCAGCCGTCGACGCGCGTCGGCGGCAACCGTCGACGCGTCGACGGCAGCCGTCGACATTTCAACTTCGACGATCAGCGATCATCTTCGAAGTTGAAATGTCGACGGTTGCCGCCGACGCGCGTCGACGGCTGCAGTTACCTCTGCCGTTGGGAACATGCCGCTCGTGTGTAAGAGCTCTAACATAGGTAGAGAAAACGTTGTTACGCTGAGCGATATTACGTTGCGTAGGTACCTACTACACATTGGTCGGTGCTACATCGCTCGTCGCTTATGACTTATGTCCCCACAACGCAACGTTGCCACTGGTGTGACCGGCTCAACAATTCATTACAGCCATGCTGGCGCCGCATGACCGCATTTGTCTCCTTTAACGGATATACGAGGCGTTTTGGTGACAACTGACTCTTTTATTAACCGACTTTAAAAAAGGAGGTTCTGTATTCGACCCGTATGTATGTATGTATGTTTGTATGTCCGCGATTATCTCAAAAACTACTGAAGCGATTTTGATAATTCTTTCATTAGTGTGATCTACATACTTTCAGGAAGGTTTTAGTATATAATACATTAGGTGATTATTCTTATGTACGAAGTTATATGCATAAATGTACTGCATCTCCGGCATTTCTATGGGAATTTTGATGATTCTTCGAGTCGTGTCTTCAATTCTTTAATGCACTAGTGTTAATTGAATTGGTGTCGGGTAGGTAAAACTAAAAAGTGAAAAAAAAAAACTTTTTTACAAAAAAAAACAACCGACTTAAAAAAAAAAACAATACAAAGTGAAAAATAACTTTAATTTCGGAAGTCGGTGTCATTAAACGAAAATGCGGAACCAACGACACCGACTTCCGAAATTAAAGTTATTTTTCACTTTGTAGTGTTTTTTTTTTAAGTCGGTTGTTTTTTGTGGTAGTACTTGTTTTTCAGTCTGTTTTTTAAGTCAAAATCCAACAGTCACGCAACGAAAGTATTAATAGGTATTTATTTTATATTTATTATTTCTCATTAGACATTAAGTTATTGAATAACACCATAGGAAAAAACATTTTGGGAAGTTAATTAACTCAAGGTATTTCAATAGCGGTCCGTACATGACGCAACTTACTTACGCGTTAATAACATATTTGTGATTGGTTGCGATGTGTGTCATAAGTGTGTCTTACGCTTAAATAAATATATCGCACACAATTTACAAGAAAATTGACAGACATGTTTTTGCCTGCATACCTAACTTTTTAACCGACGAAAAAACGGAGGAGGTTATCAATTCGACGCGTATATTTTTTTTTTTTTTTTTTTTTTTTTTTTTTTTTTATGTATGATCACGCATAACTTTTTACAGAGCAGTCCGATTTTGATAATTATTTTTTTATTAGAAAGGATATACCCCGAAGGTGGTCCCATATAAATTTGGAAAAAAAAATCCAACCCTAAGGGTAGGAAAACAGGGGATGATTGATAGTTCACTCACTGATTGTAATGTATGACCACGCATAACTTTTTACAGAGTAGTCCGATTTTGATAATTCTTTTTTTAATGGATAGAACATACCTCGAAGTTGGCCCCATGTAAATTTGGAAAAAAAAATCCTACCCTAAGGGTGGGAAAATAGGGGTGATTTGTTGTTCATTCACAGATTTTAATGCTGAGCTGTGTATTACAATTAAAATTAAAGGCCTATCTATGTTGGTATATAAAGCCTGTTTTTTTTTAAGTATTTTACTATACAAAAAATAAAAGTAAGGTAGGTAGCCATTTTAAAAGTAATCAAAAATTAAGCATGCAGTAATAAGTAAATTATAGCCTCAAAAAATTATAAAATAAAAACTTTTTAACAAAAAAATTAAACCTCCGAAAAAACTGAAAAGCAAAAAATAAAAACCTTTTTTATTTTACCTTAATAAATAAGTTCTTAAACTAATACAAGTATACCTAAAAAATTTTGAGTCGGCGCCAAACAATCAATGAACAAAGATCACAAAATTACCTTAAATTTATAGAAATAGCCAAATCAAATTAATAATGCAACGTGAAATCTCCAGCGCTAAATATTAACATTCCAAACAAAAAATGCGCTCTCCGCACGACCACTCGCAACGATATTATGCTTGTTTGGCGCCGACTCAAAATTTTTTAGGTATACTTGTATTAGTTTAAGAACTTATTTATTAAGGTAAAATAAAAAAGGTTTTTATTTTTTGCTTTTCAGTTTTTTCGGAGGTTTAATTTTTTTGTTAAAAAGTTTTTATTGTTTGTCTGTACGCTTACACAAAGTGGGCGGAGTCAGGGAGGAAAGCTGTGTAAATCGTCGGACCTCCCGAAGGTAGTGATGTTTCTACCAGATTGTGTTTGTGAGATGATGTAAGAAGAAGTGTGGATCTACCTTAACCTTAAGATTTAATAAAAATCTGGCCGAAATAATTATTCTTTTGTCTGGACACAGTTTTTGTACATTATGATAGCCTATAATGTAGTGCTTGCTAAATAGAACCTTGTGATTTTATTGTAACCAACAGGCTTACTCAAATAAGGTTCGATACAATATTGGATAAGTTTAGAACTACGAATAAGTATTCGTAGGTTTAGAAAGACAAAAATAACTACTTCGAAGCGTGACCAGTTTTAGATATTCAGCACGTAGCTTTTACGTGGAAAATACTTATCTTGATATGTATTACAGAAAAGTAAGACTTAGCGAATTATTCATTTTTTTCCTACGCGGTTTTCTTTTAAACATAAAATATATTTTTTACAGAGAACCGAAATCCGTAGCCCGGAGGCACTTTGGAAAATTCCTGCGTTAGGTTTTTTCTACCAATAATAAAATATATGCAAATTTTAACCCGAATGTGTATTTAACAAGAAATCAAATGCACGTGAAATAGCAGTTACATGAGATTAATTTACTTTATAGAATTCGGATTTAACTTACCTTTGAGCACACAAAATATGTGCAAATTCTTATGTAATAAAATGTTGATTGTGATATTTTTACGAGTTGAACAATAGAATATTACGTTTGTTGATTGAAAATAAAACCCAATAAAATAGTAGATATTTTATTAACGCATGACGTAACACTGACAATATATATTATATCACTCACATTAACTATGTACATACTTAACTATTAGTCAGTACAGTACAACATCAAACGCTAGGTGTGTTGGTCATGTTAGTATTCTTAGCTGAAAGAAGTCCAGGACACAAACCTTCTATACATAAACCTACGCCTTCTTCAAAACAATCCATCTGTATAACTCCATAATATTGCATACCACATCCACGACTTGGCAGTTCTAACCCTTGCGGCGTCCAGTGCACTTTACGTCCGCCCCGGCTGGGAATCGAAGCGGCGACTACTAAATTAAATAACTCAAAACATCTCTCCATTGCAAGCACTTAAATAATTCACTTTGTGGCCGCTAGATAGCGCTGGCTCGCTTTAAATGTATTTACGAGATTGCACAAGCCTCACACAGATGTATTTGTTTGTTTGTCTAATCGTTGTGAAATGTACGGGATACTTTTGAAGCTGTTTTTTGATTCTGTTTTGTTATTTTGTCGGTAAATGGCAGCAGGAAATAAAATATTGTGGTCAGCATGATATTTTTTTCACGGTTTGTTTAGCTTATATTAACTTATATACGAGACTAAGCTGAACTACCTAAAGCCCCGCGACTTTAGGTAGTTCAGCATTGTCTGGAAGGTAAACAACGCTTAAACAAACTTTTTAGTATTGTAACCTCGCCTTCTAAATCAATCTAGGTACAGAGTAAGCGCATCACGTCTTTAAAACCATTAAAATTTCATCGCGTACAGGTGAGTCGCCTTTGTTCCTTAAATACTACCCACGTCTTGAGAATCTAGTCGCCGTATCGCTGTATTTTCCAGTGTTAATGCAGTGTTAATGCTCTAGCCAATCAAAGGTAGTCTGCAAATAATTGAATCCAATTAGGCAAGAGATAGACTTAATTATTTACTTCTAATCTGACTGTAAATGTACAGTCGCGGTCTAAAATTGACTATCAGAATTCGATTCTTTATCACAATTTGTGCAGTACCTATAGTACTTATAAAATGCTATATCTAGGTACGTATAACTTTAACAAATTGTAAACAATCTATTCTAACAAAAAGAAAGAAAGAAAACACGTTTATTTGCGGTAAACATGACGCAATAAAGAACATAAACACAAAGAAAAATAAGAAAGGGTTGGGTGACACGTGCGTCACAAAAGAGTATTATTGACTTGTTGATAGTTAAACTCATTTCTTAATTTAAAATGTAACACTTTGACATAATTGCATTTATCAATAATATTAGGTGTGAAATATCATAAAAAAAGATTGATTGAAATAAATTGGCAGGTTTAACCCTGCAACAAAGGGCTGAAATATTATTTCTCCATGAAGATGGCTTGAATATTAGTGCACGAGAACTCAATATTATGTGGTTGATTTTTAAGACCTTAACCGTAGTTCCTACAGAAAAACGGTTTAAGGAGCAGTCTCCTTAAACCGTTTTCCTTGACTTTTCAATAAACTTTGATCTGCATTAACAGATTTAAAAAAAAAACAGTCGCTAAGAAAGTCGTACTACATTGTTTGCCTATAGAAAGTAGTAATGATTTTTTTTACAAAAATCTACAAGATCTACTTTGATAATAGGAACGACGGAACGGATAATTTTAAATTCACTTGTTTTTCTTTCGTTTCTCCAATCTTTTCAATTCTCTCCCCACGACAAATACTCTAAAACATTAAACTACATGTTTATCCTGAAGTGTTTACTCGGAATAGATTCGCTTTACATTCTTAATCAAATTAATAGCAGTATGTTTGCCAACTGCCGGTGGTGGAATCGTTAATGTGCGGTACTCGAAGTTCTCTTTGTAATTCAAGTGTTTCTAATCTCACTTGTTTGTTGCGCGAGCTTCAAGAATTGTGTTTGTTTTGTTAGTTAGACAGAGGTGTATGAGGTATGTGCTTGTGGATACATAATTATGGAACATTGCCATTATCTAAACAAATTGTTTTGATAAACTGTGCTGAATTTGCACTTTAATGAAAATAAGCATTTATGAAAAGAAGGTAATGTATTTTAAAAGTTCGTAATTAGGTACAAAGGCACCTATTTAGGCAATTTGCTCCAGTTTTGTTAGTTGAATATTTTAAATTTTTAATCACATTAAATACAGAACTTTTCATTCATGAAATGAATAGGTTACGTGATATTTTAAATACCTAAATCAAACACAACCAAAACAAACAACAAAATAATTGTTAAACCTTGGTTAAACCAGATTTCATGTTCACAGTAAGTTCATCCTTCCGCAACCCCGCATCACGTAACATCCTACTTTTCAATATGTCAGAAACACACAATATATTGTTTCTAACAAAATAATAATTCAATTAAACAGTTTGCCCGCAAAATATGTTTAATTAAAATGATAAGTTGAGCCCAAGGGTCAGTTCAACTTGTTTTGCTAATCAAAAAGCTGTCTAACTTGTCAGAACCACCTTCATAAGTGGATAGTCATGTAAGTACCTACATACATATTTAAAGTTTTTTTTGTTATCAGCTTTGGTCTTAGCGATTAGGTTATGACTATTGGTACAACTTCTTGACTGACAAAAGGGTATTTATTCAGATTTTAGTATATTTGACGTCATAATTGCTTTATCACTTTTGACAACATCTCTTGTTGATATCATTTAAATATCACATGGACATCAAATAGACCTTTTCGTTTTATGACGTGGAAGTGACACTCAGCCTTCGATTTTTTAATTTATTTACAGAAATTCTGAAATGATATTATCCTTCTAATGCTTGTCTTATAATGAATAGTTACTACTAAGCCCTATATTGTAAGGGATCTAAATGAATACGGGCGAATTTTGAGATAACCTTTTCTTTTTCCTCCGGGTATTAACTTAAAAGGTAATAAAAATGCTGTCTTTTTGTTTTATTCATTAAATGGAACTTTTATAAGGCAATAACTGAATCTTTTTTTTTGTAAGGATATAGGTAGGTACCCTACCTACTATCATTAGATCGAAATATTAAACGAGTACTGTGTAATCTGGATAAGTGAAATCTCAAGGGACCTAGAATTATCCCAAATAGTCAGTTTGAACATGACAGTTGTCTCATTGACAGATGCCCCAGCAAAGACAGGGTAGAAAATGTCCATTAAAAATGTATATTTTATACTTTCCTTTTGTGATAAATTATTATTAGCTGTCTTACTTATATAAGCTACTAGCTGCGCCCCGCGGTTTCACCCGCATAAGTGTCGCTATCCTATGTCCTTCCCCGGGACTCAAACTATCTCCATACCAAATTTCATCTAAATCGGTTCAGTGGTTTAGGCGTGAAAAGGTAACATACAGACAGACAGACAGAGTTATAATATTAACTATACTTATTACTTTCGAATTTATAATATTAGTATGGATTGAACTACAGTCCCAATTGTACGGGTAAAAATCGAACAAATGTTTTCTCAGTTATAAATTCAAATTCAAAACTAAAGTTTAATTATCCCCAGTAACAGAGATTTCAAAGCAAACGTGTTGGCACCTCATTGTAATTACCTATCAATAGTAGAGGTTTCTCACTTTTCCAGGACCCACTTATCCAGGTAACATTGTTTTTATGTCTACCAATCGTGACCTTTAAAAGAACCTAACTAACCAGTATGAACTTTGAGAAGGTTCAAGCCTTGAACTTTCTCAAAGTACATACTGGTTGGTTAAAATAACCTGGACCTTCAAGGAAATGTTACATGTAAACTTTCATGAAGGATAAAAGAGCCCCGCTTTAATATTGTCAATAACTTAAACTGATTCTAAATCAAGACAGATCAGGCGTAAATCGTCATCATATTTAAACAAAATACAGGCATTTTGACAAAATTATACAATACCAGTGACTCGCTATCAAATAATGCATTTTCGTGATCTTACACCCAGAGAAACAAAATCAATACCAGCTGATACAAACATTTCTCATTCTGTACCGCCAAAAATAAGCAGTCACAAATGAAACTTCCTCAGCAGCCTTACATTCCGCACGTCGCATTGTGCCCCTACCTACTTATCCTGCAGATTCGTATGAAGGCTCCGAGTCAGTCATTACGAAGGGAACATGTTCAACTTGGGCGAGCATGTCGCTTGCTTGTCACGTCCGCTGCCTATTATTTTTGTGGCAAAACAAACCCAATTTGCCTGAGAACAAAATTATTATACGATGTTGTACCTATTTGAAGTTCAGACTTTGATTAAAGTTTGGGTTTAGTACCTATAAGGTTTTATTAAAATTCTAGGAGGTATTAGGATATTGGGTAGATATAACAATTTTCCATATTAGCCAGGCAGAAAGCATAGAGGTAAAGAAAGAGGGCATAAGTACCTACCTGCTATAATTTTATGATATTCTCGATATTTGTTTCTAATTCTTAAGATATTCATTGAACTTGATTCATTTTATTAGAGGTTTAATTCAAACTGTTGGCGCCTGCAACCTTTGTGTTCACCTCATGCGAAGGATTGAAAGCTCAGTTCAGCATCAACATTCTCTTCGGTTTATTGAGCAACAAGTTCCAGTGTCTAGAGCAGACACAATCTAATACTAACACCGTTTTAATTGGGATTTTTATAAGAAGTAGGTACTAAAGATAGAAAGAAAATATTTTTAATAATTTATATATTTTTTCTAAGGTTCTCAGCAGTATAGGTATTTCTTTGCATAAAGAAAGATTGTTTCGTACCGCACAGGCATTTATTTTGATTTATAACTAACCTGTACTGTTCCAATGTTCGAAAAGCTCCCAATGAACCGACAATACATTATTTATTACGTGACTACCCAATGCCGGTAAAATGATTAACTCAACTACAATTCTAAGCATGACGTCACAGTTCCTTAAGTACACGCTTTATATACTCACGTACTACATAATCCTATATCCGTATTCTATAACCCACGCCGAACTCATTGTGCGCGAATAATATTAATATCGCAGATGGATTGTCGAATCCGCTGTTTTACATAACCACTAGCCGTTTTGCAAAACAGCTGAACAACGTTCATGGATTGTCATTGCATTACGTTTAACAAAACTGCTACCCACGTTTAGACATAATGCAGAATTATTTAATGCAGTCATAATTAGCGTTTAATGTGGCTTCTAATGCTGAATCGGTCGCGTTAACTAGGCACCCCAGTTCATTTACGTCAGGTTGAACTGCGTTACGAACCGCGCGCGAGCCGAGCGAGCAAAGCGAGCGGTGCCGATGCAGCGGCAGCGGCCTTCGAGCGCTTCTTCCAAGTTGGTTACAGTTACATAACTATTTAGTATTTATAGAACTGATTTTCATAAAGCTCTGAAGATGTTATATATAAATTTTCCTTAAAATCACTGTTTTCACGTGAGTTGGGGTCATTTATTTCTTTTTCGCCCGCTATTATTGTTGTTATGACACACAAAGCCACGAGCGTCAAAATTTTGAACTAAAAATCTACAATGTGACGTTTCATTCCCACTGTTTTACATAACCTCTAATCGTTAACCTGCCTCGCAATTCTGCGTGTTAAGAGTTCAATAAGGATGAAAAATCGCTAACCGTCATTAAAATGGTATAAGTATATAAAACAGCGGATTCGACAATCGGTAAGTTACCTACGTTTCAAAATAATAAGATAACATTGGAAGCAGCTGGCGAGCGAGCGACTATTCGCCACTAGCTGGTTTTTTTGATAAGTTGTCCAAGGTAGGAGCGAGAGCGGTTTTGTAGTTTTGTAATTTTTTGATCAACCTGAAGTAGTCTTTGTTAATGTCAGTATTTTGTGTAAAAACTGTCACTATACTCTTGGACTCTTCTAAATGGTTTCAGTCGGCGGACTGAAACCGTTAAGAATCACTTGTCTGTTACTGATAGGTTTTTTACCGTCAACAGACGTTCAATAGGTATGTAATGAAGGTCCGTCCAATAATTTATCTGACTATTGTTGTTTTGGTCACCGAGTCTGAGCTAAAATGAAATTAATTCGAAGGTAGGTATGTCACCTTTACGTCACGTATAACTTGCACCACACACCAGCGCCCGTAGCCAGCAGAATGAACGGGCACTTCATAAAATATTATAACATGCAAAAAACCCACACACACACACACACACACCCACAACCTACAGATAATTGTTATGGGATGTATATGAAAAACTGTTCTCGATTTTTTGTACGAATACATTGTGTGTTGTGTGTTGCGGAAGCGCGTTACCATGACCGTTGCCATGGTAACGCGCTTCCGCCGCCCAATAGTCTTAGCGCCAAACAAACGAATTCGGTACGACGCCGTTATAAAATTGTATTGTGAAATTGAAATTATTGTTTTAAGTAGACTTTATAGTTAAGTTAATAAGTTCCATTGGCATTCCCTAGCTGTGGTATTAAGTTATAAGTACCTACCTTATGTCTATCAAAGTGTGCTTTAGTTATTGAAAAAAATTGTGTTAGGAATAAAATCGCTGCTTACAGTGAGTGCACCTTTTTCTACAGCTAAATGCAGACCAGGATTTGTTGTTAGATAAACAAATCTTTTAGGAAACGTTTACGTTCCTTTCAGATTTGTTTATGCCAAATTAAAATGTTAGCATCAACAATTGGGTCGCATTTTCTCAATATTTTAGAAAATTTAGGTACCAAAATAGCATTATATATGTACATAATTACATGTATTGACATTGAACAGACACCTAGTCATTTCCAAAACCTGTTTTAATTGGTAATTTCTAGACAAAACGAATTCGGAAATACGGTACGAATGAAGGAAAATCTTTAAATGAAGATTCTCTCTTAGTTACGATACTGTCTGTCGGCTGAACTTTTAAAAACCAAAAAAATATTAAGATAAAAAGCGCTCCCTAGTTTTTCATCTTTGTTATAAAAGACTAGGCAAATTACGACTGAAAAACATAGTTTAATGAATTAATTAATTACATGAAAGATTCAAATGAAGAACATTATAGTGTAGAATTAATATTAGGAAAGAATGCAATGTAAAGGCTGACGCACATTTGGGCAGACCGCACCGCATTGGAAAAATCCTCCTGCATGACATTTGTAAGTTTTGTATGAACCATCGCACACTACAGGCGCGCCGCAATACGCGTTGTTGCATTGAAATGCGATGCGTTGCAGCCCACTGCGGCTGTGATATGCGCTTAGCTTTAGTCCACAAACTTATAAATTAATGACAAAACATAACTAGCTACTTAGCTGCTGAAAAAGAAGCAATTAAAGATGTTATGATTTCGTATACAAATAAAATACACACGACGATACGACTTCCCTATCTAAATCAAACACAACATTAATATTTCAGAGGCAAGAATCACAAATCACGTAAAAATACCTCAAACAGTAAATCCCAGAGCTCTGCCAGGTGAGCAGATATTCCTACATTAGGTAACATGATTCATAGCTCAGCAATATATCACCCTTCGTGAATATATGAGCTGTCGTTTAGCTCAACAGTGATCTTAGAACGGGGTTTTTTGTTTTTATTAAGCTTAGGTTTTTTGAAATGGTGATTGACTTATTTTAAGACATAAATATTGATTCATATTTCAATCAAATTTTTTTACGTGTTTATTTATTCTACTAAAAAGTCATGTATCTTGGCATGCTTTGTAGAATTTGGTATAAAGTATTGTGAGTCAAGTCAATAAAATCTGGATTTACATAAAATTCTACAAAAGGAAGCTCGGACCATGGGGCCCGTCTGCGCGTCTTCTCTTTAAGGAATCGCCGACTGGACTACACTTCACGTGACCTTTTTCAATGGTGCTAGTACTCTGAAATCAACTTAATTACCATTAAAATAAAAGTTGATATTTCTTTAACTTGAATTAACATCAAACTCAAACTCAAAGCATTTATTTCAATTAAACCAATTAGAGGCACTTTTGAATTGTCAAGGGGTCGGTCAGTCAGAAAGATGAAGCTAGTTGCCCATTCCAAAGCGTAGGTACTATGGAGAAGAACGGGCAAGAAACTCCATGGACACTCTTTTAAATCAAAATAATATGTTTACAAAGTCTTGGTTACATCATTCATGTTAAAAATTATACATGTGAGAACGATGCAGAACGTTAAAAGCGTCCATAATGAATCATAAATATGAATAGACTTTACGTACGTTGTGCGCGACCTGTGACCGCGCATAGCATGCATGGACCTTCTGCGTGTACATCTTTAACACCATTCAGTCCCCAGCCCACTGCTTGCGATCCAATATTACAGCAGTAATTATATACAGCTAGCTACATATTTAATTGTAATACTCGCTGATCCAATTAACCCGTTGATTAGCCCGATTTGTTTGTAATTAATTTGTATAATTGTACTGTGCTTTAGGCTGCTAATTACTATATCCAGGCAGGCACATGGTACCTATGTGTGCACTGCAACCAAATATTCTAATTATGACGCTGAGAATGTGACTGAATCTCTGAAGAATTATTAATTTGGGACAAACCGGTGAGTAGACAAACTAATTCATATTCATTTGGTTCACATCAAGTCAGGTTCAGGTGCCAGGTGCTCAGCAGCACCACATGAAAAGAAAGAAAGGTTTTGAAATAAACATTACCCCTTTGAACAGGTTTACTAATTTTGCGGAAATATTAAATAACGCCTCGAACTTTACTGAAGAATAAATTATATTATTAGCGATTAAACAAAGTCACGTGCTCTCCCACAATGTCCAAGTGCGTAAACAAACACCAGCCAGTCTAATAACACTTAACCTCTGCATGGTCAGCCCATACCGTGTACGTGTACATTGTAACGCTGACAGTCAAATATAAAAGCCTCAACTCCTGCGTCGTTCTCTCGACTGTCTGTCCCTGTGACACAGATCTTAGAAAACAAAAGAGAAATACATCAACGTTATAAATACATTGTTGATTTTGATCATAAATTGGATGTTTCTTTTTCAGTTATTCGTTCTAAATATTTTTGTTGATCAGATTTTTGTGTTGTACAGGTTGTTTTCAAGTATGTCATTTTAATCATTATTAACATGCACAGACTACAGTTTTATACTAGAAAATTATAACGATCATTACAGTACTTTGTTACTTTAAAACCATTCAATGCTTAACCTTATGTGCACTTTGAGCATATTGGGTCATTATTTTGATTCTGTCTCCATCCGTGGTCTGAGGTGCCATCGCTTTGTTTTCATTTGTTTAAATACGGTCCGCCTCTTTCTATGGGCCAGTGGCGTCATTATGTTTAATTTTATTCATTGCCACCTGTGTAATGGGGTATCTTGTAGGCTGTTAGCAGATTGTGATCCTTTATTCTGGTGTGAATTGTGTTATATTACCCACATTTTTCTCATTTCCTTCTTTAGGGCAATCCCGTCTATGTTCCCATAAAGATCTTTTACTCTGATTTGGGGGAAAAGACAAACAGAATAATAAAATATTAGCCGTATATGAGCCGTTTAACTCATAAAACGAAATAAAGAAGAAATATTATCAATAATTTTGTGAATTTAGCGTTATCTAGGTCCATTTTGTTTAACTAATTCCTGTATACAGGGTGGCAGGGACACCGATTCACGATATGTTATCATGGATTCAGTACATGATTCTGTACGATCCTATGTGGAAATTCGTCGGTTATTTAAAAAAAAATGAGCTGTTCAGTTTGACCTCGTAGATATTACACATTTCTTTGAAACATCAAATAACCGACGATAAATTTCGACAATGAGTGGTCAAGAACCATGTGCTGTATTACAGTGTGCGCGTCGATATCCCTACCGCCCTGTATACACTTACTGAGACTGTCTCGTTTGTCCAGTGGACGCAAGTGTTACTGTTGAGCATGAGGTCCTGGGTTCGATTCCCGTGTCGGCAAAGGCACCGGAATCCCTCAGTAGCAACCCGGAGTCGGGAGTTGTGCCCTCTCCCCCTATTACATGAGACTTAAACACATAACTGGAGAAATTTGGGTGTACTATAGAGTACACCTCTGCCTAACCCTCCGGGAGATACTGGCGTAAAGTTATGTTACACTTACTGATACTGTAGGTGCTTGTAATGTTCTTTGATCGAAGTCTTACTTAATAACGACATAACGCTATATCACCTTTACTTTGTTTACCTTTTAGTTCTTAAAAGAAGTAAACATGCAAGTATTCTAAATAAATAAAATATGAAGCTAGTAAATACAGTAGAACGTGTTGCCAAGCTGTCGGGCAGCAATCACAGCAAAACAAATGTATTTGAAAAAGTGTCTTAACGTATTTACAATATGACTACTATTCCATGAGCGAGAATCTTACCTTGCCGTAACACAGTCCTTGACTAGCACGGGAGGTAAAGAACTTTTCTCTGTACCGTCATTGGGCATTTATTATTTTATCAAGTATGTGAACCATTGCTTTACTTGTGATAGCATTATTATAATTTAACTGTTCTTCTACTCCCCTTGCTACTTGTTATAGATAAGTTCTAACTTAGTGTAGTTGAACGTAAGTATTATGCCCTATAATAGTATTATATAGTAGTAGTTTGAGCTAAATAGAGATAGATTAAATAAATAAATAAAAGTTTATTGACCATAAGTTTAGGTTACAGTACACCGGTAATACATTTTTACATAGTACATAGGTACTATGTAAAAATGTATTACCGGTGTACTGTAACCTAAACTTATGGTCAATAAACTTTTATTTATTTATTTAATCTATCTCTATTTAGCTCAAACTATTGAGATATAAGTAGTGGCGTGTTTAACGAAAAAAGTTTCTCTTTCCTGTTTTTAGCTCAGGAGGCTTTAGGAGAGTTTATTTACCTGAAAACTAAATAGCATCTGAAAAGGGTTTAATTTCAAATCGATATTGTATCTCGTTAGACTATCTCACCTGATGGTAATAGTAACGTTGAGGTTGACAACAATGCGCGCATGCGCAAAGGTGGCCTATGCACTAACGTTAAGAGAATAGGTGATGCTCTATTAGGGAGGCAGTGAATTTCGGTACTACTTAGGTGATTTAAATAACTTTCGATAGTTTTGTGTAAAATCACGCATAAGCCGAACATGAGACATCCATGCCTGACATGAAATCCTGAGGTGAATTGTCTAAGATCAAAACTAGCCCATTGTTATACCGACTTAAAAAAAAATTACAAAGTGATAAATAACTTTAATTTCGGAAGTCGGTGTCGTTGGTTCCGCATTTTGGTTTTTTGACACCGACTTCCAAAATTAAAGTTATTTATCACTTTGTAGTTTTTTATGAAGACGAAGTTTTGTTTTTTTTTTTGTAAAAAAGTTTTTATTTTTCCCTTTTTAGTTGTGCCTACCCCACATAAATTCAATTAACACCAGTGCATTGAAGAATTGAAGATACCGACTAGAAGATCAAAATTCGCATAGAAATGCCGGAGATGCAGTACATTTATGGATATAACTTTGTACATAGGAATAATTACCTAATGTATTACATACTTGAACCTTCCTAAAAGTATGCAGACCACATTAGTGAAAGAAATATCAAAATTGGTTCATTAGTTTTTGAGAAAATCGCAGACATACAAACATACATACATACGGGTCGAATACAGAACCACCTGTTTTGAAGTCGGTTAAAAACAAATGAAGCTCGAATATTTCTATGGAAAAGTGAGTTATTCCAGTCTGATCCCGTCTGCTCTTCCTGATTACGAAATTGACCCCAGCTGCTGCTTCCACAACCTAACTGGATTGAAATTCGCGATTGGAGAGGTATCTTTGTACTTCTCATTACCACTCAACGTAGGATTTGATTCGATTACGATATCTTATTACGTCCAAGGCGATCCGATATCTGAGCATTATTATATTCAACTCTTAACTCGGTTTATCTCGATCGGTGATGGACCCCACTAGAATGGTCAACCCAACCAAAAACTTGGTTTTGATTAGCTCAATACTCATTTGAATATTTAATATGATTTTTACTTTCAGAAATATATATGCAGGATGAAATATGTATACATATGCCTTAATTCGAAGTAAACATAAAGTTAGTCAAATTAAGCCCGTTGTGGCTTCACAACAGTATCTTGTAGCGTAATTAGTAAGTGTCTAAACACTTTTGGGCTGATATTACTCACCCATTGCAGGCTGCTCCAAACTACACGCTGCTCAGAACTGCACTCGTAGCGGAACCGCGCGCCCCTTGCGGTAATATCAGCCGAGGATCACGGCCGATATTACCCCACACCACACGAACCTGCAAGCTGTGCTGAGCCGCGCGCTTCCTGCGATCCTACGACGGCCCTGGCCGGCCACTTTGCGTGTCCTGTTTTGACAGACCACAACGTGTGCCACGTGCTGCCAAGGTCGGTACCTTTCTTAACCTTAGTGTGTGCGAGACCTTAAATCAGTCATTGAATACCGCGTACTACTAGAATTATAATAATGTTTTGAAATAACCTGCTAGTTTCTCTTATCTCTCCTTATTAGTTATTAGTTGACGGCCTGCGCAGTCTACCTGCAAAGCCCCAGCCCTATTTTCTGTGTATCTTGTAACGCAAAATACACAGAAAATAAAGTGGGGTCGTAATTGACAACGCGTCAGTAGCAACATGTTGGTTGGTTGAGGTAGCACGATCACAAGATACTGTTGTATTCAGATAAATATTTATTCATCTATGTAAACCACACCAATATCCTTCCCTGTCTACGCAATACTCACCAGTAGGTACAGTTCAGTACATCTACTTGATTAATTAATTCCCCTTTGATATTCGATATCAGACGTGACAAGGAGCAAGATATCAAGTTAGGACCAAAACTTAGAATGGGGACAGTGCATACAATAAACAGTAGAACAACTGCGAACAAATGACTGAATCGCGCCGCTACATGGAATTTCAGTGAGTTTTGCTCAAGTTGCTGTTACCTCATCTTTTTGCCAGTGAAGAAAAGGAGCAATTAGGTGCAACAAAAGTAATAAAATGGGCTACTATTTCTATTTGTGTTCAATAATATCATGATTTTATGTAAGTTTTTTGTTCCTTTATTTATTTAAAGTTGACTATTAATAACCAAGATGTCAGATGATATTATGGCTAGGAAGGAAGTTAACGCAAAGATGACGATTACAGATGATAAGAATAAGGGCAGAAAGATGATGATGGTCTACAACCCTAATGCTCCGGAGGGTGAGTAATTATAAGTAGCCCAGTTGAGATACCGTTTTAAATTTTTACAGTGACAAAGGATAGCATTCGGGTGTGAAATGTGGGGTGGAAACACAATACCTTTACAAATAGGTCCGTTGGAGCCCACAAGGGTTGTGGTCTGGTCTCCGACCCTCGTATCTCTGGATAGGGTTCGATAACATTCTGAGGAATAGGTATTAGGTAGGATAGCAATAGGGTGAGATCTAGAAGTGGTTTAAGATGTCGTTGATTTAGATTTCTTTAGATAGCTAAGACTCTGAGGCCGTGCATAAAATAAGTAATTCGTTGCAAAAAGCCAAAAATTGAGTATTTACACAATGGCCATGGCTTGCATGTGACCGCGTTGGTGTAGGATCCGTACCTACGTAATAATACGTTTACTTTCGTTGGATCCCACTTTTGAATCCCATTTTTTAGGTATTAACGATGGATCCCGTTTGCTACTTTCGTTGATCCCATGTTAAAACAACATTACACATGTTGTTATAACATTCAAAAGAAAAGTGATTTACCTTTATCAAACACTAGCTTCTGCCCGCGACTTCGTTCGCGTGGAAGTCGTAAGACACCACAATATAGTAAAGTAACAGCCGCATATATAATTAGAGCCACCCTTATTATTACTTTCTCATCGTCTTTTCATCATCTTTACTACGGTATTTTAAATTTATACTAACTTTCTAAAAGAACAAGCGAAAGAAATTCACATAAATATATCCACACATCTTCTCACGTTCAGTTTAAAAACAAAACCACAGTCCAATCCGAAGAAGTGTAATCAAACCCGAGCTAGATTAAAGTGGACAATTACAAGCGTCTGACCTGAGAGCTTCAAAGCAGAACTAAAAAACGCGTCTGGCGAAGTGGCGAGATAAACAACGCTGCGGAAAAACGCACCGGAGCCAGCTTAGGGAACTAATCCGTTCTGTATTTCGCTGCTTTATGTTGAGTACGAAACGTTTTCTCGCCAAGTCACGCCCGGTAAAGGTCTTAGGAAAGGATTTCTTTTTTATGCGTAACGTTATAACGATTAAGTGCAAATGTTCGTCGATTTATCGAATATCGTGAGTGCTTTGTATGTTGATAAGTTTTAAATTGAGGTATAAAAGATACAAAATGTGATTTGTTTTTTTTACCTTGTTATTATTTCATGATCATAGCATCATTCTTTCTTCTGTCATGTTAAATGGATTATCTATTACATATAATAAAATAGTAACGGAGTCAAATCTGTCGATTTAATATTTTTGAAAACAGTAATTACTACGAGGTGTCGGAAGGACTCTGATGCCAAAAATATAGTTTTTCATATTTATGTCAGTTCGTCTGGATGTATGAACAGAGCAGTGGTAACCCAGTGGCTTACGAGTTGTAGGTCATAAGTTCCAACCCAGACAGGCACTTTACTTTGTGTAAATTATTTCTTCACCACTGCTCTCAAAACGGTGAAGGAAAACATCGTGAGGAAACCGGCATGTCCTAGAACCAAAAATTCGAAGACATGTGATATCCACCAACCCGCACTGAGCCCACGTGGTGGATTACGGCCCACTCCCTCTCACTGTGAGGAGGCCTATGTCCCAGCAGTGGGGAACATTATAGGCTGATTATGATGATGTTCCGGGTTGGCGCTAAAACTGCTGAATAGATTCTTCTCAAATTTTGCACAAATATTATTTGTGGAAGATATGGTCATCGAATAGATACAATATTATCACGCTATTTGCTGTGTGGAATAAGCAATATTGTTTTATGTCCGTATTCCTCAACAGTTTACTGCGAGATTTAAATAGACAAGAAAAATGTTATACTCTGGCAGATAGATACAGATTAATTAACCTCAGTAATATCATCACTTGACATGTTTATACAATGTAAAGTAAACGTACGACTTTCACTCGAACGAAGTCGCGGGCAGAAGCTAGTCACTAATATAATATGAAACTGAACAGTCGCTGTACGAAAAAATGACCGAGTTACTTCATTGGTATGTACTTGGGTAATTATTATAGCCGATATTTTTCTTCGCACAAAATTCAAATACCGCGTAAAACAACCTCCGCCCTTACGAAACTCTCTCGGTACAATTTTCCCTCTCAGTGCGTTAAATCGCAAAACCTTTTTGTACGTGTATTCGTTCTGGCGACCGTAAGCTAATGTTTGTAAATAAGAAAACAGTACAATAATAACGCTTAACTTTGGATCTCATTCGACGCCGCGAGCGCAAGAAGCACTTCCAGACGGAATCGTGTTTGCAATCTTATTTTAGTTGAATAAAATTGCAATTTAGCGCCGAATTGTTGAACAATCGTCTTTAATGTAGGCTACTTCTGGCACTTCAGTTTTTACTTGAAATGTACTCGTATTGTATTGCTCGTTATGTTACGTAAACGTTTGTGCTTGGGGATCGATGTGACTGAATTATACAATATTTTTGAAGTGAAACTTCTTTACGCACGCTTGACTTGGGGAGTAAGCTGGCGAATGCGTGATGTAAGCGTTACGAATAGTGTGATCGGGCGAGGCGAACGGGAGTTGAGTGGGGGATATAAGCAAGAGAAAGCAGTGGGCGCGCACATTTTCTTTCTCTCATAGCCAAATACGTTTGAAGTTTCACTTCAGTCGTGTGGTCATAAGCACACTCGTTTTTTTTTTATTTTATCTCACAAAGCAACTCGCGCTTTCCTTGTGGATAACAAGTGTGCAAACACGGGGTGAATGTGTGTGTAAGCGCAGGAGCTCTCGGTACCGCCCGAGACACTGACGAGACGATGGCGAATTTGGAATTTGTGTATGTTTTGAGCTGACGCTACTGGTCTTCACTCACATATTTACAGCGTGTTTGTACACTTGGTTCCCACGAGTAAAGCGCGCGACGCTTTGTGAGGTTAGAGATAAAAATAATAAAAGTAGCAAGTTTTTATATGTTATTCTTGCAACGTAACATAACTTCACGGCTGTATTACCCGAAGGGTTAGGCAGGCATGAGCTATAGTACATCCCGCCACATGTAATAGGAGTGAGCCCGTTGCCATCAACCGGACACAAATCCCAGCTCCGGGCTGTGACTGAGAAATTCCTGATGGAAAAACACAATGACACTGCCCGACTTAGTTACTTAGCATATTCAGCAATACCGCTTGCCACCACTAGACCAACTAGGGTTAGGAATTTGATTGAAAACACGTTTCCAATTGACAGCGAGGCGGACCAGTTATTTGTTTAGTTAGCCATTTAATTTAGTACCTAGTGTAAATATGTACTTATCTATACATACAATAAAAATCTCTATTTATTATTTGATTTGATTTCAATAGTCAAAGACAGAACAATTAATTAAGAAGAAGAATGGTCTCTTAGTAACTTTACGGATTTGATGGAAACAAAAGTCAATTGTATAATGGATCATAATTTAAAGCGCAATCCTGATTTCAAATAATTATAATGATTCCCCGAATCCCGTTCCCCACTTCCCAATTATAATCCCTCGGTAGGATTATTTCAATAATGTTGGTATATTCCTTCATTTCTAACAATTTCCCTTTGTCCATTTCTGGTAGGTTAATTCCCATACAAAACGTATATTAAATTTAAATACTCGACCTTCATGTTATGCTCGGGTTAGTGTGCATCACGCGATAATGTGTGGTTTATATTAATACTAGCTGCGCCCCGCGGTTTCACCCGCGTAAATGTCTATCCCGTGGGAATATCGGGATAAAAACTAGCCTATATGTTAATCCAGGGTGTCAGCCACCTACGTACAAAATTTTATCAAAATTGGTCCAGCCGTTTGAGCGTGAAGACGTAACAAACATATAAACACACACACACACACAATATTAGTGTGATGTGATATCTGTTTGTGTTGTTATTGTATGTTGTTGTCTAATTGAGTTGAATATCGGTAATTTGTGTTAATTGGTTACTAAGTTAGTTAGGGCATGAAAGGGTTGACTGTGTAGCTACAATTAGGTAACATTACGCAAACAATATGTACCTACAGCTGTAATATTAGCAGTATGTGTGTGGGTGACTGAAAATTGGGTACTGTAGGACAACTGAAGCTTGTTCCCATGGAAGCATTGAGAGAAAGAGCACTAAAATACCTAAAACTTCGTATTTTAATGATACGCCACAAGTGCTCGAACGATGGATGATGATGACGTGCATTATTTATGCGTTTTGTATTTACTTTTAATATTTTAGGTATAAACCTTAATCATTTTAAGTTATGTCAAATTCATAAGGACGCTTCGAAATGTTGCCACTTCATAATGTGTAAAACGTTTATTGAGGATGACATTCTCGTAGCGTGTACTGTACCTATGTCTATTTCCTGTTTAGTATAATATTCTATCACTTTTAAGTTTTAACCGATTATTTTTCTTTAAGTACACTGTATTTTAATAATTGTTTGCTGCACCGGACGACGTCATTACGTCAGCGCCGGCTGTCGCTGAAAACCAGCGCTGGGGCTCTGTCCTGCATAGGGTCGCAGCATAATGCTGAGCGATAGCCGTTTTGCGTGGATGTGACGCATGTTTCCCCCTACCTTTTTATTTTATTTTTTGTGTTTTTGTTCTTTTTGCGTCATTTTCACCGCAAATAAACGTATTTTCTTTCTTTCTTTCTTTCTTATGGCGTCTTATAACAAAATATACCGTTTTTTTATAATAAATCTACCATATCTAATACACCGTCCATTCCTAAGGATTATCAAAAGAAAGTTTCTTTTTCATAAAAATATCTTCAAAAGTAACTAACTACTAAATAACAGCCAACACTTAGTTCAATAATTTGTATATTTAACAGCCGCGTGCTGCGCGATTTCTCGCGATACGCTGCGTACTGCCCGTAAAGCTGAGGCCTTACTTACGCGGTAAGTACGCGGCTTGTAGTTGCCGCAGTGTTGCCATTAAAACCAGCTATTTTTAACATGATTATCTTTGCGTATAATTTGTCTAGTGCCTACGTGCTCCTTTTAATAGTTGTGGGTATGTTTTTGCGTGTAAATACTACGTAGTATTTTATCTAGGATTGCTTGTGTATTTTGGGTAAAAATATTTCATGATCATCTATCCGGACAGACAAATCAAAATCAAAATCAAAAGTCATTTATTCAAACTAGGCTGAGAATCAGCACTTTTCGAACGTCAAAATTACAAAAGACAGTCCCCCAAAACGCCCGCCCTTCGCCACTTCCTAGTGCTTTCGCTGGGGAGAAGAAGTGGCGGAACAAACTCCCCAGCAGCACAGCTGTCTGTTCAGTTAGAAAATACTTAATTTTATACAATACTATGTATGCAAAGTAATTAACATTACAGGACACAGAACCTTAAATTAAATTATTTGCCATAGGTTAACTAGCCACGCCAATATACCAACAAATAAATCATTTTATCTATCTGTCGAATAGACTTCAAAATAGATAGTGCCAGCAAAAACTAAAAAACCAAAACAGGATCTGCTGTGACAAATTAGACACAAACCATCGACAAAGCGGGTCGCTTTGCTCCGAGTAATTGACGCAAGCGGGCCCGAGAGTGCTTTATTATAGTCTGTCGCGGTCTCATGTCGCAGCAGAGTGGACCGAATACAATGTGAGCAGTAATGCACTTTTGCGGAGTGAAGTACGCGGCGTACTATTAGTTTTGTACCTCTAATGTGGTCTGCGCTGTACCTACAATAGACGAGCCCTTTATTTTTTGGCCCTTTATTTTCCTGCAAAAGACGTGATTTTGATCAGATTTTCGCTAACAAAACGAATCTCACCTTTGCACATGATTATATCACATGGGAGTTGTTTACGTCTCTCATTACAGCTATGTGCATTGTGCTATTTATACTTAACACGATATGTGGTAAATAGGTACCTAGGTATGTCTAAGCTGTGGAATAGACGTTTAACGCGTAGTGTGTTAAGCGTATATTCCATAGCTGGCGTATAATAATATTACTTATTTAAGTATATAACTATGTTACTTCTCTTTGAAATGTGAATTAATTATAATTAAACTAACATAATTATACAATTGTAATATTAATGCTCAATCTCAACATTTTAATTCTTAATAATTATATTTTTCTCAAATTTATTCAATGTTTCTCAATATTTTATTCTTATCCTGTCTACACTATTTGCAATATGAATCTCTTGACATGTTAATTTTATTTTTTTCCTTCACTTTTTATATTCATTAGTCATTTACTTTGTCTATTTTTATTCGTGTTTACTCCTAGTTATATGTGCATGCTGTGGTCTCCTGTAATTGAAGGAGCACACGTAAAAGAACCTTTTGTATTACTGTAAATTTATATTGTGTATGTGTATCCTTTGTTGGAGATCCTTAATAAATAAATAAATAAATAAAAAGTCACTATTAAGTATACAACTTGTTTTTTTATATCCCATAACTCTACGGAGTCATTGTACTCATCATTATGGACAACTTTTGCTATGGGATAATCTCTATGGGACAATCAAAGAAAACAATCTGGTGTTCTCTACGATTTGACGAGCTATGCGAACATAAATATAGAGAACAGCTGATTTTTTTTTTCACGATTTCAGGATAGTCCCATAGTAAAAGTTGTTCATAATGATGAGTACAATGACAGCGTAGAGTTATGGGATATAAAAAAACACGTTGTAGTATAGAGGTCAAAAGTTGATCTTATTTCTAAGTCAAACAAACTGATACACGGGGCTCTCGCCGTTCTACCGATTAAACTGTGGCGTGAAATCTAAGCGCCCAACAGCACCCACGGGCCAGAGGTAAAGTTACTGGAACTTTTCCAATATCCAGTGTTATTGCGCCGTCCCGCGCCGTCCCGCGACCGTCCCGCCGGGATGAGTGGACTTTCTCGTCTTCACACTTTCCCGCCTGTTAGTTGATCGTTTTGTATTGGGATATTAAAGGTCATAGCACATATATCAACTCAGAAAGGGATCGTCACCGTATCGCCTTTCGCCTCGCTATCAAACAGGCGTCAACCTAACGTAAGCACGTAACCAAAGCGGTTTAAGAGCTCCGATACGTTGACTTGGCTACGGCTAGGCGACGACGCTGCGCTTACGACTCACCAACCGCTGGTTGATGGTGCTGCAGGCAGGCTGCGGGAGGGGTGAGAGAAGCAAGAGTGGACGAAGAGACGCAAGCTCGGGTACGGAGAGAAGCGAGCGCGGGGACGACGAACCGTAAGCGCGGGAACTGCAAGTTGACCACGCACCGCACCGTGGTTCGTGAGCTTGTCCCGAGGCGAGGCGATTTCATTACGATTCCGATTAGTGTGCGTTGCAGTTGGGAGTTTCATACAAAAAATGCTGAATGGCTCGAGTTGATACGGTTGCGATCCCTTTCCGGGTTGATATGTGTGCTATGACCTTTAATAGGTAAACATGGTGTTTGATAACTGATTGTCTTTTATTAAATAACTGTTGTGAGAAAACCATCTTTGTATGATCTGACTAATAGCCAGCGCACAACAAGGAGAGGGCAAGGCATAAGATGACTGAAAGTAAAGCATTGACATGTGAGTTTTATCAAGTGAAAAGTAGAAATCAATTGTATCGCAAAGTATTGATAATAAGATTTTCCATTATAAGAATTTGTACGTTATCACCGTTGGCAAATATAACACAATCATAATTTTGTACGAGAGAGCGAGGAACCGAGAGGAATTTTAAGGGAAAATGTAATATTGCTAATGTCAAACCAGATGAAGCCTGTACGAAGTGATTGAGGCGTGGCTAAGAAAGACGCGGTTTTAGTAATGCTTGCGGTTAGTTATGTCATATTATTTGATGATCCTGAAATATAATAAGTAAGGATGACGTGGCGTCAATGATTTTCAAATAAGACAAACGTGAAACCTTCTGCGCCATCGAAAAATGATTTCTTCAGCTATATTTTATGTAAGATTTGAAAGAAAAATTTTGATTTCAGAACTGGTCCAAATATTTTTTTTTGCTTAAAATGATCTAAAACAAACCCGAGCCTTTATCTTGTGATGCTAGCGTTTGTCCTCTATTAACTTGATGTTAGGCAAAGAGGCATGTTCTTGAACTTGTGGCTTTATGGTTACATCTACGTACCATCATGTTATCGCTAACTTCGTGGCCACCAATCAGTAAATGTCTCTAATTTGATTAGATTCCAGTGGGCCGTGAAAGAATTTCGTGAGCACCTAAATAAATACGCGCCAGGATTAGTTAAGGAGCGCTTAGTCCCGGGATCGCGACTCATTGGCCTAATGAGCGTGGGACCCTGTGCTGTGTGTTGAGGGGCCTGGAGTGTAATAGAAGCTGTGATTATCGTATGGTAACTGAGATGTTTTGAGTTCATGCTAGGCCAAACGAGATATTGAAAGAAATGCCTATTATTTTAGAGTTTATTTATAAACGTTTTAAAGTTATGTAATGATTAACGTCTGCTTCACTTTAATTTTTTACTTTATAACGTCCCCTAACTTTAAGCAATGATTATAAATAAACCCTCTGTTACTTTACAAAAGATCAATGTACCTACATGCATCGAGAAAATATAGTTACGACTTTTGCTCGGTAGTTTCAATAGAATTGTTAAGAATACACGAGCATTCACACAAATTTTCTGTCTGATTATTGCTTACAATATTAGGTACAGTCCGCTTCAAAGTAAGGGAACCCCTTTTGGGAATGACATTAAACCCATTTAAGTTTTTTGTAACGTATTGTATATGGCGTGTTGGTCTAGTGGTTAAGACAGCGGCTTAACAATTCGATGGTCTCGAGTTCAAATCCTCGGACGAGAAGTTCTTTTTTTGTTTTTTTTTTTGTTTCTTTTATAGGTTATTATGTGATTTTTGTTAATTATTATTTAAGAAATCAAATGTTGAAGTAGGTATGAGGTTTGTAAGAAAATCTAGGCATGTTGCATAAACAATATTCATTTATTTCTCTAATTACATTTCTAGGACTTCATGGAATCCACTTCACGGTTGAATATACAGTTTTCTATGTGTGTTAAATTGGGGTTATTTACTTAGAATATTAACTAAACACAAAATAGATACCCTGGGTGAGGTTTAGAACGTTTAACATTAGATAACGGTTCATTTATAGATTTTTCTAGAAACAACTACAATAGGTAATATTTATTCATTTAAAGTTGTGAAAACATTATTTTTATATACTTTGTATGATCTTATCGGAAAAAAAGATTAAAAAATTAAATGTTGTCATTTGTGCCTGTGAATTACAGAGGAAGAACCAACATGCTAAACTATAAAAGTATAGCAATATACATCTTTCTCTTTTATCACATTTTCTGATAACCCTTATTTAACACAACATTAGAAATTATAAAAATATGTGAGGTCAGATGGTGCATCACACATTACCTACAAGACTACTTGTAAACAAAAGTATCTGGATTGATAATAATAAAGGTTGTTTATTTTTGATTAACTACGAATTAATGATCCCACAAATATTGGGAATCATTAACACTTGCTCATACGTTCCAATGTAATTTTATCAGATCAGTTACACAATAAATCTGCCGAGTAAATTGCCTATTAATAACGGAGAGGATGGCCGTCACTGTCTATCACTTCTTGAAGTCACACTTGAACGCGTAGTTTTGAAGGGTGTCAATGAGTGAACTTCCACAATATTACGGTGTCGCCCCGATTCATTAGTGTAAACAATTATTGAGCGAGGGCCTTGGCGATCACATTTCACATCACCAGTCGCATGATACCTTTGTATCCATCTACGAACTGTTTTTCTCTGGAACGAAAATAATAATATTAGGAATACATAAAAAAATCCAACTTGTCAGTAATAATGCAACATGATTGCAACAATAAATACATATATGTGTATAACGTAAATCTTACCGTTATGCCCATATCTCGTTCTTTATGCTTTGTTCCTGTTCCCAGAGAACAACAATTTTAGAGTCCGCGTATCACTGGTCAGTTTCCCTCAGTCGTCAGTTTATTTAATTCCAGCCTTCATAAAGTTATTAATCGAACAATACTATCGGTTAATATAATCAACTGTTCAAAAACTTAATAAATCGGATAATATTGCGACGAAGATAATTACGCACAAGCGGATCGACACGAAAACGAAACGATTTGATAAGTAATTACCTATACCCTCAATCACAGTTTAGTAAATAAGGCGAAGAAGAATTCTAAATTAAAATTACGGTAGGTAGGGCAACAATCGGAATCAAGCACATTCTATTCAACCAAACAAGAAATCTATGCAAATTTCAACCTTATAATTTAGTTAATTGAGGAGTTACGAATTGCATTTTGTAAAACAAGACGGTAAGGTGTTAGTATTTATAATACGTGGTGGACGTTGAAATTTAAACCTTAATATCTAGAAGATTAGACCGTTATCAACCTTGTTCGATAAAAGGAGTAAAGCTATTCAAATTTTCGTTAAGATGGCTAACTGATTCAATAGTCTAGTGGTATAAGGCGCGGTCTACGTGATCGGCTGGCGCCTGGTGATGCGGGTTCGTATCCTCAATCGCACATAAAGTGTCTTTTTGTAAGTTAAGTTATTCTTGGGATACGGTTCGGGCAAAAAGCCGAAAAAATACCATATTATAATTATTTAAAAACTTGCAAATAATATTTGAGTGGGATCGGTGGATGCTCGGGCAGAGATGGATGCGGCGCGCGGCAGCGGGGGAGGGAGCTGCTCGAGGCCAGAGCCACGTGACGCGCCCGCCGTCGCTCGAGCGACGAGCGACAGCGGGCTCGAGCGCGCTCGGGCGATAATCTTTAAAGTCTTGAGGGGTTCCTTTTCTCTGAAGCTGATCGTACATACAAGACGTAGTTTGGGATTACAATGTGTCTGCATTCAAACGAAGTAAGTATCAATCAATAGAAACGTATGACAATAAGTATCGAATGCTATACTTAAACCTTCGTGGGGTACTTTCAATGCCTTTGTACTGCTGTAAAGAGTTGCTTAAAGAAAAAAGCAATCTACTACAAGGGGTCATTCAATATGAAACTGCGGGTTTTTGTAGTTGTAAATGTTATTTAAATTCGTGAATTTAACGCACACTCTTCTTGGCATATGTCTCTACTTTATTATAAACTTATAGTTACCGGACTTCTCCATTGAAATACCCTCCACGTGTAGCAAATACGTAAAAAAGTGTAAATCTTAATAAACTCGAATTTTCGGATCATTCTTGTTCACGCTGTAACCATAGCTGTATCTCCTACCATTCTTCTACAAATCTAAACTTACATAACATAATCAGCCTATAATGTTCCCACTGCTGGGACACAGGCCTCCTCTCAGTGAGAGGGAGTTGGCCGTAATCCACCACGCGGGCCCAGTGCGGGTTGGCAGATGTAACAAGTCTTCGAATTTTTGGTAATCTAATCTTATTATATTTAAGTTAAAACTGCTTTTCGTGTCTACTCATGTGCCCGCATAGGTCTTCTTAACTATGCATCAGCTTTTGATGCGTCTTTCACCAACATTTAGAGATTATATTCTGGCAAGGTTTATATGTATATTACTATAAATATTAAATTTACAAATAATAAAGAAATCGTACGAAGCAGGGGCAACTGGCTAGTACAAAATAAAGCACCTACTCAACATCCCTTTAGCCTAACACCACGAATTCTCGTAAATCTAGCACGGAGTACATAAGTCAGCTCCGATCGCGCACGGCTGCGGCAAACGAGCCGTCGTCGCCGCGCCACCGCCCGCACCACATCGTACCGCGCCAGCGGCCGCCGCACGATTATGTAAAAACACCTACGAACGCTTTTGTTTTTACACTTAATGATCTATAGTAAATCTGGGAATGTGTTTCTGTTTTTAATAGTCTAGATTTGTTTTGTAACTTTATGAATACAGCCTAAATTCTCGTATTTACTGCATTGTAGACTTGAATTTTGTTATTCGATAAATTGAGTCATTAGAGCCTTGGTTGGTGTAAGAATCAAGTCCTATCATGAGTTTTTAGGAACGTTCACAGTCTAATTTCAGTCTCAATCTGTCTGTCTCTGTCTGTCTGTGGTTTAAAAAATAAAATAATAAAAAAAAAATACTTATAATTTCCCTACGTTTTTTACAAGTTTTTAACATTTGCTTGTCGTCGAGATGAGACTGCGACTAGATTTGAACGTTTTAAATTACGAGTATTGTCCTCCAGGCTTACAAGTATTAGTACATAAAATAGACTATTATTATAGTTCCTCAAAATTAGGTACTTTCCACTAGTTTGCGTGTCACCTATAAACCTCAGATTTTCAATTAATGCACCTCACCGTGGCCGTTCGGCTTCTATCGCTAAAGTTCACTCCTTCGCGGTGTCACAGTGCAAACAGCATCGTTGCATGTCCACTGCGTCCATTTACCGGTAGCTGGGACCTTGTTCACTGAGGGAACGGCAATGGAGTGGGTTTACTGCCTTCTATAGGTATTAAGATTACTATTTGACTGTGTGCTGCCTTAGTGGTAAAATGTAGGTACCGATTTCATGTTGTGGGTTTAATTTCATAGCACTTCATTATACGGTTATGTGCAGTCCACGCCTGTGCTTCACATTTAAATTATTGTTTTACTAACGAGCTGCTCTTTTTTATTAGTTCATTTTAAGGCTTCAGAAAAGAAATATATCTCTTAATTTTCATTTAAGATCGCTTTGATAAGACTGCCTTTTTGTACGATTGTGTACGTACTTTGTTTGTTGATCTAGTTTTGAATAATACTTAGGTATGTTAATATTCATGTTTATGAAATCTGTGACCACGTTCCACCCATATATCGACGTAGAATCTAACTCTTGTACAATGTTCACAATCACATTACCTCGACCAATCGACCGACAACTTTTCAATAGCATTATATCCACGAAGTTTACCACCACAAGTTTGTCACCTATTTCCAATCGCACCGGTTCGCATTCTTGTTATCTCGCCGGAGGAGCCGTGTTCTGCGGTCACGGGCCGGTGTTGCCCGAGTTTGCGGTTCGGTCTCACTTTTACGTCGTACTTTTACCGTTGTGGTTTTCTTCTTTAACTAGGTACTTTTCTTTTTTGTGGTTTAAGGTGAAATAAAGAAAATGTGGTTGTCTTTGAAATTATTAGAATTGTAAAAAAAAATATTTAATACCTTATTTAAACTAACTTAGTTAATAGTTAGGTATGTATAATGGTATATAAGTAAGCAATTTATCGTTAATACTAAAAATGTGATATTTTAAGAATTTAGAAACCATTAATTAAGTTATACTTATTCATTTAATTCATCATGGTGAATGGCGGCGGTTTCGGGTTAAAAATAAAACACCATTAACTTAAATAAACTAAACGGTATACTGTATGTAACCCGCGTTCTCATTTCACGTGAAACTACTTTGTTTCCGTAGAGCTTCTACAAAGTGCTGCATACGTTTACTTTTACTCCGCTACTTGTTTCGACAAAGCTCCGAACTAAGCACACGTACATAGTTCGCATCAAAGCTAAATAGTCAGTTTACTTTGCGTTTGGGATTAACATCGGTTAGAGAATATATTGTGTACATGCAATTAAATATAGGAACACATACTATTTTAATAGAAGTTGAGTTTGAGTACATAATGCTTTCTCCGGTTGCTACGGCGTAGCCCGTAGCACCGCTGCAACTGCTACGGCGTAGTTGATGTTCATCTCGCTACGCGTTGTGAATACAATTTCAATTTCATACAACTTAGGCATGGTTGTCTATGGCAACAATATTATACCTTCTCATAATATGATAAGCGATTATTTTCAAAGGGCTGTGAAAGAATATTCCAATAATATAATTTTACACCATCTAAAAAAATTTTTTTTTTTCAAACTGTGTACTGCTTGTTTTAACTAATTCACTGTGTTATTGTCTGCGCATAATGCAGTGCATGCTGTGCTTTTCTGTAAGTGATGAGGTGCTTTGGCTTAAGTTTGCAATGTACAAATGATAAAGAAACGTGTACTCATTGTTGAAAAGCGGAATAATAAATACATTTTACTTTACCATCCTCCCTACCAGATAAAATAAAATCTCGAGATCTAAAGCCTGGCCTGAAACAGCTCACATTGCCGCTGAATCAGCTGAAGCCCGCGTGACACGTAAACCCTCTCGGAGCAGACACTAATGCACCGCTAACGGCACAACTATGTGAGGAAAAGTGTTTGTGGAGTTTGCGATAAGGAACTGTGAGGCTGAAATTATTGGTATGGAGTCTTTTATCTTGCAGCACTTTATGGCTTTGCTGTAAATGCGTGGAAATGATTAGTTTGTGGAACTTCTAGCCATAAGGGAATTTACTTGGGGAATGGGAATCCTGATTATGCGCTTTAACATTATTTCTCGGTAATGTGTCTTGTAAATTTCTATGAATGTGTGAGGATAAAAACTGTCGAACACGGAGGGCCGGGAAGTCATTGTTGAGTTTGTGGGTTGGGTACAAGAAAGGCGTCTTGAGCATTGCTTTAATGACGACTCTTTGTGCTGTTTCGTTTTAATATTTAAATATGGCTACTCATTGAGGTTGTTTTAATTAATACTGTGTGCGTGTCTGACTCCCCTAATCAATAATTAATAAAGCAATCACAGCTATCACCTTTACATACATTTCTTGGATACGACGCGAACGTTGTCACTACCTCATTAAACCGATTTCATAATAACAATAATTTATATTGGCTTTCAATAACATTACCCCTGTCTTGTGACACGGCTGACACACTCGAGTACACTCGACTACACTCGAGTGACAAGCAACATTACACGCTTGACGATCAATGGACCGGGAGATGTAATGAGGGTAATGATACAAACACAATATTATAATATGTAGCAACTGATGTGGTTATGTTCGTGTTGTGGAAGAAAGGAGTAATTGGACAATATTGTGATGTGTGTGCTTTACTTATAAAAACGCCCGCACACTTGGAACCAAATGAGATTCGAGTCCCTAGACCGCGATTATGATTATTGATAACCTAAAATGAGGTAATTTTAAGGTTGTATTAAAATAGCCTCCACGAATGGTGAACGTGGGACAAAGACCACCGTCCTGGACTGTCAATGGCGCTGCTACCACATTACAGCCTGGTCATTTATATGTACCGTGGCATGAGCTAAATACTTACGCGGTCCGCGCCTATATGGAAACCTAAACAGGTCGCACTAGTTGAATGGTAAATGTCTAAACAAGTGTTAGAAATATTAATATAACACTGTTTAGTTGATTCACAAAGATAACGAGACGACCGTAAGCCTACTGGGTTTTCGAGATCTAAAAATACTCTAAACACTTCACACGACATTTCTAAATAAAAACAATAAATCCTTAAACCAGATACCACCAACACAAATGGCCACGGGTTCACAACAAACATTTTAAAAGAAAATACTTTATGTCTTATACGCGGCTTCACGCGAGTTCTGGCCGCCGTCCAACGTATCTGCGACCAACTTCTTTACTATTAGTCGTAAGTCGCGCTGACGTGCGGCACTGTGCGACCTCCCGATGGGTTTAGGAGCTTACTGCATTTGTTTATTGAAAAGTTATTTAGAAATGATTTAAAGTTAGATGAGGATTAAAGAGTTAACACTATTTTCTATCTTTGAGAGGTGTTTTAAAGTTATAATTTTTTTTCATAAGTGGCCACTTGAAAATGTACAGTCACGTCTAAAAGTATGTATACACTTGGCAATTTTCAATTGCGATTTTTTCGTGAAATAACGAATGCAACGTTGAAATACGACTCTTAAGGGCTGGTAATAGTTCAGCTAAAATTCAGATTTTGTCCCCACTTCCCCGCGCTATGTATCATTCTATCCCACTCGCACTGACATACTGATTCAGTTAGGGTGAACTGAACTATTGTTGGAAGGATGTCAAGAAATAAAATGATTAAACTTAACATTAATTTATTACATTCACATTTTATGTACAGTATATATAAAATTCTTTTAAATGGGCAGGTAAATAATAAGTAGGTATAACAAAACAAACATGAGACACTCATCATTCGCATAGCAAATACAGTTTACATCGAAATCCGCAATATAAGTACCTACTTCATTAGTGTTCTATGACCGACCAAAGACCATTGCTCTATCGCCATCTATTTGTCACCATAAGACATCGACAGCCAAATAGAGCCGGCGCTCAGCTCACTGACAGCGTGCCACGGCAGGTTGTGCTGCGGCATCCCGCGGCGTTCCGTGGCATCCTGCTAAAAGCCCGCACAGACCGGACTGCGTCCCATTAACCGAAATGACCGCAGCACAAGTTTCAATCTTATTTCAACTAGCTTAGCAATCATAATTCCTCGACACAACGTGACCCACACGTCCCGCGGGATGCAATGGCGCGCCGCGGCATTACGTGGAATGAAACGGCATGACACGTCATGCCGCAGCATCCCTGGCGCGTTGCGTCATGCCGCAGCGTCCCGCGGCACGTCGCGTCATTTCCCGGCATCGTGGTATCGAAATAAAGTAACATGAATTCTAAACTCATTGAAATAAGATTCAAAATAACTTGATTAGTAATAAAATCCTTTGCCATGACAAAGCCTTAAAATTACTTTCTTTTTGCTGAATCTTTGGCCAAAAAATAGGCTAGTCCTCTGGTCACGTGAAGAGTAGACCAATCGCTTGGCGATTTCTCGAAAAATTAAGTAGGCACTCGGACCTTATGGCCCTAGTGTATCAGCCCCAAACGGCTGGTACATATAAGTCGGAATAAGATTAGAGTATCTATTTGCGCTGTTTGAGGTTTTCTGCACCCGCAGTAATCGCACTAGCACAGCCAACCGTAATAGGAAGATGGGGTGGCGCAAGGTAGTCGATACATGTTGCATCACACACCAAAGGCCGACCTAACTTCTAAGGCATTATGGTCAATCTGTCTGGTCTTTTCCAGTCGTCGCGAGCCATTGGGTTCTAAAACAGCTGGCAACCCAGCACTGTCAAGAGCACGCAATGGTTATAACGCATAATAATACGTCATCGGAATGACTGATGTCAATTATAAAGTTTCATACATTTTGGCTTTAACGGAGGTTTGGAATAGAACGAATTTTAAAATAAGTTGTTTTTAACCCCCGACGCAAAAACGACGGGGTGTTATAAGTTTGACGTATCTGTGTGTGTGTGTGTGTCATGAGTCTATCAGAAATAGATTTATATCTTGAAAACCGGAATATGACCAGAACGTCATTCCTTTCCTCGTACATCAGGGAAATCATTAATATTAATAACGAGCCAGAAGCTTTAGCCGAAAACGCAGCAAGTACAAGCACCAGCAATGTAATTGACACATCATTATTGCACAAACTGTCAAGGAAACATAGTAAGAGTTCATACCAAGGCATTCAAGGTGATCCAATAGAGCAAGAATGTTGGCGTTACATTGCTGGTGCTGATCCTACAGAACCATAAAATGGTGATTTACTATCCTATTGGAATAATAAAAAAGAAGCATTTCCATCAGGAAATGCTTCTTTTTTATAGAGTAAGGCTCTAGCAAGAGCAGCAAGTCATCTTGCTGCTCTTGCTAGAGCTTTACTCTGTATACCTGCCACTAGCACTCCGAGTAAGAGGGTATTCTCGGTAGCTGGGCTAACAGTTACGGCCAAAAGATCTCGCTTGAGCTCGATTCGGGGTATTAAAATCATATTTATTCATGATAATTATAAAATATGTAAGATGTAAGATTGATTATCAATCTTACATAATTTATAATTATTATTATCTGTGTTTATATTAAAAAATTGTTTACTAGGCTATTAAAGTGTCCCTTTAGAAAACTGTTTTTTTTTTGCACCTGATGACCTGATCTGGACAAGGTATTTACTGTACTGTATAGGACTGACATTTTCCTGTCGTCCGCCTAAAACGATACGGCCGGCTTAAAGAACATAGGGAGTAGATTGCGAGTTTTAGTTGTGAGGTAGTAGAAAACTACGCCGCCGGCGCTACGCCGCCGCCGATTGAAATTGGTCAGCGCGCCGCCGCCGAGAATTTTTAAGGCGGCGCCTACATCTAGTAGAAACATAACTGCTGTTAACTTCCAATTTTCATTAGCCGTCCCCCGACGTGAGGACGCTTGGATCAAAATATTTCGTGCAACTTATATTAAACTTAAAGGGCTAATATATATTATTATTTTACTTTTTAGAGGTTTTTGTTTGAGTCGGGGGTTTTTTAAATTTTTAATTTTTAATGAAAACATTTAAATTAAAAAAAAAAGAATCAAGAGGAGGAGAATGACGAAAGCAAGAACATTTATGTGAATTCCCTTAAATCCCTAATTTCCACATTCCGTGTATGTCTGGTATCACATAACTCTGGCAACATGTAGGTATGATGGATGAGTAAAAATTTGTTAATTTAGGTCTCATGAATTTTGCCCAATAATGATCGTCTTTCTGTATAATTTCAGTTTTGATATGATTTTTACATCCCGATCATACGCCAAAAATACATGTTTTTCTACCAGTTATGTGTAGTTGTCCCTGCACCTGAATGTACCAAAGATGTTTCAAATTTATGGAAAGTCCATCTTTCGTTTTCCTCCAAAACCTTATTTTTTTTAATCTATTGCATCGTCCAACGAAGTCCTGAATGCAGAAATTGGACACTTTATTTCTACTATTGTGTCTTCTCCCTGCACAACTCCGTCCGGAGTTGCACCTAGAAAAGGTAACTCTTTATCAATAAAAAGACCACAAGGCTCTATTTTTTTAATATTAAATTGTGATGCTAGTTGTTCCATGGTAGTTGTTTCACTTTCTATTCCATGTTTTATGGACGGCACATTACATACATTTTTTGGATATATAAGATTTTTAACTAAAAATAACTTTAATTTCGGAAGTCGGTGGCAAAAAACTAATATACAAATCCAAAGACACCGACATCCGAAATTAATGTTATTTTTCACTTTGTAGTATTTTTGGGAGTCGGTATTTTTTGTCAAAAATTTTTTGAAGTGAAACTTCTTTAGGCGCGCTTGACTTGGGGAGTAAACTGGCGAACGCGTTACGGAAACGTGTGATCGGGCGAGTAGGGAAGGTACGTATTTATGCGACCGGGTTTTTACACCAGGTATTTGCTTCCAAGTACGGACACAAGTACGTAGGTACTCAAATAGTTCAACAACCGCGTTTGTTTTCGCAAATGCAATCATGCTCCTTATCAGTAAGAGCACAGAATACTAATAATAATACTAGTACTCATCGGCAAACTATACTGCTTCAGGGAGGGCAATACACGACCACGAGTGATGCGCTTTGTGAGGCGAGCATTCTCAGGGACTGGAATCAGCCCTCGAGAATACATATCCCGTGTCACAGAGCGCATCGACTTCCTGAAGCAGAAAGTTTGTGCATGGGCGAGCCGAATTCGGCGGTATAAGCGGCGGATTGATCGATACACGCAGAATCGCATGTTCCAGAGCGATGAAAGGTGGGTGTATAGAGCTTGGGAGCGACCTGAACAAAATGTGACAGATGTATGCCGCCCGGATGATGCCGCCACGAGTGCATTCTGGCGCAACATCTGGTCGGTGCCCGTCTGTCACACTGAAGCTGGCTGGATACGGGATGTCGAGCGAGTGTGTGAGACTGTACCAGAGATGGAAACAGTACTAATTACGCCATTAGACGTTGCCAAAGCGGTCCGTCCGTTACCGAATTGGAAATCGCCGGGACCAGACGGACTGCACAACTTTTGGTTGAAATGGCTAATTAGTTCACACACTTGCCTGGCATCTCAGTTCCAGTCATCTTTAGAGTCTGGGTCGCTACCGCAGTTTCTAACAACAGGCGTTACCCACCTGCTCCATAAATCAGGTAGTCCCGCGGAACCCAAGAATTATAGACCGATCACGTGTTTGTCGACGGTTTATAAACTTCTTACATCCATTTTGAGAGCGAAAATTAATACGCACATTGAGAGTAACTCGATTATGTCTGCCTCTCAAAATGGATGTAGGAATGGGTCCCGCGGTACTAAGGAGCTACTCCTCATAGACATGGCCATTAGCCAACAGGTTCGTCGATCCCGCAAGGATATGTCGACATGTTGGATAGACTATAAGAAGGCCTACGACTCGGTGCCACATACATGGCTCATGAGGGTGCTGGAGTTGTACAAGATAGATGCAACTCTACGCACCTTCCTTGAGTCGTGTATGGGGCAATGGAAGACGGTCCTTCGCTATCCAGGATGTCGGCAGATCCAGGGGAATGATGAACCTGTATGGATTAAGCGGGGAATATTTCAGGGCGACAGTTTGAGTCCACTTTGGTTCTGCTTAGCCCTGAATCCTCTAAGCACACTACTGGAGGATTCAGGTCTAGGCTATCGGTTGAGGAGAGGTGGTCAGGTCATATCTCACCTCCTCTACATGGACGATTTGAAACTCTTTGCCCCCAACAAATTGCGTCTGATGGAGCTACTGAAGGTAACTGAAACTTTCAGTAGCGCCATCAGGATGGAATTTGGTGTGGACAAATGTGCAGTCATGCATGTAAAGCGAGGGGAGATTATGGATTCTGAGGGAATTCAACTCTCGGATTCCATAAACCTTAGATCCCTCGCCTCATCTGAAAGCTATAAGTATTTAGGTATGTCGGAAGCGTTAGGCATCAACGATGCTGACATGAAGCAATCGTTAAAGGAGCGTTTCTTTTGTCGCCTGAGGAAGGTATTAATCAGTCTTCTTTCGGGCGGAAATAAGGTGCGCGCCTTCAACGGTTGGGTCATGCCGGTTTTGATGTACTCTTTCGGCATACTCAAATGGACTCAAACCGAACTCGACGTCCTGGATAGAAGGGTCCGCACACTGCTGACTGCAAATCGGATGCATCACCCACGATCATCGGTGATGAGACTGTATATTCCGCGGAAGTGTGGGGGTCGAGGCTTTTTAAATGCAAAGACCCTCCACAACCGCGAAGTGTGCAGTCTCAGGGAATATTTTTTAAAAGCTGAAGTGGGTATGCACCGTGATGTGGTCGCAGTGGACAAGGGGCTCACCCCGCTCTCCATGGCTAAAGAGAACTGGCGCAAACCTGTAATACTTACTACCGATGACCGCAAGAAGGTATGGCAAAGCAAGGAGCTTCACGGGCGCTTCTATCGGGCTCTGCATGAGCCCGGTGTAGATTTCTTAGCGTCCGTATCCTGGTTACGTTTTGGTGATCTTTTCGGGGAAACCGAAGGTTTCGTCTGTGCAATTATGGACGAAGTTATCTTGACGAATAACTACCGGAGACATATTATGAAGGACGGGACGGTTGACGTGTGTCGGGCATGCCACCGTCCGGGTGAGTCTATCAGACATATTATCTCTGGTTGTTCTCGTCTAGCTAACGGCGAGTACTTGCACAGGCATAACCAAGTAGCCAGGATTATTCACCAGCAACTTGCTTTGAAATATAAACTTGTGGATTCTGAGGTACCGTATTACAAGTATGTGCCCGACCCAGTTCTTGAAAATGACCATGCCACGCTGTACTGGGATCGGTCTATCATTACTGACAGGACTATTGTCGCCAATAAGCCTGATATAGTGGTGATAGATCGATTAGCGCGCCGCACAATGATTGTCGATGTTACCATTCCACATGACGGGAACCTCGTGAAAGCTGAGAAAGAGAAACAAGTTAAATATCTCGACTTAGCACACGAGGTTGTTGACATGTGGAATGTGAGCTCGGCTATCATTGTGCCGATTGTCGTATCGGCCAATGGCCTTATGGCCGAAAGCCTCGATCAACATCTGTCGAGGCTCTCGTTAGGCGGTTGGATCAAGGGCCTGATTCAGAAGGCAGTACTCCTTGATACGGCTCGTATTGTGAGGAGGTTCCTATCTCTGGAGCCCTAACCACCGGTAGCTTGGACTCTGCTCCCGACACCGGCGGAATACTATTTTTTATATTTTTAAATGTTTTTTATACTTATTTTTTATATTTTAAGAAATATTTAAAAATGTAAAATAATATGTACATAAATAAATAAACGAAATACTAATACTACTAATAATAGTACTACGTACAGAAAGGACACTCCCTCGACCTCATATCAGATACAGTTACCGGCACGTAAGTTGGCAAGATTTTTCGTAGTGGGGGAAGTTCGCGCATGTAAAAATGTATGAAATTGTGCATGCGCGAACTTCCCCCACTACAAAATATCTTGCCAACTTACGTGCCGGGTATTATACCGCACCTCACCCCGCACTTCGAGGTATTCGTCGCCGACTCTTTAGCAAGGGCGCTCGCGAACCGCAGCGCTGTATTGCTGATACGAACACACAATTATGCGATTTAAAAGTTTTATTTGAGTTTTAATCACGATGGTTGGATATTGTGATGCTTTTCCGAATTCGTATTTACATAAACTGTTTGTAAGATTTCGCATTTTCATTTGTTTATGTAGTAGTAATAGGTAATTATTTTGCGAGCGTTGTATGGAGTGCCCGAGGTGTGGTAAGAGTCTATGGAACAATTTCGTATGCAAGTATTTTTACTTTAATGCTTTGTAAAAGTATTTTATTTTTAATTATAATTAAAAATATACCATTAAATTTCTGATGCCAAAATGCATTCAGTGATGGATTATTTTTTATTAAATAGTTTTTGTAAATAGATAATAGCTTCATATTTGCAATAAATTACCACCGTTGTGTCATCGCGCTTCTCTTTCTTTTCCTACCGAACCTACGGTCCTGCATGCGGCAGCAGCGGGCAGCATTATATATGTTTATTTCCTTCAAAGGAACTATTTAGTCTCAGTAGTTCCTTCAGCTTTTGCAAAGGGACTACTGATCAAAAAGTTCTCAGTAGTTCCTTCAAAGGAACTGCTAAAGGAAATATCTAGTCTCAGTAGTTCCTTCAGCTTTTGCAAAGGAACTACTGATCCAAAAATTCTCAGTAGTTCCTTCAAAGGAACTACGCGAAGGAACTAGTGAGCATAAACGATATTTTTTACGAAAACAAGTTTTGATATTATAACACAACTTTAAATACCTCCAGGACCCCTGTACAGTTACATGCGGGTGCAAAATTTGCTGTTTGTGGTAGTGCGCATACAGCAAAATTTCACACCAAAAATTAAAGTCGATTTCCAGCAATTACTTTTGTCACAGATCTTTTGTGCAATGTTACTTAGTTTGATGTACGACGGCTATAAGTCTTTTTACACCCTGTATCAATAAATAGATAAAATATTTATAAAAATAGTTTTGCTGAATATATTGAAAACACCATTACACATTGGGAACTGTCTAAAATAGGTACGTTTACCTCCCTAAATTTCTGACAATGTTTTGACATTGACATGAGATTACGATTTTAAACCATTTCAAAAATTATTTTATGAATGAAAACTACAAAATTTGGAAAAAATAAAAATACGAGGCCTTATATTTTACATCTATATTTCATTTTACTTTATTACATAATTTCTTCAGAACATAAAACGTTGTCAATCGGGTCTTTTGAGCGCAAGCAAAGTGACACGGGATCCCCGTCTGATAGCCGAAGCGGTACTGACAAATACTGAATCGGGGTCCTGTCGGGGGCCGGGCGGCAGAGCGGTTCAAGTATAAAGCTGGATATTGACGAACGCGAGCCGCTGTGTTATATAATAATTTATTATTAAAAGAATTAAGCTATTTTGTAAAATGTAACCACAAATTACTTTTCTCTACGTTATTGCCTTTTTTTAGATATGATTTTTTAGTAGTAAAACATTTATAAACTATGAGTAAAACAAGAAAAACATAAAAAAAATATCGATTAAGCCTGTTTTTCGGTTTTTTTTTTGATTGAGTGAAGTTTTCGATATCGTGTTTTGAACCACAAATTGTCAAAATACATAAAGTAAACTAGAACAAGTTTTTTTTTTCGATTTAAAAAATCACGATTTCTTTGTTTATTGTTAAATCAAAGTGATGTAAAATTGGGAATACCTGGCCTTAACATAAACCTATGGGTTCGAAAGACTATTTTCGTAATAACACAAAACATTCAAAAATAACGGAGAAAATCGCCTTTGAATAAAGCCAAGTGTATACATACTTTTAGACGTGACTGTACAGTAATTATTTTGTCTTCTTCGAAAGCTCGATAATACCATGATAATACACTGCAATTTTTAAAATTAATTTGACAATCAGGACTATTAATAAGTTGTGAAAACTTCTCCAGTAGCACGTTCCCATAGAATAATTTCCAACATCCTCGCGGGCGAAGCCGCGGGTAGCAGCTAGTTTATTAATATAAACAGCACCTCATCTGAACTGATTCGAACATATTTTGTATATTTTTCTCAACAAGCTCACACTCAGCTGGAGTCACTCGCAGCAGATGATCTGTTAATGTTACTACAATTTCCGTTTTGTACAGAAGATGCTATAATTTTATTTAAACTTGCCCACAAACAATAAACACCCTTTCTGTCCAAGCAATACGTGTAATAATCCCGAAACGAAAGCTTAGGTTGTATCGTTACAGGTATGCGGTCGCCGGCAAGGTAGTGTAAGTGACATTTCAATAATCGGAACACTAGACAATTTCGTCATGGAACATGTTTATTAGGAATGATCAAACTAAACATCAATAAAGTTTTGTTGAAATTCTGTGGAGTTACGTCATAATTGGCTGAAGGTATTCATCACCGATGGGAAAAAGGGTCGATTTTTGAATTAGTATGTTACATGAAGAGCATTTTACGCGTCAATTGTTTTTTGTAATCTAGGTTACGTGTGTTTACAATAGTTGTAGGGTAAAGATCTTACAATATTGTTGAACCACTCCGCGCAAAGCCCTTAACATAAAGTAAGCCGGCAATATTGTCCTCGCCTCTATTTATATTGCCAACATAAGGCAATCACGAAGTACTCCAACTGATACAAACTCCATTCTGTCCCAATTCAAGTTAGTCGTTGTTAAATAGTGGATTACCCTCCTTCCTACACATGTAGCTTATACAACGAGCTAATCGTGCAGCTTATTTGATTTACGAGCTGCGAACAGCCTGGGAACACTTTAATGTAGGTACTTTTAAGGGAGTGTAAAGCTGTAAATGGTCAATTAGCTTGTTCTATTCTGATGAGATCAATTACCATAAGCTATAGGCCGTTATTTTAAATAAAAAAGGTTCTAGACTTTTGCATGATTATTTACAACGTTTTAATATGTAGATTGCCAATTAAGTAGTCGTATGTGATATGACTAAATACTGATACAAACGTTATTTTGTGGACAATTCTTATTAAGTACGCAATGTGCAACAGTTTTTTCCAGGTTTGTTTGTTGGACGTGACAGTTTTCTCAGAAATAATCTTACGATTCCGAATAGATTATTTTGCGACATATTGTATTATAAACCCAGCCGCCAGACCTAGGTACGTGCAAATTTAAGGTGCAGTCACGTATTCCACTTTCGTTAATTCACTTTTCATCAATGAGGTTATATGAAAACATATTATCTCCGTGCAGCTTCAATGCAACTGAACTACTCTACAATTTTTTGTAAATATTTTATCATCCCTTGTATTTGCATGCTCAATTTCCATATTGATCAGTATCTCCCTCGGAAATAAGTAAGCTGTAGGAAAATAGGTTATCGTGGTGACCGGGGGCCGCTGATCGGACACTGAACATCTATTCATACATACTATTACTTTAGGAGGTTAACAAAAAAAAAATTCACAATTGGTGAATAATGGGATATAGCTGTAGTCACCATAATCGATTGATGGCGGATTAGTGATTACAGGATTCTTAAAAACACAACCGATTAAAAAAATACGATTTTCAATTATTAACAATTTAAAAAAAAGGTTCGATTTTTAATAAACACAAATCCTTATTTGCTGAGTCTCTGAATTCCTAAACTTACAATACCTCATTCTAAGAAGTACGAAAAAGTCCTACTTGATCTATAATACGATACGCTCTGAAAATGAACATTACCTTGTAATTGAAGAACATTTATTTCCAACCAGCCAAACTCTTTTGTTCCCCGTACATGTATCTGTACAGACGTGCTCAGCGCTTCCAGCAATTTACCACAATTCCGTGTAATGGCGCGGCAGACCACTCACGACCGCAACATGCATCACACACAATATTTATCCCCACTTTTGTGCACGTTACCGTCTGCTTAGAGGTTGTAAATGTCTCCAACTGTACATGATTGGACGGATTACAGTAATTTGATAATTTCAAGCGCAGTGTACAGTTATTGAGTAAGTTGACTGCCTAGTTGATGTAATAGTTGCAAGCGCGACTGCTGACCGTGGGCTTTAGATCACTAATTTTATATAAATAAATAATAAATAAATTGGGCAAAGTGTTATTGGCTTCTTCCATTAGAATTGTCTCAGTGGCAGCCCAGGTCTGCATTTGAGTCTGGTTGTGGGAATCGAATCAAATCCTACATAACGCGAGACTTGATCGCACGTTAGCAATTCATGGGCGCCCGCTTCTCTATACATCGCCTGCCGCTCGTAAACACGTTTTATTGAGTTGTATAGTGAGCGAGCGATGAATATTAAAGTAGAGGGAGAACGAACGATGCATGTTAAATTTTGATATGCTATGTTAGTGAGACCGCCGTATTGTTTGGTTTAGATTAATTAAAATAAGATTAGGATTATTGTGTTCAATGAAAATGGATTCAAATCGTTACTTTCCATTTCATTTCAATTTTCCGTCAATAAAAAGTAGTAGTTTTTTAATTGTATTGCAGAATAGTACATTATGATACATGTGTGCTATGTTGTTCATTAAACTCGAGGCGGTATTATTCGCGCGAGCCGTAGGCGAGCACGATAAGGTAGCCGAGAGTTTAATTATCAATGCACAAGCGTATCATACGACGTATTTCAACACACTTGCGAGGAAAAAAACAGACTTGTATTGTTAAATATTAACTTGTATCCGGATAATGGCGGGCTAGGTTTGTTTTTCCGCGCGCCGCGCTAGCGTGCGCGCGCAGGTTTACCCATAGAGTAAGTAATGGTCATTCCTAAAGGCACATACGAAACCGATAAACAGCCTATAGAAAAAATATAATAAACACAAAATAATGTTTAGACTGATCGTGTATGTCAAATTGTAGTTTAGTTAGTATGGAATTAGAAAGTAATATTGGCATAGAGAAATATACATTAATTCAGTGAGTATCCGCAATAATAGAACGCCAGTGGTCTTTTCCGTTACGGGAGGGACGACGGAAAATTATAAGGTGCATCCAGACAGAGCGAGCCATGCGCCGCAAGTGCTTTTTTTTGTATGTTAGATGCCTCAGCCTGAGGCAACCGTACATATAAAAAAATCATTTGCGGCACATGCCTCGCTATGTGTGGATGCACCCTAAGGTGAATGCGCAGTGGTAGACCGCGAATTTTTTTTTTAAAGTTTTTTACAATTCGCAGGTCAGTATCAGGTTGTATCTTGATCAAAATGTATATTTATTATAATAGATATGTATTTAAAGAATTATAGTCATTAGAATCATTAATATATATTTAAGTTAGATTTGTTCCCTAAGAACTTTTCCATAAGAGATTTGTTCTTATGGAACAAATCTAACTTAGAAAGATGTATTTAATGATTCTAATGATTATAATTCTGTAAATACGTATCTGTTATAGTCGCGAATCATATTTTGATCAAGATACAACCTGACACTGACCTGAAAATTGCAAAAAACGTTAGAAAAATTTAATTTCGTGGGCTACAACTGCGCATTCATCTTAAGGTAAATAAATTTAAGTTCATCTTGGGACCAAGGACAATTCAGACTATTTAAAAAAAAAGTAAAATATGGCTCGCGGATTCTTTTTGGCACGAAGTCTCTTTGAAGAGATTAAAAAAAAACGCACTTCTTCGACCTCCGACTAGTAAATTAAATAGTTATCTGTGGAAATAAAGCACAAGTACCGTAACGTAAAGAAAAAGCACGCGTTTGTAATACACTGCATTATGGTCCTAAAAGCGGTGCATTAAGAGCCATTTTACGAGCAAGTGTGTTGAAATAGTACATTATGATACATGTGTGCTATGTTGATCATTAAACTTCGCGCGAGCCGTAGGCGAGCGCGATAAGGTAGCCGAGAGTTTAATTATCAATGCACACGCGTATCATACGACGTTTTTCAACACACTTGTGAGGAAAAAACAGACTTGTATTGTTAAATATTAACTTGTATGGATAATGGCGGGCTTGGTTTGTCATTCCCCGCGCCGCGCTGACGTGCGCGCGCAGGTTTACCCATAGAGTAAGTAATGGTCATTCCTACACCTGCGCGCGCATTGCTAGCGCGGCGCGCATTTATTTACTTAAAGGCAAAGACAATACCGATATACAGCCTATAGAAAAAATATAATAAACACAAAATAATGTTAAGACTGATCGTAGTGTTGTCGTATGTCAAATTGTAGTTTAGTTAGTATGGAATTAGAAAGTACTATTTGCATAGAGAAATATACATTAATTCAGTGAGAATCCGCAATAATAGAACGCCAGTGGTCTTTTCCGTTTGGTTACGGGAGGGACGACGGAAAATTATAAGGTGCATCCAGACAGAGCGAGCCATGCGCCGCAAGTGCTTTTTTTGTATGTTAGATGCCTCAGCCTGAGGCAACCATACATATAAAAAAATCATTTGCGGCACATGCCTCGCTATGTGTGGATGCACCCTTAGGTGAATGCGCAGTGGTAGACCGCGAATTTTTTTTTTTTTAAGTTTTTTACAATTCGCAGGTCAGTATCAAGTTGTATCTTGATCAAAATGTATATTTATATAAAAGATATGTATTTAAAGAATTATAGTAATTAAAATCATTAATATATATATTTAAGTTAGATTTGTTCCCTAAGAACTTTTCCATAAGAGATTTGTTCTTATGGAACAAATCCAACTTAGAAAGATGTATTTAATGATTCTAATGATTATAATTCTGTAAATACGTATCTGTTATAGTCGCGAATCATATTTTGATCAAGATACAACCTGACACTGACCTGAAAATTGCAAAAAACGTTAGAAAAATTTAATTTCGTGGGCTACAACTGCGCATTCATCTTAAGGTAAATAAATTTAAGTTCATCTTGGGACCAAGGACAATTCAGACTATTTAAAAAAAAAGTAAAATATGGCTCGCGGATTCTTTTTGGCACGAAGTCTCTTTGAAGAGATTAAAAAAAAACGCACTTCTTCGACCTCCGACTAGTAAATTAAATAGTTATCTGTGGAAATAAAGCACAAGTACCGTAACGTAAAGAAAAAGCACGCGTTTGTAATACACTGCATTATGGATCTAAAAGCTGTGCATTAAGAGCCATTTTACGAGCAAGTGTGTTGAAAAGCACATTACGTGAAGGTGAGATGTATAGCCTCGCATTATAAATAATCTGACATCTTTGTTACAGAGAAATGAGAAATTCGTTTATTTAGGAATAACCTAACGCTTAATTATGATTAAACTCATCCGTTTATGAATTAACGCTTTCAATTCAATTTAGTAGGTATTACAATGCAAGGTAGACTTGTCGCAGTATTCAATAAAGCGTTTTTTTTATATTTTTCTATAAAATATTTATGCCTTGCAAGTATACATAAGTAAAAATCTGTTTAGAGAAACCAAAGAAATCATGAAACAGAAAATTCCATGAAGTGCGTTTTCATTTCAGAAGTTATATAGGTAAGTGAAATTGCACGCACTTTTTTATTGCACGAATGTTAAATATTCTCGAAAAGTTCACGAAGAAATTGAAATCTCGAAGTACAAAGAAGTATGTTTGTATAAATGTCTGTTTTGAACTTTTGATATAAAGGGGTCAAAGACTTGTAGAGTGTAATGGAAGTGGCTTTATTTTGTAGATATTTTCTGCAAAAGAAGCTGATGACAATTCTGAGTTTTTATTGCATCTATTGAATAATCAGCATTTCCCGGTTTTTTTGCATATGCAAAACGACCCGGACACCAAAATTTCCCCTCAATTAGATTTCTCCAGGCATGAAGTCATTTAAACTGAACACGTATTAAATTCGTGGCCTTGTGGCTACCTAATTTATTTCAATATTTTAAAGTAAGAGTGGTTGATACATTTATAGATTTCTATGTAAAAAAAAAACAATTACAGTTGACTGTAAAGACACGAAAGTCACAACTTGTCAAAAAGCAATCAAAACTCAGTCTAGAAGTGTCATTATTCACAATCATGATTCTCCTACAATACGATTTACAAATTGAGCAATATCCTGATTTTACACTGCCGATATTGGCTAAATAAACATATACATACAGATAACCAATACGTCAATTACGGACCTAATTTTAATGACTATCTGACCATTTGATCGGAGAGGCACATTTGATATAAAATATCCCCGGGGCGGCGAGCGAGGCGCGGCCCAATTATTGGCGATAATTAGTCTGGTACCAATTAGTACCTGTTATGCTTCGTGGGGCCCGTTTATTGGTCCAGGAGACTTTGGATCAGTATTTCAGATAGTATTTAAATAATTACTTGTTTAGACAGAAGAATGTTGGTGTAAAAGTTCAACACAAAGATTTTAGTCAAATCATTCCACTGCCAAAAATTGTAATAAATATGCTAGGCATTTTTTCCATTGACTATTACTTTGTGATTATATCTATAAAATTTTATTTTTTTATTTTTCTGTTCCACAAAATATCATGTACTTACTTAGATTTTTTTTTTATATACTAAGGTTTTATCAATTGCAAGATGCAATTTAGCTTTCGGCCCACTGAAAAGTGCCAGCTAGTGTATGCAACCCATCATGTCCACCTAATGAAACACAAGATTGAGCATCTTTTCAATGAAAACAAATGTATTTTAAATACCTAAGTACTTCTTAATTGAGATGCTATAAAAATACGACCGAATGGTCACGTAATTTATCTTCTTGGAAAAATCGTTAAATTCGCTATGGACACAAAAGATGCGAGCCACGTACATAGATCCGTCACCATCTTAATTTATTATGATCTCTTTGACTTGTCTCGATTTGCGGCGACGCATGAACGTGATTTATTACAGAAAATGAATTCAAGTGGATAATGTAAGAGTTCAAAGGCAATAAAAATAATTATGAGCTTTAAGTAATGAGCTGATGCGCATTATTCATAGCTAATATTTTATGAATACTAATGACGTCAAAAATGTAACACTTGCGCGTGTAACATCAGGCGTAACACTGGCTCGAGTCACCATATATTAGGTAATGTCCGCAACTCCACGTCAATGATGTGTACACTCGCGATTCACCATGTGTAACACTCGCGCGTGAAACATTTGGGTCACCAAGATACAGGCTGTGTATAGTTTGAGACCTACCAACGACCTACCTGCTGTTAACAGCCAAAGTCTAAGTGTGTGTCCAGTATGTCTAAGTTTTCTGTTGGTTACAAATTGTAAGTATGAACTACATGTAAGTTAAAATATAAAAGAAGTTAAACATAAAAAGTACTTGCTTGACGACGCACCACGTGTAATACTCGATCCAATTTGTAATTTGATTCTTGGTTAAACAAGTTCAACCATGAATAAAATTTAAAGCTTAATAAGACAATTTGTATTTAAATTAAAGTCTACAAACGACCCGCTCATTAATGCAAACTAACTAAAATACGTAATTTAAATTAGCAATCAATTACTTCAGTATTCGCTTCCTCGGTTTATTGACAATTGACTTATGAATTGTCAGTAAAGCGAGGATCGTCCATGATTGATCGAAGCATGTAAGTTTGAAGCGCTTTGCTTGCGGTGAATCAATTTAATTGATTCCAATATCCAAGTAGGCACATATGTAATAACTTCAATTTATTTATTTGTTCATACAGTTTTATGGAAACTCTTGTAATGGTATCTTTGTAATAATTAATAACTTAAGAGACTAATTAGTTACTTTATAGTAATCAACTTATTTATTTTACAACATAATACATTAATTTAACATAATATAACATTTAAAATAATAAAATGTACATACATGTGCATAAAAAAAGAAGCAAAAGAATCATACGGCATCAAAAAATTCGTCCGCATCGCTGTCAACTTTCTAGTTGATGTAATATAATATTATCATTCGTGTAACTGTCTGCCTGTGAGGTACAGGATACTCTTCATTCAGGATATTAATTTGTGTAAACAAAGATGAAAAACAAAATACATGCAGACGAAGGCGAAGTCGCGGGCAACAGCTAACTTTTTCCCGACTTCGGCAAAGCCAAAGAAAGGTTATGTATTTGACAGGCTATGTATGTATGTTCGTTTGTTCCCTTGTTACTCTTAAACTACTCATCCTATTTTATAATAAACAAGGTATTGATGGATGAGTCATGTGGTTCTGCAGATGTATGACGTCACAATAAATCCAACCAATATGAAGACTTATAGCGGATGTAAAGTGGTACAATTTTTTTTTATTTTAGTAAATTGTTATACCGTGTCTTAAGGACTACTTTCTGAAAATATATTGGTTATCTATCATTATTCATAGATAAACCACAAATTAATATGAATAAAAAAATATAGGTCACACTGGCTGTTTTCAATAACACTAGAAACTCTTCTAAAATGTTATGTAAGCTGCTTGCTTGAAGGTAGGTATCTAATTCCATATTCCCAAAATAACTAAAATAAAAAACTAAAACCCAAGTACAACAAACTTCGCTCTTCCTACTGTTCTCTTGAGAGGATTGTTATTATATAATATTACTTAGGAATTTTAGATGCATTAAATAAGCCCCATTGATTGACAGTACTAATACTTTTCCAACTATCTGGCTAATCTTATTACCACGGCATGATCTACTCTCCTGTAGTCTGTGTCGGGGAGTCCACAAGACAGGCAATAAAAAGAATTATGAATTGTAATAAAAATAAAGTGTTTTGAACATAATATTATTTCGTGAGTAGGTAGTTTTTTATGGACATCAACAACTCATGAACATTGTAAACCAGTCAGGTGGCTACTTAATTCCGTTAATCGTTAGTACATAATCAGCCTATAATGTTCCCACTGCTGGGACACAGGCCTCCTCTCTGTGAGAGGGAGTGGGCCGTAATCCACCACGCGGGCCCAGTGCGGGTTGGTAGATGTCACATGTCTTCGAATTTTTGGTTCTAGGACATGCCGGTTTCCTCACGATGTTTTCCTACACCGTTTTGAGAGCAGTGGTGATGAAATCATTTACACAAAGTAAAGCGCCTGTCTGGGTTCGAACCTACGACCTACAACTCGTAAGTCGCGGTCGTTACCACTGGGCCACCACTGCTCTCTATCGTTAGTATTAAAATGTATTTATTTATCGGCTTATGTTTTCAGTTTTAATGTGTGCTGTTTATTGCGTGTAAACTGGCATGGGATTTCATTAAACTGTGTCAAACCGAATTGAATTTATTACCTACTGTTACTTTTGATATTTTATTGCAAGTAGTCAATTCCTGCTCACTAAAATTTAAAGTGTTATAAAAAGGTACCTACGTGATTGATTCAGGAATCGTACTATGACCGAATACGTAGGTCTAAATACAGATAGTTCACCTCAGCTTCAGAGTTTAACTTTTAGTAACGGTGCTAATTTTTTTAATAAAGTTTATGCTGGCAAAAGCATTTTAAGGTTACAAGTAAGTTTTTAAAATGACATTAATGAACTATCTCAAGCTGCGATACAACACTAAGTTTTTTACCTTCCTGCCTGCCCCGACTGCCACTACTGATCGTCTGAAGTTCGTCTGACTGGATGCAGTCTGACAGTTATACTACAGGGGTTCAAGGTTATTATGAGGATGTCTTGTTTTCTCGATTCTATATAATTTTGTTTGGTATGCTTCACATAGCTAATATACATTTTGGTTCTACACGCAAAAGAAAAACACTGAAATAAATTTCATTATCAATGACATGAAACAACACGTTTCATGGTAAAACTGAGTTAAGGAAAACGCGTTTCCATACATTTCGAAGAGGCAAACGGTTTCCACTGACAGATTCCTTCAACAAATATACATAATTGGTGAAATTATAATTATAATATTTCAGTAATTATAATGTCTCGTAGATGACTTCGTGGAAAAGCTGAGGGCCTGGCCTTGACAAGGCTTTGCTTGAGAGTAAAGATTTAAATGGTGACTCTTTTTTGGTAGAATAATCAGAAATTGTATTTAACCAAAGGATATTATCGAGTCACAACGTTACTGTGGCATATTTTGTTTCAATTTGAAGTTTTATGTCGACTTGTCCAATAACTGTGGGTACCTACTCTGCCTACTCAATACACACGTTACTTCCCGTGGAGTAATGTGTGTATTGCTGTTAGCTGTTACATTATTATGTCGTTTATTTATTATCTTTCTTATTATATATACATTTAAAATATTTCTGAAAATAAAAAGATATTGGTCAAAATAGTGGTCACCCGGTGTCGGGAACAGGGTCCATAATATTAATTAAGACCGTTGATTATCTTGCTCCTTAAATCACTCGGTCCGACCTTTGTAAATAATTAACTAAAGTAGACTTTCATTCGTTCATTTGGAGCCTTAACAACTTCCCTGTACTCCTGTTATTAGAATCCCAAATGGGATGCGCTCCTTTTCAAGATTCCTGAAAAGGTACTTAGCCGAATAGGTTCCTTTTCAAAATCCGTCACATCCAAATAGATTTCTTTAGGCTGAAAAGAAACCTAGACCCAATTTTGTAATACATTCCGAAATGTTGAATAAAAAAAATGAGTAGCTTTTTTGGTAGTTTGTCAAAACCCGTTATGAAAAAATATACTGGCAAGCGTTTAGGTAAAGTGTAATACTCGTAGTTTAAATGAGGCATATACAGTATGTTAAATAACAGAGGGCGTTCCCTTAAACTCGTTAATCTATATCATTAATAGATTAAAATAAAAATATCAGCATAGAAAAATAAGCATAAAATAATCCGAATTCAAAAAAAATATTAATTGACAATAAATTCGAAACCTCCTGTTTAAAATCAAAACAGTAGCGCGGAATAGTACCTAGCGGATAGTTCATTGCCCAAACCGGCAACGTCGCAATGCGCGCACACGATGCCGAGCGTCTCACAATAACAAGAGTACAGAAGGTCCACTAACGGAACAAGGACGCGAATTTGTTTTACCTAGCCACTCAGACCGGTGGTACGACAGGCTTACAGTGTTAATTATGAAAAATTAATTTTACCTAAAAAATAATGTACCGCTAAGTGTGCGGTTAAGTTTGGAGAAAGTTTCATTTATTTAAACCACAGTTTAGGCTAGGGTTTAAATGATAAATGACGGTATTACACGTTAGCAAGTGAATGTTTTCTTCAATAACAGAAATTTAAAAACTTTTACTTTTTGCAGTTGCCTTCGTAATACCTAAGTACTTGCGTTTATTCATAGCAATCGTGTAACGTCACAGTAGTAACACGTTCGTTGAACGGGTACCCCGTTCCATCCCTGAGTATAAAAGCAGTTTTAGGAAAGAGTGGGCCTTCTAAACATATTAATTTTGTGGCACAGTCGTTTAGTGTTATTTTTTATTTCAATGTTTTAGGTATTATGATACATTTACTCGTAAATAACGTTAAAAGCTTACCTAGATTTTGAACTGCTCAATATGCTGACCTCCTCTGTCTACACATTGTTGCATTGTTTAAAATTTTAAAGACTGCGACGTAACTCATGTTTCCTCAAAATACCTTAGCACGTACTCTTCCTGCCGCACAGAGATCACGGGTCGGGGGCCACCAGAACGATGCGGCACTACCGGTTCATTGTTACGAATACGCACCAGGGCACTCACAATAACACGAGAATTCCGCGGTTGATGTGCATTGGGGTACCTCTCAACATCATCCTCAGAGCACGTGCACCATCATAATTACACTCAGCATAAATGAGCACCATTTTCACATACTCCTGAGCACTGAACTGATAACGTGGCATTTTCCACACAAGAATGACGCAAGTTGTTGCAATGCGAAAATAATGCGCGCCCGGTCAGCGCGTGAGATAAATTCCGACTAAAATTAGGTGGACTGGGAAAAACCCCGAATGTCCTGTATTCGGGGTTTTTCCGCACACGCCCGTCATTCATAAAGAAATTGCGACGTTGCCGTCCTTCAAGTACGCGTGTACAGTGTTGTGTACAGTGTGTTTCTTTTACGTATCAATTTTACATTTTTAGTGAATATTTTAATATTAAAAAAAATAAAAACATTTTGTTTTGGAATGGTAATATTTTTTTTAGCATGTATGGATGCTATACTATTGCGGGTTAACGGGAACGCCCTCTGTTAGTTAACATACTGTAGAATCAAAGGCAGCTAAGCGCCACACTTTCAAAAAATTAACTAAGATTGAGAATAAACTCGGAGAGTATAAAAACCCCTGACTCTTAAATTAGAAAAATGATTTTTTCGGTTCCTGAAAATTTGACATGGAGGCACTTAGCTACCTTTGATTCTATATGCCTCAAATATTATGAGGACTACTCACGTACCCGCCTCATTCTAGCTATTTAAGCTTAAGGTAGTACTATTAAGTATTCTGTGCTTAAGGGTTCGGAATATCGCGTGTATTTGAAGAATTTGGATGAAAATTGAAATTTTTTTTTCACACTCAATTAAGTGTTCATTAGCTACAACATAAACTTAAAGCTAAATTCAGTGCGGTCCGATTTATTTTCTCGTGTCACGCTGAGCCGGGTATCGGTCGAGAATTTTTACGTATAAATCCCCTAAGATTCCTTACAAAGAGTTTCATTTGCATCCGAATGTTTGCGAGGCCACTAAATCAGCGGATCATCCTCGCTGTACATAATGAAGGTACGATTCAATCCAACTGCAGTCGTCGTGACTACTTCTGCTTTTAGTAAGACTTAGTAAAGAGTAGATCGTATTAAATCGTTCGTTCGTTGAATCGTTTATTTAAGGAGCCAAAATTGAAAATAACTGGAACTCTACGAGTAGTAGGTACTTAGAAGTTTAGATGTTAACTTTACATAAAGAATTGTGAATTATCAACCTGCAACTATTTTGATCGGACTACATTTGGATACTCTGCGTAAGGCACAACATGATTGACCAATTGACGCCGCTGTCAGTTTATTTCTTCTTAGCACGTTTCGGCACGCTACGCAACATGCTACGGCGTAGTATCGTACTACGAAGGCGTAGCAGTCTCGTAGCATGTGTGTTAGGAACTTCAACTACGAATAAGTTGTGTCAAAGTTTAATAATGTTTTTTTTAAACCTCATTCTATGATTTCCGTACAATATACCAGATGTCTAACACACTCCCTGCATAATATTATCTCAGGAAACATCCCCCACATTCCGAAGACCTCACTCTACTTTATTACCACTAACTTCCCCCATTTCCCTTTCCTCCAATCCATACATATTATAAATTCAAAAAACCCTGTGAATATGCTTCCTTTTCACGCCTGAACCACTGAACGGATTGCAATAAAATTAAAAGTCAAGAAGATAGATGGTATCCTGGGGAAGGACATTGGCTAATTTTTGTTCCGGTATTAGCACGTTCCCGTGGAGTAATTTCTAACCTAATCATCCACCTGTATCGTCGCCGCTCACTTCATTGCCGTAAATTTCTCGTCTCCAGATTTATTAAGGCAATTAAACTTGGTCCAAGTTGACAGTTTTTTTCTTTTGTTTCGGACACTTTAATGAGCGCCGCGAGACGTAGGGAATTAAATTCTTACGGCTCACTGTACCAGAACCCGTATATTCTAATTTCCCAAGTTTTAGGCTCTGAAATTAAAAGGCATTTATTGAATTTTAATTGTTTTAATACATCTTGGCCTGTCGTTTGTAAATAAACCTGTCAAGTGAAGGACCCAAAATCTATTCTTAGTTTAGTTGAGTTTTACTGTGCAGATTTTTTAGGTAAACTCTTGTTATGGAATATTGTCAATCTTAGAACAAAGTATGTAGTGAGTAGACAACAGTAACAACTCAGTTTTTGGAACACATTGGTTGTATGTGTCTGACGTGACATGGTAAAGGATGTTTTACAAAATTGACCTATCATCCACTTTTTTCTCATTATACCTTTTTTTGGCAGTGCGAAAAAAATCAAAATATTTTATTTCACATAAACCTATATGGGTACTTATGGAACGTCAAAAGCTAGGTTCACGGTTCCAATTGGTCGTTTCCTGTGGTGAAGAGCCAGCAAGAAACTGCACGGTTAGTCTTTTAAAAATAATTGGGTTTACAATATTTTCGAATTACAGTAGGTATGGGAGGACAGCTTAGGCCTGTTGTTGACAGGCCTAAGCTAACCAGCTACTTGATAAAATAAAATATGGTCTACACATCTAAAGTCTACAAGGCCTACAAAGTCCTCACATTTACAAAATATAAAAGAATCTATCAAAAGGATAAATAAAATATAAAAACCTATTAAAACCAAGTGATATGATTGCCAACCACTAATTAACAGTTGAAAAATTAGAATTGTCTGTATTTATAATGTCTGTAATAAAAACGTAAATAAATAATATTATTGAAAAAATTACATAAGTAAATACAAGCTACATCGGCAGATAATAAGTTTTGAACACCTCATAAGTATAATCATCAGATACATAATACATATATACCGCCTACAACAATGTAAATATTATCTTCTATAGAAAACTTTAAGTTTCCATTACGATATAAACCTACTTTAGACTACATTACCGATTCTCGGAACATTGAATAAACCCTTTTCCCAATACAAAGACGAACTAAACTAACGTATTTTTTATAACCCCGGGGACACACGGCGGTCATTACTTTTCGCTTTGTTAGCTCCCGCGGGCTAACTTGTTTGATAACAGTTAAGAAAAAGACGACGTGTTCTGTTGTGTGACGTCATTGGGTGGCGTTAGCTGATGTTGCTTCAAGTGTTGTTTATAAGAGGTGCTCTACATTTTATTTTTGGCACTTTAAAATTTGAACCCCATGTTTCTTTTTGTGTTTTGATTTTAAATGAGAATTTATGTAAATTCCATAAGACGTATAGTTAGTCATTTAATTTAGTACCGAGTGTAAATAGTTGTACCTATAATAATTTACTGTTGTAGGTATACATATAAGCATTACTATCGGGAAATTCGATGGAAAACAATATACCACCCTTTTCAAATAGGTGACAGTGCAATGTTGACAATGACAGTTTTTATCGATCTATGGTAAGTGTAAGTAAATAAATAAAGCTTGTAGGTCGTTACCCCATATAAAACAGCGGCATTCTCGGGGGCGGCGTCATTATAAACTTTTCGATAGTCTACTATGGAAGACGTCTTAATTTTTCTAAAACTTCTCTCTTGAAGTTCGTAGTGACGTGAATTTTTAATGGCGTTCCTTTTCATATCCCGTTTGATGTGCTTTTTGTTTAAACAGTTTTGTGTGTGAGACTATTATTCATCAAAATGTGCCGCTTTTATTTGCAGAGATACCAAGCTTTACTTGTAAATTAAAGTTCTTTTATATGCTTTCAAAAGTAATGACTTTTGAAAGCATATAAAAGAACTTTTAATGAGAAGACACCTTCCCAAGAGTCCACGACAAGAATTCACTTTCACAAACACGTGATTAGTGTTTGTTAATGAGGGATCATTAACAAACACTAATCACGTGTTTGTCGAAGTTGGTGCACTGATCACATACAATCTCTCTGAGTCTATTACTTATAAATCTTCTAGACTATATCTTGCTATCGTGTAAAGTCTTACAAAAACACTTCTACAACCAACAAAAACAACAACGAAAATTACAGAACATAAAAAAACAATGACAGTCAAAAATTACAAAATTGTAAAAACCCTAAAAAACAAATATAGAAATGTTTATTTCATGTCAACAATTCGCTTTTTTCCAATGAAAATCACAATCAGTCCTTTGCCTCCGAAATGAACAAATACTTTTCACCTGCAAGTTCTTCCCCGCTGTGTTTATAATCTGCGCTGAATATTTAACGCGGAGGCTTCGTCAATGACGCCGCTCCACAAATTAACGCATTATTAATGATCCGAAAACGAAAATACAATCTGATGCTTCGGAATTAAAACAATTGCGTTCGTTTACATGATGCTTGCATTTCCCAAATGGTTAGGCAGAGTTGTACCTATGGTGACACCCACATATTGCCAATTATGGTTATTTTAAGTCCCATGTATCAGGGGATGAGCCTATTGCCATCAACCGGACACAAATCCAGCAGTGAGCAGTGGTGGCCCAGTGGTAACGGCTGCGACTTACAAGTTGTAGGTCGTAGGGTCGAATCCAGACAGGTGCTTTACTTTGCGTAAATTATTTTATCACCACTGCTCTCAAACGGTGAAGGAAAACATCGTGAGGAAAGTGGAATGGCCGCCGGAAGGATAATAACATAACTCTGTTATTGTCACCACTCTACGGGGATTATACAACATTTTTTTTTTGCTGGAAATATAGATAGTGTATTGAAAATAATTACATAAATTAGCCTTTTTCAATGCGTTTGGTAGGTAGGTAGATACGTAGAATATAATAGATTAGAATACTCTTCATTATGTAAACCATATAAATTACAGATATTAATAAACTAAAAAACAGTCTTGTGCTTTCTATGTCAAAAGCATAAATATTTATTTTTTAATCTATCAGACCTTAAATCATCTGCCTAGACTTTTACCAATGGGTCAGATTCTAGTGTAACCGAATGCAGATGAATACCAGTGTTTTACTCTCACAATTACTTCTGATCGCCGAATCACAGATCGAGGTGACATACACCTAGCAGCTAAACATGTGTACACATAAACTGCGGTGACAACCATCTCGCGCGTTAAACATCACGTGGTGTATGACCGAGCCTGCGGATAGCGCCTCTGTTTTATTGATGCGTTGTACCGTCATTCCAAGTACTTGATGAAGATTTATTACAAAAACATTTACTTTCATATTTTGCCACATTATTATGAATTATCTACATGGCAGAATTTGGCTCGAGCGAACTTGAGTTTTAAACAGTTGTAAAGATCACCGCGCTTGGCGATCAAATTGGAGACCAAAGAGTTATAGAGTATGGACGTGTTCTAGTCAAAATTGATACTCATATCAGCATATCAGATACTGAATTCAGTGCCAGCAGTGTTATATTAACGTCTGCTACGAACATAACGTAGTTTTATCGTCTATTAACTATTTTACGAGCTCGCGAGTGCTGCACTGATGCTTATCATGTAAATTGCTTCCTTTTGTCCGAGAAGGAAGGGTTTTGGCCGTTTACTTCTTGTGTATTATTATTGTCTTAAAAAAAAAACTAGATAAACATGATGACAATAGTCAAAGAAGCGGTATAAAATAATCTTGAGGTATAAAAAAAAAAAAAAAAGACGGGTTGCACTCCGGGAGTGCCGGCAGAAGTGAAAACTTGAATATTAACGTTGAAATAAATCAATTATTAATTTAATTAATATTACTCATTTTTTTTCAATATTTCTGCGTCACTTTTTTCATTAATAGATGCACTTTGTTCAATTTCCATATTTTAAACACTTTCGGTCTTATTCATAAAAAAAGCCTATTGAAGGTTTAAACCATTCATTAGTTAAAATGCTCAATAGACCTTTAAAACATTCGATAAAATTTTGTATTCATAAACGCTTAATAAACGTTCTATAACTAGAATGTCCTACAACTTCTAAATGTTGCCATTATAATGAAGTCATCCAACAAATTGGCCAACACATTAAATCGGCATACGAGAATATCTGTCTATGAACCGAATATTTGTGTCCATAGACATTATTACGTATGAAAAACTAATTTATTGTCTACAGTTTCAACAGTTTTGACGCGACAACGTCATGGTCGTCATGGAAACCAAAAAGTACTCTGTGAAACTGACTTTTCAAACATTTGTACGTCAAATGTCATTTTCTTCGGCCATCTTTGTCGTGTCTCACTTGGTTCAATTCGGTTGGCGCCGCCGTAGAAAGAGATGGGGGGGGGGGGGAAATCTCTCCTGACGGTCACGTGTCCTGACGCGAGTTTAACATTTTTTACCCATTACAAAAAGTGTTCAACGCCGCTAAAGAAGTTTTCACTTCAAAAAAACAATTACGTTTTATCCAAAGTTTGAATCAAATGAAAGACCTGACCTGGTTTATCAACGAGCCATCAAATTGTTATTGCCTCTAAAACAGCTATAAATGAATTAACTGTCGCCACCCTGTTGATAAATCTACAAACCGTTACTTACAAATGAAACGAGGAGAGCAGTTACTAATGCGTTTTATTTCCCCTAATTCCCCGATCATTAGCAACGGACATATATCACGTCCAAACCGCTTACAACGTTTTACGAAAAATGAAAATATCTAAAAATAACCGCTATTTTTCTTTCTTCCCTAACAAATGATTTGGGAAATAAAATTTATGAATCCATAAACACGGAATGCTCTTTGAATTCCGTATTCGCGTGTCGCCCACTATGCATTATATTTTTACGACGCGACGTCTCTTCAGAAACATTTAAACCCCAATATGTTGCTAATACATCCAATCTGACCCTTACTATATAGACATAAGAGCGTTTTTCCTGAACGTCGGAAATGGCTTGCGGTGAGAGTTTCCAAGAATTCAGGGCAGAGCCGAAATGTCTAATATGTTTTTGCATATTGATTTTGCTAAAAATTAGAACAAAATGGCCTTTCCCGGCTCAGTTCGTACAATTTTAGCGAGCGGAACATTTTCTTGAATGTTTCGTATGAGGGAGAGCACTATTGGTTTTTAATGCTAATAAAATTAAATGGGTCCGTGTATCGGTATAGTTCTCGACTATATCATTGGGCACGAGCTCCTTTTATAATATTGAGAAAGTCCGGACTAAAGAATGAAACAACCATTGTAATCCAATACTAGTACAACAGCATCACTAGTATGTGCAAGTTAATATAGTAGTTCAAAACAACGCTTACAACCCAACACACGTTACCCATTACAAACATTTGTATCAAAAACAAACTGCACAGCGCGGTGCACAACTCCCACTTGACACAAGCTTCCTGTTCACACAATATTTATTCCACTCATTTCCCGTTAATCATATAAAACTTGGCGAGCCTACTAGTAAGGTAGAACAGCCAGTTGCCGACCTACTTCCATTCGGTCTTTGTTTTAAAATTCCCTCGCCACCGTCGCGCCTGCCAAATGTGGCGTGGATTGAAAACGAGGTCGCGAGACTAATCTGACATGTAAGTCTTTTGTGTTTTCGTAGAGAAGTTTGACATTACACTTGTCAGATTAGTCTCTGGGATTAAAAAACGAACTATAAATTGCCGTATTTAATTATTTATTTAAAAAATGTCTATTCTTCATTTGTTTCTTCTCCATAAAGGTTTCATAACGTTTCTATTGCCTCAATAGTTCAATATGCTTACCAGGAGGGAAAAAAAACAAAAAAATCCTTGTTGTTTTCGACTTATATTTCGGTGAATAACTTCGAAACCTGACGCTTTAGGATATTATGTTATGTAACATTTTTTGTTTGTATAAGTGTCCTCTATCTAAATATATAACTTTTGTTGTGCACCGCGATTGTGAAAAAAAATAAAAATGGCGGCCGACCTTAGGGCCAGCCTCCATACAAAAATCTTCAAACCCCTTTATGTTCCCATAATCATGTGCACTTCCAATCCTATTACCCCGACCATTCCCACTGATATTTTCCCATTCTTTTTCCAAGAAAACTACCGTAAAAGCGGCGCTACAGACTACGGATAGATCCCCATAATCATTTGTCCTCTGCATACGTTACCGTAAGCTGTAGTTTCTCTCAACGATAAACTTCAGTCCGAGATCCTTTTTACTCTGTGACAGTTTAGGAGCACACATCCCTTTGGAAACATGTTTATTTGATAAATTACTCGTACTCGTATGCGGGAGCTGAGCGGACAGTGACATGCGTGCACTGGCACTAGGCACTGTTTTTAGAAGGACTACGAATAAATTGCCTTATGAATTTTGTCGCGACGTGATATTCAAGGAGCTTGTAAGGTACAGTTGGGTCAGCTGGGATTTTTGTAGTGTCAAAGTTAATTTGGGTTTTAACTCACATTTTCTTGTATTGATATCTCTTAAATAAACTTAATTATTGAAACCACGAATTTGGAAATAAATAGATACGTAATTAAAAAGTGTGTTGAAGCTTCTTCAACAATCAGAGCTGAAATAAATATTGACTATCGCTTCCCTGAATTCCCGCTCTTTAAATATTCACCAAAACTTCTTTTAATATTTTCATTCTAAGTACATTAGCCACGCAAATCTACTCGACAAGGCCTCCGAAAAGTTGCAGAACTTATTCCACGATAATGCAAACAAACAAAATGTCTCAAGTTAATTGTTCGGCGGCGGCTGGGGTGGCTCGCCGACCAACTTCATGGTACCTGCCGCCACAGTGTTGCCAGCATTAATTCTAACTACGCACGTGGCGCGATCCACTTCTAAACTTGAGGATAACTCCCGGAAACTATAATAATATATTAATTAAAATCTATCGGCAACCGTGGCCATTGCGCGAGGTTGCGCCACGTTGATGTATTAATCAAATTCACTTCGGTGATTTTGGGACAGAGTTTGTTCTGTTTATTCTTTTGTGTTAATGTCATAAGTCATTTTATCGTGTAATATTTTATCTGCAATAAACGTACAACAGCTAGAACTAGGTAGATTAGTTTTAGTTAAGTCTGTAAAACATGTCTCTGAAAATAGTGGGTAGGTATATTTTTCGGTGTTATTACTTTGAAATGTATGACTTAAAGTTAAAAATCTTATTATAGCCTAGTTTAGCAATGACTATAAAATTAAAACCAACGTAGCCCATGTAAGCCTCAATCTAACATGCTGTCCATGCCGGTAATCCGGCTTACAATACTATCGATATGATTTAGTAATCCGCATTGCATGGAGTTTACACAATAAATCCCATATCACGACATAATAATGGTAACCCTACACGCGTGATAGTAGCACCAGTTGTCGGGCGTCTTGCTTCACAATTTAGCTTACGTGAGGTCTTAGGTGCAACTTTTATTCATTCTTATTATCGCCATCCGTAAAGGATGATTTCCAGCAAACGGCTCGCACCGCAAAGGATACGAACGGATGCGGTGATAGCCGATCGCGTCCGGCAGCATGTCAACGCATAATGATCGGCTCCGTAGCGTCCGTTGTATCTGCGCCTAGTCAAATAGTTTTTATTCCTACCGTGTTGACGTGTTCTAATTTTTGAAAATAGTTGAAGCTGACGTAGTATTGTTGGCTATTGCATTAGAAGAAGAAAATAATCATAAAACATAGAAGAGGAAAAGAAAAATTTGGAAGACAGCCAAAAGGATTCAATCGGATCTGACGACAGGCGAACGGAGCCGATCGCGCGTCGCAGCATACTTTCGGCTACCGTCGCGTGTCGCGGAAGACGCCCGCGGTCAAGTTGCTGGGCCCGGCTTGTTATTATAGACTTTAAATACTGTGTAAACGATTTAATATCGTTTCAAGATTGTAAAATCCGTTCCGATCCGATGCGATGCGAACCGTTTGGTGAAAATCATCCTTAACGCAATGCTATTGTGTCCATTGTTCTCTGTAATAACTTCACGGAGGGTGGGTGGATAAATGGGCCCTTCACCTTGCGCTTTATAACTGTGCTCGTGTTTTTCGTCTTTTGTAACGTAAACAATTGAATAACAGTTTAATGAATATCAAATTACCGATACGGGTAAATAATGTTATGGTGAAGCCTTCTTTATACATAATGTAAGAGGCTGATGAGTTTGCTTGTCTGCTAAGCAACCAATCACGTTCTATATTATATTATCTCCTTGGCCTCCTCAGTTATTTTAGCTAACTTGATGGATCGACTACCAAAATATACAGCCAACAGACAGGTACGTCTGGAATGCTGTCGAATTATTTGCTAAGTAACTATTCGGAGTGGCTACAACTATCGGATTGTTCGTTATCTTTGCGCTGAATTGTGTTAACTTTAGCGTCACTACGGCGCTCTATCAATATTTGCCTAGACGGGTTTGAAAGTTGCGGTGCCAAGTTTAGAGGATACAAAAACGTTTGAAAAGTCCAACATAAAAACACTAGAAGGGTCTCCAATAGCACAGGTTTTGAAAAATAGGGTAGGAATTCTAAGAGCCTCCATGAATTAAACTTCTTTCGTATCTGCACGAACTACACAGCAAATACTTATGCAAACTAATCAGTATGGTGGTGAATTCTTGCCAATTTAATATTTACTTTAACTTTTTTTTTTACTTTAGATCTTAAGATATTTTTGAAACTGACCATACCCGACAACGTTTGATGCACCTTGCTTGTGGAGTCCTGCCACAACTGTTATTTTTTTTTTCTAGGGATCTATTGCTACAGTTTCTCTTGATACGTTGTGATCTTGAACAGTGGGCCTTCTGAACATATTTTATTACTACAACCGCCTAGAATTGTAAATTAAACAATCTAATTATCAGAAGCTCGTTGTTGAAAGACAACCGCGGGGGATCTAGCAAGCTACTGGCAGTGTGAAATGAAGGTGAATTATGTAGATCGTTGTTCGAACTTTGAGATTGGTCTCCCGTTCTTTAGAAAGCAGGATACCGTTTCGACATAAAGAAAGCAAGGATATTCCCCATCCGTCAAAAAATTTTAAAATGTCTTGTGAGTTAACTAAAATAAAAAAGCAGTGACTAGAGATAGGCAAGAAATAACGAGTTTAGTTTTATTTTAACCCATCTCTAGCGTTAATACTATCGTTCCAGATATAAGACATGCAAACTTCTATCAAAAATCCCACAATAAGGATAAAACCAGTCGAACAATTGTAACTAGTGAGTTTCCCCACCGCTTACAATGCAAAGTAAAACATTCCCATAGGCGGCCATATGTGAATAAAAACCACGGGCCAAGTGTTTGCATAATGGAATATTCCGTAGCACTCAACAAATCATTTTCCGTCGGGGCCTAGTGCTGGGACGTGCGGCTTTATTTTATGTTGCTCTTTTGTTTTTATACGACTTTGATCGTTTGTTAGTAACGGAACAATGTTGTTATTTAAGAGGAAATTTATGGTCGGAGGGACTTTTGAAAAGGCCTATGTAAATCATATCATAATTCGAGGCTTGGCTCTCGCCTATTTCCTCCTCTAATATGGGGACCAATTTAAAAGATATTTCATAAAGTGAATAAGAAGGATATACATATACTGTGTCCCTATGTGGTTTTTTTTAATAATAATATGTTTTTTTTCGCAAAAAAAAAATATATTAATATTTGTCAATTTATTACTCTAGGCCTCTGTTGACAACGGTTTAACTCGGAATTTTTGAGGGTTCTAGTGCTTGTAAAAATAATGTATCATCAAAAAGGAAAACACGGGGATATAAAAGGAGTTAATTTATTATTCTGTATTATATGGAGAAACGAGCATCCGCATTTCCTCTTAAAGACTTGATACAAATAAATGGAGATGGTCATGGTGTCCATAAATAATTAAAAGCAATTACTTATCTCGTGTGTTATGAATGAATCAACTTTATGCATCATAATCATTTCAGCCGAAAAATGTCCATAACTGGACGATAACGCTTTCCCAAGCATCGCCACATCAACCGGATCTGTACGTCTCGTATGCTGTGGAGTCCTGGAGCCTTCACAAGCTCATCGGTCCACCTTGTGAGAAGCCTTCCAACACCCGTCCTTCCAATCTAGTTTATTCATTGCTACGTATTTATAGTGCTCCCCTTCAGAAATCGCTGCAATACCATACTTTTCACCCCCATCTAGTTTACCTATCTAGTCATTATTCATAACATCGCCTTATTTATAATAGTCAATCATAATTTATTATTCTGTACAATTCGTTGCGTAAACTTTTAACTGTATAATCAAATTGCTGACAATTATTTTTCATAAGTCCAGCTGTATGCGTTATACATGCGTGGTACATGTGAGTGTGGTCCCGCCCGGCGGCGCCCGAGTTCACACTAATTGTGTTGAGATTTGTTCGCAGCGGTTGATTTGCTTGTTTATACTATAAACATGCTTTTACGTGCAGTTTTCAGCGGGATTACGAGTTCTGATAGTTCGCGGGTTTTAACTTTTAGTGGTTGGGTGCTGGAGATTGCATTTAATGAGTAGGATGGTTCTGACATGTAGTGTGGTGCAATATTATCTTGGATGACTATAACAGTTCTCTGAATACTAATGCCTTGATCTTCCATTGTACTGAAACGGGATAAACTTCCAATTGCATTGACTGATAAAACCATCACCCTTGTGTTAAAAGAACGACTCCAAATATTAGGTAGAGTATCGCCCATCATGGTGATATATCTATGAAGTCTCTTCAACATCCGTCTCCCACCTGGAGATAAAGCAACGCTATCATACTACTTTGAATCAATTCGAAGTCGGCTATATAGATTTACCTCCAATTCGACTTTTATTCGAGTAATAAATCGAGTGGGCCCACCTCTAGCGCGCGGAAAAGGCGATGCTTATGTATGAAGGGCGTTGGTTATAAATGGCGGGGGTTCGGCTGTTTTAAGCAAAAATCGAGCGAGTTCTTAGCCGACAGAGGGAAAGCGGTCAATGTGATTTATGAAGTGCGCGGAGCGATATCTTGTGAGAATCGACGTGTTGACAACAGCTGTTGATGTAACTTACGATGGGGATAATCGGGATGTTGCACACTTTTACGCGTGTTTAGGTGGAGTTTTCTGCAGTGTGTGTACTGTACTCGTGCGTGAGAATTTTCACACCATTTGTCATTTTTACACCACCCAAAGTTAAACATCGCAGACAGTGTAATGTGTTTGTAGCTACAACAAAAACAGTCGAACCTTCTGTAAACTAATAATTACTATAACTCAGCTAACATTCTTACGAACATCTTCCAAAAATAAACAATTTCTTTATTAACTCGCAACATGGGATTAGTGTTAAATCTTATAGTAAAACAATTTCGTCGGCTGCTGATCCCGAGTCTGACCCGAGTAATCCCGAAGTACTCCGGAACTTTTTAATTTGGCCAACCCAACGCCGCGAACATACCTGTTATGAGAGGTGAAAACTTCAAAATTAGTTACGTTACGGTTTCATACAGTTCCGTACAATTTTTTCCTCGTTTATTTTAATTAAAGTCAGACCGTGCAGTTGTTGAGTTGTTGGAAGGATTTAATTATGTGAATGTATGTGGACGGTTAGTAACTTTTGTATTTTGTTGTTAATTTATGTCACAACTTTACGTTGCGAATGTTTGTGAGCTGAATTTATTATTCTCTTGAAATTTCATTTTGTGATTTAATTATAAACTGTACCGTCTTGTGCTATTATTGTTTCATTTTAACGTTTGCTTTTAATTTCAAAATGCATTAATTTTCTTAAATTTTTTTACCTCTCAATGAAAAGCATTTATGATTTTTATGTTAACTTTCTCAGCGCAATGACATACCTGCATATTTTTTTTGCTTTCAGACGAGTCACAAAAAGAGAAACCGTCCCTTCATCACATTAGTCCGTATAAAAATAAAGCCTCCAGCTATAAAAATACCTCCCAACCTCCAACATAGTTCGTACATCCCGTTTCCCCGAACAACCCCTCTTATTAAACATGGTGGCAATTAAAAACAAAAACAAAAATAAATTGTTCTCGTCAGAAACAAAGATTTTGCTATGGGCAACGGAAGAGGGCGGCACACTGTGCGACACACATTTATTGCGTCGACCTCGACTCCGGCTGGGACCACTGTGCACCGCCACGTCGCGGGAACTCGCCTTGGCTTAATAAATAGATGTGTACTAAGTAACTTGTTTTTTTTTCATTAATTATATTTTGTAGTTACACTTACAGCTTATGCTGCATAAGCTGTTAAATAAATAATGACTGTTTTAGCGATATGCTATGTACTAAATGATAGTACAAGGTTAGCACACATTTAATAAGCGTGTGTGAGTGTAAGCACACTTCGATTGCCCCCTTTCCATTGATTACTTCACTGAATTCGAATCGGTTCTTGAATCTTTAGTTTCGGAGCATGCTCATCATATTGTTATGGGGGATTTTAAGACCAACCTCCTTTCCCACATCTCCCCTCGGTCTCGTAAACTCCTGCACCTCATCGAGTCAGCCAGTCTGCATGTATTGCCTCTCCAACCCACTTATCATAATTATAGCAGGTGATGATACATGGCTTGACTTGATCTTCACCTCTAATCCTTCCCTAGCTTCCTCACATGGTCAACATGTTGCTCCTGGCTTTTCCCGTCACCACCTTATTTTCCTTAAACCCCCTAAACCTTAACCCACGTTCCAGTACAGACGTACCTTTGTACGTATGAATAACGAGAGGCTTCAATAAGACGCATTCAATATTTACTGGTCACCCCTGGAAGCAGCTGCTTCGCGTTGACGAAAAACGACGCCTATTATGATGCCCCTGCTCCTGTCAAAAAAATAAAGTTGAAGCGTCCGCCTGCTCCTTGGATGAACAGGGGAGTTCGGATGTCAATGCGACGGAGGGACCGCGCGTTTCGGAAATTTAAAAAGGATTGCTCGGAGGACAATTAGACCTTCTTTAAGGCTGCTAAAAATCGGTGTAGCCAGATGATACGCAACGCTAAACGCCGCCACATCCTAAGAAATATCAAATCTTGTTCTCCTGCCGATATTTCGAAGTTCCTTGGAACTTTAAAAATCAGCAAATTGCAAAAGTCAGACCTTCCTAGCACAACTGGTTTGGACGATCTAATTCGCCATTTCTCTACTGTTCCAACTCTACATCGTCGACTAGATCGTAGACGTCGACTTTCTACCGACGTCACAAAAAGGAGGAGGTACTATGTTCGGATGTTTGTATGTTTTTAGGGTTCCGTACCTCAAAAGGAAAAAACGGAACCCTTATAGGATCACTTTGTTGTCCGTCTGTCCGTCCGTCCGTCTGTCAAGACCCTTTTTCTCAGGAACGCGTGGAGGTATGAAGCTGAAATTTATATCAATTACTCAGGTCTACTGTCCCTTGAAGCTGTGAAAAAATCAAACTTCTAAGCCAACGCAATCAAAAGATACAGCCGTTTATGCCGCAAATTTCTGCAAATTTTCGAAACTCGCACGGGAATCAAAACCTACAGGGTACTTCCCGTGAACTTAGAATCTTGAAATTTGGTACTAAGTAACGTCTTATAGTACAGATAAAGGAAAAATTGCGAAAACCGTAAATTTTTAGTTACATCATATAATAAAAAATATTTTTGAAAATTTTAAAGTTACTTCTTTTCTCATGAACGCGTATAGGTATTAAAATGAAATTAATATCAAATACTCAGGTTTATAATACCTTGAAGCTGTAACAAAATGAAACTTCTATGTCAACGCAATCAAAAGAAACGGCAATTTAAGCCGCATATTTTCAAACTCGCAACTACTCGCAAGGGAATCAAAACCTAAAGGGTACTTCCAGTCGACCTAGAATCTTGAAATTTGGCATGAAGCAATGTTTTATAGCACACATAAAGGAAAAATTCCGAAAACCTTAAATTTTTATACGGAACCCTCGGTGCGCGAGTCCGACTCGCACTTGGCCGGTTTTTTTTTTTTTGTCTAGTTAACAGTTCGTGATTCCAACTTCAGAACCATTTCTGAATGAGAACTGAACTTTTTTTTTATCAATAATTACCAATACAGAGGATTAAGCGCAACTCAACGAACACACTGCAAATTAATTAAATTATAATTAATACAAACATTCCGCCCAATGAACACATACGTGCAATGAAAGAGAAATCAACAACAATTAATAATAAATTATAATCATGTAATACTTATTAGCTTCTGAAATGAATTAATCATTTTAGTAAGTATTCGCGTCTTCGTCTTAGTAAGTCATTATAAATGTAAGGTGTTTTCATGCTGATAGGAACAAAGAAGTTGCTTTGGAAAGAGGAAAATAAATAAAATGTTAAATAAATGAAGTAATGTGAGCGCGTCAATCAGCGAGCGCATGATTTCCCCGGAGGAAACGCTTTGCTGCTTAGAAAGGCTGTGTTTTAATTAGCTCACGTGAAGATTGATCGAGCTAACTGATTCTTTGGTGACGACGAAATTATTATCCGACAGGTGAAAATCTGACAATCCAACAATTTTGTGAGTTTCTTTCATAGTTTTTTGATTACCAAACAGCACTGTCCGGTCGTAAACATGTGTTTTGACAAGTATGCCGCATTATCTGTTGTATTAAATAGGTCTTAGGGTTAGAGATATTTTTAGGTTAACGGATTAATTTAGATATAACTCGGGATTTTATATTGATTTTACATCAAATTTCGCAACACAGTAGGTAGACATTAGCAAAGTCATCGGACGTTACCGATGGAGCCAGAACCTTAAAAAATAGAATAGAATAAGTATACGTTATTCTATGTATTCACGCGAATAGAACACAGCAACCGTCTATCAAATTCCTATTTGTATTCAATTCCTATCATACACTGTCTTTACGGTTTTGGTTATGTGATTATGTTTATTATATTATATTTAATGCCTACTTATATTAGCTTACAATCCTATCCACCAGAAAACAAATGAAAATAAAGAAATAAGTCTAAAAAAAACTATTTGGTTGGTTTTGGAGTCCTTGCTACGGCGTAGCGGGGTCTACGAAATCTATTTTTAGCCGACTTAAAAAAATCAGGCGGTTATGAATTCGAAGAGATTATTTTTCATGTATTCCGATTCCTCAGTGATTACTTGATTTCTGGGCGGATTTACGTGATTCTTTTTCATTTTATAGAAGATGACTGCGCGTCCCGTAGATATATTTTTTTTGTGTAACTTTTTTACAATGAGGAGTTCTCCCATCTTCGGTTATGTTGTTATTGTTGTTGCTAATACTTTCACATTATTTGTTCTTTTGCAAATCGTTTATAGGGCTGATTTCCATCGCCACTAATTTTTATTCGAGGAACAAAATTGACGTTTGACAGTTTTTGTATGAAATAACTGTCAAAATTTCAAAATTATTCCTCGAATAAAGTTATCAGATAACTTTTATCGGAGGAATAGAAGTTTCGTTTTGACAACTCATCTCTTGCACACTACGTTGAGTTATTTTTTTATTTTTTTCCCCAATAATAATTCCTTGCCTTTCGAATTATACTTACAATACTTCTGCAAGCTATATCAACGAGTGTACTGTAAGATATTTAATTTGGTAAATGCAAAACTAGAAGAATTTAGTTTAGTACTTTACCCCAGTGCATTCTGAGGAAACATTATTTTGAAAGTTCAAATAATATTCTTTGTTGTAACATAAGTTATGGTATGTGGTTTACTATTACGACTAATAAAATAATTTATTTTGCACTTGGCACCTCAGAAAATAAAGTTTTGAAAATGAAGACTACTTTTTGCATATTTTGCTCCGTTTTTAATGCCATTCGTTAGTGAGAGAGTAAGTATGCCAAAAAACGTAATAAGTTGCGCCCTAATTACGTTTTTTGGCACTCTTAACTTTTAACCAAGAAAACTCCTAACTAAGAGTAGGTAGCTGTGAAACTATTTCAGTTGGCCACACCTGATGCGTGCTCTATTGCTTATTCTGTCCTCAAAGTGACGTTTTTTTGGGTGACTATTATGTCTCCAAATCAACACAGGAGAATTTAGTGACTGACCAACATATTTCAGGTACATAATATTCTTATGGATCAGAAACTCTTTTATTTATTTTTATAAAGAAAAGCAAAACTCTATAGAATTATTTATTTAAAAATAACAGAACAGAAAATAAATCACAATAACGAGAAACCGTTAGACGCCAAAATAATTGGAACTAAAATTACATGTCCCTAGGATATTCGTTCCTTCCGCAAGGAGTCGCATGTGAACCATTAATCCGTTTGTGTCCAATCACAGTGGATGTACGACATCTCGCGATTTTCTCTGCAAAAACGTCAATCCATATAAAACCCCACTCAGTTAAAGTCCAGACATGTTAATATTAATTCACAATCAGTTTAACAAGCGGTACTTAGTTTAAGGTGTCTAGACTTCGTTTAATTACGTTTAGTGTTCCCTTCAGACCTGGGATACTAATTAAGTATATCGTTGAGATTTTTGTTCATTATATATTTTTTTTTAAGATTTTGTAAAAAAAAACGTACTTACTTAACATTGTTCTAACTTATTATTTGGAATATCTCATGAGGAGATGTCAAAATAAATGCTTATTTTGGTGTAGTGGTCGCAAGCGCAAATGCGTTAGCCCTGGGTTCCATCTCAAGGTTTGTCCTAGTTTTCAGGTTTTCACCAGGGATCCCTCAGTAGTAACCTGGAGTTGTTGGTTCGGTTGATGATAAGAGGTTCGCCCCATTACACCGGACTCTGCGTGCTCCTAAATACTTATTCAGTTTACAGGCATGATGTTATGTCATTGTATTTAGTTAGTTGTCAAAATGGCATTGCATTTGAAAAACTCCGTCAAGTCTTCTCGTCGCCTATCCCGCAGTGTTTAAAGACTAAGGTCTTCAACCAGTGCGTCCTGCCCGTCATGATAAATGGTGCCGAAACGTGGACACTGACGGTCGGGCTGGTCCACAAATTCAATGTCGCCCAGTGCGCTATGAAGCGAGCTATGCTCAGAGTCTCTTTGGAGAATAAAATCAGGAATGAAATTTACCGGAAAAGAACCGGAGTTACCGACATAGCTTGCAGAGTAAGCAAACTGAAGTGGCAGTGGGCTGGCCATGTCTGTCAAAGGACCCATGGCCGCTGGAGCAGACGAGTCTTTGAGTGGAGACCGCGTATCGGCAAGCGTAGTGTGGGACGCCCCCCAGCTAAATGGATGGACGACCTAAAGAATGTGGCTGGGCAGAACTGGATGCGGAAAGTGCAGGACAGATTGTTGTGGCGCAGCCTGGGAGAGGCCTATTTCCAGCAGTGGACTGCAATAGGATGAGTTGATTGATTGAGTTGTCAAAAAATAATTATGTTCTAATCAAATTAACCTCCACACCGCACTTGTCTATGCAAATCTCACTTTACAAAGTTCTCCCAAATGATTTAGCAGAACTTATTTAAATGAAATTCAACGTGAAATTGAATTATATGATTCTGCTATTAAATTCACGTCGAGAGTAATTTTGTTTTAATATAGTAGTAGCAGTATTATTGTATTCATATATTCATGAGAAGTTTCCTCAGGAAGTCAGGTGTGAACTTCTCTTGAAACAGAAAGGAAACTACTTAGTGTAGGTGTCTGCTCGCTATCAAGACCGGGTAAAGTAGAGGAGTTGGATAAACCATCGCGCGTTTGGGTCAACCAAAATGATATGTAATGTAGGTAATTAATGAAAAAGTGAAAAATGTATTTGATTGATGCTACGGAAAACGAGAACGCCACTTGTTACGATCCTTACATACGCCTATTGCCTCGTTTACGTTCATACATCTAGGCATACACGCACGCCAACGCCGCATGCGAGTACTACGCACCTGATCACCTTTCTGAAGAACATCACTAATATGGTCACTACATGTCCTCCTAGGGCGTCCCCGTTCATCCCCGGGCGTCTCACTCACATCTGCCTTGTATAAAAAAACTTGTATCAATTCTATTGAAAGCCGTTGTAGAAATGCGAAACGCTTTGAAAGCGATTGCCACTTGTCACAACCAGTTCTAAACAAAATGAAAGAAACCAACACACACCATTCATGACTCTCTTTCAAGCTTATTATCTGCCAAAAATGAAAACAGGCGTAACCAAAATGCATGCCAAGTTGACGGGGGCTGGGAATTTAGTTTTATTATCAAAAGGCCTAACGAGACCTTTTGTTAAAAAACTAAATTCCTTGTTATGATTTGTTTGACTAGCTCAAATAATGTTACCATACGTATCGTAACTTCCTCTACCTAACGTTTTGTGGAATACAGTCGTGATGTTATGTTCCGTCACTGATGTTGGTACCTACAGATGGACGTTCTAGAAACATTGCTTGCCAAAGTTGAAACAATTCCAAAATAATAATATCGCTTCAACATTTCTCCTCAGTAGAACAGCTACAAAACTATCTCAGTTGTAAAGTCACGGACACCGATCACATGTTTGCTTTAACTAGCACGTTAGTGGACAAGTTGGCCGCGCGCCATCGCTATCGCCAGCAACGGCTTAATAAGATTTTGTGGACCATTGACTAACACAAATAAAAGGATTGTAGATAAAAGATCGGCTTAGTGTTATTTTGTAGGCTTAAATAATACTTAGTAAATAAAAATCATTTAGGTTGTTCAAAAGAGCTGATAGGACATTTTTTATAGGTAGGTAGGTATTTATCTTTCAATAGTATCAAAACGTATTTGAGTGATGTGCCGGCAAAATCATAGGAATTTTACTCATTGCACCTTATTCATCACAAATATTAAAACTATCTCAAATGGTTAAGAAAAATCCTTACACAAGCAGAAGCTTATGATTTCACAGACGTGCAACCATAAGTTCACACCTTCTTCGGGTCGGCACATCCTATTCGGCAGTATTTTCTTTACCAAAAAGCCGACCTGAAGCAATTACTGCGTTACGATCGATTTTGGCGCCCGGCTGTACCGATAATACCGAACCGAACAAGTCTGAAGCAAAGCTTATATTTTTTGAATCCACCGCCATTTTCTGGTCTAATAAAGAGCTGCATTATTCAATGATTGCTTTACGAATTCCTGTGGAGTCGCAATCAGACGAGTCTTTGGTCAACTGGACCCACTCGAACTGGACCCGCGGGTCCAGTTGACCAAAGGAAAAATTTTCTATATTTTTATTGGTCAACTGGACCCACTGTCAAAATTAGACAAATATCTTTTGTTTTAAGCTACCCGTGGATACAGTCGGAACAAAAAGACAATGGCACGAATCTGGTACAGAATCTACGAGTACCTCAAAATCTAAAGATAAAGATAAAACATAAAGATAATTTATTTGTGAAACATGCGTTTAGTTAAGTTACGGCGAACGAGTTTATTATTAAAAAAAGTATTTATTTGAATTAAAACAATGTTTAATGATTGAAATGTTCTACAAGACTAATTTATTTTTTAATGCAGATCCTGACAGCTGCTCCAACTACTACAACTATGGAGGAGTAATTATATTGACGAGAAGTTCATTCGTTTACTTTTACAGATAATAATATGTCCTTTGGAGTTACAATCGAAGCTGCATAGCTAAAATAACTCTATATTAAACGTTTAAACTGTCCAATTGAGTTATAAAATAATAAAAAAGTATCCGTTCTTACACTTAGCTGCTGAACTAAGACCAGGGGCCGATTCTACTAATTTGCAAGGTTACACGTTCAATCGACAGCATTTTAAGAGTTTTTACTAAAAGTTTATTAACTGATTAAGTAATTTTGTAATAATTGTTCACATAAGTCAAAAAACAATGAAAAAAAAATCATAATAATTCGGAACGCATTTTGATTATATTTGAAAACTCTGAGACAATTTTGAAGGAATATCTTACTTGCGTTACTTTGGAGTACATTTTGCAAGTTTAACTTTCTCATAGTACCTACGTATACTATGAGAAAGTTAAACTCGCAAGATGCGAACACATTTCTAGAATAGTTGTCTTTGCAGCAGACACACAATGATCTAAGACGACGGAATCGAGACATCGAACGACACTTACTGTTAGGGACCATCCGTAAATTACGTCACACGAATTTCACGACTTTCCCGCATACTTATCACAGGTGTTCACTTATGTGACCCTTTCATCCCTGGTGTGATGTCACATATTTTTAAATAAAATCTCATAATAATATTTATAAAGTTGGTTGATTCTACTAATAAAGTAAGTGGAATACTGATACATAAAAGGTTTTTGTTACAGTTGAAGTTTATAGTTTGAATACCTAAGATTATACAAGTTACGAAGCCTATATCAAGGTTACCCCCTGTTGTTACAATTTGTTGATCCCTTCCCTCCCTATTACGTGTGACGTTATTTATGGATAGCCCCTAAGTTTCAACATTCCGAGCACATTCACCCGCTTGTTGACAATACGACAGAAAATGTTGTACGTAACACAATGTTGGCAACACTCAACTTTATTTTATTGGTGAACTTACATCTTTGTTACTTTTCTTTTGTAGAGCAACACCAATTTTACAAGACACTCCTCCCCTCTTTTACATCCTCCAACATGTACCGATGAAGAGGAAACTTGTTTTACGAGTAGAGGTCTCATCACAATGGAGTTATGACTGTTATTTGACTGAAACAATGTAGTTTGGTGTTTGTGTGGTGAAACTTTTCTTAATAACTCCACAATGTAGTAGTTACTTACTATTTACAAAGCAACCTGTACAAGTTAGGGAGAAAATTAATGAAAATCATAGAGAAACAGTTTTGATAACGATTCTAATGTTCGTATTTATTCACTTTGACGCTGAAGTTGGATCCGGTACCTACTTAAAGAAAATAGTTACCTAAACGAATACGCTTTGCGAAATATAATAGAGAAACTGAACTGAACTGTATTAAACTGATAAGAATAAGAATAATATTTATTTGCGTAAAACATATTTTAACAACCTTATATATCAATATAAGGTTGTTAAAATACATTGTAGAGCATACATGTTTTGCTTATATCATAGCATGCAAATAATATAGGTTACATTACAAAATGTTTCCCGTCAACAAATTCTTTTATACTGTAAAAATTATTATTCAACCATTTGTGTAGGTTTTTTTTAATCAATCTAAGATCTAAGGTTTTAAAATCACTTGGAATTTTATTATATATCCGAACACACATGGCTAAACAGCTTTTACTATATTTAGTCAGTCTTGGCAAGTCATTTAATATGCGCCTGTGAGGATCTCGCCGGTTTCGAGGATACACATCCTCTGCCTTTTTAAATAAGTATTTATGCTTTTTAACAAACAAGCATACTTCATAGATATAGAGAGAGGGTAGCGGTAATAAACCAAGTTCCTTTAATATTGACCTGCAAGTTTCATCAGGTTGAGAACCCATATCTTGCACGAATGCACTTTTTTGTGCAACGAATACTCTATTTTTGTAGGTACTGTTACCCCACATTATGAAGCCATAGCGTATTAATGATTCGACATAAGCATGATAGGTAGTGATAGCAGTTGTAATGTTTGTTATATTCTTAACCTTTCTGAGTGCGTATACGAATTTATTTATTCTTTTAGATATATCATCTACTTGTACTTTCCAATTTATGTCCTGATCTATTATTACTCCGAGAAATTTTGTTTGTGTAACTTCATTAAGTTTTGGTATGTCAAGTTTCACATTGTATTTATTATTATTAGATTTATTAAATTGTACATATACAGACTTATCTAAATTATTTTTTAGGTTATTCATGTCAAGCCATTCAATTAATTTGTCAATTGTGTTGTTAATCTCTGTTTCATGGTTGTAAATTGTGTTAGTCTTTTTGTCGGACGTCACTATGATGGAAATATCGTCAGCGAATAATACGCATTTATGATTTGTTATTTCTGTGATTGAATTTATGTAGAGTAGGAACAATATTGGGCCTGGGCCATTCCGCTCAATTAGGCCGACTTTTATTTGCAAATGGTAAGGACATTTGGTGCGTGTTGATTGCAATAATAAATTAAATAAAGGTGTTATACTTTTTTAGATAGCGGCGCCATACGTAAAAACATGTAAGAAATGTCATATAAAGTAAAAAAAGAATGCAGCTATGATATTTAATTTATTATTAGCATATATTCGCCGTTAGTGGATTTCCGCGGATTGCCCCGCCTATGTTTGTTTTATGGTAAAACAAAACCACGTTAAGCACCTAATCTCGCGCCATTATAATGGATGAAGAAACAAATACTCACAACATCAGATAATAGATTGAATACTCTTTATGACGTACACCGTATAAATCCCAGATAATTCCTTTTACTCTAGGTTAGGCTAACGTTTAGTAGGTAAAACGCAGTATTTTTTTATTAAATCTCAATAGATCATTGACTGTATAGAAAATAAGCGAAAGAACCTAAGCCAAATTTTAACAAACTATATAACTTGTAAGATGCCTGTAGGTACCAATCTGGCTTATACAACCCTCAAGGAAAAACAAAAATCTCTTTCATTTAATGACGTTAAAATATTTCCCGAAATCACCACAAAATACTGAGCGCATTCATTAATCATGACCAAAGAACAAGCTCACGGAAACGAAGGAAATGGAGAAAAATATACGAAATGAGATTCATTGCAATAAGTTTTATTGGTTTTGTTTCGTTTTCATAAATAATGCACGCCGCGCCAGCTGGGCACAGTGCGCAGCTAGTAGGCGCGGTGGGCACGCCACCAAATCGTTTGATAAAATTATACTCGTAATACAGCTAGGTATCTGATGTTTACATTGAGTAGTTTGCTTCAATTTTGATCTAAACCTCTATGGTATTGTATATGCAGCACTCGATGTTCTTCGCATGACTGGCATGTCTTTATTTATTTATTTAAACTTTTCGCACAAAAAGGTACCAAGGCGGACTTAATGCCTTAGGCGTTCTCTACCAGTCAACCAAGGGTGGTGAAGAGATTAGATGGCAGGTGCTTTGGTTGAGAGGAACAATTAAAAAAAAACTTAAAATTAGGTACACAAATACATAAATAAGTTATATTATTGAAGTGAAAACTTCTTTAGCGGCGTTGAACACTTTTTGTAATGGGTAAAAAATGTTAAACTCGCGTCAGGGTATCGCGTCAGGACACGTGACCGTCAGGAGAGATTCCCCCCCCCCCCCATCTCTTTCTACGGCGGCGCCAACCAAAGTGAACCGAGTGAGACACGACAAAGATGGCCGAAGAAAATGACATTTGACGTACAAATGTTTGAGTTTCGTAAACAATAGTACTTCGAGGAGCCGCAGTTGTATTTAATTTATTTTGCACTTCTGTTTAACTAATTTAGTTTATTATTATATACCTACCTACAATACAAAATAGAAGCGACGAAAAATATAACGAAGCACATTATAGCAACAAGAAATACTGTGGGACATTGCTGCTTTTGTGTGAAAACAATGCTTCCGTGTCGACCACGGAAGTTTACACCCTGCAGGGAGATGCTCCAGTAGGGTGTGGCTGTGAAGCTATGTTGCAAAACATGCTCCACGTCCTATCCTGCCTTATTTGTCCTACCCAAAACATGCAGTCAAAGTGACCTCTGCGCTGCCACCGACGACAACGTGGAAGTGGCAATATTTTGAGCCAACAAGATCTAAAGTAGTCGTGCCCGCGACACGAAGAAGAAAAAGAGAAGAAATTTAGCGAGTAGTTCATTAATAAAAAGCTTGTATACAAATATCAGTTTATTTTTATAACTAGCTTCTGCCCGCGACTTCGTCCGCGGAAAATTTCTTGTTTTAACATAAGATAACACTCGATTGATATTACTGTATTTAATTTTATTAGTAAAATATTGTTTGGAATCAGATCAGTAACTTCAAAGATTACCTAAGTTCTCTTTTCTGCTCAAGGTAACTTAACCCTTGGTCGCCTTTTACTTATTTTATTTATTTAAGTTAGGTATCTATTTAATTTAAAGCTTCTCTATATACAATGTTTGAGGTTGTTTTATTTTCCGGTAACAGAATAATCTGCTTTTCGGATGATCCCACTCTTGATAGACCAACATATAATTGCCCATGGGAAAAACATTCTTTTCGTAGCCAACCAAAGAGAATGTTTATCACTGGGACTTGTTAATAGTCAGGGCAAATGATGTTTTTATTGGAAACTCAGATAGACGCTGTGCACGTTCATCGCTGGATTCTCGAGCGCGGGCCTGCGATGTTATGGCATTTTGCCTAGCGAGCCGCTGCGAGCGCTCAGCGCTAGTCTCCCTATCCCTTGTTTCAGAGACATGCTGCCTTAAAACAGATAGACGCTGTGCACGTTCATCGCTGGATTCTCGAGCGCGGGCCTGCGATGGATTCTCGAGCGCGGGCCTGCGATGTTATGGCATTTTGCCTAGCGAGCCGCAGCGAGCGCTCAGCGCTAGTCTCCCTATCCCTTGTTTCAGAGACATGCTGCCTTAAAACAGATAGACGCTGTGCACGTTCATCGCTGGATTCTCGAGCGCGGGCCTGTGATGTTATGGCATTTTGCCTAGCGAGCCGCTGCGAGCGCTCAGCGCTAGTCTCCCTATCCCTTGTCTCAGAGACATGCTGCCTTAACTCAGATAGACGCTGCGCACGTTCAGCGCTAGATTCTCGAGCACGGGCCCGCGACGTCCTCACATTTTGGCTAGCGAGGCCCTGTGAGCGCTCGGAGCTAGATTCTCTAGCGCGTGCTTGCGAAATATTTTCTCTATTTCTCGAGAGGCGCTGCTCATTTTCAGGGGCAGATTCTTCCGTACGGCGTACTCGAGCGGCTCTTGTCTGTGATGGTCTGCCGGGACAGTTGAGATTTCCTTTTAGGCATGCTCTCGACAAACTACGCACAGACTTGAAAACAATTACGAACAAAGGGAGAGCGACTCGAACACCGTCCGCCTTTACAAAACAAAACAATCGTAATATCGAATAACTTTAACTCGTATCGATTATTACGATAGAACGAAGTACGAAACTACGAACATACAAAACAATGAAAACAAACGTACAACGAAATTACGATATTTTCGAATATGAGGTATCTATCTAATAGATACCTCATAATCTCCGTGCTCATAATCGAATCGTTCGTATGGAACTCCAATCCAACTAACGTGGGTATAAAAATTCGAGAGGGTCATCAATCCACGGAAAGTCTTAACACCGCGATTCAGAAAAATGACGTAATTGCAGAACGCCATCTATGGGCAAATAGGTAAAACGTCTGCACAAATGAAAGTTATGCTAGGGGCATTTTGCGTTTTAGTAATTTTATATTATCTCCGAAACTATATGACCAATTGATATACTGTAAATGGCAAATCTTATCTGTATGATGTTCTTGTGATACTGAAATAATTTATTGTCATAAGAATTAATATTTTGTTGCTCAAATAATCAACCAAACGTAAGTATACCGAAAAAAATTTTTTTTAATGCAATAAAAGAAGTATAAAAGATAAAATATAAAAGATAGAGATATGGTATCGCGGACTTTTTTGTAGAAATAATGAAGACGAATCAGGTAGCCATACATTGTTTTTAATTTTAAGCAACTGTTTAGGCAGCGCACGCAAATAATTCTGTTTTATGTGGTATTTTTTTCCGACTTGCTAGACAAAAGTTGTGATAGCTCGGTTAATATACATGCTATAGAAACAATTTATAGCCTATAGCACTCAGGAATAATGTAGCTTTCTGCCAGTTAAAAAATTGTTAGAATTGGATTATGAGTTCCAGAGATTACCCATTACATACAAACTTACAAACTTACAAACTTACAAATTTTACCTCTTTATAATATTATTATTATATTATTATTATTATTATTATAGTATATAGTATAGATACTTGTACGCACCGGGACTTACAGCTTAGTACGGCTGTTATTCCAAATGCATACAGTGTGGCTAAGTTTGTAACAATTGAGCCTGGTATCTATGGTAACCTCACCCTACTGATTATAAACCTACAGCAACTACTTAACACCCTAGTTATCCTAACACCCTAACCTATCATACAAAGCTACGGGAGACCTACGGGAACAGACAGAATTTGGGTAGGAATAGGGGTTTGTGTACGTCGTGCAATGTGTACACAGGAAATAGTTTTGTCATTGCCGGTCTCACAGACTCATAGAACTGGTGATGGCTAAAGGTGTCTTGGCCATAGTGAGAGGAATTATGGAAGATGAATCAAACTCTACTCCAGCTTGATGACTAATTTATTCATTTACTAATTACTAATTTATGTGGAACGAATGTATGTCGCTCTTGATGCTGACGCTGGCGTATGTAACTCTTGCCTGTTCACGGCTGAACAATACTCTAAACTCTAATTTGGCTTCTAAAACTTGTGCAAGCAGAACAACATTTTTAAAATGTTTGCTTTTCATTTGCCATCTGTGCCATCTCTTCTGTAGGCCGTTTCATTTTCTGCTATTCGTAGTGAAGCACCATCCTTACTAGTCCTATTGACCTGAAATACCAAACTAATGTTATAAATTCTTTCTCTTCATTATCTTATTTATAATGATTTAATTAATCAGTAGCGGCATCAAAATAACAGTCATTATAATTCTTATGGCGGGTTTTTTTTTGTTACAATGAGTTTTGTACAGGCAAACGAAGTTCTTCGTAAAATTGTAAATTGGATAGGCACCTAATTCGTAAATCATGCCAGGCTGCCCCTGTTTAGCGTTAGTGCTTGTGTCAGTGTTTTTATTTTCTATTATGGAGACCTCTCCCTGACCAATTCTTCCAAAAAATCTAAGGATTAGAAGCAAAAGCAAGCATAAGTATAAGAAATTGAGAATGTTTACAAAACATAACTTACTTTGAACACATTTTAGCTGTAACAGTAGGTACACACCTTATCCTCCTCCAACCAATATTCAATTCTTTGCCCTTTATTGCAACTTGTCTCCGGTCTTAATTTCATTTATTTTAAATACAAAAAAAATATTCAAAAGTTTTTTAGTTTGACACATACAATATCAAATTCATTCATTGACATATTCATATTGTTTCCATGACGACCATGACGTTGTCCCGTCAAAACTGTTGAAACTGTAGACAATAAATTAGTTTTTCATACGTAATAATGTCTATGGACAAAAATATTCGGTTCGTAGACTGATATTCTCGTATGCCGATTTAATGTGTTGGCCAATTTGTTGGATGACTTCATTATAATGGCAACATTTAGAAGTTGTAGGACATTCTAGTTATAGAACGTTTATGAATACAAAATTTTATCGAATGTTTTAAAGGCCTATTGAGCATTTTAACTAATGAATGGTTTAAACCTTCAATAGGCTTTTTTTATGAATAAGACCGAAATTGTTTAAAATATGGAAATTGAACAAAGTGCATCTATTAATGAAAAAAGGGACGCAGAAATATTGAAAAAAAAAATGAGTAATATTAATTAAATTAATAATTGATTTATTTCAACGTTAATATTCAAGTTTTCACTTCTGCCGGCACTCCCGGAGTGCAACCCGTCTTTTTTTAATTATTTTCCCTCCCTATATTATTATATACTTGTACATATTATTATTTTAAGATTGTTAGCTTTTTAAATTACGAAACCGATTAATAAATTAGTTATATATATGTTACGGGCAATTTGATAAGTCCGGGCACTATTAATAATGGCCGGTCTGTATTCATAATGCCCGACTCAATTGGGCAATGTGATTAAAACGGCATGATTAATCACTTTTCCCGGCCATTATGAATAATGCCCACCCTATCTTGGGCAAAGTAATAAAATAGGTGAACTGTAGCGTTTTTGTTTATTAAATGAAATTAAACTTACAAAATTTTCATGAAAAGTTAACAAAAAATAAATTATTGAACATAGTAGTTAAAAAATAAACAGTTAAAAATGTAACAACATCAGTAGTTACGTACTTTTATTTTGATAAAATATTACTTAAGAACAATAGTTTAATAATTAGTAAACTGAAAAAAATCAACAGAAATATCTAATAATTAAGGACTGTGCAAGAAAGTTATTAAGTTTAGAATTATTTATTCTTGCAAGATGAGCTTTTGTGACATTTGGAATTGCAAAGAATGTTTGATTTCTTGCATTTACAACGTTTTGAATTGCATTCACCACTACAGTTACAATGCTGGAAGCCTTGTCCATCAAAATGAGAGTCTTGAACTTTTGGAACTTCGTAGATCGAAATGAACTTTACTTTACACACAATAAACTCATTTCTGGAGTACAGTTGGTTTAAAATACCGTGTCTAGTTCCTAGTTTGTAAAGTTTTTCTTTTTCGACAGATATAATAATAGCAATTATATTACGACTATCCGTCTTGGCTCGATCTACATCTATTCTGGTATCCTTACTCGAACGCTTTGGCCTATTTCTGCAATAGGAAAATTTTCCCGGTCCAAGTGATAAATTCAAGCTATCTCAAACACTGACTTATTACATGGACCACGGGTCGTCGGGCGTTATTAATAATGGCCGGTCAAAGTGATAAATTAAACACTTTGCCTATCGCTCTTGGGCATTATTAATAATGGCCGGTCCTTATTAATAATGCCCAGTTAATCACGTTGCCCGTAACATATACATACATACTATGCTTGTCTGTATGGCGAATTCGCGTGTCCAGTGTCGTACCGATCCGGTCACGACGAGACGTGTCAAATTAATATATCGGGCTGCTTAAAACAGACCCCGCTCCACAAGCTCTACCCATTGGTCGGTTTTGCACCGCCTGTCGTACGAAGGGAAGTCGCATGCGTGCTTGCCCCGGGCAGACTTAAAGCCAGATGTCAATGCATTTACTATCGAATATGTATTTCAAACGAAATACGAAAGTAGTAAACTAGAGAGAGATTAGCAGTAGAGTAGTAGTACAGGAGAACACACATAGATGAAAATATCGAGGTATTCGTCAACTTTCTGAGTAAAATAAGATGTACTTATCTACGGTAACAGCACTATAACTGAAATAATTTCAAAAGAAAATGAAAAGTTTTATGCTCTGATCAAAAATATGAGTGCTCTTCAAGACATTTTGATCTCTTAGTTGCCTGTACTTCAAATTCAAATCATAAACAGCGAGACTACCTTCTAATAAATTCTCTCAGACTCTTCAGTTTCCACTCCTTGACTTCACCCTCCTGACGTTAAAGGTACGTTTATTAATTAAATCTATAAAACGGACCGGCTGATGAACTTGGGGCAATCAGTCCATAACAGCCTTTTCCATTCATGTTGAAGAGCCGAGTTTTATGTTGGCAACACCTTGGCTTAACGTTGTACACAGAAGCTTTGTTGGGAGATTGGGAGATTCATAAGTTTATTAATAAGTTTATAAGCTCCTCCCTTTTTCTTTATTTTTTTAATTTATATACCTTATATATTTTAGTGTTAGCTTGTAAATTGTAATTAAGGCTTTTTATCTAATAAACGGAATCAATTAGACATTAAAAAAAACGTTTATTTAGATACTTATGAGCTAGCTAGCTTATACTGATAAGCTTTTTTTTGTAAGAATTACACGAATTAATACCCCTGTTGGGCCTTTTGCTTCTAATAGTTTTAATACAGCTAGTACACACAACAGGTTTAATACACATTAATGTTGGGAACTTAAGCGTAAGCGAAGAGTTAAAAAGAACCACTATACATACATAATTATAGCAAATACTAAATCGGTGTCGGTAGGTACAAATTATCTTTCAAGTAACCTATATTTTTTACGTAGAAGCAACATTCGGAAATGAAGTGCAATGGCAGTGACATAAGAGAAAATACGTACAAAACTAAATAAAATTACTTTTATTTTTGATGTCCGAAATCGGGGAAACTTTTTCATAACAAAAACGTAAATCGTAATTTTTGTGAACTATATTTGGTTGTGACGCGCTCCCTCGCAAGTTGGTACGGTCCCATGGTATTCTGCTTTACTATATGTTTCAGTCCACTGCAAGACAAAAGAATGCTCCCAAGTGTAATATATGTAGGTAGAGGCAGCCAACATTGTGTGTTGCATGCAGTGAAACACTAACTTTATTATTTAAAGTTTCGCGTGAGATTTACCAATTAGAACGTTTCACTTACTCGCCGAGTTTCACAGCGAGTGTTCCAGTTAAATAATTACTAGAAAATTGCAACAGAGAGGCAATTCTCGTAATTTTAAAAACGTTCACAGTCTGATCTCAGTCTCAATCTGTCAAAAATACCTCTAATTTCCGTACATTTTGACAAGTTTTTGACATTTGTTTGTCGCTGAGGTGAGACTGCGACTAGATTTAGAACGTTTTAAATTACGAGAATTTGGCCTTCTGAGCAACTCCATAAAAATCTGAAAATAGAATTGGGGTGCATAATTATAAATAACCAAACTTTTTACCTCTTTATTTCATTACCAGCTGCTGCCCGCGACGTTGTCTGCGTGAAGGCTCTACAGCACCAAAAATACCTAAGATGCCAGTGTCGCTATAGAATTATAAGTAAACAACTTTTAAAATAGCATTAAAATATAAGTTTTTTTTTGCAAGTGAAGAGAGTTATATGGGAATCCTGCTGAGTTCAGTCATAAGATGTGACTGAAGGAAATAGAGAAAATAATGCAGGAATACATTCCAGGACACAAAAGAGTAAAAATACGTACAAAGGTATCATACCTTACAACACTTCCCTATAAACTACGTTGGTAGTTATGCTGCCAGGAGCCAAAATGTAAAGAGAGTCAGGACTGGTGACGCGGGAGCAAGCGACGTACAGTTGCCCGTGTGAGAAGCAACTCGTCCTGAGCTCGACAGTCGCTGCCCTCAGTGTCTGCCCCTGCGGCTTATTGATGGTTATCGCGAAGCATACATTCACGGGGAACTGTACGCGCTTGAACTGTAACGGGAAGTCATGAGGTATGAGGGGAATGCGTGGTATAAATACTGCCTATGGCCCGCTCACACACCCAAAAATTCTACTGGTGCGGTATACGACTGATGTCTCCGTACACACACCGAATGAGTTCTTCTAAGCTGGATACCACTCTACCGAGAGAGTCTGGAAGCACCACCTGTCCACCTCTCTCTTCTGGTAGAGTGCCTTCGCCAAGACTTAGAAGGACATCGGAGAATTCTTGAGCACGTGCATTGCCGCCGAGCCGAGCTCTCATATTAATGGTCAAGCGCAGCGTACGAACTTGTGACCACAATGAAGATCGTTTCAACGAAGCATTCACCTCGTCAGCCCTCGATCCCCGCGCCACCACGGGAAGCGTTTGCCGGAAATCGCCACTGAACAGAACTGTGACACCACCCATCAAATGTTCGTTCCTGCGGATGTCCTGCAGGGTTCTGTCCACGGCCTCAACTGCCTTCCTATTGGCCATCGTACACTCATCCCATACGATCAGAGAGCAATCCTTGAGCACGTGTCTCTTATCGCTGTTACGTGACACACCACAAACAGGCGTTTCAGCGCTCTCTAAATCGATGGGAATTTTAAACATGGCATGTGCTGTCTTGCCACCCGGAAGCAGTGTGGCAGCGATTCCCGACGACGCTACAGCAATAGCAATTTTGCCTTGCCTCCTGACCTCTGCAAGTAGGTATGCCAGTGGTTACAAATGTTTTTCCTGTTCCACCAGGAGCATCCAAGAAAAACATTTTACCCTGGTTAAGCCCAACGCTTTCAAGGACGGTGTCATAAATTTGTTTTTGCTCTGAAGAGAACAAAGCGACATGGTCGTTTCGTATGGTGGATCGTAATTTGTCTCAGCGTTATACTCCCGATTTCCACGGTCTTGATGCGGTGATGATTGGAGAGCTGGTAACCCATATTCGATCAGTGGATTGCCGCCGATAGAAATGACCACATCCTGAAGTGAACTGAGACAGGTGTTTAGCACGCGTTCATCAGTTACTTCGACTTCGTCTCCAGTAGGAACAAAACTTTTTTGTAATACTTAACACCGCATTTTTTTTTAATTGTCTTTCTCAACTCTGCTCAAGATTTTGAGGGTTTTGTTGGAACTTGAATTTATCAAAACGAACTGTACGATACAACTTTTATGAAGAAAATGCACATTACCATCTATGAATTTTAAGAATAACTAACTACTAACCTCGCCAGCATGATCAAATTTAAATTATTAATTTCCAAAAAGTGTCAACATGTAACATGATTTGATTTTTATGAAATCTCATAGATGGCGCTGCTTCAAAATTTTCTTTATACTATTAATATTCTTTAAACTATGTTTCTCTGCCCAATTTACTTAAATGGCGTAGTTTTTATAGTGTAAAGCAAGATAATAGCATGGCTTACTGAAAAACAACATTTAAATATGCGTCGTTAGATTACACGCTGTCATAGAATGCGTAAGGAAAATAAAGATTCACAGCTCCTCCCCCGTAGGTGATAGCGTGATAATATGTAGCCTATATGTTGACCCGACCTCTTAGTAATATTCTTGCAAAATTTGAAGTAAATCCATGCAGTACTTTTTGAGATTAGCCCGGACATATATACAGACAAACAGACAAAAATTCTAAAAACTATATTTTTGGCTTCGATATCGATTGTAGATCACGCCCCAAGTATTCTTTTAAAAAAATATTCAATGTACAGTTTTGACTTTCCTACGATTTTATTATATTGTATAGAAATGCATATAAATTATATTTTTAAATATTAGAATAAAAAAAACATTTTTTAAAAATATAGAAAATAGTAGTAGTATCGTGAACAGGGTCCAAGCTACCGGCGGTCAGGGCTCCAGAGAGAGGAACCTCCTAACGATGCAGGCCGTGTCCAGAAGTAGCACTTTCTGAATCAAGCCCTTTATCCAGCTGCCCAACGCTGCCTCTTCAGGTATTCGTCGAGGCTCTAGGCTATTAATCTATTGGCTGTCACGACTATTGGCAGAATGATCGCTGAGTCCACATCCCACATGTCGACAACGGCTCACGAGGTTCTCATCGTGCGGGATGGTTATTTCAACACTCATTGCGCGCCGCTCCGATCGATCCACCACCACTATTATTTTTACCTTATTATTAAGAGAATCTATGTACTTAAACGTGAAACAGAATAAGAAAAACTAATAACCTTTACTAAAATAATCCTTATTTTATATCAATCGTAATTCTGTTGGTTATCTTTATCTATCATAAGAACGCGTTCCTTCAAACCGTTAATGTAGTTAATGTGTGTCCATTGAGAGTCAGCGGCTGTAAGGCTAACCAAGTTATATTCATGAGTTACGAGCGTTTGATTGTGAAGAGAGCGCTCGAACGTGCACCGTGAGCGTTCCCAATTGTTTGTTCATGAGATTATGTTTTGCTTTTATTGCCGTGCGGTTTGTGTGTTTTAAACAGCCAGTAACGTACCGTTAAGTTTTGGTTTATATTCTATTTGGAACTATTTAAGAAGATAAAAAAACCGACGGTGCTTATGACCACACGACTGAAGTGAAACTTCAAACGTATTTGGCTATGAGAGGAAGAGAGAAAGAAAATGTGCGCGCGCACTGCTTTCTCTTGCTTATATCCCCCACTCAACTCCCGTTCGCCTCGCCCGATCACACTTTTCGTAACGCTTACGTCACGCGTTCGCTAGCTTACTCCCCAAGTCAAGCGTGCGTAAAGAAGTTTTGCTTTTTGTCAATTTAGTTTCTATATTCCAGTCTCATGAAAATCTTGAGCCCCAGAAACTGCCTTAATCATCAAAAGTGCATTTACACACCGGCTTCTCAAAAGGGATTAATCTTTCACCTCTCGTCTCTCAAGACCACACACCTTCCTACCTCGCGGGGTCCCGCGTCATATAAGTTGTCGGACACAATCTAAGTTGAGGCGCTCCTAATTCCGGCACCTGCCGCATTGCGCTCGGCTCGAGCTCGTGATTAATGGCCGGCCTGATGCAACGTGCTCGAGATTGATTCGTAACGTTATACTGCGCCTTCGTGTTGTAAGATTGCCTGATAGATTGGGTTAGTGTGTCGTGAGATTGAGCTTCAGTCGGTAATAGGTGCTGTACTTGTACTGGTATAAGGTTATTAATGTTACATTTAGCAGTTGTAGAGCTTTTCGTAAAATGGTTAATCAATTAGCCTAATCTGCGTAAAATTGTTCGTCCTGGCCAAATTAAAAAAAAAAGACGGGTTGCACTCCGGGAGTGCTGGCAGAAGTGAAAACTTGAATATTAACGTTGAAATAAATCAATTATTAATTTAATTAATATAACTAATTTTTTTTCACTATTTCTGCGTCACTTTTTTCATTAATAGATGCAGTTTGTTCAATTTCCATATTTTAAACACTTTACACGAATTTTACGAATACACAGCAGTGTGGATACTACACAGACGGTCGAGCCATCAGCTGTCCATCCATCCATCCATCCACGTCCACGTCCACGTCCACGTCCACGTCCACTTCCACTTCCACTTCGACTTCGACTTTGACTTCGATTTCGACTTCGATTTCGACTTCGACTTTGACTTTGACTTCGACTTCGAATTCGACTTCGATTTCGACTTCGACTTTGACTTCGACTTCCACTTCGACTTCCACTTCGACTTCCACTTCGACTTGGAAGTCGAAGTGGACTTCGACTTCGATTTCGACTTCGACTTCGACTTCCACTTCGACTTCCACTTCGACTTCCACTTCCACTTCCAATTCCACTTCCGCTTCCACTTCCACTTCCACTCCATCCATCCATCCATCCATCCATCCATTGTCGTGAGTCACTTGGTTCACTTCGTTTGGCGCCGCCGTTGAAAGAGAGGGGGGGGGGGAAATCTCTCCTGAGGGTCACGTGTCCTGACGCGATGCCCTGACGTGAGTTTCACATTTTTTACCCATTACAAAAAGTGTGCAACGCCGCTAAAGAAGTTTTCACTTCAAAATAATTACTAAGTTTCATCCACAGATATCCTGATCGCATCCGTTTCTGTGGACCAATTTCTCTAAACATTACCGGAGAACAATATAAATGTACGAGTTACCAAGATATAGCGAGAGGTGTGGAAATCGGTGGCGTTATGACTTTCCATCAGAGACATCAGGGATAGGTTTTCACCTTAATAGTTGATAGCAACAGCTGGAAAACGGTCATTATCCTTCATTATGAACCACTGCTACTGTGGGACCACAACAGAAAACAGTATCAGCTGATTCATACATTTAACAGTTCGCATAACTCGACTATGTTATTTCAACACAACAATACAAAGTGAATTAATGATCTATCAAACGATGTATAATAACTAAATAGTTTTATTATTATTAAACTAGCTTGAATAATTGACATACCGTTACATAAAACTGACCTGTAGCCACACACAACAATGTTACTGTATATTATTTGCCACAACACATCAACATTCCACGTCTGAAATCGTTCCCCATTGAGTTTCGTTCATATTTCAGCGACTCTCGTTCACTCACTCACTCGTTCAGTAAGCCCGGGCGCACACCACAACTTTCGCCTGTTATTATAACTACACGCTCATTCCCCGGTGGAATGCATCAATGAGTGTGCGCTCGATCTAAGTGTGTACCATCAGCTTGTTACTGTTAATTTTGAGTTAGTATAGTATACTAAAATATGAGTATAGATAGTGCCATCCACGAAAACGCACCCCACTCTTCTTACTAATCGCTAGTGGTTATCGCTAGTTAATTCCGCTAGTGTTTTAGTTTTTTGATACACACTAATTATCCACTATTAAGTAATTACTGTGTATCGATAAAACTTAAACACTAGCGAAATGTTGCACACTTGTCCTGTAAGCTTCTCTTCTTCTACTAGATAATACCAATGACCTATTGACCACGTCGTTAAGCTGTTAGACTTACCCCCTTATTCATAAAACTTATCAAACCAATTTTAGTTAAAATGGGGTTTGTCTCTTTCTTACACACAGAAATGACAACGTGACAGATAAAGACAAACGTTCTATAAACCTATTTTAGCTAAAATAGAGATAAAATAGGATTATGAATAAGGGGGTTAGACTATATCTAATATCATACATGTCAAAAAGTGTATAAACTAACACAATCACACTAATATTATAAAGGCGAAAGTTTGTGAGTGTGTGTTACTTCTTCACGCTCAACTGGCTGGACCAATTTTGATAAAAATTTGTATGGAGGTAGCTGACACCCTGGATAAACATATAGGCTACTTTTTATCCCGATATTCCCACGGGATCGACATTTACGCGGGTGAAACCACGGTGCGCAGCTAGTTTTTAATAACCGTCATCAATTGTTGGCATTACACAATATTATTATGTTTGTGTCGTGTCCTCGCGAAACTAAAATTGTCAAACACGAAATAAAGGTCCAACATGGTCTAGAGTTCCCAGTTAGGGCGCGCGCACACTGCCCGAGTGGCAGATGGGCCGCCAATGTTAATTTTATATTGCACGGAGCTCGGGAAGTTTTTTAAATTAGTTTGCGCTGCTGCAGTTGAGTGCACTGTTTTTGAAACTTTTTTGATTATTTCTACTTTCTTTTGTTGTGAAATTTGGGAAAATGCAGTGCAAGGCAACATATTATTTGTTGTACACATTTTCTGTTTTTCAACAAAGGTATTGTAACAGCTTTCATTTAGCATTTGCAGTATGTATTTTTTGCCGGAACTATAAATACTGCAAAGTAAGATGATGTTTAATTTGCTCTGAGCATACGTGTAGATATTGACAATACCAGGTTGTATTACCTACTGTTTTGTTAAAAAAATAATATCCAGTCCGTATAATAAGATCAATATTTGGCCAGGACGATTACTTACAGAATCCTTGCAGTAGCAACGAAACCAATCTAGTAACTGAGCTTTAGGCGAGGATAGTTGTGATTTTCTCATCAACATCGATATACGACGTAATGTGCCACTCAGTCTGCACTCTCCAGCGTGGAGTCGGACGTCGCAAGACGTTTCACATCGCCGCGTTTTTGTCGCTTCCACCGCGTTACCTCCACTGTGTCTTGCTGGGATTCACGGTATTTCTTTTGATTGTTGGTTTTATTGGTTGCTATCAAAATCTTGACAGCCAGTCTGAAGGCGCGACACATTTTTCATGGGATAAGAGCCATATGATATTATTGTCCCACAGTTATTGGGTTACGCAACTTATCGTAGTTGCTCCGTGTATGATCTGACCTGAGGGTCTGGGTAAGACTTGGTACTAACCTCAATTAATTTGCAAAAAGGCTAGTCAGTCATGAAAAAGATCTAACTTTATTCTCCATTTAACTAACTAGTGTTTTACGTACGAAAATAGTGATACAACTGTTGTGATTGCAATGCAAGGTCCTATTATGATAATGCTAAACTTGTTGTTCTATTGCTAAGGAAACATTTGCAAATGGTGTAATTAAATAAAAAAAAAAAATCAAACGTAGGTCGTTTCATTTTTTTTTAAATTTAATTACACCATTTTGTCTTACAAAATAGAGAAATTTTCTTTTCTTAAATAGTAACAGTCTAAAAAATAACTTTCTGATTATTTCAATAGCCTCAAGCAGCTATCGATTCTAATGTTCAGATAATTTATACAATATTTGTGTAAGGAATTTATGGAGCCTATTCTATCACATGCAAGGGTTCGTAAGTAGATGTTAATCATGCAGAACACAGGATTGCCTAATCACACAATAAACAACACTATCTACGACAACTCTCAAACTTGTCATCTTAGTGAACGATCGGAAACTGCACAAGTATATGTGTGGAGGAAAAGCCACTTCCCGTGAAAGTTTTTTAATTTGCCGAAGGTATGGATTACTAGAGCTTTCAACTTTAGCCGTCCGCCCACGCCGGATAGAAAGAGTGAAGTATGAGACTACGTGATGCGTGGAGGACCGGCTTATTGTTTCGACAGATAAGTCATCAGTGGGTTCTGTATCTTATCTACTTAGATAAGTTTTATCTGAAGAACTAGATAACAGGGCTGATTGCCGCGAGACAGATTCCTTAAATTAAAAATCCCTCTTGTATAGCACTTGTTTTAATATCTCAAATACACAAACACTTATAACCAAATTAGCTATCTAAAGGCCGTACAATATATAAATTACATTTATTATAGGAGTCATTAAGAAAGTCAAGAGCTCTTGTTAGTCTTAATTGATTAATAAAGGGCCCGAAGTAGCGTTCATCAGACGTAGATTTAGTCCATTGTCCCAATAGATCCATTACATGGTTTGCCTGACTTAATTAGAAGCCTGTTGTCACCTAAATACACCAATTGTCCTACTAAATGTTAGTCCACGTGTATTAATTGGTTTAGATCTAGACGAAGGACCAGTTGACCTTGGAGTCGCGCCAAGGACAGTGAGGCGATCTGTTTGTCTTCCCTGGGGAAAGCAAATATGTACTCTGTTCAGCTCAATGTACTCGTGTAAGCACGGGTTAAGTAAGGGTTGAACTAAACAACTTGCACCCTCGGCAACTCACAAGATGACTATAAATAGAACTTGATTAGAAAGTGTAAAACTTTTTATTTTTTCTTTTTATTTTAATGCATTCCCCATAGTTTACCAAGGCTTACAGAGTATAGCTGTCCTGGAGTTAAGTAAATGTTCAGAAAACGAGCCATGCTGCAGCATGCAGACGAGTATGACGTTATTATTAGGATAGACGTATGTGACTTACATTGTAGTACTTATGTGGATTAAACAAGCGTTTTGAAACTAACATAATACATTGTTGTTTAATGTTTCACAAAATTATTATTATATGGGTTATATAAAGATGATGATGCTGTAGCTCGGAATCAAATCAAAAGTAACCACTTATACAGCTTAATTAATTCTATTAGTTATTTATGCATTGCAACTATGCTTGTAATACTTTTAAGACAACGGCACTTATTTATATTTTTCAATTTCTCCACCTCTTCAACTCCCCAGCAACAGAATATGTTAGTTTAAAATGTTTATTTACTACGTCATATTATTGGATAGTGGGACAATATTGATAAAATCATATATTTTATTAGGGCTGTGTATAACATATACGAACTAACAGGAACAAACAAAACCGTAATTTCCTCATAAAACTCAAATAGCAATATCATACGTCGTGAAAACATTATCTTTCATATTTACCATCTACAAATACAATAATAACAGAAATAGGTTAGTCACGCAAACGTGACTAACACAGATACTTAGAATTTTCTTTAATAACGTTTTCCTCGAGCTAGCTGCTGATCGAACATTATTAGTATTCCCTGTGAGTTCCGTGGACACTATTAGAGGCAGTGAGAGTGTGTGCTCGACGCTAATTACTGAATGAGATCCGGGATCTGTCCGCGAGGTTTGCATAACTGTCATTGTGGACAAGTATAATGTGCTGATTATTGTTATTAGATAGGCATTTGTTTATTCTATATGATTCCTTTTGAACGGCAGTGTAACGTTTTATAAGGTTCGAACATTTAATTTACAGCGCTTGACTGCCAATCGTATAGTGGGTAGTTGGTTGAGCTAAGGCTCCGCTCCCGTGGTAAGGTACCGCTCCTTTGAAATTACTCTAAAGAAAACGAGTGAAATAGTGTTTATTTTAGACAGACTGACAGGCTTTTCGGCTTTGGTCATATTATCTTGTTCAATAAACATGCAATAACATTTTACATAATTTTTCCATAACAAATGCGTTTCGCGCCATCCCTCTTGATTAGAGTTGTGGCAACAGTGTTTCTAGTTAGAAAGCCTGCGCCGAATCGTCGTCGTCTCAATGCCGTCGACAAGTCGCGAGCGCTAAGTACCTATTGAAGAGAGGCAGGTAGCGCCGGTGACGTCATTACCGCTCTCTCTAAGATATCACCACATAGGAATGACTCAGAAGTTCCACTTGAAGATGTAAAAAAGATGACTTTCTAGTTCTCACTCATGGCGTTTTCAACGAAGTTTCGTCGATAAATACATGGATAATAATATTTGATAATCAAAATTACTGACGGTGTGATGGCCATCAGAGACCTCAACGAATTTTTTTAAATGTATTTTCAGCACTGGATTATTAATCTCGACTAAGTATGAAACTGACATTCTTACAATGTGCGTTCAAAAATATTTTTTTATAGAGTAGGTAATTATAGACAGGAACAGTTTCGCCTGTATCGAAGGACCCCAAATTTTTGGTCTTTTGTAGCATTTCCTTTGTTTCCTTCGCCACGTATATTTGCTCGGTGCCTTTCATGCCGCGTTATGAGAGTAGGAACGCTTTCGGTATGTACTGCGGGTGGCAACGTCTTTGAGGTGCGATAAAAAATCGACAAAATCGTTTATTTGCATGCCATCATTACATGGCGGAATGTGTCTTAGCACTACAATATTACGTTATCATCTTTTGTACCACATTTTATGCAAATAAACGATTTTGATTTGATTGATTTTGATAAAATTTGACTACCCTCGTCTGCTCTGTACGAAAGTGGCTGAAATATAAAGTGAGAAGATTTTTTCCTTTGTGAAAGTATTTTAGTTTCATGTTTCAGAAATAGTAAAAGAAATATTCAGCGCTTTATGTTCTATTTAAAATGGCTTTTACATGGCCTCAGGCAGTAGGTAATTAGTCAAATAGAACTTTTACTTAAGTTCGCTAAGCGAAAGAGCTTATGAGAAGTAGGTAAGAAACAGGTATTCGCCAATCACGCAACAGAGATTTTCTCACACCGACAGTTTTTTCTACCGGTATGCAACCTTCCAATTTCATAACAACATTATTAGCCGTAGCTACTATTGTGAGTATTGTGACCAACTGATCATAGCATAATTAGCCCAAACACAAGCATAAAGCATACAAAGTAGTAGCCTACAATGTTCCCACTGCAAGGATACAGGCCTCCTCTCTGTAAGAGGATCTGGGCCATATTCCACCATCCATAGTTGGGGATGTCACTTGTCTTCTTTATTTATTGGTTCTAGAACATGCCGGTTACCTCACGATGTTTACCATCAACGTTTTGAGAGCAGTGATGAAATAAATTACATCAAGTAAACTGATAATAACCATGTTCAATTTCGCATAAACACAGATATTGTCATTCGCAAAAAAGAACAATCGGAACAACCCATTAGCCGGCGCCGGTTGCGTTCAGCTTCAGTCTCGTAATGTCCATTCGTTTTACATTTTAAAGCGTTCAGAGGTGAAGGAGGTTCAAGCGTGGCTGTTAGACTAGCGATGTTCATGATTTATTATAAGTAATTATTATAAAAACTGAGTGCCTTTTGTAAAACTCAACACAATACAAGTTTTATTGTTTTTTCGTCTGGGGTCGTTTAGTGTCCTGCAAAGTGCTACCTAACTAAAATTACTATGATTCCATAAGGTAGTCACTGGCCAATACCTATGTCACTTCACCGCAAGTATAACCTACTCTAAATTCTTGAGATGTATTTCAATAAATAATTACTTAGAAACTGTAGCAATTCAATATATTTATTTAACATGATGTGCCAAGAAAAAACAAAATATTAACGAACGCACTCGTTCATATCAATATCATGAATTTAGACATCACAGATTATCATTACCTAAGTTAGTTCTTTATGGCATCTCAAGGGCAGACCGTAAAATAATATCGTCTTTGAAAGGCGAAATATTTCAAGTGTTTGTTATCTTAACTCCGCAAAAGCATTATTAAACGAAACTTAAGCTCATATCATAATAAACGATACAAATTGTACACCGATAGCAGAATACCCGCTCTTCGCTTCGGGCTTCATTCGACTTTGGCTCCAAATCTTTATATAGCGGCGGTACGTGGCTCATAAACAGCATATCTGCACGTCTTTGCTCTCTCACTTATCTGTACTGAAACGATAAACTTTAAAGCTGATACTGGTCACGTAGCTAGTATTTAATTTTGTATTCGGTGTATTTTTCATGTCTCGATGTGTTTTTGTGTGTTTTTTCAGGAACATTTCTAAATGCGTGAGTAAATCAATACCATGCGCATGTATTTCCTGAGCCGTGTAGGTATTCAATTTATATGGTGATTTCTTAGATACTGTTTTTTTTTCGCATTCTAATTTCAGATCAGTCCTTACTGACCATCTCGGATCACGCTGTATAGAGCCAACGAAATCTCAACCAGCTATTATTCACATTATTTGAATTTCGTACAATAGGCACTTAAGCGCGCCTATATCAAAGCAATATTCAATGCCCTATAGTAATTGTATCAGAAATATTGAACAATGGAGAAAATATTATACAAAAGTGAGTACAAAATATGAAAGCTTTCTTTGACGTAGTTTCAATAAAATTACATAGGAACAAAAAAGGAGGCACGCTAACATTAGATACTCGACTTAAATAATATTTCTTCAAATGTAAGTAACCAATACGTTCGTGTTATGGCTCCTTTTATTTTATGGCTTTTTTCGTTAATGGCCAGTCATTATGAGTACACTCCTAATTACGTTACGGTAAGAATACGACACCGTGGATAAACAAGGGAATTTTATTATTGTATCGAATTATTATGAAGGCGGTGATGGATTCAGTTGTTATTACTTGTTTGTAGATATGTAGGTGTGTAGGATACATGTTATGATAAGTAGTAGCGTCCATCTTTTTGAATGAGAATGTCATTCAAAAAGATGGCGCCCAAGATACATTTCAGGAGCTGTGATACAGATGAAGGTCATCCTACGAGGTTCAACTTATATCTGCTAGACAATTGCTGAAACAAGATCCAATCATGAGTATTAACTTGAAATAATATGGTACTTACATTTAATAAAGATTTGCGCATCATCATCATCATTTCAGCCGAAAGACGTCCACTGCTGGACATAGGCCTCCCAAAGGGCGCATCATAGGACATCCCTTAAGTCCCTTCGATATTTTGCTATCAAGCTTTAATTTTTTCGTAATTACTAGCTCACAACTATCTCTCTCTACCATAACCACAGTAACCAGTAAATGTTCATGTACAGTCTGTTATAGCAATTAGCTGACCCCTTAAAAATTAAACGAATTTGAACCTTCTGCTTGTTAGCAGTAAGCTTATCAAACTAGAACAATTCAACGTCTACGATTAATAAAACAGTTATTCGAATTTGATATTTAACACGCAGTGTTAAGGTAGGTATGATCTTGAATATTGTTCTAACTTGTAATATATTATTGCTAATTTCAACGACAATCACCATGTTCGTGTGGTCTAGTGGTAGCTGCAGTGAGCTGACAAGAGCGTGGTTGCGAGTTCGAAACCAACATATTTTCTGCTGCGCATTTCGTTTTATAATATTTTTTTTAAGTTATCAATAATAAATTATAACTTTAGCAACAAAAAAAAAAGGTGAACGAAAATAAAAAAACGATAATGATGGTAAAAACGATTTTATTTTATAAAAAAAATTATTATAAGAATAACGTAATGATATAACAGTTACTAATAACGTTGTTACATACTTCACAGAGTTTAATGTAGTGAATCAACATGTTATAATATTTAGAAATATATAGGTATGTATTTCTATTTCATAACAATAACATCACCACATTAAATATCGTTGAACTAAATAAAATAGCATTATACGTTGATGTTTTACCTACTAGGTATACTATATATCAATTTGTTTTGTAAGTATGTAGTTATGTTTAGTTATAAATAAGGTTTAGACAAAGACTTCTTGTCGGTAAATATGACAACATAATCTTCCCAATTAAAATTGAGATATTCTTGGGCAAAGCGGACCCTTGCTTGGCGATGTGCAGCAGTCAGTTAAATTTTACGTGCTGGCTTGTATTGTTTCAGTCCAGCAACATGCAAATGTTTTCTGACCGTCTGAACAGAAACATTATACTGCATTGAGTAGGCAAAAATGGGTGTTCAGTATGCCTTCTAACAATTGCTTGATGATGTTCTGACACAGGAGTAACATTGCAGGTTTTGGTTCAGGACGATCCTTTTGAATATTCCCTGTCTCTTCAAAACGTCTTAGCCACAGTCTGACTGTATTTCTCTGAAACAACACAATAAGCATAATTTTAATAACCCGGTAATCATAATTTTTCGAATAAGTTTGCAAAAATACCTTTAGATAAACCACATTAGACCTATAAATGATCTCATAATGAAACAGTTAATTTTCTATTATTCTATACAGACGTTTTTAAGCCAACTAACGAATTAAGGAAGTATAAAAAAGAATACACTTACCGCTATATTAAGTTTCCTAGCAATCGCTTTAATACCAACATTCTCCTTATGCAAATACAATATTTTGTATTTTAAATAATCACTCAACTGAGACATGACGATTAAACTATCAAAACCGATAATAATAATTAATAAAAAGGCGTGAATTTTCGCAACTTAGTAAGGCAATATAAAAATGTTCGTGCGTATTCACTGCTATTTGTGCATAGAATGTCTTGTTCAATTTATTCTTCTACCCCATATTCCTAAAATCATTTCAATAGCAGTTTTTGTTGAATACGCATATTGACGTCGAACTACCCACTTATTGAAAAAGGTGAAACGTTTATCGTTTATCAACTTAATTGATATGCTTGTTCTTTACAATAATGCAAGAAATACTTAACGAACAATTTATATATTGAAAACAAAATTAAACATGAGACTAGATTTGAACTCGCATCTTGCACGTCTCAGCCTTACGCATGAACCACGACACCATTAACTTGAGTAAGATAGATGAAATAAGGTATTAGTAGCAATGACACAAATTATCACAACATTAACCTAACCTTTAAGTCTTGCTGATTAAAAATGAAAATTGCGTAACAAATACCCATACATAGTAAATGATCTAACACCAACATCTTAAAACTCAAAGGAGAAGGGAAAGACTACATAGTTTCCTGGGCCCAGGTGTTAACTCAATCAAACTAGCCTTATTTGTAAGTGGATATAATAACAAGGCCTCACTGAAAATTTGGTGAAATTTGGCTATCCAGGAATCAAGTTATATGAAATATTGTAAAAGTGAGGTTATATATGAAATATAGTAAAAGTGAGGTTACATTATAACATTGTAGTTTTTTTATGTAATTTGCGAAATATTTTTGAATGGTTTTGGCTGTATAATGGTTTTATGCATGGAGTGCAAGTAGAGAGCCTCCATGTGTGACGTGTTGAAGATCCTGACACGTTTGGCACGCCCTGGACAGTCGCTACAGTCGAATACATGTCTCTACATTTGGATGTAGAGACATGTCTTCGAGAAGAGACATGTCTTCGAGAGAAACGTACCTACTGCTTCTAAGTGCAGGATACCAATATCCTGCACTTAGAAGCAGTAGGTACGTTTTAAAAAAGGGAGAATAGAAAGTAAAATAAAACACCAATATATGTATAAAATATTTATTATTCGTCTTCAATAATTATGAGAATATCATCTAAAAAGGCTTCAATCGGACGTCTACCAAGAACCACAATCATCTTGGGCCAAGTTCCAACATGCTTGGCATACATAGTTTTCACTGGTAACCTGAAAAAAATTAACTATTTGAATCTTGTTCAACCATAATCAAGCTTCATTACATGTACCTAATCCTAATGCATGTTTAACTAAATCGCTACGTCCCAGCCGAGACCGAAATGGCCCCAATAACAGTCAATACCTCAAAGCAGCAAAGCTTGGAACCGAATCGGTCCCATCGGGACTTGACGGTTACTTACACCTTTTTTATGAGTGTTCCATAGATTCATATGGCTAATTAATCAAGTAATTAGGTATTAAGTAAGTATTGTTTTAATATATGCTATCCAACAAAAAGACAGCCGACAGACATGACGCTGGAGGCCGTAAACAGTAGGTACATAAGTCTGGTTTTGTTCGCTTGATAGGCTAAAAGCTCGTTTTAAATAGGTACTTACAGGCTGATATTCACGCCACTGATGAATAAGTTATAAAATCGCCTCATCGTCCAAGACTCTTCTGCCAATAGAGTTACTGCGACCAGTCGCAATGGTACAATTCAAACAGCGATCCATGTCGTCAATATCCGAACGATAGGCGTAATCAGTTGTCCAAAATAGAGAGCCAGGTAATTCAAAGTAGCAAGATCCGTCGAATAGTCCTTTATAATATACAAAGCCAAGGTCGTGGGATATTCAATAAAACATGGAAAATACGTGCGCACTCACAACGAAAGAAAACGAACGAGTGCCGGTCACAGAGTACTTTTTTATAGGTGCCGGCATGGTTTTTTTCTACCTGTCATCTGTCAGTCGGTGACAGCACAGATACTGAGTGACCAATGTTGCTAACAGAAGAAAAATTACAGGATTCACTCGATTCGCTATGAATCGATTCCACGAAAAGATTGATAAGCATTTGTCACTCGATTTTCATACATATTCTGAGATTTTACCGATTTATTCACTATCGATTACTTAGAATTCAGGCATGTACTTAATCGATTATTTAGTTTTATAACTTAATTTAACTTTTCTCGCTTCCTAGATAGAAACATGGTACTGTATTTGGTGATTACCTTTAGAAAAATATACCGGTTTTTTTAATACCCATTTCAACTAGTTAACTGCTGGGCCCAGAACTCGCCGTCTCCTTTGCGTATCAAAATTATTTATTGTTTCTGTTCATCGAGTAGTGTTAGTCCGATTAACTCATACATATTGAATAACCTTTAATGTTATGAGAGGAGGGTGCAAAATCGAGTAATTTTTAGGGGGGTCAGCTAATTGATATAAGCCAGTGTACATCACCCTCACTGTTACTCCACTGACGTGATGACGTCAGGTGCGGGCACATCAAACTGGAAGCGAACCTCTTTATGGAATACTTACGTCGATGCATAGACTTACACTTATAAACTGACGTCGATGCTCGCCGAACGCCACGCTAAGCATTGTCCTTTGTTTTGATAACTATTGCTGTGATTCGATATCCGTGGATACTAGCTTTAGAAACGATTGTTGGCACGAGATTGGGTACTGTTGACACCATATTTTCTGAAAATAACAAAGTTGTCATATTTTCAAAACCAGTGCTGCTTAAAAAATGTAATACTTAATTAGTCAAAGAAATAGCGGGTTTTCATTGCTTTTATATATGCTGATGTAGAAAACCTAAGTTAGGCAGATTGACTGGGAAAGCTGAGTTCATAACATAAACACGTAACGTTACTTAACGTTTTTATTTAAGAGGGTAGGCAGTAGCATTCAGAAAAAAAATCACCAAAATGAGAGCAACAATCATTTATATCATACTTTCGTGTCCATTGTTTATTTATCAAAAACCTCTACTACAATATTTATTAACCATTAGTGACATCTATTATCAGAGTTAAACACAAAATGCAAGTGTAAGTAGTATGTAGTTTGCTAGAGACTGTGGGTAATGAAACAAGGTTCCATATCAAATGTTCGCATTTGATGTAGTAACCACAGGAGTTTCCTTAGCTCAAAGTGCTGTCGGTAGATCGCGCTTTCACCGGTTGGTGACTCATGAAATATTGACTCTTATTTCAGCCGCTAGATGGTAGCATATTGGCATGTTTCAGGCGATGTAGTTTCCAAGTTATGCTAGTGTACGTCACACCTGCGTTATTGCTAATTTGTACATAAGTACCTACATATGTTTGCCAATGCTTCCAAGGGCCACAATTATAAAATAAACTCGATAGGAAATTGAGATTTTACTCTTTTTCAACTTCATATCTCAAGAAAGCTGTTAAAATGTTTCTTCTTACAAAATAATAACTACCTGGATACAGAACGCCTGCTTTTCTCTGATAATAACCCACCCTAAACCCTTCCACCGAGAACATAAAACACATTCTGCACAGACACAACTGCACACACCATTACCATTAAGCACACATGCCATCACCATACACACACACACACACAAACAAACATTAAAAATCCAAATCTCAAATAAAAAAATTGTAATTTCTGATTTCTGCAATTATGGCTTTATGTTAAGTTTAATTTAAAAACACACAAGGTCTGCCTACAATTCTTTTGTTAAACTGAAGTATGAAGAGGCTTGTAACTGTCCTTCATATAAGTTAGGTATTTCATAATAAGGTAAGAGTTACAACCCCTACCCGTTTTGATAACTAGCATGAGTCAAGTGCACCTACTGATGATATTATTTAATGTTAACACAGATAGATGTTTTAATATAAAATTACGGCTGATTAGTGATTAGAGAGACACTTACAGTATAAGATTACAAATACTTTTTCAGTAGGGGCTCTCCTAGATCTATTTTATCATTAGATCTAATATATTAATTTTTGAAATTTACTAAATGGGAAAGTTGAGCAGCATACTATATTGTGGTGCAGACATGCAACGCAATACAAACAGTGGGTAGTATTTTATGCAGATGGCGTTAAAAGTCTGTACCTTTACTATTCCCTTTATTTTCTGCACATGTTGTTATTACTTGAAGTCTCTAAGCTTATTATCTTGTATGAAAATAAATAAATGTCATCTGTAGCTACAGGTTCTGGTTTCAAAAAAATAAAACAACATCATGTAATATTCTTGATATTTATTTTATTATACGTAAATAAATTATTAGTTTCACTGATGTAGTTAACTACATTTGTAAAGGTGGATAAAATTCGCTTATTAGGTACAAAACTGACGCCTAGCTCACAGGGCGACATCTGGTGTCGGAACTGCGAAGAAATACATAATGATCTAGAAAATAGATGACAGTAAAATAATTATTGATTTCAAATTAACTTTGCATGCAGTGCAAGTGGTACAGGAATTTTAGCATCTTGTAGGCGCATTCTAGATTTACGAGGCCGCTGCTACAAGCTCGAAAGTCTCGAACCTGCTCTCGTATAAGTGAGTTTCTTTCGAGCCCAGAACACGAGTTTTGGAACTAAAGTAAGTCTAAAAACGTAGCACGTATTAAGTTTTATTAAAATGTTAATATATGTGAGATAAAAATCATGTAGCAAATAAAATCATGATGGCGGATTTTTAAATAGGTACATGTTATTTGTTTCTATGGTAAAGCTTTGCAGTACCTATTATTCAGATTTTTGCAGGATTATTCAGAGACATAAGTGGATAACTATTTGCTCTAAAGTGGATTTAATATATATTATGAGTAATGTTAGAATCGTTGGAATACATTTGATGAGCCCATTCGAAATGTTCCATAACAGTGGGCAGGGTCAACATTTTAATGTTAAGCTGCTTCAGCCAAGCTATTCAATGTAAGTACGGTTTACCATTACCCCAGATAAAGCTACGTTTACCCAAGCTTCTAAAATTACCCATAACAAAGACAACCAAAGTAGAAAAGACCATAAATAGAATTTGAATACAGTGAATAGTAGTGAGTATTGCCAGTGTTACCATATCAAAAGACTCTCAGGTTCTAACGTCCTATAATAATAAACTATTATTGAGATGGCAAGTTACAGTAAAACATCAACAGACTAAGCTACTGATATCGTTATGTTTATACAAACGTCTCGTACTAAGGCAGTGTATAACAATCAACATTTTGTATGACGGACAGACAAACGCACATTCAGACATGTCAATCTGACTTTAGTTAATGTCAATATCCATTAGATTTCAAATGTCTCTCTTGTTTTAGTTTCTCTGTTTGTCTGTACCTCATAAACGCGAAGCCGTAGTGTAGGTACTCGCTAAAAGGCAACTTGTTTACAATATACACCGTGGGGGCGACACCGTCGCTCCGATGTTACTCTTAAATTATTGCAATAGACTAACTGTTGTTGACACGAAAAGCACATGATCTGTAACAAGGTCTGGATGACTAGTCAGGCTGTTAAAGATAGATACGCATCCAATGTACAATAGTAAAGTGTCAAAACTTGTAGGTTGATAAAATAGATGCTGCATGTGGGCAATATAAGTACAAGGCTCAAAGAGAACATGGAACAATAGACTTTTGGAGTCTGAAAGTATAAATATACCACAGAAGGCTTAAATATACCACAGAAGGGCTCACAGACCACTTCCAAAGACATCACCACTACTATAACAGCACATAACCAGCACCTTCAAATATAACGTAGAGGGGCGTTAGGATAGTAAACACGAACATTATGTGTCTTTGTGCCCTTAAACATGATTTAAATGATATTTTGTCCAGTAAGCTGATAGAACTACCGTATCAACAACAGCAGTCTTTATTGTAACGCATTACACAATCTAAATAACTAATTATTATAATGTGCGGTATCATTCGTGAAACAAACCGTGCACACAATCACTGTACATCTCATTAGACTAGACCATACCTACACAACTTTCAGATAAAACAATTTAAGCGCAAACCATCTGAAACTCGACGACACCAATAGGCTACTTCTAGAAGCGCGCTGTTCAGAGCAAATACATCAATGTTTAAGATACAACGCTTCTATTGGCGCGTGGCCAAAATCGGAACTAACGCCGCCATCTTTTTCTGTTAATGCATCCTTTGACAATTTAAAAAATTATTACCAACAACCCCCCGCCCCCTGTCAATGTCATTCTGGTGCCAAAAGATCCTTGGAAAACTCTATTGTTATAGGATACATCATATAAGTTACATTACTGAAAACCATGAAATGCCATATCTAGACAAATGCAGATCTTGCTAAATTCGTTTAGGTTTGAATAATAATAATAATATAATAATAATAATAATATTCCACAACTATCACACAACGCCATCTAGTCCCAAGCTAAGCAGAGCTTGTGTTATGGGTACTAGACAACTGATAAACATACTTATATATTTTCTAAATACATACATATTATAGATAAATTACACCCAGGCACAGAACAAATGATCGTGCTCTTCACACAAACATTTGTCCTGGGTGGGAATCGAACCCACGACCTCCGGCATAGCAGTCAGGGTCACTAACCACTAGACCATCAGGCCTGTCAGAATAAGCTTAGGAGATGCCACGTTTTGGTTCTATATAATCCTAGGTGATCCTGGACTTTCAATATACTCGGTTTGAAACCGTAAAACATCGTCTAGTAAGTAGAATATTGATGTCGTCGCTAAACTCAAGCCATGCGCATGTCCCTTCTCTATAACTATCGTATAAACTATGATTATGACACGAATCTTCTAATAATAATTACAATCCATATACACATTTTTATTTTTACAAATATATTTTTTTACATTTGCGTACACACCCTAAGTATGATATTTATCACATTATTCTTACAAAAGAGAACTTACCAACAGATACTAGACAACATACAATAATTTAATGACTCCTTAAACATGACTATTTTAGATATTTCTTTACTCAATGATATAGAAATCTTTTTATTTTTGATTATTATTTATGTTTTATATAACAGTGAATAGGTATTTTTAATGCGAAGATATTATTATTGTAATGTTTTATTTAAGTGAGAAATTGTGATTTCAGCATTATATCTACGTGCGTTTAACCATTTACTTTGTCTGACATGAATATTATGGCAAACTTGAAACCAATTCTTTTAAAATAATTTCACAGCAAAAATTAACTGCAGTCAAACGCATGTGATAGAATTAGGCACACAGCTCGCTACAAACACGTCCACATTTTGATCGAAGTGAATCGACAAGACTCTTCTGAATCCACTTGCCTTCTTAAAGTCAGTGAAACTTTGTTTCCACTGCGGAAACAGAAGTGACATCGAAAGTGAAGATTTACAGAATCACAGAATAGATCTATAACAACAATAGTTTGCGTAGTCTCGGTGAAAACAGTGTCCACATTTTGTGGCATTTCAATGGATCAGATACCTTGACGCGAGCAATACCGCGGCCTCGTGCGACAATAGGACATAGATAATGTCACGATCCCCGTAACCATAAAGCGTGTCGTATATTGCTTTGTACGAAGTACTGTTTGCTGAAATGTCACAAAACGCGGACGCAGCTTAGAGTGGTCTACACATCGAGCTGCGCTAGGAAGTGGTGCTGGCTGTGCCTCACGGCGCGGTTGTCGTGCGCGTGGTGCGCATGCGCGTGGTGCGGGTGCGTGAGCGCGTCCAGGTCGGCGTGGTCGCGGCGCGCGGCGGGGGCGCGGCCGGCGCGCGCCAGGCGCAGCGGGACCGGCAGCAGCTCCGGCATCACGCTGTGGTGCGTCACTAGCGCGCACAGGGAACTGAACTCCTTTGTGAAGCCCTGGAACGTCCAAATATTATGTGTGGTTACTCATTGAACGTCGTGGATTAACGTGGAAGACTTCAAGATTGGTCAAGATTTGCGAGCGCTAACTAAGCAGGTTTCGAGCTGTGGATAAATGATAACAGCCGCACGGGCTTGCCATGGTCGGTGCGTGAATGGGTGATGATCATCCATTATATATCGAGACCTCTCCGTGGCTCGGAAATCACGTTTTAAGACTTTGGTCCCGGTTGTCATCAGTAGATCTTTCACAGTCGTTACGGGTAGTCTAGAAACCCTAGTCTGACAATCAGTCTTCTTACCAAGAAGTATCGTTCTTATCAAGAAGTATCACATAGGCAATCGCTCCATGTAAAATACTAGCATTCAGCTGCATCCGGTTAAACTGGAAGCGGACCCTAACATTGTTGTTAAAAGGCTAGGCAGAATTATTTTGACCTAACTAAGCATGTAATTTACATTGCTTTGGAATAACAATTAAACGTTTCTCTACAATACCTACAAGACTATGAATACCCAGAATATTTTTTGTGGTATGTAACATAATATGGCTAGTGTGCACGACAGCACCTAAATACACAATAGTTGCTATTGACCTCTGGGATGTTGTTGCTGCGACGGTCGGGTTAGAAATGGTAGCTCCCGGTTCGCGCGCGTGGGTTATATTTATAGATTCACCGTTAACAAAAAACACGCCGTGGCAGGAGCCCTGACCGTCGCACGCAAGCATTAGATGTACCGGGGGTCGTGCAATATAGATGTCTTGATTATGTGAATAACCAAATAAATGTAACTGATTGATATGTACATAAATGAATAAAAAAGGGGCGGAGACTCATAATAGCCAATCACAGACCAGATAAGCTTCGACGCGAGTTTGCCGCCAAAATCTTGTGGAAATCGAAATGGTCCGCTGGCCAGACTAGTTTGGGCGTGCTATAAAAGTCGTCTAAACCAGTAGTCAAAGACCAGTCGTCTAAACCAGTAGTTAGAAACAGTCGTCAGAACCAGTAGTCAAAGACCAGTCGTCTAAACCAGTAGTCAAAGACCAGTCGTCTAAACCAGTAGTCAGAAACAGTCGTCTGAACCAGTAGTTAAAACCAGTCGTTAGAACCAGTCGTTCAGATCAAGTCTTAGATGTCACTATGCCGGTTTAGGCTCCGTAAAACCTGGGTATTATGAGACCGAGTCCCATCACAAATACATAAAAGTGTTTTAATTAAACAAGGCAGCCCCCATACAGTCCACTCGCTGCACATTCTGGTCCTTCGAAAGCCGGATCTTCAAGATACAGCAGGATGGTGGTGACTCGCAGCGGTTCTACGGAGAATACCAGCACCGACATCACGCAGACTACGGCCACGACAGAAGACACGCGTGGCACCAAGACTACTGGTTCACATGGTACGCTCAAGCCTGGCGACACCAGGTCACGCCGTTCTACAGCATCAAAGAAAAAGCACCTCGCGGAGCTTGAGGCTAAAGAGCGGCTGGCTGAAATGAAAGTGAAGCAAGCGCAGGCAGAGCGAGAGCTGCAAGAGATACACCTGCAGCGCGTCAGAGCCGAAGCTGACTCGAGTGAAGAAGACGATGACATGGTGGACGACCTCGCCTCCGTAAGGATTGGAACGTGGCTAGCGCGACCGGCGCCGCCACCCGGAGGTGAGACTCGACCGCCGCCACACGACGACAGCGGCGGGAGGACCGGCAGGGATGCAGCGAAAGACACCGGCGCCGCGACAGGCGCTCAACCGCCGCGCGACGACGGCCAAGAAGAAAGTGTATGTCACCCAGTGAGTGCGAAAATAAATAAGGGCAATATCGCGAGTGATAAAGTGTTACACGAAAATACAGTGAATGATAGAATGATAGACGTGGGGACGCTCGCCGCGGCCCTAGCACAAGCCGCACGCAGCTCAAGAGAGCCCCCCAAGTACATCCAACAGCTACCAATCTTCGATGGAAAACCCGGTGAGTGGATAGCTTTTAAGGCCGCGTATTGTGACTCACAAATGTATTTTTCCTGTGTAGAAAATGTTGCTAGAGTTAGGGTAAGCCTCAGAGGCGCCGCAAAGGAAGCTGTAGGTTGCCTATTATTTAGCCAATCTGACCCTCAGATTATTATAGACGCATTAGAAAGACGTTTTGGTAGGCCTGAGGCCTTGATTATGGCCGAGCTAGATAAAATAAAGTCATTACATAAATTAAATGATAATCCTAGGGAAATTTGTATATTCGCTAGCCGTATAGCAAATACGGTGGGTACGGTAGAAGCATTAAAAAAGATACAGTATTTACATAGCCCCGAAATGTCGCGTTGTATAGTAGAAAAACTAACGCCGATACTTAAAAACAAATGGTACGACTATGCGGCGAATAGAAAGACTGAAGACATTCCCGAACTAAAGCGCTTATCTATGTTTATGAATGACGAGGCAGATAAGTGTGGCGCGTACGCACAACCGGAACAAAATGACGACGCTAGTGTACGGCGACGGCACCGGGTAGAGCGCACGTTCAACATAAATAAGGAAACGTCAAACGAACAATGCCCGGCGTGCAAGCAGCACGAGCACAAATTACCAGACTGTTATAAATATAAACAGCTAGACGTAGACGCACGATGGGAAATAGCAAAGAAATCCAATATGTGTTTTAGATGTCTACGAAACAAGCATAGAAGGTTCACGTGTAAAGCACCTATCTGTGACATAAAGGAATGCAACATGAAACATCACAAACTATTGCATAAAGAGCGGAAAGCAGAGGCGACACACAACAATGGAGCGACGCCGGCGCCGACGCCCGTTATCGCACACGAAACTGTTACGTCATCGCGGGAAACAGTATCAACAACATCGCCTCAGAATTGCCGCGCGTATTTGAAAATAGTACCTGTCACATTAAGCGGACCACATACAAGCGTAGACACATACGCTTTATTAGATGATGGGAGTACAGTCACCTTGATAGATGCATCGGTAGCAGATGTCCTAGGTGCAGATGGGCCAGTCCAACCTATGTGGATACAAGGCATAGGCACGGAGGTTAAGCATGAGCAAAGCCGCACCGTGAGCTTCCACATACAAGGCAGGTACCATAGCGAGCCACAGAAGATAGAGGCGGCGCGCACCATAGATAGGCTTGAAATTATGACGCAAACTGTACATACCGAAGACATAAAAAATTGTAAACATTTGAATGACATTCATAACACCCTTGTTTATGAACACGCGCGACCAATGATTTTAATAGGCCAAGATAACTGGCATTTATTGGTAGCAATAGAAACGCGGACAGGTGCGCGTGATCAACCGGTAGCATCGTACACTAAACTCGGATGGGTATTGCATGGATGTCAGTACTCTATAAATAAAGTTATAGCTACATTTTGCGGCAACATTAAAATTAAAGAAAATCTGGAACCAATAGAAGAAAGCATGAGAAACTTTTTCAAGTTAGAATCACTAGGCATAGAACCTAAGATACCTAGAGATGACCCGCAACAGAGAGCCTTAGACATCCTAGAACAGAAGAGTCGACGATTACCTGATGGCAGCTTCGAAACCGGACTATTGTGGAAACAAGAGGTACCTAAAATACCTAACAACTACCTAGGCGCCCTAAAGCGACTAGAAAAACTGGAACAGCGCCTAGATAAGGACGAGAACCTAAAGACCCAGTACTTGCAACGCCTTGACAATCTATTCAACTCAGGCTACGCAGAAAAGGCACCTGATACCTCCACAATTAATAAAACCTGGTACCTACCTCACTTCCCAGTGGTCAACCCAGCCAAGCCACATAAGCCGCCACGACTCGTACACGATGCAGCAGCAAAGACAGCGGGTCTATGCCTAAACGACCTACTTCTATCGGGACCCGACTTATTAAAATCATTGCCCGGTATTTTAATGCGTTTCCGTCAAAATAAAATAGCTGTGTCAGCAGATATTAAAGAAATGTTTATGAGGATAAAGATAAGAGAAGAAGATCGCGATGCGTTAAGATTTTTGTGGCGCGGCGACCAACGGCAGGGACCGCCAGATGAATATCGCATGACATCTGTTATTTTTGGCGCGACGTCATCCCCATGTACAGCGCTATACATAAAGGATCGCAACGCTAGCGACTTTGCAGACAGATACCCAGACGCGGTGTCAGCAATAGTAAACAATCATTATATGGATGACTATCTTCAGAGTTTTGCCAGCGAAGAGGAAGCCAAGAGAATAATAACGCAAGTAGATTACATTCATAAAAAAGCCAACTTTGTTTTATGCGATTGGATATCAAACAATGAAAATGTGTTGAACAATAACCTCGCGCCTTCACAAGACACAAAAGTATTAGGAGGCGACGACACCGAGAAAGCCCTAGGAATACGATGGGATACTAAGAAAGATTGTTTTATATTTAAAATCAACAAAAACAAAACACCTATTGTATTATTAAACAACACACGCCCACCCACCAAGCGGGAGGCACTCAGCATAATAATGTCTGTGTTTGATCCACTAGGAATAATATCACCTATCACTATACCGGCTAAAAGGATACTTCAAAATACATGGAAGTATAAAACAGAATGGGACAAGCCACTACCCGAGGAGCTGCAACCAAAATGGAAAGAATGGATGGAGTCACTAAGTACTATAGAAGCGCTACTGATCCCACGTTGCTACGATTACGGTGACGTCACAGCCAGAGAAGTACATACATTCGTAGACGCGAGCGAAGAGGCCTACGCCGCGGCGGTGTATTGGCGAACGGAAAGGTCAGACGGCAGCGTACAAGTGACCCTGGCGGCAGCCAAGAGCAGGGTAGCCCCACTGAAACCGGTATCAATACCTAGGCTAGAGTTGCAAGCTGCACTATTAGGAGCGCGCCTAGCCCGGACAGTCGTTCAAGAACATAACTACGAGGTGAACGACCTAACATACTGGAGCGACTCTACTACCGCTCTGGCCTGGATACAAGCTGAACCCCGCACATTCAAGACCTTCGTAGCGCATCGTATTGCGGAGATTGAAGAACTTACTAAGAAAAATGAATGGCGGTGGCTACCCTCGAAACTCAACGTAGCAGACGACGCGACGCGCGGCACCCCAGAACATTTTAACTCTGAACACAGATGGTTCAAAGGTCCGGAGTTCCTTAGAAAGAACAGAGAAGAATGGCCACAAAACAAAAAGGTCATTGCCCCCACAGACACGGGCGAAGAACGCGTCAAATGTCTTGTAATCAACAACGTAAGAATGAACGATCATCTGCCAAATATTACACGTTTTTCTAAATGGACACGGCTGATAAGAACAACCGCACGGGTACTTCAGTTCATTGACCTATGTAGACCAAACAGACACACCGTCGAATATAAACGTACCAAGAAAAATACAATAAAAGATCAAACGTGGGAAAAAAGAATCGAAAACAAACCCAACAAAAAAGTTAAGCAAAAAATAACAATCGAAAAAACAGTAAACTACATACCTATACCTGCTACTTATAACCTACGCGCCGAAGAACAATGGGTCAAGGGCGCACAAGCCGAGAGCTTCGCAAAAGAAATTGCCGCCATAAAAGACAATGCGGCGCCGGCGGCGCCCGGCGACAGCCCGTTATCTGTATTAAGTACCTACCTAGACGACGCAGGGGTTTTACGTCTGCGCGGGAGAATCACAGCGGCACAAGACGTGAATGAAGAAATAAAAAACCCAATAGTTCTCGAGGGTAGGCACAGATATACGAAGCTATACATCGCGCATGTGCATGAAAGTTTACATCATGGTGGTACCGAGATAACAGTGAATGAGCTAAGACAACGTGTTTGGATAACAAGACTGCGTCCGTCTGTAAAGAATGTTATAAAGGGCTGTTTATACTGTAAAATAAAAAAAGGCAAAACCAGCCAATCCCTCTACGGGGAATTTACCATACCCCCGCTTAGCTCATCATGTACGACCTTTCACTTTCACTGGTTTAGATTATTTCGGTCCCATATCTGTTACAGTAGGTAGACATAAAGAAAAAAGGTATGGGGCTTTATTTACTTGCCTAACTTGTAGAGCTATACATATAGAGATAGCAAATTCACTTAGTGCAGATTCAGCTATCGCCGCCCTCCGGCGATTTATAGGTAGGAGAGGTTGTCCCAAAGAAATATGGAGTGACAACGCTACTTGTTTTAAAGCGGCTGATAGGGAACTAGGGGAAAGCACCTTAAGTGCTTTAGGTAGTGAGTGCAATGCGCGGTCCATAAGCTGGAGATACATACCTCCCGCGTCGCCGTTCATGGGCGGAGCATGGGAGAGGATGGTGAGGGCAGTCAAGGAAGCTCTGTACGTCACACTAAAAGAAGTTCACCCATCAGACGAGACCCTTGCTACGCTACTCGTAGAAGTGGAAAATACGGTGAACTCCAGGCCACTCACACATGTCAACGTGGCACCAGACGAGCCCGAAGCCCTGACACCTAACCACATATTGATCGGCCCTAACTCACATGTACCTCCACCGGGTAATTTCACCGAAGCTGACGTCACAGCACGACAACAATGGCGTCGCGCCCAGGCACTCGCAGACGTCTTCTGGCGAAGATGGGTACGTGAGTACCTACCGCTCCTACAAAACCGGCGGGAGCCCTACGGTAGCGGTACTCCACCCAAGGTCGGAGACGTCGTAGTGATCTGCGACCCCAACCTCCCACGTAACACTTGGCCTAAGGGAAGAGTGACGAAGGTGTTGCCAGGCGCAGACGGCGAGGTACGTGTCGTAGACGTGATGACCAAAGGGCATGTACTCCGAAGACCAACGAAGCGGATTGTCGTGCTACCCACCCGGGTCGCCTGACGGCGACGGCGGGAGAAATGTGCACGACAGCACCTAAATACACAATAGTTGCTATTGACCTCTGGGATGTTGTTGCTGCGACGGTCGGGTTAGAAATGGTAGCTCCCGGTTCGCGCGCGTGGGTTATATTTATAGATTCACCGTTAACAAAAAACACGCCGTGGCAGGAGCCCTGACCGTCGCACGCAAGCATTAGATGTACCGGGGGTCGTGCAATATAGATGTCTTGATTATGTGAATAACCAAATAAATGTAACTGATTGATATGTACATAAATGAATAAAAAAGGGGCGGAGACTCATAATAGCCAATCACAGACCAGATAAGCTTCGACGCGAGTTTGCCGCCAAAATCTTGTGGAAATCGAAATGGTCCGCTGGCCAGACTAGTTTGGGCGTGCTATAAAAGAGGGTACATCGGCCAGTGGACCAACCAGTAGTCAAAGACCAGTCGTCTAAACCAGTAGTCAAAGACCAGTCGTCTAAACCAGTAGTCAAAAACCAGTCGTCAGAACCAGTAGTCAAAGACCAGTCGTCTAAGCCAGTAGTCAAAGACCAGTCGTCTAAACCAGTAGTCAAAGACCAGTCGTCTAAACCAGTAGTCAAAGACCAGTCATCTAAACCAGTAGTTAGAAACAGTCGTCAGAACCAGTAGTCAAAGACCAGTCGTCTAAACCAGTAGTCAAAGACCAGTCGTCTAAACCAGTAGTCAGAAACAGTCGTCTGAACCAGTAGTTAAAACCAGTCGTTAGAACCAGTCGTTCAGATCAAGTCTTAGATGTCACTATGCCGGTTTAGGCTCCGTAAAACCTGGGTATTATGAGTCCGAGTCCCATCACAAATACAAAAAGTGTTTTAATTAACAAAGGCCACCCCCATACAGTCCACTCGCTGCACAGCTAGGAAGGAAGTGAAATAAGATCCATTCTATGGTTATAAGTTTCAGAAAATCATCGCAATATCACTTTTGCAGAATCTGAAATGACATGAAAGCTATAAGTTTAGCCTATGAGCACAATTAGCTCACCTTAATCTTATACCCCTTGGGCGTGCGCAATATGAGGTAGTGCGCGATGCCGGCGGGCGTGAAGTCGCGCGGCACGCGCACGGACAGCGCGAAGCAGCCCGTCTGTGTCGTGCTGCCGCGCACCAGGAACGCGCCCACCGGCTGCGAGCTCAGCACTTCTAGTGCTATCTGTAATGTGGATACGAAACACGTAAGTAATAGTTCAAGGGTATCTGAAGGAACATTGGTCAACTAAACGCTTTGGAATGGGCAACCAGCGTCATCGTTCGGCAGTCCGAACGATGACGGTCAGTACCGACACCTTGACAATTACCTGCCTGCCTGTAATTGGTTTAAGTAAAATAAAAGGTTTTATTCGAAAGTTTTTTTTTTAGCGGAAAAGGCAGAGAGAGGCCTTTGCCTTGCAGTGGGACAGTACACGCTAGTTAGAGTAAAATAAAAGGTTTTATTCGAAAGTTTTTTTTTTAGCGGAAAAGGCAGAGAGAGGCCTTTGCCTTGCAGTGGGACAGTACACGCTAGTTAGTTAATTTTAAGTTTGAGACTCTTATTGTTACTGTGATAAAAAATATAACAGTTTTTTCCAATGGTATAAATCCGAAGAAGATTTCTTTTAACACGATCTATGTGCCAAACGATCGCATATCGTTGATCTATTCTAACTTCCTGGAATCATCACAACCTCTCACCAATATTTGTGAGCTGAGGATGTACCTCTCTCGGTATGCCACATGGTATGCGGTATGTTGGAACCAAGGCGCCCGGCGCAGCTCGGGCTCAGCTCACGACATGTTGTTGCTGATGCGACTGCAGGCTGTTGACTCACGGAAGGACACAGCAATGTTTGCCAACTCTCACCTCTCTGGGTATTCCGTGTTGGAACCAAGGCGCCTGGCGCAGCTCGGGCTCGGCGCGCGGCACGTTGTTGTTGGCGGGCACGCCGCCGCACGACGACGCGCCCGACGACGAGGACGTCGTGCGACTGCAAGCTGCTGATTCACTGGAAGGATATAGTCATGTACATGAGTTATTTAAAGTAGTAATGCGAGTTAAACAGACAGTTCCAAGATTGCATATAAAAAAAAAAAAAACTATTAATTTACATTTAAATGAAAAAGCCATTGATTGACTGTAGAAAAAACTGGTACAGACAGGAAATTCCGGATAGAAATTCATCGCAGAAATTGAAAATATCAAACACTACTGCATTTTGCTTCATGGCAGAACAGAAAACTACAAACTCTCATAAAGCTTTCTTTCAAATACGTGTTCATAATGTTCATTCAACAAAAGTTCTGACGTCATTTGCTCTGTTCTCTAAGCTTAAAAGTATTAAAATAAAATATTGTTGGGAACCATTCACAAGAATGAAAAGTCGTGACCCAGTTTCCATTAAGCCGCTATCATCGCGGTAATTTAATATAGAACTTTTTTCAAAGCAAAAAGTAAATAGAATGGACCCAGTTCCGCATCTCTCGTTACGGAATATTTTAAATCTACGGAATAGATTTTATGAAGCCTTTTGTGCAACTTTATAAGTTTTGGACCGAGGTGTCAATTGGGAATTTATGTTGTTGTATTTTTTCAGAGACCGTTCTGTGATAAATCGTTTCCCAAAAGTTTGCTGCAATTTCATTTGTTCCTCGTATTTTGGGTGGATTCAAATGTTTTTGGATGTCTTCTTTCTTCCTCTTTTTTACGATTCGCTAACGTTTGAATTACGGTCATAGGAGTTTTTGCGCTACTGAAAATGGGCTGGAACTCGTAACGCTTTTGAATACCAAAAGATTTAGGCAGAATATTTTCGTTACACGTTGATGGGTTCAATACTCATTATTATAGTCATGTTTTAAACTATCATCCGGTTGTGGGATTAAGAACCCTACCCACCTATTCTTCATATTGTTACACCTCCTGAAGTCCACATCTAGATCGGAGTGCATGAGGTGCTCGGTCCGGCGCGGCGCGGCGGGCACGGCGGGGGGCTCGCGGTTGCTCTCCCGCGTGCGCGCCTCCGCCTCCGATGCCTCGTTGATGTAGCCCCCGTTCATGCACAGAGGCAGGTTTGTGGGGCTGCAAGTAAGAACACGTTTGTTGTAGGTACAGTCAAAATGAGAATAGAAAAATCCTTGGACAGTAAAAGAAAACGGGAAAGTTGATACAATCCCAAATGGATGATGGATCAGGATGAAAGAATAATAGACACATTAAAATAGAAGTGCCAAAAATGCTAAACACCAATGCTAAAGTTATCGACGTGCAAGATAGCGTCTTCTTTCCGTGATTTTATTGATGATTTTTGGTATATTGACAGATTTAGGAATACTACCAGCAAAGTCCCTTGCAACTTTGGTCACAATCACAAGTCACAAAATGGAGGAGTGTCATATTTCAAGAATCGTCTGGACAGACTAAATATCTCCAAGCTATTCATATAGCTTGGAGATATTTAGTCTGTCCAGACGCATCAGCTAATTAGCTGCTAGTGTGTCTAACCAAATAATAAAACCTTCGTACCTCTACGTTGACGTCGTGGTGGGGCTTGCGCGCTCAGAACTCTAGGCCTGTGCCGAAAGGGTCTACTTTGAGAGATACCTACAGAAACCCGCAGGGCAGCATGTGGTGAGCTGTTGGGCAGTAGCGACCCCACGGACCCTATCTCCCGGAAGAAGTCTTGTTCCTCACCTCTGGCTTTCCTTTAGTGGCCGGCTGGAGTGCACAATGACGAGCAATAGAGCTCCTACCTCATTCTTGCCTTTATTAGCCAGCTTGAGTGGAGATTCGCAAGAGCAAACGTGCTCGGAGGAAGGAAGTGTTTCAGTAAGATGCTGGTAGGGATCTTGACCGTACTTCCGGGATTGTCCTTATAGGGAATATGTACTTCTTCATTCCTCATAAGCACCTCAGGACATGTTGCCCTCTTGTCGCTACGACACTATGTGCTAGCGACCATTTTCGGGGGCCCATTATTGAGTGTGCAAGTCACCCCCTGCCATTTTATCTATGTAATTTATATAGAACATCGGTCAGGCAGGGGCTATAGTTTTTCCATAGTCCTAGATAACTAGTTCACTTTAGCCACCAAAACCCATAATCCAATATTTTTGTTCCCATGTCTTGCAATAGTCCTACACCAACCGGGGGTTGTCCTTGGGTTCACTTGCATAGTGCGAACAGGGATAATCACCGGTTGGTGCCTCATTTCATTGAAAACGTCTAACGGGCCTCTGCGAGTTGGCTTCGGCCCCTCGTACGCCTTCTAAAGGACCGGGACCCCACGGTCCCGAGATAATATGTTAAAACAAATAATAATAATAGTTCTGTTGCAACTTACGTGGTGGGTGTGTCTGCGACCAGAGGCGTGGAGTCATCGTCTGAAGGCTGCAGCAGCGCCCCGCTGAGCCCCATGGCCAGCCTCTTCATAAGAGGAGGCCTCTCGCCCAGGCGCCGGTAGCAGTTGATCTCCGTGGGGGAGTTCGATTCCTCCGAGCTGCTGGGGCTCGGCTCGTTTACTAGCTTTGATACGCCCATTATGTTGCATTTCGCTGGAGACCTGGAAAGTTTAGTAGAACGTTGGTTTAGCCGGTTATAAAGAAAGTTAGCAGAACCAGACATTATCCTCTTTCTGGAGCTGTCATCAAACCGACCTATCTTGAAAGGCTTTAAATAATGTTCGTTAATGGTTTCATACTGTGCTCTTAGAAAGTTATAACGAAATTAAAGACATTTTTTTGTGAACCACTCAGTATCCTCAAACGTAGTAAAAAAAGCCTTTGATCTCCATAATAAAAATATTAAGGAACCATCCTTTAACTATAGAAGTCGTTCTACAAATTGAAGCTCCTTAACTGGAACTTTTTGCAGCGTGCTGCATACGGGTTCATACAATATTAAACGACATTGCGCTGCATGAACGACGCAGTAACCCGTGTTGCATAGAAAGCTGCAAAATATGTTACTGCAATACCAATTTAGGTCATAGTGTCGAAAATTGCAGGTGCTCTGAATAGTTTGCAATTTTAGTAAATACTGCTGCCGAGTGCCGTCCACTATGTGGACACTTTAAAACCGAATATAAAAAAACTAAGTGTCTATAAAAAAAAATAAAGATGCCTAGAGAAACAAACTGTACAAAAGACATCCAGTGTTTCTCCATCTCACATCCCATCCCATGTAGGAAACCTCCCCACCCCCTCCTATTTCATTGGTGGGTTCCGATTTCTTGATCTTGGTCTGGGACCTCTGTTCTAGACTCATATCGAAGACATTCGCAAAGTACTCGTACATAATTATAAGGATATCTGAAATTCTTGAAGCATTCCTTAGGGAGGTAAGCGGCATTGGTGTGCAAACCGCGCCCACTCGTCACGCTATGTCTATCAAATTAGATAAACTTCAGGTACCTGTCGCTGCAGTAGTGGTGAGTGAGACCGGGCAGGGTGTCGGGCGCGCGCACGCCCATGCCACAGTCGCTCCCGCTTAGCTCCTTGCTCTGAAACAACACAGAAACTTCATTACATACCTTTCAATGTTGTGTGTAAGAGGATTAACGTTTAATTTCCGTATAGGACTGCCACATATTGTGGGGGTTTTGAGGCATCGGGTCTGATGGCAAAGTTGAGTACGTTGTCAAATTATATGCTGTGCAAACCTTACCTTAAGCAAGTTATTCTAGCCCTGGGGTCTAGCCGGGTAATAATATTGTACCGAGTTTCATTAAAACCTGGCTGATTAATAATGTGATTTGAATTCGGAACCTCAACTACCAAATCGTATGAAAACTTTAACACGAAAAAAAACGAGAATCGAATTGTTTTTCATTGTTGCCTCGCGTAAGGTGTGAAAAGTGGAGTTTACTCCTCGGGGATAAAGGTGTCTTTGTCTTGGGCGAATATAGCGCCTGTGACATACAACACAGCTTTATCCCCATATCCGAAAAATCTACTATTATTGATTTTTCATCTTAAGCGATGGTTAACCTTAAATTATAGCACAGCAAATAGATACTTAAAACACTTTTAGATTTGAAATTTGGTCTCTGCCCTAAACCGGTCACATTGTTCGCCAAAATTCTTGCTACAATGTTTTACAACTTATCAAGTATTATCCAATATTTACTATGGAATGCTACCTCGTGCAGCAATATAAATGGTTCAATGTGATTACTGATACCAGGCAATACATTTCTAAGTGCTGACAGCCTCGAAAGGCCGTTCGATGAAGGACATTCTTCGATAATAACTCAATACAATGAGTTTTCAATATTTCGACTCGATTACTGCTCGATATAACCGCATTCCACTTTAAGAATGCAGTCACATCCCAAGAAGAAGTAAAGAAGTTCCATTACACACAATTCACAACGACGCCGACGTTCGAGATCACCTAACTTAAAGAAGAAAGTGCTGTTGTCGCAGTGTGTGCATGACAGTTATGATTTTTTTGTTGTTCTATCCCTTTATCTATATTAAGCACCTATTTAAAGAAAAAAATATTGTTGATCAGTTCCTTTAAGTTAAGAGTATGCCAAGATCCCCAATTATGGGCTCAGTTAACCATCAGTTTAGCAGGCAGGTTATTAGAAACCTTATTGGTGCTATGTCGCTGATCCTGACCCTGAAAGTTTTCAGTTTTCATAGTCGCAGATGTGTTACCAGTCTGTGATGACGTTTGAGAAATTCTTTCAGCACACATTCATCCTGCTGCTTCTAAATCGCGTTGTCAGTGGTCCTTCGGTGTCACCCCATTGCGTGGTTATATCGCTACAATATAGCCGGTATCTTTTACCGCGACATTACGGCACATTACAGCACGTTACCGCGTATTACCGCACATTACCGCGCATTACCGCTCTTATTCATACCGCATCTGAATGGTAACGCGCAGTTAGCAGACTATTGAGTGTTACAGATGCTGTAAATGCAGACGTGTAATTTATATGCCGTTAAGTGCAGCTCTGTGTTAGAATGAATTGAAAATTATCCTTATATTAAAACCTGCACCTACTGACAGATAATTTTCAAATTATAAATACAGAAATTATTGTAAATAATTGTCATGGTAATATAAAATACTCATGATATAAAATTTATCAATGCACTAGTTATTGTGTATCGTCCTTATGAAATCTCTATTCAACGTCAATCAAAGTATTAATTGATTATTTATTAACAATCGATAAGACAGTTGGAGTTGTAACCTGCAATGATCTCCGAAGTAAACCACTAGCAGTAATAATAGCTTATTGAGACATTAATTACACTTTAAATGATTGTTAAACTTCTAAAAGTCGTGCTGTTATTTTCTAATGTTTTCCTTATCATCCATGAAAACTAAAAAAATAAAAGTTAACCATTGCCGTCCATGGTGAACCATTATTAATAATAATAATAATATTCTTTATTTTCGGACAACAATGATCCAGCTTGTTAGTATACAATATTATTACTTATTACTAGGTTTAGTAGTTAAAAATACATAGAAAAGACACAATAAATCACACTAATATTATAAAGGCGAAAGTTTGTGAGTGTGGGTGTGTTTATATATTTGTTACTTCTTCACGCACAAACGGCTGGACCAATTTTGATAAAATTTTGTATGGAGGTAGCTGACACCCTGGATTAATATAATAATAATAATTTAATGTTCAGATCAGTACACTCCACTATTGTTATTAAGGAAATAAACATATAATTTTTTATTTATTTTTTATTATTTTATGTCATAGTTAACCATTACTAGAAAGTTAATAACTCTAAGCAGCATTCCAAACCTTTCATTAAACAAATCGATACCGGAAATATGAAATAACGTAAGGGACAAAACTAAGGTTTACAGGAGAGCAAAAATAAGATATTTTTTTACAAAAAACTGACTATAACTTTTTAACTATATGTTTTATGTAAAAAGTGTCTAGGACAAAGTTTCTTAGATTTCTTCATTCTTTTAAGCTAAAATAGCAAACATTGATTAAAACCTATGGTTTAAAGATAGCATGTCCCTTACGTTAAACAATAATGAATACGGGTGACATACGTTAACAAAATTTGAGATGTAAATTAACAGCATTGATGTAAAGGACATTATAGGAAATAAACAAATATTTTTTTTGATGTAAGGGACATTATAGGAAATAAACATTTAATGTTTTTCAATGTAAAGGTCTCTTTAATGGTGTACTCTTTATTGCTTATGCTGTTAATAAATTTAAAAAATAGAATTTAATACATTCAGAACCTACTGCGCCTATCAATATAGTTTAAACCTAGTTGCTGACATAAAAGGATAAAAAATAAACGAATAAAATAGATTAAAACTTTTATTTGTACTCACTAATCCACTTTTATAAACGCAAATAACTCGCATAAATAATACTAAGTACAACATAATTGCTCGATAAGCAAGAGGACTTTTTCTGGCTGATTCCATAAATGATGGCCACTGGAAAGGTCCCCAAACCATCAGTTTTTTAATCTCCCTTTGAATGATAACATGAATGCTGTCTATTCATCCTGCGTTAACTGCTTAATAAGTTGTAATTTTTACATGACCTACTTACCAATATTTTACCTATTGGAAGGTATGCTTTTTTAGGATTCGAATTATTCTATCTCAATCAATCAACTCAGCCTATTACAGTCCACTGCTGAACATAGACCAGGCTGCGTCACAACACCCTGTCCTCCGCCTTCGGCATCCAGTCCGTTCCAGCCATCTTTTTTAGGTCGTCCGTCCATCTAGCTGGGAGCGTCCCACACTACGCTTGCCGATACGCGGTCTCCACTCAGGACTCGTCTGCTCCACCGGCCATCGGTCCTTCGATAAACATGGCCAGCCGACTGTGTGAATGGGGCTAGTGGGGTGGCAACTATTTACTCTGCAAGCTATGTCGGTAACTCGGGTTCTTTTCCGGAAACTTTCAATCCTGATTTCATCTTTCAAAGAGACTCCGAGCATAGCTCGGTCCATAGCGCGCTGAGCGACTTGAATTTGTGGACCAGCCCGACCGTCAGTGTCCACGTTTCGGCACCATATATCATGACGGGCAGAACGCACTGGTTGAAGATCATAGTCTTCAAACACTGCGGGATAGGCGACGAGAAGTCTTGACGGCTTCTTCTGTCGGCTTCTTTCTCAAAGTTGTGTCTACCGAGCTGGATTATTTGCCCTAGGTAGACATAATCCTTCACAACTTCGAGAAGCGGCCCTTCGATGTAGATTGGACTCGGCAAGACGTGCGAATTGTACATGGCTTTCGTCTGGTCCAAATTCATGCCGAGGCCAACCCACCGAGGAGCTACATTTAGGCTGTGCAGCATTTAGTTTAGCTGTTCCAGCGTCTCTGCCATTATGACGATGTCATCGGCAAATCGAAGATCTGAAATGTACTCGCCGTTCACGTTGATAGTCCAGTTCAATCCAGCGTCTTGAAGACGTCCTCCAACGCATTTGTAAACAATTTAGGGGATATAATATCCCCCTGTCTCACCACTCTGAGCAGTTGGATGGGGCTGGTTTTCTGATCCTTGATCTGGACAGTCATCGTGGTAGTGTCATACAAACATTTCAACACTTCGATGTAGCGCCAGTCAATTCGACATCGTTGCAGAGAGGCCAGAACTGCCTATATTTCGATGAAGTCGAAGGCTTTCTCGTAGTTCACAAATGCCATACACAGCGTTTGATTGTACTCCTCGGTCTTCTGTTCAATTTGCAGAACAGTATGGATGTGGTTTACGGTGCTGAAGCCTTTTCGAAAACCGGCTTGTTCAGGCGGCTGGAACTCGTCAAGTATTCTGGCGGGACGGTTTGTGACGACCCTCGAGAACGCTTGTATACATGGCTCAGAAGCGAGATGGGTCTATAGTTCTTCAGCAAGGATTTAAGGTTTTATTCCATCTAAATAAACCAATTTTTTTAATTACTGAACTCCATTTATGACTAAACAATAATTTACCAAAAGTAGTAAGAAATAATTACCTGTTTATGTGATTCCTATAATGTTCATAAATTGCCTGCGGGCTAGAGAAGTGAAGATAACTTTTCATCACTCATGTTTAGAATCCAGATAAAACTTTTAGTAGGTACTTGTAGTTAGATCAATGAAAACGATGATGTGTTACTTAAATGAAGATGTGTAATGTCACAAACAGTGTTACGAAATACTAAGTAACGGTCACGACCGCGCAGGTAACATCAAACACAAAATCCGTATTGCTATCTAGCTCAGACATGTTGCACTGTTTTGCGTGTGACAGAGACGTATAATAATATTCGTTTAGATAAGTTTTAGATGTAAAGGACAGGTCAATTATTTTCGATGCTGAAAAATTAACGTATGGGTCAATATGATTATGATAATTCGAGCCACAATTTAACGTAAGGGACATGGTATTTGCACCTACTCAGGGAACACTAATGTATAAGACCTGTTGTAAAATGTTCTCGATTTTTTTTTAATGTAAAGACCAAATACTGTGAGTAAAGAGACTTACATTAGTTTTTATAAAAATATTAATTTAAAACGTCCTATACAGCCAGTTTTTGTGAAAAAAATGGTTTAGACCTGCGGAAAATATGTAATGTAAGGGACATTTTTTTGGAGATATTGAGATTTTAAATATACCAATCGATAGAGCAAGAAATTACGAATCCAATGATATATATAACTCATTTTCGACAAAATGTCCCTTACGTTATTTCATATTTCCGGTATCGAAATAACATTCCCTGATAACCAAAGACAGTTACATTTGCGTCATAGTTACCTACCCACATAAATCAAAATTAAAACAATAGTGGGCTTTCAAACGATAATTTTATCTCAATTATTTTAAAAGGTTGGTTTTAACTGTGCTTGAACTAACAAAATGATCATCTTAACTTAAAAAGTAAAACTTTCCTTTCATGTGGTAAGTACCTACAAATCGTAAATGACCTTTGTTCGCGACTAAAACACTATATTATGCTGCGTAATCTCGTCCCCATTGTTTGTTCACTAAGTAGTTGTAGAATTCATGCTACACGCTAATCACATATTTAAAGATGAAAGCCATCATCATAAAAAAGAAAGCAAATCTTATCTGTGGTCCAGTCGTTGGCGCGTTCTCCTGACATCTGTCAATCATTGTACTTTTTTGTGCCGCGCGTTGATCACGTTTCCGTTTAAAAAGTCCAGCAAGATTCGAACAAGATGGGAAAACATCGAAGAAAACGAGACGAAGAAATAAGGGAGCTGAGCAGTCGTCTGCGAGAATTAGAAAACCGCTTGAAAAAGCGAAAACGGAGTCGTCATCGAATCTCCGGTAAGTTTTTTCGATCTAGGTAGGTACCCACAAGATGTCGGCAGTTGAAATTTAATAATGTTCCTAAGATTACATTGGATGCCGCAATACGCACAGCAGTCTCTAGTTTTCACGTGAGGTCAACAATGAGAACGTAACTGTGCCGTATACTTACACAAGAACGACATCACAAATGCTTTCACGGGAGGTTAGCAGATGATCTTTAAGTTCAGTGTTAAGAAACATGTTCCCACTGCATCCCCTGAGCTATCACGTGAGGTTAGCCGTGGATTTATTTTCAAGCAGTCTGGAACCTAACTCAAATTATTCTTCGTAGATGACTCCGAAGCCCGCTTCAGTCCTAGTCACAGTCGCTCCAGTCCGAGTCACATTCGCTCCAGTCGAACACGCTCGAGAAGCCGTGTGTCACGCGACCGAAGCCGTGTGTCAGACGACACATGCCGACGCAGCCGAACTCGGAATAGGCGTACTCCATGCCGTCAATTATCACCTACTCCGTCACTCCTGTCTACATACAGCCATCCTGTTACACCTATTAAAGACAACCAGAAGGAGGCCGAGAGGGAAATAGTACCTATACCCCAACCTGAAGCGTTACCTCCAATTATTGAAAATCTACTCGGAGATGAGGGCGTACAATCAACTACTTCACCCATGGAACTGCATGATAGTCTGGCAACAAGGTGGTCAGCAATAATGATAAATGGGCTCAACATGGAGACAAAGCAGAACATTTTAAAGAAATATGAAACACCCACAAACTGCAGTCTATTGAACCCACCTAAGTTAAATGAGGAAGTAGCAGCTGCAATAAATGAAAGTGCAGTCAAACGAGACCAGAAGATCTTAGGGCAGCAGGCTACAATAGCTGCTGCCATTATGTCTGTTGGCAAAGTCCTTAATTGTTTAATAGTGTCCCAAGGGTGTGCAGACCAAATTGAGACCCTAAGTGACGCAGCTAGACTAATGTGTGACATTTACCACGATCATTGTATCACACGGAGATCTCTACTCCTACCGGGCCTTAACAAGGAAATGAAGGAATTAATGGAACAAACACCAGTATCCGAATACTTGTTCGGGGATAAGCTACAGGATAAGTTTAATGCCATCAAAGCTGTCAAAAAGTCAGGACAAGAGTTGAAAATTATGCCTGTAAGGCAGCCTACAAGATCCAAAAATTTAAACTTCCGGGGCCCACAACGACAACAGTTCCCACGTCCGAGTGGGCAGAAGACAGGTCTGAAGCGGAACAATCATGTGAAACCAGCGACACGCCTGAGGCGTTCACCACCGAAGCATCATCCTCGTCGACGGAACCAAGATCGTCGCTGGAACCAGGATCGTCGCTAGCCCAGGTACAAACCGGTAGATTACAGTATTTCTCTGGAGTCTGGAATAGTATTACTACCAATCCAACTATATGTGAGTGGATCAAAGGTTACAAAATACCTTTCACTGACTCCCCAATTCAAACTTCCATTCCTAGAAATAGTAACTTTAGTCAGAAAGAAAGTAATCTTATTTCCATAGAAATTAATAATCTCTTACAGTTAGGTGCCATAGACAAGTGTTCTCCTGTAGATAATCAATTTTTATCTAGTATATTTTTACATCCAAAATCAGATGGCTCCTGGAGATTCATACTAAATCTCAAAAATCTTAATGAGTATGTTACTACATACCACTTTAAACTGGAAGATTTAAGGACAGCAACCAAGCTTATGACACCAGGCTGTTTTTTGGCTACAATAGATTTGAAGAATGCATATTATTTGGTACCCATAAGGAAATATGATAGAAGATTTCTCCGTTTTTTGTTTAAAGATATATTGTATGAGTTTACATGCCTTCCATTTGGGCTTAGCACAGCACCATATGTATTCACAAAGATAATGAAGCCAGTTGTCAGTCACTTGAGGTCATTGGGATTGCTCTCTGTCATTTATTTAGATGATATTCTGTGTCTGGACGATTCATTTACAAAGTGTTTACGAAATGTGTCTGTTACTCAAAATGTGCTAAAAAGTCTAGGATTTATTATTAATACTGAAAAGAGTGCCCTAGAACCCAGACAGTGCTGCCAGTATTTAGGATTTATGTTAGATTCAGTCCAGTTTTCCATCTCACTTCCTCAGAGAAAAATAGAGTTTATCCTTAAGTCTATAAAGAATTTTAAGTTTAAAAGGAGATGCAAAATAATAGAGTTTGCCCAGCTGTTAGGTATTCTGGTTGCTGCTTGCCCAGCTGTGGAATATGGTTGGCTTTACACCAAAGTGATGGAAAGCTACAAAACAGCAGCCTTAAAAAATAACAATGAAAATTATAAGGCACTGCTACCTATCACAAAAGGAATTCAGTTAGAACTAGATTGGTGGTTGTCTCACATTTCAACAAACCACAATAGGATTAAACAATTTGACTTTGTTATTGAAATATTTTCTGATGCTTCTCAAACTGGCTGGGGATTGGTATGTAATAATATCAAAAGCCATGGACACTGGACAGCAAATGACAAAAAATTCCATATAAATTACCTTGAACTATTAGCAGCGTTTATAGGGCTCAAAACGTTTGCAAGCGAACTAAGACACTGTGAGGTTTTACTTAGAATTGATAACACAACAGCCATAGCCTATATCAATAAGATGGGTGGTACTCGTTTCCCTCACCTAAATAACTTGGCTAGACAGTTGTGGCAATGGTGCGAGGAAAGAGAAATATGGGTTTATGCATCGTACATAAGTTCAAAAGAAAACACTATTGCAGATCTAGAATCTAGGCGTCCTAACACAGAAACTGAATGGAAGTTGTGTGATATTGCCTACAAGACAATTGTTGTTAAACTAGGGCAGCCCCAGATTGACTTGTTTGCAAACAGGTCCAATACCAAGTGTCAGAACTACATATCATGGCTCCCTGATCCGGATGCATACTCTATAGATGCATTCACTGTCAAATGGTGTGATAATTTCTTTTATGCATTCCCTCCATTTGCACTAATAAGTAAGATGTTACAAAAAATAAAAAGGGAAAATGCCACAGGCATTGTTGTAGTTCCATGGTGGCCCTCACAACCATGGTTTCCTCTATTTGACTCCATGGTTATATCAGAAAAAATTGTACTGGACCCTCGCCATGACCTACTGTTGTCTCCTTTCAGGGATCCACACCCATTATACAAGAAGCTCACACTGATTGCCGCCGTATTATCAGGGACGCCTTCCTGAAAAGAGGAATTCCGTCCTCTTCGATTGACATAGTGCTAGCCTCCTTGTCTAGCAAAACAAGAAAACAATATGAGTCTGCTTTAAATCAGTGGATTCTCTTCTGTCAGAATCAAGATTTTGACCCTCTCCTAGGCTCCGTCCCCATGGTGATATCATTTCTAACCACTAAGTTTAATGAAGGATTGTCATATAGCTCACTTAATACCATTAGGTCAGCAATTTCCTTAGTTTTAGGCCCCCACATTGGCACTGACGACAGAGTATCAAGGTTTTTTAGGGGTATATTTAAATTGAGACCGAAGAACCCCAAATATGAAATTGTTTGGGACCCCAGTATTGTTTTGAATTATCTATCTAATTTGTTTCCTAATGAAACCCTGGGTCTAGAATTAATAACCAAAAAACTAGTAACTATATTAGCCCTTGTGACTGCACACAGAATCCAAACCTTGTCACTCATTAATATAGATAACATTTCTTATAATGAGGATAATATCAACATTAAAATCCCAGATATAATTAAAACTTCTGCACCTGGTAGATCTCAACCTAATTTAATTCTACCATTTTTTAAAGAAAATGTATCTATCTGTCCTGCCACAACCCTTTTGTTCTATATAGATTTTACTAGGAGTATAAGACAAGACTGTAAGTCACTATTTATAACCATAAGAAAACCTTTTCATGCCGCCTCTACTGCAACCATTAGTAGATGGATTAAACAAATTTTAAATAGTAGTGGAATAGATACTTCTAAATTCACACCACACAGCACCAGACATGCCTCTACTTCAAAGGCTTCTGAAGGAGGTATCAATATTGAAGTCATAAGAAAAGCTGCTGGTTGGACCACTAACTCCTCAACCTTTGCTCGCTTTTATAAGAGACCAATAGTTAGTGATCTTAATGCTTTCGCACAAGCTGTGTGCTCTATAGAGACGGGTTGTCTATAAAACTTGTTACATTTTTATGTCACTGTTAATATTGTTTGATTATAAATAATTGTGTGCCATGTGCATAGATTATTAAACACTAGTTGATTTGAGACTGAGTAAGAATAAAAGAAACTAATAGTAATTAGATACTTAAATATAAATTTTAAGTTGGATAATTATTTACATAATTAATAAAAGTAATTTTTCTGTTTTAATAAAAGACAGATTAATCAAAAAAAAAAAAAAAATAGTAATAAATAAATGTATAATTAGTAAGTAACAAACTTAGAATAATACGTTATGTTACCATGTTCAATGATTAAACATTGATGATTCTATTACCAACACAACTTTATTCTTTGAACATCTACTTAGTGAACAAACAATGGGGACGAGATTACGCAGCATAATTATACAGATCGGACTAACTTACCTAGTGACGTCCGATCCTTAATTATGTGAAGTAATCTCGTCCCCATTGTATCCCAACCCTTCCCAGATAATCACCCTACTTATATATGTACTGGATTGCCGTATTAAACCCCTTCTAGAAGTTGTGTTGTACTGTATGTACTATACCGGGACTATACGATGCCCATATAGGTCATCGTGAAGTCCCGTCCTTATGCTTTGAAAGAATGATTGACAGATGTCAGGAGAACGCGCCAACGACTGGACCACAGATAAGATTTGCTTTCTTTTTTATGATGATGGCTTTCATCTTTAAATATGTGATTAGCGTGTAGCATGAATTCTACAACTACTTAGTGAACAAACAATGGGGACGAGATTACTTCACATAATTAAGGATCGGACGTCACTAGGTAAGTTAGTCCGATCTGTATAATTATAATGACAATGTTGCCTAATCTAAGATGCGACATTCACTAATCCTATAAAAAAATCAATTTACTGCAAGTCGTGTACAATAAACGATTTTATACAGCAAATTGTGTATCCAATAACTTTGTTGACAACGCGTGCAACGTTCAAGGACAATAACAAAGATCTGGGACAGAATTAGAAGTACACTAAAGACTTATACATACTCTCATATATTGATATGGGGAATGTTAATAGCGGCGTGTTTGTTCGCGTGACGCCTCGCATCCTGCCGATGCCACAAATAAGCCATGTTGTGATTCCGATATCCGTCCCCCTCGCTAATGTTCATGTGTTGACGTCAAACTGTTTGCGCTGAAGAAGGTATAATATAAATTAAATTATGGTGATTGGGATTTATTTTTTTGTTGATTTGTATGAGGATGACTTCGTCAAAACAACTGTGTTACATGAAAGTCTCTATTAATAATATCATGCTGATTCACCACATTATAATTATGGTACATAAAGTAGGTGCGTCCACCCGAGCGAGTAAGTATGTGAAGTACTGAAAGTAAACAATTCCGTAATACCTAGGGCAGTTGTATGAACCCGTTGTAATGGGCTCGACAGTGAAAGTCACTAACTTTTTTTTTTCCACGATATGCAGGGCCAAATGTGAACCAACCCTAAAAGTACCGCCATTGTGCTACGAGTAGTAGAACAAAGACGTTTAAATCACAATTAATTTAATAAGCGACAGTCGCTAACTAGCTCAACAAGTCGACAAGTTTGTAGAAGTCGTACTTATGTACCTATGTATGTATGTATAATTAGAGCTTCTATTGTGGTTCCGCTGTTTCATTGATCTAAATGTAGAAATGGTTTCGGAAAATCAAGACTCTAAGTAATAATAATGATAATGAAAGTCTCCCCCAAATCTTTCCAGGCATCTTTTGCTAGAGCCACCTCGATTCAACCTTTGCGGTACGCGTCTACTAGGTCGTCTCGCCACCTCTGCCTCGGCCTCGGCGGTGCCGTCCATCCTCAAGCACCCACGGTGTGCAGACTGTTGCCCAACGGTCAGTGTGCAAGCGGCTGACGTGAGCCACACAATCCCATTACAATTACATTAAACGTGTAAAAAAATAACTAGGAAAATCCTTGGTTAAAATCCCAGTTGGAACATAAGAGTGTAATTGGAGTTTTTATGGGGTATCATTTAAGCTATCACCAATTTAATTAGTTTTGTGTTTCTTAGATAATAGGGTTTGTCCTCCAAATAGTAGATCTGTCACCAAAATGTAGTCACCAAACAATGCAAGTGACCTAACCAAACCGAACCTCGGGGTGCCCTTCGCTCGCTCTTGCATCCTATGTCGACGGAGCCCCGCTTCGCGGGGCCCCTATTTCTGTGTAAAGGGTTTAAAGTAACCTAACCAAACCGAACCTCGGGGTGCCCTTCGCTCGTTCTTGCATCCTATGTCGACGGAGCCCCGCTATCTGAGAACGAAAATATTTCGTGGCGATAGATCTATTTATTAGGTGATACAAATATTTCGTGGCGATAGATCTATTTATTAGGTGATACAACTTGATGACAAATATAAATTTTGGTGATAGAAAATATAGTTCCCGTTTTTATGGAGCTAAATTGAAATTCAATGAAACTGCTCCAGAGTCACAACACACGGGCAGAAGACGCGAATCTTCTCAGACAATCACGGGAAAAATAAATAGGACTAGGTCGTTTAAGTACCAGTCCAGTCCTGATTACGTTCATCTCGATTTATTATAGAAATAGTATTTTTGTATGTTTTCGTCAAGTCGTCCCAAATGGGCCGTAGGCATGTAGAACGAGTTGATAAATTACTCAAAATTTCTTCACGCCACTAGAAACGGAGTATTTAGCTATTTATGTGTACCTAATTTTAAGAGAAACGCATTACGAGAACGCTTCTGTTTTAGATTTGTTACAAACACATTCCCAGTCACAACTTTAGTCACTAAACCAGTCCAACACAGCCCAGAGATCACACAGCACAGTGACCCAATTGAGACAACAAACAAAACAACCAGCACACTGGCCTCTAACACAATGTCAGGCACTCGACCACCCAACTAGACACTACTAGACGAACAGCTAGCCGACCCGCGGGAACAGTTTAAAATAGTAGTCTACGTGCAGGAACAACACTACACTTCCCATACGATCCTAGTGAAGATACGTATAGTTGGTCTGCATGCAGCAGCCACACGGATATAAGTAGGAATGATAATTGTCTAGTTTGAAGTGATATTAGAAAACTGTATCGAAATGATTATTTCACTTTTCAACGATAAAACATCTTAAAACACTTCAATTTGTTCTATAAGAATACCAGCCTCTTGCACTTTTGTTATCAAAACAATAAACTTTGTTCTAAAACTTTTGGAAGTACAAAAACAATATTTTCGTCTTTCCATACTTACTAACTTGAAAAGCCAATCGTTTGTTTTTAGTAGGAAGATCATCGATCACTAAAAGGATGATGAAAATTTTGTGAATACACAAAATACGAAAAATATAGTTATTTTTTTTAAACTAAGTACGTCTACTCATCATCATCATCATCATCAGCCTATAATGTTCCTACTGCTGGGACACAGGCCTCCTCTCTGTGAGAGGGAGTGGGCCGTAATACACCACGCGGGCCCAGTGCGGGTTGGTAGATGTCACATGTCTTTGAATTTTTGGTTCTAGGACATGCCGGTTTCCTCACGATGTTTTCCTTCGCCGTTTTGAGAGCAGTGGTGATGAAATAATTTACACAAAGTAAAGCGCCTGTCTGGGTTCGAACCTACGACCTACAACTCGTAAGTCGCGGCCGATACCACTGGGCCACCACTGCTCTTCATGTACGTCTACTACTATCACCGTTTATAATGATATTGAATATAGTTTTAAACTAAATAATCAATCAGATCAAAACCAGATTTACGAAGTTAACAAAAACTTTTGCAGTCACCGAAGCTTCTGTCTTTCCCACATCTGTTTGCTGCCCTAACACACGTTCATATAAAATATTCAGACGATACAGCGGAGGCTTCCGCGTGCAGTTCCGTAAATGCTCACACGTAAAAGTTTAGTGGGAGATGTGCTGCACGTCGTGTGGACTCGGTTTATGGCGAATGAAATAGGAATGTAAAGGGAATTGGAGGGTTTAGAACGGCATTAATGTGGGAAAGAATGTGAACGAACGAATAGTTAAGTGAGAGCAGCTTGGATTGGTTAATAGTTTTATGTCATTTGAGGCCGCAGCTGTATGCGTAGAACTACATAGTTCCAGTAAGCATGGATTGTTTGTTAGATCTTGAACTTATTTGCGCATCGTTTCCGCGCCATCTATTAGAATACTAGGGCGTAATCTCACAAAACCGTTACATCTAAATCTCATGTATGCTTTATGTCATAATTGTGATGGGCGTCGTCGTCAGACGGCGTTCGCGTCGATTCTGTACATGTGTGCGTGCGTTTTTCAAGGACACTTAGGTCTACTAGTCCTCTTAAATCGTTATGGGTAAAATAATGGATAATGCGAATCATCAATCGCCAAATAATAATTATGCTTATTGCTGGGGAGAAAAAATGTATAAATACACACTTTAAATATGATGCAACCCACCAATATAATATTCTCCACCAAATTAGAGCCCCTATAACAAACCCTATTATTTACCGTAACAGCAATAAACCGTACGAATGATGATCACATTACACAACGATGAGCACGCATCGTCCTCTCTCTCCGCAACACTAATGTGTGGTGAAACCTCAATAATATTAGATCACCCCTTATAATTTCATTACTTGTTTGTAGGGGAATATAAATTATTATTGCTTTACCAGCTGTTGAATGTTTTCGTTTCGTGTTGATTGAGGGAGAGCTATTTGATCATTATTTGCGGTTCATTAATCATCGAGTAGCCCGTCAACGGACGAGTTTTGAGTTTCATAACGAATACTGTTTCCAAAGTAATTTCGAAACATTTATAAACTAAAAAAGAGCTTAAAATATCTTTGAAACAAGAAAACTTTGTACAATTTCTCAAGGTCGGCTTTTTTTTAATAAATAAAAGAGCTAAATCGTCAGTACTTTAACTTCGTAAATAGCATTCAAGACCGTTTTATATGAATTTGAAGAAACTCCAGCTGGCAATAAGGTCTGTGATAGACGATAATGGTGCGTTCCGTGCAGACACGCAACGGTGGCATAATCCACAGACAATGACTTGTTATGACTCGTCTACACCTGGCGTAAGGCATTGCAAAGTTGTTGCTTGTTGGTTATAATAGTCGATAGTTATAAAAGCTACACATGAAATAACAGAAATCAAGGAAAGTGGGTAATATTATCTCTCTGGGTGGCACTAAATATACATAACTAAAAGTATGAACAAACTAGACATAAAAAAAAACTATTATTTCGCTATAATTATGTTCAGTACAATGTGCTGCCTCTCATGCAGTTAATCCTGTTAAAAATCACTCGCCAGTCGCATCAGACTATTACTTAGATCTCTAGCTGTCTTAATTGCTGAGAAGAACATCATTTTAGTTCAACGGACACAGCTTTTCAAATGTTTGGATTGCTGATTTAATTAAAACCAGCAAATGCTCTTAATTAAGTCGAAAGGGTTATAAACCAAAAGCAGGCCTTAATGTGGACAAACCTTAACAAGCAGTTGCCGAGTTTTAGCATAGTTACGATCGGCGCACAATTAACGACTGTTCGGGGCAATTGTTTCTTTATCTTTATAATGCCTGTTTTTATCGTCCGTACGCGACTAAATTTATTTCATTTGCCCCAATATTTTCATTGTTTTATTACTTGGTAATTAATTTCTAGATTTTACATAACGTTTGGCTTTTATGCCACAAACGCTGGTTTTGTTTGAAACTATTTTAGTTTCCCGCATTAAATCATAAAGACTTGAACATAATAGTTTTGGACCGAATGTGAATTATGCGACCCAGTTATCGTGATGGTCTCGCTGGGAGGAACACTTTGAATTCAAATTTTACTCATATTTAATGTTAGAGGTAATGTATTCCTACATTATTATTATTAAAGTTAGATTAAGTTTGGATGTGTCGGGACTGTATGAGGTCTAGTTATTACCGCAGGAGAACATATGGGAGCATCGAAATGATTACGTAGTTCGAAAATACAAGCTTATAGCAAAATTCCTGAAAGTCTACTCAATTGTAGATGTTGTCTAATCTGATTCTCAACACGCGTTCGTTTTATGTTGGACACGTTGGAGAAATCATCTAGGCATTACTATTAGATTTGAGGAAATATGTAATTCATTTAGATTTCGGAGAAAAGTGAAACTTTGATAAATGGCAGATTAGACAAGTAACAACAACAACAAGTAAGTATTCCTAGGAAACTGCTTGATGAAACAAAACTGTCCCCGAAATCTAAAATGTTCTGTATCCAACCTTCAGCACAATATTTGTACTCCAAACATTTAATACAATTAGTAGTTCAGCTACAGATGTATATCTTGCTCAGTATATTTATGACTCGCGTGAGAGTCCGCAGTTTTGCCCGCGGCCGCGACTGCGATACGCCGACTATGTCTTGCCCAATGTACGCACACTACGCACTACGCAGTGTGCGCGGCATTTTTTCACTAATTATTGGACACGAACATGCTATTGTACGCTTTTATTAAATTAGGGCCAAGCCTTATTTTAGGCTTATTGTTAATATTTAGCCTTAAAAACTGTGTATCTAAATTATATGTTGGATAATAGTAGAGGCAGCAGAGGTTGATAAATGAGGCGCAATTTTACGGTTACTGCCTTTTAAACAAATGATTTAGGCAAGGGCTCAATGTTACTTCTGGTCCTCAGACCCTGTGTTATTTTAGTACCGACCTAATTAAATTAACTTCAACCAAATTCACTGACGAAAGGGCACGACTTTGATTTAACAACGGTTTTAGATTTAAGATCTCATCATTAATACACTACATATGTATTTCAGCACCCATTTCTCCGAAGACAAGCTAACTTATTTTTACGGTCACTTGATTAACCCGATTAAGACGCTTCACTGGCATAATATCCGTTTCAAAGAATTATTGTATTTCGAAATAATCGTTATAATTTTTAAAATAGAACCAAAAGTTTTAATCACAAAATCTAGAACCAAGTTGATTACACTATCTAAAACAAAACCCCATAAACCTTATTTCCCTCGCCCCCACTCCTGCGGGACCTCAGAAGGCCGTGGCCTATATGATTGTCACTCGCAAGGTTGGTGTAAACACAGCGGTCGAGGCCACGTTTTCTATCAACGTGTAAACGGACGATGAATTCCGTTTCACTAACGTCCCACAGGGATGGTGACTTGCACATGTGAGTTGCGGTGCCAGTTATAGCGATTTTTTTTTTGTGATTTTTCAAAGTCTGATTTATTTGCCAGAAACAGGGCACATAGGATGCACATACATTCAAGAATAGGACTGCATGTTTCACTAATTAACTGCTGTATAAATACAAGTTAAAAGTTGAATTAACGTCCTTTAAAATACCACGTCTATGTCATTTGTTATATTTCTTGAATATTGTTGTAATGAAGCAAGCAGAGAAAGGCAGTAAGTACATTTTGTTTTCAAGAAAATATTTTTCTAATTTTCTGTCAAGTAAAGTCGAGTCAGTTAATTAATTGTTATTTTTCCCATGATGAGCTCAATAAAAAGTACTGATGAGCTATAAAGGCCAGTTATCCACAAAAACCGGCAGACACTTTTAATATTCCACATTATAATCATAAAACTGTACACTTACAATAAATCTAATTACCAAAAAATAATAAAGACATTAACATACTTTATTAATTTCTTGACATAATCCAACATTATGAATTCTAAATAATTTACTGTACACATGTCCGATTGAATAGCTTCATATTTCATGTAGAATGACTTAGTGGCGTGAAGCACATTGGTTTGCGTCACTCATTAATATTAACATAAGCTGATTGAATATGCAAATCTATTTAGAAATGTATAAAGTACCCATTATAGGTTGAACCTTCGAGGTGGAGCTTCTTGCAAGAAGAATGACTGTCAACATTAAGTGAAATATTTTTGAAATTCAAACTTTGTCGAGATGCGAATTTTAAAACAAGTGAGTTCACTTTCGGCTATAACTTGAGTGCGATTCGAAGTGAACTTTACAGACCAATACTATAGCCGATCTGCGAGGTATTTGCGTAACAGTTGCAATGGCTTTGATTTTGACAGTTCAACCACATTAATTGCGTTATTTACATTGTTGAGCAGACAAATTTTTCGAACGATTGAGCAGCAGTATAGTAACCTTCAAAAAGATTCAGATTGTGTGTGTGTTACGCAATGGGGTGCTCTGTAATAATCTAAAAATCCTTGAAGTGGGCTGTCATCCCACCTGACACTCGGGACTGACAGCTCACATTAAACTTACTTCACCTAAGTTTTCACGGTCACATTTTTGAAGAATAAACCGGCTGCACTCGTGAATGTTTAGTTACATCGTTAGCCGCGTATCTAAATATAATGGGTACTCCTTCCTACTCATAACTGGACTTGATGCAATTAAGCTAATTGCTTTCTTTAATGTACTGTTGCATGGATTAGGTTTTGTTCTCAATCCTTGGATGCTACCTTATTTGAGGGCTTGTAATGTTCTACATGATACAAAACGCACCTAATTGCTAGACCTTTAATTTTCCTTGAGACCACCGAAAGGCTTGTTTAAGTTAACAAAATAATGTTAAACTCGGCAACTGACTATGCGCGTGAATAGCAATTTGTTTATGATTTTATTGTAACAATGATCGCGAGTTACAAGTTCAGGCAAATATTATAATTTATGATTAAGAATCCTTGATTTTTTTTATTCTGCTAGATCGCTTTAATAACTCTTTGGTAACTTCCAACGTATTCACAAAAGCTTTAGTGAATTTATATGACTATTGTTTCCTGCGTGATCGAATTAGAAATGAAGGGATCCCAAAGTAACTAACATAGCCCGAAGAATTGCCAAACTTAAGTGGCAGAGGGCAAAGCACATTGCTCGCAGAACAGATGGCCGACGGGGCCGAAATGTTCTGGAGTGGCGACCGCGTACCGGAAGACGTAGCGTTGGAAGACCTCCCACAAGGTGGATCGACGACCTTGTGAAGGCCGCAGGAACTCATTGGATGCGAGAAGCACAAAACCGGTCGAAGTGGAGGTGCTTGGGGGAGACGTATGTCCAGCAGTAGACGTTTTTCGGCTAAAATTATGATGATGATGATATATCTGTAACCAGAACTTTGATAAGCCTGATACAGAGTCGCTCTACCTAGCACCACCCACACGCGGCCGTCGCCCAATATCGGTAATTTATCGGCGGGTGCCAAATCGGCCGCGTGCTTTTTGTTTGCCCGTTAGTGGCCGTGAACACGAAACGTCTAGATCTACATAATAAGTATGGTCAGAAGAACCACTCTAGCAAAGATAAGATAGGTTTCTGAAGACACCCTTTATTCTGCGTTTGATGTGTTGCTGGGGAGTTTGTTCCGCCACTTCTTCTTCCCAGCTAAAGCACTAGGAAGTGGTGAAGGGTGGACGTTTTGGGGAACTGTCTTTTGACGTTCAAAAAGTGCTGATTCTCAGCCCTCAATCAAGTTCGAATAAATTATTTTTGATTTTGGTGTGTGTGCTTGCCATAAAGTCAGAGTCAAGGTTCACTAAACAAACATAATATACATAGTTAACTTTCTGAGCTGTTCATTTTATTGTACGTTACGAACCCATTTCAATATTTATTACCTTTCGCCCGACCTTGCTGATTTTGTGGCTTTTCATACGCAAAGTTTTACATGAGTAAACTAAATACTTACCTGTGTAGTTTTTTTACTGAAAAAGTAGTATTATGGTAGTAGTCTTTTAAATAAGCAACAAGTAAATATTTCTACTATATAATTGCAATCTTCTTTTTTGCTCTTTCCAAAGTCAGCTTAAATCTCCAAAAAAAATGTAAATAGCCTACAAAACAAAACGCATGAAAAATAAACATTTCTAAAACAAGTAGGAGCGTGTTCCATTATAATTTAAACAGTCGTAATAATGGGAATGCCGTCTGAAAGTCACTTTCGTTGAGAGTGGGATGGGTGTATGGGATTTAGTGCAGGTGCGAGAGGTATAGAAGGCAGGGTCGTGCGGATTGGCGTGCGAGAAGGCAGTATCGGCGAACGGGGCAAGCTCGGCTGCTCGGATTTAATTATCGGGACAGCGGGACAGAATTCCACATTTAGAAAGTGTTTCACGTTGTTTGAACTTGCCTAACTACTGCTGAACTCATTCTAACGCAGGTATTAAAGGTCAATATGGGTGTCACTTTCTAAATATGGAATTATTTTGTCGTGATTTGGGAACGGTCAAGTGCGGGTCGGAAATGTGAGTTTGATTTATTCGTCACTAGCGGCCCGCGCCCTAGCTTCACACGAAAGCAATGTTTTTTTCGAATTTCCGAAATTTTCTTTCATACAAACCTTGTCCTGGCAATACCGAATACAACAAAAAAATTATTATCCAATTTGGTGTAGTCACTCGGAAGTTATGCGCGTACAGACATTTCGGCGACTTTGTTTTATACCTACTATTTAAGGATAATAAATAGCAAAAGAAGCAAAATCTTTGATCAGGTAATAGGTATTAAAGTAAACAGTTTTATGATTTTTACTTAACTGTATGTTTAAGGATTTATTCAGATAATCTCGGGTACATCTCGCAGTGTGTATTTTGCGGAAGGATTATAAACTGAAGTTGTAAATCAAGTTGAAATGAAATGCACCACACCATTTCATTTCAAGTTAATTTACAACTTCTACTTAAAGCATCGACCGTTTTTCTAAAGCTTGCACAATGAACATTTATTTTCACTGCAACAATGTTGGCAACTTAATTTTCATCAATTAATTCTTTGCACTTCCAAGAGAAAATAAAAGCTATTTTCTAGGACATGTCAGCTTAAAACTGTCTCCAATGAAAATGTATACAGTGTAGTTTAAGAGTAAAGCGCGAAATGCAGTAAAGTAACATTTTATTTATATTTAGACAGTAAGACTGCAACATGCACACTGTAAACCCAATTTAAGCGGAATCGTGACAACTCTAATTTTGACGTACCTATACGGTGAACTGCACATTAGTGGTAACAATTTGACACTGACCTGTCAGGGCCTTTACGTCGTAGCAGGAAGGATAGTTTTTATAATACAACTGTTATCAGTTTATAACTGATGTGTGCGTATAAACTATTTTTTTACAGCGTATGTAACCTCTAGGTAATAGTTAGATATAGTTTTCATTTTCATACAATGTTTTATAAGAATACTGCAAATTGATATTTTTCCTACTGCAAAACTTAGCTGATATATCATTAGAAAAGCAAAACAAACACTTAAGAGCGATGAACTCAGTGCGTTAAAAGCGAAAGGTTTAAAAACAAAAAGTAAAAAGTGTCGCAAAGTTTAATTGTAGGTGCGCCTACAATAAAACTTTGTCCTTTATCTAAATAATACACCTGGAGAAAGTTTAGGGGCTAGGGCTGGCTACTATCGAGATTGAAGGGCGGAAAGTGATACGATTGGAGATTCTCATCTTAGTTCCCCAAAAACAACATAATAATGTTTAAAAACTTGGCTTTTCATTTTGCAATAGACGTAACCTAAGAAAACATGTTATCGCGCTATGTACCTAATTGTATAATATGCATGAATAAAATATGCATGTTGAATGAACAATATATCTTGTTGCACATGCACATTGTGTGTACGACATAAATCTTACGAGCTTTTGCAAGTCATCATGATACTCGACATCGTCAACCGTCAAGGTTTATCGTGTTCGTCAAACGTGACATGTCATCTGCGGTTTGAAGTTATTATAGTCTTCTAGTGACAAACAAAAGAGTGCCGACCGCGACACCATGATTTTTAGGGCTGTAGAACAAAAATTTGCTCCCAAAAGTGATTATCCCACTAGGAAAATTCGGAAGGAACCCATATCTGGCAACCCTAACAGTGGAAGGAAGGCTTCCCATAAATCGCATGTTATCTGCGCGCGCGTCAGGCCGCGTGCCCGCGCGCACTAAACACCTTAGTTGCCATGTAATTAATTAAATATTTCCACGTCATTCTGATTCTAATAAAAATAACGTAAAATACCCTCTTAATGGACACTTGGGCACTTGGATTTATTTTTATCGTTCAAATTTTTAAAAAGTAAGCGGGACTCGCAGTTTTAACACCATTGGAAGAGATATGCATCCAATTGCTTTTTCGGTTGGATATTCGATATATACGTTTATAACTTTGTGATCGAGTCGCGATTAGACAACCACCATTGTAATAACGATAACTCCGCAATTCATTCAATTAGAATCATCAAATAACAATAACATACAACCTTACAAATACAAAACACAACAACACCTTTTCAACAACCAATCAACCCCAAACAATAGGAACTCAAAGACCAACTCCGGTGTGAAATCCAACAATTTAATTACACGACAGGAGCCGGGCGGCCGGCACCCGGCAGCTGGACAGCCGTTGTCCGGGACGTGGTTGTAAATCGAGTGGCTTCGAACGGCGCCGGCCGGGCCCACGCAAAGTGGGCTAGATTATTAGACCGCTCAGCCCGAACCAAAGCCCCGCACGTGTGCGGAATTAGGATGAAGCAGGAAATATGAGGATGTTTCATGTTATATTTGTGTGTTTGAATAAAATATTTGTTTCATGTCAGATTGTAAGTATATCTAGGACAGTTACATGAGCCTCCATAAGAAAGAGAAAGTGAGGTTCAGGATAATACAAACAAAAAGCTTGGCAAAAAAACTGAATGTTCTCTTTTTTATTTGAGTGAAGTGAGCACTTCACTTTGCTTTAATCATAGATAAATTTTGTCCCTGACCAACTAACACTACGACGAACACATTCAATCAATTGCGACCTAAGAGATCTGTGACATATGGACAAGGACATAAAACTTTAGGCGGAACGAACAAATTTTATGTTAGCGTCAAACTTGCTGCGAGTTCGGTGATTTATTGAAGCCGTTTTGTCTTGTTTTCTCTAAATCTCTTCTTTCAGTTAACTTTATAAATCCCATTAGCCCGGATATAAGAATCATGAAACATTTTTCAAGTCTCATTAAGAACGTTTACCTGTCGAAGAGATTCGATAAAACTTGCGAGTTGCGGAACACTCGAGTCGTAATCATTAGCAGCGTCGATAAGTTGCCGAGTTTTATCTCCAGCATCTACTTGAGGAGTTTGGAGCTGTTTGGAGATGCTCAGACTTCCCTAACTATTGTTATTATAAAGTTAGTATCCAATCTTAAATGTTTTCATTGCCCAAAAAAGTAATTTGAGGATCTTACAATTTTTGTAATTATAAAACGTAAAGACGTTATTTTCTTTCTTTGTTTGACTGTTAAGCTCGTCGGCCTTGGAATAAATTTTAAGCAAAGTTCTTAAAGATTTTTTCTCGTTCACAATTCTTCTAGAAGAAAATGATAGTCTTTGGTACATTAACTTTAGTGTCTTCTAACAGCTCAATCTTGGATGAGGGTCCTATCCAGTGTCTGTTGTTCGACTACATTTGAATTTCTTTTAAAGTAATTTGTTTCATAAAATATGCTCCAGGTTATCCAAAAGATACTTACATCACTAACTTGTAGGTACTTCAATAATAAAGGCTACAAAAACACTAGTCTTGTTATGTTTTTTTTAATGGCACAGCAAAGATAATTTATAGTTCATTAAGTCAACCTTACTTCCAACTTACACTACACAAACCTCCAACTAACCCAAAAAGCTAACCCCGGCGCCTCCTCACACCTAAGTAGTTAGTTCATAACGTATCATTACCGCGCATTGCAGGTAGACCGGGAGCCGGGATCATTTAGCGCCACTAATCATACACTCACTATATTGATAGGTAGCTTTACTTTTAATAATCTGCTTTGTTTATAACAAGTTGAAGTTTGATTGATTGTTTAAAGATGATGGATTTATTTTTAACTGTGTCTTGATTTATTCGAAATTATAGGTTCAGGTCTGAACGTTTAGATGAGTGTGCTATGTAGGCCTTTTTTATTTGTCGTTAATTTATGATAGACACTCATAAATGGACCACAAACAAAAAACCCTAAAGATGGTGAAGATGAGATATTATTAACACAATTTCATAATAAATAGATAGTAGTACATTCTCTGTCAGTAATTCTCAATATAATTCGTTATAGAAGTCAATATGAGTTCCCCTGTAGGCAGGCTAATAACAATTGCAGCGTTTTATTTATACTGTCATGGGGCACATTATTCACATGGTATCCAAATAAACTTTTGCATATAAAGAACGTCGCATAAATAGATGTAAAAATAACACATTTGTAATACCAGTTTCTTTCGAAACTGGTTTGTTCAACATTATCTTAAACACAATACTTTAGCGTAGCAATGTCACATCGATTACGGCCCCAGCGGCACACCCGTTCTTACCGCACAAATAAAGCGATTCACTTTGCAATATATTTTTTCTTTTAACATATAAAAGTATAAATTACCATAATGATTGTCACCGCACAAGTTGCACAATTATTGTCTTAACTACTGTAAATTACTCGGGGCTGGGACCAAACCCCTATAATGTCCGACAACTATCAGATACGGGAGGAGACCAAATTAATTATAATGACAGAGATGGCATTTCATGACATATAAAACTAGTATATCCAGCGACATCTTAATAATTACTACTTTACTTTTAAAATAGCTCTTAATAATATATTATAATTATCTTCTTTATGAAGATATGTAATGGTTTTTGTAATGTAGGTACAAATAACCGGTTATTAAAACCGGTTGCTGCTAAAACAAATCACGGGCACGCATTCACGGCGGCATTGCTCCCAGCCTAACAGCAGCGCCACATTAGCACTAAGTGTTTACAGCACTAAATCTTTGCTAATGTAAACATCAGAGTAACAGAAGCATGTTTTTACTAGTAACAAATAACAAAGTGTCTAATCTTTTGATATATTAGAAGCAAAACATGTTTGCCATCGCGGATCGCGGGTTAGACTTAGAATAATCAGCCTATAATGTTCCTAATGCTGGGACACAGAGGACCTCTCGGTGAGAGGGAGTGGGCCGTAATACACCCCGCGGGCCCAGTGCGGGTTGGCATAACCAGAATAGACTGGCGCAGGAGGATTTAGGTAGCATAGTCTAAGAGAGACCAAAATCTGGCAATGTTTGAAGTCATGCTGTGGATGATAACGATAACTTAGTACCTAGCTAGAAGCCTAGCTACCATCATGACAACACATCGACACAATTGTTTTCCTCTATAACTAGTATTCACAAGTGAGTCTCAATATAAACAGTTATAACTAGCACTCACTTTCCAGTTTACGCACTAAAACTATAATATCAAGTTTCAAACAAAAAACAAAAGAGTCGTCTTCGAAAAAGTTTTAAAATGAAAACAATAAAAATGTAATTCAAAAAAATTTAATCGACTTCAAAAAGAAATTGACTCAAAATTATTAAATAACTTCAATTTCGGAAGTCGGTGGCAAAAAACTAAAACTAAATAAAATACAGATCCCAAGACACCGCCTCCCGAAATTGATATCATATAATATTAACGGTGTTATAGCTAATATAACAAATTCTAGTATTAGGGACGAGTCTGTGTTGTCTAGTCATACTAACAACATAGTGATGACTAATGAATCTTAATTATTACTGAACTACCTGCATAATATTTTAAAATACTAGGTTCACTGATTGAGTATGTGATTGTCGGAGAACGAGGAGGACTGACCTACCGTGATACAGTTTTTACTAGTACGGAGGTCAGTGTGAATTACTCTCTAACAACCGTATACGTTAGTCATTCGTTATGAGATCTTATGCTATTCTTATTTATCTTTAATCTTTTATATATATATTATTTTTTCCTAAGGTTGTTATTGTGCTGCTAGAAATAAATGTTTTTGTTTTGTTTTTTTTTTTTGTTCATGTTGTACGAAGGAGGGTCCACCTACAATACCAACATCTTTGGAGGCCACTACCAGTCAGATAGGGTATTCTCTTCCTGCTGGAACTCATACGGGCTTCCTAGACACTTCAGTCGTAGTTGTGGAGGTCTCTCCGGATAACTCTTTAAACTAGTCAGTAAGACAACAGAAGTTACCCCTTCAAATAACCTATTACTATTAGAGAATAATAAAAAGGTATCTTCTGGCAATATTACTCAGAATAATAAAAAACCAACATGTTTTAAAATGATTTAACCAAAATATTCAAGGTTGCTCTTCTAAATTACTGGAAATAGAATTGTTTTTAGAAAAAACCAAGTTTGATGTCATTTGTTTAACAGAACATTGGTTAAAAGCTCATCAAGTAATGTCAATTAACTATGAAAATTATTGTGTAGTTAGCCATTTCAGCCGAACATGTATGATACATGGTGGATCATTAATATTAGTTAAAAATTCTGTTAAATCAAAGGAACGAAAAGACATCGTCGGGCTGTCTGTTGAACACACCATTGAATTGTCCTGTGTTGAGCTCGATAAGCATGTAATAGTATGCGTATACAGACCTCCAAGTTACCAGAATCTATCTGTGTTTGATTCTGTAATGGAAGATGTGCTAAAGAAACTTTCTGCTAGTAGTAAGTCAATAATCATATGTGGCGATTTTAATATTAATTTATTAGAAAATAACTCAAATAGTCTTTTTAGGTCATTTGACTTGTCAAATGTTTTTATTGAACCCACCCGAGTGACAGCTTCCTCTGCCACTTGTATAGATAATATTTTCTGTAACTGTGATTATTTACACAAACAAATTGTAAATGAGTTGCCATCTGATCACAGCGGACAAACAATAACATTTTGCTCCTACATGCCTTTACAAAAAACTCTAATAAGGTTTAGGCCAATTACATCTACAAATTTAGAGAAATTAAATCATTCTTTAGCAAGTAAATTATGTGTTCAGAGTTTTAATCATTTATGTGACCCGAATGAGTTCTACGCCGAGTTCTTTTCACTATTAAACACGCAATTTAATGACACTTTCCCACTAAAGACTAAAAGTATTTACACAAAGTTCTTATTTAGTGATTGGGCGACTCCAGGTATTCGTAAAAGCAGGGAAAACCTTTTTGAACTTTATGGCCTAAAGCAACATATGAATAACACAAGCTTTCATCAGTATGTTGCTACATATTCTAAGACTTTTAAAAGTGTATGCAAAATAGCTAAAGCTCTTTATATTAGCAATAAAATAAAATCAGGCGATGATAAAATAAAAACTACCTGGCAAATAATAAATAATGAAACAGGTAGGAAAAAACAGCGTAATAGTGAATTTAATTTAGAAACTGCACATGGCCCCATAAACTCAGATGTAGAAATTGCTCAGGAATTTGAAAACTTTTTTGCTAATATTCCCATTAAAACTACTGAAGCTTTAAATTCCTGACCCGCGCGTTCTGCTGATTTACTTAGAAAGAATGTTAAGGCATGCCCCTCGGAGTTTAGTTTTCAACATACGAACCCCCAGGCTGTTATAAAAGCTTTTAAAGATCTTAAAATTAAATCAACAGAAGATCTCTGGGGAATGTCTGTAAAAGTTTGTAGATCTATCATTGAATCGATTGTGCCCTATTTAGCTTTCATATTTAACATCAGTATAGACCAAGGAGTCTTTCCGGATCTCATGAAACACAGTAAAGTAGTTCCTTTATTCAAAGCCGGTGATAGTAAAGAACCCAACAATTATAGGCCTGTGTCAATTCTGCCAGTTCTCAGTAAGGTGTTTGAAAAGTTGATGCTCAATCAAATGTTACGCCACTTTAATAAAAATTCCATCTTTCATGAACAACAGTACGGTTTCACCAAAGGGCGTTGTACCACTGACCCGGTGTCACCCTAATAAAGAACATTTTTAACGCCTGGGAAGAAGCACAAGATGCCATTGGAATCTTTTGCGACCTCTCAAAGGCGTTCGATTGCGTCAACCATGAGACACTTCTGCTGAAACTTGAGCACTATGGGATTAGGAATTTAGCTCTTGATTTACTAAAGTCGTATTTAAAAGATAGAAAGCTTAAAGTTCAAGTAAACGGCGTAAACTCATTGGGGTCTGAAATGGCAATGGGCGTTCCTCAAGGTTCGATATTGGGTCCATTCCTCTTTTTAGTTTACATTAATGATTTGCCACAATTACTTCAAAATCAACCGAAGATGGTGTTATTTGCAGATGACACATCATTGATCTTTAAGATAGACAGACGGGCACAAAATCTTGACGACGTGAATAACTCTATTCTTCAGGTACAAGATTGGTTTACGGTAAATAATTTGGTACTAAATGAAAAGAAAACCAAATGCATTAGATTTAAATTACCAAATGTTAGAAGTAGCGAATGTGACATCATACTGAATGGAGAAAAACTAGAATTTGTTGATCAAACGGTTTTCCTGGGAATCACGCTAGACGAGAAATTACAATGGGGACCTCACATAACATTTCTTGCGGGGCGGCTTAGCTCAGCCGCTTATGCTGTTAGGAAGATAAGACAGTTAACAGATGTAGAAACCGCGCGTTTAGTCTATTTTAGCTACTTTCACAGCATTATGTCGTACGGCATTTTACTATGGGGTCGAGCTGCTGACATTGAATCCATCTTTATTTTGCAAAAGAGAGCTGTCAGAGCCATTTATAATCTACGTCGCCGCGAATCTCTCAGGGAACTATTTAAAAGGATTAATATTATGACGGTACCTTGCCAATTCATTTATGAAAATATTATGTATGTAAGAAAAAATCTACATCTTTTTATAAAATAAGCGATAGACATAACTTTAATACAAGAAATAAAGATAACATACATCAACCATTTTTCAGATTAGCCAAAGTACATACATCTTTTATGGGGTACTGTGTTAAATGTTACAATAAAATACCTTGTGATATATTGCAATTAAATGAAAGAAAATTTAAAACTCACATTAAACGTACACTTTGTAAACAAGCATACTATAAATTAGAAGATTATATCCAAGATAAGAACGCTTGGAAACATGCTGGTCCTGCTCCATAGGACAATCTAGAGTCTAGACAAAATCAAACTGGTTGCTAATTTAATTGTAAATTTTTTTATTCTTTTTTTTTACATTTATTACTCACACCCTGACTTATTACTTGTATTTTGTTTTTTAATTAAAATCGTTTTGCTTGTACCATGTTTGTAAATATGTGAGCACCGTGTATCTATCAGATAATTAATTTATATGTCTTGGTTTCGTTTTTAATTCTTTTACCTATTGTGGTATAGTAATTTTATTGTAGGTGCATCGTCCTCACATGTTATTATATAATTAATGTACCCATGCAAAATATTGTACCTAAACATTTTAAAAGAGTAACGGTGGAGTTTCTTGCCCGTTCTTCTCCATACGAAAACTACCTTTTGGAATGGGCGACTAGAATCAATTCTATTTGAAGATAATTTTTGACATTCAAAAGTGCCTTTTATGTGCCTATTTGAAATAAATGCTTTGACTTTGACTTTGAAAGTTATTTGATAACTTTGAGTTAATTTCTTTTTGAAGTCCATTTAATTTTTTTAAATTAATATTTTATAGTTTTTATAGTTTTGTTGTAAATATTGCACTAGAATTTGACCAAGGTTTTGAGATGTTTTCCCTTTGACACTACACCCGTAGCTCGTATCAATAAGCCAGGCCGTCACACTTACACGTTAGTCCATATCTTGAAAATTCCTGAATAGATTTTGATAAAACTTGCACTGTGATTTAAATTGAAGGAAATGTAAGCCAATAAAGAAAATGGTCACGATCCGTTTAATAGTTGCGGAGAAATGTGTGGACAAACATACATACATACATCTATGAAATTTTGTATATTTGTTTGGAAGCCCTTATAGATTGTCATGTGTGAATATATTGCAGTTCCAATAATATTACATACATTCGTGTCTAATTGATAACCTCCTTTTTTTTTGAAGTCGGTAAAAACATCACAAATCACAGTACATGATTTGCCGTAGCACAACTCCCGGTGTACAAAATAGTAGCGAGCGAGCAGTAACTCAACGCTAATGTTCACCTGCACGTTCTAATAATAACGTGTAAGTGCAACAGATATTAAACTTGAGGTTGGGGCGCCTGCAGTGTGCGGTACGGCAGTTATATTAAATACCGGATTATTAACTACTGAAGAGGATGTGGGAACCTCTAGTTACGTTTACTAAATACATGAATCAAGGAAGTTTATGTACACTTCATTTTACTGTGAATCGTCACAGGCAAAGGTTTTTTTTATGGTGTCTATTAAACTCCATTCTTATCCTGCAATCATATTGGGTACAATGATCGTTACCAATCGATAGGCCCCCTTCTCAACAATGTTCATACATTTAAAAATCTTCTATCTTGCATCATAGGCAAACTATGTAGTTGCAAAATCACGTAATTTTTAGGGTACTGATTAGATCGCCAGACAAGTAGTTGATTCTTTACTCTCTACATGGCACTGCCATAGAAGGAAAATCTACATAATACTTAATAGTAAAAGAAATAAAACCGATATCAGTCGCTTCACTCAAGTGAATTGTTTACTAGAGAGGAGGTTCATTTTAGATTCATTCTACGTTTGAATTAAAATTAAATAAGAATGAACATTCATCAGCTCCTTTTATTTCCTTTTTCGATCATTCGGGAGGCGAGTGTTGAAATCCGACAACGATGTATCGGTTCACTAATGAATTATTTTTTCTTTGTTGATTCAGATGTTTCACTTTGAGTGAAAAGATGAAAGGCAAACTAGTAGTAAATGTGATTTTCATCCTCACCCAGAGCGGCGCGGAGGGCTGCAGCTGCGACGCGAACGCCATTCGGAAAGCATCTCCCACCAGCGAGTTCAGTTCCTCCGCCTGAAACAATACAAATAAATACTTTTACTAATTGCACTTAGGCACCTAAAAAATTTGACAGTGCTAGCGAAACTAGAAGTTTAAGGAAACGAGGGACAATTCACATGAACACGCTTCGTCATGAAATTTTCTCTTGTAAATACATCCAGCCATCCATTCTCTAAATAGTGTTCACGAACATATTTTTCTCTCATATTATAAAACTAAAAATTGATTTTTAAAATGTAGAGTCTATTACTTTTTCCACGTGCTACAAGCTCTTGTAATATTACAGGAGATGGTGCAGCACTATAGCGACTATTACTATAAACAAGGCATAACATTTTTCCGAAGGCTGGCGGCGAGTTTTAAGTGAGTCTGCGCTATTGCGACCGCTGCTACCCCCACTACTTGTACCACCAAGTATTACCACTTAGAAAGAAACGCAGAAGTTTTACGACGCAGACGAATAGTTTGTTCCATTTACGAGGAGTGTAGGGGTGCAGTTTTATTTTATTTTACTTGTTTCAACTGAGGAACGTTTTTCTGCGCCTTTGAAGAAAGCAGAAAAATAACTTATTCACTAGTTGACATTGACACGAAGGAACGTTCGTTTTAGACCTCCGCACTGTGGTTTTATAAGTATATTTGGTACTTTTTACAACAGATTATTGCAAAATGCTCTATAAATAAAGAGCCAAAACATTTCTTTTTCAACAAATAATTGCCAACTATGTACTTAAAATACATTTAATCGAACACCCCATAGTTACGAAAACGCAACAAACTGAACCTACTGTCCTACGTCGTATATCTCTGCAAGCACTTTGCACAATGGTCCACTACAGAACTATACGGTGGCGGAGCAATATTAAACCCAAACGTCACGGCTGCTGAACAGAAACAGAACAGAAGCCGGGGATGTCGGGAAAGCCGCCAGTCAATGTGGTCGACTTAATCGGAAAAGTCTGGTCCGATCGTGGTAATAGAATCCGCACAATAGAACGGACGGGACGTAGGCGATATTTAAACGAGGTGCAGATGGAAATAAAGATGGAAATAACTTTAAAGCTCTCGACAAGGGGCAGGATTAAATGGAGTGTTTAGGTGTTAAATGTAGCAACAGTTTTTTTTTTTTGTTTCGGTGGTTGAAAATGTAGACCATTTTTAACCGACTTCTAAAAAAGGAGGAGGTTCTCAATTCGGATGTTCGTATTTTTTTTTTTTTTTGTGTTTTTTCGCGCATAACTCCGTCGCTTGCCAACCGATTTGAAAAATTCTTTTTTTGTTGGAAAGGGTATACTTCCCAAATTGTCCCATGAAAATTTTATCGAAATCGGACAAGCAGTTTTCGAAAAATCAACAAAAATCTAAAAATGTATCTATATTGTCTACATTAACGATCTTTTCGTTTACATTTTTGTGGGGTAGGTACAACTAAAAAGTGGAAAATAAAAACTTTTTTACAAAAAAAACAACCGACTTCAAAAAAAAAACACTACAAAGTGATAAATAACTTTAATTTCGGAAGTCGGTGTCAAAAAACGAAAATGCGGAACCAACGACACCGACTTCCGAAATTAAAGTTATTTATCACTTTGTAGTGTTTTTTTTTTGAAGTCGGTTGTTTTGTTTTGTAAAAAAGTTTTTTTCGAATTTCAGTTGGCAGATGGCTTTACAAATAATTGTTCGTAATGTGCATAACTTCATGCTTTTTTATGGCAACACATGTATGCTTAGGTACTTTCTTTAAGATAACGCTACTGTCAAAGACGCCGTTGCTAAAGTAAACAATAATAAAACACGTACTGTTGTTGAACTATCAAATACTCGAGTCCAAATATGATTGCTCAAAAACAAACAAACTAATATGGAAGTATGTTGCCTTGTATGGTCTGTTAACATTCTTCTAACTCAATATTTGATTTCGGACTTTATTGATATTGTTTTAGAGTATATTTTTGGTATGTGCGTGTGAGTAACATAAATAGTAAAGTTCGCTGGGTGTAAGCGATATGTGAGAATGATAGCCGTCAGGCACCCACGGCCCACGACAAAGATTGACGTGACAGCTCACATCACACTGTGAAGCTAGCTATGCTAGCTTGGAGCGATGTTTCTCTCAACTAAACTTTAAAATTAATTTATGAATCCAGACAACGAATGCAGATAATAATGCAGACTTAAGTACTGTTCCTAGCTTTATTAAAATAAAGCCAATTTTGTTGTTCGTTCTAAAAACATAAGCAAGCAAGTAATATGATTGCTCTCATTATAGACGGTATGACATTACGCCGCAATGAGCGCATATGGCAAAGCAAGCAAGTTGATAAAACAGTAATATTAGGTTTAAGTATATAAGACAATTTAAATAAAAACCACGTAATTTGTTACTTTACCCACTGGATTAAGCTAAAAACCTAATTTACGGACAGAGGTTTATCTCCCTAGGTACGTGATAAAGGAACTGGTGTAAAGCCACTGGTGAATGCTAATGGAGATATTATAGTCTCCTCTCTTATGGGCTGAAAACAATTAGTATCAAGTCGCTTAAGTAGAGGATAGGCACAAGAAAGCATTAATACAAGAAACAACTTACTAACAACAATGCAAAACTACTGCAGTAATACCCATAAATAACTATTATCTATAGCATCGCTCCTCAAGTGTGAAACAAACCCGCCGAGCAAGACCACGTCGAACTTATAGCAGTGACTTCATTGCAGAAATATGAGAACAATCGACGTTTATGATCACGATGGCCTAACGGTACGACACGATGGACAAATTACACCAATATAATAGCTAGGATATCTTTTTCAAGTTGTTTAAGCTTCGGTCGTAAAGTTTCAATGGGGAAACAACTGTTAGCTTTAACAATGACAAGTAAATTGAGGTGATACGTCTTCCATAATTACTAGTGTAGGATCTCTGAAAAGAAAATTGAAATTATGTTTGTATTTTCGGCAGTGTCATATATATGGCTGATGGCTGTAGATCCGTCACTTTCATTTTTTATGTATTTATTTAGGGATAACAAACAGTAGTGTAATAATATGTAAACATAGGTTAAAACTTAATAATAGATGTAACAAATACAATACTCACAACGTCCCCGTCGTCATTATCTTTCCCAGAATGTGTATTTTCTTTTCAGTCAAGATAAGTTTCTGTCCAGTATAAAAGATTAGTCGAGTCGAACGTAATTAAAGTTATGAAGTGATGTATGATAAGTTTAAAAACCGATATACTGAGGGTGAAATTGAATACATGCGACAAATCGAAATGGAAGATTGTACTCATTATTGTGAACAACTTTTACTATGGGACCAACCCTGAAATCGCGAAAAAAAAATCAGCTGTTCCCTACATTTATGTTCGCATAACTCATCAAAAATGTAGGGAACAACTGATTTTTTTTTCGCGATTTCAGGGTTGGTCCCATAGTAAAAGTTGTTCATAGTAATGAGTACAATCTCCCACTTTGATTTGTCGCATGTGTTCAATTTCACCCTGTATAATATACTAATAGTAACTATGAAGCTGGTTGATGAGTTATTATAAAATACTTTCAAGACTAATGTGAAAGGAACTCTCTCTCTCATTACATTATCATACAAAACTCAATGTGGTCTCATATGTTGATTACTTCATCAATCGTCAAACTAGCTTTTAGAAGCCGTTGCTACAACATGCATATGATTTTTACTTGAAAACAAGGCCTACATTCGATCCTACGACCAATAGAGCGTAATCCCCACACCAACCTCCTTATTAACATCACGTAAAGGTCACCAACATAGAGGCATATTATGTGCTCGCACGTAATCGCGTGTCCACGTTAGGTTTGTTTGCTCAATAGCGATACTGCGATACCGAGCGATAGCCACTAAACTGGCGGTTAACGACACATCGCTGACATGTGCTTAGGGGTAAACGATGCTATCGCTTCATTTGATGTTGAATGGTAACGTGCAGGTTTGTAATAAATGGACCATTTATTTGGTGGTTAAACTGGTTGAATGCGATTCCGGAAAGACAGTATAAAGTGCTTTCAATATTTTAACATTAGGCATTGTTATAACCAAAGCAAAATGTAGCAACTTGTAACATCCCAATTACTTCTTAACTAATCTATATAAATAAAAACAAAAGGCCTGACTGACTGACTGACTGACTGACTCATCAACGCCCAGCCCAAACCCTTGGACCTAGAAAGCTGAAATTTTACACAATGGTTCCCTTTATAATGTAGACAAGGAATAAGGAAGGATTTTTCGAAATTCAACCCCTAAGGGAGTTAAATAGGGGATGAAAGTTTGTATGAAAGTCCGTCAGTTTTAAAGTTAGGATCTTCAAATTTTGTATTTAGGCCGACGATTGAAAATTAATTAATACGTGTCTCAGCGTTTTTGATAATTCCACCCCCAAAGGGTTAAAAAGGGGGATGAATTTGTGTATGAAAGTCCCTCAGTTTAAAAGTTAGGATCTTCAAATTTCGTGTTTAGGCTAACGATTCAAAATTAATTTATACGTGTCTCAGCGTTTTTGATAATTTTACCCCTAAAGGGGGATGAACGACCTGACTACGCACAGCTTAAACCGCTGCTCCTAGGGCCATGAATTTTGGAGGGTATGTTCTTTGTGAAGAGTAAGTATCGAATAAGAAGGGGTTTTTAGAAATTCAACCTTTAAGGGGGTGAAAAGAGGGGATTTTGTTTGTATGAAAAATCTCATTTTTTGAGTTAATAACCTTGAAACTTGGCGCGAATACGTATCTAAGTAAATTATGAAGTTTGGAATTTTTCGTTTTTCTAAAATACCCCCTGAAGAGGTATTGGGGGGTGTCAAAATTTGTATAGAAGAATTTTAACGCGCTGTCCGATTAACTCAAAACTCAGTATTTATACTAAGAACTAAAAAGAAAGAATAACGTGTATCAGGGTTATTCGAAAATCTACCCCTAACGCTGTGAAAAGGGGTAGTTAATTTTAAAGGGGAGGATTTTACTGCGTGGTTTGATTAACTCAACAATTCGTGTAAATAATCTTTGAGTCAAGTAATGAACACATCCCAAACGATTTTACGGGATTCCACCCCTGTGGGGTTGAAAAGCGGGGGATACACTTTATATGAAAAATCTTATTTATTTGGTTAATAAACATGAAACTTGGCAATATTTGGGTCAGTAAATAATAAAGATTGCCACTTTTAGTTTAAAAAAAACCCCTTACAGAGGATTTAGGGGGTGACAAAGTTGATAGGTTAGAAAGATATGTAACCGCTGTCGGATCAACACGAAACTCGGTACTACTAAAACAAAAAATAAAACAAGTATGTGTTTTAGGATTTTTCAAAAATCGACTCCTACTAAGGTGGAAAAGGGTAAGTAATAAAGTTTAAGGGGTGGATATAATATTACTGCTTGCGTCCATTAACTCGAAAATGGGTATGGGTCTTTGAGTCAAGTTATGAACACATCACGAACGATTTTTCAAAATTCCACCCTTGTGGGGGTGAAAAGCGGGATTCAGTTTATTTGAAAAATCTGATTCCTTTGATCTATAAACTTAAAAATTGGCCCGAATACTTATTTATCTAAATAAATGATAAAACCATACCTACACACATTTTCGAAATTTTTAGAAGAAAGTACGAATTTCACGCGGACGAAGTCGCGGGCAGAAGCTAGTAGCTTATAAGACACTTAAACGGAACGTTCTTCAATAGAATTAGTTAATTAGAACTGTCCTTACAGCGACTACAGTGAGTCGGTACAGTTAGTACTGGCGGTTCGTATTTAAAGCGGTTGTTGTGGAGTTAATTCCTACAGACTTACATAAACCTCGGACGTGCCTCGACGAGAGTCACACGAAAGAGACGATGGGTTCAGAAGGTGCACTCATTACATTTCTCACACCCGCATTCAAGCCTCTCGTATGTTTATAAAAATATGAAAGTTTGTTTGTAATAGATATCTGCTCTGTTCACCATCATCTTCAAATCTACATGTAAACAATCTACTGCTGAACAATCGCTGACCATTATGCTAGATTATGCAAGATTTTTTGAAAACTCTTTGCTAGTTATCATAGTTGGTTGACATAATGAGGCTACAGTGCTTGTGTTTTTACTGATCTCAAAGCGACTCATCATATATTTATACACTGCGTGAATTCTATACTTGTGTTTAGTGTGGACCTTCCGTGTTGTACTACTAGATGGCGGGCGGAGGTCGCATCGCACGCCGCTCCGACTCAATCTGTGAGCATCAGGATTAACACGTTTCTGTGTTCGCGCGATCTCGTTCACAGCGGCTATTGACTGCTAATTAACTAGCTTATTTTAGCTAATTAGGACAGTTCGCGGTATTGAGTCGGTGAGACGAGCTCGTAGCGCCCGAGGCTGTACTTTGATTAGCGGAGATTCTCATGTTACTATTATTTGGAAACCCAATATTGTACTTTCGGATATTATTACATCTTATTGTTAGCTCGTTTACGCCCACTACTGAAAATGAACCTTTCAAATACCTACTTGCAGATAGAAAAAAGACGAACGAGCAAAACTAAATCTATGATTATAAAGTTACCTTTCATTTTTTTCCAAACCAAAGCCTATAAATAGAAATGCTATACTAATCAATAAAATCTTTTATATTTGCCATTTCCGACACCTACACGATGAGAGACAACGAAGTCTATTCCCACACGAATCAATAAATCTCCAAGTAGGTAGGTACAAAATTATCATTGTTCTCTTAACGATGTAAATGTAAGTGTTGAATTAATCAACTTAGCGGACTGCATTCGATTTACAACCAATTAGTTACGACCACGACCGACATAAATCTTTAGTAAATACACGACAAAAAGTCTCAAGATGTTGGTAGCACAACTTGATATGATAAATATACCTTCATAGGTATATCACAAAAAATAGATTAATCGATTAGCAAATGATCGATTATCGGTAGCCGATAATCGACTAATATATCACTCGGAAGCTTCAAAGATGGCGGTTTTAATATTAATTGTAGGCATCAACTTTTCCGTGTAATTGTGTCACCGTTAGTAGGAAGGAGTCGGGAATAGTTCGATAACAGCGATGTTTCTTCGTCGGGCGGCGCGCGGCGCGCGGCCCGTGTCGCCGGTAGCAGTCGCCTAACGATCAGTTGCTCGACCGAACAACTGCGTTATAATTGCAACCGCACCGACTGGCCTTAGGGGAGACCTGTGTTTTACCATGAACCTACAGTTTCACAGCCTTCTATTTCACCGACACAGGGTTGGTTATCGCTTATTTTAAAGGTAGAACACGTAAGGTAAATTGGCACAATTTTCCAAAGCATGTAATTATATAAATAAACAGTCTCGGCCGCTGGGGCTCAGTGACAGGATAATTTTCTAGTTCGCAGGAAACTGACTCAAATGGCTGTTATAGAGAATAGGCGAATGCGTTCGCAAACAATTAGCTTCCTTTTCCTGTAATTTTGCATTTTTATTTTTGCATAAACTGATTAAGCCTGGCTGGTTGGCTGAGTGACGAAACTAAACTTAGATGTAGTTCTTGGTAAATACTCGAAGCTCATGCATAAATTTCATAATTGGACAAACAGACGATTTGACGTACTACAGCTTTGACCAATTTCAAATTTGACGAATTGCCGATTTGCCGAATTTCAGACTTGACCAATGTCGTTCAACCCCATTAAGTACAAATTCCAATACATAATAACGAGTAGGCAATTGAATGTTACTCGTATATTCACTTTTCAAAGCAAACAATATTTAATTTCAGCCTTTAAAGTCGCCGTCGATTCGCCTACCTATAGAAAAAATAATATTATTTATAAGTGACGATTAGCCCGTTTCGGGCGAGTACCTAAGTTCGTTCGAAATGACTAGAAATCTTCAAAACATCGCACATAAACAAGTATTAGCCGCATGTAAACAATAGGAACTTACTAAATACTGAACGAACAGGTTTTGTTAATGAACACGAGTTCTGAGCAAAAACCTCACATTGAAGAGCCGACATCATGCAGACAATGAACCAAAAGAGTGGTAAAACATCCCTATTAACATTTCCGATGTTAAAATTCTGTCATTGTACGTTAGAGAGACGACACCATACAGAAAGGTACAGAAACACTAGTGCACACAAATCACAAATACACCGAAGACCCAACAAACACAATCCTGACCAACATGCAACTATGTAGATTCGCTAAGTTGCACTTCATAATATGTATGTAAGGCTAGCTTTAGAAGTTTAATATTTATAGGTTCATACTATGCACACAATGGAAGTTGACACGCCTTATAAATCGTGGACCTTCTTTCCTCTGCTATTGCGTAGGAGGTGCGAGTATGAATGTGTAGACATCATACATTTTCCATGTGGCTTTCACATGCAATAACAATGAGACACTTTAAACGGACGCGGCCGCAACGATGCGGTGCGGACCGGTGCGGGCCGGTGCGGTGCGGATGAGGCAAACTGTTAATTGTCCGCAGCGAGTTGTGAGCGGATGTGGAGCCTCTCCTACGTGCCGGGAACGTGTCAGTGGGGCAGTGGTATGACTTAGTAATAGGTAGTGGTCCTTCGGTTTTACGTGTCACTGTCGAGATTCTATGATTCATTTTTTCGGAAAATTTATACTAAAGAGATACCTGCTGAACATTGAGTGCCGTGTCTGTTCATATAATATATTAAAATTGTAAGAAACAGAATTTGAGCTTTTCCTGAAATTGCACCTAAATACACACACATATACTTATACACATATACATATTATGGTATTTGAACTGTACTAGCTATTTGTTTTCAAAAGCTACGATTTACTTTTTGTTCTGTCTAAAGTGAACGTACTCTATAGAACATTGCTTACAATAAATCTTCGTCCAGAACGTTTTATTGCTACTTCAGTATTTTACTATTATACCTTCGCAATTATATGGAACAGAGAACCATAAAACACGAGACTAATAGAATAACCCTCCATTAATATAAATATTCCTTTTCTATAGTTAATTAAATACAGTAACTATTAAAAACCAAGAAAATATTTAATTTACAATTTAAAAATAATAGCACGTTTCACTACATCAAAGACCCGCAGCCTAATTGCGGAACGCCAAATCGTCAAATGATTCTGATCAGTTGGCTTCATTTCTATCACAATTGGCTTCATTTTAGGATTTTCGAATTGCGAAACTCTAGTTTCTGCGCAGGGGCTTAACGTTCATAATTGGTTTCATAATAAACTAGAGTTTCGCAATTCGAAAATCGTAAAATGAAGCCAATTCTGATAGAAATGAAGCCAACTGATCAGAATCATTTGGCGTTCCGCAATTAGGCTGCGGACTACTACAAATCTATTGCTTTATCGATCTATTGAATCGGTCGCCACTGGCGACTCGCCAGTCAATGACAACTTGCACTTGGTTGATATCCCGATCAGTCGTACTCGGCGCTTCTCCTCCACTTTTATTATGCGCACAGCCAAAGTGTGGAAATCTCTGCCGGGATCTGTGTTCCCTCCCACATTTAACCCGTCTGCCTTCAAATCAAGAGTGAACAGGCATCTTCTGGGCACGCTCGTTCCATCATAGACCTCATCTATCGGTTTTCATCAGGCGTGATCGGGGTCAAGAGCGCGCCCATATAACAATAAAAAAAAAACGCAAAATGAAAAGCCCACCCTGCCTATGTACAATCAAAAAGCTATAACCATTCTTGCACATACTTCCTACCAAACCCAGTTTGGTGAAACAAAAACATAATTAATGTAACACGTTGTACAAATTCGCCTAGTTGTTGTGTTACATTTTTCGTTGCATTGTATACAGTTGGACGACCCATTTGTAGCATGTTCCGTTTCACCAATCTGTACCCGGCCGGCATTACCAAAGACCGCTAGACTTGTCCTACTGTTCTCTCCTCCTTTGTGATCCCAATCCGGTCGCTATCCACATGCGCGCTATCTCACCATCTTAATTACTTAATTAGACATGCGGCCCGCGCGCGCGCATCCATCATAATGCGGGCCCGCATATTTACCGCACTGGGTGCCTACGTACTGCCTCCAGTCTCGGTATATAATGTAGCAGTTAATGTACGTATAGGGAATGTAAGTACATGCTCGCGCTGTTCTTGGACTAAAAAGGTAATTAAAATTCTAGGATTTACTTAAGTTTCTGGAATGGTTTGCAGTAAATCTAAATGCGTGCGTTTGTAAAAACATTATTTTTAATATTAAGTGCTTACTTATCTACTACTTGAACAAGTTAGTTACATCACAATGGTCATCAAACTGGGAAAATCTGCATTTTGAGCTGGCAAAACATGTACGTATAAGTTTTTTTCGTCTTCAGAGCAAGTTTCATCTGTCTGCAGACTAATTTTATTTTACTTTATAATTGATATTGTAACATGATGATCATTGATCAACCTTCCAGTCTTCGAGTTTCAGCAACTGGCACTAGCTGCTTAATTTCAAAGGCATAGTTTTCACAGGCGTCGATTACATAATCAGGACGTTAACCTCTTAAACTTGTAAGCTATCCTATAGACAAATAAAATCCTCGGGACCGAATTTCGGCCATGCATGGCAACCAATCTCAGCGGAGACCAGCCTTCGATGCGGGATATATTATAGTGCACAAGTGTGTGCGCAGACACATTGTAGGTGCACTCTCTTCCCTCATTTTAATCCAAACTATCCTATAATGACTACCTGAACTCCATCCGATCCGTGCCACTAGCCCATAAAATCACACTCACGGTCAGTAGCTAATTGATAACGACCAACAAACTTGATATGGTAAATAGTTTCCCAGCGCTTTGAAACTGTAGAAACTACAAGACGTGTGAAGCGTTCGGGATGCGGAGGTTTCTTCGTAAAGAAAGTTAGAAGATGTGGCCGACTGCTGAAGGGTTTATCATAATATCTGTTGTCAAATGTTACGGCTTCGCCGGGGTATACGGGACCATTCAGTTTGTGACCCTGCTCTAGTTTCTTCAGAGAGTTTCGAGTGTTTCTATCAGACGGAAAATAAAGTTTTCTATTTACCCACTGTTTTTAACAATTATTATTCTTACTCAATAAATAGAACTTTAATCACTAAACCAAAACTGTTTTAAGATTATAAAGGTTCTTTTAAAGGATCAAAAAATGATTAATAATCACTGGGCTGATTGTTTTATTTCCGAGTTTTTTTTTTGTCTGCAAAAGATTTAGTAAAACTTTCTGCATCACAAAATAAACATTCCATTTTTTTTTATTAATAAACGTTTACCTGTGTAACGACCGTCAATCAAGGTCTAAAATACAAAAAAATAATGTTAAATACTATAATCGTCTTATTAAGTATATTTAACGTCAGCCGGTGAAGGTACCAGGGCGTCATTAGCATATAGGAGATATGAACTAATTAGTTATGCGACGTAACGGGGACCGCTAAATGTAGCGTGTATGTGTTAAGTAATGTGATAGAACGATTTGTTATAATCTCTTTAGTTTTATGGTAATTTAGTACCTTTTTTAACGTTGAATATAAAACTGTTACCCAAAGAGTTTAAATTGTGTCGGAGACGATCATTTATCAAGTCAATAATTAACAAATTAAATCTTTATCACCAATCTTTCTGTCAAATGCAGTGTTTGTATAATTTATGCCTACCAACATTCATTGTATTATTGTGTGGGAAGAGCCCTATAACAACAATAGGAGACATCGACAGATTTATGGAAGAAAAATTAAGAAAATAAATAATATATAAAAACCACAAATATCTCTGGGTGTCTCAGATAAGGCGTATTCAGTTAAACTTTACAACGGCAGACTTTATTGGGCTGATAAATTAGGAACCTATAAAATGTCAATAAATTGGTAAAACTCATAACCAAACAGCTATAAAATATTACTAACATAGAGTTAACCGATCGTAACAATTCGAACATTCATCAAAATCATTCGATAACTAATAGTAAGTTTATGTCAGCGAGCCGCACGCGCAGGCGAGGTTTATAATAGAGTATCACACGAATGTATAAATACCTAGTAATGAGCAGTTTCATCACTACCTTTATCATGTAATTTCACATAACTTGTGAATTTTCATCAAAAATACTAAAAATATTCTAATAAATATGGCGCCCAGAACCAACATTCCGGTGCGGGGGTAAACGTCACAGCCGCCTGAACCACAAATAATATAAATATTATTGAAAACTGTTGCGGAGGAACTTTAATTTTTTTTAATGTGTTTTATAAAAATATTTAGTTTCGCGTAGATTACGTCTGTCATTAAGGTACTCTTTTTTATTTCAAAAAGAACTGAACGATTAGAGTGTAAATAAAATAATAAAAAAAAAAAAAAAAAATGTCTGATGTCATTAAAGCCGGTTGATGTTTGTCAAGTCGTTAGAATATTAATGTCTTCGTCTTAATTAATATAAATGTTCAGTGAACGCGAAATAAACTAGTTTGCTCGGCATTAAACATTCTATGGTGCTGGTGCGTTGGCGCCGGCATCGGCAGCGGCCATGCGGCAGCAAAATACTTTTTTAAGATTGATGGATAGTTTTTTTTTTAATATAAATTCCTTTGATTATGTATTCTGATATGGCCCGCTATAATTCCACGGACATATCTGCGGTCATGAATTAAAAACCCATAAGTAATAGAAAATATATAATAATAATAATAATAATAATAGGCTAAAAACATTTTTCTATTCAAAATCTCGCAATAGTGACATACACAAAGCAATATCTCTCAATGATTTTAACTACACCCCACTTAACTTAAATGAAAAAAATATACAAAACACAAATAACCCTGACCCACAGAACCAAAAAATTGAAAACTGGAAGAAAAAAGTCCTCCACGGTAGACATCCCCATGATTTAGAACAATCTCATGTTAACATAGTAGCGTCTAATAAGTGGCTTAAAATAGGTAACCTGTTTCCTGAAACAGAAGGCTTCATCATAGCTATACAAGACCAAATCATCAACACCAAAAACTACAGGAAATTTATCATTAAAGACCCTACCATTACAAATGATAAATGCCGCAGATGCCACATGCAATCAGAAACCATACAACATATAACTGGAGCATGCACATCTCTCACACAGACAGACTACACACATAGACACAACCAGGTCGCAAACATTATTCATCAAAAACTAGCACTAAAACATAATCTTATACAAAATTCCAACACCCCTTACTACAAATACGTACCCCCAACTATACTAGAAAACGATACACACAAAATGTACTATGATCGCGCTATACTTACAGATAAGACTATCCACTATAATAGACCAGACATAACCCTACAGGATAAAATAAGAAAAATTACTTACCTTATAGATATTGCAGTTCCTAATACCCATAACCTACAAAAAACAATCGCTGAAAAAATAGGTAAATATGCTGACCTTAAAGAAGAGATCACAAGAATCTGGAGACAAGATAAAGTATACGTTATCCCAATAGTTCTCTCCACGACAGGCATTATACCCAACCATCTTCTCCGTAGCCTGAAATCAATAGATTTAGAAGAATCCGTCTATATTAACCTACAGAAAGCTGCCATCTTAAACACCTGTAGAATAGTAAGGAAGTTCATGCAGTTAGAGGAAGACAACACACCCTCATCTTAAATATACACCACACGCTGCATTTACTTGGCTTTGGCCCGTGAATGTAGCAAAAACCAGCTAAGCTGAGAAAAAGAACACTCCCGATAATAATAATAATCTTTATTACGAAACACACAAGATTCATGATACACAAAAACAGATGTACAAAATAGCATGGTATCACTACATAAATCTACACAGGTTATGTAACCCTGTCTCCTAAACTAGGTAATCCTGTATCTTAGGAGACAGTGTTAGGCCATACAGGGCGATCAGTCATGTAGGTATAGCAGCAGCCAGGGTGTTTAGCGCAAGGGTGATTACATAATACATTTGTGTTTGTTGTTTGTGTGCCGGTGTGTGAATGTGTTTGAGTGTAGTGTGTGTGTGAGTGAGTGATCATAAGTTTGTGTAAGTGTGTGAGTGGTGAGTATGGGAGTGAGTGCGTACCTCTACGGGTGCGTGTGAGAGAGAGTGTGCGGATGCAAGGATGAGTATTGGTAGATGAGTGGGTGATCTTGAGTGTGAGTTGGGTTGAGTAATGAATGTTGGGATTATTCTATGAAAGTAAGTAAAGACTCCGTGAATGCATAGTCTTTTTGCAGTAGCCATTCGTTCAGTTTGTTTTTCAGGTTATGGGAGTTTAGATCCATTATTTTTATTTTTTTATTGATATTCCTGTACAGATAGGGACCAAGAATGTAAAATTGGTGCCGGGCAAAAGAGGTTCTGTGCTGGGTACTGGGGATGATTAGAGTGCGTTTGTTACGGTCCGGACGTGGGAGGTACTTATGTATCCTTAGTATCGCCTTGAACACAAAGAGCTGCCGTACTGTTAGCACTTTGCAGTCGGCATAGAGGTCAGAAGTTGGGTATCTAAAAGGTTTTTTAGTCATAACTTTTAGTATTGCTCTTTGTGCTCTTTCTATTTTAAGAAAAAGGGTTTTAGCTGCTCCACCCCATGCAGTTATACAGTACCCGAGTATAGATTGGCAGAGGGAGTAATAGACCATCTTCTATAAAAAAACAATAAAATTAAAATACAAAATAAAAAGCGTAGGTACTGCTTGCAAGATGTCATAATAAATAAAATAAATTATTACGATCGACCGACCTAACGAAATTGGCAATTGTTTATGAATGAAAAATGAAGGAACGCGGACGCAGGCGATCCTATGGGTTATAATCCGCTGTCAAAAGAAAGCTTAGTAATAAAATCACAATAATTACATTTAGAACAAAGGCATAGTGACAAATAAAAGCATCGGAGTACCTACTTCAGTTGAGAGATTAACATAAAGTGAGACAACAAAGTGGTGCGTTAATACTCTCTACTCTCTATGCTAGCGTCTCTATGAGATGATTTATTACACACTAAGTATGTAGGTACCCATCAAATTTTGTGTTGCGATGTCTTAAACAAAATAATTATCACTGCAGACATCGCTTAAATTATTTTCCAAAACAACCGGACTCCTCCGTCGTCAAAAGAAACTCTAAACTGTCCATAAAATGCTAAGCAACCGCACACACACACACGCACACATTACGCATCTCTTATTTATGTGTGTTTGTCTGTGTGTACCCACGCAACCCGGGACCGGCAAGTCCTCGTCCGCATCGATCCGTCGGTAACAGGATTGCGATCGTTTCATTTACATTTTATTCGAGCCGCAAAACACTACAGTAATTCAATCGAGCGCCGCCAAATGCGTGCGAATTGATAGCGAGTGATGAGTGGTGCCTCGAGCAGCGGTGAGGAACGGGAACTGATCGTACAGCCTTCACTATGAAGATATTATTGTGTTCTCTACACATTTGTTTTTCTGTTCTTGTTCTTTGACCCACTTTTCTTGTGCCAAGAGCCTGCCATGTTTTCCTGCACAAAAGTTTCTCTGTTACTCCTAAAACTGACAAAGGCTCAGGTATTTTTCCAAGCGATTAAGCTTCGTCACTACAACAAGAATATTATTTAGGTTACAAAATGCATTAGTCCTCAGATGCCAAATTATATCCTGATCCTGACATCAGAGGGGCAGTTCTCGTATTTTTAAGAACGTTCGCATTCCCACTAATGTTCATACATTATTGACTTTTTGACATTGATTGTCGCTGATATGAGATTGCAACTAAATTTTGAACTTTTTCAATTACAGGAATTTGCCTTCAGGTTGAAAATCATAACATTCTCACTTTCTTTTGATTAGAAACACTTATAGCAGATAAATTGAATTGATTTTGTTTTTATTTTGGTATTTTAGTCGCTGACACTGGCACCACACACTGAAAGCTTACATTCTTGCGTGTATCGGTATTTGTTTACAAAAGCTAGGGGAGACCCGACTCGATGCGAATCGGCACTATTCGTACATGACGCGACTCGACACGACAATTGTGTGGAATCTAATGGCAAGGCTCTCGTTTTTTTGATAAGAAAACGAGCGGAAAATCTTATGAAATCTTTTCAGAACTCATGTCACGTTTCGACGAAAAACATTCTGTGTATCAGCAAGTTTTAATTCACACGCATTTTCAAGTTTTATCAACAATATTATAGTGTACTGTTGAAACTTAAATGAGCAATTAAAAGGGAAACTTATCTGAACTAAGGTTCTACATAAACAGTGTATAGGTACTATTTTCGTTACGCGAGTTTTCATGCTGAATAAGATCACTGTCATGTGGAATAAAAAAAGACGGGTTGCACTCCGGGAGTGCCGGCAGAAGTGAAAACTTGAATATTAACGTTGAAATAAATCAATTATTAATTTAATTAATATAACTCATTTTTTTTTCACTATTTCTGCGTCACTCACAATGTTCAAGTTCATTGTCGTGTGTCACTTGGTTCCCATCCATTGTCGTGTGTCACTTGTTTCACTTCGGTTGGCGCCGCCGTAGAAAGAGAGGGGGGCGGGGGGGGGGAAATCTCTCCTGACGGTCACGTGTCCTGACGCGAGTTTAACATTTTTTACCCATTACAAAAAGTGTGCAACGCCGCTAAAGAAGTTTTCACTTAAAAAAATATATATATTTAAACTTCAGACATTCACGCTGAAAAAGTTTAAATTACAATTACCGTACCAGTTCATAGCTAAATGCCAGCTAATGCTTCATTCAGTCACAAAAGATGTTAAGTTCAATAAATCTTAAACGTGCCTTTTTTATTCAGCGGAGGGAGCAAACTTTTAAGCTAGTTTATTGGCAGAGAATTCTACTCCTACATAAGTATATGAACAATAAACAAACAGTATTAGTGTTACTAACACAACTTCCCCCTAGATACTGGTAAATGCTATTGTACTTAATCAAAGAATAAACGTGATCCAACCCTTAGTTAATTTCACAAAGAAGAACCGAGAAATAATCACAATATACGTGAGGCCGGCTCTCAAGTTGATGAATGTTGCGTTCACTTGATGTCTGAGAGTGCGCGCGCTCGATCAATTTGTGCGAGGGCTACGTCTCATAACATTAGGAGAGCGTCTGCTGGCTTTATGGCATTTCTATGGCAACCCTGACCCTCTCTGTTAGCGGCCAGATTCGATAGGGACGTCCCAAAATTAAACAGCCTTCGATCAATAATACATTGATCGAAGGTGCCAGCCTTAAAAATTACCAAAAAAGAAAAGCTGGGATTTATTAGCTATCAGTCTAAAAACTCCCAAAAAAGCAGAGGATTATCAAGTATTGCTGCATTTTTATTTTCGCTCTATATGTTCCTGCTTTGTGGGTTCGTCTATAGACATAAATCTCTAATGCACAAACACCCAAACCCGGAACAACTAACAGTGGGTCATACAAATATTTGTTTCATACGGGATTCGAAGCAATCGGGTTAGCCGTTACGCAAGTCGTCTTGAATATTGTTAGTACAGATCTACAGATTATTTTGGAATTCTAACCAAATATGAAAAATGGAAAATTCATTTCACAAATTCATAAAAATCGCTCCAGTGGAGAGTTTTTGCCTCGCATTGTTTTGTTTCCTAACGAAACAAAGACACATCGCGGACTGCAGCCTGTGCTCGGGCGCTGTGACACAGTAACGACACATCACACAATACATACAAAAATGCTACGCTCTGAAACATTCATGTAGGCCATCATGTGTAATTTATATCATTATTTGTCCGTTGTTAGAATTGATTGCTGGGCTGTATAAGCCTATAGTCAATAAAGCACATGCATACGACTACCAGCATGTAATAATCAAATTATATACATATAATAGATGCCTGCATAATAAACAATACTTATTTATATAAAAGTTTTCAGCGAAATGAAAAAAGGCTAGTCAATCTAAATACAGAACCATCCAGTCGCAAAGAATTGATGGTTTGCAGACACGATACGCAAAATAAAAATGTGGTCAATCGAAATGAAAAAAAGAAAAAATCTATAACAACTGCCGACATTGAATAGACGAGTTCCAGACACGATACTGTTGAGGTCATGTTACGCAACAGCAAGCTACTCAAAAAAATTGTTCAGCGCAGTGTGTTTGTTTAGACAAAATATTTTAGATATGGATCGTACATTCAGATTGTTTAGACACAAAACGCATAACCATGTTATAGCCATTTCGCACGACTGAAGAATGACAATTTGTTCTTTAAATATACGAACAAATAGTGGGATCGTCAATTAATCCGCTCCCCTGTCTCTACTTACATTGACACCATCATTTCCAAAGTTAATTAGAAAATCTCAAAAAATAGGTACAGATTGGTTCAAAGTCAATATAATTAATTTAATCGGCGCGTCCCAGCCCTGAGCCGTCGCGGCCTCGCTTGTAGCCGGCGCCCGGCGTTATCTGGGGAAGTGCTCCCGCGGGACACGTCTGTTTCCTGTCCAGAACACGCACACAACAGAAGATTCAGTCAGCAATTAACATAGAACACTAGCTTTAACCCACGGCTTCGCCCGCGTAGATGTTGGTAATTACCCTAATGGATCGAACTACCGTCATAAAAGTCTCTTATGTTCTAACCCAGGTCATGGTCTATCTAAATTCCATCCAAATCCGTTCTGGCATTTAGGCGCGATGAAGTCACATACACAGACAGACAAAGTTACTTTTTCAAAGTTACATTTCTAATATTAGTAAGGATGACAAGGGAGACTACATATCTTGCTGCTACAGGAACGGTTCACAACAACTTTCAAATCATAATACTTAATGATAAATTTCTTATGATACCAGCAGCCTAATTGCAGAACGCCAAATCGTCAAATGATTCTGATCAGTTGGCTTCATTTCTATCACAATTGGCTTCATTTTACGATTTTCGAATTGCGAAACTCTAGTTTATTATGAACCCAATTATGAACGTTAAGGCCCTGCGCAGAAACTAGAGTTTCGCAATTCGAAAATCGTAAAATGAAGCCAATTGTGATAGAAATGAAGCCAACTGATCAGAATCATTTGACGATTTGGCGTTCCGCAATTAGGCTGCTGGTGTGTACAGTCACGTCTATAAGTATGTATACACTTGGCTTTATTCAAAGGCGAATTTCTCCTTCATTTTTGAATGCAATTTTATGTTCTTACGAACATAGTATTTTCGAACCCATACGCTTATGTTAAGTGTCGTATTTCAACGTTGCATTCGTTATTTCCCGAAAAAATCGCGATTGAAAATTGCCAAGTGTTGACATATTGGTGCTCGTGACTGTACACACCTGTACATTGTTTTAACACGCGGGGCTTCTGTATCTATTTATTTGGTACATCAATAAATATACCACGGAATGCACGTGAAGGGTGATAGGTCACATTCCATAGTCCATATCCATACTAAGATGTATGGGTGCATTTGTTAAGATAATCTGGTTTATTCGGGATGGACCAGATAATAATAATAATTATGCTTTACAGAGTTTAATAGACACATAAAAACATATTAAAAATCATAATTATTCCTACAGAAAATCAATCCTTTATCTTTGCATAGATGTCATAATACCAACACATCTTTACATAGGTAATTCATTTTATTTTTATTCATAAACTTAGCTCTAATTTATATAATTTAAAAGCTAACAGCTTGCTTAGCACTTAAATTTGTTCACGAAAACCATTCTAAAATAATGATTCACAATAAGACTTACTACAAACATGAAGCAGCTCATCTAGTTTATTTATTAATGTTCTGCTTGCATTATAAATATCTTCTAAACACAATTTATTTCCGTTGCAAGCCATGTGTTAGATGTTTACGAGCGAGTGCATGCTCTGCGTGAATGATGCTCCCACTAGTGTGAACGAAGCACAAGACTAGTGCAAACGATGCACCAACTATTGCGAACTCCACAATATTTCGTTATTGACTGGCGTGGAAGTTTAATGATGCTGGGAAATATTTCACGTCACTTGTCTTCTGAATGGTTTTGTATTTATTAAAAACTTTATGAATCAAGTGTTAATACTTAGTAAAATATAGGAGGCTGTGACATGCTATTTAGCCAAATCAATCAATCGGTATGACGGTGAAGCATTGGAACGAAATAAACAACATAATTTTCTTATTTTTTGACAATTACTAAACCCATCGTATATCACAAGTATGAAAACTACTGCTTTAAAAGATTATAACTCCACGAAACTAACTAAAGAGCTTATAAACGTACCCATTTAATTCCAATACTTAGTCTTAAAATTGTAAGAAACTAAATTGGAGGAAACCTCAAAACGTTTAAGTTAGGGGAACATTCAAAGTTGGGGCAAAGTTGGTACGAGTCTGACCCAGCGTTGTTTGAAGACGGGAAGTAACGGGCAGTAAATCTCTGCGCACGCAAACTGAGGTATACGCGACGAGCTGGAGACGTTACGCGCCTCACGAGCGGTTACGAGTATGTATTTGAACGATTAGGAACACATTTTAGAGACGGTTAGGTGTGTGTGGTGTGTGGTAGAGTTTCACACTAAATTATTAGGTATTGCACAATATTGGTTATTTTTGTCGATTCTCGAATATGGGCTCTGTCATTATACAGGTTTTAATTCTATGATGATGTCACACATTTTTAGATCCTTACAAGCAACGATCTTTTAAGCACAAAACATTATGAATCCTAATCGCTATCCGATATGGTGGAATGATACCTATAAATAATGCGATGTAATATGACTCGACGTGGGTATACCTTACTTAAAGAAACCAACCAAATCACAGCTCCGTACACCACGGCCTCATAAAAATCTGCATGAATTCAAAAGTCAAATCCCACAAGAGACTTTGAATCGAGGACATATCGGTACCGGCGAGTTCGAAGAATCCCGGGGACCCGGCCGGGGCACCAGAGAGGTAATGTAATATATTATGGAGGGCATGGGCGCCCGCGCGTGACCGAGCCGAGCGCCCCGCGCCCGCCACGTGGGCCCCACAGACGCGATATTGCTGCACATTCCGACATTATAAAGGATTTAATATTGTGACACTGAAGCGGTGTGCATTTTAAAGGCCTTACTTATGTTCACGTTTATAGGGGTCAGAATAAAACAAAATGCCCTATTTTATCGCATATTTGCAAGACAATCATGGAAATATTATAATAAACGACTCTTCGACGGCTCAGCGAAAGGGTTGTTCAACCAGCACACCAGTAGCGTCGTTAGTCTAGACATCAAGACCCGTCAAAATCAGAAGGGAATTATCTCATTGACGCGAGGGTAAAGATATTTTGGGTATCTACAATTTTACACTCTTACAGACAGTATTGCGTTTAAAAGCTAAAGTAGCTAAATTAAAAGAAACGTTCAATTTAAAGCTTCTTCAGGACCTTGTTTCAAACGTTCGAACGTTAATAAAAGTTGTGAAGTATGCTGTAAAACTCGCTATTACTCCAGTGTTGTACAATCGATCGCTTGAAGAACTCATTGAAATCTTTTTATATAAACAATCTAGTAGATGGTAGCTACTGCAAGTGGAGTATTAAGTCCAAGATGGTTATTAGCGCTTCGTTACTTCGAACATTAAGATTGTAGCGCATCATTTACGAGTTATGCAATTTAGACCCATCACCTTTACCACGATCATTACAATCTGTTCCATCTTTTTTTTTTTTTTTATTTGAAGTGGGCTTGCTCTTGACTCTAGCCTAGGTCAAAGGTGACAGAGACAAAGTCGACGATGGAGCGAGCTTACCCAGAAGAAGCCTGTTCACTCTCACTTTAAAGAGATTCGGGTTGTATGCGCTCGGTTGTATGTTGTATCTAATTATTAATTTCTCCATTTTCGCTTTAAATGACAATTTTCATGCTTGAGAACTATTCATTAAGCTTGATTCAGCTTCTTAGCTGTTGCTTTCGATTACCGGGAAACTTAAACCATCCCGAAATTTTGCATTTCCATGTTGACAGACCCCTGGAATGTGTCAAAATAGGCATGTCATGTTTGCGAATCAATCAAATCGTGCATGAATATATCAGTAGAAGCGTTGTTACATCGCCAACTACAACTCCGGACGTGCAGTAACTCACTACTAGTATTTACCCAGTATTGCCGTGAGTTTATTGTTTACATGACAGTAAACGTTATTTTTACCCGACGACGGACGGAAACACTTTGATCTGCGGCGAATGTGCTGGGACCAACTTTATTGATATCTTCCGCTTAGAAATTGTAGAGTTCATCACTTTTCAACCGACGAAAAAACGGAGGAGGTTATCAATTCGACGCGTATATTTTTTGTTTTTTTTTTTTTTTTTTTTTTTTTTTATGTATGATCACGCATATCTTTTTACAGAGCAGTCCGATTTTGATAATTCCTTTTCTATTGGAAAGGATATACCCCGAAGTTGGTCCCATATAAATTTGAAAAAAAAAATCCAACCCTAAGGGTAGGAAAACAGGGGATGATTGATTGTTCACTCACTGATTGTAATGTATGACCACGCATAACTTTTTACAGAGTAGTCCGATTTTAATATTTCTTTTTTTATTGGATAGAACATACCTCGAAGTTGGTCCCATGTAAATTTGGAAAAAAAAATCCTACCCTAAGGGTGGGAAAATAGGGGTGATTTATTGTTCATTCACAGATTTTAATGTTGAGCTGTGTATTACAATTCAAATAAAAGGCCTATCTATGTTAGTATATAAAGCCTGTTTTTTTAAGTATTTTATTATACAAAAAATAATAATTAAAGTAGGATTATATAACAGTTAATATCTAAAGTAAGGTAGGTAGCTATTTCAAAAGTAATAAAAAATTAAGTAGTAATTAGTAAATTATAGCCTCAAAAAATTAAAAAATAAAAACTTTTTAACAAAAAAATTAAACCTCCGAAAAAAACTGAAAAGCAAAAAATAAAAACCTTTTTTATTTTACCTTAATAAATAAGTTCTTAAACTAATGCAATTATACCTAAGAAATTTTGAGTCGGCGCCAAACAATCAATGAACAAAGATCACTAAATTACCTTAAATTTAAAGAAATAACCAAATCAAATTAATAATGCAACGTGAAATCTCCAGCGATTCCAAACAAAAAATGCGATCTCCGCACGACCACTCGCAACGATATTAAGTTGCTTGTTTGGCGCCAACTCAAAATTACTTAGGTATAATTGCATTAGTTTAAGAACTTATTTATTAAGGTAAAATAAAAAAGGTTTTTATTTTTTGCTTTTCAGTTTTTTTCGGAGGTTTAATTTTTTTGTTAAAAAGTTTTTTATCTTTATGTCACGAGCGGTGACGTTTGTGACGGGAATTAATGACTGAAATTAATTCATTAAAAGCTTCTTTAATTATGGGTCCATTAATTATGAAGTGCATTTCTCTCATCGATTTTGAATGGTTACATTATCCTTTGTTAGTCTGGTAGTTATCAAATTTTAGATTCGCTTCTGAAATTGAGGGGCCAAGTTATTAGGCTTATAGTTTTATAGCTCTAATATAACTGGATGCGTGTCAGTGTGTGTGGCGTCTGTATAAAGTTGGTTGTGTAGCACCTGCTCTGTTAAGCGTCAACTATAAAGACAAAGTGATCACAAGAATGCAGTTGGAGTGACATTCAATTAAATGTTATTGGCTAAAAAATAGACAAGTGAATTAGTTCTTTCACAAAGTGTTTTTTTGACCTTTCCTTCTTTATTGAATACTGCTGCAAGTATAAATATATATTTTTAGAAAGTTTCTTGCCTGTTTTTAATATACAATTGAACTGAAGCAACAAATGACTTGCATCGTCTAGACATTGTTTAAACGGTACAACTTGTATTGTTGATGTCATACGTCATTGAATCGCACAGTGTAAACCAAGCTCTATAATATTCACCCGCATACCTACTTCAGTCATTGAACATCATTCTCCAAAAGACGATGACACGAAGATCATTCATTTATTTCACTCCTCTCATTTAGGAGTCGTCTTGCGATATATTCCACGCACATCCAGGCCAGTACTTAAAGTCGTCAAGCGCCATTAAAGTTAATAAAACGAATAAATGACGTCACCAGTACATGGGCTTATTGACTGTTTTACGATCTTGTACGGATTTAAAGACTCTTGTGAAATGTGGGCTTCGGTACGAGTTCCGGTTTAAATCCGGTCATTATGTTTTTATAGTTGTCGTTATTTGTTATCCGAATTATATTTTTGTAAGTAAGCTGTATCGAATGCTGCAGGCTAGGTATCATGTGCATATTATACATTCCTACATTTGATCATGTGAAATTCACATTGCAAATTGGTTCACAAGCGCTATGTCGCAATCCTTGACGGGGCCAACTATAAATAGCCTAAACTTCTATATTCTTTATCACATCGACATTATATTCATGTACCTATATAGCCTAGTACCGTATTCACCATCGAACACCACCGATTCACCGTATTCATCGTATCATGCATCGTAGAATACATAGAACTTTACTTTTATCACTTCAAGATAAAAATACTAACCCACACATCGTTGTGCTCACACCGCACGCACCGCACCGGGCGCACATCCGGCGCACGCACCGCCAGTCTGCCACCACGCGCAGTGCTCACCCCACTGATACATGTTTATGTACAGAACACCACGTGGTGTTTGATCTTCACCAATATACGAGCAACTATCTCAGCTATTCCCCGAAGATACCTCTTATGTTACTTATCCTTCAAGTTTGTAATTTAGGTAAGATGTACTGGGCGCAAAAGTTGTTACCCGAAGTTCTTTGACTGTAATTTTTTTATGAATGAAAAACTTCGGTTCTGCTTTTGGATTATGTTTATTTCATGTCTTATTTTGTTTTCTATTAAGTCGAGAATATGATATTGACTAACAGGCCGCCACCAGATTGGTGACCATTCGGCCCGATTTATGGCATTTTCCATCACTCTTGCCAGAACTTCCGGCGATAGGTCCTCGCATTCTTGACGGATATTCTCTTTGGGGGCTTAAGAGTCTGCGGCTAGTTGACTTGTGACTTCAAAAGACCCCACAAATGGAAGTCTGGAACGGTTACATCAGGCAATCTTGCCGGCCATTGCAAATCGTCAAAAAAAGAGATTAGGCGACCCGATACAATTATTCCGCGTTCTTTAAGAGTATAGCGATTGATGTCTTGTTGACGTGTAGGTATTTGGTACTTATCTGTTTACTTCACTTTCAAAGTAGAATTGAAATGCTGCCATTTGCAAAAATTATAGCATCTTCCGATAGGGTGATGTGAACTTTTAGGTTTTATTGGGTAATGTTAATTTTTTTAAGTTGAGATCTCCGCATAAATTCAAATGAGAGAGATACACTCAAAGGATTGCTGCCAAAGTCGTACAAGGAAGCAGAAGCACTTTACACAATATTATGCTAAGTTGCACGTAGCTGTATACACGATACTTGTCACTTTTTAACCCCCGACGCAAAAACGACGGGGTGTTATAAGTTTGACGTGTCTGTTTTTGTGTGTGTGTGTGTGTGTCTGTATGTGGCATCGTAGCTCCCGAACGGATGAACCGATTTTGATTTTGTTTTTTTTGTTTGAAAGGTGAATTAGTCGCGAGTGTTCTTAGCTATGTTTGAAGAAAATCGGTCCAAGATGGCCGCCGCCACAAAATGGCGGATTACATATTTTTTTTCACAACTCCCTCAATATGGGTATCAAATGAAAGGGCTTGACAAGTAGAATACCAAACACTATGATAAATTTCAAAATCAAGATGGCCGCCACCACAAAATGGCGAATTATATTTTTTTTTTTTCATAATTCCCTCAATATGGTTATCAAATGAAAGGGCTTGATTAGTAGAATACTACACACTATTACAAATTTCAAATCTAAGATGGCCGCCACCAGAAATGGCGAATTCACAGAGGAATACGTTAGTATGGAATGAACGCCAACGACCACGAGTACCTAACTAGCTTCGCTTCACTGTGGTAAAAAAATACGTACAGCTGCGCAGATTTCGGCTAATCACATGTGGATCGTATAGTAAGTTTACTAGTAAAATAATGTTATAAAGTTTAAAAAGCAAGAAATAAAAATTAAATTAAAAATTTAAAAAACCCCCGACTGAAACAAAAACCTCTAAAAAGTAAAATAATAATATATATTAGCCCTTTAAGTTTAATATAAGTTGCAGGAAATATTCTGATCCAAGCGTCCTCATGTCGGGGGACGGCTAATGAAAACGCCAAACAGATGAGGCTTAAACCCAGCAATAATGAATGTAGCTATTGTAGAAACATAACTGCTGTTAACTTCCAATTTTCATTAGCCGTCCCCCGACGTGAGGACGCTTGGATCAAAATATTTCCTGCAACTTATATTAAACTTAAAGGGCTAATATATATTATTATTTTACTTTTTAGAGGTTTTTGTTTCAGTCGGGGGTTTTTTAAATTTTTAATTTAATTTTTTGTTAATATTTAAGCTGTTTCCTACCTAACCTAGTTCTTCGTTTGTGGCAGCGCTAGTCCACACCACATCAGTCTCAATATTCAGTAACACTGTAATAGAGACTTGATCGAGTTGTACGAACCTGTGATAATGTTATTTGCTCAAAGCAAGAGATGTTGTGTAGCGTTATTATATCCAATGAGGAAACAAAAGATTTGAGAGAGGAAATCGTAGTGATCTCATTATCATTGTTAGTATCTACACATAAGCCTCACTAACTGAGAGGAAGTAGGTTCATTAATGAATATATCCAGACATACATATAGAAAAGCTTTTACTGCATTATTCTGGTCTATTAACTTTTTTATTACATTAGCTAATAATGCTGCCGCCGTTACGATTTGTTTAATTAATATTAACATCAAATGTTTTTCTTTTGTCAATATTATAAATCAAAATCCTTTCATACTTTGAGCCACACAAATGATTAAATATTTAGTTTCAAAATATTTGCGAAGTTACAATTTATTGAACAACGTTACACTCGTGTAGTTCAACTGTATTTAAAGCATAGTTATTATTGAATTCCGTAAATTAATGACCCTTCACACATGTTTAGAACAAAATCTTTAAACGGTTCTCTAACCAACATTCTTTCGCTAAAAACCTTCGTTCCCTACAACTCTAATAAACCTACTTCATTTCGGTTGATAACCACATTTAATTTCCCTCTAAACGACTGCGGCTCAGTTTTCAATAGATTTCAATTCAATAATATTCATGTAGGAGTTCTTACAGAACGGTTTTATGAATAGGCTCTTAAATAGAATTTGAAATGTATGAAAAATCCAACGGAACTCTACGACCCGGATCAAATATCTAATAGAAAAGTCGAGGCTTTCTATATATTTTGTGTTAACCTACCGACAGGTAAAGAGGATAAAATATTTGCAAAATATTCTCGCATGTTTTTTCAGGTCAAGTCCTTTTGAGTAGGCAGTTGGAATAAAACGCTGGCCAAATTGTTTTTGCTCCAATTTCAAGTAACTTAACTCCCTGGTGTTTATAGCTTTATAGTTGGAGCACCTGACAATAAAACGCTTAGGATTTTGTGCGCGGAATAAAGTAAAGCCGATATCAAAATAAGTTAAATAGTTGATTGAGTAAGAATTAATTTGGAAACGATGAACAAGAGGAAAATAATAAACGAATGGGTGAAGTAGATGCTGAAAATATTATGATTTTAGTTTAATTGAGGATAGCATAATAAATGGTAATGCAATAACAGTAACTAATCCTTGGGTCTGTTCTGGTGCGGCATGATCGGCGGCTCCCGAACGAAGCTATTATTCAATTTGTAGCTCCCAACGGCCGGGCCGACATCTGTCTAGAGTCAAATTTATAATTAATGCCGGATACCGACAAATCAGCGATGATTACATTCTTCGGAAACAATTTATTGTCTTCTGTTTTGGGTGTTTTGACGATATTTTTTAGAGATGAGGTTTTCGGGGTAGATTGAAATCGTATATTAAAAGTGTTTTAACCACAACAAATTCGTTTTAGGTAATGACTACAAATAACTGAATAGGATTAATTCTATAATAATTAATATTAACAATAGATACGAGATTATGATTGTAGGTACAAAGTTAAAGTTTATCATACTTTTTCGACCACGTTCTTCACAAATCTTACAAAAGACTGCACGCAAGAAAAAACTATAAGCAAAAATAATCAAACCGATGTTTTACGATCTCTACCGGAGCGAAGGTTCCCAGAATTCGGCGGTTTTTCGGCGCGTTATCAAGTTACGCCATATTAAACGGTTAATTAACCGAGATTGTCTTACAAGAGGTATTATTATAACTTTTTTCATGTATTTCCATGTACCTAAAACTTAATAAAGCGGGCATCAGTTTCAAGATGAGGAACAAAATCCACCCGGCTTCATTTTCTACATTGTGTTCTTCATTATTAAAATGATATGTCTCTAAATCTACGGAGTTGCATTATAATGTCCATACATTTGCTTTTATAGCTAAAATATTCCTCCCTTTAAAAATGTCTTTAGCCTCATCATTTGCCAGATTGCAATTTATTACGTCAGAATTATTAATATCCACGAGAATATATAAAATGACTTGAGTCCACTGGGAGGTGTGAACGCGTATAAATCTGTCACTGAAGTGGAACAGGATGTGAATACTTTTATAAACAGACTTTAGTTATTACGGCAGAAGCACGAACAAGCTTCAAACTAAGCGTTTCCTCTCCAAAGTATTTCTTCGACAATTTAATTAGATTTAAAATGATACCAATGTTGATACTTCGCATTCTTAAGTTATTAACATGCTCTAAACAAAATTAAAGTATATTTGATAATTGGACATCGACGACATAGCAGCCGAGTCCCCCATAGACAAGAACACAGAATCCGAACAATGGAGCCCTTTAAATTCCAAGGTATTTAGCATGAACTTCCGCAAACAATAACTGGACATTCAATAAAGTCGGGTACAATGGTAGTAAAACAATGACGAGCATCACATCAGATGAGCAGTAACCGGGACGGATGAGCTTGAACCGGCGGCGGCGTGTGACGTGTCGTAAAAACAAGAAATACACGAGCTCTGGTGGTGAGCCCAAACGTTGCGGACGTGCTACATAAATCTGACGACGTTCATGTATTGTTGGCTCATGCTGTACAGGTTCTGGTGGACGTTGTAAGTATGCAGTGATTGAAAATATGTATTAATATTTATTGTAGTTATAGGTCGTATAAATTCGATCAAAACAAATAAACAATGTCTTTGGTCTGTGTCTACAGGTTTAAATCAATAGTGAAACTTTCCAATCAGATAATATTTTTTCTTCTAGGCTCCAAATTAAGCATTTCATTTACATCATAACGATGCTGCAGAAAAAGAGAGGCTCAATCTTCTACACAAATAGTTACCTCAAATTATGATTAGTGTACAAACCTACAGCCTGTCAAAGGGACAAAAGGGGAGTATACAATAGCTGCTAAACAAAACGCTGTCTGGACACAAAGGGAGCTGTAATTAAAAGATCAGGTAGACAGTGCAGCGGCAGTGAACACACGACCACCCGCCTCTCTATTGTAGCACTTTTTATACTGCCGGCAAAAACATTGGACATAAATAAACACAGTATTAAAGATATTTTTAGCAAATGGAAGTGGAATTTCTTGCTAAACCTAACAACGCATACCGACTAGATGCCGCAATCGAAGATAAAGCTGAGTACAGTAAAGGTGCTTAACAGGACAAAACAGAAGAATTTCTCCACACAGCTATACCAAAGCATACAGTTGCATACCAGAGGAAAGCTCCCACGATCTGTTACGAAAAACAAAGTCGAACTATTCACAGGTCAATCACACCTCACTACACGCCGGGTAACACCACAGACACGCCGTGATCAAACAATAAATCACCACGACGACGTCACTCAATGACACGCGCGTTATTATATTAGGGATCGCGGACGCGACGTGCATGCTTCTCGAGAGCTTAAACGCGACTGCGCTCGGAGAGATGCTAACAAACTCGTTCTGAGCTCTACTAAAGCCTTCACGGTAAGTGGCGCAGGCACAATGGGAAACGCGAGCGCCCGCGCACCTGTGTCGTATACTCCTTTTTCTTTTTAATTTTATAAGGCGTCGAACTTTTCTGCGAGCGGACGAACGGTTGATGACCCTAAACAGAAGTCCCTAATGATAATTTAATGGGACCTCAACCGCCATCGATCGAACAATTCACATTCAATGTTAATAGTTATTCATTTGGCGAGCAATAAGCGGCGGGTTTATTTGAGACAAAGTTACATAGCATAATATAATGGTAGGTAATTCATCAGGAGCTTTTTTCCGTCCGTTGTCGGTGCGCGGAGGGACGTATGAATGGACAGCTAGATGAAGCTGACGATAGCGGACATTTGTGAAACTGCAGTGTTTACTATTTGGGAGGCGGTTGTGAGAAATGTGGCCCCGCGCGCGCCCCTTCCCCCGGAGTGCGTCGTGCAAGGTCGTGCGCGGAGGAATGCGCGGCGCGCGCGCACTGCACTGCCAAAACGGAATGAAAGCACAAAAGGCCCACTGCAGACGAAGTGCAGAACGGAGCTTTCTCGCAAATATTCGCTAATAAAATAGCGGTTTGGAGCAACGTTCAAAGATTTCTCACTTGCGCTTTTGCTGATGTTTGTTTAGTCTATTTATATTTGCATAAGTTGCCGCTTAGTCTGGAGCTTCACTACTATCACTACTGCACAGCTTAACTATGAGTCGTACCCAAATATCTCAAAGCCAGATCAAAGCATCACAATGCTCTGATCTGTTTGAGATTGCAGATCGATGACAGTCACGACTCGCGGCTAAAGTATTACAATGAACCGAAAATTTACAATCTGTCAGGGCCTCAGGGGGAGTGAGGATCGATTGCTCCTAAAATAAACACGTCGACGACGTTAATCCGATTATACAGAAATAAAGACAACTAAATTTTAACACGACAAGATTGTCCGAACGATACAATAAGACAAGTTAAGTATTAATGGCCCATTCACGTGTTTATTATTGTTGTGAGCTTATTCTCGACGTTTGAATCTTTCGGCAATAAATTAACTGACGGAGTCACATGCGACTGTAGCCCAAATACTCAGACGTTAACAGGAGATCGAGTGTTTATTGATCTTTCGGAGCCGTTGATTGATTGTTAAAGCTTTAGCGAAACAACTCAATGTATTTCAAACGCACTGTGTGCTACATATTTGCGTGAGACTGGATCCACTTGCAATCCTCTATACAAAAAGGATTACTAGACTCTATAACACAGACCAATTTAAAGTATTGACAACTCTATAAGAAACAAACTTAAATACAGTAGTTACTGTTAAAATATCCTAAGAATGTGCTTTGATTACCACTGCGTGGTTCCCCAGTATGTTCCAAGTGCCGTACAGAAATGTTTAAGTTCGAACGAAGCTTCTGTACGATCTGCTCCTCACACATAGTGTCCACGCAAAACATTCACTACCTGTGCTCGCTCGGGAAATTAAACAACTGATACACTCAATTTCGTTCATTCTCCTATTTCGCTCACTCTCATATAATATTCAGCTCAGCATATTCAAATGAACTACTTGTCTGATGATAGTCTGATACTATTGTATGCAACCAGTAGTTATGGAACAGATGAGCTTTTGAATTTGTATAGTCGCATGAACATTTTATTCCTGATATAGGTAAGCGGAGTCACTTATATTGCAGGACAGTATTCACAACCATTTCTGGAATAATTATTATGGATGAAACATAAATTACAGATTATCCCACTTGCCATGATAATTATAATTTTTGGAATACACTGTTCTTGCTCAAATTGCGTAAGTTAGAACGTGCCCTATTTACCGTAAAAATAATTGGGTAAAACGATACAATACAACCTGTTTAACCCAGAGATGAATTCTGTGTGTAACGTAGTGCGACGGATGACTCGTCACTATTGTACATACAAGTCGTGACGAATGTGACCGTGTCAGTCATCGTCATTAACTGGGTTTGTATACCAGCTACCATTTGTCAAACAGTCGTTAGGCAATTTCTTCTGGTGGTAATTTGATAAGTAGATTAACTGGCGATAGTAAATAATTATTACTTCTTTTTTTTTTATTCAGAAGTTTCAGAAGAACAAAATAACGCGAGACTTATGCCTATTCTTTAATGCAGGTGATAAAAACTGAATACAAAATAAGCGAGAAGTGTTAACAGAAGCCGCTGAACACGCGAACCACGTCGGTAATGTCTTCGACAAACTTTATACAGGTGGCAGCGACATCGACGCGCAAACTGTAACCATGAATTCAGCACATGGTTGTAGACCCCGAGCGTAGAAATATTTCGTTCATTCGGAAAAAAAATCAGCTGTTTCATAGAAAAGTCGCGTCGACCTGCCAGTAGCCTGCCTGCCAGTAGAACTTACTAAATACTTCAAGCATTTATAATTGCAATCTGCGATAAATAACGAAGAAAACTGTAGCTAAATAAATGACCATGTAAACGCGAATAAATTTCTCGCATTAGGTGATCAGCAAGAACCCTAAATGCGCGTTATTGATCAGATGGTGGCGATAATGGCGGCTAAGTGCATTTATCTGTTAGTGGGAACTTGTGCGATCTGAATCTCTTGCAGTCGACGCTTGGCGGAATTATCTATGAACTAGTTCATGTACGTGACGATGCTTGATAACATTATACTTTACCTGTATGGTATTAAAATGAGGAAATAATAATATCAAGCGTTAATGCTTGTGCAATATTTCGCACTATATTTATACTAGAATAAAACTGAAACTTAAATAAGGCTGACCAAATAAATTAGTCAAGATTTAGTTCTATTTTGTAAACGAAACTCATATGTTGAAAAAACAAACAAAATGGAACAAAAGCTTTCCCTTGTGGCCTCGCTAGTTCAAAAGAAGCTTTATCATAAGGAAACTACATTTTATTTATCAACAAAAGAATCTTTATTCTAACTTCTGCAACACACACAAAAGTTTATGCAAAGTCGCAACAAGATGCAAGTAAACAACAAACACTAGGCTTAGCACCAGTTCTTAAACCACAACTCAGTGCAAGTTACACGCGAAGTTGCAGCGACAGTCTGCTTGCTACAACTTGCTCCGCGCCTTCCAAGTGCACAGCGGCTCAGCCACAGCCCTACCGCCGCTTTAACACAAACGCCGCGATTTCTTGCGCCACTGTGCTACATTGCAACTTTGGAAGAAAAAGATAATGCATAATTCAAGATTCCAGATGCGTCTGTATTGTGAGCTTTTTACAGATTTTTTTTTTGTAGGATTCCCTGTCTTTGGTTGGTACTTGGAATACATATAGACACAGTATTTTCGACACTCGAAGTTTAGTAGCACAAAACATAATTATTAGCTACAGGACACTATATAGGTATAATACACTTGAAAACCTAACTAAGTTGTATTATTAATTAGGGCTACTGTAATTTGCGATTTACATTATTTCTCTACTGGTAAATCCTCGTAGATAAGCGACTAATCCAATCAACAGTGGCTATTGATTCTGTTATTAAGATTAGATATCTTATAAAAGAACAATCTATCTCTAGAGCTTAACAAAAAAAATACCGAGATCCTGTACCTTCATTCAACAAAATACCGAACAAAGAATCTACTCGACACGTATCTTATCCGCTCTCCACAGTTCATTTGTTTCTCTCAGCGGTTTCAGCGGAGCTGCAAACTGTTTAGTTCTATTTTATTTCTTTTTCAGCTCTACACGATCCTTTTACATGCGCATATAAAATCAAATGATGAGAAATGTGGAGCGTTTTGTCAATATTTGTAATATTGGTTAGTATTCCTTTGTTGTACAATTCTAAGTCGACCTACTTTGTAGTGGTTGATAAAAACTAATCAAAATTGATATATATAATTATCAAAAATTATTTTGATATATCAATTTTAACATAGGTACATATTTTAATTTTTTTTTTTTTTTTTTACATTTCCAACATAATAATTATATTATGTTGGAAATGAAATATTGTTAATTTCTATATTTGTTGTGTTTACTTTTGAAGGTACCAAAATTCGCATAGATGGACCCTTAGAAGTACTTAGAGAAACAATTACTAAAACTCAACGCAGCCCGAACCTCGAAAGGCATCCTTTAATATGAAAGTCTAGATATCGACATGACTGCTCTAGCTACCCATAACTTGAAGTGAAGTCTGCATTATAGGAAGAGCTAAAGTGCAATTTCCTTCCTTCCTTCGTACATCGGTGAGATGATAACGCTACCTCACAAAAGCGCGAACGTTATGTTTCGATAACAGCAGAATATCAGTAGAGGTGGTGATGTTGAAATTGGTAGTTTTAGTAAAGGACTATGCTGCTGTAAAAGCCACGTAACGAACATCCCGTGGGTGGATGTCGGAAACATCATAATGAAATCTACCAATAGGATATGCATCTCATTTTAAAGAAGGAAAAGAAATAGGTAATTCAACAGACGTAGCAATAGTGAAGCAAATCATTATCGACATTAAGCTCAACAGCCTACAATAATGCTCTCTACAAGAACAATGACGTAACATGACCGTTGCAAATATGTTAACTAGATAATAAACTAAGTGTATGATAAACCAGCACATTAATGTGAGCACACGTCTTACAATAAAACTTCGAGTCTTGTTATTCAATATTCTTGTCTAACACGAGTAACATGTCATGTGCTAGAACTAGCACAAAGCAAGGAATATAAAGGATGAGAGAGACGAGCCTACGATGTTTAATGAGTCTCATACATTTGATGAGGACTTGGAACCATTTGAGATTGTTAGCGAAAATGTTAATCACTGTTTGCTAAAGCCATGGGTTAAAGTCAAACTTGAAGAGCCATAAAGAGGTCGTAATCTGTAACCACCTCTTCAACTAAGTTAGATGAATTTACAAGAACTTAGAAGGTTTAGGACAGATTGCCACCAAAACAATTTTATAAGAGCCAAAATGAAGTAGGTACTTACTATTTTTGCACATACGACATGAACTAATAAAATTCCAAAATCTGGCAGTTCTGGCACCGACTTTATCCGTATGCTGTCACCACGTCTGTATTGTGTACCGCAACGGCTCGTGTCTTCAGTTATTCATATCCTCACTAACTATATTGTTATTCAGCGAAGGCGTCTTTTGTCGAAGCTCGGTGAACGCAAACTTATCTCGGGTGACCTCGAACTTGACGCGATACGTAAATACTTTAAAGTCGTGCGTTCATACTTTCTCCGCAACTTTCAAAGTAAGTATGCAATATACTGTGGATACTTTTTGTTTAAATTTATAATTATCTGATTGACATGAATCTGTGATGAAATTATTGGCAACTGCTGCCAAAATGCGGCTGCTGAGTAAAGTTAAGTTGTACAAATCTGACACAGTGATTTATCATCCTTAACATTGATGAACCGTTCTGAAGATGATGTTGCATTGTTACTGCATCACAAGTACAAAAAAGATCGTCCAAAATATATGCACAAAAAAAGAGAAACTAGGTACAAATCATCGCACAATCCACCAAAAAAGAAGTTGCACTATTCATACACCAAACTAAAACATAAGCAAAGCTTACAAACGAAACAAAATTATACATTCATGAGCTGTCTTATGAGTCCTCTCGGTTTCACAATAGAATCACAACAACGAACCATGTCACACTCAGCTTGCGACGAGCACCGGGTTAAGATTCAAAGCTGAAAGCCATCAGCCTGCGCAGGTATTAGGTGTGATGCAGAGAGTGTCGGGTTAGCCAAAGCCGGAGCAAAGTTTACCGAGCTGTCGGTAACGTGGGATCGAATTTGCATACACAAGGAAATGCTTTACTCCTTTGAACTAGAGATATTAGATTGTTTCATCGAAGGTTTATTAAATTGAAGTGTAATAGTGCTGCATAGTATTCAGAAATACTCCACGCAATGTACAGTTTCAATCATCATTTTGTTTATTTTAGTTTTGCCATAAACGTAGTCTAGGTGACGTAATTATCCATGCAAATGAATTCGTATAAACTTTTATTTCTTTTAACCCTTTGTAGACTTTCAACTAACAGTAACGCTGTAAAATTATACAGAATGTTCCACACTGGCGTGTTCTGTTACACAGGATTTTTGCACTGACCTGTTCTATTATACAGTCTGTTTTTAATAACATATTCAATTATACAGGTACAGGTAGATCGTACTGATCTTTTCTATATACATATATATAAAATTCAAAGTCCTCACTGACTGATATATCATCGCACAGCCTAAACCGCTGGTACTAGAGACATGGGATTTTCACTCGTGTATTGGTACGAGTTGTACTAGACAATTAGTAGAAAGTCATCAATGGTAGATGTCTGACTGATTTAAATAATGAAGTTATTTGGAATGGTGTGTTCTTTGTGAAGAGTATGCACTAAGAAAGGGTTTTTCGAAATTCCACCCTTGAAAGGGTGGATGGGGGAAGGGTGAAATTTCACGCGTACAAAGTCGCGGGCAGAAACTAGTCTATTATACAGGATGTTTGTACTGACCTGTTCTATCATACATGGTGTTTTGCACTGACCTGTTCGGGCGTGTCGGTCTGGAAGGCGTGGCAGTAGTGGTGTGGTGGCTCGGAGCGCGGCTCACGTGCCACCAGCGCGAACAGCGCGCGTGTCGCCTCACACGTTGCGTACGAGATGCGCCGGAGCGCGTGACACATGCGCACGCTCTGGAACAAGCGTGAGGTTTAGTGTGGGTTCTTTAATTGAGAACAAACGGTGTATTCCGGGACCTGACGGCGGGGTAGCAAACAGCTTCGTGCTTAAAAAGGTTTTTTTTCATTCAGCGATTATGAATTTTTAGCAAGGCATTGTTGCGCACCAAAACTCACACCCAGCAAATACGGCGTAAAATAAATCCTATCCTATCCTACTTTCCTACTATATATAATATAAATATTATATATTTCCTACGAATATTATAAATTTTAAATAAATAATATTATTAAACGTGAAATCCGATAACAATGTGAGTGGAATGCCCGTAATACTATAGTCTTCAAGTTTTTGCACGAGGTGGGGAACGGAGACAGTGTCGAAAGCTTTGGCAAGATCAAGGAATACAGTCAAAAATTTATTTTTACTATCTAATTTGCTAACTAAAAAGTTAACAAGATCAAGTACTGCATTATCGTATTGCATATATTAGAAAACAAATTGTGTTCTTCAGATATTTTGTTAGCCTGCTGTTGATTATACGTCCAAATATCTTTGATAACGTTGTTAGGGTCGCAATTGCCCTATAGTTGTTGACATTGTCTCTGTCACCCGCCTCATGAATCGGGTGCACCACAGCTCTTTTTAATGCGTCGGGAAATATTCCGGAAACAAAACAGCGGTTAATTTAATTGGTAAGAACAGGTGTTATATAATCGGATATATTCTTTAATACCTAAGCACTAATTTAATCCCAACGAGGAGAGCAGTCACTTTTCAATAGTTGAATCGTTCTTTCAACTTATTGAACGTCACTAGGAAGGTTTTTTTGAAGCAAGGAATATGTTGTGGAATCATGTTTGGTAGTCGTTTTCCTATATTTGAGAAGTAATCATTAATTTTATTGATTACTTCTTTAGAGGTTTTATCCGTGGTTAATAGTTGTAGTGGTAACTGCTTTATATTATTGATGTTGGTCATTTTTTTAATAGTAGACCAAAGCTTTTTAGATTTATTTTTCTTCATTATCAATTCATCCCTCTTATACTGTATTTTCAGTTTATTTTTTAATTTTTTTTTTTTTAAAGAACCGCAAAATGAGTGATTTTAGCAGAAAACATTTTTTAATGTGTAGTGTCCGCATTCGGCCCTCCAGTGCTACTATAGAAGCGATGAGGAAAATAAAAAAAGTTAAATAAATGAATGAAGTGTTACCTGATCGTCGGGGTCGCATACTTTGACCCCCGATAGCGCGACCACTACCAGCACTGGGACCGCACGCCCGTTCTCCTGTAGAACAATAAAAATAAAATGGTTAAAAATAATAGTAATACTTTTTAAAAACCACCCATCTGTACCTACTAAACAATTAGGTAATAACTAATTAAAGAAGCCTGACTTAAGGGGATTGGTGCTCCACTATTCAGTCAGCAGGAATGACAGCCCACCGTTTCCCTTGTGTTATTAGATAATTATCTAATCGATATAATAAGAGTACTTCGAGTCTATACAATGTAATATCTTCAAAAGATTATTTAATTAAAGGAAATAAAAGCATCCGAAAAACAAATTAACTTCCAACGATCTGTGATGGACTGTAATACTAACTAAGCTGTGTTAAAATGAATAACCGAAAAATGAATACAAAATTGACAAAAATGGAGTATTTAACAAACAGACATGAGCTTATTCAAATTACAATTCTAAGATACTTTCAAATAATAAACTATAGGCGACTTAGGATGCAAGAGCGAGTGAAGGGCACCCCGAGGTTAGGTTTGGTTATTACTTTAAGCCCTTTACACAGTCATAGGAGCCCCGCTTGCGGCGGGGCTCCGTTGGCATAGGATGCAAGAGCTAGCGAATGAGAATACAAATACCTTTACCTAGGAATATATTCCCCTGGAATATATCCCTAGGAATATATATTGGCCTGTGTCCCAGCAGTGGGAACATTATAGGCTGATGATGAGGTGATGATGAGGAATATATTAATTGATTAGAGTGGCAGGTAAGTAGGTGTAAGTAATTAATGATATTGATTACAAACACATTTTAATATTTCTTAGTAGTATCTATAGAATCACGTAGAAAAGAATTTTTATAATGTGACAATAGTTGATCAAGCGCCACAGTTTATAAAACGTGTAAGGTTTATTCTAAATTTATGATAGGTGAGTTACGGTTAAAATGACTAACTGTAGTTTTCGGTAAAACTCTATTTAAGCTGGTGGAAAAATATTACGTCCGCAAATGCTATATTGATTTTTCGGGATTTTCAGTATTTTATTCGGTCGTTTCTTGATTTGTATTCGCATACTTATAAGCTATCGGAAAATTAGTGTATAAAGCAGTAAATTTCATATTTTGAATATGCTCATATTTTAATATTTTTTTTGCGAGCTTTTATTACTACCCTTTAATAAATATGCCTTTAATATTGCTATGGGCCACAATCTGAAATATCATAATAATTTGCGACCAAAAAACGATTTCATTAGGACGCTAATTGTTCGAAAATAAATAAAATAAAAATAACTAAAATACTTCAACTTGGAGATAGCTGAATTAAAAGCATTACTTCAACATTAAAATAATATATCTGGGCACTTTATTTTCATTAATGAGATATTAGTTCTGTCCGCACTAAGTGCGGTGCTTACGGGGGCTAATATTATTAACTTACGTAATAAATTATCTGAAGGCTACACACAAAAAGTCGTAATCTAATAAATGACAAACATTATGCCTTGACACCAGAGAAATCATTACGGGCAACTTGGATAATCTACGATAGAAAATTGTTTTTTCTGCCACAGTGAAATTGAAATAATTATAAGTATTCTTAAAGAGTACCTATCTTAAGTTATCAAAAAATGGATCAGAAGAAGACTTTAAATACTAATTTGTGGCAAACGAATTTTTATAGCAATGCGGTCCAGTAAAAAATATACAGCCTATGAGAAGTAGCTCATAGGCTGTTTATTTTATTAACAAATTGTGAAGAAAACGTAGTACTACTCTATCAAAAAAGTAGGTACCGGTAACATACACAAAATGTTAGTTATTCATCCAAATTTATTTTATCACCTTCAAAGTATGCGCCTTCAGAAACGATACACTTACGCCAATGAATAATCCAATCATCAAAATATTTTTTAAACGCTTATTCCGGAATTGAGTTTAGTTCTCGTCGTGAATTCTCCTTTATGTCTTCTACCGAATGAAAACGGGTGCCACGAAGTGGTAATTTGAGTTTAGAAAAAAGAAAAAAAGTCGGCTGGAGCCATATCTGGTGAGTAAGATGGTTGCTCGATGGTATTTGTTGAATTTTTGGTTAAAAATTCGTTCACAATGATGGCCTTGTGCGAAGGCGCATTATCGTGGTGCAAAATCCAACAATTTTCTTTCCACACATTTGGCATTTTTCTTCGAACTTAAGTTTAAACTCTCAAATATGTAATATACTTTATTTGCTGTTTGACCTTCCGGTGAGAATTCCGGGTGCACAACACCGCGATATTCAAAGAAAACAGTCAACATGACTTTGACTTTTGATCGACATTCGCGTGGTTTATTCGGTTTCGGTTCAGTTGGAAGGCGCCACTCCAAAACTTGTTGACTAATTTGAATGTCAAACTCGTAAACCCACGTCTCGTCACCAGTAACAATGCGTTTCATGAATGTTGGGTCAGAATGGACTCGTTCTAGCATGTGTCTTCAGCGACTTTAATGCGATTGAGTTTTTGGAGATAATTCAGGTTTTTTTGGGATTAGCCGAGCGGCAACATGCTTCATACCCAAGTGATTATTTACAATGATACGGATCGACTCATGAGACACAAAAAGTTCAGCGGCTATCTGTCTCTAACTTGAATGAGGATTTTCAGTCAGTATTTCCTTCATTCTTGCGATGTTAAACTCAGTTGAAGACGTTGATGGCCTACCACGGCGAGACAAATCTTCCAACATATCTCGACCGCTTTTGAACGCTTTGTACCACTCATAAGCACATGTTTTTGATGAAGTCGATTCACAGTAAGCCTGGATTTTCTGTGACTTCGAATACGAAATTCCATTGACGATGCAAAAATTAACACAAACACTTTGAACGATGTTTTTGTCCATTATGAAATTCGCAATACACACTAGATAATATGATCCATGGTACAATTATATACTTTATCATACCATGATATGATCTAACTAATGAAGTCAGTTAACAATAGCACTATATTTTATCTAAATGACAGATGCAACTCCAACTCCGCGTCAAAATGGAAAAAAGTTGTGCCAATCTAACAACAACAATAAACACCTCGCTGTACTGCCGTCACCACATGACGTTGGCAGAATAGTCGACATCGGCTCCGTTGCCAAAAAACAAAAAAAAAAAAACAACAAAAAAAACAAAAATATTTAATTTGGAACCATAAACAAATCTTCCATTCCCGATACTTTTTTGACTGAATGTAAGTCAAAATAAAACGATTCTAAAAAAAATGTTAAATAAGTATATTATATTTAAAACATAGAACTGAACCTAACGACTTCTAGTAATGTTATATGTCGAGCAAGCTTCGTAATATAAGTAATCTAGCACATTTCCGACAGACGAGTTTTACTGCTCGCAGCGGATGAGAAACAACTGATGGTTGTATTATAAATTACGTATTTCTAATAACTGTTCAACCAGTAATGTACTGAACAAAAAAATACTAACTTCTGTCTTTAGGATTATAAAACATAGCGGCTTTTACCCTATTTTTTAATATTCACCTTCATTGCTGGTTAAGGCGAAAGAATCTAGCCGCGCTTGCGAAACACCATCGATCCTTCTTTAATTCATCTTCTTCCAGACCTGCCACTTCATATTAATATTATCTATTATACCAATTTTCAAAACTTCACCCCAAAAGAGTCTCAACATTAGTTAGAAGCCTGGTTACCCTGGAGGTATATTATCCTTGATTTAATGCTCGCATGTTAACTCAACAGTTCCGAAAGGAGTTGATTTACGAAACTACATTTGTTAGTAGGAGGGTGTAACCTAATAGCAATGGTGATTGTGTGAGAGGTCGTGGGGCGCGGGGCGCGGGGTACGAAGTACGGGCCCAGGCTGTCCCAGCGGCGGCTCTCATTAGGCATTTTAATTAAGACGGGCGACCGCAAGGCGTAACGGCCACTATCTACCTGCTACACACTACATCTTTGTCAACTAATATTAAATTCTGGCGCAAATTCTTGACCTGATTTCATGTAGAAGATCACTGTAATGCGAATCGCGAGACAGCCTGAGAGACCCACGACGTGCAGATCAATTAAAAGGCATCACGAAAGGATTAATCGCAGTGAACAGGAAAATGCAATTTTGAGAGGGACCAGAAGTGAACTGAATAAGCCGAGGTGATTATTTGTACGAGGAGAACTGGAGGAAACAGGCTGGTAGTGTTTCACTACAGAGAAATATCAATGAAAAGGAATTGACGCAAGTGCACCAGTACTGAAACATTTCACTAGAAATATTGAGCTCCTTTAGAGGTAATTTCGGTAGTGATTAAGCAATGTTTAAAGTCTTTTTTTTCAGTTTTTCTTAGTATACACGGGAATACACCTTAGGAAACTAAAAAAAATTGTTGTTATCACTCCGTGGTCGCAAGTAGTGGGTGCTCTACGGGACGTACGTTTTAAAACGCGCCGGAGCCATTAGTATGTAGTAGCTGAAGTTTTAATGCGAACTAAGAACTGTTCTCACTGTGCTAATAACAGTTACACTAACGGACTTCAAGCACACTTGTTTTAAATTTCAATCTGGCAACACTGTGGTTCGTGAAAACACGGAGGAATTAAGATGGGGTCGCAGGTACGCATGTGTTAACTTTGTATTTATGGTGACAAGACATCAGCACAACTTTCCGAAACATTTTTCTAGCGCTCCCGCCCTAATGCTTCTCAAAGGACCTATATTTTATGAAAATGTGAAGCCCTAAAATTACTCAAATTAAGACATTGTACTCGTATTAAGTAATTTCTTGCCTAACAATATGCTTATTTCTTTGAAATATCAATAGCGGATAACATTAAAGTTACTAGACTCTTGTTGAACAATTACTGACGTGGTTAGATAACACAGCCTCGCGTGTGAGCCAAACTGAAGAATGCAACCTCCCTGCGTTAGGAACACCGACGTGTCTACCGTGTGGCGTATGTGCCTTGGCTGCTCCAATGACATCATGTGCAAATAAATATCAAAGAAAACTTAAAACCAAAACAAGATTATTGTTAATAGAGCAACAAGTTGTTGAGACTCAAAGCCCACAAAGATTGACAAGTTATGTAGAAACTGTAGCTCACTTCGTGCCAAAAATATTGAAAAGAAAACTTTCTGTATCTCAAGCAACTTGAAAAAATGGATAAAATATTCTCCTTCCATCATCATTTTGTCATAAATATATAGCGCTCTCTCCCTCCTCACACGCATAATACATTTGAGGCTTCTTTATTAAATATTCTTTGATAGCAGTTTGTCGGGCACAGCTGCGTCCTCCCTACATTCTCCACTAACACACTTTCCTGCTGACAAAGCAAATGAGCGATATCGCCAGGTAAAGGCCCTTACTTTACCTTAGCGAGATATCATCTACTTTTTTATTCACGGTCGTTTTTAATCAGGCCGGAGTTTTTATATTCCGCGCTAGCGAGCGATGTAAAGGGTCCCGGGAGAAGTATCGCGCTCGGTGGCGTATCATGGCGGGGTGGCGGCAGTTTGTATGTAAATGGTGAATTATTCGTGGTGAGGCTTATTGCGACCTTGGTGCTACGTTTTAGTGTCGTACTCATCATGACTGCGAAATATATAGCTACAGAAAATCAACCCCTAACAAAACGTGATAAGAAACTTGTATGCGTATGGTACATGTAAATTGGAGCAGTCCCAAAATCTACACTCGTTAATCGAGCAATATTTTCTTTTCTTTTCACGTTGTTACGTTTCGCATGAACCTATACTTCTACACCTCCTTGTAACGTGTCTTTACTACCTCGCTCCTGACGACGTCGTCGTAAGTTTGCTCCAAGGAGCACGTGGACTTGATTGTTCCAATAATAACACACAGAACGGTTCGCTGTTTCCTGCGATTTCATACGATTGACGGCTCCAAGCTTTTGACATTTACTTCGGCTCTGATTGATGGGTGAAAGGAACGCTTTTGTTGTATGTAGGTACCCCTTTTTTTGTTACTAAGGAAAATATATGTTTACAATGAAAATGTATTGTAAGTTTGAAAGCATGAAGCATTTAAATGAATCTGACGCCGATACATAAATAATGTTCTAACAATCCAATTAAATATGTAGCTGCAGTTACAACCTGTATTTGTAACATGTCTAGTCAAAGTCACCAAGCTCTTCTAAACCCAGCGTTATATTTAGCAACCAAATCGTTTCCCCAGAGAGCCTCACGCACAGAACAATAATTTATCGACATAAGCGATAGTGCACATGTGCGTAATCTGGCGGTTTTGGTCGTCCCATGTGGAAGCGATCGCAACCGGTCACAGTGCTCGCCCCTGGGGAACGCGAAACGAGTGCCAATGACATTTGTGGCCACAGGACCGACCCTATTGTGACCCAACCTTTATTGGCTATTTCATTCGAGGATCATACCACATATCGACATTTTTATGCTAACATCGGAATAGGAATTTTCGGTTGGGACTGTGCATGGAATATTATTTGTTTCCAAAATAAGGAGTACTCACTTCGTTTGGTCAATAATATTTTGCTCACTTAAACAAAATAAATTCCAAATTGCCATTTGCCCCAAATAAGATTAGAATCGTCAGTATGCTAATAATACAAAACCAAAATCATATTAATATTTAGCAAATTAATGTCCATGTTTGGGTCAGATCATGCGAATGGTACCGATTTCGTAGTTATTTATTAATGTTCTGAAAACAAGAAATATTTTAAAGCAATTTCTAGAACGTTAGGCCTTCAGCTTACTGAAAACAGCTTACAACAACGCCACACGATTAGACAAAATATAATGGCTCAAGTTCGTGTTCATCATTCAACTAACTTTTGCCCGCAAGGTTAATTCCGTGATTTAGTACACGTCTGTGGGGACTGTGGGGGTGAACCGAGGGGTGAGCGGGCTGGGGAGTATGACAATCATCCCGCACACAACGGACTGAACTGAAGAGCGCAATTACCAGGATCGCATGGCACACAGGCGAAGTTATGATCGCCTCATTACGTTCGCTGACAATAATTTTCCACACAATTGTCTGATATCTGTCGTATAACGTGTCAACTGTTATGACCTTCTAGTACCTAGCGGTCTTTTTATGAGGCTTTAAATTTTAAGGGTCTCGTATGAAAGATAACTTTTCTCACTTTATTTAGGTGTATGTGGGGCAAATATTTTCCAAAAAAATAGAGTATAGGTATTTTTCTTTGTTGAAACATTTCATCTAGAATTCTAGATATAAGACGCTAAGGAATGTTCTTTTAAAACAGCAATATTCGTACAATGCTCAATTAATCCCTGCCTCTAATTTCGTCGAAAGTAAAGTGAAATATTTAGCTGCTAAGACGGGGGCACCGAGAGTGTGGCGGACGTTAAGAACGCACAACTGGGGCTTACTTTCAGCCTCTACACAGTAACAGCTTTCGCGAGCTGAGTTATACCAGGCCCGAGTCATGAGAAATATGCGGACTGCCTAATTATATAGTCGTGTAATTCTTACGACTATAATTAGATTCACTGGTTGGTGCAATGAGTTTCATTGATAGCTCTTTTTTTGCTAACCTCATTGAGGTGTGGATGTTGTAAAGGTGAATAATAAATTAGAGGTTAATTTAGCTTAACTACATAATTATTTTGTGTAATATAATATGACTTAAATTAGTGAAAGGTCTTATTTCAAACAAACATTAATTTTAACCGCAATTGAGACTAGTATATTGACGATCAAGTTTGTTTGATTACTATGGTACGAGTATGAAGTCAGGATTTCCTACTAAAGAAAAAAAAGTTGACGGCATACTTTTTATCTAATAAAATATATCTATTTCTCGCTGCTCGCTCCAACTTCAACCGTGGATATAATAGTGCAGATCCATTAGCGCGTAGCTAGCAGTCGAGGACCGATACAAGTTTACGAGTTACCGCTAACCACCAGCCTCCCCACCGAGCCGTAGACACAGAAGAAAAAAAAGAAAACAAAGAAAGAAAAAAAAAAAATGTAATGAAAATAAATAATAATAAGACCAAGACAATGCCATAAGGAACTAACAAAACAAGCAATCGAACCCACTGCTGACTGCAGTTTACAGCTCACAGCAACACAACTTGTAATCTCCTGTAGCGGACAAGAAAATGGCAACCGGTCAACTAAGCGGCATATGCCGCCTATGCCGTATGCGAGGAGGCCATTTTTTACATAGATACCTGAACTTCGCACTGCTGAAGACAATCGAAGAAATGTCTGGTGCTGATGAAATTGTAGAAAGAGGAATATATACAGATTATGCAACATTCTTTTTTCGTTTACAATTTGCCTATGTTAATCACCTGTCTCCATTACCCAGTACTATAACCTACATACACACTTTTACAGCCCAGCTAATTACTGAATTATTGCTCCAAGGGTTTACTGGCCACGAGGCAGGACTGTTTCCTGAAACAATGCGCAATTGAGGAGCAATACACTACGATCTGGGTATTTCTAATTATTAAGACTTTAGTTGCGTTGGACTCGTTCGTGTCACCTGCCGCCTGTCAGGAGTTAAGAGTCGCAAGTGAGCAACGAACCATCAATGTTTGTGTACCTAGTTTTAATAGTATTTTTTTTATCGTTGTTGCACCTGCCACCTAATCTCTTCACCACCTTCGGTTGACTGGTAGAGAATGCCTAAGGCATTAAGTCTGCCTTTGTACTTTTTTGTGCGAAAAGTTTAAATAAATAAATAAAGGTTTCGTTTTATATCAGTTAACAGTAATATTTAAGATTTATAGAGCCGATTGACACTTTTCTTCTTTACAATCAAGGAAAAACACTAAATTTAGAAAAGAAAACAATATCTGTTACATTTGCATAAGAAAGATATTATGATAATTGAAAATAAGTATTGGCTTTTGCTAATATTGCCTGCGGATTTGTTGATACAAATATATGTAAATACCTATTTATTACTTTACATTCTTAGTCAAGTCATTTATTGTTTTTTTTTTTTTTTTCAATTCGTTGACTGATAGATTCTATTTATCATTCTGTATAAGCCCCTGTCCACACCATACCCTAGCCATGTTTAAAACTTAATTGAAAATAGTGCCAATAAATCACATTTTATATGGGTACTTAAATTGCATTTATGAAGTAGCAATGATGCTTCATATCAATCACTCGAGTCACTCGGCTCGATCATCAGAACATGGAAAACCTTTCGCTCGCTAAGTACTTGCTCACAGTCAAGTATAACAATTATTGATGCTGAACGGATCGCAGTCTAATGACGCATTGATCGCGTATTTTAATACGAGTAGGTACGCCAAAGTGCACTACGCTGTACGCTCGTTTAAAGTGCGTTTCGCGTAGTCGACGACTATTTTCCATTGTAATATGAACGATCAGTAAACCGTAAACTATTGAGCAGTACCTGCCTGTAAACTATTGAGGGATACTTTTTATATGTAGTTTTTTTTATTGCTGATATAAATTAAAGTGGAGGTGCGTAAGTATGAAATGGAAGGTTCCAAGTTACTATTTCATTATGTGGAATAGACATGTCTACAAGATATTTTTTCATAAACAAATCTGGGTCGATAACTTACTAATAACAATAAAACTACCTGTTACATACAAACATTTTTTCCGACCCATAACACAGTGTTTGATATTAGGTATCATATTTGAATACAAATATGGAGCACCTTTTTAGTCAGGCAGTCGGTATCCTTTGTGAAGTCGCGGAAGGCAAAAAAGTTCAAACACACAAAAAAGACTCGACGGCAGTAAAATGCCCGTATGACAAAGCGGGCGAGAGCGAAAGGTTATTTTTCTTAAATTACTTTAAGAGAAAAGTACGTCATTGAGTTTTGTCGTTCTGTACCCGAGCTAATTACTCGAGACGACAGGTTGAGATGTAAAGGGAAACAGTGGGGTACGGGGACCGGGAGCGGGCTCTAGTGACACGTTACAATGGGAAAAGTTACGCAATAACAGACTAACTTTCGGCTCTGCGCCGTTATCAGTGCGGTCCCGCCGCTCAAATATAGCCCTTGGGAATACGACATAAAGTCCTTGATGAATACTTATGTAAGTTAGCGAACTCCTCCGTCTTTTATTCGTCCGTCAGGCGTACGAGATTTATGTGAATAAAACACGGGTTCGTGTTATGTTTTATGGTGGTGAACGTTCTAATCCAACGACAACACGGAAATATGGACACGTTACGTTGGTAACTTCGCTAAAAATAATTTTGATGGCTGTGAGCTACGTTAAAAGTATTAAACTATGTTGAAGTTCCGGATGTCGACAATAATATATTTTATTTTGTAGGACAGAATTATTTTTTTATTGAATAATAGATTACAAACTATAAAGTTATGAGATTATTTAACTCGGCAATTCATTAACCAGAACCTTTTATTTTTTTATGAAATTCCTTGAATTACGAGAAATGTTATCAAACAGTAATTGGTGAAGTCTTACAAAATAGTGAAACTACTAATGTAACTTCTTTCTTTTTAACGCATTTTCCTTTGTGAACATTGGTATTGTTTCATGATACAAAAATTAACTGTTAAACATTTCAGCATTGTTTGTAAGTTTTTTTGAACTACCTAAGTAATAACTCTGTAAACGGGGTACTTTAGCACTCGACGATGGAAAGAGACCAGATAGAATGACCACAATGCCTTGGAAGTTAGATAGGCCTTTGGTGTGGGATGCAGCATGTGTCGACACCCTTGCACCATCCCATCTTCCTTCCTAGCATGGCGGGCTGTGTTGGAGCTGCAGGTGCAGTAAACTAATTATTGGTTATTGGCTTGTATGTTGAAACACTAGGGCCATGGCGTCCGAGTGCCCACATGGTTTTTCGAGACTATTCGACAACTCTTTACATGAGCAAAGGGCTGGCCTATTTTTTGGCCAAAGAATCAGCATCGCCATACAACGTAGCAATGCGGTAGCATTTCCACGCTGTATGACAGGACAAGTGTGCCCAAAAGGCTGGCAAGCCTTTTGGGCACTTCAATTGTGATTTAATTTTCCACTATCTGCTAATAGCGCTGAAGTTAGATAGAAGTCACGGAGATAGCCTACCCGCCGCGTCATGTGAGTACGTTGTAGGTACATACTGTATATTTATTGCGCTTTCCTTATATTCGTCCGGTAATTTGAGCTCTAATCAAGTTTGGCATTCATATTCAGTCATTTGCTGCAAAACAGCTCACAATCGTATTTTATCGTTCACCGATGTTTCGAGCAAGCTATACGTACATAAAATCTAATAAATTTCAATTATTGTAGTTTGTATGTGTTGTTTCAAATCATAACAAAGTACATTCATAAATCAAGTTCCAACTTATTTCTTTGCTGCCACAACAAAGTCAATAGCTACATACATATTTATAACTATTTTAATATAATATTATATAATTGAGTAACACTGATCCTCGAAAGGGTAGAAAAAGGGCAACATCTCCAGTCCCCGATAACGGCAGAAGGGTCCAACCCGATAGGACGCGAGCCCATCACAATTTATTGGAACAAATTCCAATCCCGAGCTGTAACTGAAAAAATATGTAACAGAAAAACGTAATTGCACTTTTCCCCTCGGAAATGTGACTATTTGAAAAGGAACCAGCTCCGTCCGTGATTTAGTAGTCGAAGAAAAATGTGGGTGCTGTATTTGCAACGGTCCTCGAATCGGCTGATATTACTTTCATGACGATCATTCTCCATGACAGCACGTTTCTAAACGTTCTTATGTTATTTGAATCATCTTTAACTGTCTACAATCTTTGTATGCATAACGTTGTGTAGCCTCGATGTGTAGCCACATTTAAGTAACCAACGTGTACGTTTTGTTTGACACATTAAATATTTAATTGTACCATATTATGGAACACAAATCGTAGGCAAACGAAATGTTAATTATTGTGCTGACTGTAAAAATAATTTGGTATAAAACTAAAATTTATTACTGTTGCTTAGACATTAGAATATTTTAAAATAATTAACTAGTCAAGATTGACTGACCCAACTGATAACTTACCAATATAAAGTCTCAATAAAACCAACGTCTTAAACCGTCATTCAGTGTTTCCGAACTTTTCTGAAGTTACGTCCGAGTCCGAGTGCGTTCGGGCGCAGGCGGCGCGTGGTGCCCGGGCGGCTCGCGACGCTCGACTGCCGCCCTAACCCGCCCGCCCTAGCCGTGACATACGGCGGTCCGCAGGTAATTGTTTTTTTATATGAAACATTACTGTCAAGGTAATTATTTTATTTTGTAAAGTCATGTTTAATAGAAATGTTGCGTTCACAATGTGGGCAAGTTTTCAGTTTTTCTAAACTTTTTATACGAATGATATTTACGAGTAAGTATACATTATTCTGGAAATACTCTAATTTGTTAACTAATATGTTTTGTTGATTGATTCGTGACGCTATTGGCTAGAAATAAATACATGATCGCTCAGGAGTTGGTAGGTATACCTTCAAGCGTTGTTATTTTGGGAAAATTGGTTCATTAAAACAACATTTTCAAATAGCCTTTTTTCACTTATGATTAAAAAACATGTGCTTTTTCTTGTTCTTGTTAGGTATTTCAAAAACACAAACGCAAGTCGTAACAAAGGCTACATCGACACATTTTGACATCTAAGTACTTGAAAACCAACAAGCATCTTACTAGTAACCGGGACCGTTCTTACGGCGCAGGAGTCACACAGACACGGGATAAGAACAGGATTTATTCCGCACCACTACATAATGCGAGCCATAAAACAAAAACGGAAGTCGCACCAACCAATCACACACCAGCAGAAGCCGAACCCACCAATCACACAAAGGCTCGGGCAAGACAAAGGGCCTCTGAGGGACATCGATCATCGTTTGTACGGAACCGCAAAAAATTCACGACCAAAGCTTTGTGTTGACATACATCATTATTAATATCAATACTGGAGTAACACGACTGTTAGGATTACTGTATCGTATGGACTTGACTTGTTTGTTCAATATGTGACTAATAAAATGATTTATAGAAGGGTCAGAGAGTAGCTAAAAATCATGTAAGTGAAGATAATTTTACTGAAAAGTTAATGAGCGAAATGAAACTCTTACTATTATTATTTTTTTATTTATTGTCTTTTAGTATTTCTGCATAACCATTAAAATGTTTTTTTTTTATGATATCAGATAAAAGCAAGTACAACAGGAACTGTGTAACTACGTACCCCCCTGTTTCTCCAACTGAACAAGCATGGCAACGTACAGCCACAGAACTTGTATTTGTTTTTCCATTTATCGTTTATAGAATTAATATTACGTAGTTAGTTTCAAGAAACTGTTAACTCCACATTCCTCTAATTTATGGCACAACGAAAATAGTATGCTTCAAGCATTGCCGGCCTAACTAATGTCCTGGGCATTTGTTACAGCGGTACATTACAATATCATATTTACCGCTAGCAATGAATGATCCCTAAAAAGCCTCTAGACGACATCCAGGGCTATCTGCTTAACATATAAATAACATAATATTCGTGGGAGGCGCCACTTTATGAATTATTCAAGTGAATGCCGCAATCAATGTCAACTCTTAATTAAACAACTGGAAAAGTTATGGACACTTGTTTCACAATGAAATCTTATTAACTTTTTAACGCCCGAAGTTTTCTTTTTAACGCATACTTTATTTTTTCAAAAATCTTTATAAATATAACTACAGGCACAGGGCATTTGGCAAAAAAAAAACACTTACTGCTTTGGCCAGTATAAACAAAAACGAATCGACAAATAATTCTAATTCTGTTTTTAATTACTTAAAGATCGCTTAGTCATAATTAAACCTAGTAGGTACTAATACTATCCTAAGGTCTTGGGTGCGATTAAGACTAATATCAAAGTCTCGACTGTTCTCCTCTCCACAAGCCTTTAGAATGACGTTTAGCATGCGAAACCTTTAGCATTACTAGCTGACGAAAAGCTCGCACTTGATCTTAATATTTAGGCAGTGTGAGCATTAATTATAACTTTTGAAAGCAACTAGCCATTAAAACATCTCGTTTGGGAGGCAGAGTGTGTGGAGAGTTGACAATAACCGGTTGGGGCCTGAAACTGCAATCTAGAGAACAAGCGCGGAGCGGCGACATCGCGCACGACGCGCCGCGCGCTAACTGTAAATATGTCTTCGTTACTTACACGAGACACACGAACGACCCGAACGTTTACATTATGTGCGGTTACAATTTCAGTACCTGCCGACCGAATAAGGAAGAAATTGATAATTATTTTGTAGGGGCTGATTGTTTCAGGGGAATAAATATGGTGGTTTGATTTTGAGCTTTTGTATAGAAAATAATTATGTGAAACTGTCACATTTATTCTCCAGATAAATGTTTTCTGATTATTGAAAAATCAGCCTTAGGCGCTCCACACACTGCACCGCGCTCTGCCGCGGTGAGCAGATAACGCGCCCCCGCGCGTATGTAAAAAATCACGCGCACGGGCGCGTTATCTGCTCACCGCGGCCAGTGTGTGGAGCGCCTTAAAACGATACTATTATACAAACAGTAGAGCATGTTGTGAAATCAGAAACAATCGAAGGTAAACTAACGCCATTCCGCAAGATTATGTGGCACTGCTTAGATTACACGTTTCACAGTGTTCAGTAATTGACTAATAAAATATTGATTTGAAACTATTGCAACAATAAAAACGCTACATTTAATACTCTTTACGTCAACAAACACCTTCTACTTTTCCCTCATATTTATAAAATTCCGTCAGTTTAAATGCTCGTATGTACTCAGTTCAGAAAGTATTTCAGGTGTACTTAGCGCCTCCGGTGCGCAGACGGCGCGCGATCGACGACGCGACCGTCTCACGTCTATAACGCGAAAATATTATTGTTATTGAGTAAAGTCTAGGGTTCAGCTCAACAGTGGGAAGTATTATAGAGAGGGTAGGGTTGAGTGACATAAACGTAGGTACAAAAGTTTGCTTGAATTTGACACTTTCCTATGTAGGTTTTTTGTATTATTTTGATGAAGATTGACAATAAAGTACGGTATAAATAATTAAATATGTAAATAATGCATATTAAAAATATTTCACTGTCGCTTTGATAAGCCTTGGGTCCTTTTTGCAATTTTATTAGCTATCCTAAGCATCACAAATTACGTTCCCAGATCTTTCTCGATCAGCAGACCTAGCTAATAGAAAATAGACCATTGTCTCGATAACGGTTCAATGGGAAAGTATTTTTATTGTAAAGCAAAGAGCATATCCAGACATTCGTAGTTTGATGTAGTCGCGTCAAAAGGAAGTAACGTTTACCTTGTTACGACAAGCTTCAACAGGCGCGGCACGAGAGCGTCCCGGAGATGCCTCGCGTCGTGCAATGTTAACGTGCTCTCTATTTATTTCTAGTTTACCATCTAGTTTAAAAAAATTTTCATCTATTATATTCAATTACGAATCGGTTTGAATCGATAATCTTGCTGGCCTTCAAAATGTTCATACTCACATCAGCAACAAAGCAAATACATTGTCTGTTAGCCCAAAGCAAACTACATTTTCATACGTTAAAACAGACGAGGTCAGAATATCTGTAAAACAAGTCAGCGTCGAATCGCGAACTCAGTGGAACAGCAAACATTGCTGGATGGGTTTAAAACTGCTCATGTAATGGTGCACACTCGTCTCTCTACAGCAAAACGGTTCGTTCGCTCCGAAGTGTCGCTTAACCCCGCGACATACAACAGGAGGGTGCAGAAGATTCAGGCTATGCGTCGTTTGTCCATCCTGGGATCGTGGAAGCACTTTATAAAGTTTCTTATAATAATCATTGACTGAGGAGTTCAACTGTCAACCACAATGCCAGGATTTAGAATGCTGATTTCCCGGTCTCAAAGTATGGTGTATATTAGAATATAATCAATAACGCAGGGCTGGAGTCAACAATGTCCACAGTGTGCTGATAAATGCAGATTAACACGTTTTAATTAGAAATATCCTGGTGTTGCCAATTTCAGACTTTACTCACTGACAAAATCGAAGCTTTTTATTTATTTGGTTCAAAACTCACTACATGACGTAGTGAATTTTGAACCTTCTGAAACTTTCATGTTTTATCCAAAAAGCTCGAACGTGACAGGGTGAAAGCCGCGAGTGATTGTGGCGTTGTTTCGCCATCAGCGCAATATTGTTGTCAACGTCGCGTCGCGTCAACGTCGTCGGCGGCGGGACGGCGCGGGACGTTGCGGGACGGGGCGGGACGGCACGTAACGACTTGATGGCAATGTGATGATACTGCGTAAGCAACAAAACGAACACACAGCTGACGGAAGCTTTTTTATTAGACGTGTTCATGGTAAAGGAATGAAAATATCGTTTAAGATGATTGTTATTACCAAAACAACCAACAAGTAAAACATTTAATTATTTATATTATAGACCTAGACACCGCCTACGTAGAAGGACGAGAAAAGCAACACATAACAAGTTTTAAAAGAGCAGAACAGTGTTGGTAAAATGTTCATTCCACAATGGGCGGAAACGAATGATTTGTCATCACCTACAATCAAGGTCAAAATCATTATTCAACAAATTGCTACTGCTACAAACAACAAAACAAATACTGCAACGAAATTATCGCTGAAATTCCTCAAAGAAAAATCTATTACTGCAGCCTTTCAACCACAGACATCACGATATTTACAGTAAATATTTCCGTGGCCTTCGTTACATGTGTCCAATAAAACGAACTCAATCTCGTGCAGATAAACTACTTGTAAGTACTCGTATGTAGATAGTATGTAGGTACTTACAGTAACGAAATGACCGCTCTTCGGACCAAACGACCCGACCTAACATGTTCTGTACTCATCCACGAAACATATCGAGGAAAACTATATTCTTGAGATGGAAAGATTCAACGGTTTCAGTGGTGATATAAAGATGGGAACAGATTTATAAGCCATGACGCGGTTAATCGTTCGATGAAAGATTTTCATAAAAATAAACACTGTAGGACGTTCATTAAAAAAAAAAAAAAAAACGTGAACCTTGCTTGATCGGTCTATGCGAAGAAATTTTAAGCGTAAATTGCTTTATTTGTCGTTTGTACCACGATGTGATTTTATTTGTCTCAACCTTTTCATAAAAAAGTGCAATGATTTACCGGTAAAGTGCTAACATTAAAACTTGCAAGTTTACTTAGCAACATAGGACTCAATGCATTAGAACAAAATACAAACCCGCATCTGAACATGTCTGGTGCCACCTTTACAATTCGTACCCTTGAATTTCCGAGAAAATGATATTTGTACATTACCCTTGAATGTTCGGCCTGGGGTTGTATCGGTGATATCGGCCACAGATGTGAGTCTGTTTGATTAGTTCGCGTCCACAGGAGAGACGCGACACGTGAGCGGATTGATTCTCAGCGACCGCGACGCGACGTAGCCAGATCTAGGTTTATAGGGATCAGGGGATGGTTACTTATTCATTGATGTGTGGATGTTATTCAGTGTTGTCCGTTGTACACGGTTTTAGATACGAATGGAGTGTTATGAGCGTAAAGACCAATCACAATATTACAATTCTAACAGCAACTTAAATCCAACAGCTATTAATGATCTAAAAATTAAACAGGCATAAGTTACATCCAAACTCAGGAAAACCTTGTAAAATCAATAAACGTAAAATTTTAATAGTGTCATAATTGAGTAACCAGTTTACGAAGACCCATAATAAACCACAGAATAAAGTGAACGTTGAATGAGTTGCAAAGAGTTACGCTACGGGCGCAGGTCAGCTTACGTTGGCCGGCCGTCCAGTTGGTAAGCATTTCTTCCTGACAAGTAAGTCGGCTACTTGCGACATTTTATTGGAAAACTTCCCGTGGACCAACTCCAGTGCTTTATTCTCTTACTTTGGGAGTATTACCGACGAGAGTCAGGAGCATCGTAAATAATACCAGTTTGAGGAGGAAAATATATTAAATGCTTTACTAAGTCACACCTCGTATATACGTGTATTATAAAAAAAATACGGGAACTAGAAACGACGATGACAAAAATCTTTCTACAAAACTTTGACTTAACTTAACTTAACTTTAACTTTCCTTTGACCTAGGCTAGAGTCAAGAGCAAGCCCATTTCAAAAAAAAAAAAAAAAAGAAAAAAAAAAAAACTATCAAAACCACCAAAAGACATCATACCTAAAATTTTTAGGTTTTATTATTTTCGAAATGGTTTGAATAAATTTAGATGATTTCGATAGCGACATTACAGGAGCACTTTGGAATAATTTCACTTCCATTTAAAATATTATGTTTACGAGTACATTGAAATCCCAGAATGAAAGACAATTTATCTGACTACCGACCTGAAATATTTGGTTTCAATTTGTATAAATAAAGCAAGGCAATTAAAATAAATGTTACGTTTTAGACATGGAAATAATATATGTATGCTTTCATTGTTAAAACAAGACTATAAATAATAACACCAAATATATTTCCACCAATACAAACAAACACCTGTGTATTTGCTACAAACAGTTTTATGGACGATCTATTAGATTTGAGAGGCAGCCCAATATTTATGTAACGAATGTCGCCCCGTACATAAAACATTGTTCTATTTGAGTTTACGAGGATGAGCGGTGAAAATAAAACGCTTACAGTATTACGGATGTATGGGACACAGAGTTTTATTACGAATCTATCCCTGACGCAAACTGTCCCGGAGAAATCTATCATAGTAAAAGTTGTTCTGAAAGTTGGCACACACAGATGTAAGGATATTGCTCAGGGTGACGCTGTGCTGCAGGTAATTTAATTAAGAATTTTAAAAGTCGAACTTATAAAGGAAGTAGGACAGGCCGCTTTGAAATATTAGTTTCTGTACAAAAATTTGGTGCTGCATCTAATGGTTGGTTTCGCGAAAATATATGAAAGGCTTCCTTTAAATATTTCTGTCTATGGAGCAGCAGTAGTTGATGTTATATCTTTAATTTTCCTTTACTTCGCTCTTCTGAAATACTGTAAAATAATACATAAAATATCGAATTTACATTCCGATAGTCACTATCACCAGACGATCATCGGTTCCTGTCCGTTACCGCGAGCACCTAGCTCGACTATTTGCCGTTCAATTTGGGTGACATCAAAAACTGTGTCTCCTTATCTACGGGTCTAGCCGACAGCCCCGGGAGGTGCTCGTAAGTTATAGTAGTAACAACCTTCCATTTCGATAACACACCGAAGTGTATTGCTGATTCGTCCTCTATGTTAGAAATAAAAACTAAAGATTATATTTTTTGTATCTATGAAAACCAATAATATTTTATTTAGGATTTAATTGACAGAACATGGTATAAAACCGAGCACCAATCTATAATTGATAAAGAATTTTATGAAATTCTTATATCCAAAGATAGTTCATTGAGAGGTGTGTGTAAAACAGTGAATAATAATATAATACAGAAGAAGTGACTCTCGGCTACCTTATGCGACTCTTTACACCCAGGGTCACCTCTAGATACAGTTTATCTCCATTTCTGTCTCGGTAGCTAGCTTGCTTCAATTTGTCTCGATCCCATCCGTACGGCCTCAAGCACGGCTGGCCGGCTCACAATCGGTACATACATTGTAGGTAGATGCTGTAGATACAACACATGAATATTGAAACCAAGTCTAGTGGACCGTGCTTAGGAAGCCGTTCGCTGATATCGGATAGACAGAATAATTGTTACTTCATCGTACTATTACAACTAGAAGGTGCATAATTACTTAGGATTTTACTTTGTTAATGTCTTTGTCGTGTTTAAAAATGACAAGCCTGGAAACAACAATGTTGGACTGAAATTAAAAAAAAAACAAAGTTCCTACCATGTTCCTACGCATAAAAAGGTCATAATTATAACCTAAAATTTCTCCAATCACTGAATGAATCAAAACCATTGCAGATTGAAATGATCAGCGGTCATACAGTTTACTTCTTCATCCCACCTCCATTGTGGCTTTTTATTACTACCCTGGAACTACCAATATCCCGTAATTACTTATTCAATATCAGCCTCTATTAATCCCTTATCAATAAAGACCCACACACATGTAGTAATCGCTGCCTAATATCGTTATCGTTAACTAATCTCCCTATTATAACGTACTCCTACATACTATATGAACAAGCCCCGTATGTCAGACGTAATCACTTGTACAGTCAGCTTCAAAAACATAGGAACGAGAAAATTAAGCTACATAAATTCTGGTCAGAATGATAGTGTGCGTTTACGTACTGGATTAATTCTCCAACAGCCTTTGTCTCATTGATTTTTACCTTTGTGTGATGGTGTCACTGTGCCTGATAAAAAGCGAAGTTGTGATGATTTTTCTATAACAGCCACTAACGAAGTATGCAAGTATTAAGTTTAAGTATTGTTAAGGTAATGTTTTTAGGTGTTCAGATCATGATGACCAGTTTGCTCGTCCCGACATTTTTGAAGCTGACTGTACAAAAGCACAGAGACACGTCCTTCTCGGACTAATTACAATCTACCTGTGTCTAAAGGATTTGTGGCCGCTCTAGCTCCAGCTCGCTAGCCTGGTTTCTATTATATTTGTGCCAGTTTCAATGGTGTTTACTTTATCAGGGTTAGCAATATGAATGGAATGTGTTACGGGAATAGTACTGCTTTGAGAGAGATATTTTTCATTGTAACATTAGTCTAGCCCTAAATACGGACTTTACGACCTGTTGTGATGACGTCACGGTTGTTATATGAAGTAGGGTTTGAAATAGAGATACAATTATTATACTCGTGAGTTGTTTCAAAATACCTTCTACACAAAGCGTTAGAGTACACTGCATGGTTCTTCCTTTACAAGAAACCCGCTCCAGCTAACTTCTAAAAGGCGATAGTCGGGGCACATTGCACTGTCATGGGCTAAGCTGATTCATTGCACCTAATTGTGGAATGATTATTATTACAATATGGCAAAAATCAAATTTTGACCTACCTATCCCTACAATCTTACACACTTATTTACATCATAAACAACATAACTCGCGTTGAACACTGTAAACTACAAGCTAGACACGTCAATTAAGAGTAGCTAAATAAAACACGTGACGTGCTCATTAGTGGTGGTCCCGGGTTCGATTCCCGGAGCTTGCGGTCATACATCACGCGCAACTCACCATGAGGATTTCCTAATTGGAACCGCGCAGATAATTGTGCAACTTTAAAGGAGTAGGTAGTAATAAACTTGATGAACTGAGGTTGGAAGGGTTTTGTTTGTCGGAGCAAATCGGATTCTAGTGGATATGGAAATGGAAACAAAATCATGTATCTATAATTACAAGGAATTTATAGAGTGTAGGTACCTTTCACATACACTTTTGATTGTTTCTTAATAATATGTTACGTACTAGTTCAGATTGTGATGTTTGGTTCCGCTTTCAAATAAATTATCGTATTTACCAAATCATGATTCCATTGCACCTTTTTTTAGGATTCTATACGTCCGTATGAAAAAAGGGAACCCTTACAAGATCACTCGTGGTCGTGTGTCTGTCTGTCTGTCCTTCTGTCACAGCCAATTCGCTCTGAATCTAATGGCTGGTAATGTTGAAATTTGGTACACATTATGAATTTCTGTAACCCAAACACGAACGTTTCACTTTCACTGAGGAGGCAAATAAAAAAAATAGATAAAAAATAAAAAGTTTTGAAAACAGTACTCTATGACATAACAAATGAAAGGACTTACTGTGAGGGTCAAATTTTTTTTAAGTTATTTATAAAAATAGATGAATATAATTGTTGAATTATAGGGTCAGTAGCATTTTTTTTTTTTTTTGAGAATAGGTGTGGTCTTATAGATTACAGGAAAACCTTTAAGAAGTCTATGGTGTTAAAATAATATGGTAAATCTGCAATATTGTGCGTAAAAACTTACATTTGCAGTTATTTGAACTGCAATGTATGAATATTATAATTAACGTGTAAAACATGTTTTTCAACAACAATGCTAAGTTTGTTCTTGGGATAAATTCATCCCAACTACGGGAGCCTTCATAGTGCGTGGTCTGACACGCACTTGGCCGGTTTTGTCAAATAAAATTATTGTGACTAATATAGTCTATAAGCTTTATATCAGAAACATTATGGATCATAGTCCGTAATAAACGATTGTTATTATTAGTTACACAAATGCAGTCATCTTCTTCACTAAACTTTCTTTCATCAATGTCTATTGAGATAGTTACTGCGGAATCACTTTCCAATTGCGTTCCGTTGTGATTTACGTCATCAATAGCGTGTCACCGACAGAGGCTATACATATCAGAGTCTATATTCAGAGCTATCCTATCTAGCCTATCGTCTATCGCATTCAATAGCCCCGTCTGGTGGAGCGAACTTATTGTATGAACTGTCCCCACTGGGGTAGCGAAGCAGGGCCGCATTCAATGCATACTGGTTAAGGAAGAGTTAAGTGTTTACCAGCGTCAAAACGAGTGTACCTATTGGTATTTGGCATTTTAAGGCAATCTAATTTGGGAGAAATCTTGCCAAGAGACTTGTCCAGAGCTAGCAGTTTAACTTCTCCTAGTTCCTTTACGAGTGACAAGACTTTTATAAAACACACGTGATTAGGTTTTTAGGGTTCCGTACCTCAAAATCATGAAACGGAAACCTTATCGGATAACTTCGTTGTCCGACTGGCTGTCCGTCTGTCAGTCAATTAAGACCATAGAAATGTAACAAACTTCTTTCTTATATCTATGGTTAAAACCCTTTTAAGGCAAGGGCACCCCAAGGTTAGGTTTAGGCTCCGTTGACGTAGGATGCACCTAGTTGTACCCGGCTAAAACTAGGTGTAGCCGCACTTCGGCTATTAGCCGTAACATGTATAAAATTCAAAGTCCTGACTGACTGATTTATCAACGCATAGCATAAGCCGCTGGTCCTAGAGACATGAAATTTGGGGGGTGAGTTCTTTGGTTTTTCAAAATTCCACCCCTAAGAGGGTGAATGGGGGGAGGATGAAATTTCACGCGGACAAAGTCGCGGGCGAAGGATATAGATACAGGTCCAGGGTCCCTTGGAGTTCCAAAAAAATCGAGCTTCTAAGTCAACGCAATAAAAAAGCCATTTTTGCGACATATTTTGATAATCGAAAATAAATTAAAACCTAAAGGATACTTCCCGTTGAACTAAAGATCGTTATATATATTTTTTCTGTTTAAAAACTTTCATTGGCAGTTAGAAAATTGACCGTGACGTATATCGATGTATGGAAGAACATGTTTTTCAACTACAATGTTAAGTTTGTTTTTGGGATAAAATCATCCCAACTACGGAACCCTTCATTATGTAGGGTCCGACACGCACTGGCTTATTATTTTAATTGAGTTTCCTATTCAAAGGGATCCTATTTTGGTAAGTTACCCGCAACTTCAGTCCATCCCTGGACAGTCTACAGTCTGGCGCACCAATCACTGTGAAAGGATACTATCTGGTATTAGGCCGCTCAGCCGCGCCCGTCTGCAACGACCGCTGCAATATTCATCATCACGTGAACTTGGAGGGAATACCTAACACACACGTGTCTGGCCAAGGAGTACTTGCGGGCACACGCACCGTTTGGAACACTGCGGGTCTCAGATCAGAACAAGTGCTACAATGTGTAACAATCACATGTGTAGTTAATCTTTACTATACATTTACATAATTATTATAAAAAGTCGCTTTTCGCATCTGTCTGTGTTACCGCGTTGTTCTATTACTCGTAACCTACGCAACGGATTTTGATGCATTTTGAACCATCATTTTGATAATTTATTTCGAAAGGATTGTATGAAGAATTCTTTTCACTAGTGCAAACAGAGTTCAATAATTCCTTTAAGAAGAAATCAAAAACTATTTGCCCTAAGTTTTTATTCAGTGACTGGGCAACTAAAGGAATCAGGAAAAGTAGGGATAGATTATTTGTGATTTGGAAATTGTATTTGGTTGTCATGTGATTTGACAAGCAGCCATGTGATTTGGCAATTATGTTTTGCTGTCATGTGATTTGACAAGCAGCCATGTGATTTGGCAATTATGTTTTGCTGTCATGTGATTTGACAAGCAGCCATGTGATTTGGCGTTTGTGGTCATGTGACTTGACCCATCTTGTTTGTAAACCATGCGATTTGGCAGTAGGATCATCATGAGATTTGATCATTAACAGATGGTATTACTTTAAGTACTTTAATATTTATAAATTATGTTCGCGAGCCATGACGGCTGCTCGTCAGAATGGCCGTGTGCGAGATAATTTAATTTTTCGAAATTAGAAATAATTAAAGGCATTAGTTGTATTTTTTTAAGTCAACTTCCGATTTATAAAAACCGAGTGTGTTTATGACCACACGACTGAAGTGAAACTTGAAACGTATTTGGCTATGAGAGGAAGAGAGAAAGAAAATGTGCGCGCGCACTGCTTTCTCTTGCTTATATCCCCCACTCAACTCCCGTTCGCCTCGCCCGTAGCCCTTAGACATGGGTCGTACTTGCAAAATCGAGTACCAGGGCTTCCAAGTACGTCCACCTAAAGAAACCAGGGCCTAAAACCAGGGCTCGAGATACTTTCAAGTATTTTCTATCTGCATCGAAAACTGATCCATAACTTCATACAAATAAGAAGTACAATCGCGTAATCAAACAAAAGCCCTGTTGGAAGTAAAAAGTACTTGCATAGGAAATTGATCCGTGAATTCTTATAAAGAAGGAGCACAATCGCGTTTACAAATAAATACTTTTACAAACCATTAAAGTAAAAATACTTGCATACGAAATTGTTCCGTAGACTCTTACCACACCTCGGACACTCCATACAACGCTCGCAAAATAATTACCTATTACTACTACATAAACAAATGACGTTTGTATACGTGCAAATGTGTGCGTGAAATCTAGTAGCGTAAAAAAAAATGGCGCGGAAAGCAATTTGTGTCGGGGAACCGAACGACATCGGCGGCGGCGCTGCCCGAACGTGTGCATTATTATGAAGTGACCATGTAGTTCAATTGTTTATTTATATAGTCGGGTTCGTAATGAAATAAAAACACTAAAATAGTTTAGTTTAAATGACTTATCTGTAAATAATGGGTTATTAAATCGCATGTTATTAAAAATGCGAAATCATACAAACAGTATATGTAAATACGAATTCGGAAAAGCATCACAATATCCAACCATCGTGATTAAAACTCAAATAAAACTTTTAAATCGCATAATTGTGTGTCAGCAATACAGCGCTGCGGTTCGCGAGCGCCCTTGCTAAAGAGTCGGCGACGAATACCTCGAAGTGCGGGGTGAGGTGCGGTATCTGATATGAGGGCGAGGAAGGGAGTGTCCTTTCTGTACGTAGTACTATTAAGTATTCTGTGCTCTTACTGATAAGGAGTATGATCGCATTTGCGAAAACAAACGCGGTTGTTGAACTATTTGAGTACCTACGTACTCGAGCGTCGAGGCACGACGGAGCGAGATACTTTCAAGTATTTTCTATCTGCATAGAAAACTGATCCATAACTTCATACAGATAAGAAATACAATCGCGTATTCAAAAGCCCCGTTGGAAGTAAAACTACTTGCATAGGAAATTGATCAATGACTTCGAATAAATAAGGAGCAAAATCGCGTTTACAAATAAATACTTGCAAACCATTAAAGTAAAAAAAACTTTTTAAGAAAAAAAAACCGACTTCCAAAAAAAACTTTACAAAATGAAAAATAACTTTAATTTCGGAAGTCGGTGTCTTTGGATCTTTATTTTAGTTTTTTGCCACCGACTTCCGAAATTAAAGATATTTTTCACTTTGTAGTGTTTTTTTGAGTCAGTTTTTTTTTTTTCTTAAAACGTTTTTATTTCACGCTTTTTAGTGGGTCTGTTTATAATTTATCTGAGTTACAATAGCCTAAGTAGTGACCATCGCCTTTTACAAACAAAATATTGCTTTTCCCGATACAGGGAAGTTAATTGTTGAGGAGTTCTCCAGATCCACCATCAGCTCCGTATCACCATTCACATTGTGACGAGCATAAATTGCTTAGCAACCATATTAAAGTAATCGAATCGCAACCCGTGAAATACTTAGATATTATTGAGTAGTTCCGGTGGCCATCTGTGGTCTTCATCATCAGTTCCACATCACCAAATAGTGCTTTCCGAGAGCAAATGCACGAGTTACTATAAAAAATACCCAAATCGCTATAGGTGTGCCTATAATATTTGAAGAGTTCCTTCGATTTCTCCAGGATCCCATCATCAAATCCTGCCCTGATGTTTTTAGACTAGATGCTGATAATCCTGGCTGCAGCATCAGGCTAGACTTGTCAACATTGCATTGAACTTAAGTCCTGTTTAAAATGAGCCAAAACACGACTACTGTGCTGTAATTTCAAGGTTGGTACTTTTTCTAATGCTCCTGGCTTCAGCATCAGGTCTTTATGTACTTCGGTGTTCCTCATTAACAGTACGTTTATCCACACATCGAGCCCTTTTCAATGAGCCTTAACACGATATATCTGCTGTTAGTTGTCGAGGAGTTAGGTACTCTGCAGACTATCCTGACTGCAGCATCAGGTCATGACTTGATGATCATGAGACCAAATGTGGCAAATGCCCTATCAAACATCAAAACAATTGACTAAAACAGTCCTTGCCTGTTCGAGTAACTTCTTACTGTTAAGGAGTTGTAACTTCCATCATCAGCCCAGCTACCTGAGACGGTGACAACCATACGCAAATACACAAGATACTTCGTAAAATATGCGAAAAACAATAAGTGAGCCTATAAAATTTAAAGGTTGCCCTCGATTACTCTAAGATCCCATCGTCACATCCTAACTTGGTGACAGTGGGACCACCTCAAAACTATCTACTTTGGAACAAAAAAAGAATTTTGAAAATCCGTCGACAATTGGCGGAGTATTCGATGAACAAACAACAAAAAAAAAAACATACAAACAGCCGAACATAGTACCTCCTCCTTTTTGTGAAGTCGTTAAAAAATACTTGCATACGAAATTGTTCCAAAAGGAGCATGATCGCATTTGCGAAAACTAACGCGGTTGAGTACCTACGTATTTGAGCGAGTAGCCGTATAAGATACTTAATAGTCTTGCAAGTATTTTGAGTCGGTACCCGGTGTGCGTACTTGGAAGCAAATACCTGGTGTAAAAACCCGGTCGCATATTTATGCGACCGGGACCGGGTTTTTACACCAGGTGTTTCCAGCTATTTTTTACGTACCTTCCCTACTCGCGATCACACGTTTTCGTAACGCATTCGCCAGTTTACTCCCCAAGTCAAGCGCGCCTAAAGAAGTTTCACTTCAAAAGTATTGTATTGACTTCTCGTTACGCGCCGTTCCCCACCTACCGATCGAGTTGAGTATAAAACAAGGTGCGCGGCGCTCGACAGAGCAGATATTTCTGCGGCCGGGGGGGCGAAGCCCTGGAGTCACTCGCCACGCCCCCTAACGGGGGCGTCGCGAATTCCACAACGACAGAGCAGAAGTTGTCTAGTAGCAGACACGGTACGAAGGTGCTCTGAACTGTCAGGTAACGTTGAGTTAATTATTACTTTATACTGTTACGTTTAATAAGTATGTTACTACATATTCTAAAACTTTTAAAAATGTCTGCAAAGTAGCTAAAGCTTCTTTCATTAGTAACAAGGTTAAATCAGCAGACAATAAAATAAAGACAGTTTGGAAAATTATTAACAATGAAACGAACAGGAACAAAAAACATAATACTGATTACACACTGGACACTTCCCGCGGTCTCATTAGCGATAACATCGATGTCGCTCAGGAATTTGCAACTTTCTTTACCAATATCCCAATTAAAACTACAGAAACTTTAAATTCCTCGCCTGCACTAGCTATTGAATTATTAAGAGCGAATGTCTCAGCCTGTCCTGTGGAATTTAAATTTAAACATATAAACCCTACAGTCATTATAAAGGCATTTAAGCAACTTAAGATCAAAATTACCGAGGATCTGTGGGGCATGTCTACTAAAGTTTGTCAATCCATTATTGAGACAATTGCACCCTATTTAGCTTTAATATTTAATTTGTGTGTAGATCAAGGGGTTTTCCCGGATTTAATGAAGTTCAGTAAAGTTATTCCACTTTTCAAATCTGGGGACAGTAAAGACACTAATAATTATAGACCCGTATCGGTTTTGCCAGTTTTAAGTAAAGTTTTTGAAAAAGTAATGTTAAATCAAATGCTCAATCATTTTAATCGTAATAACATCCTACACGATCAACAGTATGGTTTCACCAAAGGACGTTGTACAACCGACGCCGGTGTCACCTTATTAAAACATATCGTTAACGCATGGGAAGAGGCACAAGATGCAATAGGCATTTTTTGCGACTTATCCAAAGCATTTGATTGCGTGAATTACGATACACTGCTCTTGAAACTTGAGCATTACGGACTCGGTAAACTTGCTCTTAGCTTAATGAAATCATATTTAAATGACAGATTTCAGCAAGTTCAAATTAACGGTGTGAATTCATCGGGTTTGAAAGTCAAAATGGGTGTACCGCAGGGCTCAATATTGGGGCCATTCCTATTTTTAGTATACATAAATGATTTACCTCATTTACTGATAAACCGATCACAAATGGTGCTATTTGCTGATGACACATCTCTGATTTTTAAAGTAAGCAGACGTGCACAGGAGCTTGACGACGTAAATAACGCTATGCTTTTGGTCCATAATTGGTTTACTGTAAATAATTTGGTATTAAATGAAAAAAAAACTAAATGCATTAGATTCGCTTTACCAAATGTTAGAAGTAGTAAATGTCACGTTGTATGAATTTAAAAACTTAATTAACAAAAATAACAAGATTAAAAACTAACTTAACTAAAACTATACAAAAACTAAAATATAGCGTCGAAAAATTCATCCGCATCGCTGTCGACTGGTAATGTACCCAAGAGACTGGCGGCATTGCCACGTTGTATGGCAATGCTTAGCCTTTGGCCAAGGTAAAAGCCAGCCCTTGGGTCACGGGAATTGTCAACCAGCCGTTTTGAAATTTCTGTAAAAAGACCATGAGCACTCGGACCCCACGGCCCGAGGGTTTCAACCCCAAACGGCTCGAAAATATAATTTCCGATAAGGTTATTATATTTTCGCCGCTTGAGGTTTTCCGCAGCCGCAGCAGCAGCGCCAGCACAGCATGCCGATCCAGGAAGGGGGGATGGCGCAAGAGTATCGACACAAGTTGCGTCCCACACTAAAGGCCTACCCACCTTCCAAGGAAATAGAGACATACCGTCCGGTCTCTTGCCGTCGTCGCGTACCAAGCCATTGGGTTCTAATACAGCTGGAACGCCGACGGTAACAAGAGCTCGTCGGATGATGTCATTAATGTTCGCGTGGCGCGCTAAGCGACCCGCACTTCGGCTGCAAGACAGGCCGTGGTGTCCGAGGCTGTTGACATCTTCGCCACAGTGACAGCGATGAGGGGAACAGCAAGGAGTGCCTAGTCGCAGGGAAGCAGCGAGGCGAAAAGTAGTGTCGTCGAACAAAGTGCCTATGTTCGACGAAGGTAGTGCATGAAGCCAAAGTCCCGACTCCCATCTACCCACAGCCAGCAGGCGTGCACGTTCCGCAGAAGTAGCAGACGAGTCAAGTAAATTGTTCTGTACTACTCTGCAGAGCGGCTCATCCCACCGTCTCTGGGAAGATGGATTGTCAGGTGGATCTGTATTCGGGCAAGCGAGTCTCCAGGCATCCATAGCCTCGGTGAAACACGGCACATCAGAATTAATCAGTGTGGAGGCTAAGATTTTCCTGATTAATTTATCAGTGCCGTGGACCGAGGATATGAAAGCCGGTAAACTAATACTAGAAATTTTGCGGACGCCGAGGCCTCCCATACGAATGGGAAGAGTAGCTTGTGCCCAAGCTCGGTCGTCCATGGCCACATTTAAAATAGATGTTAATGTATGCCTGATAATTTGGTCCATTTGGTCTAAAAGGTGAGTGTGCTTCCATAAATGTGAAGCGCGAAGAAAATATGTTAATTTAGGGCCGAAACAGCAGTAGCGGATTAAAGGTATGGCCGAATGCATATTAATTTCTAACAATCTTTCCGAAACGTCATTGAAATTTTGAATTTTTTCCTGAATAAAACCGGGAAAGGAATTGTCAAAGATTGGAGACCCAAGAAGACGAAGAGAGCTTTTTTCAATAATTTTTATTTCTGGAGCTATTGCCTTAAATTTGGGAAGTGTCAAGTGTCTGTCAGTACTGTCCGCTAGGTATAGTTCACATTTCGAAAGATTGAGATCAAGGCCAATGGAATGAAGTTCATTTTTTTAAAATTGAAGGTCGTGTAGTACAGTTTCTGCATCGCCTCCCAAGGTTCCATCATCGAGATACCAAACGTTAAATTTGGAATTTAGCTGTCGAATAATTGGGTGAATGGCTAAACTAAAAATCACTGGCCCGAGGGGGTCACCTTGTTGACAGCCAACAGCAGATTCCAAAAGGTTGTCCCGATACATTAATTTAGAAGGGTTGTATTGAATAAGGAAATACTTGAATTCGTCGAAAATACGGTTTTCCTGGGGATTACGCTTGACTCAAAGCTGCAGTGGGGTCCGCACTTAACATCTCTTGCAGGGCGGCTAAGTTCAGCCGCTTACGCTGTTTGGAAAATCCGCCAATTAACAGACGTGGATACCGCGAGACTGGTCTATTTTAGTTACTTTCATAGCATCATGTCTTACTGTATTTTGTTGTGGGGACGGGCTGCAGATATTGATTCTATCTTCATCCTGCAGAAGAGGGCTGTCAGAGCCATATACAAGCTCAGCAGGCGTGATTCTCTAAGGGAACTGTTTAAAAAAATTAACATCATGACGGTTCCTTGTCAATATATATATGAAAACATTATGTACGTTCGAAAAAATCTACATCTTTTTAGTAAGATAAGTGACAGGCATAATTTTAACACAAGAAATAGGAACAAATTAGATCAACCGCGTTTCAGATTGTCTAAAGTAAAAACTTCTTTTATGGGTTACTGTGTAAAATGTTATAATAAAATACCACTCGATATTCTTCAACTAAATGAGAAGAAATTTAAAACATGCATTAAACGCACACTATGTAGACAAGCATATTATAAGTTGGATGATTATATTGCAGATAAAAATGCTTGGCTAAATGCTGGTCCTGCTCCACAGGCACTTGAGCTCACTAGTTAAAATTTCAATATTTGGAAGAGGTGCTTCCCTTTTTCTTTTTTAGTGTTTCTGGCATTACGATCTTAATATTTATTTTTATTTTATTCAATCATGTTTTAATTGTTAATGCTGCAATACTAAACACCTTCTCCTGTTTGGTATTAAAAATTTTATTCATCTCTTAAATAAATTGCAATCTATAGTTTTGTATAATTTAGAAGCATTTTTTCAATTTTGTAAATGTAAGAACCATGGATCCGTTTATTATGATTTTTTGATGTTGACTTGAAAGAGCATGGCAGTTGAGAATGTGTCATGCTCACTTAAATGTCTCACTGATGGTGGCGCGTGTGTTGGATCATTCGGTTCCCTACAAAATGGTTGAGCTGGATGGTGCTGATCCATGCGTCATGTTCGTGAACGGACGCCGTCGGTTGAGACTGGTCATCTCTTAACTGCCAAGGCTTATTTTTAATCTTATTTCTTGTATTGTTTCTTCATTTGTGTGTTTTTTTTACATTGTTCTCACATATAGAAGCAACAAGAATAATGTACCCAGGATTTTGTAATATCTTGATTTAAAAAGAGTGTCCATGGAGTTTCTTGCCCGTTCTTCTCCATAGAGATCTACGCTTTGGAATGGGCACCTAGCTTCAACTTTCTGACCAACTGACCGACTACTTAATTTTGACAATTCAAAAGAGCCTGTAATGGTTTAATTGAAATAAATGCTTTGAGTTTGAGTTTGAGTTTGATACATTCATATTAAACTTAAATATCTAGGATCGTCACCTATCACCAAAACACTTTATTTCCCGTCTTTGTCATCGTGTATGAGTTGAGTTCGCGTAGTGCAAAATAAGAAACACGTTACTCTGTGTATTCTATGAGGAGAGATTGTCTAGACCTCCAAGAAATTGTGGCGTCATTCGGTAGTAGTGTCTGTGCGAGTACTAAATTGAAGTGTTTTACTGTCGCCTCCAGTGCCGAACTATGTCAGTAACGAGCTTACTATCTCAACAGCTGCTTACCCGTTAATCGCCACACCGTACTGCAAACTTGCTGGCTCGCATTTACTACACATTTTTATACTCGCTATGAAACTTTCATTAGGTTTTTACGACAGACCACCCCACTACTTCAGCCAGGGTTGCGAGACATGTTAGTAAAAACTTAAACTTTTTGCAAAAAAAAAAAACAACCGACTTCCAAAAAAGACACTACAAAATGAAAAATAACTTTAATTTCAGAAGTCAATGTCGTTGGGTTCGCATTTTCTTTGTTTGCCACCGACTTCTAAAATTAAAGTTATTTTTCACTTTGTAGTGTCTTTTTTGGAAGTTGGTTGCTTTTTTTTTCTAACAAATGTCTTATTTTTCACTTTTAAGTTGTACTTACCCCACACAAATGCGTATAACACTACATACTATGTAAATATTAGCGACAGGAAATTAATATAACATCATGTGGCAAAAATACGTATTATTGAAGTTAACTCAAAAACTACCCAAGCAAAGTTCATAAAATTTATATGGGACCACGACTGAGGCAAATAGAATTTTCGAAATCGATTTGTAATTGCCAGAGATTACGCGTTACATACCTACATACAAAAAAAAACAGTTGAATTAAGAACCTCCTCCTTTTTGAAGTCGGCACTTATAGGCACAATGCATCCCATGGAAATTCAACTAAGCTACCACTGAGATGGAACCGAATTGAGATGGTCCTCCTTTTTTTGAAGTCGGTTAAAAAGCAAGATGGCGCCGTTAGGTTCAATTTTGGCCACGCGCTAAAATAACCTTGTAACATATCACTATAAATGTGGTGTCATGAGCCCTGTCAACCCTCTCTCCACGCCAGGGTTCCTCCATCGTGCATCACAAACGCTTCTTGACGTCGATAACTGCCAAATTAATTGCAGGTATGATCGTAACATGCGCCCCCCTCGGAGCGTCGCTGTGACAACCATAGACAAGTTTACGATGTTTTGAGACGGTTCGTATTAAGTGTGGCACGATTAGGTGGGGAATACGTTAGGCGCTTCAAGTCATTTAAGGTGATAATTGGAAGCGTAATTAGAATAAGACGTATAATCACAAACATCGACATATTATATTAAGCAAGTTCGTGATGAAAATGTTCGTCAATGAAATTGTTGGGTACGCGGATGACAGTACAGTTTCAGAGAGATACTTGTCCAATGCAGGGGCCAGCGGGTCCGAAGTTCGATCCTTGAGAGAGGCCATGGTAGAGCGGACAGATTTGACCTTAAGCCTTGTCTCCCAGTGGGGTGATGACAATCTGGTCTCTTTTAACGCCACCAAAACACAGGCGTGTCTTTTTACCGCCAAAAGGAGTCGTTTTGACCAGACTCCTACTTTTTCGAGGTACATCTGTTCCTGTAACTGATCGGCTCGAGCTTCTAGGCATGGAGTTGACATCTAGTCTCAACTTCGGCGCCACCATCGAGTACAAAGCCCAAACTGCGGCCAAGAAGCTGGGCATCCTAAATAGGGTGAAACGATACTTCACGCCTGGACAGCTTTTAACCCTATACAAAGCACAAGTCCGATCCTGCATGGAGTATTGCAGCCACCTTTGGGATGGCTCAGCGAAATACCAACTTGCCGCGCTTGACTCGGTGGAACGCAGAGCTAAGAGGCTCATTGGCGACGTAAAACTGGTGGATGCCAAGCTTCACAGCTTGGCTCATCGCCGCAAGGTTGCCTGCCTGTCGGTCTTCTACAGACTGTACTTCGGTGAGTGTGCCCAAGAACTCCACGACCTCATTCCACCGGCCCCCTTCTACCTTCGGACATCCAGGCGCACTGCAAGTTACCATCCCTACCTGGTTGCTGTTCCACCAATTCGCACTAAGCGTATGCAAATGTCGTTTATAATGCGCACAGCAAAAGAGTGGAACTCTCTACCTGCGTCTGTTTTTCCGAGCGCATACAACCCGAATCTCTTTAAAGTGAGAGTGAACAGGCTTCTTCTGGGTAAGCTCGCTCCATCGTCGACTTTGTCTCTGTCACCTTTGACCTAGGCTAGAGTCAAGAGCAAGCCCATTTCAAATAAAAAAAAAAAAAAAAAAAAAAAAAAAAAATGTTTTGCGGCGTATGTCTTATATTTCTTCTTCTTTCGTAAGACAAAATATTTCAAAGAAGTAGGTAAGTTATTTTTCTCATATCTGAATTCTCATCTCTCGGATATGAAGTTATTCCTTGCTATCATAATAGTTTTTGTCTGAGACGGATTTGTTCGGGACTCGAGCAGTCTGTAATAGAAACGTTGATAAGAGCATCATTCCGGCGGTCGGACGGCCGTTCGTCCGGCCCAGTCCGGCCGCTATCGAGATCCAATATCGTTCGCCCATCGACCGGCCGCCGGCCGGCACGCCATGGCTTCATACCAGACCTTATCTTTGACAGATACCACTTATTTTTACTGAACCTATCCTACTTATGGGGATATACATAGGTATGTACGTAAATCAAACTCCATGTCGGTACAGCCAGAAAGCCAGATTTCACTGAGCAAAATTAAACTGTTTAGTCTACAATCTTAAGGCCGTAAGCCCGTAGGAGTTAAGACAATTAAATGTTCAGCTTAAACACCAAAATATACTCGTACCGGCGGCGTTTGTGAGTTTAATCAGTTTATCTACATTTGGTATTTAAATGTTTAATTTAAGGAACAATCAGAGGAAGTAAGAGAGAATAAAGTTGGGCAATTGGAGCATGAAACTGAGTATTGGTTACGTCACGCAAGGTCGCGGCCGGCGCGGGGCCGCGCGTGCGGGCGCGGTCAGGGGACGTGTCGATGAAAGTCATCACTGTCTTAAGTATCTAAGTTAGTGACCGAGAAGAGATTAGGTAAATTAAGCAGTTGCCACTTTTCCGTCCCTTCTCCTCAAGTCGTACTCCTCATTACTGAGGGTCGTGATCCTCCCTTGAAAACATCTTTTCCCTGACGATGTTTCGCCATCTTGCCACTTTTTACAGGTATAGAATTTGATAAGAGATCGATATGTAATCAAGTTGCATCCTTCTACATTTTTACAGCAACCGGGCCACCCAAATGTTAAATGAATGATGACAAATGATGAATAATGACAAATGATGAATGACTTGTGGTCTGTTCGACTACAGCAGAGAAAAACATTTACTATCAAAATGATTGTGCAAATTCTACTAAGATAATGCACTTCATGAAAATGTTTCAAATATTTATTTCTCCCATCGACATTCGCGCATTCCTAGCGGCGCGGCGCGGCGCGCGGCGCGGCGGCGGCAGGTCGCGAGTGCTCCCGCGGGCGTGCTGCCGCCGCCGCGCCAGTTTGCCACGATTCTTACGTAACGCGCCGCGGGGACGATTGCCTAGATTGGATCCCCCAATATCTAGCCCCGACTTATTGCTCCACAAGATTTGAATACGCTTGTGCGGCATTCAAAGACTTTCAACTGTTTTCTAGGAAATGTAAAGATCACACCGATTGTGTGGAAAAGACTCGTGTTTTTATTGAAAACGAAAATTGTATGGGATGGTCTAGAACTAGATTTCTTCACCGAATTCGCAACTAAAGCTTCTCGTCTACGGTGTTTGTTTCAATGGCGAAAAATGTTTGTGAAAGAATCCGTTGAATAAATATATATTCAACGGATTCTTTTACAAACATTTTTGGGCAAAAAATAAGCCTGCACAAAATATTTCCGCAGTCTTTGCGTATTGTTTTCATTTCAGCGGAAAGGAACTAACTAAGCGAAAGAAGTCATTACACGTTACTCATAAACCGCCGAAGGCTGCAAATGAGAAAAAATATCTATTGTGCAGCAGAAAATGGCATTCTTGTTGCAACCGCAGAGCCGTGTCGCGGTGTAGGGAGTCGCAGAATATTCACTCCATACGACAAACCGACGAATACAAAAACAGAAAAAATGGTTTGGGAAACCGACAATTTTGCGAAACTGGATAAACACGTTTTATAATGTAGGGCTTGATGGTTCTGGTGGTCTATAAGAGGTATCTATATTCTTTTAAGGGAAGTGCCCTCAGAACTTTCATGCGAAGAAGGGGAGGGTCGCTATATAGTATGGTATCTGCAAGTGGCTCTTCTGTACCCATTTATTGCACAGTCCTCCAAGCTAGGCAGTGTAGGCTGTAGCTACAGACGCATTGTTGCGTGTAAAGAATCCTCCGATGGGCCCCACCGGCCCCACCACCACAGCCCACTGTCGTTTTACTTTAATTTCCCGTCCGTCTGTTTGTGTGCGCACTGCGGCCGTCAAGTAATCTCTGTGTAGCCGACGGCGGCCCCGACATTGTAGTAAAGCCTCCTTTATAAAATATAAGAATACTAGGTTTTAGATTACATGGTCAAACTTACCTCCATTATATCTAGGTTTAGAAGCGCGACTTAATTTAAAGTTAGTCCTAAAACATGAATCTACAAGGGCGAACCGCCTAAGTGGAACTCCGGACAAAATTTTACAAAATAAGTACTTATCGTTGAAGTTTCACGGCGCTACGAGTACTAATAGTTTGCCTTCCTTTATAAGAGCAACTAATTAGCTATTACAATGACGAAAGGGTGACGATAATGCGGACGGAGAAAGGGGTGGGACAAATAAAATGCAGAACGACGCGGGCTCGCGGTTCAAATTACACACTATAATAATACTTCACTTTCTGCATCTTTTTACTCGCATACAATCATTCCGTTACTCGAAACTCTAAGTAGGTTGTGCGACCACCCCCTTATTTCTCCTTTCCCCTTTAATGCTTTGCGCATGTTTGCGTCAATTGTGTTCAAATTGTTAAAAGAAGATTGAAGTAACGAGTGCACAATACGAACTACATTTCTGCTATCGCTGTGAGACTATGTGAGAGTGTGTCGACAGGTTTTAATTAACTTCTCACAAAAGGAATTGCTGCACTGATACACAAGATAATGACATGATGTGCAGCCTAGAGATTAGCAAAACACACTGGGCCGCAAAGAAAGCAGGTTGGTTATAAAAATGCGATAAATTTTAAAATATTTGAGCAATCCTTTTAAAATAAAAACTAAATTAAAGTTTATTTCATTACAAAATATATAGGAAGAAGTAAAACCTTTTTATTTATTTTTGGTGATTGTATTAAAAACTATAAATAAAAAATAAAGACGATTAATTAAATGTTAACAACTTTGAAACCATTTGTATTACTTTTGTTTCAGTTTATAAATATGGCATTTCTTGTGCAGAAATTCATTATTCTGATGAAATTCAGTTTATAAAATGCCACTGTACCTGAATTCTAACAATGCTTAAGGACGGGCGCAGTCAGCGTTATACAGCGAGAACTGTTGGTGTGTCGCTATCAACCGTTCAAAAAGTGCTCCGGCGATTTGAATAGACTGCATCCAATATTCGCAGACCAAAAGCAGGCCAAACAAGGTGCACGAAAGCGTGGGAGGATCGACATATGGTGTCAACAATGTTAAACAATCGATTTCAAAAGGCTGTTGAAGTCAAAAATCACCTCCTACGTGCTGGAGACAGCAATTCGAGCACGTGTACAATGAGGTGGCGCCTTGCTGACGCAAATTTGAAGCCATTTAGACCTGCAAATGGTCCTAAATTCCAAAGGCAGCATCGAAATTCAAGGCTGAGTTATGCTAGCGAACACATGAATTGGACTCTGGATGACTGGTCAAGAGTAATGTTTTCGGACGAGTCGAAGTTCATACTATACATGCAAGATGGGAGGCAAAGAGTCTACAGAAGACGGAGAGCGCTATAACCAAGTTTACATTGAAGTGAAAGTGCCATACGGTGAAGGCTCCATCCATATACGTGTGAGCTGGAATTTCCTCCGTAAGCCGCACCGTGCTAGTGGTAATAGAAAAAAAATCACTTTAACGGCAGAAAGATACGTGAAGGAAATCTTAAATGAGTATGTTGGCTCATTTTTAGGAAACATCTTTATACAAGATAACGCTTGTCCCTATACAGCTCGGATAGTGTTTGTCTACCTTGAAGATGTCACACACATGGAGTGGCCAGCACGCAGACCAGACTTGAACCCCGTCGAGCATGCCTGCGACGAACTGGGACGACGTGCACGCCAGCGAAATTCCCCTCCAATCACGCTTCGTGAACTGAAAGAAGCACTGATAGAGGAATAGGAGAATATTACTCAGCATCGGCTCAGAAAGCTGGTGGGAAGCATATCAAACTGTATAACAGCTCACGGTGACAATACAAAATACTAAAATGTCTAAAAATTGCATTATTTGATACCGTAGCACATTTTTCGAAATGTAGTGATAAAGTTCATTTTTACTTAACTTACTTTTATTCAAAATAAACTGCATAATCTTGAACTTTTATGACATTAATTTAGCCACTGTAAAATTGTCTATACAAGTCTTTATTTCATAAAGCTAGCTTCAATATTTTGAAAGTTATTGAGGTTTTTGTTACCGACCCGCTTTTTTGTGGCCCAGTGTAACTAGAATACTGTTTCTTTTGTTTTCGTACGAGGATATTTATAGAGAAATAAAATACGATTTTTCAAAAAAAAATAAAACGTTTTTCTGTACTGTCCTACTGCTGGGCAAAGGCCTCCCCCATATTCTTCCACATTTCCTTGTGCTGTGCCTTCTCCGTCCAATCGGTTACGATACGAACGAGTACAAATCGTCACGCCAGCGTTTGTTAGGCCTGCCTCGGTGACGACGCCCGTCTTCAGGCACCCACTGTGTGACGACTTTGGCCCATCTGTCTGGATGCATCCTATAAGTGTGACCCGTCCAGTCCCACTTCAACCTCGCAGACTTGCCGCCAACATCGGCGATACCTTGGAGCGTATTGTGGTGTTGCGAATTTGGTCGGTGAGTTTAATCTTTAAGATACTAAACTCCATCGCTCTTTGGCAAACCTTGAGTTTGGACTTCTGAGCCTCTGTCAAAGAACAAATTTGGGCGCCATAGGTTAGGTTAGGTAGGATACACATCCCCCCCGGTGGGTTCCCGCATTGTCGAGGCGGGGGGGCTCAGTAGCCGTGGCTTGGACACCCACGGTGAAGCGAAGAGGAACCCGAGGAGGGGCCGCTCGTCAGGGCTTTTGCCGGTAAGCCGATGACGTAGCGGCCAATAAGTAGGTTGCGGTGCCGCTTGAGCGACATCGCAGCTGAGGCGGGCCGCGATGTCGTATCGGAGGCATCGCGGCTGAGGGTTGGAGGCCGCGGCGGGAGAGGATTGCCGGTATTGCGGTGCGCCGCTCTCCCTACCTTCCGCGGCCTTGACGGGGTCGCCACCGTTTGATGGCGGACGCGGTGGAGCCGCAGAGGAAGAGGAGTGTTGGTATGACGTTGGCCACTCTCCCTATCCTCTGCGGCCGAAAATTGGCAGGCGGCGCGCCGGCCAATGACCTGACCCGTCGCAAGGGGACCAAGGGTGCCCAGACACGGGGTCGTCTGGCGCTCATGTGCTGGTTTGGTCCCTGGGGTGGTCACGGCGTGCTATGTGTTCTGGTGCGCCGGTGATGGGAATACTCCCCAGAGGAGGGTCCGGTGACGGACAGCCGCGGTGGGTTCACGGATGAGTGCTAACGCGTGCCCGTGTTCCGTAAGCGGCAGAGGAGGACACCGTGGAGTTTTAGTGGGTTGGAATCCCACATAACTGCACTATCTCCCCGTGGTAGTGCAGAATGCATGAGCATTTCTCCACGTTAAAAAAAAAAAAAAAGGTAGGATACACATGTCGACGAGCTTGCGCTTTAGTGAAATAGGAAGGTCGCCTTTCATTAGCGCCTTCATGGACCAGTAGCTCCTCCAGGCATTTTCGACTCGACGGTCGATCTGTTTGACCTGTCTGTTGTGGAAGGAAACTAGCTGGCCCAGGTAGATATTATATTCTTCGACATAGTGTGTTTCCTACCCATTGACCTCGACCTAACGTGGCATTGGTCATGACTTTAGTCTTTGACTGATTCATTGTCAGCCCGACCTCAAGGCTTGCATTGCTCAGTTCTTGGAGCATTTATTGTTGCAGTCGATCTGCTGTAGATGCAAAAAGAACGATATCGTCTGCAAAACGAATGTTTGATAGCATTTTATCGCTGATTGGAATACCTCTCATCGCCCCCATTGTCTCTGAGTTTTTTGAATATCTCCTCAAGGGTGCTCGTAAATGGTTTAGGAGAGAGTGGATCACCCTGTTTTACCCCTTTATCTATTTCGAATGTTATGCCTACGGAATCCAGTTTAACGTTGGTCGTGCTATTATTAAAAATAATCTTCAAAGATCTACGTAGCTTTCCTCTATATCTTGAATTCTTGATTTCGTAAGGCTGAAAATATTAAAAGTTAAAAGCCTTTGTGTAGTCCACGAAAGCCAGGTATAGAGATTATCTGAGGAACAATTGCATTTTGACAGCTTTTTTATAGAAAATATGTCAAACTGTCATATTTTTTCTTTAGATCTAAGTTTGAAGTTATCTGACTGTTGACAAATCAGCCCTTAGTCGCACTGGAATTAAAAACTCACAGGAATTCAGTATCAGTTTGATTTGCCGACGGCTTGCACCCTTTTCGTGGCACTCGTGGTGGAGGGTTGTCTAAGTCTGTGGTGCGCATTTCACGCGCGTTCGAGCGCTGGAGTGCGTTATTACTTTCATGTCAACCCTCGGCGCGGGGTTCAATTTGAGGGTCGGTGCAGTATGGGGGACTGTTCAGTATGGGGGACTGTGCAGTTTGGGGGACTGCCTGCAATAATGTGCTTTTTGTTTGTTTGCGCTGCTTTGTGATCGCTCAACCTCGCCCTGTGTGTGTTTTGATGATACTTTATAGGGTAAGTTTTCCTCTTTAGATGAAGAACTGCTACATATAGTATGTATTACTTTTTGTTTGTTTGTTCACAACATCAAAAAATTAAAAGATCATTATATTTCTCTGTTAGTTTCTCTGTCTTGGTTATTATCTCACCTTCCTAAACCTTGATTCTAGGCATGATTATTAGTACAACGGCAATTCGACATGGCATCTACTCCTATCATCGTCCCGCCGAGCGAATCTAGAGAAAATAACATAATTCTAAAAGCAGGTAACAACATGGTCGTGTGCTCGCTGCGGCCTGGTGGAGGCGACAGCTTTGCCCGTGTATGTCGTTTAGCTTCCACTACGCTTCCACTATGCATGCGCCGCGGTGTCGCTCCACCTATTTGTCCAGCCTGTCTCATGGGCAAGGTGACACACAATAGTTACGAGCAGAAGATTCATGCAAAAACTGTACGAATTCGTACGTAAATAGTGATTTAATAGACTGGAATATTTTGATATGTTGCTGTAGAAAGTTAAGCAGAATTCAAATCATAGTAAAGTGTTTAGTCTATACACCTAACAACCTTCTGGTACTTGTTGCCAGGCCCACACCGTCCTTCTATACCTACTAAATGTGTAATTTTAAAACATTGTAAAAGTCAATTATTTTTAAAAGAGTAAGCGTGGAGTTTTTTGCCGGCGTTCTTCTTCATAGGAAACGAACAATTGGAATCATGCAATTAACTTTGACGTTTCATAAGTGCCCATATGGGCACACCAAACAAACCTATATAGGTTTGCTATATAAATATGTTATTTTTATTTTCTTAGAATACCTAGTTGTTTATTCCAAACTTTCCTAAGACCCTTTTTTCTAATGCATGTCTTTTTACAAAATTTTAAAAACCTTCTCTTTGTTTTTGTTTACATCGATGTCTTTAATTGGTAAAGTCAAAGCATTTATTTCAAATAGGCACATATAAGGCACTTTTGAATGTCAAAAATTACCTTAAAATAGAATTGATTCTAGTCGCCCATTCCAAAAGGTAGTTTTCGTATGGAGAAGAATGGTACAGTTTACTAAATCATATTGTTCAGTGTAAATCTTCTGAAGCTCCTAGTCATGTGCGCCTCGATAGCTGCCACATGAGCCAATGAATAAATTTCCCGCCGCACTGTCGGGAGTCGGAGCCGGACCTGTATCAAAACGATACAAGTGCCGTCTACGTGCGGGGAATACGTCGCGGCTCTTAATCTGACGGTAGATGGGTACAAAGTTATGGTAAATATTGCGTAACGTTGATAACCATCTAAGTTTTTCAAATAAAACTCAAAATTTTATTCGTGTATAATAAATCCTTCCACATCATTCGTCCTGAAAGAGATATAGACTGCTATTTGTTAATTAAGAGTTCGTTCACATGCCTACGTAATCCGAAATGCATTTTGCCATTAAGTAATAATGACCCAACATTATTAACTTCACTCGTAAATATGATGCTCGCAACATACAAATCTTCATTAAGGTAATTATAAAGTTGCCTAGTGCATTATGCATCTCTTAGTTACGCGAGTACATTCGTCGCAGCAAGCCCGCACGTACGAAACTTGTGCATGTTTTGTCATCGCCGGCGACGGCGCTCTGTATACTTAACTATGTTGTAAAAGCAACCTAAGTTTTATTTGCAAGTGCATATTGTATTTTAGTACCTTGTGTGAAGCAACGGTAACGTCGAAGGAAAATTTATAATAAAATATACAGTATAATTATTAATCTCTATAGTAATTTTATTTCTCCCAAGTCCTCCAAAAATCCTTGTCACAATCTATTGTTATATTATATTCAAGTTAAAATTTTTTTATCCCAAAACTCTAAATGGTAAAAATTCGTGCTGTACCACGAATGAACTGTTCTTTATTATGAAGTAAACAAGTTATTATGAAGCTAATACACAATAACATCTTTGCTGAGCGCTCGGCTGTCCGTTATCGCGCCTCGCAGGCATTTCATAAAAGCTGTGAATAGCGCCATCTATGAGCAACAACACTAAACAACGCCAGCTAATGAAGGAGGCTCAGCGCGCCAACAAAATGAGGCGACGAACAGATAGTGTTAAGATTTTTGTTTACACGTAAATAAGGTTTATTCAAACAATGGTAAACTGGAACTTGTATACCTTATTATTTTGTAGACTTAGATTGATGCTGTTTGTATTGCCTTAAACTGGTTTAACAGTTGATGCAATAACAAAAAATATCTTGTAAATATTTTGTTACCAATTAATAAGATTAGGTGATGCCGATTCCTACGGATGTTGCCTATTATTTGTGTGTCTTGTTTTGTGTACGTCTTTAGTTGAAAATCCTTAATAAATAAATTAATTGTTTAAGTACTTTAAACTAATTAGCATTTTGAGTAATTAGTCATTTACACTTCTTATAAAAAGTACTTGCTCACAATCATAGATATAATATAGCGTAGTTAATAACCCGGGTGTTGCTACTGAATCGCTGCTACGTTCGTTAACCGAGCGCGTAGCAACGTAGCGCGCTACGAGCCCCTACGAGAGTACGTAGACGTGACGTTTTCGTAGCACCTATCTACGAAGCAAATTGTGTATTGAGCTTCGAAAATCTATTATTCTCGGCGTCGTAAATGCATGGAGATGCATGTCTTCATCATATTCTATTATTGTATGCCGGACAAAACAATACTAAAGAAGTATTAGTTACAGCATAAGCTGAAGTTTGTCAACATTGAACAGCTTGGGTACTAGTCGTAGCCGCCATAGTCCCTGTTCATGGTAACGCTATAACGTACATTGTCGTGATGAGGGACACTGGCAAAAAGAGCAGTGTCCTGAACAAACGCCGCGCCGTTCAAGTGCACAATATTGCGCCCCACGCGAGCTGCTAGTGATAGGGGTGGCTCACACCTTTTATGTACATCTTTTTCTCTTTCGGTACATTCGATGCCTGATGTAAAGTACGCAAGTTGATATCCGTGAGTTATGACGTGCAGTAGATAGCTCCAGTCGTGTGGCAGTCACTCACAGCTAACAAACTATAAATCTGTGACTACACACGGATGATTTGTTGTATTTTGACTGCTGAATTGGTCGTGTGTGTCATAACTCTGTATAGTTTTAACCATAGATCAAACATTAACATACGTATACAAAAACCGAATGCAGCACGTAATTAACAAAAAGAATAAAGAAAAAAATACTATTATTTGCACTAAACGTGACGCATAATGCGGCGACGGCAGTTCGAGTGGCCGATATCCGCGGGTCTACCCAAATGTCCTTTCATTGGTATTGCTCATCGAATCATTGAGCTCCTTAAGTTCTGAGTTGAGCCACATGATTACTGACAAATGCGTGCACTGATTGGACATGTCCACTCAATCTTTCCTCAAAAGACCATTTTAGACATCAATTGACATGGTCTTCACATGATCTGACCAAAATTATGTCTGGACTTTAAATGAGACTCTGAGTTTTATTCTGACTTCCTTCTTAGAGTAGTCAGATAGGAAACGCCGATCTCATCTAGTTTTTAAAATAATATGATTGATTTGTAAAAGTGTTTGTACAGACCTACTTACAGAAATAAAATCAATTATTTCATAACGAAGAAAACAAAGCAACACAAACCCAAAAGAAAACAACTTAGGGGAAAATATGCGCCACATCCACGATCTCTAGACCTAAATAAAATAAATAAGAGTCAGAATCCGAGAAACCTGAATAGTGTGTCATGTAAGCTCACACATGAAGACACGAGCTAGACTAGAACCAAACAACAAGGTGCTTACACAGCAGTGAAGTGTACACACAGGCTGACTGGACTCTGTTCACGCTCCACTGAACGACTGCGATATGTATTTGTTATGTTCATTCCGGGGGCTCTATTATACAAGTAAGTTACATTTTTACAAATTTATATTCAGAAAAGTCTCTGGGGCAGAAAATTCCAACTTAGCATTCAATATGAATTTATACCTGTTAGTATTTTTATGATTTTCTTCTTTGATCACTATGCGAAGTTATTGAAAAAAACAAAAATTGGTCATAACTTTTGAAACGTAAAAAAATTCAGCGACATTCTCAGGGTAAAAAAGTTTGGATATGACCTTGCCCACCACCCCCCTATTCGATTTGATCCATACTTCCAGGAACACCCTGTATATAGCTCGTCGTCTCGAAAAGCCATTGTCAATTTTTTTTAGGAATCCGGCACGTCAGAAAGAAAATGTAGTTCAGTAGGTTTTAGCAAGGAGGCTATCATTCATTGTATTGTCCTAAACGCAGTAGCCGCAGGCTGCTACAACATTATTTTCCTTCATCGCTTGCCGCTTGAGATCACATTAGGGACGCAAGGGTCAAAGGGTCATATCGCGACCCCAAACAAGTGACACACAGCACTCTGATGTATGAGCGCGAATGTGGGGCAGCGCAGCCACACTTTGTTCAGGTGTCAATGTGGACGAGTGGGGTCACCGGGTTAAGATTTTGGGTCTTGTTTTAACTGAAACTTTGGTGAAACTGAAAGTTTGAAGTGATACTTGTAGAATGTAGTTCCAATTTAGGATTATCTATTCACACAATGGTTTATAAGCTAACAACAAACGTCATACAATTAAAAAGTTTGAGTAATGGCTGTAATTCCCTGATTGTAACCAGCAAAGAACGTACCTACAGGTGAAAAGCATTTTCCATATTTGAAGAAAGCAGACTGATGGCTGTAAGCCGGTCGTGTTGTTTCACGACGCATGCAAGATGCATGTCTGGCTGCACTAACACAATGAGGCTTACTCGTGATGCTCAGAGCATTGAGCCGGCTTTGTGCACTGACACCTCGTCGGCTACGAGGGAGGAGATACATGGAGTGGCTGCTCACTGCAGTGCGAGGGGGACAGAAGTGCAAATGGTAGGAATTATGAGATGCTTATGTTATGTTTGTCTTTGCTGATTTGTTTGCGTATAACAGCGGTCCCATACTTGACTGCTCAGAGATGTTACGCTTAAATGCTGCATCCTTGTCATCATGGGACATAAATAAATTTATTAATATAGCGTTCTAACTGTTTATTATCATAATAAAACCTAATCTGACAGTAGTTAATTGGCTCCAAGCTTATTAACACCAACCTGTTAGTCATCAATACCTAATGTTGTGCGCACCTCATATTTCTAAAATACATCAACAACCTCGACGCTTTGTAGCTTCAATAATACCATTTATCATTGTCGGGATTAGAGTTGGATTGTCTCGCCGTCGTCTCGTGCACTACACAGTCAGTAATAAGCAGGCTAAGAGGGCGTGACATCGGGGTCACCGCGCCGCGTGACGTCATCCGTCACGAGTGTCCCTCTCTGTTACCTGCGCTGTAGGTTACATATTGTGTGAGTGTTACATATTGTGCTGCATGTTACATACAACCTGCTGCCCTGCTGCCCGAGCCTGCCACATATTCATTACTTTGACATTTCAAATGCTGGCGCCAGCAGTACGTAGAAACTAATCGCTTGGACTGACACAAGACATGAATAATTTATTTTACATTGACTTTACGAGTGATCATAAATGTTTTAAATTAGTTCAAAATGAATGCAAACACACAAACAAATTATACATTGCTCTTTCAAAGGACAACGCCCATTCGCGGTCCAAAATTCCACCACTAATCACTATGTTGTCAAATCGTTCATGAAATATACAACACCTTGTATTAAGACAGGAATAAAATATATTTTGAGAGTAAGGAGTAATGACCTTGTAAATAATATTACTATTCTCTATTTTTTTTTTCATTTTATTACTTATTTATGCCTTTTTAGTAATAAAGTAGGTCTATTTAATGTAGTGACTGATAGATTCCACATAACCGCTAGCACCAAGCGACATGGGGTTAGACGGTAGGCGATAACACGATTTTGTCTCTTTCGCACATAAGAAAGAATCAAGCGCAAGCGGCTGCGCTCTCAACCACTTAAATACAACACAGTTCAATTAAAATGCACAAAAAGGACAAAGTAATGATAATATAAAATTAAAATATAGTAAAAAATATATATACTAGCAGTAATTATACTCCCATTATGTTTTTTATTCCCATAATATTTATATTTTTTACTGGTATAATTTTACTCACATAACATTTTTGAATGTCCCCTGGTGGAAAATGTTTACCATTTAGTAGACTATTTAGCTACATAGGTCTGGTTGGTGGTGGAAATTTACCATACATTTTTAAGCATTGTCCTTTGGCAACACGGATATTAAATATCTATGCATATAATAAAATCGTAGCGAAGTCAAAGCAGTACATTGATTTTTTTTGTTATGTTTGCGAGGTCTAAAAACGATTCTAATGCCGAAAATATTTTTATTTTTGTCTTCATGTATGTTCCAGCATCACGCAAAAACTACCAGATAGATTTTGTTCAAATTTAGCATAGGTAATATATTTCCTATAATTCTGGTCAGTCTGTAAGGCTATAAATTATCACGCTATTTTCTATGGGGATGAGAAATATTGCAATTTTTTCGTATTCTTCAATAGTTTGCCGCAACTAGCCAGATAGTTACAGATTTAACCTTTTAAATGATTATCATCACGTTATACCTTTATGGAGCTAAGCAGTCAATCGTGACACACACAGGGTGGATTTTTGAGATGGGGCAATAAGGGCAGGTAACTAAATCGTTGTCGCTACAAGAAAACGGTCTGGAGACTGTTCTTAACTTTAAAAAAATGTAGATCAGCAGTCACAGATTTTAAAAGTCAAGGCTCGACGACTGCTTTGCAAATCTAAGTTCGATTCCCAAAAATAAATTTATATTTTTGTGTTTGTTTTTTTTTTGTGTTTCTTTATCGTTTTCTTTAAACGTTATTTCGTAGAACACATATCTACCTATAAAAACATATAGTGGAATGGAATGCAGGCGTTAATTTATTCACTAAAAATGAAAAACTTCGCAAGCAATGGGAAATTTCTAGCGAAGGCTGCAGGAAGGTCTGCTTTTCAAAACTGTACGTGTCTTGCTCCCGCGTCATCAGTGCTGACTTCCTGAATATTATAGCTACTAAGACCAAAACTATAAACGTAGTATACAGGAAAGTTTCATAAAATTGTGGCTGTTATTTTAGTATATTGTACTGTTTTACGACTTCCACAGCAGAAGCTAGTATGACATAAAATTATAATAAACATTCATACAAGTAAATATAGCTCTTATAAAATAAGTACTAAAATAATTCTGATAACAGCCCCACAAGCTGTCACTAGGCCACTAATGTTTCATTACAAACGTTACACGCATCATATTCCACTTTCACTCGTAAAATTGATATACATACAATCGTAACATTAAGATAAGATAAGGCATTTATTTTTAGAAACATGAGTATACATACAAGGCATGCAGGTTGTTCATAAACAAAAGAGATCCGTCATGTTCGTCATTGCCGGGCGATCATTGTAAAAACCTAAGTGAAAGGTAATAACTAGGGAGAGTTGAGTGTATGTCGATGTAGGTACTCGTGTGTTTGCGAATGAGTGGAGCAACGGCACACAGGGGGAACCTTCTGATGGGAGCTAAATAAGCAAGTTCGGCAATGAGACTTGCAATAACAAAACGACACCGAATTTGTGTGTCTTTTAGTGGGGACCTAGTTGATGAAGCTGTGTGTTCATACTAGCAGCACTGCGTACCTTCATGAGGTGTAGATGAGCGGAGACCTGGTCGCCGCGCGCCGCCGGCTCGCCGCCGGACACCGGGAACGAGCCCAGGTACTGCAACAAACAACAACACACACTCAACATAACATATTGAACATATAACATAGCATAACGACTAATAAAAATTCTTGGGAGACATGCTGCCCCAAATAGGATACCGGCAGAAAAATTATGAAAACTCTGCCCCTCTGGATGTTGCTTTAAATAAGAAACAGTTAACGAACTATGCAGGCCGAAACGATTAACTGTCAAAATATATTCATTATTTTACATAAATATTTCAATAATTGACAGCCACACCGTATCCTGATGACGGACTGTGATAAAGTGTTTAATTCGCGTTGAATGTATAATGAGCAGCGTATAATGAGGCGCTCGTGATAAGTGCGGGCTGCGACCGCTGCGGGCCGTCGACATGACACGAATTAACATAAATCACATTATCGACATGCTGCACATCACTACACACTACACGTGACGCCTCGGGGTATAGTGCAGATCATAATACTGGAGGTTCTCTGTAACTGTGGTTACGACGGGTACAACACTCATGTTTTAATCACAGTTATTCACTGTAAGGCTAACCGTGAAAAACGAAGCTCCCTACATAGATGTCGTTGCCAAAAGGTGCATGGGTTCCCATGTCAATAGCATAGACATTATTTCGTGCTAGCAACATCTTCCTCGTACTTCACGAAAAGTTTCCACAAAGCGTTACATTTTGTTTCTTTTAATTTTACTTTATTCCGTCTCCGTTACGCCCCTCTCGGAGCACAGATTAGAGCTCTACTTTCTCCGATCAGGCGCTATACGTCGAACTCCGTGACACGGATACAATATCTCAGGTCTATCTTTATAACATTTTTAATACATAAATAATATTTACCTAATACATATTATAAGCTAACGAATCTAAAATAATATTAATAATACGTACATGTATATAAAAAGGAGGGAAAAAAATCATGGGGCATCAACAAATTCGTCCACATCGCAGTCAACATTATTACAATACAACCTTTCCGCAACAATGTTACTCATTGCTGAGATCGAAGCCAACACATGAATATTTCAAAGGTAATTGACATATCGTGCTCTTACGGCCGTGATCTGACACGCCCAATACATAAACATCATTTTGTTCGATAAATAAACTTTTGGCATTTAATGCGAGTGCATTGACCCCTTGAAATGGTTGCAATTAATAAGCCCGCCAGCTGAGCCACCCATAACAATGCTGGCGACAATCGCACAATGACCGTAATGTAGTGGTGCGATTGTCGCGCCCCTCAAGCGTGCGGTCGAGGGTGCTCGAGCAGGGCGCGCAGTGGACGCCGCACCGCGACCTGCGTAATTACCTCGAGGAGCCATTCAATGCCGCTGATTGCTCACAGTTGCACGTGCGGTGGAAAACGATTAATTTAACACGCATGACGTATACGCCAAGTGGGACACATTACAATTGAATGAGTCCTGCGTGCCCTATAGAGAGTATTGTACTCTAGTACATAGCGTATTAAATTATAGCCATACGGAAAGTTTACCGTAAATGAAATAAAAGGTACAATGCAGATTATCACAGGCCGAGTATAGATTTATATATCGCAGTCATACCAGCACTATCTCAGATCCAGTTTGCATTTCAAAAAGTACCCACAATTCAAATAGCATCACATCCCACACAATAATAACTCCGTCCATCTGTAATCATAATAAGCTATTCTGTCGCTGGTTTAATTACAGTGCAGTGAAGCCGCGCGTCGCCGCGATCGGCCGCGACTCGCGACTTGTTTAATTAATATGTCTCGGCGAGACGCGCCTGTCTGCGTGTCTGCGTGGGCTGAAGTAAACCCTGCTGATAGTCGAATGCAGTCGCGCGTTATGTTGCGATATTATTGAATGTCTGTTCTTTTGAGGAGATGGCTTCATTGTGGATGAAAAGTAACTGGTATTCTATGTTGTTTCAATGGAGGGCATTGGTGAGTTATGGTCGCGTCAATTTGCATTGAAATCTATTTATGTAGGCACCTACTCGTCGCAATTGCACGATCATTCATTGACAACATGGCACCCAGCAACGACACACAAAAATGGTAATAAATCCTTATGGTCTCAGACGCATAGTAACTATGAGTTTATTTTGATGAAACTGACAGGAATTCAATAAGTGCATTTTGTTGTCACCGCCGAGGACGACGCTATTCCTTCAGTGTCAGGTAGGTGTCAGAGTAAATCGACTGAGCTTTATATCGATTCGGGAGTGCTGGTATTTTCAATCACGAAAAGACACGACACTTTTTACAACGGTGAAGATAAACTAGTAAAACTCTAGGTTGTACATACTGCTACCTACATAAAGGTTGCTGATAATAATACTTACCTATGTTTAAAACCAGTTCGGATGATGACTTAGAAGTGCGTAACCGCAGACGCCACACCTGGTGACGATATGGGAACTTTACCCCTAAACACTAATTCTCTAAGGCCACGGCCACCAGCATAAACTTGGATGGATTTTTGATACCTTTGAAAAAATACAGTAAGACAGCTTCAGAGTTAAATGCAATGATTTCAAAACATATAAGTCAATGATTAAATGAGACTTATTAAAAAGTCCTTTGTAATTGACAATAAATAAATGACAATACATGAACACATATTGTTGTTGGGTTGTTGTAACCATCAAAATGAGAGCCCGTTCAATAGACAAAAAAAGTACAACCAAGATAAGTAATAACAACAAAAATCTTCTGTCGTAATTATTATTATCTACATTCCTTAAACAGAAACCAACAATGCAACACTTTCGTAGCTGGCTAATGCCTAAAACCCGACTAGTGCGCCTAAATCTGACCGCAGCCGCGACGACCGCCTGTGGTCGCGTGGTCTCACATTACGTAGCCAATGCCGACCATGTGTGTACCTGTACCATAGTACATAGCACGCGAATGTATACTACTATGAGTATTTAACTAACATTAATACTCAAAGACCTGGAAGGATTACCACCTACCGCTTACCTTCCGCCGAGATATTGTGAAACAGAACTGAAAATGTTTTGTTTGTTCTAACAGTGCTTTTGGAAAGGAATAGGCCACAGATTAATTAATTTGTGTAAATTATGCATGTGATGTAACCTTTTCATGAAAATTTTCGATGCATTAGGCATTTTCCTACTGAAAAAGTGACCGACTTACAGCAAAAATTCTCCAAAACTTGGAGAGTATCTGGAAGCATCAGTAACAGTCGTTGCAGATAATTCAAACTTAAGGTATTAAATGAATGTTCTATCTAAGCCTGAATGAAACAAGTTATTACATTTACTACCTTAGTCTGCCTCAAGAGACCCTCAAAAGAAATGCCCATCCTCAATTTGTCTGTCTAGATGAAACGTTTCAAATCTGTAACACCTGCAGACTGTCTTATGGCACCGCAAGTGATAGCACTGAGTAAATGCCCGGGTCAGGTGGTGTCCGGGCCAGGTCGTTACGTCGCCGGGACGTAGTGACGTCGCTCCACACACGCGTTACGACGCGTAATTTCCCAGAAGACGACACGATGCCGGCTCACACTTGATGACAACGTCGTAGATACGTAGCTGCGAGGATGCTTTAAAGTATGGAGGATATTGAAATATAATAATCTTTTAGCGCTAGAAGCGATGTGCTCTTAGAACGGAAATAGCGTTTAGAAGTACTTCCCTAGTCCCTAGTCCTAATATAAGGATCAGGATACAATTTATGTGGAAATTGGTTGTCATGGTGCGGCCATGTGATGCGGAGGAATGATGTGAAGAGCGGGAAATGTAGTGAGGAAAGTCTTGAGCATTGCTGAACATGAATAAAGACCCGCAACCGAGATGGAATTATATGAAACGCAACGTAATCATCGCAACACGTTGTTCGTAAGTAGTGCAAAGGAGGATGCAGCCGGTCATCCGGCATCCCCACGAAGCAAATGGGTAAGTATACCAGGGCATCCTCTTGAAATCACCTTCCTTTCCTCTTTTTAATTATTTTGTGACTAAAAAGAAGAAAGGAAGTCCCCCCTTAATCCTAGCGGGGAAGATGTTTATCATTACAAAGTAAATAGACATTAGGAACAGTGAAATGTTAGGAAACTTCTAAAAAAATACTTTTAGAATATTTTTACCCGAGGGAATGAAGATTCTGTTCTATTCCCTAACCGAAACTATCAAAAGTAGTCAACAACTTCACTTTGAAAGGATTTAGGATGACTAAGGAAATAAGAACTTAAGGTGTTGACTTACTGCTAGCTAATGTTCCGAGTGTTCCTCGGCACAGTGTGTCGCGGAGATATATTACACATGTGAACAAGTTTCCGGCACACTTTCAGGACCCTTAGCTTTAGTTACGAAACAACAGCTGTGGAGTTTTGTGTGTCATCCTTTTCGTAAAAACTTACTTGTCCTTACAGAGCCCATGATATAAAATAAAGTTAAACTTACGGAAATATTTAATTAAATCAAAATAAAATATAAAACAATAAATCTGATTTAGGTAGGTTCATAAAATAAATAAATAACTAAATCCTACATAAGTAAAGCATACTTAATTCTGAAAGTGTGTTAACAATGGCAAACTCGGGTATTGAAAAATGCTTGCTGGGAAATATGAATGAAGGACTAAATGCTACTAGTATCGCCATCTTTCGGATGGCGAAGATACTAGCGACAGTTTGAGCTGAAAAACGTTCCTGTTCTAAGAAACGACCTGTCTCGTTCACTACGACTGTATTTACTGCGGGAAACCTCCGCTAGATGGCGCATCTACCCCGCCTGTACAAATGAAATAATTTCAAATAGGTACAACAATGCTTTAAGAGTTTGTGCAGTTTTAGTGCATTAGGTAGGTACTTCGAATCATAATGGAGTGATCAATAAAAACTTTCATACGAACACCACTAGTTACGATATATGTATGAAAGTTCTATAGGGTTGTCACAAAGTAAGCTCGTTTTTCGGTTTAGGTACATTGTTCAAACAATTTTATTAGCGCTGCAAATATGAACAGTTTATATTATGTACTTTAGTTAATGTCAATAATTCTATTATCAGCCATCGATAGCCGTTCGAAAAGTCATTGAATGGAGTGCCAACAACGCAGCTTGCGTGGCAGTGCCATAACTGGCACATTTGGCTCGACACTGGTAGTTGGAGCATGATGAACACGCAGCTGATACCTTAATATACCTGGAAACTAGCTGGAACTGTATCATGAGGTGTTACAGTTCTAGCTAGATTAAACCAATAGGTTTAAAATATTGAATTATATGAGTAAGTAGGTATTGACTAGTACTGACTAGGTTGTGAGTACCTAGCGCCTTTATTAACCGACTTCTAAAAAGGAGGAGGTTCTCAATTCGAATGTTTGTATTTTTTTTTTTTATGTTTGTTCGCGCATAACTCCGTCGTTTGCCAACCGATTTGAAAAATTCTTTTTTTGTTGGAAAGGGTATACTTCCCAAAGGGCATAACTCCGTCGTTTGCCAACCGATTTGAAAAATTCTTTTTTTGTTGGAAAGGGTATACTTCCCAAATGGTCCCACAAAAATTTTATCGAAATCGGACAAGCGGTTTTTGAAAAATCAACAAAAATCTTAAAAAAAATATCTACATTAACGATCCTTTTGTTTACTTTTTGTAGGTACAACTAAAAAGTGAAAAATAAAAACTTTTTTACAAAAAAAACAATTGACTTCAAAAAAAAACACTACAAAGTGATTACAACTTTAATTTCGGAAGTCGGTGTCAAAAAACGAAAATGCGGAATCAACGACACCGACTTCCGAAATTAAAGTTATTTATCACTTTGTAGTGTTTTTTTTTAAGTCGGTTGTTTTTTTTTGTAAAAAAGTTTTTTTTAAATTAGTTTTTGTAGCAGGTTTTCGAAAGAATGAAATCCAATTAAATCTAGTTCCGCTCAGCAGAGCGCTATAATAACAGAGAAGTAACAATATTAATGAGCTGTGCAAAGCCAAGAATAGCTTAAAACTTAAAACAGCAACTGGAAAACGTACAAACCAAAAACTTTACTTTAGCAAAACTGTTCCGAACAAGAAGCACATTTCATAATTACTGTAACGCCTTTAACATTGCTACAAGACCCGCACGCTTGAACCAATAACCACTCTCAATACGAACGGAACTATTGATTAAAATATCTGTTTGGGCTCTTAACTGTTGTTCACTTAACTGTCGGTCACTTCAAGTAGCTACCGACAGAAGGCATGGTTGAGCTGCTGAATGTTGCCGAACTACCGCACGAAAGTTCAATCAATATAATTATGGTCAACGGGAATCATTATGCAAAAGACATCACCAAAACATGATAGACAGTACCTATGTTCAAGGTACAAAGCGCTCTTTACATTTTTTATGGTATAAAGATCAGTGCTTGAAAGTGAGCCTTACGTTACTAAATTGTTTATGAAGCGTTGTCCATTACCCATAATTACTTTACATTGAGCGAGTCCATTGCTTTCCCTAACTGAAAACTGAATTTTAACGTTGAATATCTGACAACTAAATTCGCAATAGGCAGTCTTGAACGCGTCTACCAGACGAATGAAGCGACTCTACAAACTTTTACAATTTCCCGCTCACGATGATAAGCCAACATTAGCGTTCTTATTTTACTGGTTCCTTCCCAGACCAGTCTACAAGTTTTCATTAACACTAACACAGTCACAAGTCTAATCTACTTCTTGCTTCATCCCAAAACTTATAAACTGCCACATAACCAAGTTCTGGTATTCAGCAATATCTAGTGAGCTTCAATACGACGTGAAATTTAACATAAACAACACATTAAGATTAGGAATTCATAAAGTTGTGAGCAACTCCGGCGTGGCGCGAACTTGGCCCACTGTGCCCCCACAGTGGGGGGCAGTGGAGCAAGTTGGCGGCAAGTAGTTAGGCGGACACTGCAAGTACTTGCAAGTACTTACTACAAGTGCGGGAGATGTCATGAGTGTTTGTAAGATTTAGTTGAGTGCAACTCCAACATCGTTGTGGCGTTGATTAAATGGTAGCTCTGTTGGCGTCTTGTTGTACGTTTAGTAAACATCTTCACTCAAGCGTTGGATGACTTCTATTCATTTTAACACATACCTTTGTTTTTTGATGAAGAGACAGCAGCTATTGCAATACGCCAGGCTCAAGCATCACTTCATCATCAATGGAAGTACTACTTACTAACACACGTTGAATAACTTAGTGCTGGCCATTTACATAATGTTTCCAATAGAATAGTTTAGTACGGGCGGATGCTCTCAGCAAACACAGATTAGCTTCAGATTTGATTGCTATTACTAACCGTGTAAATCTTTATGTATTATAATATACAGAACAGAACACACATCAATTCGCTCAGTAAGTAAGTTATAAGTTTAGTAAGTAAGTCGCCGCGCCGCCGCCGGTGCTTAGTGATCCGTCACGAGTTCAGAGTTAACAACAACAAGTTACTGAGCTCACCTGACACTGACATCTCAATAAGGATTTAAGTGTTCCCGTGAATTATGTGACGATGTAAAAAGTTTTCAGTGACATACATTTGTAATATAAATATATTTTCTTCTTTCTTTCTTTCAAATAACACACTTCAAGGTATCTTAAGTCCTATATAATTAATTATATATACATATCTATACAATAGGACTAAATTGCCATCATCTCAACTTTTCACCACGACAGAAAAAGAAACAGGAAACCCTGAATTGAAACGAAGACCTTTATTTGTTTGAACAACTTTAAGCCCTTCACAAAGCTCATAAAGACCTACAAAGATCTGCACCACAAACAATCTAATAATAATGGTAACACTAATTAGCGCTAATCTTAAAAACGTAACAGCAATAAACACAATTAGCGACCGAGAGCGTATTATCAATACATTCGATGGATCCACTTTACGGGCCATTGAGCCGCGCCATAAAACCGTGCCGTACGGAGCCGGTCTCGCTAATCCGCCGGTAATTAGCGCAACGATATACTAAACCAGCGATCCCGATGACATGGACTATGATGGAAATGGATTGTGCACTGTGATGATGTGGAGCTGAGCGCTGCTGATTCGTTTGTGTAGTCTCTGGTGGGATCTGTCGTGTCTGCTTGTCTATAAAGCCTGCTTTGCACTAACAAGCCATTTAGTCAAGTGGCGAGTAATTTAGTAACAGTATGTCTGAACAACGAAAATGTTGTCGAGTAGTTTAGGAAATAATATAGTTGAGATTATCTGTTGTGTTCTATTTTTTCGGGCTGGTAGCGCCCCCGCTATGCGTCACTGGTCACTGGATTGTCGGCTAAACAAGTCGGAACCTGTCGAAATTAGTCGAGTTCATTAGCTGCCGCAAAGATGTTGAATCGCTGGAGCGAAGAAACAACTTTTAAATTTGTTTCTGAATATTTACACAGCTTTCGGACGTTCTCGAAATATCGAGGTATTCTTTGTGATCTCCTAATGCCCTTCTAGTTCATGTTCTAGTTCATCTCTTCTATTAATCTATTTTCGTACCCATGGTTTTTTTTGTCACATAAATGTCTCTATCTACCTCTTCTAAAATAGCCATTACCATAAGCTTCATCAGCTTATACACTAAACTTGTGTACTGCACTCGACCGTAGTGCAAACGGTATTTATTTAACTAATGACTATTTATTTGGTGACTTAATAAACTTTTAGTTACTGAATCACTCGTCACTTGACTAAATTACTAACATAGTCCGAGCCAGGCTTTATGACAATAATTTTAGGCTAATTTGTCGGAATTTGGTGTAATTGACTAGTTTTAGTCTCGATTTTAACTGATCGTTCCTGATTCCCTGATTCGCACTGAACTGCTTCGTACGGTGTTTTCGACTTGACGAAACATGGAGTTTTTTTAATAAGTAATATTAAACGTACCTTACATAACACCTTCCGGAATAAACTCTCTAAATGATGGTGAAAACCGCATCAAAATCCATTGCGAAGTGCAGAAGAACAACGCGCTCACACACGCAGACACGACAACCGACATTCATTTATATATCTACACTTAGACATGACTTGATCGACTGTCAACACTTTGTTCGCAAATAAATCGTTTGAGTTCCGTTTGGTCAGCTCTGTTGGGTTAAGCAGTAATAGCGTTGCATTGGCACGTTTTAGCTGTAATTGTGGTATTTGCGAGTTTGTAAATAAATAAATCACTTTATACTAAACTACACAACGATGTGGAGGAGTCGCCCTCATAATTGGTTAATATTCCGAGTTTTAAATAAAAATGTTGTGTAAGTTCTTTAGTGTATTTTTCCGTTGGTTCAGTAGCAACAAGAGGCTCACTATAATTCGTGTAATTACTTCCAAGAGCCACTAATCGACGTACTCATTGTGTGCTCGGCCATCATTCACGGCCATTGTACCGAGTCAAGAGCAAATTCTAATTGTTGTGAGGTTATGATTAAATAGGTAGCTGAGCGATTTATCCGCCATTTGAAATCTCTTTGAGATACAGTAATATATTTTTCTTACCATCATTAAAACTTGGAACGTGTCTGAAGCGGTTTGTCAAATGCGAGTTCTACAATAGGTACTATTCAAAGCGACGGAAATTTCCTTTATGAAATCGGCACTTCTACCGATGCCAGCGCAGCAATCATCCCGCAATAGGTACAATATGTGCCGCCACTCGGTGTTAAGGCTTTATTTACGTCGACGTGATCGTCCGCAAATAGAATGTGGAGCGCGCCGTGCGGCGCGGGCGGCGCGGCGCGGCGGCGAGGCAGAGAGGCCGCACACAATTAGCAAGGGTCAGCGTGTGGCGCGGCTGTCGCTGTCACTTTGGTGCGTTTATCAGACAATTTTCGAAGAATTATTCTTATTGACGAAGGTTTAATTCTCATGATTTGTTTTAAAACTAAATACTGATGACTGGATGTCAGATGAACCCAAGCTCGTAAAGCTGCGTACCTCCGACGTTTCTTGGGGTACCATTGACCGCTAGCTACTAAGAATCGTAACCAGGTTAAAAGACATGATTGTTATTGATTTGCAAAGCGCTCGTCAGTAGAACTAAGTCGATCTTTCCAGGAGTTATTCCGCAAAGAGCTATTTTAGTACAAAAACTTTATTTGTGATCAAACAACCGCGACCCGCGTACACAAGTAATTAATGACATTATGTCTGAACCTCTCCTTGTTCCGATCATTTAATGTCTCGCTCCCATCTACACGTGTCAACAAAATAGGAACATAGTCTTGTCTCTGTCGTACACTTTATTAAATTTTCTCTATTTTGGGCGTCACGACGCAAACAACAACAAATAAAACATTCTTCACTCAATTTATTGACAATAACAATTCGATTAAAATTATGAGCAGATAACAATATAAATAATTATATTTTACAAGGAATAAAGGGCAGGGATGGGGCATATTAAAAAAGCTTCCAAAAGTGACGATACGACAATGATGGTGAAGGGGATTGGGGAAGTAATCGAACAAAATATTAAAATCATTCTTTAAATATCAGCCAGAACCTGCTAACTTATAAGTGTAAGTGACGCTGCAATAAACAAGCGGCAGAAAGGATTGACACACGCTTACCAAACGCACCGATGTATGTAGTCGTGAGAAGTGCATGTGGAGGTCACTTCAATCTCCGAGCAATCAACTGAACCTATCGCACGCCGCAGCTGGACGTAATATTAGTAAACGAACCATGAAAGCTTATGAAACAGACTGGCTTACAAGAGATTAACGATAAAGATAAGACAATATCGCAAGATATGAATCAAACTATCCACACACGACGGACAATAAATGGCTTGCAACTTCGTCCACGTATCGCCATCTTTGCCAATGTGAAGTATACTCTATTGACTGTAGTAAAAAGTGCATTGTGGAGTGTCTGGAGGATGACCTCGACACAGCTGTTAGGCGGGGTGTGCAGGGTCGCAGTTGTGGCGTATCGATACGCGATAACTTTGCTGAGACCTAAACCAACATGCGGTGATCTATCTGACGTCGGAAGCACCTCACCCCACTGCTGGCCAACGAATGGCTGTTCGAGACTACTACTCAAGTAATTCACGTACCTGAAATGAAATAAAAACAGATTGCAGAAGATTGTTTTTCCTTCTCGCACAAAATGTCGCTGGACTTGGGGCTTTGAACTTCCGGTGTTTTGAGGGTTCTAGATTGTAAAGGCTACATGAACAACGATTTAGTGAACCTATGTTGGTTGCTACTAAGGTGGAAAGCTTCTACAATAATTGTGACTAAAATTAAAAGAGTTAATATTATTTATTTCATTCAGCTAGAAGGAATAGACATTCGGTCGAAGGAACCGAATTTAACTACAGGTCTGTAATACTACGATCCTAGAGAAATGTGCATTTAAAATATATATACTGCAAAATGAGTTAGTTAATGAAATGCATGCTCTACAAAATGCAAGTGGAGTTGTATGCAAGTTGCAACTCAACAACTTTATGAATATGAATCTCATAGCTCCTCATAATTGTATGCAAAATATATTCCGCGAAGACACGCTGACGAACTGCATCGTGTATCACAGAGGTAAGGAAGGAAATAAACAACTGCTTCTGAACAAACCGTGTTTGGTCGACAAATTCTAATTCCAAAAGTTGGAATATCTACATAACCATAATTAATCAATTCTTAATAGCTTGAGAAATAGACCGTCTAAGGTACACACCACGATAGGTAGGTAATAGCCTGAGAAAGAAAGACGACAGGTAACCAACAATATTCAATGACGAATATCTCACAAGCCACTGAACTGTCTAGTTAAACATATTTGAAACATCATTATGTCATCTTCAACGATTGACAGAAACAGAATGAAGTTTTAAATTCGTCAGCGTTACATAATAATATGTTTAGTGTTGTGTGAAGCAAGCGGGTCTTGTGTCTCACGCCACTAATTGCAATGAAAATTCACGACGTCATCATTCGCCGATAGAATCTGTCCTCTCTTTGCTCACACCACGTCCGAGTTTATTCCCGGTGCTACACAGAACGACGGATAATCTATTTACAAGTAGAAGTTAGCGTAGATATTTTACTTTTCCAGGTGAGATAGTGTACACAGTACAAACCAAATGATAAAGTTTCAGTTGATTAACTTCATCATAGTAGGTACCTACAGTAGGAATGTGGCGCCGGGAACTGAGTTAGCGGAGGTGACCTGGTCGCTAAGTGAGTAATGCCTGGCGACGACTGATGGACCGCGACTGTTCTACGTAGTGTCGCCACAGAGCAGTGAACAGAAGATCGCATAAAGGACTCACATAGGTACAGGAAAAACGATAAGTTTGCATGTAAAGTTGCTGATTGCACTATGTTTTCCTGAGTAATTCTTCCTATTACCTAAACAAGAAAGTTTAGCCAAACGAAGAACTAAAAATAGAATGTAATCGGAATAAATCCTCCTACCATAGCCTTACACATCTTATTGGAACGGTTATTTTCCTTCTGAAGTCGGCCTACTGAACCAAGCTACGTAGTGGTGCTGCACAAATCCTCCACGTCGACCTCAGGGTCACACCCGCGACCTCTGATCGCTAACGATCGCTGCCTTCAATGTCACCGCTTAATGAAGCCGTGCAGTTATCAGTCGCCAGTAATTTATGATGATTATTCGATCCGCTAAACAGACCTGATTGGTGTTTAGCAATCCATTTTTCAATTAGTAGGTATGTAAAGACATTTCATAACTTTACAGTTGTTATTCGTGGTAGCGGTCAGTCTGTCTGATGAGACTTGTTACAATATTCGGTCATTATTGATCCATCAATTATTCAAGTTCAGGACCATTTAATAAGACATTGAGTACTCGTATCAGATTAAGCAATATGATGACTGAGTAGTTCTTTGTGCCCATTACAATGTTGTAAGTTATAGTTTTATGTACCCTTTTTCTTTTTTTTTTTATCGTGTGGAAATCCTCATGGATGTCCACCACCCTTGGGTGGAGGGGTCTGTCAGACTCTTACTGACTAAAACCACACGGTGTCCTGCTGCTACCTTTAGCCGGGGTGCTGGAGTGCTTGCGCATTTCATCACGCTCCCCCGGAACTATCTATTCATTTTAGGGCTGATTTGTCCATCGCCAGATAACTTTTATTCCAGGAATAAAATTGACGTTTGACAGTTTTTGTATGAAATAAATGTCTTCAAAATTATTCCTCGAATAAAGATATCAGATGATTGAAAAATCAGCCCTTAATGTAATAGTGTGCCCAACTCAATACCCAAAAACAAATGCAGTGAGTAAATAATTGGATATGTCAGACTCCACAACGCGAGCGGTGCAGGGAACATGAAACAGTTTAATTTAAGCAAATACGATACATTATATACATCACTCAAATTAATTAGTTACGATATTACTATTAGAACTAGTTCCAATTTTAGTACATCGACATTATAAATAATCGAATCGATGGAATAATGCATGTTGTTTGTTTAAATATCAGCAGAATACAGTTTTAGGCAAAATTAATGATTTTGTATTGTATTGCCAAAGAAACAATATTTTTTTTTATTGCTGAATGGGCACGCTCTTGACCTCGATCACGCCTGATGGAAAGCGATGGATGAGGTCTATGATGGAACGAGCGTGTCCAGAAGATGCCTAAGGCACTGGAACTCCCACGCATCGACGAAACACAGCAGGCTGCTTGACGCCGGACTCCGGTGGAAGGGTGGTCGCAAACCAGGCGGGCATTAGCCCTACCACCGCAAGGGAAAAATTGGCCAGTCAAATAAGGTGTTGGGTGTGACTGCCCAGGATGCGCCGAGCGCTCGGTTCAGTTGAGTAACTGACGGAACAAACTGCGCTACGCGAGGAGGCTTCTTCATGCATCCCAAAATATATATTAGAATATTGTTTATTCAAATTCATTGTTACCTTTCCAATTTCTTATAATCCGACTTCATCCACTACTGCGCGCATTTTGTTTGTGCCGATCCCTGCGCTCCCGTGCCAGTTTCATCCGGTTCTACGTGCGATGACAACAACGTCATTGACTCTGGCAACGTCGACTTGGCACAACTTAAAATTATATCCAAAAATCTACAAACCGATATGCACTTTATTTTTAAAATATTTACTGACTAAGATATAATTATGGTTAGCACATAGAAGTGCGCGCGAGTGCCTATCGCGGCAAGACGCGGGGGGAGGGGTTGTGACGGGGGGAGATGTCACTCAAACCGCGCAAACTTAATTAAAATCCGTACAAATAGTTAGCACAAGCATCGTGCTGCCGCCAACAAGCGAGGCACAATTCATAAGCGAAAGCGGGGAGTTACATTTATGGAAAAGTGGCGGTGATAAATAGAATGTAAATAGATACATCCATGAGTACAAACAAGGTTATGGCTTGCCGGAAATCATCAATAGGTATTAAAAAAATGCATACTGGCACCCGAACTGCAATCAACAGGATACTATCACATTATTTACACTAGATACTAAATTAAATAATTAATTAACTATGCAATAATATCATATTATGTTAAGTTATTAACTTAATTCATAACTTTAGTAACCACTACAAAGAAGCCAGCGAATATTGTTGATGAATAGCAAACTAAGTCCACGGCACTAAAACGTAACAACGGTATCAATCTAGAGTATAATGACTACGGTTTTAACGAGCTCATTTAAAGACGATTCACGTTTAAACGTCGGCAGTTATATCACCGGCCGTACTGTAACTCAACCTGTCGAATTAGATGAGAGTGGATGGATATTGCGTTTATTTACAGCCAGTAAATCCTAATGGATTTGCTTGTAATCAAACTAATAACTCATTCAAAGTTTGATGGATTGGCTATTTCCCTCAGGTACTTAGTGTCACTAGGGCGATGTTACACGGAACTGTGAGAAACTCTTTGTTCACGAGACATTTTACAACTTTATAATTTTATGAGCCATTTGTAGAAAACGGATCCTTTAAAGTTATTGCGCACTACGTAACGGCGGCGTAATCTTTCACACAATTGACAACGTTGCCTTTTACTTTACACACAATAACGCAATCGTTTACCTTCATTCTAATGATCACTACAAGATAAAGTGACGTTTTATTTAATGTCAGACTAACAATAAGTTGTAGCAAGGGTTCGCTCATAGCTCACACCCGTTCACTGTTCAACTATCGTTTGGTAAGTTGCCGAAGCCACTTGACTGGCTCCTACGATTTGCATAAGTTTTAATCAAAGAAGTCACTGCGAGGAGTGAGGACGAGCCTCTCGACACACTCGCTGCCAACAGGACTCATCTTTTAATTCCACTCGGGACGGCGCACCGAGCGGGGGAGCAAAAAAACATACTTAGTTGCAGAAAGTCCACTCTTATTAGATGCTTTCCTACACAGACTTGTTCTACGGAAGGACGCTCCAAGTTTAAGGTAAAACGTTATGAATAGTTTTCATCCGTATGATAAAGCCTTGCGCAGATAGTCTGGTCTTGAGTACTGAAGTACTAATCTATATAAATAAAAATCAATGTTGGTATGTTTGTCCTCTATGCGTTCCGAAACCACATTGGTCAGATTGTGATGAAACTTTGGTAGGGTGTTCTGGGGACGCCCGTGAGGGTTCCTAATTATTAAAACATAGGAAAAAATAACAAAAAATATTGAGGCGGTACGAAGTTTGCTGGGTCAGCTAGTTTATTTATTTATAAAAACGGCAATGAAAAACCGACGAAAAAACGGAGGAGGTTATGTAGGTCAAATTCAACTCGAGTTCTCGAGCAAGCGTAGTCCCTTAACGACACAATACAGCTGTTTAACTAACTTCAGTGGTTTATATTCCCCAGCAACTACTATTAGCCATATTCCGAGAGTTAGCCTTCTTCGAGTTATCTCACTGGGAGGTTGGCTTAATGACCGGGTCAGTAGTTGAAGTGCCCCGTTTACATGAGTGTACTGCGTGTAGACGCTACTTACATTACGTCGTCATGCATTCGTCCGTCTGACCCGCGACTCCCGGCGCGTGCTCCAATTTACTTGACGACAGTTTAGCTCATGTCTATAATATTAAAGTAATTAAACTATCACAAGTGTATGGATTAAACTCTGGTTGTGGACGCAAGTTTAATGTACTGCTGCCCATTGTTTTGTTTTAATGCATCCAGCATTATAGAACATGAAATAAATTTTTCTGTGTAATAAATAACTTCGAGCCGTTTCCATTTGCTTGTTTATGTTCATTTTATTACACAAAACGTCCAGTTGCAAAACAGCCTGTAATGTAACGAACAATATTGCTTATTGGCAGCAAACCACAACCGACATCAGAAACATTTTCGTTTAAACAACTTTGAAATCACATCATTACCACTAACCGCCAATCAAAAAACACTAGTGAAATAATAACCAAGCGTTCATGGCATATAATGTCTTCATATAAAGCTTACATAATATCATCCGCATAATGTATTGACACAGATATAAATGAAACCAATATGTGTCATGTGATATTAACGACGTGATCAGGCATTACAGCCGCTACTTGTATTAGTAAATAGTGATCGAAGGCTTTGTTTAATCTAATGAATACTGGCAGTGATTCCCGATACTCATACATAACCGACTCGTAATAAAATTAATAATACTGTTATACAAACGAACGATAAATAGTCAATACTAGTTCTATGGAAATGTGCATAAAATACGATTCGAATCTGTTTGACTAACTTTACTGATGACTCGTATTATTTGAAGGGTTGCTCTTTCATATTAGCTTCTTATAAAATAATACAGCGAAGGCAAAAAGCTACCTTCATAGGAGAAAAAAGAACAAATATGTCTCCTTATTTTTGCTCTTTCTCGAATTTTTTTTTTTTACAATGTTTACAGTGTCTTCAGTGCATAGAAAACAAATATTGTCACTTGAAAAGTCACATCAATATTATTTCAGGCGCCCAGTGTTAGTTCAACCCACGCGACAGTCTTATTATGATTAAGTATGAATGTGAATAACCAACACGCTACGACGGCGACGCTACCAATCGCTGGAGATGTTACGAGTATGTAAAGCCCAGAGGTCGGCTGATGGTTGTCGCCGGGACACTCGATGTTCGCTCATTGACTGCTGTTGATCTCGTCACTGCTTTGTGCACCAACACTTGGATTGATTCTTCTTTGGAATGCACTTCCTCTTGATATCAGGACGGCCACCAGTCGGTTTGCATTTAAGCGGAAATTGCAGAGTTATTTTCAAAACAAATAGTGTAGAGTCATCTCAACATCTCTCTCCCTTGAATTTGTATGTATATATATATTACAAGTATTTATTATAGTAAATACTATGTGTGTGTATATAACTTATTTATGTATTTATATACAATAACTTATTTATGTATTTGTGTACCTAATTTTAAGTTTATTTTTATTTGTTATCATTGTTCCTCTCAACCAAAGCACCTGCCACCTAATCTCTTCACCACCTTCGGTTGACTGGTAGAGAATGCCTAAGGCATTAAGTCCGCCTTTGTACCTTTTTGTGCGAAAAGTTTAAATAAATAAATAAATAAATTGATGTATTGAACGATTAGCGCAGACCTACTGGCAGTATATTGACGAAGCATTGCGTGCACTATTTGGTTATCATTGATAGAAATCGAAATCGCGTATTTCCTAATTCCTGCTACGCAAATTAGATAAGTTTTACCATTAGGTACCCAACTGCGATCTTACAGATTGTGTCTTCACTAACGAGCTAATGGAATAGTCAGACTAATTTCCAAGTTAATCCATAAACATAAATTCTTTATTCGGTATCTGATCAAATCGAGTTGCCTGTCTGATTACCTACACTACAAAACAAAAAGCTGCTAAACATTACGAAAAGAGTCTCAGGCGCGCTGTTGTGTCATGTCCCTTACGTCACAGACGATAGGGGAATCTTCTGTAAGTCAACTCGAAGTCACTCGGCACACAATCTGCACAAAATGTCGATGTCTATATAATCGCTTGTTATGTAAAACCGCCGAAGGAATGGCACAATTCTCCGACAGCTAAGGAGCTCTCGAGGGAAATGTTTTTATCAAGCTTATTTGTCAAGGTGTATAAATAAATAAAGCTTTGCTTTAAGAGAAGCTCAGCGGCTTGTGTAAATTGTTATTAGCAATTTTTGTGAAAAAAGTCAGAACAAGGAATTGGTTGCAAAAAATTAATTTATTAGGCTTAATCTATCGTGTCTGTCTGTGTGACCACGCCGTTTTTCTAAACTGCGCGCGATTTTGTTGCGATTTTCACCATAATTTTAGAGAATTTATTCCGAAAGGTTTATAAATATAATAGTACATTCATATTACACTACATAGTTAAAAAATGTCGATGTTTTGTCAAGTCGTAAAACCATGCAGAGCAGGGGCGGATTATTAGTATAATATAAGCTGTTCTTGAAACGTAGTCGGAAAAATTATTGTCAAAACATGCACTACTGTACAGTACGCACACTATGCCGTCCATGATTGACCTTAGCTTTACTTGTCTTCAACTCTTTAGGACCGACCCGTGTCAAATGATTCGCGACAATGACACAATAGTACCTATCTATCCCATACGTGCTCAGTAAAGAAGTTTGGTGGGACAGCACACCCACAACTTCGTCCTGCCGCACCCATAGCCGTGTACAGGTAGCTAGTTACATAGCTTGTACCGCACGAGTGCGTCCCGTAGCCGTGAGTATGTAAACTATGTAAAATAATGTAGGTACTTTAATTTACACGTGTTTGTTCCTGTTGTACTCTAATTCGCGCCGCACGATTCATTCGCGTGTTATCCTCAGTTGTTTTGTTCGTTCCGCTCCTTCCGATTTATGCGCCTTATAACTTTAATTAGATTTTAATCTATATAATTTTATATTACGAGTAGGTGCGCAGTGAGCCGATTCGCGGTAATGTGGATACACTCGTATCGCGGGCCCCTCTGTGTGAAGTCGTGTTGTGTTACGTTCTTTCCGACTTTTATTTGACATGCTTCAGAGAATGAGGTTCTTTTACATCTTTGTTTTGTGCACAGAAGATCTTGGGATTGTGTCACTTGTAGTACTCAAATATGTTCTGGTGCCAAGTTGAAGTCTATGGAATGACTTAGCTCACTAAAACATGGCCACGGCACATTTTCTAAAACAAGCACACTGTAATTGTACGAAAATAAAATCAAAATCTATTTAATCTCAGCAAAACCCCAAACAAACTTAACTTCTCAAAAAAAAAGGAATTTCTCTAACTTGAACTGTTGTGTAGCACTTTTTTTCTTACAGAGTAATCTAGATTATTAGATCAGATAACGAATACGTTCGTAGTGTCGGCGAATGGTTGCAGAAAGGCTAAAGTTCAAAAACGGTTAGGAATATCTGCGTTTAGCATATTTTGTTTATAAGCTCTGTGGTTCGGATGTATTTATGCACATAATATAAGTAGAATTCATCAATTAATATTTGTATTATTTGCCTAGATAACCCGCCGACACGTGGTCAGTGCAGTGGTGGCTGGAGGCAGTACGTGAGTTGATCTGCAGGGAGATAGGAACTAGTACTTAAAGTATGCAGTTGTTCACACATTCTAAGTCACAAGAATTTAGCAATAACAATTACTAGCACTCTGCTGAACACTATTTTTTTACTGATTATAAGGAGGTTGAAAATATTAGAAAGTTGAAGGGCTCGTATGCAGGGAGCCGTTTTCATTAGTCGATAGGGAGATACGGAAAACCTCCACCGCACGGTTGGCAGTTGCTATGAAGCCCATTTTCATTGGACGTCACATATCATTCAGGCAGCTAGCTGAACGGCGCCGTTTAGGTAAAAAGCTAGGCAGTTAACTGAACGGCTAATTTAACCAGTTGGCTGCGACATATCGGCCCAGTTATCAACAAATGAAAATGAGCAATGGATGTTTTACGTTGTTTCGGCACAAACCGTTCGTTAATTCGACGAAGCGTTACACAAAAGATCGGCACCCGTCGCGCGTCGTCGGTTGTGATAAACGGCACATTCTTTTGTAATGAAATATTTTATGGTCATAACATATCGATTTTAGGTTGCGGTTTTACCGTAACGAGATTTTTAAGGGGAAATTTTCCGAAAAATGATTTAAGCAAAACTGATTTTTTTTTAAGTTAAATCCATCACGGGACAAGCAGCGGGGAGAATGTCCCCCGGGTGAGGCCGGGTGAAATTAACAATCATTTTTTTTATTATTACTCTTTCTTAGGGCCGTTTTACCAAAGTCGGATAATCTTGTATCCGTGAAATAAAATTGACGTCTGACCGTTTTTACATAGAAAAACCTTGGGATTAGTAGGTATTTACTATTTGATTATTTTATTTTCTCATGTTCAATGTTGTCACGGTTCCAACATCGTATCAACATCTATAGGTACAACAACTTTCCCGAATTTTAGTGAAACATACAAAGAGTTGTGGACTCGCTGCTGATGTGTTCATTAGTTTGTATTCAGTAGTTCACAAACAGACACAACGAGTACTGACACATTTTCGGAGTGCTTTGAACAAAACTAAAAACTGGTAGCGTTTGATGCTAATTTCTTTATCCTAATGGCCCAGTAGGCAAGCTTTTTGGTATCTGTTTATAGTCACGTGAGCAGGTGGCATTTAATGACTGTAGCAATTATCTAGGACATTCGTATTTAGCTGTAGGCGTATAATGATCAAATATACGTGATGCGAGATGGTTGTTTAAAATTACCATTAAAACTCAAAAAAAGAGTAATAACACTTCATCAAGTAGAAATAGAGAAGTTGTGTGACTCGAAGCGAGCTACAATCACAAATTATTCCATATTGACTTGCAAATTATACAAAAAAAAGCTAAAATATGTGATTTATTCCGTCTCCCACGCACTCCTAGTTAAATGTGTCAAATAGACGAATGTTATGTTCAGCGCCGCTTCTAATATTAGACCAGCTACGTCAAAGTGCCAGGCCAGAAGTGAAGATAGGTATAGAAAGAGGCTAAGTTAATCATTGGTTTCTACTGTAGGCACTGACACAGTATAATAAAGTATGTAGTATTACGTCTCGGCAGTGTCTTTGAAATAATTACCTACTCCCGCTCGGTAGGTAACCACGCACTAGGGTTGCCCAATGTCTCTTTGGTTGTAATTGTACTTTAATTTATATGTTTAGAATATTTAATGATGGGAAAGCATTATTTTTTAAAACATTGCATTGGGTTAGGCAGTAAAATAAATGTTTTTCAAAAATCCGGTATCTTTTGGTTAGTTATGTTTGCTTAGTCTTCTCGGTACATCAGCCGAAGCCATTCGGATAGTCTGAAATAAAAACAGATATCATCCATTTTTTCGGGTATAAATTATAAAATACTTTCTATAGAAAAGTTACATAAAAAGGCCTATAAACATGTCCGCGATGACATATACCTAAATGCTCAGGTAAATTCATAAATTGATAAAATATGACAGAGTTGTGTATAAAAAATTATAGTAAATTAATGACTTAGTCAATGGTGAATTAAGGTAATGTTAAACCCCTATTGAAATAAATTCGCTTATCGTCACAGAAATTTACCAGAAAATATACGGTCTACGAAAACAACATGTGTATTTAAAGCTAGGTTAAAGACGTTGCTCTTAAAACAATGTTACTACAGTATTCAAGAATTTATGGAAGATAAAATGTTAAAATAGAGTTCAAATATACATAAATCTGTGTGTTAATTATAATATATAATTTTTTACGTATAAAACTAGATATACGTTTAATTAATATAGATAATATTTTAACTGTGAAAGTTCCTAATCTACGTGATATTAAATAATACATACTCATTTGATACAATATTATTAGTTTTAAGTTATCTTGCTGCGCCCTAACAGTGACCCTGATCATGTACACTGAAAAAAATTATTTCTTACTACAACACATTAAAGCGATTTCATTAAGACTTACTGACTTTATACAGTAAGAAGAAATGTATGTAAAACAGTAAAAGACAAAACAGTAACTTTTAATGATTGAACATACTATTTACTGAAAAAAGAAAGAAAAAAAAAGGAAAACCACCATTACTGTAGGTAATGTAAGTTGTCAATGATTTTTAAACGATAACACCAAATGAATAAAACAATTAATTTTGTGACCTTTTAGCTACTTAAAACGTTAAAGTTTACTGTCATGATGACGGCAACATTTTGCCTCAAGCTCAACTGTTTTCGAATCATCAAAAAATGCTGTTTTGAACGTTAGGCTCATATGGAACTGTTCAGATCAATGTTTTTTTGTTATTACCTATTTACTGCTTATTTCTATCAGTGACACTCACTAGTTTAAGCCTAGCGTGTAACTAGCGTGGTTATATAAATTGTGCATTAAATGAGATGCATAGTTTAGATTTCACGAGCGTGTTTTGATCGCGGGACGCACGATAAAGACTTTTGTGATAGACAGAAATATACGCGGGCGAAGCCGCGAGCAGAAGCTAGTAGCTGGGTTAAGTATAGTTTGTTTCTTCACTCGGGCGTCGATTATATGGATAAAGAGAGTTACCTACTAACATAATACGTACCTGTCAAGAAAGTTATGCTCGCTACGCTTCAATAAATATACAAATACCTACACAATTCAGAAAAAACAAATGTTATTTTTATAGGCTTACCTTGTCGACTAAGTTGGTAATTTATAAAATGATATTTTTAGTTTCGATATTGATGAAGTCAAACATCCATACACTGAACAATACAGTCGATAACTTCATGCTATAATATTATTTTACGTAAATAAATGTGCGGGAGCGTCTGCACCACAGTATAAATATACAGTAAAACATCTTCATACAAACGTGCCGCTCTCGGTTTGAATGTGTGCGTGCGCGCCGCGCGCCATGTCGGCACGCGATTTCACGCACACGCTAGCATAATATATGAGGGAATAAGGTGGCGGCAGTGCGGGCTGTGCAGCGCGACTGTGAGCACGCGCGTACGCTACATGACCGCTTGCGTTCGTCAACTCTCGCCGGCGGCGGCGGCCACTTAAATTACGAGTATCATGACTTCAAAAAGGGGAAACAAATATTGTAGTGTTTTCGGGTGCCTCAATAATGATTTCGCAAACCCGGACTTATCATTCTTCATAGTTCCTACTCAACCAGAAATGTAAGTACCTACTTATACTTAAATATTATTAGAAAATGTGGTATTGTATTGTTTATTTCACAGTTTATTTGCTTTATTAAGAGCGTAGCCGAGTCGCATTTTTCCATATAAATGTATTCCCAAATTTACTTTCTGAATACTATGTTTAGAGCTAAGGTTTATTTTAAGAAGTCTAGTTTTACTATAAAACAGAGGATTGAGTTCGAAACATCGTTTAGGTAAACGTATTTGTCGCGTATAGATGTAATAAGGGCAATTTCACAATAATTAATATTGCAAATTAATTACTATTGAAATTATTATTTTTTCTATTGTCTGATGTGTTGTTCAATCCAAATATGGTGTCTTATACACCCATTACAGGAATTACGGCAAAGATCGAAATTTACTCATGATCCCACCTGATGATTTTGTCGATAATGTAGAAAGGATGGAGCAGGTGTTTCGCAAAGCGTTCGAAAAGGACCACATCAACATTAAAATTGGCCGGTCAATTTACGATCAACTGAATGATATAGAATTTAAGATGCCCTGTCCATGCTTTCCCAAAAGCTTTTTACAAAAACTTTACATAAGAATGAGAATTTACTTTACATTAACAAATAATAATAAAGCGTTCCGGACGTGCAGAAACAGGAGAAAAATTTTCTCGGTATCAAATTTGTAACTTAGTATAATAAATGTTATGTGAATAAAGGCTTTTTATTTTTACTAAATTTATAAATTGGTAAAATATTCAATCATAATATGCTTTTTTATTTCATAAATTTAGATCAAGTGCTGCTTGTTCGAAAATATTAACTAAAAGTAAAAGTGACAACCCTGGGGATCAACGCAAGAGTAGGCTAATAACTCGGCGGGCGGCCTTAGATAACTTACTGTATATTTACTGTGGTCTGCACCGTCCGCGTCCGTACGTATCTGCGGCGTCCTCGAGACTTGAGTACTGATGTACACCACAATTTCGAAGCGCGTCGTTTCCGCCGTTTTGTATGAAGGCGTAATACTGCTTACTTTATTATACTGTGGTACTGGCGAGAATATCAAGTTAAGTTGAGTCAAGGACGTTCGGGGCGCGTGCGGCCAATTTGCGGCGAGAGGGAATCCCCAGACCATTGCTACTGACGAGTTATAGGTACAGAAGGACCATTCCTTACAATGTATCAATACATTTTATTCCATTTCCCAGTAAAAGGAAAAGAAATAAATTTGAAAATGATAGAACCATCAAATAAACAAGTTGAAAAAAATATTCGCTTGAAGTAATAATCTTCTGTCTTATGTATTTCAATACATTTCATAAAACATGTTTACCAACAGCCTTACCTGTCTACGTCATTCAAGCGCTAAAAGATCTTCGTTGTAATGTCCTACTTGTTTCCTGACCTTAAAAGAAACCAGTACCTTGCCAGTACCTAAGTACGTAATAGTTTTAACAGAATGTGTGAATTACACATTCTGTAACCTAATCTTAAATCTGTTACTGAAGTACATGTAGTGGGCCTTCTGTAACTCTCTGTGTAGTGACATAATCATATTGGAGGCAGTCTGGAAAAATTACAGCCGCCACGTGACGCTTGTGTGTAACAGATACAATGATACTGAATACTGAAGGCGCTGACGTGGAGGCGACTGTACCTACTGATAACACGAGAGATAGCCGAGTGTCCCGATACGTGCAGTGTGCTGTAGAGATTATATTATTTCAGTTCGAGGAAATAACTTTCAGTTACCAAGTGGTTCCTGAAAGCAATTTCTTTATGGCAGCTGAAATAGGTACGCCACAACACTGCACCGTGCCGAGTTGCCGACCACAAACACAATACCAAAAAATAATACTGACTAGTGTTCCCTGCAATATTCACATAGAGAAAACCTATATCTTATTGTTACCTTATATCTTATTATATCTTATTGTTTCATATCATATGGTATTTTTACATATTTAAATAAGAGTAAACCATAGAAATGTAAAAAACGGCGCATGGTAAATGCACGCTGTGGTTTATAATTGATTGTGTAGTACGTTCTGATTTATGAATTGCAAGTGTGTGCACGACTTTGCTTCACTGCTGTTTTTTTTTGCTTTTACTGAACTACAATACATGTGTAGTAGTGGCGCGGTGGTGGGGACAACCTAGCGACATCGCGTTCTGATACATTTCCAACTACCGGGCATATCTCCTTCTTTCTTATATATATGCAGTAAACCCTATTGCGAATAAACAACACATCCCCCTTGTTTCTGATCTACGGCACAACATAACGAAGGACTCAATCGAGATTGTGTCGAAACAATATCATCGCAGCAGGTAGTAATAAGCCGCGCGTCGTAAAAGCGCGCGTTCGTACGAGCGCATCACCGCGTTATCGCGCCGCGGCAGTAAAGAGACGCGTGACGCGCGCGTTTACGAGCGGCAGGCGACGCGCGATATGCAACAATAAATATTATGATTATATCGAATTACATCGGCGTGGGAGGCGTGCGATAAACTGTGAAGTGTCACGCTTATCAGCACGGGACGAATCTTGCAACTAAAGGAGCTGCTTAAGACAATAGTTGGGGAATAATGCAGCTCTTTCTAATTTCTAACTTATGCATACCCAATTTGGTACGAGTGTGGGTGTAATGTTTGTCGTTACAATCATAACTCCGATAATATAATTAACTAGTACTATGGTACTGTAGGTAACTACAGTCAGTAGCATGAAATATATTACTATGGCCAGCTACCGAGGAGTCGGTAGCTTCCGAAAGAGTTGGTCTTAAAATGAACATGGACAAGACTAAGGCCATGTCAAATGCCCATGTAACAATCACTTTCATGAAGATCGGAGACGCTACACTCGAAGTTGTAGACGGTTATGTTAATGTAGGACAAACGCTCCAGTTGGGTAGGTCCAACTTCGACAAAAAGTTCAATCGTCGAATCCGACTCGGCTGGGCAGCTGTCGGGAAACTACGCAATATCTTCTCGTCCCACATACCACAGTCTCCAGATAATAGTCTTTGAACAGTGCGTGTTGCCAGTAGTCGCTCACAATGGGACTCATAGGAAGGCTGAAAGTCACCCAAAGAGTAATGTTCCCCTACATGATCGAATCAGAAATGAAAGAGATCCGTAGGAGAATCAAGGTGACCGGTGTGACTAACATAGCCCGAAGAATGACCAAACTTAAGTGGCAATGGGAAGAGCACATAGCTCGCAGAACAGATGGCCGATAGGGTCGAATGGTTGTGGAGTGCTGCACGAATCAGCTGGATGCGGAAAGTACAGAACCGTACAAAGTGGCGGTGCTTGGGGGGCTGTGACCAGCAGTGGACGTCTGTCGGCTGAAGTGATGATGATGATGGATAGCTTTACCGTCGTCTCGACGACAGATAACGAAATCAGATATTGTTGCCGAGCTGTTCATAGTAACATATTTATGTTCGTGACCGCACACCTCTTCCTAACCCTTTGGCTACAACAGGCGTGATGCTGTGTCTTTACAGTTCCATTCGTCTTTGGTCGATTTTCCTTAACAGAGTTCTTAAACACACCAATCATTTGCAGCTTCCCTTTTTCTATGCAAACGAAAATACGATTACACAAACCCTCTGAAACTCCTTTATCTCATGTAACAGGCGCGAGCCCGGTCGGTACTCACGGCACTCTATGATTTATGCGGACTCGCTTGTTCGCGAGAGTTATCGCTTTCCATACGTCTCGCTGGCAGCACAGTTAAATGACTAGCCTTGCAAACACTCCGACCGAACTCAGAGCTTGAATACTGATCGCATACACAAGTTAAACCTTATTATATGAAGACTCTAACGGCACGGGATCCACTAATCTCCCGAGTAATTTATAATATGGAAGATAAAGTCTGCTTTTATTATTTTAATACTGCTTTAGCAACCGAACAGGGCACACACGCTTTTATTTTACGGTTATTTCCAGTGGACAGCTGCTATAAAAATCAATCCCGTTCTTTCAGGACATTGATTAAAGTCCCCTACTGCTTCCAGAAGTATCTCATAAAACACTCCGACAGTCAGCATAGGGCGCCCAATGAGGTGCTCGGAAACTAGCGTGACGTCACGAGCAGACGAGCGAGCGCCGCGTTAACGAACACCCTTTATAACCTGTTGATACGATCAAATTGACCGAATTCATTGCGAAGCAGATTACGCGCACAAAGAGTCGCAACACGCTCTGCAACATTAATACGATTAATTGAATTGCGGGATTAATCGCAGAGAGTATCTATCGCCGGCAATGCTTTTAGTATATCTGTGACTTTTGCGCTTATCAGCCGTTAATGCTCAGCTATTTAAATGATGATAGCACGATTGATGGTAGTGTTTATAATGCGGGGAGCATTAACTTAAGAAATGTTTATATAGAATACTAGAGGTCATGTGAGTTACAAAAGTTAATCGAATGTCATTTTGTTTGAGCTGCATACAGTGCTGAGTTTAAAACTTTCAGAGATGTTATCATAGATGCAGTTAGTTAAGTTACTATTTCGCTACAACAATCCATATTAGCCACTAAACCTGCACATCACACTACGGCCCACGGTAGGTATCTCTATTCCTGTTCCTGTGCTCGGGGCCTGGTCCCCAGCACATTGTCTCCGTGCCGCACATAATCGAAGCGTGCATGAAAAGATAAATGACTATAAATGAACCTAATGAGCTACGTAATGATCAGAAGCATGCTCCCCCCCCCCCTCCTTTCATTCCATCTCCCCCTTTCACCCGCCCCGCGAACATTCTGCCCCATTAAGCTCAACATGAAAATAGAATCATGTCTCCTACTAAGTTAATAGAGCATACATACATATGAAATTATCATAAAAATGTTTCTGTGCATCTCTGTGATGTCACGCGTGACTGAACATAGAAGTATTAATGTAGTAATGTAATCTATTAGTAGTAGCCACTTGAAATTCTGGTTCTAAAGATATTCAAGATCCTGAAGTACATATATTCCAAGGATTCATAAGGTTTTATGGACGTACAAGCGCCCTTAAAACCTTATAATTCCTTTCATAGTCTTCAAGATTCATGATTTCAATACTTCAATGTTTTTTTGAGTGATCGTATATTTATGGTATAATTTCGTTCAGTAATTAATTACCTAACTCGTCCGAAAAGTTTAAAGGTTCATCTCATAAATTATGTAACTTAATTGATTTTCGAATACTTCCGAATGTACCATACCATAATGTCATGGGTACATATTTGAATTTCGAAAATTTAAATATCTACGGTTAAAATGTCAATGTTCAAAACATCGAAAATTTAAATATCGAACGACCATAAAACCGAAAATTAAAATAACGTAAGTTTATATTTTCGAATGGTTAGATAACCTACGTCCAATATATCTAAAATCTAATTATCGACCAATATGACATCGAAAGGCTTACATATCGAAGTACAGATTATCTAATGGTGTAAATATCGAAGTACAGAGTATCGAATGTCCTAAATATCGATATTTATTTATATGTTGTGCTACAAAAATTAGTGACAGAAACAAATCGCTGCAAAACCGACTCCACGTGGTCTTGTCTGCCCTGCCCCTAGAGTGTAATTTAAGCCCGCGTAGGCGCAGAGGGGCGAGGCGACCCGCGAGCTGTGGCGGAGGTGGCTTTAACGCCCGCCGCCGAGGCTGAGGCTGGCCGGCGAAGCCGAAGATGCGGTGGTGAGCGTTGAAACCATCGACGACGATAAGCTCGCGTGGGACCGCCGGAGCCCCGCAGCGCCGGAGCCGTGACAGGAACCATGCCTGCTGCATGATGCATGCTCGCTTGCACTCTGCATGCTTAAGTAATATTATTTTCACATAGTAAATAACTTAAAAAAAACACATTTGTAGGCCGCGCCCGCTCTTGCATATTATGTCGACGGAGCCCCGCTACGCGGGGCCCCTATTTCTGTGTAAAGGGTTTAAAGTAACCTAACCTAACCTAACACCGGGGTGCCCTTCGCTCTCTCTTGCATCCTGCAACCATGCCTGCCTGCAAGTTCGATATTTTAACTAGTAGGTATTTTTAACGTAAATATAATGAACTAAAGTGTATTGAATGTTGACATTTTGAACTTAAGTATAATGATTATCGATGTTTTTAATCATTAGATATTTTTATAACTCGGCATTTCAATGTTAGACATTTTATGCTTAGGTATAACAATTTTCGATATTACGATATAACCGATATTTAAATTTTCGATGTTTTGAACGTTGACATTTTACACGTAGGTATTTTAATGTTCGACATTCAAATATGTACCCTAATGTCATACTTAGTATTGATAAAGATAAACTCCACATCTATAATCAGTATCGATATCTAAATGACGTTAAAACAAAAATCGTTAAATTGTCGTATTAACACAAAAAAAAAATTGCGATTTGAAAGTTATATTTTTAGTTGGAGAATGAACCCTCACGTATACCGATATATGAGAGCACATTTTGTCAACTATAAGGTTAAGTTTATTCTTGTGATAAATTCATCCCAACTACGGAACTTCATTGTGCGAGTGTGCGTGGTCCGACACGCACTTGGACTGTGTTTTTTTGTTTTACCGTAATTAGATATATATACCATCACGTGCACGTAGTTTCGTAATTAGATATATATACCATCACGTGCACGTAGTTTCGTAATTAGATATATATACCATCACGTGCACGTAGTTTCGTAATTAGATATATATACCATCACGTGCACGTAGTTTCGTAATTAGATATATATACCATCACGTGCACGTAGTTTCGTAATTAGATATATATACCATCACGTGCACGTAGTTTCGTAATTAGATTAAATCCGAAACTATGAGGAATAGCGAAAAATACTCAAAGGATTCACGGGCTCGATTTTGATGAAAACTAAAACTGCATCATTAGATTTTTGAAAAATCAATATTTCTAGCCAAGAATCGAACCCGTTGATTTTGAAAAAAAAAAAAACACACTCTATTATTACACCATTCAATAGTGTCGCTAATAAGGATCGAATTCTGTGAAGTAATGGAAAATGTTGGATTTTTTTTTATTGCTAAATGGGCGCGCTCTTGACCCCGATCACGCCTGATGGAAAGCGATAGATGAGGATTTTAATAAACTGCTTCATTTTAACATCCGAAATGAGAACCTCCTCCTTTTTTGAAGTCGGATTACAGCGGCTGTGCATTTAATTCGCAATTTGCAGATTGGGCCTTTTGTAGAATTTTGTAGTATGCCACATTAACGACATTAGCGATTAACTATGGTTTTGGACCCTATTCCGAAGAACATAGAGTTTGAATTTATGTTGATTCAGTAAGTAGGAGGCAGAGTCGAGTCCAATTGCGCCCTTGACGCGTTTCAAGATCATTATCCTCGTAACAATAATATAATATAGATACAGGTTACGTTTCATTCCACGACTAAGTACGAAAGTAAAAGTCTCCAATATAGCAAGTTCTTATCAACTCGTAATAACACAACTTTGTGATAAAATTATGATGAGAGACCTTATGAATACCTACCTACTGTAGATTATTAAATTAATACGCTCCTGAATTCGCTGAAAGCAGGTCGTTATATGAAAGTTCGCTACTGCGCCGCGGTGGTATTCCGTCTCATGGGACCGAGCCAATTGAACAATTTCGAACAGCGACTGAGTATTTACTTACAGACAAACATTGGCCCACCTGACGCTCAGCGGCCACACTTGCAACCACAGCTGTACAGCTGTACTTGTACTGTGCTTGTACCTACTTGTACAAGTACACAACCACAGCTGTACAAATACACAACCACAGCTTTACAGGTACAAGTACACAACCACAGCTTTACAGCTGTACTTATAGTGTGCTTGAGTACAAGTACACAACCATATCAGAGATGTATTTGCTAAATTCTTCCTGTAATTCTGTTATAGTAGAGTCATGTATTTGAATTGTGTGTTATGTTCATGCCTTTCATTCGTTTGTATTCTGTTATATTTTATTTTATTGAAATTAATTACTTTTAGTTTAATAGCAGCTTCTGTCTAATATGTTTTTCTTTAAATGTTAATTAGCAGTAATACCTTTCCTAAATGCATTCGTAAATCAATATTGAATGTATAAGCTGTTGGTGTTATGTAATAAATAAATACCAAATAGGTTAACTACCACACAATAAACATTCTTCATCCTTAAACCCCAATAAAAGTGTTAAACCCTAATAACATGTTCTGTAACCCGAGCAACAACCTCTGCCAACTAGTTTGTGTTTGTGCGCGAAATCATTGGCTGTTATAATAACATGTATCAACTCGATCGGTTCAAACACAAATTATGGGCATCAGACAGAATATATAGACGATCCACCCACAACATTGCGTGGAAATAATCTGACGTCATCACAAGCTGAACTAAACACAAAAGCGCGTGCACTTTGTGACTGCAGCTTCCCTAGTCCTGTCGCATGCGTACTCCCCGCCGTAGCCTTCTCACTACATGAAGGAATCTTATAGCCGTCACCCCCAGAAAATGTTATGGATATTCTGTAATCTAGCATAAGATTAGTCAACAAACTCTTATACATATACCTATATATTTACAACACAACACGTGGGCAATTTTAGTGAGAGTCTTTCCTATTTACTTGTCCAATCACGTCGATATTTTGACATCCGATACAAATAGACTTATTCGTGGCCCGCTAATTATTTGGCTAGTTTCTGATCAAATCATTTGAGTGGTCTACCTTCTGTAGCTTCCCTAATGCATGACGTCATGTAGGTACTTAAAATAACAGTTAACACTTTTTTGTTGTCTGCAGCAGCTGCAGTGCCGCGCGACTGATAATACTCGCATTGTGATCGGAATGGACTGTTCCGACCGCAGGATATTCAGCTGTAATAGTTCCAAGTTCAGTCGAACGATAATACATATAGGTAATATAGTAATTATTACTCCCGCGCAGATCGTTCGACTGAACTTGGAAGAACATCCGACAAAAACGTAGGTTCATTATTATAATGAACCTACGTTTTTGTTAGATAACTTGGAGCAGAAAACGAGTTTGAGGTTGTTAACCTAGAATAAATATCAATAGAATTAGATTGTGTGTCAATCAGGTGTGACACTAGCACTCATGCAGGTGTGATAATGATCAAACATTCGATTTAATATGTAAGACCTTTGTTTCATTTGTAAAATTTAAAAGTTGCAGCAGCTGACTCTCTAAAGTGATTTGTTATAAAATTGTTCATATCAAAGTAATATAACAAAAAAAAATTAAGACTCTTGAAGTATTATTCCATTGATGCTCTTGTCATCAGCTTAACAAGTGCTGCATTTGAAGTAAAAAAAGATAAATCTCTGTTAACCCTATAAAAAAAAAAATCGACAACCGTGTCCCACCACCCTTAGAAGAAAATATAATTTTGCTAGAGAATGTAAAACAAAGAGCTTGCCCTCACTTTCACACGTATGCAATAATAATTGTTAAAGTGCAGGTACAAATGAGCGTTTGTGCTGCGTTCAGTTCGTTCACCCGACTCGCTCGTTCACTCGCCCCCGCCGTATTTATGCGCTTTGTCCTGTCAGCGCACTGGTTAATGACTCCTCGTCCTCATGCGAGTACAGCAGCTCTGTGTTCCACTCGGACTCATGTGGCTAACAATGCTCTAAGGGTTGAAGGAGGTCCTCTAAAAGGGTCGGAAATCGGTTTGCTCTCTTGACTCGCATATTATGATAAGAGCCCCTTGGAAGGCAGAATTGTAACGTTGCACGAGGAGGCAAATAATATTGATTCATGAAATAATGACTTTTAGTTTAAATGTAAATATTTAGAAAGTTAAGCTTTTAAGAACCTTTGCAACGGCATAAAAGTATTACACTACAAAAGCTCATTTAGACCACGTTCACCCGGTTCCCCTGTTGTAAAGCTAGTCCTTCTGGATCAGCAGACTACATACATCACGTTACATCAGTGCTCGTCCTAAACAAACAGTCAGCGCCTGTATCAGAACATGACATAACTCAAGTTTAGCTTGTTGAGGTTCTACTGTAAATTACGTACAATTCCAGTTTCGCTGACTAGAATAATAACTACGAATACTGGAAGAGCACTGTTACACTTTCTATTTGCCTTAACGAACATCAGGGATTATAGAAAAAAGAAGTCCTGATGTAAGTGGCTTTAACACCATATTCCGGCCTAAAGAAGTTCATTTTGACAGTTCAATGATATTATTTGCGTTATTTACATTGTCGAGCTGACGAATTCATACATATATGAAGCAATGGATTGTGATTTTTATTTTTTTATTCTATTCAGGAAACTTACAGCTAATGTAAACCGTGTTTTTAAACAATACGCATTTGAAGGTCATTTACAAGTTTCCACTGATAAACACTTGAAACAATAAAAAGGTCGATACAAAATATCTATAACATAAATTAGGAAACAAAATAACACCGTCAACAAGACAAACTAAAAACACTACAAAGTGAAAAATAACTTTAATTTCGGAAGTCGGTGTCTTTGGATCTGTATTTTAGTTTTTTGCCACCGACTTCCGAAATTAAAGTTATTTTTCACTTTGTAGTGTTTTTTTGGAAGTCGGTTTTTTTTTTTCTTAAAAAGTTTTTATTTCACGCTTTTTAGTGGGTCTGCTTATAATTTATCTAAGTTACAATAGCCTAGTGATCTTCGCCTTTTACAAACAAAATATTGCTTTTCCCGATGCAGGGAAGTTAACTGTTGAGGAGTTCTCCAGGTCCACCATCAGCTCCATATCACCATTCACATTGTGACGAGCATGAATTGCTTAGCGACCATATTGAAGTAATCGAATCGCAACCCGTGAAATACTTAGATATTATTGAGTAGTTCCGGTGGCCATCTGTGGTCTTCATCATCAGTTCCACTTCACCAAATGGTGCTTTCCGAGAGCAAGTGCACGAGTTACCATAAAAAATACCCAAATCGCTATAGGTGTGCCTATAATATTTGAAGAGTTCCTTCGATTTCTCCAGGATCCCATCATCAAATCCTGACCTGATGTTTTTAGACTAGAAGTTGATAATCCTGGCTGCAGCATCAGGCCAGACTTATGTCAACATTGCATTGAACTTAAAATTTAGTCCTGTTTAAAATGAGCCCAAACACGACTACGGTGCTGTTATTTCAAGGTTTGTACTTTTTCTGATGCTCCTGGCTTCAGCATCAGGTCTCTATGTACTTCGGTGTTCCTCATTAACAGTACGTTTATCCACACATCGAGCCCTTTTCAATGAGCCTAAACACGATATATCTGCTGTTAGTTGTCGAGGAGTTAGGTACTCTGCAGACTATCCTGACTGCAGCATCAGGTCATGACTTGATGATCATGAGACCAAATGTGACAAATGCCCTATCAAACATCAAAACAATTTACTAAAACAGTCCTTGCCTGTTTGAGTAACTTCTTACTGTTAAGGAGTTGTACCTTCCATCATCAGCCCAGCTACCTGAGATGGTGACAACCATACGCAAATAAACAAGATACTTCATAAAATATGCGAAAAACAATAAGTGAGCCTATAAAATTTGAGGGTTGCCCTCGATTTCTCTAAGATCCCATCATCAGATCCTAACTTGGTGACAATGGGACCACCTCAGAACTATCTACTTTCGAACAAAAAAAGAATTTTGAAAATCCATCGACAATTGGCGGAGTATTCGATGAACAAACATACAAAATAATAATAAAAATAAAAAACATACAAACAGCCGAACATAGTACCTCCTCCTTTTTGTGAAGTCGGTAAAAACTCATTCAGACGCAAACAATTACTTTTCCTTAAAAAAGCTTTTCACCAACAAATGCTTAAGACGAGAAAAACTGGTATTGAAAATGTCCAAATCATGTTCACTAGTCAGTTATTTAAAACTTTTGCTACCAATTGGCGTGCACGATAATCACACTATCACACTAATATTATAAAGGCGAAAGTTTGTGAGTGTGTGTGTTCATAATACATGTTTGTTACTTCTACACGCTCAAACGACTGGACCAATATTGATAAAATTTTGTAAGGAGGTAGCTGACACCCTGGATTAACATATAGGCATCTTTTTATCCCGATATTCCCACGGGATCGACACTTACGTGGGTAAAACCGCGGGGCGCAGCTAGTATAATATAAAACAATAATCTATGATTAGTATCCTCAACATTTTTGCTTTCATATTATGACGGTGTGGGCTTACACAATCAGCATTCAAGATTGTTATTTTCCTTATATTTTTTTAAAATTCCTTATTCAAATGTTCCATGTCCGGTGTCGGATGCCAGTTTGTTTCTCCCAGCCGCGCGCCGCGCGCCGCCTGCCCGCGCTCTTCTGTTTGTTTACAGCCGCCGCGCCGCTGATGACTTTTACATCGCAAGCAAACGAACAAAAACTTCAGCTTTGTATCGACGGCCACAAAAAAAGTACCAAGTAGCTACTCGAAAATTAAAGCCAAAATATGAATAGACCACCCGACCTGATTGTTTTGTAGAAAAATAGTAGTATAGAATTTAGTGATAAAAAAAACACAGTGAGTACTTACTTACATAAAAGTAAATGGGGCTTGAGTTGATGCAGTCAATGTATCAGTCGGTAGTAAGATCACCAGCCTGCCTATCAAGTTTGGTAATGACAGTTTACTTATAGCCAACGTAGTAAAGTACACTGTTCAAACAAATAATATTTTATGTTAAATACTGCGTCCTTAATCATAAAATGATATCGGTGCATCCTATTGTTTTCGCACATCGTGTCGTAAAACGTTAGCAGCGTCGACAGAACAGCGCAATGTGCGACGTCACTTACGACAACTACTAACAGAAGATCTACCCCACATGATGCATATCATAGCAATCTTTTGCATACAAGAATATAACTAAAAAAAAACTTCGCTGAAGTAGGTACGATCAAACTTATTAGTCCATCCTAATTACTTATTTCGACGCATATTCCTGCCTTACCACGCACTGTTTGGAGTGGGATTTCTGTATGTTCTTGTAATGTGTATAAACGGAACATAAATAAACAGCAAACAATGTTCAGTACGACATACGATGCGCTCCGAGACCTCGTGCCTCGACGAGCACGTTGGGCTGTCAGTGTCGGCTGTCGCGCACATTTCTATGACAGTCGACACGATCAAATACTGATAAATAGCCTGAAGTTATTGGGGAATCATTTTGAGCAAAATTAAATCTCCTAAAATAATCGCGTGCTACATAGAGTTAGAATAGAATACTCTTTATTATGTGGGTACACCATATAAATTACAGACATAAATATAGAAGTTCCACTAGTTTTGGTAGAGCATAAGTTAAGGATAAGTTTAAAGTGATGTACTGTCCTAACTGGTGTCACTGGTTTAGTAATCAGTGGCATTAGATAGGACAGTTCATTGGTTTCTGTGAAATGCTCGGTTGATGAGTAAATCATCGAGCAATCGATGAGTGCGTCATTTGCATGGCGTTGGTGCGGAGTTGCGCGAAGTTTCCACACCATTGCTCAGGGTTATTGCATGGTTCCTTTTGTTAGCGCCGCCTCATTTAGCCGCGTGTCCCTAATGTCCCGCGGATGATAAGCAGCAGTATTACCTCCTGCTTCACTTTATTTATCGACTCTCGAGCCTCGGCTTTATGGAGTCACAGACATAAACATTGTGTTACGCGCTTGCAACATCCCTTAACATTCCCCTCGGGAGACGCAGACTGTACGATATTCCTCTGCTCTTTAAGGATGTGAAACTCACTATACTGTGGTGTAATCTGTGCAGATTATTGTAAGTAGTGGAGCCATATTCCTTGCAAGTGATGGTCCCCCGGCGGAGAGGAGCCGCGAGCTCTTAGTGCGGTCCTACGTTAAACACATGCTCACGTCGTATGAACTGACGCGACGTACTTATCGAGCTCCACATATTTTCATCGATATCTCAACGACTACATTATTAAATTAGAATCAACGTTCGTGTCATGATGACGGAAGTTCCAAAACTGGCCTCTACGCCTACACCTGATTCACAATTTGGAATAATTTAGTCACTACTTACTAAAATATCATCAACCGCTAATAAAAGTTTGTTTATTATAAAAAAACAGACCTCAGCACACTAACTAAAGTATACTACGAAGTGACAGCAAGCTGCAGCGAGCGCCCCTTCGGCCTGCTTAGTGACAGTATGACATGTAGAGTATACCTTCGCATGGCGGACGGCGAGCATGTTGTTGCACGCGACATCTCCCGCCGACACTACATAACCGACACTGGACACTCGCGACACCACTGTACCGACACCGCTGGCATTCTGCGACACTCACGTTTTTCTACTGACCGCGATTCAAACAGACATTACCAAAACAAATAGGACGGAGGCTTGCGGCGGGACTGTGGCAGTTTTTGCGAGTGCCACTACCTCGCAGAACTGGTCGCGGAGCGGCAGGCGGCCGGCGCGGGCGGGGGGGAGGGAGGAGGACCGGTCCGACCGGCGTCTGCGCCGCGCGCCGAATTATACGCTGCCTCTGAACACTGTGCAGGCGGCACAGTAGGACCACACCATGAACATGCTATAACAAGGTTCCATCGCACCAGCGACGCGGCGATGGTGCCGCCAGTAATCCAAGAACAATAAGAATATCTATACTTGTACAAACGTGGGATGTTGATACTAACAGGACAAACAAACCAAGAACAAGTGAGAAGCAATAATAATAATAAATAAAGGTTAATAATAATACTGTCATCCGTTGTACCATCGTGCCATCATTACTTGCATCTCATCATCATGTTGGGGTCTGCTTCCAGTATAACCGGATGCAGCTGAATACCAGTATTTTACATGGACCGACTGCCTATCTGACCTCCACAACCCAGTTACTGGGTAATACGATACCCCTTGCTAAGACTGGTTGTCAGACTTTCGGGCTCCTGACAACCCGTAACGACTGTCAAAGATCTACGAATGACAGCCGGGATCAACGGCTTAACGTGCTTTCCGAGGAACGGAGGGGTCTCGGTATGTAAAGATGGTCACCCATCCACAGACCAACCGCGGAAAGCGTAGCTTAACCTGATCGATCGACCTGTTCGGCTGACACCTGTAATAAAAAATATTTTATTTTTAGTTTATTTTTAGGCACTAAAATTGTATGAGAAATTTGCTACTAAATTTACACCTTTTGTAAACGTTTTTTACTAAATAAATTAAATTAAAAAAAAAAAAACTGTAGTTAGTAGTACCTATAGAGGTATGAGGAGCAGGGTGTAAAGTTCACTCATACTCTATAGAAAAGGGAGGATCCTTCGACCAGACGGGTGTTGTGTCTGGTGGGCAACTGCCCGATGATTCATGTCGGGCTATTGTATCTCTGCTTGCGAGATGCAGGATTTGCGTGACGTCAGTATGACGCGTTTTTCGCATGTTTTTTTTTTTTTTTTTTTTTTTTATTCTCTAGAGAAATACAGTATTTTTTTCTTTTACAATATCACTCGCCAAACTTTTGAGTTTGATGGCGAGAAGCGCCTGTTACATATACATAGTAAATACTGACCTTAAAAACTACCAACTATGCACTCAGGGATAACTATCATATTTATTATTGACTAATAGAAAATGTCTATGGCAATAAGTCCGCCTCTGTACACTTGTTTGCTTAAAGTATTAAATAAATAAATACTATATACTCCATAGGTTCAGGTAGCCAAATAAAGGTAAACAAGATAACCACGTGTCTTAGACAACCGACCAAACGCAATACCAGTCCACTCAGCCACCATGCCACGCCACGGCTGCACTCCTCAATCCAACAATACTATTAATGAATTATAACCCTGCTCAACCGAAGAGCACAATCGCAACGCTGCACCGCAACCGAATAGACCGGCACCACGGCCAGCCGGCTAACCCAGCCACTCGGCTCCCCCGTCCACCCCCACCCAACCGTCCAAACCCACAAAGTATAGGTATAAGGTGTGAATTTATTTCTCGGCACAAGCAGATTCCTCGTTACCGAGAAACAAACTCCTTAACTTAGATTTTAACATACCTTTATTCAATTTAGGGTTTTGTCTTAACAGATCTATTCTATTAAACACTTTTGGCACTAAATATTTAGAAGTTCTTTCCCCATAATAATTTGTTACTTTCGGTTGTACTAGTCTTTTCTCTCTTACACTTCTTGTATTATATTTATTTTTAACAGGTACTTTAAACTTATCACTGTAATAGTGTTCTAGGCTTATCAAATAATCAACTTTTTTCTCTATTGGTAGGATTTTACAAATGGGAAATAATTTTTCATATTCTTTGTTACATTTTTTCTTAACCTTTTTGCTTACTAGGAACTTGATTAGTCTTATCTGTAATTTTTTTATGTCTTGTAAGTACGTTTTAAACGTTCGCCCATACACAGTAAGTCCATAACTGATTAGTGAGTCAGCAAGTGCATAATATACAACCAAAAGCGTCTGTTTATTCACCACCTTCTTCAACTGATAGAACTTCCCCAATACAGATCTCAACTTGTTACATAGGTCAGTTACATGCGTTTTCCAATTAAAATTTACATCAATATTAAGGCCTATGTGGCCTATGTGGCGTTGTAGATACCGCTACAGGTGGTGTTATCAAATAACACTGTGACACTCTAAGACGGCTACATGCTTCGGAGTGGTGAATCAGAACAGTCCGTAGGTTATTGGCATTGTATAAAGTGCGCCTTCTGACCATATCCCAGGTTGTTCGCTGGTGATTTCGGCGCGTTCCAGCTACCACATTCTATCTGAACTGTTGCTGTAAAAACAACAACGCGTGCCTAAAGCGTTACGATTGTTTTATAACACCCCGTGAGAAATCACCAGAAATCAATTATAGACATTATTTAATACTGTATTTAATTTTCTATGTAAAATTTTAGGGTTCCGTACCTCAAAAGGAAAAAGCGGAACCCTTATAAAATTACTTCGTTGTCCGCCTGTCAGTCTGTCAAGACCCTCTTTCTCAAGAACGCGCGGACGTATCAAGTTTAAATTAATATTAAATACAAAAGTCTACGGACCCTTATAGCTCTAAAAAAATCAAGCTTCTAAATCAACACAATTTAAAAAAATACAGCCATTTTACCTATACAAAATTCAAAGTCCTGACTGACTGATATATCAACGCACAGCCTAAACCGCTGGTCCTAGAGACATGAAATTCGGAGGGTGTGTTCTTAGTGAAGAGTAGGTATCCACTAAGAAAAGGTTTTTCGAAATTCCACCCCTAAGAGGGTAAATGGGGGGAGGGTGAAATTTCGCGCGGACGAAGTCGCTGGCAGAAGCTAGTGCGACATATTTTGAAATTCGCAAATAAATCAAAAGCTATAGGGTACTTTCCGTTGACCTAGAATCATACAATTTGGTAAGAAGCAAGGTCTCACAGCACAAGTAAAGGAAAAGTCCGAAAATCGTTCAATTGTATTTTAATCAATTTTTATTTTTTTTTCGATTACAAACTTACATTTTCAGTTGGAGAATAATTATTGACCGTGACCTTTTATCGATGTATGGGAGACCAATTATAATATAGCATGACACTTTGTTTTTCACAATCAGTTGTTCATTTGTTTTTTCGCACTTTTGTTTTTTTTATATTGCTGTTTCTGTAACCATGGAAAACCTTCGTGGCACCTACGCAGCACAGACAGCACGCAATCTAAACGACGAATCTAAACGCATGTGAACGCACGATCCGTTTTTGGTTTGATCACTCCCGATCTGGAAATTTTGCTTTCAACAATGAGCCCCGTGCGTGGCCGACCGGAGACAAAAGTCGATGACGATAAATTGAAAGTCATAGTGGAAGCAGATCCATCTCAAACCACGTTAGAACTTGTGGCAGTCTTCAACGTGCGTAATAATTCGATAGTGATCCATTTATTTAAATAGGAAAGATCGCTGGTTCCGCATTTTCGTTTTTGACACCGACTTCTGAAATTAAAGTTATTTTTCAACCGACGAAAAAACGGAGGAGGTTATTTCACTTTGTAAAGTTATTTTTTTGAAGTCGGTTGTTTTTATTTGTGAAAATGTTTTTATTATTCACTTTTTAGTTAAACCTACCCCACACAAATTCAATTAACACTAGTAAATTGAAGTATTGAAGACACGACTCGAAGAATCATTAAAATTCCCATAGAAATGCCGGAGATGCAGTACATTTATGCATATAACTTCGTACATAACAATAATTACTTATTGTATTATATACTAAAACCTTCCTGAAAGTATGTGCATCACAATAATAAAAGAATGATCAAAATCAGTTCAGCAGTTTTTGAGATAATCGCGGACATACAAACATACGGGTCGAATACAGAACTTCTTTTTTTTTTTGTTTTGAAGTCGGTTAAAAATGGCGCGAAAAGCGATTTGTGTCGGGCGGACCGAACGACGACGGCGCTGCCCGAACGTGTGCATTATTATGAAGTGACCTTGTAGTTCAATTGTTTATCACTTATCACACTAATATTATAAAGGCGAAAGTTTGTGTGTGTGTGTGTTTATGTTTGTTACTTCTTCACGCTCAAACGGCTGGACCAATTTTAATAAAATCATGTATGGAGGTAGCTGACACCCTGGATATATAATATAGGCTACTTTTTATCCCGATATTCCCACGGGATCAGAACTTATGCGGGTGAAACCGCGGGGCGTCATCTGCGGGTTTCAACTCTTCACTCTTTATGAGAACACTAGTTTTTACTTGTCTAACATGAGGTATTGTAAACTTAAAAACTTTTTTCCAAAAAAACAACCGACTTCAAAAAAAACACGTCAAAGTGAAAAATAACTTTAATTTCGGAAGTCGGTGTCGTTCCGCATTTTCGTTTTTTGACTTTGAAGTGTTTTTTTTGAAGTCAGTTGCTTTTTTGTAAAAAAGTTTTTATTTTTCACTTTTTAGTTGTACCTACCCCACACAAATTCAATTAACACTAGTAAATTGAAGAATTGAAGACACGACTCGAAGAATCATCAAAATTCCCATAGAAATGCCGGAGATGCAGTACATTTATGCATATAACTTCGTACATAACAATAATTACTTAATGTATTATATATTAAAACCTTCCTGAAAGTATGTGCATCACAATAATAAAAGAATGATCAAAATCGGTTCAGCAGTTTTTGAGATAATCGCGGACATACAAACATACATACATACGGGTCGAATACAGAACCTCCTTTTTTAAAGTCGGTTAAAAAGCAGGCTATTAACATTAAACAGTTAAATACTTTTACGAGGGCGCTATTTTCGTTGTCAGTAACCATTTAAACTCTAACATCAGCACGTTTGAGTTTAAATAAAGGTGAACGGTCGTCTGCAAACAACACTATATCATGTTTATCCTTTATAAGGTAAGGCAAGTCATTTATATGAATAAAGAATGGAGCCCTGGGGGACCCTTATTCTTACAACAGATCCGGGTAATCTTTTTCCATTTACATCAACTCTCTGGATCCTATCACTTAAGAAGAAGATCCAGAGAGGCGTTTCGGATGTCGAAGTAGTTAAGTTTTCTGATTAATGTTTCATGAAGAACACAATCGAATGCCTTGGACAAATCGAAAAAGATGCCCAAAGCATCGCATTTGTTCTCCCATGCATTCTGCATAATAAAGATATACCATAATCTATTCTATTGTTACACAATGCTAAAGACAAAGTTGATCACAGTCGTACTGTGCTAGTTAAGCACGGATAGCTGTCAAAACGTAACACGGCCGTTTTAGTTGCACTCAGAAATAAGAACCTATGATGGTCACGTCGACAAGGGAGGTGATACAGACTAGTACAATGAATGAGTATCTACGGCTATTTTATTTTAGTCTTCATCTCAATCTGATCGTATTCACCCGCTGTGGATCGCTAACTCGTGAAATTGAGTTAATCTCAATGGGTAATAACATATTTTACTGATCTCGACGAATACATAGAGAACTCACAAGTCACACCTGCACCCGCTGCGCGCTGGTATTGTTTTATCAATGAGATGTCGCGGAACACGCCACACACATGATTCCCATGGTTTATCAGAGAACGTGATTTATTGCTGTAAAACTCGTCGATGGTATGCCATCGGCAAGTTTTATAGCAATAAGTCATGTTCTCTGTTAAACCATCATCGAAATACTGGTTGAAAACTGACAGTACCTACCGTAAGGCCCGTCACCCACGACGCTACTCAAAAGTAACGCGTTTCAAACTCAACTCACCAATGAGTAGCCAGAATGTCACAGCACTATAGTATTCCAATGGCGGTCCGTACACCTTGGTTGTTGGTTTGTGCCTTAAACATAATTATGGACAGTTCACAACTTTAAGATAATAAATCTTCCAAATGTGAAAATAGATTAGAGCCGTTACATGATCGCTAAGTATTCAATAAGGCGCGGCGCGTGATCGCTCACGCGTCCAACTAAATCAAACTGAAGCGGTAATGGAATTAAAACGATTCTTTATGAGCGGCACAGGTGCTCGTAATAAGGTAAGTTATCGCTAATATGCACATTAAAGTTGCTATACACGCAGTATGTGGCCTGAGAGGTGTCGGAAGCACGTGATACTTCAACTCAAGCTGTATGAGCTGAACCTTGCGCAGACTGCACTGTTTGGGTACCTACGTACAATAAACTCGAAATACACGAAGGTATAGGGGTTGCGTCGATAGGAGTAGATTCTATAGACATTATAGGTAGGTACAGGTAGATAATCTTCGCTTTTTCCAGCAGGCGTCGACTGTTAGTATAACTGACGATAATCTCTGCCAACGCGAGAAAAAAAGGATTTTCTTGGAAAGCGTAAGTGTAACGGTCTGCCCTAGTTCCACCTGTCGCTCGAGACTGTGAGTGGTTGCGTTTATAGCTAAACACGTCACTATTCTATCGCAAATGGTGAAAACGGATTATCCTCAATCATAAAACTGTCGCGATTTCAACTGTTTTTTTTATAGTAGAAATAAGGAGCTTTATGCCTAGCTCTAAAAGGAGTATAATTATTAGGCGTTTACCTGTAAGTGCGATTCACGCTTATGTACATTACATCATCGTATAGATTGTCCCAAAAGTCCATTGCCACTAACGCCTTACATTCGGCGCGGACCCAATGCCGCGGGAACATTAACACGGCGTTATAATGTAATTGTCGCGATACAACACATAAAACAACGATCGTATTTTTGTAGCAATTTTATGTACACTTTGAATAAAGATTTGGCTGTGAATTGGGCTCGGGTTTACGACGCGGCTCGTAAATACGGGTGTAAACAGAGGAGCCGAGGATCGGCCACTACTCACACACGTTCCACACGTATACGATATGATACGGTTGACTTTATACTCCCTGTACGGTGTAGTTTATTTGACAATTTCAAAGGTCTATTTTTGTACAAATCTTTTTTCTTTACGATGGTTTGATATTCAGATTAACTTGTTAACATCGCTGGACAGACCTGCCTTAGAATTTATTCAAGTAGTCTTTACGCTAAAAAAATATACTAAAACAATATTCAGATAAATTTTCTTACGAGGCCTACCTAATGTAAATCAAAGCTTGTTCTCGTCATAAAAACGTCTAGACTGAAGATAAGGAGGCTTATAACCGTGTCCAAAGTATCTGTTATCGCGGGTACACCTGTGAATGACTCGATCCGGGACATAATTCCGGCAATAAATCCGGCTGTTATTCACAACGGAAGTTAGTGCGGCTTGAGCGGGGCGGAGCTGAGCTAAGCGTTGTGTGACGTAATTCGAGCGTGTAGCGTCAGTAACAGGTGTCCAAATGCAGTCGGAAACAATCGCTGTTCTCATGTAACACTTTACTTATTATTATTACTATTTTACGGGGTTTTAACTTAAAGTGAAACTACAAAAGATTTTCGTAGAATGTCTGCATATATATTATTGTTTTAGGATGGTTCTCAGTATACCTACTTCTGAAGATTCCGGCGAGGCGTGTGCTGCACACTAAAAGCCCACAGTGAGCGTGTGATATGTGGTCGTGGGTCCTTATCATCATCATAATTTTAGTCGAAGTAGTTCAATGCTTGACACGTGTACGTATGCAGGAGAACGTTTTTACAGGAAAAACATTGAATCACAACCAGAATAGAACCACACATTCGTAAAAAATCACATAATCATGTTACTTGTAGATATCTATTCGTGATAACAGGAATCTTCGCAAAATCCCGATGTGTGTGGCATTTGCATGGGTTGTTTCATGAGATCGACCGCGGGACCGATCGACACACATGTGTGGTGTGCCACAATATGACATTACGCTAGAGCTCGAACAAAGAGAAGCTGCACAGGTGCGGCAGTCGTATAATAAACAAAGAGAAGCTGCACAGGTGCGGCAGTCGTATAATAAACAAAGAGAAGCTGCACAGGTGTGGCAGTCGTATAATAAACAAAGAGAAGCTGCACAGGTGCGGCAGTCGTATAATAAACTAAGAGGAGCTGCACAGGTGCGGCAGTCGTATAATAAACAAAGAGAATAAACAAAGAGAAGCTGCACAGGTGTGGCAGTCGTATAATAAACAAAGAGAAGCTGCACAGGTGCGGCAGTCGTATAATAAACAAAGAGAATAAACAAAGAGAAGCTGCACAGGTGTGGCAGTCGTATAATAAACAAAGAGAAGCTGCACAGGTGCGGCAGTCGTATAATAAACAAAGAGAAGCTGCACAGGTGTGGCAGTCGTATAATAAACAAAGAGAAGCTGTACAGGTGCGGCAGTCGTATAATAAACAAAGAGAAGCTGCACAGGTGCGGCAGTCGTATAATAAACAAAGAGAAGCTGCACAGATGCGGCAGTCGTATAATAAACAAAGAGAATACACAAAGAGAAGCTGCACAGGTGTGGCAGTCGTATAATAAACAAAGAGAAGCTGCACAGGCGCGGCAGTCGTATAATAAACAAAGAGAAGCTGCACAGGTGTGGCTGTCGTATAATAAACAAAGAGAAGCTGCACAGGTGCGGCAGTCGTATAATAAACAAAGAGAAGCTGCACAGGTGTGGCAGTCGTATAATAAACAAAGAGAAGCTGCACAGGTGCGGCAGTCGTATAATAAACAAAGAGAAGCTGCACAGGTGCGGCAGTCGTATAATAAACAAAGAGAATACACAAAGAGAAGCTGCACAGGTGTGGCAGTCGTATAATAAACAAAGAGAAGCTGCACAGGTGCGGCAGTCGTATAATAAACAAAGAGAAGCTGCACAGGTGTGGCAGTCGTATAATAAACAAAGAGAAGCTGCACAGGTGCGGCAGTCGTATAATAAACAAAGAGAAGCTGCACAGGTGCGGCAGTCGTATAATAAACAAAGAGAATACACAAAGAGAAGCTGCACAGGTGTGGCAGTCGTATAATAAACAAAGAGAAGCTGCACAGGTGCGGCAGTCGTATAATAAACAAAGAGAAGCTGCACAGGTGTGGCAGTCGTATAATAAACAAAGAGAAGCTGCACAGGTGCGGCAGTCGTATAATAAACAAAGAGAAGCTGCACAGGTGCGGCAGTCGTATAATAAACAAAGAGAATACACAAAGAGAAGCTGCACAGGTGTGGCAGTCGTATAATAAACAAAGAGAAGCTGCACAGGCGCGGCAGTCGTATAATAAACAAAGAGAATAAACAAAGAGAAGCTGCACAGGTGTAGCAGTCGTATAATAAACAAAGAGAAGCTGCACAGGTGCGGCAGTCGTATAATAAACAAAGAGAAGCTGCACAGGTGCGGCAGTCGTATAATAAACAAAGAGAAGCTGCACAGGTGCGGCAGTCGTATAATAAACAAAGAGAAGCTGCACAGGTGCGGCAGTCGTATAATAAACAAAGAGAAGCTGCACAGGTGCGGCAGTCGTATAATAAACAAAGAGAAGCTGCACAGGTGCGGCAGTCGTATAATAAACAAAGAGAAGCTGCACAGGTGCGGCAGTCGTATAATAAACAAAGAGAAGCTGCACAGGTGCGGCAGTCGTATAATAAACAAAGAGAAACTGCACAGGTGCGGCAGTCGTATAATAAACAAAGAGAAGCTGCACAGGTGCGGCAGTCGTATAATAAACAAAGAGAAGCTGCACAGGTGCGGCAGTCGTATAATAAACAAAGAGAAGCTGCACAGGTGCGGCAGTCGTATAATAAACGTTCCCACAGTTGTCAGCAAGTACTACAAACATAATATACCAAAATGTATAAGTCATGTTAATAACACAAGCGTTTACAGAGAACTCCAAGTATTTATTTAGTCGCGAAACTTTAGGTAATTTATGCGAATACTTCAGACTCCCGGGAAAAATTACCAGAGAGCGCCTAGTGTATTAGTTTACAGAATTAATTTCACAATACGGTACACAGCCGCTAACTCCTCAAGTTTGTTTTACTGCTTCACTCTAGCTCACTAACGAATGTCTTCATTTGTTCACTATTGTATTTGTTGTTAGTTTCAATACCACGTAAATTAGCGTTGACGGTTTCTTGAATTTATATTTTACATTTATTTGCCTTAAAAAGGCTTAATTTAAAAGCCAAGAGATAATACTCTGATATACATATTGTAGACTAATGTACGCCTTGACTCCATAATATTAAAACAATATACATTTTATGCGCTATTTAAGAAGAGGATTCTCGGATTTCCACAAGATGTAAAATCTAAGACGTGTATATGTAAATAAAAATTTCCTCGGGGGTGAAATGTGCGAAATATTGTGATGCGGAAAATGGGTAGTGCAAAGCGGCTTAAGCGGAGGGCGAGAGAGACGCACGGGGGGTGGTGCGGGGCGGGGCCACACGTCGCGCCCGTCGCAGTCGCACGCGACGCGCCTGTCGCGGATTTGCACAGACAGCACAGAATTTACGTAGAACGCGCGCCAGGATGAGCCGCACTGTCAGCTATCACACTACGATAAATGGAGATCCAACCTTTTATATCTTTAGGTAAACGAAATGCATTTAATATTTCCCATTGTATTTCAAATATGGGTTTCAACAATAACGAAAATAATATTCTTGTTTTTTGAAACTCGTAGCGGTTTGTATAAAAAGTATTCGTGCGATTTATTTTACTGTCTGTTCATCGGCGTTGTGAACACTTGCGGCTTTGGTTTAAAATGTCTACCTGTTCTTGTCCCACTACCTCCCAAGAGTACTTAGGTTGTGTTAGTCTGCTACAATGAAAAAAATAACCATCGGAAAACATCCCCGTCATTACATTATAATGTGCGGATAAGTTCCGTCACTTTATGTACAGATGAAACAATATAGGTATTATTACAATATTATTGGAATGTCCGGCAGGTGTCCAAGTCATGTTTGGTGAGAACACATATACATAAATTGGCGATTCCTGGAATAAGCATTAGGTACCTATAGCCGGGATGATGCCGGGACTAAGAGAGAACTATGAAAAATGAGGGAAATTGTCCCGGTTTGTGAAAACTTGCGTACAAAAACCAAACTAGATTTAACTTGCACTTTTAAAGTCAATAAAAAATCGATGCTTACACCGGCCGTAACGCTTATCAGGAAACTCTGGTACGGGATCTACAGCGGCCGTGACGCACGGACGAGAAAACTCTGTCACAGACAGTGGCCTAACAGACAGTACCCACACTAATGCAACCCATATTATCGTACATAACTAGCGACATTAATTTGTATATTCTACCCTATTTTATTTCTGTACAGCGTGGGTATAGTTTCAATACATAAGAAACCGATTTAAAAAAAAATAACCGTTGAACATTTCAACGCATGCGGGTCCAGAATCATGTACTGAATCCGTGGTAACAGGTTGCGCGTCGATGTCGCTGTCGCCCTGTGTCGTCTGACTGCGACACCGCGGTGAACTGTATCCTCGCGACTCACTACAGGTAACAGGTCGCGCGTCGATGTCGCTGTCGCCCTGTGTCGTCTGACTGCGACACCGCGGTGAACTGTATCCTCGCGACTCACTACAGGTAACAGGTCGCGCGTCGATGTCGCTGTCGCCCTGTGTCGTCTGATTGCGACACCGCGGTGAACTGTATCCTCGCGACTCACTACAGGTAACAGGTCGCGCGTCGATGTCGCTGTCGCCCTGTGTCGTCTGACTGCGACACCGCGGTGAACTGTATCCTCGCGACTCACTACAGGTAACAGGTCGCGCGTCGATGTTGCTGTCGCCCTGTGTCGTCTGACTGCGACACCGCGGTGAACTGTATCCTCGCGACTCACTACAGGTAACAGGTCGCGCGTCGATGTCGCTGCCGCCCTGTGTCGTCTGACTGCGACACCGCGGTGAACTGTATCCTCGCGACTCACTACAGGTAACAGGTCGCGCGTCGATGTCGCTGTCGCCCTGTGTCGTCTGACTGCGACACCGCGGTGAACTGTATCCTCGCGACTCACTACAGGTAACAGGTCGCGCGTCGATGTCGCTGTCGCCCTGTGTCGTCTGACTGCGACACCGCGGTGAACTGTATCCTCGCGACTCACTACAGGTAACAGGTCGCGCGTCGATGTCGCTGTCGCCCTGTGTCGTCTGATTGCGACACCGCGGTGAACTGTATCCTCGCGACTCACATAATCAGCCTATAACGTTCCCACTGCTGGGACACAGGCCTCCTCTCTGTGAGAGGGAGTGGGCCGTAATCCACCACGCGGGCCCAGTGCGGGTCGGTGGATGTCTTCGCGACTCACTACAGGTCAACTATTTAACAGCTATTACCTCCATACAGGCTATTACACTACAATACAGGCTACGCTAGCTATATCTCCTATCCTGCCTGACCCACTGCCACAGGCTGCCACGAGACGCAATTGACAAGTATTAATAACTCCCAGTACGTGCACTTGTCAATAGATGCACTGATATTTAGTGGTCCACTGTGAACTATTAGTCCCGACTCTATGATGTAACTACCTTCCATGAATTCACAATATTCATGATCGACCTTTTTCCTACGATAACGTCGGTTATTTAGAACCGATCTCAAATAAAATAAACAACTGCCGAAAACTGCTCCTGTTAAACTAACATGCTTGGCTTAGGGCTAGGATAAACGGAGATTTGGGTTATATATTAGATTTTTCGATACGTCTTTCTTTTCTTTATTGAGCAGAAAATCCAAGCTCACGATGCACTTAGTTTGTTGTCCAAGCCGTCCATTACGTCACCGAGAGCCGCGGACGGGACTACTGCAAAGTCTGCAAACAGTCACTTAATCGACTGTAGTTGTCGCGCAAGCCCTGCCGGCTCCCGCAGAGTGCCGCGTGATGGACGGAGCGCTCCTTCGTCGTCGCGGTCGGTGCTACTTACAAGCGTCGCCTGCCAACGACGGAGGATAAATATTCACGTCGACAGAACTCAACTGCCGCTCATAATATAAAGGATTTTGTAACAATGCACTTCGCACATGCACACAACGAAACATTTTTACCTGACACCATTGTGTACAACTTTAACTAAGATAGTACGATGAACATGTACTTAGATTATGATCGTTTAAGTCTGTCATTCCGGGTCTGCTATGTAACGTAAAACTACACAACAATTTATGTGACATCGCGAGTGCGTCACTGAAATAACTCTCATTCCGAGCAAAAGCGCGAATTAATTCTCTAAAACAGTGAAATACCTCAAGATGTGTGTGTTGTATCGTTTGTGGGCGCCTGCGGGGCCTGGGGCCCGGGGCCCGGGCGACGCCTCATCGACATTATTGACAGGAACACATTAGAAACAATGTCGCCAGTGTTCAGCGGCTCGGGTCTCGGGTAGTCGGGACTCGGTCGTTAAGGTTCGGTTCCCGGGGGAAATTAAAAACCGACGCCGATTGTGCGCCTGCCGCCTACTTATCGAGGCGCTCACAGAGTAGGCACTGAACCACCGCTACTGAACGTAAGCCGCTTAAAAGACCTTCCAATTTCTTGTGGATAATTACGATTCACTCTTCGAAAGTAATTGTCGGGAGCGACGAGCCGACGAGTCTGTCAGCGCCCACCGCCGACTGCTCAGCTGTGTGGACGACTGAACTAGAAGTAAGGCCGAAAGTAAAGGTATGGAAATGCTTGATACGAGTAGATGGATGGGTTGATACGAGTAGATGGATGGGTTGATACGAGTAGATGGATGGGTTCATTTTGTATTTTGGAAGAGCGTTCGCTGATGAAGACTAATGATGGCGTCATTTATGATTGATGGACGGTCTCTACTTTTTATATTCTAGAGTTGACTTATAAATGAGTTTTTAAACGATGTGAGAGCTACTCGTAGTATAGTTCTCTACATTTCTTTGTTACCTTACCTACAACACGTAAATCGACCACGTCGGTCTGTGAGTGAAGAAGTTTCTACAACGCGAACGCTCTGCAGCCGGTGGTGGTATCTGTTGCACACGAGGCATATTTTGTTAGGTAGACCATTTGTTTCATTTCTTCATTTTTATACCATGTTACCATTTGAAATTATTTTATAAATCAACAATATTCCAGAGGCTAAGCATTGCTGCAATAAAGGAAAACAAAAGTCCAACAAGAAAGAGTATCTATACTTAGAGGAGCCTACCATACAAGATAACTATAAATAGTTCCTTTCACACTATCTAAAAATAAATTGTCTCGGTCGCAGACACGACGAGGGCGATCGACTCGTTTACAGAACACGTTCAATCCGTACTGACGGATTGTTCACGGGAAGTTCCGGAGGTGGAAGACCACCGCTGGAAACTACCCGTTGACGTACGTGAACTGATAACCGAGAAGAACGCAGCCATACGTGCCTACGACTCTTTTCCCTGCGACGCGAACAAAGCCCATATGCGCCATTTACAGCGCGCTGTAAAGAAACGCGTATCGGAGTGGCGTTCCCAGGGTTGGGAAAAGATGCTCAGCGAGCTCGAGCCTACTCATCAAGCCTTCTGGCACCTTCAGAGGAAATTTCCTCTGAAGGTGCCAGAAGACTTGATGATTAGGCTCGAGCTCGCTGAGCATCTTTCCGTTCCCCTAATGAGGTCGCGGTGCCTCCTCTCACTCGCCCCGACAAGACAATAGCTTTTGACAACACCGATAAGGCCGAATGCCTAGCAGACAGCCTAGAGGCTCAATGTTCCCCCAGCTCTCAACCAGTTGACCAAGCGCACCTCCTCAAGGTGAACGCAGAGGTCGAACATAGAGCCTCCCTCCCTCCAGTTGAAGACCCCGATGGTCCTCTGCCTCCTGTCACTCCTGACGAAGTGCAAGACATCATTAAAGGGCTCAAAACCCGCAAAGCCCCCGGTTCGGACGGCATCACCAATAGGGTGTACAAACTCCTCCCCGCCCCCCTCATCTTGCTCATGACCGCCATCTTCAATGGCGCTCTAAGCAATAACATCTTCCCGCAAGCGTGGAAAGAAGCCACGGTCATAGGTATCCCAAAGCCAGGCAAGCCCAAGTCTGACCCCACTAGCTACCGCCCCATTAGTCTGCTCAATGTTCTTGGCAAAATCTACGAGAGACTTATTTATAAGCGCCTCAAGGACTATGCTGAGGCAAAGAGCCTTATCCCAAATGAGCAGTTTGGTTTTAGAACCAGACACTCATGCATCCATCAGGTGCACCGCATAGTCGAGCACATTAGCGCTGGTTTCCAGCGAGGTGCTACGACAGGCATTCTCTTCTTCGACATCGCGAAAGCATTTGACAAGGTCTGGCACAATAGCTTATTATATAAGCTCTACCATATGGGTGTGCCTGACCGTCTCGTACTCATCTTACGAGACATTCTGTCGGATCGCACTTTTCGCTACCGCATTGAGGGCTCTCTCTCCCCCCCTCATCCCATTCGTGCCGGAGTCCCCCAGGGCTCGGTATTATCCCCACTCATCTTCACGCTATTCACTAGCGACATTCCAAAAAGTAATAAGGCACAGTTGGCTCTATTCCCCGACGACCTCCCTCCCTAGCCCGATCTCCATGTACGACAAGCCTATCCCTTGGGGTAAGCAAGCGAAGTACCTAGGTGTCATCCTCGATCAAAACCTCACTTTCAAAGAGCACATAAAGACGGTTCGTTCGCGAGCCGCTTTCACTCTCGGTAGGCTCCACTCCCTTCTCACTACCCGCAGCAAACTGTCACTAAAGTGCAAGTTACACCGCGGTCATCCGCCCCATCATGACTTATGCTTGCGTAGTCTTCGCACACGCCAAGCCCCGTCACCTGCATAGAATGCAGACCCTCCAAAACCGTCTCCTTAGAAAGGTCACGGGAGCCTCCTTCTATGTCCGGAATCTGAATCTGCACCTAGATCTCAGAATCCCCACAGTTCAGCAATTCATGAAACGCCTTTCCAAGCGCTTCTTTGATAATGCTATAAAGCATCCCAATCCCCTGATTGCGGCGGCCTCCCGATACACTCCTTCCCGCATAAGTAGGATTCGCCGACCTAGGCATGCTCTCACCATCCCCGACGACGCTATCACTCTCCTCCAGGAGAGTAGCAAAGCCACCAGCACGCTCAAAAGACACATACACAAGACCCGTAAGCCGTCCTTCCGTCCTCGCCGTCGAGGACGCCCGTCGCGACGTCCCGTAACTTGTCCACCCCGACCCTTGCTCGAGCCAGCCCGCGCCGCTGAGCCTGTAGCTTTAAATTCGCCCCAAAATAATTCCGATCCAGCCTGTCCCTTGCTGCCCTCCCCCAGCGACGCCCTAAGCCGAGGTCCGTACCCCACAGGCCCTTAGCGTGTAGTCGCTTAGTTTTAGTAAGTATTTAAGCCCTGGCTGGAGGCCTTAATTTTGAGGCATCCACAGGCAAGCCCGGTTAAGCAGACGACAACCTCATAGGTTGAACTGCGAGATGCCATACAAAAAAAAAAAAATATCTAAAAATAAATCCTATACTAGTGATTTTTGTAATTTTTTAATTATTCCTTTTGATTCTCTAGAAGTACATTCTGTCTGGATCCAGACAGATGGGCCAAAGTCGTCACACAGTGGGTGCCTGAAGACGGGCGTCGTAACCGAGGCAGGCCTAAGAAACGCTGGCGTGACGACTTAGCCTCATTCCTAACCGACTGGACGGAGAAAGCACAGCACAAGGAAAAGTGGAAGAAACTGGGGGAGGCCTTTGCCCAGCAGTGGGACAGTACAGGCTAACGGAAAAAAAAAGAAGTACGTAGTAAGAAAAGAAGTGATACAAGTGCGAATAATGATCAATGCACACGCGTTTCATACGACGTTTTTCAACACACTTGCGAGGAAAAAAAAACAGACTTGTATTGTTAAATATTAAATTGTATGGAAAATGGCGCGCTGGTTTTGTTTATCCGCACGCCGCGCGTTAGTGCGCGCGCAGGTTTACCTACACATGCGCGCGCATCGCTAGCGCGGCGCGCATTTATTTACATAAACGCACTGACAAAACCGCTAAACAGCCTATAGAAAAAATAAAATAAACAAAATAATGTTTAGACTGATCATAGTGTAGTATGTCAAATTGTAGTTTAGTTAGTATGGAATTAGAAAGTACTACTGGCACAGAGAAATATATTTCTCACGGAACTAATGTATACATTAGTTCAGTGAGAATCAGCAATAATAGAACGCCAGTGATCTTTTCCGCTTGGTTCCGGGAGGGACCACGGACAATTTAAGGTGAATGCGCGGTGGTAGTCCGCGAAATTCAAATTTTATTTTGTTTTTTGCAATTCGCAAGTCAGTATCAGGTTGTATCTTGATCAAAATATGATGCGCGACATTATAGTCACGCATATTAGTAGATATATATTTACAGATATCTTTAAGTTAGTTTTGTTCCCTAAGAACTTTTCCATAAGAGATTTATTCTTATGGAACAAATCTAACATAGAAAGATGAATTAATGATTATAATTCTGTAAATACGTACCTATTATAGTCGCGAATCATATTTTGATCAAGATACAACCTGATACTGACCTGCAAATTGTAAAAAACGTAAGAAAAGTTGAATTTCATGGACTACAACTGCGCATTCACCTTAAGGCAAATAAATTTTAGTTCATTTTGGACCAACGACAATTCAGACTATTTAAAAAAAAGTGAAATATGGCTCGCGGATTCCTTTTGGCATGAAGAGATTAGAGACTTAGAAAAAAAAACGCAATATCCGACCTCCGACTAGTAAATAGTTAACTGTGACGTTATAGCACTAGTGCAGTAACGTAAAGTAAAAAGCACGCGTTTTTAATGCACTGCATTATGGACCTAAAATCGGTTCATTAAGAGCCACTTTACGAGCAAGTGTGTTGAAAAAACATTTTTCTATTCGAGTTGTTATCTTCGTATATAACTACTAGATAGTTGTATCCGCGTGACTGTCCCGGCGCCCGGCTCGCCACACGTTTACGTCCATTCCGTTGGGTCCCGCTGTCGCTAATCGTGGCGCGTTTATTTTTCTACAATGTACACAATAACACTACTTCTGAGCTGAACGCTTTGTTCCGCTGGCTCTCTGCTACAAGCACTGGCTATATGCAGAAGTTTTAGTTCAAAGCCCCCGACGACTAACGGCCGAACCCAATTACCTATTTATCACCAGTTTTGGCATACTGGAGGTAGAAAACCCTGTTTATCTCTAGTTTTAACATCCCAATAATCTATATCAGTAGCGATCTGTATGATTATGTTATACTGGCAATTATGATTATACTGATAGCGATCTGTCTTTAACTGAAAATAGGTTGTTGGGTTCGGCCATTACAGAACATACAATCTATCCTCAAATGGTGTGAAACAGTCAGCTGTCCTACCTAGCACTTGACATTGTAGCCTAAACTTTCGTTCGTTTGTCATTTTGATATCACAATTTAACTTATACAATGTAACATAATTAACGCAATACCTCATACACCCCAATTAGAGTATTGAGTTAAAAGCAAAACAAAGCAAAGCAAAGCATATTACAATAATCATAACTTATTTTTTAGAGCTAACTATTGTTATTTCGTTTATATATCTGTTTAGTTATCTAATTACATTTATAAATATTTATTAAAATATGATGATGAAAAAATAAGTATAAAAACATTTAAAAATATTAAAAATAGTATCTACCGATGTCGGGAGCAGGGTCCAAGCTACCGGTGCAGCGGTGGTTAGGGATACAGCTAACTATTATTATCAAAAAAAAACTTTTTTACAAAAAAAACAACCGACTTCAAAAAAAAACACTACAAAGTGATAAATAACTTTAATTTCGGAAGTCGGTGTCGTTGGTTCCGCATTTTAAAAAAGCCGATTGTGAGATCAAAATGAAAATCCAAGATGGCGGCTGTCAAACTATTAAAATGACAAAATTTGTAATTTTCGCAGCCGCCGTCTTTGATTTTAATGTTAACCTTGCTATCGGATTCAGCACCATTGAAAACCATAAAAACGACACCAATGAAGAAAAGTTAAAAAAAAATACAGCCGCCCGCGCCATCTTGGATTTTCATTTTCACTTTATTATCGGCTCCAGCACCCTCGAAAACCATGAAAACGACACCCATGATGAAAATTATGAAAATGTTCGCAGCCCGTATCGGATAGAATAGGTAATTATAATAGAATAACGTTTATTGTCTCCAGTATCACAGATAGCAGTAGTAGAGTAGGTCTCTTGCGTAGGCACACTAGGTGCGAGTGAGCCTTCTGCTGTTGTGCACATTCCAGCAAGTACTTGTCTGTAACACGTTTTCATTTCCCGCTCACTGTGAACACGACAAACTGTCACAAAGCCGTGTTATTTGTTAAATACCTGCGCGCGCGGGGCGGTGGGCGCCATCGTCGCGAACCCTTCGCTGCGGGTTTTTTGCGAACTGTTCAAGTAACGATGTCCGCCGGGCTTCAACTTATTTGTTTAATTACTCTCATTTTTATTGTTATGTACTTGTTACAAGTTTATTTTTTCTAAATGAAAGCGGTAATGTTTGTTTTGTAAAGTAGAAACGTGCAGATTTGATGTTCGTGCTTACCGTTTATCATTTTTTAAAACGTTGTAATGATGAGGTAGTATTATATGTTAAAATTTGATTTATCTATTATACCTATCTATTATAGGTACATGTTAAGCCGTTGGTCCCGGCTGTCATTCGTGGATCTTTGACAGTCGTTACGGGTCGTCAATAGCCCGAAAGTCTGACAACCAGTCTTAACAAGGGGTATCGTATTACCCAGTAACTGGGTTGTGGAGGTTAGATAGGCAGTCGCTCCATGTAAAATACTGGCATTCAGTTGCATCTGGTTAGACTGGAAGCCAACCCCAACATAGTTGAGAAAGGGCAGGCAGATGCTTTTTATTATTTGTTGTTGTAGCGACCATAGTAGTAGGTACCTACACACTCTGTTGAAGTGTCTACCTCTTACGGTTCAAAAGTTACAGCCCTGTGACAGACAGACGGATGAACGAATAGCGGAGCCTTATTAATGTAGTCCCGTTGGTACCCTTTGGATTTGGAACCCTAAAAACAATTTGTTACGAAATGACGACAAATTGACCATAAGATGCCGCGAGTGAGCTGTGGAGGTAGCGGAGCTCCTTGTAGTCTAGTTGTAGTCTAGTTTGAGCCTTCCTTAAGTTATGGTAGGCAACAGTTATGTGGTAGATATTCAGGCGAACGTTGCGCCTTAATGAAGTACCTACTTGCGAAGTAGTTACTGCACATGGTTCGAAACAGTGACGTACCTATGCTGCAGTCGTGACCACTTGGTTAACTTGCTGCGACGTCTTAACACGCAACACGTATTCATGACGAAAAAGTTTTATGCAAGTACATAGGCAAGTTTATGCATTTATAAAACTCTTAAGAAGTATAGAAAAAAATCACTTTAGTCAGTTCATACCCTAAGGCAATCCACCAGTAGCTCCTATAGTTCAGAGGTCTTTGTTACCTCATACAACCTCCGATACCTGCGAGACGACTGGGCTGTCTCTTCACACAAATTAATTGAACTGTTTTTCTTGTCACTTCTCTACTTGTACCTACACAGTATAAGTACAAATATACGTAAGCCCCGCGAACATTCGTAACTTGCAGTAAAAGCAGAGAGCACAACGTGTGCGCTGTGCTTGTAAACAGGGCCGCGAGATGTGCTTCAGAAGCGACCTAACGTTGTAGGAATATTAGTGAGGCGCAGATACTTCGCGCTACAAACTACGGAACTGTTTCGTCGCGCAATCAATGGGCACAGAAGTATGCTTGTAATAATTCTAAAACACACTCCTTGCAGTCACACCAGTATGAATGTCATGCACCAGCGAGATGATCATTGAGTTCGTTTAAAAATGGTATTTACAAGTACGACCTTCTGTATTTATCTTATCTGTGACAGTACAGAACAGTTTATGCTTACACTGAAACTTTATAGGTAACGTAAACACCTTTATGTTTCATGTCCAAACCTTAAAACTCCCGGCAATAGCTCACCGAATAAATTGCGTATAACCTTACAAGTTAAATAGAAGCGTCACATCAAATAAATGGCTCCGGGCGAGCATAATGTATTTTCTTGCTTAAAACGCATGTAAATGCAAATAGAAAGAAGCGGTCGGCGGAGGCCGGCGAGTGCGGGGGCGTGGCGGTTGCGGGGCGGCGGCGTTGCTGCTGCGTTCCGGCAGCGTGGCGCGGGCGGCACCCGTCTGCGTATTACGTGCAGCGCGCTTTGCAATTCTAAATACTAACTGTAACTTGTTTAATTAAAACTTCATGCTCACACTTTATGTTTATACTTTCACACGAACTTGATAGGAATTAAATTATAAATTACGACCTGCATCATGCTAATATATTCACTACACAAATCTTACAGAACTTTACACTATGAAAGTGCTGAAGATTTACTAAGTACACTATATTTCAAAAGAGTGCTTCAAAAAGTTTGTAACTTAATTATTCCAAAATATTTAATAACAAACTGCTTTTCGGAGCGTTCTCATCATAACCCAAACTCATTTTAAGTTAAACTTCCTGAGCGTGGAACAACAGATTCGCCGATAGAAATAATAAATATAAAGAATAACTCCCACTCTTATAACACGGAGTTGGAGCGGTCTACGGTTCGTAGCACCCAGTTACTCGCTCGAGTGATCTCGTAGCAGGCCGTAGCAACCCGTAGCAGCGTAGCGGCCGCCGTAGACAAATGCTACAGATGTGACCCCGCACACACCGAGCGTCCGCCTCGCATTGACACCGGACGAGCAGCGTGTGTACTCAGCACCTTATAATTGAAACTGTTACAGTGACAGTAGTACAAAGTAGTTGCTAGTTATTTGTTAACTCATGATGTGTGAACGTCTGTAACGTAAGAAAATTAAAAAAAAAAACTTAAGACTTCGTAATGTGATATTTTTTGCAAAATACGAAAAAAAAGGAATGAAAATAAAACAGCAATGTTTCGCTCCCATAGTACAAGGTAAGGGTGTTAGTAAAAACAAAAACGTTGGCAGTGCAGGTAATAGAATGCAATAGCCCGGGCCGTTTCATTTGGCGGGACGGTGTCATTTGCCAGGCGGCCGGGCCGGCGGGTAATGGTGTGACGCTCCATGGGCCGTCACGGTGCCGCCCCAGACCGTACCACGAATAAATAGCTACAGCAGCTAACTGACAAAGGTAAAACATGCACAATGTACAAACAGAACGTAATTTTCAGTAGTGAAGAAAGTCATCCTGTGAAAGACGTCGCAGTCAAAAGCTAATCCCTGTTCAAACACAAGTGTCATAGTGTGGCAGAGATAAATCGACGTTCTATCACTTGTATCGCGAGGTTCGCGCGTGAGTGAGTGAATGATTGTGAGTGAGTGTCGCAGGTTGTCGGCGGCGTCGCGGGGATTTGCACGTATTATCCGCGCCGCGGTAAGTCGCTCGCGGCGTGTATTACGACGGCGTTTTATTTGAGTGCGCCGGCCGGCACCGGATTGAAGGGAATAATGTTGACGACAAACAAACATGTAGGTGCGTTAGTTTTATGGCTGGTGAGGAGCTGAGTGTCGACTACGCTTGTGATTTATTGCGTTGACTAGCGCGGACATGAGACTGAGCTACGAGCCACAAATGGTGGGTGTTACACAGAGCGGCGCTTAGCCATATTCTACATTACGTATTTTAAACATATACAATTAAAATTATTTTATTAATAACAAATAACATTACTATTTACCAACATTAAACTTAATTTGTAATTATTTGGGAACAATACCATAAAGTTTGTGTTGAATTGCTGATACCATCGCCTCTCACGTGTCTAGTGCCTTATTATCAAGGGTTAAATTGCCAATTTTTTATTTTTGTTGAAAAATTCAGTTTTGTATTTTTAGATTTTTTTTTTTTTTAATGATTTACAGACTGATAACAACTTGTAATAACTGCTGTACTATGTAATGTGCTAACGGAATTGCTGCTTACAATAAATTACTACACAAACATAATAATTACAGAATTAAAGAGAACTTGCAGGCTTCATCGAGAACAGAACAAGTTACAAACAACACGTTACATTACACGTTCGCACATCGTACTGTGTAACACTATTAATTGGCGTGAGCGGTATGTGTTAGTTGTGTGGCTTCTTGTTCTACACTAAATTATATTGTTTGGTGCTGGTACGTCCAAGTTTGTGACTATTAGTTGTATCTACTGACCACCTTCCCAAGTAATATCAGTCGACATTCCTGACAGCACTATTATATGTACAAGTGAGGAATAATATTTTGTTTCTCCGCACCTACGATTTCTGCCTACCCTCGTAGCAGTCAGATGGTGGTATAATTGATGATTAAACGGACTTACCTGTACGTGAAGTTCGATCACAATTGCTCGAAGAGCTTCGTTCGAAGATATTAGTTTCCTCCCTCCCAGTCATCCTGAACCCCTAGTGACACTCATAAAGGGAATTGTCCACCGCATACGAGCAGCACAAAAGGCCATGGAGCGAGCCATGCTTGGCATAACCCTACTAGACCGAGTGCGTGCGTAACACCGAAATCTGTCGTCGGTTGAAAGTCTACGACGGCGGGGACAGACCGGTGCGCCTCAACTGGAGTTGGGCAGAACATCTAGCTAGGCAAAGAGATGGCCGATGGAGTAAAGCGGTGACCGAATGGTGGCCGAGGTTCGGCCAAAGAAACCAGAGCCGTCCAAAAGCGCGCTGGTTTGACGATGTCGTCAAAGTCGCGGGAAACACTTGGATGAGAGACGCACAGAACCGGGAAGTATAGCAGACGAAAGAGGAGGCCTATACCCAGTGGTGGGTGATACCCGGCTGAAATGATGATAATGAATATTTAGCAAATGCCGTACAACTTGAACTCCACGCGGCAGTCTTACATATGACATCCAGAAGGAAATAAAAAGTGATTGATGGTCTTGAGGTATCTGATTGGTTGTTTCAAGATATACTTTAAGAGTACTAGCAGGGCATATTTGCGGCTTTTGTAAAAAATACGGCAAGGGAAACTCTGGTTGTAAGGAACCCACTCGTGAAGTTTTAATAAATCCTGAATCATTCTATGGGCTGTTATCAGGGCTAGAAGAGTCACCAAGTTTTTAGTAATTGTTTCAAGACTGGCAGATTGTAGTAGCTTTATGTGCTGGCGTCTGTACACATAATTATTTTATTTATTTATTTTATTATTTTATACTATTCGGGAAACTTACAGCTAACTAATTTAAACATTGCTCTTAAACAATATGCATTTGAAGGCCATTTACGACTTTCCAGTGATATCGCGATTATCACTCTTTTATTTCGGCATTCTTAAGCTTAAATATGAAAACGCACTTGAATGACTGTAAAACAAAGAAATAGATGCGAAACAGCGAAGCACTGATGCGTGATTGAAATGGCAAGGCGCGAATGTCATAGTACCGAACAATCGTTTTTAATCTACCTTACATTGGATTAAATAATTTATTTTTCTCCTAAATTCAATGCGAAGTTTCGAGTCTGTAAGTGAAACTACATGTGTGTTAATACTTATATCGAGAACGAAGCTTGAGAGCGATGTCGTTCAATAAGGGGGAATGAGCATTTATGTATTTGCAGAGTTATAATCATTACCTAAAATCATCAATACAACCCTGTGGGTTTATATGAACCTATGGGATGACTACACTGGGCCGCAAAGAGAGTGCGTCAGTTATGAAAAATGCGATATCTTATAAAATATTTGAGCAATCCTTTTAAAATTACCTTTTTATTTCCTTCTGGTGATTGTATTAAAAACCAAAAATAAAGACAAAAAAAATTGAACAACTTCGTAACCATTTGTTTTGCATTGGTTTCTGTTTATAAATATGGCATTTCTTGTGCAGAAATTAATTATTCTGATCAAATTCAATTAAAAACAGGCTACTAACCCCTGTAGAGTTCCAAAATCCTGACAATGCTTAAAGACGCTGTATAACGCTGACTGCGCCCGCAGTCAGCGTTATACAGCGAGAACTGTTAGTGCTCCAGCGATTTGAAGAGACTGGATCCAATATTCGCTGACCAGGAACAGGCCGAACAAGGTGCACGACGGCGCGGGAGGATCGATATATGGTGTCAACAATGTTGAGAAATCGATTTCAAGCGGCTGTTGAAGTCGTAAATCAGGCAGCGCTGTGGGAGAATATTCCTCAACATCGACTCACAAATTTGGTGGAAAGCGCTAAACCATATATAGCAGCTGTATTAACAGCTCGTGGTGACAATACAAAATACTAAAATGTGTAAAAATTGCATTTTGATCCGTGGCACATTTTTCGAAATCTAGTGAAAATTTTAATTTTTACTTAACTTACTTTTGTTCAAACAAAACTTCATAATCTGAAACTTTTGTGACAATGATTTAGGCACTATAAAATTGTCTATAATAGTCTTTATTTCATAAAGCTAGCTCCAATATTTTGGAAGTTATTGAGGTTTTTGTTACCGACCCGGTTTCTTTGTGGCCCAGTCTATTTCAGAAATATCAATCAATAGGGTTATAATACGAATTTAAAGGGTTGTATAGATGATTTTAATGATTATAATTCTGTAAATTCATACTTGTCATAGACACGAATCATATTTTATTCAACATAAAACCTGCAAATTGCAAAAAAACGTAAGAAAATTTGAATTTCGCGAATTGGCGCTTCCTCCATAAGCGCGTGCTGACTACGGGCGAACAGGAGGGCACTGTTTGTCGCCCGCCGTCACCCGGCGCTCACCGATGTGTCCGTCGCAAATGATACTGATTGCCATCGGATTGCTGATACAGATGATAATGTACCCTTTCTTTTAGTAATAAACATTTTATTATTATTATATAAAAAAAACAAGACGACAAATAATAGCGGACTCCAAAGCAGACTGCGGAACCGAACTTAGGAAATGGATAGCAAGAAATTGAACCTTCGGTAACTCCGCTGTCATCACATGTACATCAGTTGTATCTCCATCACGAGCTGTATTCCTCAATGAGGTGTAGTGTAACAAACGGAACCCTTCACAGAATGCGACCTTTAATGTAATTTGAAAGCAACCAGCATTCCCCATGGATGTATAATGAGGACACCGGGACACGGTCACAGGTGACCCCCTCCCCCCACGCCCGGAGGGACGTAGGTGTACCACATGGACTGGAAAATTAAAGTACAGGAAGAAAATGAGCCTTGCTTCCCGCCTTTATCATTTTATATATTTCCACGGTATATCACTAGGAATATTGTAATAAATACAAGATTTACCTACCCAGGCAGACCTCCAGGCAGACCTGCTCCTGAATAATATCGCCCTGCAGGTAAACTAGGGCCTACTTTAAATTCAGTCCTTCTGTATCACGGTACCTACAGGGTGACCTCGAAAGTAAAGGTGTCGTTGAACGACCCTTTATTGTAATAGACAAGGAGCGAGAGCAGTCGGAACGCGCCGCCATTCTACCCGACCGACTGAGGAACGAACACATACGTTACTCAAGTTGCCTTTTTAAACTAGATTGCAGGCTACAATTTCTGTAGACCAGAAAATCTTACACTGATTTTGTCGGCACCCTACTTTGATAGGTTTCACCGATTTAAATAAGTGTCTTTCTTTTAACAAAATCTGCCGTTTCTCCTCAGCAGTGGGGGACTGAGGTTTGGGTGCTGAATGAAACACCTTTTTATAAATGGTCTTCCCTAAGAAAATTCTCATGAAAGTTCTTACTCGTATTTTTCCGATTCCAAACCTCAGTGATTGAGTGAGGTGATTGTTATGTACAAATGTGGAAGGGCTTAGAAAGTCTGTCGTCAACAATGTATCTCCGAGAGGTACCGACAATACTCTGTCACACCATCGGCACTTGACTTGTCGTAAAAAGAACGTCGGAATAACGCCCGGATACATTTTAGCCATGACAACGTTATGAGACATCGCATCGTATGCCAGCGGACTGCGGGAGACGTCGCCGACCCTCGTCCTGTCCGCGCGATATTGAACACGAGCTTAAAATAAAAAAAATCTATTAGGACGATGTGTCCGCGCTCAAACTGGGACAGTGTGACAAATCAATGAAAATATGTTACACTAGCCGTTGCTCACGACATTGTCTACAATACACGATGAAAAGTAGCCTATGTCCTTCTCCAGGTCATGGTCTACCCATGTGCAAAATTTCATCCAAATCCGTTCAGCCGTTTTATCGTGAAAGTGTAACAAACAAACAAACTTACTTTCGCATTTATAATACACAAGAGGTGCCCCGCGGTTTCACCCGCAGAAGTTTCGACCCCGTGAGAATATCGGGATAAAAACTATCCTATGCCTTTTCCCGGGACTCAAACTATCTCTATACCAAATTTCATCAACATTGTTCAGCGGTTTTAGCGTGAAGAGGTAACAGACAGACACACTTTCGCATTTATAATATTAGTATGGATTAGCCTACGAATTTTGGACTTACCTATAATAACATCGCAGTGTAACATGATAGATTGATTTACTAGAACAACTTGTTATTAAACCCATGTTGTGGTGCGTGCGCACCACACGTGCTCCTTGGAACAGTTCAAAGCGAAAGCCCAATAACATAACACTCTGGTTATCAAAGAACATTCTAGGAAAACAATATTCATTGGAAATAAAATATCGTCACAGTCACGACAACAAATTATTTGGTGTTTGAAGTGTACTCCGTGCAGCAATAAACTAAACTCGCACACAGGGAATAAATCGTCGTGAGTGCCCGGGCACGTGAGTGTCTGCACAATAAATAATTTGAAAGAACACGAAGAAGCCGACCAAACACAGCTAAAACAAAATTACTCTCTGGCTTCAAGGAAACTTCCTGTACTTTAGAATAATTGAATTAAGTAATGAAATAAATTCACCGGCCAACAATATACAAAACGAGAAACTTGGGAATTATTTGAAACAGAGTGAAACCGGACTGTGAATAAACGAGGCGATGAATTTATCAGCGGCCCTTCCAGTGACGCCTGCGCCGCCAGCGCCACCACCCGCCAGTTTGTAATTATAATAAAACTCATCATCAGTGAAGACTAATTTGTCAAACTCTGCGTTCTGTTATGACCAATTCGTATTATTGTATTTCCGGGGCTAATTGTATTAAGTAACTTAATTCTTTGATAAAATCAAGTTACCTTTTTATTGTTCAGCAATATTTTGTCATGTTGATGACAAGTTGAATAAAGTTAGTTATTTTGAACAACAGTTAAGTCTTAAGCCGCAAAAGTATCATCATTAATAGAACCCACGCAACGTATACATAGTTAGTCGATGTAGATGTCGAAGCGCTAGCGAGTCACTCGCACAATGTGCTGTAGTCGCCACGTGACACATTTGTCGAAGCATCAATAGCTTTGCTCGCACCTATACTGCACTAAGGGAAACAAATTGCATATCACATTGACAATCACAGGTGACCGCATTTTCACATTTCTGTGAGTTATAAGTTCCCAATTATATTAAAATTCCAAAGGTAGAATGTTATATGATTAAAAACAAAAAATGACATGTTTTGTTCTTTTATTAATTGCCAATTAATATTTATTATTTATTTAGCAGTCGTATGAGATCGATATAAAACGGCATATACGTTGTGTGGTTGGTGTGTCAATCTGCTATAGGTACCAATGATGTCCCTGACTGCACCTGCGTCACAAATGATACTGTCCGCACAATAGAGCCGCCCGGGCACAAAGCCTGTGACAAAGCCGACTGTGCTGTCACCTCCCCCTCTATTAGCTGCAGCTGATGTACCACCAGTTTATAGAGAACGTTGCTTCTTTCTATCTCGTCTTCTACACAGGTTTTCTATACGATTATCAGATTAAGACGCTTCAGTTTCGCTTGTTTTGCCAAGACCATCTCGAAATACAAGAGTTCCGGTAAGATAAATTGCCAGTATAATACATGGGTCATAGTATTGTCAAGTTTCAATTTAAATTCAAAGTACCCACGGTATTGAAAAGCAAACAAAATGTGAAGTTAGGAAGCCAATAGAAATGAATGGAAGAAAAACGTGGAGTCGGCAGTTGCGTCTGATTGTTGTAATTACCATACAAATTGTAACGTACGACATAAATATACCTGTTACTACAGCTATTGGTATCCAACAAATTAGTTATTTGTGTGCCATTGTGTTATTTACATTCAATATCGAATTACTGGCTGACGAAGATAGTTAGAATTTATTTTGGAAGAGAAAATGTAAGAAACCTACACAATAATTACTTCATCCTAACATTTTCTAATGGCCTAGAATACCGAACTCGGCTCCCAGTCTTGCCAGACATGGCTTATCAAAAATAATTACCATATTGCTTCACGTCCGTGTCGTACATACGGCGCCTCCGAGCATGACATACATGAGTACTAAGACTAGGCACCCTCAGACGAGTGCTGTCGGCAGTTTTCTGAGGGACGCTAGTTAGCCGCACGGTACCGCACCGCACCGCGCCGGATCGCAGCGCGTCGCACAAAGCCGCCCGACAAAAAGACTACGGACGGACGAACAAAGGACAAAGTCTAACGATCGCACACGTAATCCGCTACATCGTATCAAACATACCACTACCACAGATGTCTAGCTATGTATGTAGTGTGTAGAAAATGTGCACTCCTATCCTACGAAATGCTCTCCAACGCAAGTTTCACCATCTCGTTAATTATTTTAGTGACGGTTTTACATTACACCATCTCATTTTTAATCTCACTTTTTATGATGTCATAAGTTTTCAATACAAACTAACAGAAGCTATGCCTCGTTCATTGCAGCCCACTCAAGTCGAAGGATGTACATTCACCAGCGCCTCGCCCTGTCAGTTTGAGGCTATTCCGTGAGCTATCTCATCTCCACAATTTCTACCAAGATAAGATTATTTTAAGTTACAATTTAATAATGAGCCATAAAACCTAGGTAACTTTTGCGAATTTCCATAAGTTTATAAGAAAAATGTTAAAAGTAAATCACTGAACATCGCGCTTTTTGTTCATGTTGATAGATCGCTACTTGTTCAACTTATAATAGTTAGAAGAAAACTCTGGAAAGAACAAAAAAGCTAAAAATTGCGTTGAATGACCTTAATTGCAGCGCGGCATGAGCGAGGGTTCTCTGTGGCCGGCGCGCGGCCGCGGCGCCGGGAACTTTACCAAACTCACAAGTTAAATGAGAATTCTTGATAGTAGCCAGAGCTGCACAATAATAAAACTGCGTGACCAGTGTGGGGGTGTGTGTGCGAGTGTACCTGTTTGTGTGTCCGGTGCACGTTAAAAGTTTTAACTAACCGATTTTTTTTTTTTTTAATCAGGTTGGGGCGCCGACGTTTAATTAATCCTAGTGACATCCTATGAGCCGACGTTTAATTAATCGAACTAATAACTACTACTACTAGAATTAATTAAACGTCGGCTGCCCTTTTGAGGTAAGCAGTCCTTTCTGAACCAGTCTACGAATATTTCCAAAGTAGATATTATTATGCTATCACATGTAACTATCCCTAGGTGTAGTATCTAGGTCATTCATCCAGACTACAGGTTGGTTAAATCTATTTTAAATCGACAGCATGTATTGCACACAAGTGTCAAATAGTATCCTTCTACCTCCACTGTATATTGTGCCACTACGCCGCCGCCGCGCGCCGCGAACGCACTACACACAATATTTGTTTTGTTTATAACATGTAGTGTAGCGAATCTAGAGCAATGAGTTGTGGAGCTGTTCGGTAAAATACTTTATATTAAACGCGTAGGGAGTTCGTGAGCAGAGGAAGATGTTTAGGAGATTATCTCCATATTATCTGAGGGATGTAAGTAATTTCCTCGCGGAAATAGCCGCTGCCTTGGCAAGGAGGAAATTGATGCCGAAAAAGGTGAAACCATTGTTTTTGATGTATTGAGAATTTGAGAGCGTTGTCAAAGGGAGTATAAGTCAGTGACAGAGAATCAGTATATTTTGTAATTATACAGTGGTAAAAAGTTTTTGTTCATTGAGATCGAGGGCAGATGCGGATCTAACGACGTTAAAAATGCCTATTCATTTTTTTTCCAATCACAAGTGAAATATCCTGTAAGTACATCAAAACAAAGATGGTATTAAAACAAGTTCAGTGAAACATTTCGGCAACAGAGGGGTTATCGTCGATTGATATCCGTTTGATCGACTTGACAGCGATGCATGTGTGTGTGTGCAAATAGGCACGCATATACATGCACGTACGCATGTGTGCGATAGGTTCGCGAATGGATCGCTTGTCCAATTCGGTTTTTGAAAGCACTGTCACGAACAGAGACGTCGGCGTCGGTGAAATAGCTACAACTGTACAATTGTAGTTCTGACTGAGTATTGGGAAAGGTGGTTATAGGTACCTACATACCTATCTTGTGCGAATATGTTGCTGGATAAAGAAATGCATTGAAAAACACGGAAAGTTTGTACACAAAAAAAAAAAGACGGGTTGCACTCCGGGAGTGCCGGCAGAAGTGAAAACTTGAATATTAACGTTGAAATAAATCAATTATGAATTTAATTAATATAACTAATTTTTTTTCAATTTCTGCGTCACTTTTTTTATTAATCGATGCACTTTGTTCAATTTCCATATTTTAAACACTTTATATACACGAATTTTACAAATACACAGCAGTGTGGCTACTACACACCACAGACGGTCGAGTCATCAGCTGTCCATCCATCCATCCACATCCACGTCCACCATCACCGTCACCGTCACCGTCTCCGTCCACGTCACCGTCACCGTCCCCGTCCCCGTCCCCGTCCCCGTCACCGTCACCGTCACCGTCGCCGTCGCCGTCGCCGTCACCGTCACCGTCACCGTCACCGTCACCGTCACCGTCACCGTCACCGTCAACGTCACCGTCACCGTCGCGACGCCTGACGTGATGTCCTGACGCGAGTTTAACATTTTTTACCCACTTACAAAAAGTGTGCAACGCCGCTAAAGAAGTTTACACTTTAAAAAAGAAAAGCTCATATACTATAAATTAGAAGATTATATCCAAGATAAGAACGCTTGGAAACATGCTGGTCCTGCTCCATAGGACAATCTAGAGTCTAGACAAAATCAAACTGGTTGCTAATTTAATTGTAAATTTTTTTATTCTTTTTTTTTTACATTTATTACTCACACCCTGACTTATTACTTGTATTTTGTTTTTTAATTAAAATCGTTTTGCTTGTATCATGTTTGTAAATATGTGAGCACCATGTATCTATCAGATAATTAATTTATATGTCATGGTTTCGTTTTTAATTCTTTTACCTATTGTGGTATAGTAATTTTATTGTATGTGCATCGTCCTCACATGTTATTATATAATTAATGTACCCATGCAAAATATTGTACCTAAACATTTTAAAAGAGTAACGGTGGAGTTTCTTGCCCGTTCTTCTCCATACGAAAACTACCTTTTGGAATGAGCGACTAGAATCAATTCTATTTTAAGATAATTTTTGACGTTCAAAAGTGCCTTTTATAGTGCCTATTTGAAATAAATGCTTTGACTTTGACTGTTTTATAAATTTAAACTTTTAAATAAAGTTATGGAGGAGAAATAGGGCCATATACAAATGATGTAGAAGTCTTGACGTTACATTTTTTTTCCTCACTGAATAATTAGCTGATGTTGATTACTGACCGCAACACTCACACTGCCGTGCACGTGACTGGTGAGGGAAGTGCCACCTGAACATTACGGAGCCCGCACCGACGGCTCGCTTCCAATCAATACGCCGGCGGATTGCAGAGTTTTTACATTTGGTCGCAATTAACTTACTATGAGTGACTCTTAATTATTCTTACAAAGAAAAGACATTTTCCGTTAATCATGGTTGCTGCATGATTCCTGATTGAAAGTGATCTGTGTCACCTCACCTCCCCCTGAGGGTGCTGTCGGTGCAAATAATTTTAAATGGAGTAGGTATTACAACCGTTATACAGGCTGTCGCGGCGCGCGGCGCTCGGCGGCACGACTTCAACACTTCTCTGAGCGTGTTCGTCAATGTAGGTAACAATCACAATCACCAGGGATATAGGAAGAATAAAAAAATAGGAAAGCGTCCTACTTTTGTGAGAGAGGCTTATTATAATGTAGGTCTGAAGTACGAGAGCTTGAGGTAATCCGTTCAGCGCCGAACATTCACCTGCTTCGTATGCAGGCGAACTGTAACGATCGAGGATTGACACGTCATGTAGACGTATTAGCCGGCGGCGTAGATAATGTGGGGCTTACGTCTGCGTGACGCGCTACATACGGGCGCACGTCGGGGGCATGCGGACTAATGCGCGGGACACCGCCGCCGCCGCCGCGCACTAACGACGTCGCCCGGCATCGCTCGCTGCCGTCAAGTGATGTACTCACTGAGCCACCTCAGGTGACTAGGTACGGCAAATGCAACACATATGTCACTGCAAAGCCGCTTCAAATTGCTAAGGGTACCTACATGAGTTAATTTAACCGGTCAAACGGCGCGCGTCCCTCATTGGCGACGAAACAATAGAAAATCAATTGTGTCTCATTAGCGGAGCCTGACCGATTAAAGTAAGCAGCAATATGATGAAAATATTTTGTGTATAATACAATACGTGGGAAACAGAATCCTAACTACAAACCTACAACTCCAAAGTTATCAATGGCAAAAGTATTGCGACTAACCCCGAAAAGAAGAACTGAAACTGTGAAACATTTGCGAGGGAACAGTAGCGAGCGGCGAGCGGCGACCATCAAATTCTTTAAGATAAATCGCAGACTTTTTAATAATAGCCGTGTAACACCGTTGTACGTCGGAGAGACAATTTAAACGCTTACAAATGAATCCCGGGGGTAAGCCCGCGCCACTCATTTGCAGCGCCACAGCCACGGGACGCGGGACGCGGGGCGCGGAGCTCGAGCGGGATATAAGCGCCTCTCTATGACACCTCTAGCACACACTTTGTCTAGCGGGAATTCTAATTTCCGTATGTCGATATCATCCGACATTTTCAATTAAATTCATTTTGAATTTGGAAAATTAATGAACGCCTCTTTATCTATTCCCAGGGTAGGTATCAGTGCTGCAGGCTGCAGGGGTGGCACGAATCTTGACGGAATATGTTTGCCAACGTATTTGTATTGCAACGGCCATTTGGCAACTAGATAAATTAGTGTCAGTGGAATAAGAACCATTAATTATTTATTTATTCGTATTAAAATCACAGGGGTGTAAGTAAATTGTATCAAAATGTGTGATCTCGGAATATATAATAGTACTACGGTGTGATCTCATTTGCTGTATCTTCTTGACATATGATCATTGCTTTAATATTTTCTACCCGAATACATACTGAAGAAAAGATACTCTTCCATTTAATAAGCATACCTAATTATCTACTATAATTATTTGGTAGCTATGCTCATACGAACAAATGTAACTAAATGGCTCAGTAGATTCCTACGCTCACGAATTTCCAGATTTTGTATTAAAAAAATTAAACTGGAATATTATGTTTTCTTTAATTTTTTTCGTGTTATATCAGCTCTTCAAGTTACAAATAAGTGGTCGTAACACCTTCTAATGTAGAAAGGGTGTAAAGTACTTGCAGCGAATAGAGAAACAGACAAATGTGATACAGGTAAACTAATTTGAGATCACAACAAGGTTAGCTGTCTGTGGAACTATTAAGTTGGGCGAGAGAGCAAGAGGGCGAGAGGGCGAGAGCGCGAGAGGGCGCGATAAGTGGAACGAAGTGCTCGAGGACGGGACATTAATAACGCGCCCAGGACGATAAGTCACCGTGTTTGTGTTCGCGCCCTCACCGTGCGGGCCCGTGCGGCTCTGTGCGGCTCTGTGCGGGCCCGTGTCTGAGTGCGGGCCGCACGGTGAGAAGGGCAGGGCTCTGAACCGGTTTTAAATGAGCGGGTAATTTCGATTAAATACCGGTAAGTATATCGTTCCTTCATTAACCGGTTAAACAAGTGAACTGTTCTTATGTAACCCAAAAGATAAAGGTTACCGGTTACAAAGCTCAAACGGTTTCGACACCCAAATTAACCGGTTAATTCCGTAATTCGTAAATATTTTTCGTCTACATTTTTAACGCTTCCAACAAGTTCTAGTGACAATGAGTTGATATCGCAACGTCCAGACCGTGCCCGCGAAAGTGGCGGGGGCCGGGGGGGGTTCAAACTTGGTTTTAACCGGTTAATTTTCACTACCAAAACCAAAATTCATGAAAAACCGGTTTGCCGCATTAACCGGTAAAAACCGGTAAAGTGCAATCTTTAACCTAAATCTATTTCGGTTTGGGGTCAATGACCATAACCGGTTAAGAATTTCAACCGGTTTCCGAGCCTTGGAGAAGGGCCACTCGTAACAATGGCCATAAGGAAAGTTTCCGCGGAAGAAAACGCGTTTTGTGGTCTATAGATTTGTTTGAATTAACACGCACCTATTAGTACACACACACTAACACTGTTAGTAGCTAAGTAGCTTCTTATAGTAGTTTGATCCCAAACAACGGCATGCCTCAACCAAAACAGAGGTGCCTATTTGGTGAGCAAGCTCGTCACTTCTTGCGTGAACGTTCTGTTACTCTCTTGAACTTAAAGCTAAGAGTAAAGAACGGCGTAGTACTAACTTAATGTATGAGTATACTCTAAGTATAATCTTAGGGCTGATTTTTCAATCATCGGATAATTTTATTCGAGGAATCATTTTGAAATGTTGACAGTTATTTCATACAAAAACTGTCAAACGTCAATTTTATTCCTGGAATAAAAGTTATCTGGCGATGGTAACATCAGCCCTTAATCGGTTAAATGGACCTTTTGTTCACACCATCTACTAAGTATGAAAGTGAAGTAATCCCTCTATCGCGACATTTTTTCGCTGACCGTTGGGAAGTCGGACGTGGTCTTAATTACTGCTTAATTATCTGCAGACGATGGAGAACTGCGCGAGTGACGAGCCAACTAGTTCCTGTCGTATCATGAGTCAGCGGATCGAGGACAGAAAGTAACTCGCTACTGTAGAGATCGTACCCTGTTTGGTTCTACCCCCTTTTCGAGTAATTAAAAGATAATTTCGTAAGATTAACGATAATACGAATTTAGAAGGCAGGAAAAAGGATGAGGGGTCTGCTTAGTGAGCTGACAAGAGTGTATACCATCTTGTAAATGTAAAATGATATACTTACTATAAATTGAGTTGAATAAGAATGCAAGAAAAAGTATAAATTCGCGTTTTAATAATCCCAGTACCTAATGATAGGACGCCGCGCCGCTGTGCCGGTACCTACTGACCGCTGTGTTCGAAGGAAATACCTACGTCGAACAAAAATACTGTTAAATATTTGAAGGGGTCATGGCAGGTACCTCCTAATCATGAATATGACAATAGATAAAATCCACCGAAAAAGTTGTTCATATTTATGAGACCTCTTCAATTAATTTGAATAATATGAAATATTAGTCTGGTTAGACGATGTACAAATAAATCATCTGTTGTGTTGTGTGTTGTGGACTTGTGGCCCCTTATTTACGCTTTAACAATTGCATTCAAATCAAACAAATAGAAATGAAACCTGAATGTAAATAAATAATGTCAGTGTTAACTGAGTGCCTACGAGGATGTACCTGGCAAACCCTGTGGTAACGTCGTCGTGACCTGATGACGACCTCCCTCTCAGTGGAAGCTTTTCGTGACAACACGATACGCATAAATATGTGATTTACCTAAAAAAACCATCCAATTAAAAAAAAAAAAATTGCACGAGAAGAAGCAATCTGTAGTCCATACTAATATTATGCACGGGTTTACCCACTAGTCAATCGAGTTCGAGCCACTATATGTACGGTCACCAAAGGAGATAAGCAACCAGGGTCGTCGGATATAGTTGAAGTATAGTAAGAAACCGAAAGATATTTTTTAATGAAATTTAATTCAATTAATAGAAAATATACAGTTTTCAAATATAATATGTTTTAATAAAAGGACTTCTTTATGTTTATCACTTTTATTATAATAATTATCCAAGCTCCGACATTGCTTCTTCCAGGGTGCAGAGACAAGAGAGAGAGCTACCACAGACAATTTACATTGTTTTTTGAACCATAGACTAACTACTATAATTATTAATCTATTACATCTCCCTTTTCTTCAATTACAAAGTTGATAATTTTAGTAGCTAATAGTATTTTATATATATTTTATAGCCGTACAATTCAATTAGTTATTTTATGTATTTATCAAATATAATTAATGTACTTAGATTTAATTTTGTATATAATATCATCTACTAGTAACAATCTCTGGGATGCACAATGCTATGAAATCAATACTTGTGTATTTACCAGACAAAATATAAACTATCGATAGTCAGACAAATAACTAGGTTTTCTTACATTTCTGCCTGATCTAGTTACATACTTGCAAACTGTATTTTCAGAATCGATTTTACTCTCAGGTTGTATGTCAGTAACTTCTTTATCAGTGACGTCGTCTATGTTATCATCATTACAATCAGTATTGCTTTCACAAATCTCTACTTCCTTATATATAATACATTTTTCAGTATTTTTACTATCTATTAGATCCCTTCTATTTCTAGAACTAGGGCTTACGTTAGTGGTTTTTTGCTTGTTTCATCTGATATAAGAACTTTTTGATCTTTACCTAAATGCTTCAACTTTCTTGTGTTTCTTTGATCATAGTATTCTTTTTGTTTCAAGGCATTCTTATACAATTTTGACTGCACATTACAATTTTCATAGTTTTCATTATTATTATTGTATATAGTAGGCAACCTACCTACGTTTATCTACAAAAAGGAATCTACTTTTAGAGCCTAATCCGCTACTTAGTGGCGCCTGAGTACCCACACTACTCGTAGGTGCTCCCGGCCAGTGATGATGGATGTGATCTCGATATTGTATCAATTAGCAGCTGTGCCTAATGTGCCGAACTATACGCGACACAATGCCGGTGAGCTAATCACGTCATTATGTGGCGAACTACGCAGTAGTACGCAGTAGTACGCAGTAGTACGCACGCCGCGCGCCGCACGGTAGGCTATGAACAGCTTGCGTGTGATCTGTTATTACCTACTGGCGACCTGCGCCTGCCATGCGAGATGGTTTTTATGACTTGACAAAACATCGAAATGTGTATATTATGTGTATGTTTAATATTAATGTATTATACGAGTACACACAAACCTTCCGGAATAAATTCTCTAAATGATGGTGAAAACTGCATCAAAATCCGTTGCGAAGTTTTAATAAACAACACTGTCGATATTATAGTGCACAAGGGTGCGCGCAGACACAGGTGCACTCCCTCTTCCCTCACTCTGATAGTCCGATGGGACGGCAATCCGACACGACCAGAGAGAGATCAGGCGCAGCACCAACGGCTTAACGTGCTTTCTGAGCCACGGGGGTATCACACCGCCAACTTTCAAACTCCGGGCTGTTACTGAGACATTCCTAATGGAAAAACTCAATAACACTTCGCCCGACCCGGGAATCGAACCCAGGACCCCATGCCAAGCAGTCGCGCTTGCGACCGCGAGACCAACGGGGCAGTTAGTTTTATTAGATACTAGCTGCGCCCCGCGGCTTCACCCGCATAAAGGTAAAAGTTCGTAGCCGACCGCAGACAGCAGCAACAGACGACGTGACGTTGCGACATGTCGTAGCGACACGTCGCTGCGTCATGTCGCTACAGTCATGATTTCGAACCTAACTGCTCCAGCCTTAGTGGCACTACAGGGGGTCTACTCCCTAAGCACGAAGTCCGTCGTTTCGGCCTTCGTTACGGGCGCTTCCTCCCTATATGTTAATCCAGGGTGTCACTATGTCCATGCAAAATTTTATCAAAATTCGTCCAACCGTTTGAGTATGAAGAATAACAAACATATAAGCACACCCCCACACACACGCGCACGCACCCCCACACACACACTCACAAACTTTCGCTTTTATAATGCGAGTATCAGTGTGATACATAGGTGTAGTGGTATGTACATTCATGGTCCCTCCCGCCGTTTACATAACTATAGGAACAATTTGATACTGTGGGAAACGTTAGCTTATATAACGAGTAAGAGACATCAGTGCTAGGAGGCGTCTCATCCAAACCGCTACACAAAAGTGAAACGAGAGACTGTTTCAATTATCTGTGGAGAACATGTAGCGAGTTGAGGACAGAGACAACTCCAAAATCCGCAAATCATAATTGTCCGGCCCGCATCCCAATGTTTCGCTCGGCGCATTTCTATGGTGTTCCCGTACTCATACAGCCATCTATATTCATACTCAGAACTTCCATAATCCCAAAACAAAATAAAAAAAACACAAATTAGTACAAATATCCACGATCCAAAATCCTAGCACATTATCCTTCTCACATTAGCAACCACTAAACTGGACTAGGAATCATTCCTGTTGCGAGATGGCTTTTAAACTACAGATAAATGTATGATTTCATTCATTTATAACATTGGTGCCATGTTCGCCTGCGCCAGTCTACAAAAGTTTACGAATTTATCAGAAATTGTATCGTTAAACTCGAACTAAACCAAACAGCAGCTCATTTATATTTGAAGTAGTGGACCATTACAGTTACTCAGCGAGATTCGTATCAACATGCGGTTGGCGAGCGCGGCCGGGCGAGCGCGCAGTCTCGTCTTCCATGTGGAGGGTGTAGTGGGAACATTTTTTACTGGAGCCGAGACAATGTGGTCAAGTGATTGAGCGCATCTGCGAATCTCTTCGTGAATGCAATCCCTTGGTGGGGCAAAAAGTATAATTTGGTTTTTGCTAGCAAATTCTTAGATATTGCTTGGCATTTTTAAGATGGGAAGATATTGTCAAGAAAAATTATGTAATGTAAGAGATTGTAGTAATAAGCATTGTGAACGGTGATAAAGTACCTACCCCTTTATAGAGCAGAATACTAAACCAACGTCACGGATATATTGATGATGAAATTGATGACTTAAGTGTTCCCCGAAATATAGGCTTTATAGGTGTACCAGCCCATGAAGGTAACCTCCGAGCATCGTGCGGGACCCACAGCGCACCAGCGCGCCATTATGTACGTACTGTCCCGAAACAGTTCCGAGAAGCACGACTCCGAACTCGAAGCGAACCGGTCAATAATTAATTAACAATGTCAAGTAACTTGGGGCATCTCAACAACTCGCCGAATCTCTGAGAACAAACCAGAGCCGAACATATTTTACAATAAAGAATTACTTTTGTAATTATAAGAAACTTCTCTGATTAGATGAATGTATAAGAATTTCATTTAAAACTTGAGCTCTGACATTCCGCCACGAGCCGACTCCATACTTCGCCCGCTAACTAAATTAACTACTGAAAGGCGAGCCTACTTCATACTACCGCATAGCAAGAATATAGAGAAATCTCACTTTGTAGAAACAAGTTATACGGTGCTCGTATGTTTGACACGTAACCATGTAGCTAGAACCACAGAATCAGATTGTGTGACAGCACCTTCTGCGCGCACATGTACTGTGCGATAGCCCGAGTTCTCTGTGAGAAAATAAAGACGACTCATACGTTCTTAAGAGAGCGGAGTATTTGTAAACATTTCATGTCACAAGCTCCAATATTTTCCAGCTTCTAACAGTACTTATATCGAAAGAAAACACAAAAGGCAGGCATTGTGTTCAGAAAACATTTTAGAACGATAACAAGAGAGCTTTGTACGTCCGCTTCGAGTTGTTTACTCAACCAACAACCGGCTGTTGTCACAAACAACGATTACTGTCGAAGTCGGAGCCGCACGCAGCAGGTAGCGGCGACGAGCTGGCCCGAGACGCGGCGCGCTCGACGTTATCACTCGCGTCAGCCTCGCGTCAGCCGCGCGTCTGTTACAACACGGCTCGCTGCCACTTCTTGATTAATTACTACTATTCATTAGGGTCACGGTAATAGGCCAAGGCAGGTCTCTAATAAAATGTATTAGCGAAAATATAACATCAAAGAATAATTCCCTTGATTTTCTAATAAGGTTTCTGACTGTCAGTATCTGTAATATTTTAGGCCTCTTCTTAGGAAAGAATATAATATTTCGTTCGTTCGGTTCCCTCGAGTTTCGTTTAGTTATCGATAAATTTTGATCAGCGCGTGGCGGCGGCGGACGGCGCTAGAACATTTCCTGCGCTCTCAGATAAAACAAATTTTATCGACGAGCTTACGCTTTGTTACAGCCAAACGACAGAAATTCGTTTACGCAGCCTGATAACAAATACACAATAACTGCCTTTAACACAAATAAAACGCTCGATGCGTTTACAAAACGGTGCTGCGATGATATCGGAGAAATTTAGGTCCAATGTAACATTAAACTTGATGTGGCTCGTTCGTAGTATTTATTCCGAAATGAAACGATGCTCATCGTGATAACCAAATAATTGAGTGTTAAAGTTGATGCAATATATACTACTCAAAACAAAATAAGAGCCACCATGTATTTTGTGTATTCTAATAATTGTATTGGGTTTGAGGGTAGATAAATAATTAAATTGAATTAGCTAGCTAATTTTTAATGCAAAAACCTTAAAATTAAATTTATTGATAGATAAAAGAACATCTGATTAGTGTTTTTGTAAAAAATGCAATTTCAGCAAAAAAATACATTTAATGAAAAAAGAGGTTAAAACAAAAATGTCGACAGCTTTTTTATCTTTTTTGCACTGCTTTAGTATCGTGTATGTCCTCCTCTTTTTCGAACATGTTCTTGAAGCCTGGATGGCACACTCTCCACCAGATGTCGTACTGTCTCTTCTGAAATTTGTTCGCAGCTTGACTTTAGCATGTTAATGAGCTGTCGTTCATTATGTAAGGGTTGATTTGTGTCCCGGACACTTCTTTTTAACAAATCCCACATGTGTTCGATGGGGTTAAGGTCCGGACTGTTGGTAGGCCACGGCAAGACACGTATACCAGCATCGTCTAGGGCTTCTCTAGTGGCTCTAGCTGTATGAGCGCGGGCATTGTCGTGCATTAATGTGAATCGTGCACCAATTCTTTGTGCAAATGGCATCACATGAGGTCTTACTATCACCTCAATTTATCGCACAGCCGTTACCGTGCCTCCGCTGAGTATTGCGGGTTCGGTTCGACCTGATAGAGAGATTCCTCCCCATACGATGACATTGGGACCCCCAAATCTGTCACTTTCATGGATACAAACATCCGAAAATCGCTCACCTTCTCGTCTCCATACTCTAATATGACGATCATCACTAAAAAATTTCACTTTACACTGATCAGTGAACAATACTGAGCTCCATTCACTTATGTCCCAGTCCAGGTGCAGCCTTGCGAATGATAATCGGTTTGCACAGTGTACACTAGTCAATGGAATCCGCAGTACGCGTCTCCTAGAAAACTGCTGGTCTTCATGTAACCGATTTCTAATCATTTGGTCACTCACGCGGGTACCGATCGCCTGGCGTAAGCGATTTTGTAAGGCGCGGGCGGTGACGACGCGCTCTCTTCGCGCAGTCAAACGTATGTAGCGGTCTTCCTGCGGGGTGGTTGCTCGATTCCTGCCAGATAACCGTCTTCTGGTTACACTCCCAGTCTCTTGAAATCGATTCCAAGCATTCTGGATCGCTCGCCTTGAAAAGTCAAGCTGTAAAGCTACAGAACGCTGCGAATGTCCCTCTTGGATCAATGTGATGGCTATAGTTGTGCTTTGCAGGTCCATATGTCTTCGGATCCTCGGCATAGCGCTTTCAAAATGTTTATCCACGTTGTAACTTAGCAAATGTAAGACTGTTCCTAAAAGAATCCACAATTTAAATGACTTAAGTATTCGTCTTAGAATAGGGTAAATTCAATTGGTTACGGCGACATATATACTACTCAAAACAAAATAAGAGCCACTTGTGAATTTTAACATCCGGTCTGATAAAATTATTTTAAAGCGGTCTTAAACGATAAATCTTTTGTCTGGTATATCCTGAAGTATTAACAAACATAATGTGAGGATACCACTTGCATAATTATTAAAGTGGGCTACTTTGATACTTTTTAAAAAAGTATCAAAGTAGCCCACTTTAATAATTATGCAAGTGCTATACGGTAGCTCTACAGTATACATATATAAAGTGTAAAAAAATTAACCTTAAAAACTTTAAGAGGTGCTTTAGACCATCGAACTGAACAACTTTCACTATGGGACCAACTCTGAAATCACGAAAAAAAAATGAGCTGTTTCATACATTTTGGCCGAGTAGGTATTGAACTTTTGTATGAAACAGCTGATTTTTTTTTCGTGATTTCGGAGTTGGTCCCATAGTGAAAGTTGTTCAGTTCGATGGTCTAAAGCACCTCTTAAAGTTTTTAAGGTTAATTTTTTTACACTTTATATATGTATACTGTAGAGCTACCGTTTACCGAAATATGTCGTTCATCGACTTGAATGTGCCCTAGCGGCAGTGGCGTGCATTGGTTTTCAGAATAGGTAGGCACTAGGCCGGGTCTAGTCTAGACAAACGCGGTCACTAATCAGAAAAAAGTGAGGTTAAAAGTGTGGTTATTTGAGTAGGCATGCCTACTTAAGGGTGATAAATTGCGAAGGTCGAACATCATGGTATTACGCGTGAGATGTACGTATTTTTAAATTTGTCGTATTAAACTGAACGAGTAAAGACCAATGACAATGTGCGAATAGTACGGGAGCCGAGTAGGCCGTCCGGCGACTGCCTACTGCCGCGCGTGTTTGTAATACAAACACGCGCGGCAGTAGGCAGTCGCCGGACGGCCTACAAACAAAATCTTCAACTTTGTATGAAGATTTTGTTTTTGTTAGGTATGATAATTTGATGAGTTTCTTAAGTGTGAGGCATACACTAAAATGTAATTGACAGGCTTATGTTGATATATCGAGGTAGGCAGTGCTTATATGCCTATATGCAATGCACGCCACTGCCTAGCGGCTGATAGTATATCATGCTCACACAAATGTCTCGCTGACGATGGCGTGTATGTTAGATCATTTAGCTCCCTTCAAAATGGTTGAGCTGAATGGTGCTGATCTATGCGTCATGTTCGTGAACGGGCGCCGTCAGTTGGAGCTGGTCATCACTTAGCTGCCTCGGCTTATTTTTAATTATTTTATTTTTGGGTTGCTGTTTTTTTATTATTTGCTGTACTCTGGACGCTTTTAACGCGTACGTCTTTTTTTTACATCGTTCTCACATATTATTATAAATTCAACATTAATGACGTAACTAATATTTTTGTAAAAAATATAATTTAAAAGAGTGCCCATGGAGTTTCTTGCCCGTTCTTCTTCATAGGTACCTACGCTTTGGAATGGGCAACTAGCTTCATTTTTTCTGACTGACCGACTTCTTCACAATTCAAAAGTGCCTGTAAATAGTTTAATTGAAATAAATGCTTTGAGTTTGGGTTTGAATAACGAGCAGTCATTTTATTTTTAAATTGTTATTTTTTATGGGTAAATTAATACATGAACAGTAATGATAAGAAAATTGGTCGGTTATTTAATCCGTACAAAAAATACTCAAGTAGGTAGTGTAATAAATGAATGGCCAGTAAAAACGTTTGGAATGGACAGTCAGGTAAATACACCACATGTGTTCCTAAATTACCCCAGGCTGAGGAAATTTCCGTTTTTCTTAATTATGTTAATCTTTCAAGCTCCGCTAATGAGACACAATTGATTGTCTATTGTTTCGTCGCCGGTAGGCGATGCGCGGAGCTTGATATTAGAGTTAAGATCGGCCCCCACTGCAGTTCGGTAGTTCATAGGTTAGGTTGGAACTGTGATCAACCACGCGCGAGCCGAATTGCCGGCATGCCACCCCGACCAAATGGGTTAGGTTAGGTTAGAACTGTGACCCCCCCGGTGGGTTCCCGCATTGTCGAGGTGGGCGCGGGGGGGAGGCAGGCTCAGTAGCCGTGGCTTGGTCACACGGTGAAGCAAAGAGGAACCCGAGGAGGGACCGCTCGTCGGGGCTTTTGCCAGTAAGCCGACGACGTAGCGGCCAACAAGTAGGTTGCGGTGCCGCTTGGGCGACACCGCAGCTGAGGCGGGCCGCGATGTCGCATCGCGGCTGAGGGTTGGAGGTTGCGGCGGGAGACGAGTGCCGGTATTGCGGTGCACTGCTCTCCCTACCTTCCGCGGCCTTGACGGGGTCGCCACCGTCTGATGGCGGACGCGGTGGGGCCGCAGGGGAGGAGGAGTGTTGGTATGACGTTGACCGCTCTCCCTATCCTCTGCGGCCGAAAATTAGCAGGCGGCGGGGCCAATGACCTGACCCGTCGCAGGGGGACCAAGGGTGCCAAGACACGGGATCGTCTGGTTTGGTCCCTGGGGTGGTCACGGCGTGCTATGTGTTCTGGTGCGCCGGTGATGGGGAATACTCCCCAGAGGAGGGTCCGGTGACGGACAGCCGCGGCGGGTTCACGGATGAGTGCGAACGCGTGCCCGTGTTCCCGCCGTAAGCGGCAGAGGAGGACACCGTGGAGTTTTAGTGGGTTGGAGTCCCACATAACTGCACTATCTCCCCGTGGTAGTGCAGAATGCATGAGCATTTCTCCACGTAAAAAAAAAGGTTAGAACTGTGACAAACGCGCGCGACCCGAGCGAGCGTAGCGCTCGGTGCCACGACAGTGACCGGTGAGCGCTACTTCCAAGTTAGATTTCTCACCGACTAATTTCGATTTGTTAACTGCCCGTTTACTGCTAAATATTTATTTACTTGCGCATTTATATATTTGTTATGACGATCATCTTTATTTAGTATACTGCACAGTTTTTACTGCCGAACATGATAATACATGCATTTTGTAATTTTTATATTTTTCAAAACTACAATAAACAACTGCCGCTTTAAATCAACCATAAATCAATCAATCGCCAATTTAAATGTCCGGGCTAGGCAAGTAGTTAAACTTTAGCGACCCAAGTCATTTACCTAGCTGTTTGATTGAATGGCTCAATATCATTCAGGCCGCTAGTTAAACGGCTAGGCTCTCAATGGCTAATTAAGCAAGTTGGCTGCGACATATACAAGGTGTCATTGAATTAACTATAAAAATAAAAGTTGTTCATAGTGATGAGTAAAATGCTTTCAGTCATTGAAATTAGATACGTTTCATAATGTATATAGCGCTGTGCGCGGCGTGAGAGAATGAGGCCAGTGGCGCTGCGTGCGCGAGGAGTGGCGGCAGGAATATATCTGAAGTTGTAACTCGTTACAACAAAGTCACGTCGTAAAGCCCGCCGCACACTGCGCCGACACGCCGCTCCCGCGCTCACATGTACTACTTTTTACGAGCGCGTAAAATGCTCAACCGTTATTAATTTTGCTTTTAACGCTTTAGAGACACTAAAGAGTTAAAAATTCTACTCTGCGCGCCCTATGGTGCGAAACTAGTGCAACTGTAGTCCCTGAGTACAAAACACTTCGTTAACTACGCATAGTTACATGAACACGTAATGAAATCGCGCAAGGTGGCGCTCACACAATCTGCATAGATTACGCACGGTTCATACGCGTACAATTAGCCGCGCAATTAGCGCTGACATCAATGAGCCTCGGACATCATATTAGATGCTAATATGACGTCATTATGCTCGAACATAGCACTTTGAGGCTTCAAGAGATGATAGCATATGTTACTTATGCAGTTAATCAGAACAAAATGAGGAGTCTTTGGTCAAGAAATGGGGAGTAGGTATGGTATTTATAAATTATACATAATAATATGTATTTAAACAAAGTACGAAAGTAAACAATGTTCTTATCATTTGTTAAGTTCTAGCTTCAAGATCTAAATGACTGTGCGAATCTCTTACGATTGTCCCGCATTATCTGTTTTCTCATTCTAATTAGGTACAGAAAATCAAAAAGCGATTCATATCCATTTATTTAACATATCTCCAAACCACGAGTGTGTCATTAATTTATGACGTCCTTAGAGTGTCGATAGTCAGCGCCACTTGTCATATTAATTACCGGCTGTGAACCGAGCGGGTATTACACCGACCGGAGCACACACGCGAAAGAGAAGTGCCCTCGACTGCAAATACCAACCATATGTATTTTATAACGAGAAATGATACTCGATCGAGAAATACCAAAACGTAAGTATAAAAGCCTACTTTTTCGTATGGAATACAATTTAAGCGGATCAGTGTTGTGACTGTACTATAACAGTAACACGGCATTGTGCCGGACGGCAGAATGTTGTTCGAGCGAGCGACCCATGTGAGCGCGCCAGTGATCCGGCCGCGCGTGCGACCGACCGATAAATGACCGCGTCCACCGCGTATCGTCGCGTGTTGTCTGTAATGACTAATAAATATTTAAGTAGCGTTTTTAGGTATTCGACAATTATTTTAGCCTGTAGAAGGGTACCTATGCGCTGGGATGTATGGATATGTAATAATGCCAGAGTAACCGTCTTCGCAATAAATATAATCTCGTCCTCTTGACAGCATCCTGGCGAACATGAAATACCAAATCCTGAAGGAAATGAAAGGAAGAAAAATGATAGCAACACCGCGGCGGGAGGTAATGGCGGAAGCGGGATCGCTCTTCGCGAAATAGTTTTAAAATTATAAAGTGTAGGTACATAAGGCGTCGGCGCGTGATTTATGACGCTCGTCCGAGACGCGCCGCGCCCGCGTGATTAATAACCGCGCGACGCCGCCGGGGCTAATACACAGGTGAGCGCGGCAGGCACTGCGCCGCGTGCTGTGCCCTACTCGCAATATACAGGTTGCCTGGGGTGAGGTTTGTAGCATAATCTTATAAAGTTCCCAGTACCTACTGAGACACTTCAAGGAGTGGCCTGTAATCTACCAGGCGGCCAAGTGCGGGTTGGTAGATATCACATGTCTTCAAATTTTTAGTTCTAAGACATTCCGGTTTCCTCACAATGTTTTCCTTTACCGTTTTGAGAGCAGTGGTTATGAAATTATTTACACAAAGTAAAATGCCTGCCTGGGTTTGATCGATCACATCACCTACAACACTACTCGTAAGTCGGGGGCGATCCCACTGGGCCACCGCTGCTCCTGAGGTATGGACATTGCACCAGCTCGCGCTATGGTGTGGTGAATTACGGCCCACTCCCTTTCACGGGGAGAAGTGGATACATTATAAGGTCGATTTCTCTAATGCTGCTATGCATTCTATCGTCATAATAATAACATTCGTTTATCGTTTGTGAAATGTAAAGTCAGGATAGGAATAGTATAAATAGTGTAAACAGACTAAAATAAACTGAGTGTGTATTGGCGAGTTACAAAGTACTAAAAAGAAGTTATGATGTACAACACAAGCGCGCGCCCCGCGGCGTCACCACGTCCACGGCCGCGCCGCGCGTCGCCCGCAGTCGGCACACGCGCCACTTATCGCGCGACCAACACTCGCCACTGATGAAGCGAACTTGCTCGTCTGCCTTCACACTAACTTACTAACTGTGCTTCCCAACACTTGTTTATTAATCATTTGTGCCAAACTATAGTACTTAAATATAAATCTCTGTAACATAATAAACACATTATCCGCTCGCCGTGTGCCACATAATTGGCCAGAATTTATCACATTGAATTTTTTTCTAGACTTGGGCTTTCGAATATTATAACATTGAAAATATGTTGTTTGCAAGAAAATAGATATATTTATAGATATTTTATTTATTTTACAGTTTATTTAATACAACACATCTCAGTCGATACAATAGAGCATCTTAAAAACAATCTAATCCACACTTAGTTTATAAATGCGAAAGTGTGTGTGTCTGTCTGTCTGTTACCTCTTCACGCTTAAACCACTGAATCGGTATAAAGATAGTTTGATTCCCGGGAAAGGATAGTTTTTATCCCGATATGCCCACGGGATGGAAACCTACTATTATTATAAAGGCGAAAGTTTGTGAGTGTGTTTGTATGTTTGTTACTTCTTCACGCACAAACGGCTGGACCAATTCTAATTAAATTTGGTATGGAGGTAGCTGACACTCTGAATTAATACATAAAATACCCCGTTTCCGTTCCGTAATCCCGTTTGAATATCGGGATTTTTATCCCGATATTCAAACGGGATCGAAACTTATGCGGGTGAAACCGCGGGGCACTTCTAGTACCTTCCTATTACCGGTTTAACCGTGAAAACCTAACAACAAAAACAGACATTTTAGTTTTGTAATCGACATCATACGATATCATAATGAACAGTCATAATATTATATCTCCACATGTATAAGTAGTAGTAGATAAATGTTTGCACAAACATACTTGTTTACGTAGTACGAGCTAGGGGGCCTGCCAGCGTAAGTACTTGTTTGTGAAGCAAAAGGTGATCCGAGGGATGTAGCGCGGTTGATTTCAGAGAAGGTCGTCACGAGCGGATCGCACGTGTGAAGTGGACGCGGGCGGGCCACCCGCGGCTGTAGAGCGGCCAATCTCACCCCTCCGCAAAATAGTACGAGCGGCCAAGTGCACATAACACGCCTAAATACACGTTTCTTGTATGAACTCCTCTAAATTTCAAATTTTATTTTTATTAACCGGTTGTATGCCGTAATTACAGACACAATTAAAAAGCCATTGTGTCTCGTGTAGATCTACGTTCCGGGCTATTGGAGAGCAGTGGTGGCCCAGCGGTAACGACCGCGACTTACGAGATATAGGTCGCAGGTTCGAACCCTGAGAGGCGCTTTACTTTGTGTAAATTATTTCATCACCACTGCTCTCAAAACGGTGAAGGAAAACATCGTGAGGAAACCGGCATGTCCTAGAACCAAAAATTCGAAGACATGTGACATCTACCAACCCGCACTGGGCCCGCGTGGTGGATTACGACCCACTCCCTCTCACAGAGAGGAGGCCTGTGTCTCAGCAGTGGGAACATTATAGGCTGATTATGTAAGCTACCTATTGCATAGCTTTTATCGTGGGCTTCGAGCGCGGCGACCGAATCAAGAAATTCCGTAACGAAAATAAACCTAACACCCCCCACTCCGACCGGCACAGCGGTGCGGCGTTGAAAGCCGTGCATCGTCTAACGTCGTTTCAGTTCGGCAGACTTCGGCACGGTGTTTGTGTGCGTGCGACTAGACATATGCGTGTAGACGATGTGGTCACCACGCTCAAAAAGTGTATCTTGAATTAATATCAAAGAAAAAACTTGAATTAATATCAAAGAAAAAAAAATATTGCATAAATATTATAATTGCATAAGTTGATAAAAAATGCTATGCAATAGCTTTACCGCGGCAGTCCCTGAGTGGCACACGTATTTTTTTATGTTGTTATAGCGGGTAGTAGTTGTGAGGGTCCCGTTGGCACCCTTTGTATCAAACCTACCTATATGACCTTAAAATTAAACTATTTTATATACACTTCTCAAACGTACAGTCACGTCTATAAGTATGTATACACTTGGCTTTATTCAAAGGCGAATTTCTCCTTTATTTTTGAATGAAATTTTATGTTCTTACAAACATAGTATTTTCGAACCTATACGTTTATGTTAAGTGACGTATTTCAACGTTGCATTCGTTATTTCACGAAAAAATCGCAATTGAAAATTGCCTAGTGTAAACATATTGGTGCTCGTGACTGTACCTATGTACTAAATATTCACACAGAAACCAAACAAACAGCAGTGCTGTGTACCAGGCCTGTCACCGTTACACGATCCGCAATACGCCGATCATTAGCACATCACTAGCTCGTATCCAGTCTCATTACCAGAAGCCGATAAATACCCTTTGTGGGTAGAATAGTGTGAGCCGAACAGGTAATGTACGCAGGCGCACACAAGCCGCTTACGACGTATAATGACGAACACAAAAGACACCGCACTCAATAGACTGAAACTGAACGAAAAAATACTGCCGTCTGTTATTAGTTCGAGATGAGGAAAACTCCGAGAATCCCGAGTATGTTATAAGGGCAAATATCCGCGAAATGCAATAAGACGGCGATAAGGGAACGAGCGCGCCGCGCGTAATACAATATGCTGAACAATCAAGAGGTGGCCGCCGCGCCGGCGTGCCTGCGACCGCGACCGGCCGCCACGACCCGCGACCGCGACCACCGTCGCGACCCGCGACCGTGACCCGCGACCAGCGCCCGGGGACAGTTCGATGCTGCGATGTCGTCTCAGCGGTATTCATAATACAGGGAGATCGAAATATACGCACACAAAGTACACTAAAAGAGGACGGTGCACGTAGCGATGAGAACTCTACCCGCCGCTTTTTGTCGTTTCAAGAAACGGTTACTGTTGCAACCATAACCCTTAGGAATAAAGGGGTAAGCCTAGTGCCAGTAATAGTGTCTGTCTCAGACCGTAAGTGTCAACCTTTTTTACCTACCGTTGTCAAGAAGAGTGAGTCTTCTGTCCATCACGTTCTCGTGAAGTATTTCGTACTGATGTTGGCCTTGGCAACACTGGTACATTTCGTACTGATGTTGGCAACACTGGTACATTTCGAATATCGACTGATATCTGATATTACGACTAGTAATTTGTCACTCGATTTCATATCAATAAGGGTAGCGACAAACTATCCACTTGGCAGTTTACCTAGTGTATCACAGTTTCCGTCAAATCGACAGTTTTTTAACCATATTTATGCGATGTTGTTTTCTATTCGTTCGCAAAAATAACTTCTTGATACGCTATTCTGTAGAACATAGAGTCGTACTCGGTGGACGGTGCCTGGCTTAGTAGGTTGTTACCTACCATAAATATCAATATTTCACAACTCATCGTGCAAAACGTAAGGGAAAGTGAAGTAAATATAGGTAAGCTAAGCTCCCATTCACATGTGAATAAGGAGCTCGTAAAGAGGCTATCAGGGCCCGAGCACAACGAGCCGCCATCCGCGATAAATGACCACACGCACCGCCCCGATCGTAACCGATCATAGCCGATGATACACGACAACAGAGCCGACCCAGAGATACCGATCTATCAGCCCCACGTACTGCACTCATTCGCTGAGGGCTAGCGTGGACGCGCCCACGAATGATAATAAGATGGCTGACTTACTGAATAATGAATTATTTGCATCGGTAGTACGTACCGCGACTGAAACTCCGCGCTCAACTTCACGCAAATACACTTTACATCAACATTCTGCATAAACGTCTCGCATAAATCGGAATGTTCAGTGCAAATACAATTTGACGCCACAAACAAGACTGGGGAGGCCACCTCGCGCTTCACAATCATTGTGAGAGCAATTAGGTTCTCGTGCGGCGCTGAAAAACGCCATTCAGTGAAGAACAAAGGCACAACAAACAACCGCGACCCGCCGCCGCTAATTAAATATGAACAAGAAACATCCAAAAATTGTCGCCGAACTTTGACCTCTGCCCCCTCCCCCCACCTGCCGACGCCCCCTTGGTTTCCCGTCTCCCGACAGGTGGTAATTGGGTTAAGCACCGCGAGTCGCGACTGCAACGGTAAACGCTATTTTGGTCATCCGTCGATATCGCGCTCTCGATAAACTGCACGTAATCATTGACACGTTCCAACTGTTAAAAACCAATTACACAACTCGATACTTTTATTCGTTTATTCTCTATGGCTTTGTCAATGAACGTTTTCAAATTGCTGCTTCGTTTAGTGTTTGCGTTGAACGGCTTCATCAGCGTTAGCCAGTGTCTCTCCATAGCTACATTCATTTTCTTGACAACACTAACCGTACTTCAACGGAGTTTGGTAAAGAGCTCTTTGGCTAAATTATGTTTCCAAATTCAGTCGTCATTCGTGAACTCTTAAGAATATTATAAGTTGGGAGTGCACCAGAAACAATTTAAACATCTACATCGAAATGCACTCAGCGCGGTCGAAAGTTCTGAACAGTGAACCTATCGGTGGCGATACACAGTAACACAGCCAGATGAGAATGCGCTGTTGCGCTGGGACAGAGCACGAGTGTACCTACACTACACGAGCGAGCCGCTCACTCCGCACGGCACGGCTCGGGGCGGTGCAGCGCCGCACAACGTGTGACAGTAACCGCAAGTGACGGGCTCACGCTCACACGCCTGTACGCAATTCAATCCGCTACGTTCTGAGCGCTCAATGAGTTATTTGAACGTCACAATAGCATTTAAAATGCATAGGACGTATTGTTCGGTGCATATTTGCATCAGATACTCTACGGTACGGATTGAAACAAAACTATTGATAAGGTGCTACGGCTATTCTACATAATATACATTTAATTATGTTTCAATGCGTCACAGAACAATGTCTCACTTTTTCCCAGTTTTATAGTAGACACTTCTTGATAATAGTATTAAGTTGTAATGTGAAGGGAAACAAGCCCATCGCCATTTATCGCGTCATAAAGAGATTTCCTTTTTAAGAACCCCGCGCTGTTACAGTTTCAGATAACCGGCAACTCGAACCTCACAAGCATTACGAGCTCCAACGTATCCTGTTACCAACAGAAGAACATCTTCTCCTTTCGTTTGGACGCAAAATATAATACAAGTAGATGTAAGTATCGGTCGGTGAGTTGAGCAGGTTTCCAGATTAATTAAGAACTAGCTTCTGCCCGCGACTTCGTCCGCGTGAAATTTCACCTTGCCCCCATTCACCCTCTTAGGGGTGGAATTTTGAAAAACCCTTTCTTAGTGGATACCTACTCTTCACAAAGAACACACCCTCCAAATTTCATGTCTCTAGGACCAGCGGTTTAGGCTGTGCGTTGATATATCAGTCAGTCAGGACTTTGAATTATATTTATATAGATAACACAGTAGTGCTTCCACCGATAGATTAGATTCCTTAATCCAATCGCAGACAGACTTTTATCAAATGACGGCTAGTTTGGGGACGTGGCGTGAGGTATGGGAGGCCGAATGCCGAGCGGGGTGAAACAAATGTGTACAGAAGTTCAGTGCGAGCCGTGTGTGATTAGAAGACGGTTGACCAAAAAAAAATGATGACTTTATCGAGTCATAGAAGAGTTCAGCAGCCTACACTTGGATATTTGTAAGTTCATTAGAACGTCGTGGTGGGTACGTCGGTACCTACAGCTCATTTGTATGTCTCATGAAGCACTACTACACGTGAGTGGATCTTCTACATTCGCTCGCAGGCGGTGCCGGCTGCGCCGAGCCGCCGCCGGTCTCCGGATACGTTTTCAATTAACTGCTAGCGAGGCCCGCTCCGTTTAATATCGCGCAGCGGACTTTAATCACAGAAGAATCAGGCAATAATACTTAGCCGGGGCTCGAGGGACGACGCTGATTGAAATACCTCCCACTACCTACCGCTACGTACCGACAGGCACCACTCGCTCAGCACCGCTGCATCGCGGATGCGGCTTGAAGAAATGAACACTCTCTCTTTATATAAAGTGATATATATTTTTCGTTTGAGATATATAATTAAATTTAACGTCGTCGTACGGCCGGCGCTGCATTCGGGTGAGTTTAATTAAACATTCCGGGAGTTATAATGTCGCATCCGTCGGCCGCGGCGCTCGTGACGTCACGGCGTGAGGCGAGCAGTGTGGCGGCACTAGTCAAGTCAACGACGCAGCACACAACACAACGCATATCGCAAAGCCCGTGCATCACTTCAAGTACATCGTAGGCACTGTGTCTGCCACATTCTGCCATAAGTCATGGCACACGACAAACGGCTGCTCATCTGTTTGTATGATACATATATCTGAGATTATGCGTTAACCTGCCGGTGACCTACTTCGAAAGCTGCTAAACAAGCGATTAGTTCGTGAGGTCAAGTAGAACCTAGCGAATATCTGCAATCACAGGAACGTGCGCATTTGTTGATCATGAGGTTTTTTTTAAATAAGTAAATATAACTTTTATTTAGATTATGTATTTGAATGAATACAAAACGAACATTTCGAAATACTTAAAAATAAAGATTCATAAGAGAAGTTTTTCGTTATCATCCGCCGAGCATCTCCCGCGTTATCGCTAATTCATACGTATTCAGGAGCAACAGTACTATGAGTGAGGAACTCGGGAACACTCGCCTGTTGAGGCACGAAACAAAACTTGCCAACAATTCCGAACTCGGCCGGAATCCGGCACAAGTTCGGAGACTACCCGGCTACCCGGCTACCCGGTGCCTCGTGCGCCAAACATACGACAGTAATATTCGAAGGTCCATTTCATACGACACTCAATGGCGAATATTGGAAACGACGCAGTCAGAAATGGGTCCCTTTACACTATAAATAGGGTGTCAGCTGATTATGAATCAATAAATCGTTATTGCTGGCTCATATTGTTATCACTTCTGCGTAAATAAGAATGTGCTTATGCTTCTTCTTTTTGAAGTGAAACTTCTTTAGGCGCGCTTGACTTGGGGAGTAAACTGGCGAATGCGTTACGAAAACGTGTGATCGCGAGTAGGGAAGGTACGTAAAAAATAGCTGGAAATACCTGGTGTAAAAACCCGGTCCCGGTCGCATAAATATGCGACCGGGTTTTTACACCAGGTATTTGCTTCCAAGTACGCACACCGGGTACCGACTCAAAATACTTGCAAGACTATTAAATATCTTATACGGCTACTCGCTCAAATACGTAGGTACTCAACCGCGTTAGTTTTCGCAAATGCGATCATGCTCCTTTTAGAACAATTTCGTATGCAAGTATTTTTTAACGACTTCACAAAAAGGAGGAGGTACTATGTTCGGCTGTTTGTATGTTTTTTTTTTGTATGTTTGTTCATCGAATACTCCGCCAATTGTCGACGGATTTTCAAAATTCTTTTTTTGTTCCAAAGTAAATAGTTTTAAGGTGGTCCCACTGTCACCAAGTTAGGATCTGATGATGGGATCTTAGAGTAATCGAGGGCAACCTTTAAATTTTATAGGCTCACTTATTGTTTTTCGCATATTTTACGAAGTATCTTGTGTATTTGCGTATGGTTGTCACCATCTCAGGTAGCTGGGCTGATGATGGAAGTTACAATTCCTTAACAGTAAGAAGTTACTCGAACAGGCAAGGACTGTTTTAGTCAATTGTTTTGATGTTTGATAGGGCATTTGCCACATTTGGTCTCATGATCATCAAGTCATGACCTGATGCTACAGTCAGGATAGTCTGCAGAGTACCTAACTCCTCGACAACTAACAGCAGATATATCGTGTTAAGGCTCATTGAAAAGGGCTCGATGTGTGGATAAACGTACTGTTAATGAGGAACACCGAAGTACATAAAGACCTGATGCTGAAGCCAGGAGCATTAGAAAAAGTACCAACCTTGAAATTACAGCACCGTAGTCGTGTTTGGGCTCATTTTAAACAGGACTAAATTTTAAGTTCAATGCAATGTTGACAAGTCTGGCCTGATGCTGCAGCCAGGATTATCAGCATCTAGTCTAAAAACATCAGGGCAGGATTTGATGATGGGATCCTGGAGAAATCGAAGGAACTCTTCAAATATTATAGGCACACCTATAGCGATTTGGGTATTTTTTATAGGAACTCGTGCATTTGCTCTCGGAAAGCACTATTTGGTGATGTGGAGCTGATGATGAAGACCACAGATGGCCACCGGAACTACTCAATAATATCTAAGTATTTCACGGGTTGCGATTCGATTACTTTAATATGGTTGCTAAGCAATTTATGCTCGTCACAATGTGAATGGTGATAGGTACGGAGCTGATGGTGGATCTGGAGAACTCCTCAACAATTAACTTCCCTGTATCGGGAAAAGCAATATTTTGTTTGTAAAAGGCGATTATCACTAGGCTATTGTAACTTAGATATATTGTAACTTAGGCAAAAAACTAAAATAAAGATCCAAAGACACCGACTTCCGAAATTAAAGTTATTTTTCACTTTGTAAAGTTTTTTTTGGAAGTCGGTTTTTTTTTCTTAAAAAGTTTTTTTTACTTTAATGGTCTGCAAGTATTTATTTGTAAACGCGATTTTGCTCCTTATTTATTCGAAGTCATTGATCAATTTCCTATGCAAGTAGTTTTACTTCCAACGGGGCTTTTGAATACGCGATTGTATTTCTTATCTGTATGAAGTTATGGATCAGTTTTCTATGCAGATAGAAAATACTTGAAAGTATCTCGCTCCGTCGTGCCTCGACGCTCGAGTACGTAGGTACTCAAATAGTTCAACAACCGCGTTTGTTTTCGCAAATGCGATCATACTCCTTATCAGTAAGTACTATTGTACTATTGTACTACGTACAGAAAGGACACTCCCTTCCTCGCCCTCATATCAGATACCGCACCTCACCCCGCACTTCGAGGTATTCGTCGCCGACTCTTTAGCAAGGGCGCTCGCGAACCGCAGCGCTGTATTGCTGACACACAATTATGGGATTTAAAAGTTTTATTTGAGTTTTAATCACGATGGTTGGATATTGTGATGCTTTTCCGAATTCGTATTTACATATACTGTTTGTATGATTTCGCATTTTTAATAACATGCGATTTAATCACCGATTATTTACAGATAAGTCATTTAAACTAAACTATTTTAGTGTTTTTATTTCATTACGAACCCGACTATATAAATAAACAATTGAACTACATGGTCACTTCATAATAATGCACACGTTCGGGCAGCGCCGCCGCCGACGTCGTTCGGTTCCCCGACACAAATTGCTTTCCGCGCCATTTTTTTTACGCTACTAGATTTCACGCACACATTTGCACGTATACAAACGTCATTTGTTTATGTAGTAGTAATAGGTAATTATTTTGCGAGCGTTGTATGGAGTGTCCGAGGTGTGGTAAGAGTCTACGGAACAATTTCGTATGCAAGTATTTTTACTTTAATGGTTTGTAAAAGTATTTATTTGTAAACGCGATTGTGCTCCTTATTTATAGGAATTCACGGATCAATTTCCTATGCAAGTACTTTTTACTTCCAACAGGGCTTTTGTTTGATTACGCGATTGTACTTCTTATTTGTATGAAGTTATGGATCAGTTTTCGATGCAGATAGAAAATACTTGAAAGTATCTCGAGCCCTGGTTTTAGGCCCTGGTTTCTTAAGGTGGACGTACTTGGAAGCCCTGGTACTCGATTTTGCAAGTACGACCCATGTCTAAGGGCTACGGGCGAGGCGAACGGGAGTTGAGTGGGGGATATAAGCAAGAGAAAGCAGTGCGCGCGCACATTTTCTTTCTCTCTTCCTCTCATAGCCAAATACGTTTGAAGTTTCACTTCAGTCGTGTGGTCATAAGCACACTCGGTTTTTTTTAAGTGAAAATTTCTTTAGACGCGTTGGGAATATTTTGAGATGGGATAAAACTATTGAACTCGCGCCACTGTTACCGTAATCGACACCGTTTCGGATGTGTTCGGCTGTCCTCGGGATGTACTCGGTTTTAATGTATATCCGATATGTCAGTGAGTGATGGCAAAGTATTCTGTTTATGTTTTGTTTTCACTTCTGTCGGCACTGCCGGAGTGCCACTGTTTTTTTTTTGGAGTCGTAGGTACAGTCGCTAGTCGGTGAGCCGGGATACGTATCTTCCTCACCGAGTACACCGCTACGTAGGGTGGATACTTATTATCTGGGTTAGCGACTGTACATCATAATCTATTTTATCTTCTTCCAGGCCCAGTACATACCAGACCTTCTTCAAACGTAGGTATCTGTTTATAGCGGGTGTCTTCCCGAGCCCCACGTCTGCCTCGCGAGTCGCGTTCACGATCATAAACTTGTGCAAGTACCTACTGCTACATGTGCACCACTAAACTTGTTACATCCTTTCACCCGTGCCCGCTACTGCTATACGCCCACGTGCCATTACTGAGCCGCTCTCACTCTACAACATACCAGACGGTAGACAGGCTTACTATCTAAATATATTGCTAAACATTCAAACGCTTTTTCAGGAGCTGCACTGATTTACTACAACCGCACAAACAGACAGCTTAATTGAATGTAACCCTTACGACGAAAGTTTCTTAACCATTCCAATGCCTTAGACTTTGTCAGTTTAGGACAGCAAGCCAAACTTGATTATGGTAACCTTTAATTATATTAGAGGTCACTTTCGTCGAGGATTTGTTTACAATATTGAAAAATCTTTGATTTAGTTGAATCCTTGAGCAAAGCGGACTCTTAAAGCCCCACAGGCTACCCGCCTGAGTCGCGAGTATATGTACATCGGTATGTCGGTATACCAACAGCAGTTTAAAGTACGCGTGTGGTACGAGTGATGGCACAAGTCACAAGTCGAAGCAATGCTAACGAACGACTTGTTGAAGTTGGGATTACCACGGCGACGACGCCCAACTTGCCCGATACCGGTACATCCACCTTCTAGGCGGGCAGGTAATGCATTCGTACAACTCTATTGAAAGCTCCGGAAAACATTATCCTGAAAGTTTCACTTGAAAACTTTGTGATAATCCGACGTTATTAGTGAGAGTGACGACGACATACTTCTTTTAGGCGGTAATAGTTCAAGACTAAGAATATATTTCAAAAGCTCTGTTAACCGAGTTTGTACTTTCGTTGTTATCATAGGATCGAACAAATGAACAGATAAAGGGTAGTTCTTCAGGGACAAAATTTTCGATGTCTGTGGGTATATTTCTGTAACCAACTAACAAAACGGCATGTAAATTTTTTTTTTGTACAGTTTAGCTTTATGCCTTACTAGGACAAATGATATTTTTTAAATAATTGCTGTCTAGGTACAAAATAAAAATATTTGAAGTTTGTTCTTCTGATTCATATAACGCGTCCGTTTGCCATTTTCCGGAACAAAATGGTCGATGTCGCATTTTCCCTTTGATACATCAATATAAATTATAATTATATCGAAAGGAAATGATTTGTCCTCTTACAAAAAAAATGTGTATTGGTTATAATTACGTTAGTTTGTTTGTAAATAAGTAAATAAGGAGTGTCCGGCGTATAATACTGATTAATGTGGCGTAAGCTTCACTTGACCGTACTTGGTCGGGTAATAACAATGAGAGTCTGGCTTCCCGCTCGAGGGGAAGCCAGTCGTGCAACGGACGAGCTAGAAGGTGGACCTGCAGCCGGTTGGCTTAGATCCCGGTGTTACGAAGGAAAATATCTGATTCACCTGTGTTTGGTTCAGGTGGCATTATGATTACAAAGCCTACTTTATAAAATTTATTTTATTGTTTTAAAACTTCAATCTGCGTTTCGTGTGATGCTTTTAGGTAATGGAATCGTGTAGAAAAATGACAATAATGAAGTCTGTATGTATGATGAGTTATGCATGATTGTAGGCAAAATTCTGATTCAAATGTGCCTGATTCGTATGGTAAAAACCCCCATATGACTAATGAAGTAAATTAGATTTCCCCTCTCCAGCACGAAAGGAGTGCTTTTGTTGCATTATAATGTCCAATGTTTGACCATGTACAAGTTAGTAGTTCTAGTATTATTTATTATTATTTATTTAGCTATAACCTTTTGAATAATTAAAAAGTGACAGGAGTATAAAACTGTTCTAAATATGACACTTTTGATATGTCTTAGTCTTAGTTAAGAATGAATAATTATTGTTTAGAATTATCAATCAAAACTAACGGTTTATTTATTACTTTTTATTTCTGTTTCTGATTCATCTGGGCACAAAATATTCGAACGTCGATATCTTGAAAACTACTTTATAAAAACGAGTCCCTCATTTAAACATATGTTATTTGGTATGTCTATTTTCATATGAACTTGTGTTACAGAGCTGAAAGTGAAATTAAATTTTGGCCATATGGATCAGTCGAAGAATCAAATTTCGAAGAACTACCCTAAACTGTTTGAAACAGAACGAGGTCTACCTTGTTCATGTAATTTTTGAAGTGAAACTTCTTTAGGCGCGCTTGACTTGGGGAGTAAACTGGCGAATGCGTTACGAAAACGTGTGATCGCGAGTAGGGAAGGTACGTAAAAAATAGCTGGAAATACCTGGTGTAAAAACCCGGTCCCGGTCGCATAAATATGCGACCGGGTTTTTACACCAGGTATTTGCTTCCAAGTACGCACACCGGGTACCGACTCAAAATACTTGCAAGACTATTAAGTATCTTATACGGCTACTCGCTCAAATACGTAGGTACTCAACCGCGTTAGTTTTTACCGACTTCACAAAAAGGAGGAGGTACTATGTTCGGCTGTTTGTATGTTTTTTATTATTGAAGTGAAACTTCTTTAGGCGCGCTTGACTTGGGGAGTAAACTGGCGAATGCGTTACGAAAACGTGTGATCGCGAGTAGGGAAGGTACGTAAAAAATAGCTGGAAATACCTGGTGTAAAAACCCGGTCCCGGTCGCATAAATATGCGACCGGGTTTTTACACCAGGTGTTTGCTTCCAAGTACGCACACCGGGTACCGACTCAAAATACTTGCAAGACTATTAAGTATCTTATACGGCTACTCGCTCAAATACGTAGGTACTCAACCGCGTCAGAGAACAATTTCGTATGCAAGTATTTTTTACCGACTTCACAAAAAGGAGGAGGTACTATGTTCGGCTGTTTGTATGTTTTTTTTTTTTGTATGTTTGTTCATCGAATACCTACTCCGCCAATTGTCGACGGATTTTCAAAATTCTTTTTGAAGTGAAACTTCTTTAGGCGCGCTTGACTTGGGGAGTAAACTGGCGAATGCGTTACGAAAACGTGTGATCGGGCGAGTAGGGAAGGTACGTATTTATGCGACCGGGTTTTTACACCAGCTATTTGCTTCCAAGTACGCACACCAGGTACCGACTCAAAATACTTGCAAGACTATAAAGTACCTTATACGGCTACTCGCTCAAATACGTAGGTACTCAACCGCGTTAGTTTTCGCAAATGCGATCATGCTCCTTATCAGTAAGAGTCTACGGAACAATTTCGTATGCAAGTATTTTTGAAGGGAAACTTCTTTACGCGCGCTTGACTTGGGGAGTAAACTGGCGAACGCGTTACGAAAAGTGTGATCGGGCGAGGTGAACGGGAGTTGAGTGGAAGCAGTGCGCGCGCACGTTTTCTTTCTCTCTTCCTCTCATAGCCAAATACGTATGAAGTTTTTTTTTCTTTTGCTTATATCTCGAAAATGGTGCGTCCTATCGCAAAAATAATGAAAATTTCGAACCCCTTTATGAAACCAATAAACTCGTAAAACTCAACATGTAGGTAATCATTTTTCATATTTTCCATACAAACAGTGAAAAATTCCTTAAAAAACACGCCAAGGCCGCCCCCTCCGCGCCTGCGGCTCTAAAAAACAATACACGGGGTTAAGGCAAATAAGTACCACGTGTCGACGAGTCGCGATTGTCAAATTCGATTTTTGTTGTGTCAAAATTATTTACGTGAAACTTCTTTACGCACACTTGACTTGGAGAGTGAGCTGGCGAACGCGTGACGTAAGCGTTACGAAAAGTGTGATCGGGCGAGTAGGGAAGGTACTTATTTACTCGACCAGGTTTTTGCTTCCAAGTACGCACACCAGGTATCGACTCAAAATACTTGCAAGACTATAAAGTACCTTATACGGCTACTCGCTCAAATACGTAGGTACTCAACCGCGTTAGTTTTCGCAAATGCGATCATCATGCTCCTTATCAGTAAGAGTCTACGGAACAATTTCGTATGCAAGTATTTTTTACTTTAATGGTTTGCAAGTATTTATTTGTAAACGCGATTTTGCTCCTTATTTATAGGAAATCATTGATCAATTTCCTATGCAAGTAGTTTTACTTCCAACGGGGCTTTTGAATACGCGATTGTACTTCTTATCTGTATGAAGTTATGGATCAATTTTCTATGCAGATAGAAAATACTTGAAAGTATCTCGCTCCATCGTGCCTCGACGCTCGAGTACGTAGGTACTCAAATAGTTCAACAACCGCGTTTGTTTTCGCAAATGCGATCATGCTCCTTATCAGTAAGAGCACAGAATACTTAATAGTACTACGTAGAGAAAGGACACTCCCTTCCTCGCCCTCATATCAGATACCGCACCTCACCCCGCACTTCGAGGTATTCGTCGCCGACTCTTTAGCAAGGGCGCTCGCGAACCGCAGCGCTGTATTGCTGACACGAACACACAATTATGCGATTTAAAAGTTTTATTTGAGTTTTAATCATGATGGTTGGATAATGTGATGCTTTTCCGAATTCGTATTTACATAAACTGTTTGTAAGATTTCGCATTTTTAATAACATGCGATTTAATAACCGATTATTTACAGATAAGTCATTTAAACTAAACTATTTTAGTGTTTTTATTTCATTACGAACCCGACTATATAAATAAACAATTGAACTACATGGTCACTTCATAATAATGCACACGTTCGGGCAGCGCCGCCGCCGTCGTTGTTCGGTTCCCCGACACAAATTGCTTACCGCGCCATTTTTTTTACGCTACTAGATTTCACGCACACATATGCACGATACAAACGTCATTTGTTTATGTAGTAGTACTAGGTAATTATTTTGCGAGCGTTGTATGGAGTGTCCGAGGTGTGGTAAGACTCTTACCACACCTCGGACACTCCATACAACTCCGTAAGAGTCTACGGAACAATTTCGTATGCAAGTATTTTTACTTTAATGGTTTGTAAAAGTATTTATTTGTAAACGCGATTGTGCTTCTTATTTATAGGAATTCACGGATCAATTTCCTATGCAAGTACTTTTTACTTCCAACAGGGCTTTTGTTTGATTACGTGGTTGTACTTCTTATTTGTATGAAGTCATGGATCAATTTTCGATGCAGATATAAAATACTTGAAAGTCTCTCGAGCCCTGGTTTTAGGCCCTGGTTTCTTAAGGTGGACGTACTTGGAAGCCCTGGTACTCGATTTTGCAAGTACGACCCATGTCTACGGGCTACGGGCTACGGGCGAGGCGAACGGGAGTTGAGTGGGGGATATAAGCAAGAGAAATCAGTGCGCGCGCACATTTTCTTTTTATTATTTTGTATGTTTGTTCATCGAATACTCCGCCAATTGTCGATGGATTTTCTAAATTCTTTTTTTGTTCGAAAGTAGATAGTTCTGAGGTGGTCCCATTGTCACCAAGTTAGGATCTGATGATGGGATCTTAGAGAAATCGAGGGCAACCCTCAAATTTTATAGGCTCACTTATTGTTTTTCGCATATTTTATGAAGTATCTTCTGTATTTGCGTATGGTTGTCACCATTTCAGGTAGCTGGGCTGATGATGGAAGGTACAACTCCTTAACAGTAAGAAGTTACTCGAACAGGCAAGGACTGTTTTAGTAAATTGTTTTGATATTTGATAGGGCATTTGCCACATTTGGTCTCATAATCATCAAGTCATGACCTGATGCTGCAGTCAGGATAGTCTGCAGAGTACCTAACTCCTCGACAACTAACAGCAGATATATCGTGTTTAGGCTCATTGAAAAGGGCTCGATGTGTGGATAAACGTACTGGTAATGAGGAACACCGAAATACATAAAGACTGATGCTGAAGCCAGGAGCATCAGAAAAAGTACCAACCTTGAAATTACAGCACCGTAGTTGTGTTTGGGCTCATTATTTTAAGTTCAATGCAATGTTGACATAAGTCTGACCTGATGCTGCAGCCAGGATTATCAGCATCTCGTCTAAAAACATCAGGTCAGGATTTGATGATGAGATCCTGGAGAAATCGAAGGAACTCTTCAAATATTATAGGCACACCTATAGCGATTTGGGTATTTTTTATAGTAACTCGTGCATTTGCTCTCGGAAAGCACTATTTGGTGAAGTGGAACTGATGATGAAGACCACAGATGGCCACCGGAACCACTCAATAATATCTAAGTATTTCACGGGTTGCGATTCGATTACTTTAATATGGTTGCTAAGCAATTTATGCTCATCACAATGTGAATGGTGATATGGAGCTGATGGTGGACCTGGAGAACTCCTCAACAATTAACTTCCCTGCATCGGGAAAAGCAATATTTTGTTTGTAAAAGGCGATGATCACTAGGCTATTGTAACTTAGATAAATTATAAGCAGACCCACTAAAAAGCGTGAAATAAAAACTTTTTAAGAAAAAAAAAACCGACTTCCAAAAAAACGCTACAAAGTGAAAAATAACTTTAATTTCGGAAGTCGGTGGCAAAAAACTAAAATACAGATCCAAAGACACCGACTTCCGAAATTAAAGTTATTTTTCACTTTGTAGCGTTTTTTTGGAAGTCGGTTTTTTTTTTCTTAAAAAGTTTTCGCAAATGCGATCATGCTCCTTTTGGAACAATTTCGTATGCAAGTATTTTTTACCGGCTTCACAAAAAGGAGGAGGTACTATGTTCGGCTGTTTGTATGTTTTTTTTTTTTTGTATGTTTGTTCATCGAATACTCCGCCAATTGTTGACGGATTTTCAAAATTCTTTTTTTGTTCTAAAGTAGATAGTTTTGAGGTGGTCCCACTGTCACCAAGTTAGGATCTGATGATGGGATCTTAGAGTAATCGAGGGCAATCTTTAAATTTTATAGGCTCACTTATTGTTTTTCGCATATTTTACGAAGTATCTTGTGTATTTGCGTATGGTTGTCACCATCTCAGGTAGCTGGGCTGATGATGGAAGTTACAACTCCTTAACAGTAAGAAGTTACTTGAACAGGCAAGGACTGTTTTAGTCCATTGTTTTGATGTTTGATAAGGCATTTGCCACATTTGGTCTCATGATCATCAAGTCATGACCTGATGCTGCAGTCAGGATAGTTTGCAGAGTACCTAACTCCTCGACAACTAACAGCAGATATATCGTGTTAAGGCTCATTGAAAAGGGCTCAATGTGTGGATAAACGTACTGTTAATGAGGAACACCGAAGTACATAAAGACCTGATGCTGAAGCCAGGAGCATTAGAAAAAGTACCAACCTTGAAATTACAGCACCGTAGTCGTGTTTGGGCTCATTTTAAACAGGACTAAATTTTAAGTTCAATGCAATGTTGACAAGTCTGGCCTGATGCTGCAGCCAGGATTATCAGCATCTAGTCTAAAAACATCAGGGCAGGATTTGATGATGGGATCCTGGAGAAATCGAAGGAACTCTTCAAATATTATAGGCACACCTATAGCGATTTGGGTATGTTTTAACTCGTGCATTTGCTCTCGGAAAGCACTATTTGGTGATGTGGAACTGATGATGAAGACCACAGATGGCCACCGGAACTACTCAATAATATCTAAGTATTTCACGGGTTGCGATTCGATTACTTTAATATGGTTGCTAAGCAATTTATGCTCGTCATAATGAGAATGGTGATACGGAGCTGATGGTGGATCTGGAGAACTCCTCAACAATTAACTTCCCTGTATCGGGAAAAGCAATATTTTGTTTGTAAAAGGCGATGATCACTAGGCTATTGTAACTTAGATAAATTATAAGCAGACCCACTAAAAAGCGTGAAATAAAAACTTTTTAAGAAAAAAAAAACGACTTTCAAAAAAACACTACAAAGTGAAAAATATCTTTAATTTCGGAAGTCGGTGGCAAAAAACTAAAATAAAGATCCAAAGACACCGACTTCCGAAATTAAAGTTATTTTTCACTTTGTAGTTTTTGAAGTGAAACTTCTTTAGGCGCGCTTGACTTGGGGAGTAAACTGGCGAATGCGTTACGAAAACGTGTGATCGCGAGTAGGGAAGGTACGTAAAAAATAGCTGGAAATACCTGGTGTAAAAACCCGGTCCCGGTCGCATAAATATGCGACCGGGTTTTTACACCAGGTATTTGCTTCCAAGTACGCACACCGGGTACCGACTCAAAATACTTGCAAGACTATTAAGTATCTTATACGGCTACTCGCTCAAATACGTAGGTACTCAACCGCGTTAGTTTTTACCGACTTCACAAAAAGGAGGAGGTACTATGTTCGGCTGTTTGTATGTTTTTTATTATTATTATTTTGTATGTTTGTTCATCGAATACTCCGCCAATTGTCGATGGATTTTCTAAATTCTTTTTTTGTTCGAAAGTAGATAGTTCTGAGGTGGTCCCATTGTCACCAAGTTAGGATCTGATGATGGGATCTTAGAGAAATCGAGGGCAACCCTCAAATTTTATAGGCTCACTTATTGTTTTTCGCATATTTTATGAAGTATCTTCTGTATTTGCGTATGGTTGTCACCATTTCAGGTAGCTGGGCTGATGATGGAAGGTACAACTCCTTAACAGTAAGAAGTTACTCGAACAGGCAAGGACTGTTTTAGTAAATTGTTTTGATATTTGATAGGGCATTTGCCACATTTGGTCTCATAATCATCAAGTCATGACCTGATGCTGCAGTCAGGATAGTCTGCAGAGTACCTAACTCCTCGACAACTAACAGCAGATATATCGTGTTTAGGCTCATTGAAAAGGGCTCGATGTGTGGATAAACGTACTGGTAATGAGGAACACCGAAATACATAAAGACTGATGCTGAAGCCAGGAGCATCAGAAAAAGTACCAACCTTGAAATTACAGCACCGTAGTTGTGTTTGGGCTCATTATTTTAAGTTCAATGCAATGTTGACATAAGTCTGACCTGATGCTGCAGCCAGGATTATCAGCATCTCGTCTAAAAACATCAGGTCAGGATTTGATGATGAGATCCTGGAGAAATCGAAGGAACTCTTCAAATATTATAGGCACACCTATAGCGATTTGGGTATTTTTTATAGTAACTCGTGCATTTGCTCTCGGAAAGCACTATTTGGTGAAGTGGAACTGATGATGAAGACCACAGATGGCCACCGGAACCACTCAATAATATCTAAGTATTTCACGGGTTGCGATTCGATTACTTTAATATGGTTGCTAAGCAATTTATGCTCATCACAATGTGAATGGTGATATGGAGCTGATGGTGGACCTGGAGAACTCCTCAACAATTAACTTCCCTGCATCGGGAAAAGCAATATTTTGTTTGTAAAAGGCGATGATCACTAGGCTATTGTAACTTAGATAAATTATAAGCAGACCCACTAAAAAGCGTGAAATAAAAACTTTTTAAGAAAAAAAAAACCGACTTCCAAAAAAACGCTACAAAGTGAAAAATAACTTTAATTTCGGAAGTCGGTGGCAAAAAACTAAAATACAGATCCAAAGACACCGACTTCCGAAATTAAAGTTATTTTTCACTTTGTAGCGTTTTTTTGGAAGTCGGTTTTTTTTTTCTTAAAAAGTTTTCGCAAATGCGATCATGCTCCTTTTGGAACAATTTCGTATGCAAGTATTTTTTACCGGCTTCACAAAAAGGAGGAGGTACTATGTTCGGCTGTTTGTATGTTTTTTTTTTTTTGTATGTTTGTTCATCGAATACTCCGCCAATTGTTGACGGATTTTCAAAATTCTTTTTTTGTTCTAAAGTAGATAGTTTTGAGGTGGTCCCACTGTCACCAAGTTAGGATCTGATGATGGGATCTTAGAGTAATCGAGGGCAATCTTTAAATTTTATAGGCTCACTTATTGTTTTTCGCATATTTTACGAAGTATCTTGTGTATTTGCGTATGGTTGTCACCATCTCAGGTAGCTGGGCTGATGATGGAAGTTACAACTCCTTAACAGTAAGAAGTTACTTGAACAGGCAAGGACTGTTTTAGTCCATTGTTTTGATGTTTGATAAGGCATTTGCCACATTTGGTCTCATGATCATCAAGTCATGACCTGATGCTGCAGTCAGGATAGTTTGCAGAGTACCTAACTCCTCGACAACTAACAGCAGATATATCGTGTTAAGGCTCATTGAAAAGGGCTCAATGTGTGGATAAACGTACTGTTAATGAGGAACACCGAAGTACATAAAGACCTGATGCTGAAGCCAGGAGCATTAGAAAAAGTACCAACCTTGAAATTACAGCACCGTAGTCGTGTTTGGGCTCATTTTAAACAGGACTAAATTTTAAGTTCAATGCAATGTTGACAAGTCTGGCCTGATGCTGCAGCCAGGATTATCAGCATCTAGTCTAAAAACATCAGGGCAGGATTTGATGATGGGATCCTGGAGAAATCGAAGGAACTCTTCAAATATTATAGGCACACCTATAGCGATTTGGGTATGTTTTAACTCGTGCATTTGCTCTCGGAAAGCACTATTTGGTGATGTGGAACTGATGATGAAGACCACAGATGGCCACCGGAACTACTCAATAATATCTAAGTATTTCACGGGTTGCGATTCGATTACTTTAATATGGTTGCTAAGCAATTTATGCTCGTCATAATGAGAATGGTGATACGGAGCTGATGGTGGATCTGGAGAACTCCTCAACAATTAACTTCCCTGTATCGGGAAAAGCAATATTTTGTTTGTAAAAGGCGATGATCACTAGGCTATTGTAACTTAGATAAATTATAAGCAGACCCACTAAAAAGCGTGAAATAAAAACTTTTTAAGAAAAAAAAAACGACTTTCAAAAAAACACTACAAAGTGAAAAATATCTTTAATTTCGGAAGTCGGTGGCAAAAAACTAAAATAAAGATCCAAAGACACCGACTTCCGAAATTAAAGTTATTTTTCACTTTGTAGTTTTTTTTGGAAGTCGGTTTGTTTTTTCTTAAAAAGTTTTTTTTACTTTAATGGTTCGCAAGTATTTATTTGTAAACGCGATTTTGCTCCTTATTTATTCGAAGTCATTGATCAATTTCCTATGCAAGTAGTTTTACTTCCAACGGGGCTTTTGAATACGCGATTGTATTTCTTATCTGTATGAAGTTATGGATCAGTTATGGATCAGTCAGCACAGAATACTTAATAGTACTACGTACAGAAAGGACACTCCCTTCCTCGCCCTCATATCAGATACCGCACCTCACCCCGCACTTCGAGGTATTCGTCGCCGACTCTTTAGCAAGGGCGTTCGCGAACCGCAGCGCTGTATTGCTGACACACAATTATGCGATTTAAAAGTTTTATTTGAGTTTTAATCACGATGGTTGGATATTGTGTTGCTTTTCCGAATTCGTATTTACATGTACTGTTTGTATGATTTCGCATTTTTAATAACATGCGATTTAATAACCCATTATTTACAGATATGTCATTTAAACTAAACTATTTTAGTGTTTTTATTTCATTACGACACACTTTCGGGCAGCGCCGCCGCCGACGTCGTTCGGTTCCCCGACACAAATTGCTTTCCGCGCCATTTTTTTTTACGCTACTAGATTTCACGCACACATTTGCACGTACACAAACGTCATTTGTTTATGTAGTAGTAATAGGTTATTATTTTGCGAGCGTTGTATGGAGTGTCCGAGGTGTGGTAAGAGTCTACGGAACAATTTCGTATGCAAGTATTTTTACTTTAATGGTTTGTAAAAGTATTTATTTGTTAACGCGATTGTGCTCCTTATTTATAGGAATTCACGGATCAATTTCCTATGCAAGTACTTTTTACTTCCAACAGGGCTTTTGTTTGATTACGCGATTGTACTTCTTATTTGTATGAAGTTATGGATCAGTTTTCGATGCAGATAGAAAATACTTGAAAGTATCTCGAGCCCTGGTTTTAGGCCCTGGTTTCTTAAGGTGGACGTACTTGGAAGCCCTGGTACTCGATTTTGCAAGTACGACCCATGTCTAAGGGCTACGGGCGAGGCGAACGGGAGTTGAGTGGGGGATATAAGCAAGAGAAAGCAGTGCGCGCGCACATTTTCTTTCTCTCTTCCTCTCATAGTTTTTGGAAGTCGGTTTGTTTTTTCTTAAAAAGTTTTTTTTACTTTAATGGTTCGCAAGTATTTATTTGTAAACGCGATTTTGCTCCTTATTTATTCGAAGTCATTGATCAATTTCCTATGCAAGTAGTTTTACTTCCAACGGGGCTTTTGAATACGCGATTGTATTTCTTATCTGTATGAAGTTATGGATCAGTTATGGATCAGTCAGCACAGAATACTTAATAGTACTACGTACAGAAAGGACACTCCCTTCCTCGCCCTCATATCAGATACCGCACCTCACCCCGCACTTCGAGGTATTCGTCGCCGACTCTTTAGCAAGGGCGTTCGCGAACCGCAGCGCTGTATTGCTGACACACAATTATGCGATTTAAAAGTTTTATTTGAGTTTTAATCACGATGGTTGGATATTGTGTTGCTTTTCCGAATTCGTATTTACATGTACTGTTTGTATGATTTCGCATTTTTAATAACATGCGATTTAATAACCCATTATTTACAGATATGTCATTTAAACTAAACTATTTTAGTGTTTTTATTTCATTACGACACACTTTCGGGCAGCGCCGCCGCCGACGTCGTTCGGTTCCCCGACACAAATTGCTTTCCGCGCCATTTTTTTTTACGCTACTAGATTTCACGCACACATTTGCACGTACACAAACGTCATTTGTTTATGTAGTAGTAATAGGTTATTATTTTGCGAGCGTTGTATGGAGTGTCCGAGGTGTGGTAAGAGTCTACGGAACAATTTCGTATGCAAGTATTTTTACTTTAATGGTTTGTAAAAGTATTTATTTGTTAACGCGATTGTGCTCCTTATTTATAGGAATTCACGGATCAATTTCCTATGCAAGTACTTTTTACTTCCAACAGGGCTTTTGTTTGATTACGCGATTGTACTTCTTATTTGTATGAAGTTATGGATCAGTTTTCGATGCAGATAGAAAATACTTGAAAGTATCTCGAGCCCTGGTTTTAGGCCCTGGTTTCTTAAGGTGGACGTACTTGGAAGCCCTGGTACTCGATTTTGCAAGTACGACCCATGTCTAAGGGCTACGGGCGAGGCGAACGGGAGTTGAGTGGGGGATATAAGCAAGAGAAAGCAGTGCGCGCGCACATTTTCTTTCTCTCTTCCTCTCATAGCCAAATACGTTTGAAGTTTCACTTCAGTCGTGTGGTCATAAGCACACTCGGTTTTTTTTTAGTAGTGTTTATTGAAATGTTCGTGTTGTTTAGACTGCGGTTGTGACAGTTGACCGCATCAGGTTTCCTATAGATCCACCCATCCTATTCGTCCTAGTCGTTTTGTATTGTTAAATATTTACTATCTACCTATTTATAACGTACTTCATTCAAATACATTCAGCCTTTGTAGTCTACACATTTGAGTTACAAACAAAAGAAACTTTCGCATGTAAAATGTTAGTGAGACGAACTCTCGTTTTAACTTCACTGTTCGTAATATTTGAAGCCTAACACTAGGAGTACTTGACTAATCTAGCAATGAAAGGCAAACACTAGGAATATAATAGGACCGTACTTAACTCATCTAGCAATGAAAGGCAAACATGCTACATATGTGCAGTGCGTACGTAACGTGCTAGCGTAAGTTAGAGCTAATTGAAACAAACATGCTACATATGTGCAGTGCGTACGTAACGTGCTAGCGTAAGTTAGAGCTAATTGAAACAAACATGCTACATATGTGCAGTGCGTACGTAACGTGCTAGCGTAAGTTAGAGCTAATTGAAACAAACATGCTACATATGTGCAGTGCGTACGTAACGTGCTAGCGTAAGTTAGAGCTAATTGAAACAAACATGCTACATATGTGCAGTGCGTACGTAACGTGCTAGCGTAAGTTAGAGCTAATTGAAACAAACATGCTACATATGTGCAGTGCGTACGTAACGTGCTAGCGTAAGTTAGAGCTAATTGAAACAAACATGCTACATATGTGCAGTGCGTACGTAACGTGCTAGCGTAAGTTAGAGCTAATTGAAACAAACATGCTACATATGTGCAGTGCGTACGTAACGTGCTAGCGTAAGTTAGAGCTAATTGAAACAAACATGCTACATATGTGCGGTGCGTACGTAACGTGCTAGCGTAAGTTAGAGCTAATTGAAACAAACATGCTACATATGTGCAGTGCGTACGTAACGTGCTAGCGTAAGTTAGAGCTAATTGAAACAAACATGCTACATATGTGCAGTGCGTACGTAACGTGCTAGCGTAAGTTAGAGCTAATTGAAACAAACATGCTACATATGTGCAGTGCGTACGTAACGTGCTAGCGTAAGTTAGAGCTAATTGAAACAAACATGCTACATATGTGCAGTGCGTACGTAACGTGCTAGCGTAAGTTAGAGCTAATTGAAACAAACATGCTACGTATGTGCAGTGCGTACGTAACGTGCTAGCGTAAGTTAGAGCTAATTGAAACAAACATGCTACATATGTGCAGTGCGTACGTAACGTGCTAGCGTAAGTTAGAGCTAATTGAAACAAACATGCTACATATGTGCAGTGCGTACGTAACGTGCTAGCGTAAGTTAGAGCTAATTGAAACAAACATGCTACATATGTGCAGTGCGTACGTAACGTGCTAGCGTAAGTTAGAGCTAATTGAAACAAACTTAGTTACCACAGTCTACAGAATGGTTTGATTATTACAATGTTATTATGTCACACAACAAACGTCATAAACCACTAACAATCAAAATGTGCACACAATAACAAGACTAAGCGGACAATGCTACAAGGACGGAACCTATTAGTGCGAGTGCTTGTTGAGCTGAACTCATCGAAGCGCTGCTGATGAATAAACCGAGCTCCTTTACATCAATGTGAAGATACCACACAACGGAATATTAATCTGTCGCCAGTGACCGAGGCGACTACAAAAACGGAAACATGACAATAGTCGGCAGCCGAGGGTTAATAAACAATCGAGTTGTGTGTACCCGAGCTCGGCGCATCACAAACAACGAGCCCTGTTCGGCGACTGTACCTCCTTCACAAATATGCCTTTCGAGCTTGGCCTAAATCTACAGACATGCGAGTATTCACATCATGGGGAGTAGCGCAGGCAGGCGCGAGATATTGCTAACAAATAACTTGCATAATAAAAACATTTAATTTTGATGGCAGCCATCATGCAGCTGTAATGCAAGACCTCCATGTAATTTTAATGGTTATTGCGCAGTGGTAATGTGGCTAAATTGAGTCAGTTCGACCGTTCTTAACAAGCAGGTATTTATTTATAAAGGAGGCCCTCTAAGCTTACTCTTAGTCTGCGCTGGCCCATAATTCGATATGCGGACGTAAGGCTGAACATACAAAACTAGTAGCACTTTGTGAACTAAAGAGAGACTAAGGTAGCTCTTATCTGTAGCCTCCACGAAGAGGTAAACTTTTTTTTCAACCACCTGGTAGGTATGTTGTTTGTCACGACACCTCATCGCTTATTCTGAGTGACGTGAACAGATCCTGATCTAATTATATCGTAACCGGTAATACAAGCGTCTTACTGACACATTTACATGATAACAGAAGGCTCAATCCATTCAATAGCAATACTATGTCACTTCTCACAAAATAAATATTCTGTAAAAATGGCGCTGTGACTAGTAAGTCTTCTGTATTTTCTGGTGAATTGTATCGTGATAACCATAGAGATAAGTTTACATTTCTATGTGGTGTTAACAATACAACTCTCTACAGGGTGAAATTGAAAACATGCGACAAATCGAAATGGGAGATTGTACTCATCATTATGAACAACTTTTACTATGGGAGCAAACATGAAATCGTGAAAAAAAAATCAGCTATTCCCTACATTTATGTTCAAGTAACTCGTCAAAATGTAGGTAACAGCTGATTTTTTTTTTCTCGATTTCAGGTTTGCTCCCATAGTAAAAGTTGTTCATAATGATGAGTACAATCTCCCATTTCGATTTGTCGCATGTGTTCAGTTCTATCAGATAATTAATTTATATGTCATGGTTTCGTTTTTAATTCTTTTACCTATTGTGGTATAGTAATTTTATTTTAGGTGCATCGTCCTCACGTTATTATATAATTAATGTAACCATGCAAAATATTGTACCTAAAACATTTTAAAAGAGTAACGGTGGAGTTTCTTGCCCATTCTTCTCCATACGAAAACTACCCTTTGGAATGGGCGACTAGAATCAATTCTATTTTAAGATAATTTTTGACGTTCAAAAGTGCCTTTTATGTGCCTATTTTAAATAAATGCTTTGACTTTGCAACAATCTGTCGATCTGACCGGTGCGTGGTGAGAGTCGCAGTCGCACTGAGTCACAAGTTGTTCTATTATTCATATTCATATTCATATTCATTTATTTTGCGTTCCACAAGGTAAAAAGATGTTTACAAAAGGCTTAGAGCTAAGATCCGTTGTAGACCCTGTTAGGGCACAGCAAAAATTTTTATTGGTACATACAAGTAGCAATTAAATATCTAAATCTTAGAAACTAAAATTAAAATAAAATTATACATGAAAACTGAATATATAAGTAGAAGAATATAAAGTAAGTACCTATTTTCTTAAAATACTATCATTACGTTTAGATAAATTTATATTTATATTGCCTAAGGTAATAATTATTATCACAAAAACTTATTTAATAAGAGATCATAATTATTTTAAGATTACAAATTATTAATAAAGAGATCAGGTTTACATGTATCCTTATCAGAGAGAATTTATAGATTTAGTAGGTAGGTAACATTTTATAATTTACTTAAATAATCTTCTTGATAAATAATATATGCATGTATATATTTAAAAATGTATTTATTACAATTATAATTTTTCATTTAAGTATTCGTTTATATTATAATAGCTCTTGTTTAATAGCAAAAGTTTTACTTTATTAATAAAAATATTGTATTTATTTATATTTCTTATTTCTTCTGGTAACTTATTATATATTTTTATCGACATGGCATAGGTACTTGAAGAGTGCATTTTTAATCGAGATGTAGGTATGTTTAATTTATTATTATGTCTTAAAGTAAATGTAGTTTGTAGTATGTCTTCTCTTTTTGTGTAGAATTCCGGGTATCTTCGTACAAATTTACAGAGTTCAAAAATGTAGAGACACGGTAGGGTTAAAATTTTTTGTTCCTGAAAGTGGGGTTTGCAGCATCCGTTTGTTCAATATTGACTAGAATTCTAATAAGTTTTTTTTGTAGGGTGAATAGTGTGGGTGCGTCTGTGCTATTACCCCATAATATGACACCGTATTTAAGCCATGCATAGGCATATGCGTAATATGTTACTAACGCAGTGTTCAGGTCTGTAGTTTTTTTGATTTCCTGAAGGGCGTATGAAAATTTTGATAATTTTGCTTTTAATTTTTGGATATGCGACTTCCAATTTATGTGTGTGTCTATATCTAGTCCTAATAGGGTGAATTTATTTACTATTTCTAATTTGTAGTTTTTAAAACTGAAGTTTATTTGTATAGGTTTTTTTTGTCGTGGGTGAAATGTCATTATTTTTGTTTTGTTAAAGTTGATTTCTAGATTATGTTCCGTCATCCAATGAGTTGTAGCGTCAAGTATTGAATTTAATTTAGCGTTAATGTTGGTATTAGTTTCGCATGAGGCAAGGATGGATATATCATCCGCAAACAAAACACAAGGTTCACTGATATGCTTCGGGAGATCGTTTATGTAAACTAAAAATAGGAAGCAGCCTATTACACTACCCTGTGGGATTGAATCGTTGATTGGTATATTTTCGGAACGGAACAATTCTATTTCGTTAGTTTTTTGGTTAAAATACTCTAATTCGACTAATTGCTCTCTATGCTGTAAATACGATGTGAACCATTCATGACATTTTCCACGGATCCCTATTCCATATAGTTTGTTTAATAAAATGTTGAATTGTACTTTATCGTATGCTTTTGTCATATCAAGCAGTAATCCTATTGCATATTTTTTGGAGTTAATGATATCGAGGGCTTCTTGTATATATTTATAGATGGCGAGGATTGTGGATCGGTTTTTCCTGAAGCCATTTTGACAGTCATTAGATATATTGTATTTTTCACAATAAGCATAGACACGGTTGCACATGGCTTTTTCAAATATTTTTGATGCAGTTGGTAGGAGAGCGATGGGGCGGTAGTTATTTGGGTCAGTTTTTGCATTTTTCTTGTGTATTGGCTTTATAAGGGCCTTTTTCAAGAGGTTGGGAAAAGCACCTTCCTCGAAAGATTGATTTATCAGTTTGTAGAATGGAAGAGTTAATTCATCTGCACATTGTCTCAGTAGTGTAGGTGGGAGTTCGTCAATGCCATAGCTCGATTTATTTTTTAAGTTTTTTATTAATGCATTCACCTCGTAAGGATCTGCTGGACTCAGAAAGATCGAATTCTCTGTTGTAGACATTGCAGGTTTTTCTTTTGGTTTACTGCCAGATGGGCTCGTACTAATTTTCCCAATAGAGGCAAAGAAATTATTAAAGATGTTAGCTACCTCTTTGGGCTCTGAAGTCATATTATTATTGTTAGTTTGTAGAGTTACATTCTGGTTTTCGCGTCTCATTATTTTGTTTGTCCGTTCATTTATTATTCCCCACATTGTTTTAACTTTATTGCTTGATTTTATCATTTTATGTTTAAAGTGTTGTTTTTTTGCTGTCACTACAGTTTTCTTTAATATTTTTTCATACTTCTTGTAATATTTTGTTAATATGGGGTTGTTTGTTTTAGTAATTAGTATCTTCAATAGTCTTTTATTTTTGCAACAGTTTTTTTATTTATTATCACAGTGTTGTGTATCCTAGTGGTTGTATTATCAGAGTAAACGCGCCTGTTACCGCCGCCGCCTTTTACAACACGAACCTGCCACAAACCCGCTTTACATCGAAACCGCTGACTAATTATTTCGTCTTATTGAACTGAAGCGCTCAGCTTTTTTATGAATGTACCACAGTTATGGCATGATGTAGACCGTATCTCGCGCCGGACCTCTGGCAGATTACTGCGCGACCACTAACCATCGTGTACCTGTCTAGTCTAAATCGTGACCTACATCGATAGTTATCTGAATAAATTAGTACTCGATTAATATTCAGTCTGTGGGTGACCTGAATCGAGAACTGATTTGCCAAGGCGTACTACTGGTAAGATGAAACACTGATACTGACAAGATCAAAACCAGGCAATATGAACAGTCGCGCAGTCACAGTGTTTAAATTTAAAACAACATTATTTGTAAACCTCTCATAGCTCATTACAGCAGATCCGTTTATATTCAAACCACGTTAATTTGTTGATACCGTGATCAGGTTAGCGCGGTCGTCTTGAGTATCACAGGAGTAATTAAGTTAATTTGCCGTAAACAGTAACTAATCATACTCAAGTAAAGACCAAGGCATTTACGAAATTAGCTTCTTCTTAATTAAATAATACAATTTTACGTATTTGATTTGAGGACTGCTCGTGTTGTATGCCTCGCTCGGTGCAGTCGCCTGGCTACCCACAATGTTCCCGCACTCGGAGGAGGACTGCTCGTGTTGTATGCCTCGCTCGGTGCAGTCACGTGGCTAGATGAAAGTTTAACTTGAACATAAGTTTTAAAGAAAATTATTCTCTGAAACTAGACACATCAGCTTTCATCATTGTGCTCATTATGAACTATATGATTCGGTTGATATGTTTCCGTAATGAGCAGGTATTTTTTAATGAGTCGTCCACTAACTGCCAACTGGATGCTACAATGTTGCTCCTGAATCAACTCGTGACGTATATTATAATAGTCGGATGGGCGCGCTTTAGGAATTGGAAATTTTATACACTACCCTCACCTTACCTTTCTCATAAACCTTGATTTATGTGACATGTTTAATACAATTAAATATAACTGGTCTCCACACAATAATTTCTAACATTTAATTATAAAAGGAAACATAAAGGAAAGAAACGTTTTTTTGGTGAACATTATAAAATATACTAGGTACAACAAAAGGCCGTGATGCCGGGTGGAAGAGCAAGCAGGCAACCAGCCCAGGCTGGGACTCCGGAACTCCGGCTCATGTCGAATAATGTACTTTACTAAACCTTGATACCTTTTTTCGTACTAACATACATCAACTCACACCTTTTCCCATGGGGTACGCAGAAACTTCCTAGCTTTTTCGGGTTCTGTGACTAAAACATGCTAACGAGACTACTGAAACTATATCGTCGGTCCGTTCGTCTGCATGTCTGTGGAGAGTAAGTATCGGAAAAATCTAACAGCACTTTAGCTAACCTGGGGACGCAACCCAGGCAGGACAGCAGGGCCTCGTGCACACCGGTTAGCTCGCGATCACGAGCCCAACATGTGACTCAGCAAGGTGTCTTTATTACTCTCTTCACGCATTATTAGCAGTCGCGGGTGTTTACCGCGACGCGCATATTGCGAGCTTACATTGGGACCCACACGTGGGTACACACATGAGCTATCTGCATAGTGTTTGTGCGCCGTGACGTCACAGACGACTGGCATCATTGTTGTCTACCGCCGGTAAACATCGAGCGAGCGCCGCTAATTGATTCCTCTGCTTTCGAACTAGCGCTTCCTACTGCCACACAGTCTCCTTGCATGGGTTAATAGTTAAGCAGACGACCTGATTGTACTACACGCAAACGTTCAAAGAAATGTTCTTAAAATTGCGGGAATTGCCTCTAAAGTACGAAGTTACTTTCACCGTACCATAATAAATGTAATAACTAGCTTTTAGCACAGGAAATAAGTAGCCTATGCCACCCTCTCGACTTTTACACAAAATCTTGACGGTCTATAAAGAAGGATAAACCAACAAACACGCTTTCGTATTTGGAATATTTAAAACATAACTATCGCGGCTTCCATAATAATTGTGCATAACTAGTATCGTATGACAACAAAACACAACGCAGTCAATGTTAATAATAATTAAATAAAACGCGAATGAAATGCCATAATGTGTACGAAGTATCCGCGCTTCCGATCAGCAGCAACACGACACCACAGTTATTAATATGAATGAACTGCAACTACACGCCGCTATCGTTGATATCCAGTCGTTACCGACACGTACGCCAGCATGTCAACCCAACGAACACGTTACCCCGGGACCGATTGCTGTCAATGGCGGTGCTCTCAAGACTGTTCAAGAATACGTTTACCTCGGGCAAACTCTGCAGTTTGGTAAGAACAACTTTGAGAGGGAGGCTAACAGAAGAATTCAGCTGGGCTGGGCAGCGTTTGGAAAGCTTCGTCGAGTCTTCTCGTCGCGTATTCCACAGAGCCTAAAGACTAAGGTCTTCAATGAGTGCGTCCTGCCAGTTATGACTTACGGAGCCGAAACGTGGACACTCACAGTACAGCTGGCCCATAAATTCAAGGTCACTCAGCGAGCTATGGAACGGGCTCTGCTTGGAGTCTCTCTGAGGGATCGAATCCGCAACGAGGTGATCCGGCAGGGCACCAAAGTTGTTGACATAGCTCACAGAATAAGCAAGCTGAAGTGGCAATGGGCCGGCCATATTAGCCGTAGAACCGACGACCGCTGGGGTAGATGTGTCCTCCGCGAATCGGTAAACGTAACGTGGGACACCCTCAGGCTAGGTGGAGCGACGATGCGGCTGGTAGCAGCTCGATGAGAGTTGCCGAAAATCGAGTTGAATGGCGTGCAAGTGGAGAGGCCTATGTCCATCAGTGGACTGCTATAGGCTGATGATGATGATGATGATGATGACGCCAGCATGTCCAGCATGCAAATGAACGTCAGCACACAAGTAAACGCGAGCAGAACTTCATAGAGCTTGTGTTGTTGTACTATCACTATTTGACTATAACAACACAACACCTACCTATAGTTATCATTTGTACAATAACTTTATTAATAAATTACCAAGACCGTACCGCCAAACTAAAAGTTACCGCTACAGACAGCAGGTCTACGAGTACTCCCGTAGGTGCCTACTACATCAACATTCCGCGATATATCCGGTCCACCTTCCTGCTAGTATTTTTACTTTAACCACCACTTTGGTTTGGCCCGCGTGCCCAGCGCCACTGAACCGGACGATTCCGTTGCATCCTACGTAACCCTTTGGCAAAATTCTCTGCGACCGCTCGATGCTTAAATAATTTGGTAGCCACTAGCCACTCAGCTACTGACCATTGGTTTGACATAATACATCGCCTTACTGTACGACTACGCGTTCTTTGTTCATCTGCTTTTCTCACGGACACGAGACAGTATAAGGGAAAACATCTACTTACAATAAAACCACCTGACGGTGAAACGTGCTGGAATTAACGGATCGCTCCGTGCCTGTCCGCCCGGGACATCCGGCCCAGAACGATATTATAACATGTAATAAAATTAATTGCAATACTTGATAAACCTTGATATACGACTCCGCCAGGACGTATCGGAAATAAGCTGGGGGAGGAGGGGGGGATCAGTGGACATCAGATAGAGCTGCCTTTTATGCTAATAAGAGCACTCGCGCTCGCAGATTGCACTGAGTTATCTGCCCGTAGCAATCAGTGTCAGTCGCCAGTACCTGCACTCACTAGGAGCATCCGAACATCCTTCAAGCTACCTGTAGCAGCTCACTTCTGAACATGCATTAGCATGGCAGAGGTACACACAACCAGCCTCTCACGTACTCTGCCAGCATCGCCTTGCCTCCGCTAAGCCCTTTTCCACCAGAGCAGTAGTATCGCACTCATTCCTTGCACATCCCTGGTAGAAACGCACCCTAATACCCGACGCGCAGCAGAGTTGTTCTTATCCTCTGCCAATAACTACGACGTCTCGGTTCATGGATACATATAAACCCATCAAACACTTATCACTGCCTATTCCTATATCGACATAAGCCTCTCCACAAGATACCCCCCTGTAAGTCTATAACATGATAAGCCGGCGCATGTCCCACGGCGCGGCGGCGCGGCGCAGCGCTGTAAGTCGCGCTTCTCCAGTAAGTCTCGAGCCTGTGCCTTTGTGTGGTAACGCGATTACGTCGGTGACGAGACGAGCTCACTACGATATTATGATGTGCACAATATAAGTTACGTCGCACGAACACATCATTGCATGCACTGAGCGCTACTTCGAACTAATGAGTTATTGTGGAACGAATGTTTATTATGAAACATTATAATTAATTCTAATGGTTAGAAAGGGGGCGACTACCGAGATGACGTCTAATAGATAAGTATGGTAGAAAAAGTCATGTTGCGCCGACCCCAAATATATTGGGATAAGGGCAGGAGAATGCTGATGATGAAACAAAAAGCGCAGTAGTACCACGTGACACAACCTGACTGCGAACTGATCGCTTCAGCGTGGACACATGCTACGTGTCACTCCGCAACATGGTAAAATATGTCAAGTACTCGAGTACAAGTTACTAAATGTGATAAAATTATAATCACAGAACCTGGGCCGGGTTTATTGCGGAGTGTGGCCGCGGGACGGCCGCGACCGGGCCCGCACCGACGCGAATTGGGAAAGGGGCGCACGCTCGAATTAACATAGCAAAGAAGGTATATTCTGAACAATGCACTGTGGGACACACAGGTAGAACATATGATAGTAAAGTACACACATCTAGTTCAGCTTATAGATCATCGTGACTGTCACTGATAGTTGAATACTGACATTTTTTTACTCGCATTCCTTTACCGCTGCCCTTTTGTTCTCTTATCGCTCGGTGTTGACCATAGCTATTTCTCTATCAAATCCTATTTGCATAAACCTAAGGTTGTAATCAGCTTGATCTCGCTCATTTTTTTGAGTGTACGACTAAATGCCGACAGACACTACGCCGACAGACTGAACACCGACAAGACTTTACTTCGACGGGACTCTTCGCCGACAGGACACTTCGCCGACAGGACTCTTCGCCCACAGGACTCTTCGCCGACAGGACTCTTCACCGACAGGGCTCATCAGCGACGCAAATTATCTCCGATAATCAGATACTTACTTTGGAAATCGATTATGCTTTTCTTGTAATTACACAATTAATAAAAAAATAAAGATCTCGCATTGGTTTTTAGCATAGAAAGAAGAAAGAAAAATTGTTTATTCTGCACAAACAAAACGTAATTTTTTTTTTTTTTCTATGCATTTTTATATGGGTATCTTTACATAATGATATTATACATATATAGGTATATATGAAAACTATAACTAAAAACTGAAAACCAATGCGAGATCTTTATTTTTTATGAATTGTGTAATTACAAGAAAAGCATAATCGATTTCCAAAGTAAGTATCTGATTATCGGAGATAATTTGCGTCGCTGATGAGCCCTGTCGGTGAAGAGTCCTGTCGGCGAAGAGTCCTGTGGGCGAAGAGTCCTGTCGGCGAAGTGTCCTGTCGGCGAAGAGTCCCGTCGAAGTAAAGTCTTGTCGGTGTTCAGTCTGTCGGCGTAGTGTCTGTCGGCATTTAGTCGTACACTCGAACTGAACTGAATGTACCTCACATTATAATTTCTATTGAAGCACTATTAATAAGTAATCTTTCTGTTTGCGATGTCGCCTATTAGTGTGTTTTACCAAAATGTTCGGGGATTGCGTACAAAAACGTTAATATTCTATCGTAACGTGTGTGTTAATTTCTATGATATTATTTGCCTAACTGAGACCTGGCTTATTGAGGGTATTAAAGACAGTGAATTGTTTGACGACCGTTACATAGTGTGGAGGCGCGATAGAAATTATTCTAGCACGAAACAAACTTTGGGGGGTGGTATATTAATTGCAGTGCGACGTGAACTTATCAGCGATCTCCGCAGTGAATGGTTCTCGTCTGCCGAAGACTTGTGGGTTACTCTCACCTTACACAAGAAGAGACCGCGAGTGTCGTATAAAATGCATATTTGTGTAGTGTACATCTGCAACCAAAATCTTGGCCACTCCCAAGCAGGTCAGTTAACTAATTTTTCTAATAACCTAACAGATATTGTTCAGAAGCATCCAGCTGATAAATTTTTGGTTCTTGGCGACTTTAACCTTCCAAATATAAACTGGCAACCAGATGACGATGGTCAGACTGTTTGCCCTAGTAATATCCAAGGTCATGTTCAGGTTAATTTATTTGATAACCTTACAGTCTGCAATATCTCGCAATACAATTCGCACGTAAATGTCAACAATAAAATATTAGATCTAGTTTCATCTAATAGCGTGGTTTCAGTAGCAAGTTGCGCCGATCCTCTGGTGCCGGAATATCCGCATCATAGGGCTCTCTGTGTGTCTGCTGATTTCGTGGAACTTCATACTCTTCCTGCACGTCCTCGTATAAATTGTTTATATGGATCGGCCGACTATACGGCCATTAATCACCGGCTGATCCAGATCGACTGGCCCAATGAAGTGAGCACTAGGACACTCGAAGATGCCGTATCTTTTTTCTATGATACAGTCAATGAACTACGTGATTCTTTTGTACCAATGAAGACTGTAGTTCCAAGCAGCAGATACCCTCTCTGGTTCAAACAGCCTCTGATAAAAATTCTAAAAGAAAAAGCGAAGTACCAAGCAAAATTTAAAAAATACGGAAACCTGTCTGATCATGAGTCTTTTGTTTTGCTCCGACAGCGTGCCAAGGTAGTTGAAAGTGAAATGTTCAGGTGCTATATTAAAAAAATTGAAGAAGACATTTTTAAGAACCCCAAAGCGTTTTGGTCGTACGTAAAATCGAAGAATCAAATTAATGCTTATCCTTCCTTACTAAAATATCGAAATAGCACTTCAAGTAAAGGAGAGGATATCTGCAACATGTTTGGCGACTATTTTTATTCTAATTTTCTCAGTACTGCTAGTAGTACTAACAACGGTGACGACGATCTTTCCATTGACCATGCGCAGGGTTCAAACATGCATCTGAGCGATATTGTTTCGGACATACATTCAGTCGAAGTTAATGAATTAGAAGTATTCAATCTACTTAAAGGAGTTGACTTATCTAAATCTGCAGGACCAGACAATATTCCGCCAGTTTTTATACTCAACTGTGCTAAAAGTCTGACTCCTCCTCTTTCACTTCTATTCAGGCGGTCTCTAAATTTAGGTGAGGTACCTACTATTTGGAAGTCGGCGCTAATCACTCCGATCCACAAAAAAGGGCCTAGAGACCTCGTGGAAAACTATAGGCCAATATCCAAACTGTGCATTTTCGCTAAAATCCTGGAAAAAATAATATACAAGCAGCTTATGCTTGTCTTAAACTAAGCATCAGTGACCGCCAACATGGTTTCCAGCGAGGTCGGTCCACAACCACCAATCTCATTCTTTGTGGTGACTACTTGACTGAATGTATGGCTCATCGCGCACAAGTAGATGTAATCTACACAGATTACAGCAAGTGTTTTGATCGCTTGGATCATGCTATACTTCTGCGTAAGCTATTGGCTATAGGTATCAGTGGAAATCTCTTCAGGTGGTTCTCATCTTATGTGGCCAACAGATGTCAAACTGTTGTTCTCAATGGATACACTTCGAGAACTATGATTACCCCCTCAGGAATTCCACAGGGATCGCTTTTGGGTCCCTTGTTATTCAACATCTTCATCAACGACGTCTCTTCATATTTCTCTAACTCAACAGTTCTTTTTTTTGCCGACGACATGAAGATTCTAAGTGAAATCCGAACTTATGAAGATGCTGAACGTCTCCAACTTGATCTGGACAGATTTCAAAAGTATTGCACGGCCAACCGCTTGGATCTAAATGTCTCGAAATGTTACACATGTACCTTCACTCGTAAACCTAAACCTATTCTTTACGATTATAAACTAGCCAACACTGCAATAGCCAGAGTTAATACGATAAGAGATTTAGGCGTCACTTTTGACTCAAAACTTCTCTTTGACACACACATCGATAATATTATTAAAAAAGCTTCTAAGGCACTAGGTTTCATCATGAGGCTATCAGCCGATTTTAAAAATATCAAAACACTCAAAATTCTTTATTGTGCTTTTGTACGCAGTCATCTCGAATACTGCTCACCAGTATGGAATCCTGTTTATGATACTTACATCAATCGCATCGAAAGTATTCAAAAGAAGTTCTTGAGGTACATTCAATTTAAATCCAAAACCTATTTGCCTAATTATTACAGTCGCTGCAGGAAGTTTCACATTCTTCCATTAATTGAGCGGAGAAAAATTGCCGACATGGTATTCCTGTTCAATCTGGCAAATGGTTCAACCAACTGTCCTGAACTGATGAGCAAAATAGGGCTGCGTGTTCCATCCTTCACTTTAAGGAATCATCAACCTCTGTATGTTCCCTCTGTGCGGTGCATATATCGACAAAACTCTTATATGATAAGAGCGAGCAGGGCATACAACTCGATGTGTCAGAGTGTTGATGATCTTGATTTATTTTCCACCAGTGTTCCTAAATTAAAAAAAAATATGTGTAAAAACTTCTTTGAAGATCACTAAAACCTGTTCAGTCTTTTCTTGATTCTCTCCGAGTGCTTACTTATTCTTATTCTTGCTATCGCTTACCTGTCTACTGTTTCTTGTGCTGCCCTAATATTGTCAGTGAAAACTTTTAATTGGCCTTCTTTCACTAAATGTCAACTATCTGTATCCTAGCTGTAAGTTTTCTTAAGAAATAAAATAAAATAAAAAAATAAAATAGATGCTTGTGTTACAGTCTTCTCTTAAAGCTTTATGCGACGTATTTACGGTTACTGGAGCATTATTTTCCCGATTGGTCTCAGATTGCGATTCAGATTGCAAGCGGTGTCTGATCACGTGACGCGGTCGAACTCAAAGCATTTATTTCAAATAGGCACATTTGAACGTCAAAGAAGAACTAACTTCCCAAATACAGGATGTATCCTAAGTTCCTATTAGCAACAGTAAGCACCGCTGTGCAGACTACAGAAGTGGTCCTTCCGTCCTGCCTGCTTGCTCTGCGGTCGACGGCGAGACTACAGAAGTGGTCCTTCTGTGCTGCCTGCTTGCTCTGCGGTCGACGGCGAGACTACAGAAGTGGTCCTTCTGTCCTGCCTGCTTGCTCTGCGGTCGACGGCGAGACTACAGAAGTGGTCCTTCTGTGCTGCCTGCTTGCTCTGCGGTCGACGGCGAGACTACAGAAGTGGTCCTTCTGTCCTGCCTGCTTGCTCTGCGGTCGACGGCGAGACTACAGAAGTGGTCCTTCTGTCCTGCCTGCTTGCTCTGCGGTCGACGGCGAGACTACAGAAGTGGTCCTACTGTGCTGCCTGCTTGCTCTGCGGTTGACGGCGAGACTACAGAAGTGGTCCTTCTGTCCTGCCTGCTTGCTCTGCGGTCGACGGCGAGACTACAGAAGTGGTCCTTCTGTGCTGCCTGCTTGCTCTGCGGTCGACGGCGAGACTACAGAAGTGGTCCTTCTGTCCTGCCTGCTTGCTCTGCGGTCGACGGCGAGACTACAGAAGTGGTCCTTCTGTGCTGCCTGCTTGCTCTGCGGTCGACGGCGAGACTACAGAAGTGGTCCTTCTGTCCTGCCTGCTTGCTCTGCGGTCGACGGCGAGACTACAGAAGTGGTCCTTCTGTGCTGCCTGCTTGCTCTGCGGTCGACGGCGAGACTACAGAAGTGGTCCTTCTGTCCTGCCTGCTTGCTCTGCGGTCGACGGCGGGACGGTAGAAGTAGTGTTATGGTGGCTCGTGTGCGCTTACAAAGTAAAATTATTAGTTCGGTATAAGTGAGTTGTTTTGTCGCATGCTCGCAGAGGTCGTGTCGGACGCCTAGCCCGATGTTGTTGCGACACCGTGCGACTGCAAGTATGAGACAGATAGACAAACGCACTTCTTATTCCAACATGATTGTCTATTGTAATAATGGTAGGTACTAATGTAACAGCTTTTTTTTTGTAGTATGAAATGGGTTGAACATGATGCATTCGGTCCGGCGCGGCGCAGTCTTACAAAACCGCAACAAGTGACACGGCAGCAGAGAGGCCTTAGACTGAATTCCAAACAAAATGCAACTACTACCTATAGTAAAGCTTACTAAAACTAAACTTAATTTAAAACGACAAAACATGATGGATATAATGTCGATATTTAAAATTAACCCTTGTAAAATAATCAGCCTGGACGCTTATTTAGAGTGCCTGTTACTTGTAGAATCTTCCTTCATTTTCAGGAAAGCATGCAACGAAACCAATGAAACAATAAAAAAGATGCACCTAGAGAACTGAAAGTCGCAAATATAATGGACACACGGCGTCGGTCCGGGCGCCTCTCTTCGGTGGTCCGGCGTCGCTACCCCCCCCCCTTACAACCCCCCCCCCCCTCCCCCCGGGCCCCCGCCAAGGGACGCACTCCAGACTTCATTTCGCAAATTATACTCTCAACAAACTCATATCCGCCCAATTACTTACCTGTGATAGTACACCCTCTGAAATTGCTCCACATATAAAACCTACGTTATATAATAACGAGATTTTTTATTTTCCGCTAACATTCCTTCAGGGATATGAAGTTTCAGTATTATCTTTTGCCGTTTTCCTCCATAGCCTTCAATTACTTACTGTTCTTATAGTTGGTTAATGCGAAGAGAACTTTTTAAAAATAATATCTGAAAAGGCTATTTCCCGGAAGTATGACAATAATAGTGGTTCGGAAAGTAAGCGGTGACAAAAGAGTCGCAAGTAGTGGAGGGGGGTGCTACCGTGCTCGGAGCACAAACAACAACAAGCGGAACTACGGAACTAGTGCAACTGGGCAACAATACCGCTACCTTTGTTCACATCAGCTGTGGAATAAACACGACATCCTATACCAATAAGGCTCATTTTTAAATTGAAAGTTCAGATGGCGGATGGCTTTCAACATAATAAACGATATATTTTGGTAACCGCACGAAAAAAATCCTAAATCGTACGTATAGTATAGGTACTAGGTTAGTTCCTTACCAGCTGAAAGCTTCATTAGTTCTTTGTTGGTACAGATAAAGCGACAAACAATACGAGCTAGCACCGAGGTAGCGAACAGCGCAAATACTCGGCGCTAGTAGGAGCACACCTCGCATGCCGCTGCCAACAAACAGAGCAGCGTTACGGAGCGCGCAAGTGTACACCGCAAAATAATTTAATCAGTGAACACAGATTTCAGAATGAACTAGGTTCAATATTAAAAAATAAACATTGTGGCCGGGCGAGTCAGGTTATTGAGACGCTTCCCTGAGTGTAAATCTATTTTAGCAAACATTATATTTAATAACACACCCTGCCCATGTTGATATGCCACAGATAGATGCAATTTTCTTCAAGTAATCTGCACGAGTATCTAGTCCCATATTTAATACAGAGGATTTGTAAATAAACAAAATGTTCACTATTGTAGAGTTGAACAACCTTTGTTGACCCCGACAGGACCCATATATTATTTTTGTCTGACTGGTTATGTGGACTAAATGGTCCATTCTTCCTTAAAGAGGCTACAGGACAGGTGCTGCTGTTACTGCGACTGGCAATAGCAATAGTGTTCAGTTTTAATATTTCTTTTTGCCAAATCCATTGGCCAAATCAATCATCTAGACATAGAAAACACGTGGTCCCGATAAGATGGAGCCAGAAACCATGTATGTACTATGTAGCACGAAACAAATGTTTCCAAAACAATAAATTCCAAGAAATGTTGTCATTAATTAACCCCTAAATGCACCCGATCCGCCAGGTCCTGACTTTTTTCTGTAGGGATATCTAAAAGGACGTGTCATGGTCAGCACTGCACACTAAAAACAGAATATTTGTTACTGTTGTAGTGGAATACCTAGTAAACTATGCGACAATTTGCTGAAAAACACGATGAAAAGCGATCGCATTTTTAACCGACTTCAAAAAAGGACGTTCTGTATTCGACCCGTATGTATATGTATGTATATATGTTTGTATGTCCGCGATTTTCACAAAAACTTATGAACCAATTTTGATCATTATTTCACTAATTAATGTGATTCTTATGTACGAAGTTATATGCATAAATGTACCGCATCTGCGGCATTTCTATGCGAATTTTGATGATTCTTCTAGTCGGTGTCTTTAATTCTTCAATGCACTAGTGTTAATTGAATTTATGTCGGGTAAGTACAACTAAAAAGTAAAAAATAAAAACTTTTTAACAAAAAAAAACAACCGACAAAAAAAGACACTACAAATTGATAAATAACTTTAATTTCGGAAGTCGTTGTCGTTGGTCCCGCATTTTTGTTTTTTGAAAAAGTTTTTACCTGGTGGGTAAAAACTTTTTCAAAAAATGAAAATCTCAAATTCTCCACCTTTTTGGTGAAAAGGTGGAGATTTAGCAGATGTTATTTGTCATACAATATTGCCTGTTTTATAAAGTTACTAGCTACTTCCCGCGACTTCGTCCGCGTTAAATTTCTTGTTCCCCAACCTACCCCATCGCATCGCATCGTCTACCTTTTTTTTTGTTCGGCTCCCGAGAATCGTAGCGTGATGTTAAATAACCTATAGCCTTCCTCAAGAATTAGGCTATGAAATGCAAAAAGAGTTTTTCAAATCCGACGGGTAGTTCCAGAGATTAGCACGTCCAAATAAACAAACAAAACAACAAAGTAAACCTTCAGCTTTATTATTACACAGACGGGAACATATCTGGTCATTTTCGTTTTCAATAACAATGATCTTAATTTAAAGCTGTTTGCCGTTGAATAAGCCACCATGCAGTACAACATTGTATTCTCAGGTAGTTCATTTACCAGTTAAAAGTACTGAACAAAATATCAGGTACTTACAAAAAATCCCCGGTGATATTCTAATCCGTAATATGCATACCCTGACAATATATTGTTATGTATGACACAGTCTCTAACTCCATAGTTAATATTCTCGTATATACACGTTCTACAAAAGCCAGCTGTACCGTGACCAACTGCTGCGATGAACAAGTAGCAGTGGTGGTGAGTGACTCGCGGTGCCTTCACCTCTGCGAGGGAGTAGCGACCACTTTGCCAGAATTATGATAGCCTTCAATATCGCTGTAGAACATGCATTACCCGCGACAGTCCCGTCCCCGCCTCTTGTCCCGGTCTCCCCACTGCTAACTGAAACACACCGGTGCGCTGGACGGCGCAACCGACTGCCGCGAGTTGCTGACTAGGAATAAAATAGAAAACAAAATACAATCTCGAATTCTCCATAACAACTTTTAAATTGGATATGCGGTATGAGGAAAACTACATAATGCGTTTTATGAGTTCCATGTTTTGGTTCCTACTACTTACAGTGGTAGGTCATGTAGTCGAGTTCTCGAGCCTGGTGACATGATTGGCTGCGGCGCGTCGGGCGGGTTACGGCCGGCTCATTACTACGGTTAACGCGGAGTTAATCAGCCGGAACTATACGAACCTTATCACGTTTTTTGCAAGATTTCTTTGTCTAAGTGACGCTGATGAATCTCGGCTTTGATATACTTTTGGCGAATTTTACGAGAAATGCGTTGGCTGTTCTAGTGTGTTGTGGCGTCCTACACATAATCGGATTATGAGCTAAAGAGTGAAGTAGTGCGACCAGGGCCCCTGCAGGACGTAGATCGTGTTATCGCTGGTCGGCGACTCGGTGTCAGGCGCGCGGTTGTAGTTTCACAAAGGAATGCCGGCCCTCCTCCGCCCGCTACTATCAAATAACGCGTATTTTTCCTTCACTATATTGTGCACACTTATCTTTTGAGGCGGCTAACCGAGCCCTTCTACTGGAAACATTGTAAACTTTAATCACGTAAAAGATGCTTGAAACATCTTTTCTCCGCACATTTGATAACGCCCTAATTAAATTGATGAGAGTAAGATCAAACAACGTATTTTGAACTACGAAGAGAATCACATTAAGTAATAGAAGTTCAAATAGAAAGGGGCTCCATAAAACATTTCTTAGCGATGAAAATGTTTTCTGTCAACTATTAACTGAATACAACATACAGTATTCATATAGAATTAATGGCTTATGATAACAACAGTCCACAACTCGACATATTTTTATGGCTCTACTGATTTAGACAAGTCACACACACGAACACAATTGGTTCAGTTGCAGTGTGTAAGTTTTCTTGAGCTTGGCATCGTTAACTCCATGCCTATATTGTGTAGCGAGCCTTCAGTGTACTTCACAGCGGCGCCGCACACAACTGTGCGGGAGAACAATCCCAGTTCAATCCGCTGCATTAACTGCATCCGTGACACGGCGGAGTGCTCATAAGAAAGATCACATCACATCGAGCGACGTCGGCGATACGAGCGGCGGCAATACGAGCCGCTATCAATAATAATTATGCATGAGCAGGGAATACCGCCAGCGGCGTCGCGGCGCGGCGAGGGCCACGGCAGCCATCCATCTGATCGGACAACAGTTCAAACGTGATTATATTTACGAATGCCTCTTCATTTTTCATTCAATCATCATCATCTGCCTAGCCTTGTGCCAACTATGTTGGGGACCCAGTGTAACCGGATGCCGTATAATATATTCATATAATATATCCATCATCTTTAGCCTGACATAGTCGCATGTGAGTCAGAAACCAGCATCGCTCGGCCAGGCGAGCCGGCCAACACTCAAAGCTTGCAGCACGCACTCCATCAGGATTGGGCACGGTAAGCCGACGTGTGAAGTGCGTGTCACGTGACGCCGTCTGCTGAATATTTTGAACAGCAGTACGCTGTTCAAAATACTTCGTTCATTGTAACCCACATATATCTTACTGTTTAAAACATAATAAAACACGAATTTAAAAAATTAAATTTAAAATTTAAAAAACCCCGACTGAAACAAAAACCTCTAAAAAGTAAAATAATAATATATATTAGCCCTTTAAGTTTAATATAAGTTGCAGGAAATATTTTGATCCAAGCGTCCTCACGTCGGGGGACGGCTAATGAAAATTGGAAGTTAACAGCAGTTATGTTTCTACAATAGCTACATTCATTATTGCTGGGTTTAAGCCTCATCTGTTTGGCGTTTTCATTAGCCGTCCCCCGACATGAGGACGCTTGGATCAAAATATTTCCTGCAACTTATATTAAACTTAAAGGGCTAATATATATTATTATTTTACTTTTTAGAGGTTTTTGTTTCAGTCGGGGGTTTTTTAAATTTTTAATTTAATTTTTATTTCTTGCTTTTTAAACTTTATAATATTATATTACTAGTAAACATACTATACGATCGACACGTGACTCGCCGAAATCTGCGCAGCTGCCGGTCGATTCTGTAAAAATCTCACCGTGAAAACTTGCGTGAAGTGAGCTGTCAGTGTCATCCCACTGATGCTAGGGATTGACCAAGCAAACATTTACAATCATAATCGAGATTTTAATAATAGATTTTATGCTAATTCTATTGATCATTTTATATAATTTCAAAGCTAGTATTTTAGTGGTCAAAACATTAATATTATTATTCTTTATTTATTTATATATACTTTATTGTACACCACAAAAATAATAATAATAATTACAATCATTAATCATCATTAATCTACATCTTTTTAAGTTAGATTTCTATCGTTAAGAACAAATCTCATATGGAAAAGTGTTTATGGTAGAAATCTAACATAAGGAGATATATTAATGATTCTAATGACTATGATTCTGTAAATACATGTCTATTATAGTCGCAAATCACATTTTGATCAAGATACAACCTGACACTGATCTGCAAATTGCAAAAAACGTAAGAAAATTTAAATTTCGCGGTCTGCCATGTCACATTCACCTTAACCGGTCAAGCGGCGCGCGTCGCCCATGATTGGCGAGTGGCGACGAAACCGTAGCCAATGAGCGACGCGCGCGAAGTGATGTTGCCATGGTTACCGTGGAGTGAAATATGGAACATTCCGAATCGCACTGTAATCGATTACAACGTGCTTACACTTTGACCCCAATTATTCTGTATGGTATAAATTACCTATTATTCCCCGCATAATCTTACCATGCCGTACGGTTGTCAAGAGTGGTATTTTGACAGTTCAAACCGGTTTCGTTAAACTAACGTGGCATTTTCGAAATTGTGCTTCCGGCTACAGTCGCCACCTTACCAAAGGATAAGAAATTCGTGGTGTAAAAAAACAAACAAATAAATACTATAATCTAACCGTGAATAAATAATCAAGTGAAATAGTTTTGACTCTCAGCTGCCATAGTGGTGATTTATCTAAATGGGAACGCAAATTATTTATGTGAGAGTTGTGGGCGATGATGGCCTAATTCGGAATGATCCATATTTCACGCAGCGCACTGCGCATGCGTGTCGTCGTAGTCGTTTCGTTAGTATCAAGTGAACTTTTTTTTTGCTTTCATGCCATTGACGACCATGTACAACTCGTTTATAGAGAGTAGTATATTCCTTGGTGTAGAATGTACATAAGCCTGTACGTATTCGAGTACAGTGACAATAATTAGTTCCTAATTATTTAATGCTGTTAGAGATTTTAATGTCTAAATCCAACTGTTTTTGTACATCGAAAAAGTCAATTTAGTCAGCCTACATTTCAGACAATATAATATAATATAAGAAATCGTGCTAAGCAAGTATTCAGTGATTGGTGTAATGTTCGTTTTCATAAGTACATAATACGTAAAAGCACATATAGGTTTTTTTTTATATCATCTCTAGATAAACTACACGTACAATATACAAACCTTATACCATAAATATTTAGGCATATTATTAATCTAGTGACGATTGCTGTTAGGACACACAAATTGCATTATTCATGTATACGCATGTTTTGGGCTGTCTAATTTTAGTTTTGCTGTATACTGTTTACACACTGTGTCTACGTTTCTCAACCAACTCTCCTGTCGCAGATCTGCTAAAAGAAATTACTAAGTAAATGATGAAAGCAGTTCCTCTATCTTTATGTAGTTTACTTTATTATGTATTTACTGTGTATATAAATAAATATATTACATTTTTTAATTAGTATCACATTAAAAAAAATTGCTAATACATTTTTTCTACTGAGTCGGCTGCTTCCTGAGATGCAACTTCTTAATGCCGGGAACGGAGGGACATTGGATGTGTGTCGGCTGCACCCCCACTGCAAAAAGCTGGAAATAATGGTAATAATTTGTTACTAAGTATTTGATTTATTTAATTCCTACACATCAGCACATCTGCAGCTAATGTATTTACTTTCAATAAGAATAGCGGTATGATTTATTAAGAACAGCGTCTGATCAAATAAAATCAATTGAATGGGCCAATATTATTACTATATATTTAGAGCACAACGAGTTTCTACATTTCTTAATTCCATGCTCCGTGCCTGTCTGTGTCCCAATTTATTTGTTCCCTATTGTGTTTATCAAAAATAGTGTGTGAAATAATGAATACTTGCCTCAGACCGCCACGCATGACACAGCCGGGAGCGATGTGATCAAATCAAATAGAGGCAGTGTTCTTTTATTGTCTTCTGTCCCTTTAATGACTTAGCAACTGCAGGGTCGATAAGGCTCATCTGCTGAAAGGTAGAATATATCAGATTAATAAAATTCACTTGCTTTTGTGTGCCTATACTTTTGTGTTTTTATTTTAAGTTATCCTATGTTGTCCCACAGCTGGGCACGGTCTCCCCCATACTTTTCCAGTTTTCCTTATGTTGTGCCTTCTTCGGCCAATTGGTCAGGAACGTGTCAGTGACGACGCCCGCCTTGTCTTCAGGCAACCTTTGTCATATTGAGTTGTTTCTAATTAAAAACGTGTTACTAGGATACTACATAAACCTTTATTGACTGATAACTACCTATATCTTGTAAAAATATACCACTATAATTGTAAAATCATAAGGTTTTCTTGAAGTACTTACGTAAAATTTTGTTTGACCAAAAAAAAAGGTTTATCGATTGATTGTGATGTTATTTCGTGCAAATATTATCTACAAGGACGTATAATATGTTATAAACGAATATTCATCCACTTAACGTCGATTTTACACAAAAACTATTAAAAGAAACAACGTAGCATCATAAAATCATAACAAAACAGCACGCACTGCACTGCAGCTGCCATTAAAGCCGGCTGTACACATGGGGCCAAGGTGTTGGGCCAACGTGTAGAGAGCTACCTGGCGGTATGTTGGCTTAATTGGTCTAGTTGGCGCCAACATTGGCAGGCCATCCGAATAGTGTCGGTTTTTTGTGCACACATCAAAGGATCTTGGCGCGCTCCGCAAACAGCGTTCACACGTTGGTGTCTTGTTCAGTTCGTTGTTACTCGTCAGCGGAGACAGTATCGTTGCGCGTGAGTGAAATTTACGTTCCCATGTTCCGATAGCAAAATTATTATCACCCTGTATATCAATAATAACTAATAACACATTTACCTCGTTCTATTCCTATGAATAGTCACCATCCACCACCTTCTTTTGTGCCATTTCTTTTTAGTCACTCTACTTTGGCACACATGTACGTAATAATTAAACGCACTGTATAAATAAATTGCCGTGGCTGCAAGAACTTCTACGTCCATCTCTGAAGCGCCAATGCAGAATGATCAGTAAGCCAATGTGTGAACAGCAATCTTGGTTATCCATCATTTTTGCCCAACACCTTGGCCCCATGTGTACAGCCGGCTTAAGAATCGTAAAGTCTATTTTTAACTTTTTTTTTCCAATATTGCCAACCCATATTTTTCGTTTTGAATCATTTAGTCGATTAGTTTATCTACCGGACCATAGACTCAAACTGTTGCACAGGATATTAGACCTTAATTTACAGTAATAATAGAGGTTGAAGCCGCGTGAATCGGGTGTCACCGATCGGTGACCGTGGGGCCTGACGGGTGCGCGCCGGTCGTCACCGATCGGTGACCGCGTAAATCTAGCGGTTTGTAATGTAATGATGCAAGCATTTTATTTTTCAACACTTGTTTAAAAAAAAACGCCATAAGACATTAAAATAATTACCCTCTTTCAGCCTATAAAGCTCAGAAAGCTGTTTAAATTTTCAATTATTTTAGTACCAAGCCCCATACATCTATTGAACGTCTCTTTTATCAAAAAATTTTTGACAACACTGTTGGTTCTTTGTTTGAATTTAGTACTTAGGTCAGTGGGTCGTCATACTTTGAATTTTAAGTATTCTGTGATTAAAGTTTGTCAGTGACTTTTCTATTTATCGATAGAAAAAAACGACTAACTAATATTCATCATCTGTGGTGAACATGTGCTGTATACTGCTGTCTATGGGGCTTTCCGATACAAAATAAACTTTTTGTCTGACAAAAAGTTTATTTTAAGCCCTACCTACTACATTTTAGTACCTAAGTACTAAATTCAAACAAAGAACCAACAGTGTTGTCAAAAATTTTTTGATAAAAGAGACGTTCAATAGATGTATGGGGCTTGGTACTAAAATAATTGAAAATTTAAACAGCTTTCTGAGCTTTATAGGCTGAAAGAGGGTAATTGTTTTAATGTCTTATGGCGTTTTTTTTTAAACAAGTGTTGAAAAATAAAATGCTTGCATCATTACATTACAAACCGCTAGATTTACGCGGTCACCGATCGGTGACGACCGGCGCGCACCCGTCAGGCCCCACGGTCACCGATCGGTGACACCCGATTCACGCGGCTTCAACCTCTATTATTACTGTAAATTAAGGTCTAATATCCTGTGCAACAGTTTGAGTCTATGGTCCGGTAGATAAACTAATCGACTAAATGATTCAAAACGAAAAATATGGGTTGGCAATATTGGAAAAAAAAAGTTAAAAATAGACTTTACGATTCTTAAGCCGGCTGTACACATGGGGCCAAGGTGTTGGGCAAAAATGATGGATAACCAAGATTGCTGTTCACACATTGGCTTACTGATCATTCTGCATTGGCGCTTCAGAGATGGACGTAGAAGTTCTTGCAGCCACGGCAATTTATTTATACAGTGCGTTTAATTATTACGTACATGTGTGCCAAAGTAGAGTGACTAAAAAGAAATGGCACAAAAGAAGGTGGTGGATGGTGACTATTCATAGGAATAGAACGAGGTAAATGTGTTATTAGTTATTATTGATATACAGGGTGATAATAATTTTGCTATCGGAACATGGGAACGTAAATTTCACTCACGCGCAACGATACTGTCTCCGCTGACGAGTAACAACGAACTGAACAAGACACCAACGTGTGAACGCTGTTTGCGGAGCGCGCCAAGATCCTTTGATGTGTGCACAAAAAACCGACACTATTCGGATGGCCTGCCAATGTTGGCGCCAACTAGACCAATTAAGCCAACATACCGCCAGGTAGCTCTCTACACGTTGGCCCAACACCTTGGCCCCATGTGTACAGCCGGCTTTAATGGCAGCTGCAGTGCAGTGCGTGCTGTTTTGTTATGATTTTATGATGCTACGTTGTTTCTTTTAATAGTTTTTGTGTAAAATCGACGTTAAGTGGATGAATATTCGTTTATAACATATTATACGTCCTTGTAGATAATATTTGCACGAAATAACATCACAATCAATCGATAAACCTTTTTTTTTGGTCAAACAAAATTTTACGTAAGTACTTCAAGAAAACCTTATGATTTTACAATTATAGTGGTATATTTTTACAAGATATAGGTAGTTATCAGTCAATAAAGGTTTATGTAGTATCCTAGTAACACGTTTTTAATTAGAAACAACTCAATATGACAAAGGTTGCCTGAAGACAAGGCGGGCGTCGTCACTGACACGTTCCTGACCAATTGGCCGAAGAAGGCACAACATAAGGAAAACTGGAAAAGTATGGGGGAGACCGTGCCCAGCTGTGGGACAACATAGGATAACTTAAAATAAAAACACAAAAGTATAGGCACACAAAAGCAAGTGAATTTTATTAATCTGATATATTCTACCTTTCAGCAGATGAGCCTTATCGACCCTGCAGTTGCTAAGTCATTAAAGGGACAGAAGACAATAAAAGAACACTGCCTCTATTTGATTTGATCACATCGCTCCCGGCTGTGTCATGCGTGGCGGTCTGAGGCAAGTATTCATTATTTCACACACTATTTTTGATAAACACAATAGGGAACAAATAAATTGGGACACAGACAGGCACGGAGCATGGAATTAAGAAATGTAGAAACTCGTTGTGCTCTAAATATATAGTAATAATATTGGCCCATTCAATTGATTTTATTTGATCAGACGCTGTTCTTAATAAATCTGTACCGCTATTCTTATTGAAAGTAAATACATTAGCTGCAGATGTGCTGATGTGTAGGAATTAAATAAATCAAATACTTAGTAACAAATTATTACCATTATTTCCAGCTTTTTGCAGTGGGGGTGCAGCCGACACACATCCAATGTCCCTCCGTTCCCGGCATTAAGAAGTTGCATCTCAGGAAGCAGCCGACTCAGTAGAAAAAATGTATTAGCAATTTTTTTTAATGTGATACTAATTAAAAAATGTAATATATTTATTTATGTACACACTAAATACATAATAAAGTAAACTACATAAAGATAGAGGAACTGCTTTCATCATTTACTTAGTAATTTCTTTCAGCAGATCTGCGACAGGAGAGTTGGCTGAGAAACGTAGACACAGTGTGTAAACAGTATACAGCAAAACTAAAATTAGACAGCCCAAAACATGCATACATGAATAATGCAATTTGTGTGTCCTAACAGCAATCGTCACTAGATTAATAATATGCCTAAATATTTATGGCATTTATGGTATTTACCTAGAGATGATATAAAAAAAACCTATATGTGCTTTTACGTATTATGTACTTATGTATACGAACATTACACCAATCACTGAATAGGTACTTGCTTAGCACAATTTCTCATGTTATATCTTAAATGTAGGCTGACTAAATTTACTTTTTCGATGTACAAAAACAGTTGGATTTATGGTCGGTTTCTGAGGTTTTTAAACGGAGTTTATCCATTCGATAGTGATTATTGGTTCGATATCGTGTTTCTGAACACGTCATTAAGGAAGAATTTAGCTTAAAAGTCGAGTGAATTATTATCGAGGGTTTATCTGAGAACCTCAAAAACCGAGCATAAGGAAGGAATTATGTCGAATCAACAACTATTGAAAGTTTAAACTCCGTTTAAGAATTCTTCAGAAACCGGGCATTAGACATTAAAATCTCTAACAGCATTAAATAATTAGGAACTAATTATTGTCACTGTACTCGAATACGTACAGGCTTATGTACATTCTACATCAAGGAATATACTACTCTCTATAAACGAGTTGTACATGGTCGTCAATGGCATGAAAGCAAAAAAAAAGTTCACTTGATACTAACAACTACGACGCACTAAGGGGTATTTGACCCAAAAAGCTGGCCAAAACTATTTTTTTTCATTTTTGGTATTATTGTCACTTGGATGTATCGATTTGAACAAAATACGTTATTTTGTGGTATTTTAGATACATTTAGGCCAGTTCATGACGTTTTATTTAAAAAAAAAAATTAAAAAAATGTAATTATTAACTAAAAAATAATATTTACAAAAAATATATACAAAAGTCAGTCTGATAACTACTCCTACTCTTCTTCCTCTGAAGAATCATCTTTTGTATCAGAAGTTTCTTCGTTATCATTTTCGTCATCACTGTGAATGGGTTCTTCAGGCGGAATCATTAGTTCTCTAGCTTCTTGACTGAAATTATTGGCTTCTTTGCGTGGCCTGGGTCTGATACTACTAATGTATGGGTCAGAAATTAGAAGCAATCGATTTAAAATGTCCAAATTGCAATGTTCCCTACAAAATTTCCTGGAGAAGTTCTGTCTATATCGTCGGAAATGTTTGTTTCGGGCCTCTGATGCCTCTTCTGACGAACATCCTATTGGCAATAAGGCATGCTATATTACAATGGGGCCGTGAGTCAATATTTTGTACACAGAGGGGTCATTGGGAACCAGGTATAAAGTTCTGCGTACAGTCTTGCTGTTTTATCGCAATAAGTTTGAAACTTATTCAATTAAATTTTTTGCCCGCTTAATATGACCCTCAAAACTGTGGCGAACCTTTTGATGTCCTCAGTCATGAGAAATAATGGCTTTCCGACTTAAAACTTTCACGCCAGAAGTACCTGTTGGCAACAAAATGCAAAGTTTAGTACCATGGCTGCAATACAAAGTTTGTTTGGTACAATCCATAATTATTTGAAAAATCAATAAAAAATACTATAGGCGGATTTCGGCACCTAATTTTGATATAATTAGAAACAATACAAAACGTTCTATCAGATAAAGTAGAAAAAACAACCGGGCAATGCCCGGCAGTATAACTTTTTTACCAGTATTTGTAATAAAAATTAAAAAAAATCTGCATTTTTAAGGTAGTTGACAAAACTTAACAGTTTGAGAGTACCTGGCATTAAAAATCGAATTGATTGAAAGAAAAGAATTGTACATACCTGGTTGACTTTCATCCTTTGCAGCCATCACTGAATATAACTTGCTTTCGTATTTTAATATCGCTCACGAAAATGATATATTATTACAATAACTCTGTCGCAATGCACGTACATTTAGTAAAGCTCACAAATGACGACTAACTGGTGATCACCTGATAAGCCTACCGTAAACAAACTATCTGGGTAGTGTGCGTCAGGTCATCAGCTAACGAGATTCACATGTTTTTCTAAGAAATCTGTATTTTGTTTTTTTGTATTTTTGGCCAGCTTTTTGGGTCAAATACCCGTATGTGCGACGCTTGACACGCATGCACGCATGCGCAGTGCGCTGCGTGATATATGGATCATTCCGAATTAGGCCATCATCGCCCACAACTCTCACATAAATAATTTGCGTTCCCATTTAGATAAATCACCACTATGGCAGCTGAGAGTCAAAACTATTTCACTTGATTATTTACTCACGGTTAGATTATAGTATTTATTTGTTTGTTTTTTTACACCACGAATTTCTTATCCTTTGGTAAGGTGGCGACTGTAGCCGGAAACACAATTTCGAAAATGCCATGTTAGTTTAACGAAACCGGTTTGAACTGTCAAAATACCACTCTTGACAACCGTACGGCATGGTAAGATTATGCGGGGAATAATAGGTAATTTATACCATACAGAATAATTGGGGTCAAAGTGTAAGCACGTTGTAATCGATTACAGTGCGATTCGGAATGTTCCATATTTCACTCCACGGTAACCATGGCAACATCACTTCGCGCGCGTCGCTCATTGGCTACGGTTTCGTCGCCACTCGCCAATCATGGGCGACGCGCGCCGCTTGACCGTGCATGAAAAATACGGATCTTAGTTATTTAGTATCTATCTACAATAATGTTATATTTGCACGCGTTACAGGTTAAATAAGTAGTCTGTAACTAGTTAATACAAAATCTGGTTAATTGTTGAAAACAAAATGCACACAACTGACTTTTTAAATGTACAAACACGGTTGGATTTAGACATAATATCTAAAAGCGTTGAAATAAATAGGAACTAATTTCTGAACTCGATTACGAACAGGCTTACGACCATGGTCGTCAATTATAGAAATAAATAAATAAAAACTGAATTTAATATTAATGACAGCGCCTAACGCGCAAGCACTTCACGCAATCCACATCAAAATAATCTACAATGTGATAATGACAGTGACCAACGCGCAAGCGCGGCGTGAAGTGTTCACTTCACTCGATTCACGACATTAAATGTCGTGAATCGAGTGAAGTGAACACTTCACGCAATCCACATCAAAATAATCTTCTATGTGATAATGACAGTGACTAACGCGCAAGCGCGGCGTGAAGTGTTCACTTCACCCGATTCTCGACATTTAATGTCGTGATTCGGGTGAAGTGAACACTTGCGTGACGCGCTCGCGCCTCAGGCTGTATTGACTAGTCAGTCTAGGAAAAAAAGAAAAAAAAAACAACATTGAGTTTCTGGCTAAGTTTCTGTTTTGCTATTTTATTGTAAAACCCCACGAAATATTAATGTTTTGACCACTAAAATACTAGCTTTGAAAATATATAAAATGATCAATAGACTTAGCATAAAATCTATTATTAAAATCTCGATTATGATTGTAAATGTAGGCTTGGTCAATCCCTAGTATCAGGTGGGATGACACTGATAGCTCACTCCACGCTCACTTCGCCTAACTTTTCACGGTGAGACGGTTACAGAATCGCACGGCTGTACGTATTTTTTTACCACAGTGAAGCGAAGCTAGTTAGGTACTCGTGGTCGTTGGCGTTCATTCCATACTAACGTATTCCTCTGTGAATTCGCCATTTCTGGTGGCGGCCATCTTAGATTTGAAATTTGTAATAGTGTGTAGTATTCTACTAATCAAGCCCTTTCATTTGATACCCATATTGAGGCAATTATGAAAAAAAAAAATATAATTCGCCATTTTGTGGTGGCGGCCATCTTGGTTTTGAAATTTATCATAGTGTTTGGTATTCTACTTGTCACGCCCTTTCATTTGATACCCATATTGAGGGAGTTGTGAAAAAATATGTAGGTAATCCGCCATTTTGTGGCGGCGGCCATCTTGGACCGATTTTCTTCAAACATAGCTAAGAACACTCGCGACTAATTCACCTTTCAAACAAAAAAAACAAAATCAAAATCGGTTCATCCGTTCGGGAGCTACGATGCCACAGACAGACACACACACACACAAAGACACGTCAAACTTATAACACCCCGTCGTTTTTGCGTCGGGGGTTAAAAAAGGTTGTACGTCCATGATCACGTCGTACTAACAACGCTACTCAAACTAATATTCCAGCGCGGGACAGAACGCCACAGTCAGCGTGTGAGCGTGTGAGCGTGTGCCACTGTAGCACTAATAGGGAAAGTTGCACAATAACGCGCCGCAACACAAACGACGCGCGCCGCTCAGCAAAAATTCAGTGTACACTGTGCGGGGCCACCGCGCGCGTTGTGTTCTCAACTACAATATCCGGCACGAGCCGCCGCCGCGCTGCTCCGCCACGCCACGGCCACACCAGGTCCGCGCCGCAGACGCATGATTACTCACAAGATGCAACTAATATTGAGTAACGGCACGTCCCCGCCGCCCCCGCCGCCCGCGCCGCCCGCGCCGCATGCATCTCGTCACCGTAATAGCCTTTTGATATCAGTTAAAGACTTGAATAGCTTCACGTTTGTAAGAAACTTTTACTTCCAAAGTAGGTACTTACTACGCAAGAGTTATGTTTTCTCTACATTTGTTGGTTGCGACGAGTTTGGTGTTACATGTAATAACGATCATTCTTGTCGTAGTGGTGACGAGCAGACTCACGACTATGTCGTCACACGTTAAGTGACACTCGAAGTAAAGGGTTACTCATACCATATCAGTGAACAATATTTCAACCGGTTTTTTTTTCATGAAAGCTTGGTACACTAGCTTAGTACTAGATTGCGTCCATAAAATAAACTACTAAGGCGCTGTATTGACGTTATTGTAGTACTTAAAAGTTGTTAGGTACTTGTGTGACGTCGGCTGTCATTTGGCAGCACACCACACACACCACAGAAATGCGCCACACTTGGCGCCGATTGCGCGCTATATTAACACTTTCCGTATAAAGCGCAGCGCACATTGGGGCGGGTCGCGCCGCATTGCAAAAATCCCTCTACATCACTTTCGTACATTTTGTATAATCTATCGCACACTACAGGCGCGCCGCTCCGCGCTTTATTGCGTTGAATGCGATGCGCTGCGGCCCGACGCGACGCAGCATTGTAACGTGCTCCAACCTTCACAAGCCACTTGCTCTCCCGCGGGGTCCGGACCAACCCTTTTTTTTTTGTTGTAATTTTGTGATTCAGAGAACATTATTTTCGACCTCGAGGTTGCCTAAAAGAAACGGGTTCAGTTCGAAATCGAATTAACTATTCAACGAACGGCACATTTACAGGATTTAGAAGTGAATAGTTAAAACAGTAACAGGACTCATTAAGATGTTTCCTGATTCAATGAGGGCTTGATTTTGACTTGAAAACAAGTGTTCAGTTCAAATCAAATACGTTTATTTGTGCACACAGCGCACCTCACACAAAGACACGGGGTAGCGGGAGTATAGTCGAGCGCACGGATATATGGTCGAGCGAGTTAATAGTTTGTGGCGCAGAGGAGCCGGCCGATAGCACGCCGCAGGATACGACCCTACGGAAGCGCTTCCACCAAAAATAAACGTTGGTTATTTTCGTTCGGTTACAGTTTACACTGGTATGCAAAACTTGAGGTTCAGTCACAACGTACTGATCCACAATCATGAACATCTATATCGGTACTGACGCTATCTCATGCAGATGTATGAAGCCGACGTGTGCTCACGACGGAGAACAACGAGATGTGAGAACGTGTGACGAAGCTTTAACAACGAGATGTGAGAACGTGTGATGAAGCTTTAACAACGAGATGTGAGAACGTGTGATGAAGCTTTAACAACGAGATGTGAGAACGTGTGATGAAGCTTTAACAACGAGATGTGAGAACGTGTGATGAAGCTTTAACAACGAGATGTGAGAACGTGTGACAACGCCCTCAGCGTTGTTAAACTTTCATTGTCAACTTAACAATACGTTAGTTCCTGTCTTGCTAACTCTTCCAACTATTTGAATCTGATAGGTTTGTTCGACAACTAGAGGGGCCCGTGGCTAAATAATAACAGTTGCACAGGCTACGCTTGCCGCGGTTGGTCTGTGGATGGGTGACCATCTTTATTTATTTATTTATTTATATATACTTTATTGTACACCACAAAAATACATAACATGAAATAAACACATTAAACACTACAAAATATACAATGGGCGGCCTTATCGCTTTCTGCGATCTCTTCCAGGCAACCTTGGAATGGACAGTGATTTCCCTGGACATAAAATGGGGCGGTCGCTGGCATCTTTACTTTTTTAACTGGGTTGTGAAGATCAGATAGGCAGTCGTTTCATGTAAAATTCTGATATTCAGCTGTATCCGGTTAGACTGGAAGCCTACCCCAACATAGTTGGGAAAAAGCTAGGCAGATTTATTTTATTGCAGATGAGTTTAGTTCAAAAACTTTGTATATTTTGATGTCAATTACTTGTTCGTTTATTATTATAAAAAAAAAGACGGGTTGCACTCCGGGAGTGCCGGCAGAAGTGAAAACTTGAATATTAACGTTGAAATAAATCAATTATTAACTGAATTAATATAACTCATTTTTTTTCACTATTTCTGCGTCATTTTTTTCATTAATAGATGCACTTTGTTCAATTTAAATATTTGAAACACTTTATATACACGAATTTTACGAATACACAGCAGTGTGGCTACTACACAGACGGTCGAGCCATCAGCTGTCCATCCATCCATCCATCCATCCACGTCCACGTCCACGTCCACGTCCATCCATCCATCCATCCATCCACGTCCACGTCCACGTCCACGTCCACGTCCATCCATCCATCCATCCATTTATCTATTGTCGTGTGTCACTTGGTTCACTTCGGTTGGCGCCGCCGTAGAAAGAGAGGGGGGGGGGGGGAATCCCTCCTGACGGTCACGTGTCCTGACGCGATGTCCTGACGCGAGTTTAACATTTTTTACCCATTACAAAAAGTGTGCAACGCCGCTAAAGAAGTTTTCACTTCAAAAATTGTTAAGCAGTAGTGAGCACACACTCATGCACGCACTCATTGCTGCTGTACCTATGATGTGGCAACACAATGCTGAGGAACATTTAGCCGAACTGCGATCATCATCGAGCACCAACAAATCAAACGGTCTACTTACTATGTTCAAAAATATACAAAATAAATGAGAAATACAAATGAACACGGACGTTAAGTTGATCGACAACATTTATCAAATCAGTGACCGCAGCCTATCGACAGCGTCGCGCCAACGAGCTGAGTACCGTGTGTTCGAAATAATTACACCGCCGAGACCATCCGAACAGTTGTGTGTATCATAAATCATGTAAGTATTGCGAACAGGAACTAACCACAAAACACACGCGAACGAAATAAGAACAGCCAGTAACAAAATTACAAACAGAATCTAAATGCGTGACGTCAGAAATGTTCGAAATTATAACCCAGTGCCACTCGTCGGGCAAATCATTTAAAAACACGTCCGTGTTACGAAATATCTGTTTACATTTTACGACGGCTGAATGGTACCTATAGGAAGTCGGTTTATGTTCAGTTGCCCCCACAGATAACTCTATGGTTGCACCCCACCCCATCATCAAAAGTGCTCAATTTAGAAGTATTCAATATTTGAAATATGGACCTAAAAGCGTGTTACGAACAAAACTGCACGCTGCCATAGACACGGAGCCGCGGGTCAGTGAGCGTAGGATGTGAACGGGCAGCGGGGGAGAGGGGGGCGACGAAGCGCACAAAAACCTGCGATTGGAGCTAACCTCAAAGGGCCACAAAAAGCACCGCCGACGGATCGCTCCAAATTGCATTCAATCAACGCCTCGTGACGCTATGATGAGCTACGCGACTGCTACGCCAGCGCTACGTTATTGCTACGTGCGTAGCATTCCTGTCGCGAGTTTCAGACAACAGAATTACACTGTCATGAACTCGTGAAATATAAAAATAGGGAATTAATATTTAAAAAAATGCTTTTATGAAAACAAATAATATCAAATTGTTTAACTGACACACAGAGTCATCTCATTTGTGCTATTTGCACTCTCTGCTCTAGGAACTGGCAATTGAACTTTGAACTGGCAATTTAACTCGAAAAATAAATTTCGGTTTTAAAACAATTGTTACAACTAGGTAGATTAAAAGTGTCGAAATTGAATTGAATATCGGAAGGTAGGTGCTGGTCGACTGGTCGTACGTGGCTTCAATTTAAAATCTCCGGTGATTATTCATGCGTCGGGAGCGAGCGGCGACGCGAAATATGAGAATAGTTTCATGAATTATAACGAGTGGAGATAATAGATCAGTTTCAATATCCGTAACCCGTTTTCGGCGCGGCAGATCCAACGCAGGTCACTTCACGCGGGTCACCGCACGCGGGTCACCGCACGCGGGTCACCGCACGCGGGTCACCGCACGCTGGTCACCGCACGCGGGTCACCGCACGCGGGTCACCGCACGCGGGTCACCGCACGCGGGTCACCGCATGCGCGCGTGTATCACCAGCCTCCACGTCATTGTTGTTGACACTCTTAATCTCTTTTGATGGTCTCTGTTACAGCGAAGATAATTATGATTATTTTGATTTTCCCAAATAATAATTTCTCAGAGATTGAAAGAAACCGTAGTTTACACGTTAAGCCATCAGTAATATAAGAATCATATGGCAAACAGGTATATCTTGATTGCACTATTGGTTGACCTAATCAAATAGCCATCAATAGTCGGCCGCACCTGGCGCGACAGGCGACCACGACACACTGACTCGGATGTATGTTATAGCACGGCGCTTGAGTGTCCCGGGAACATTCTCCGCACCAGTCGCTCGTCGCTCGCCGCTCGCCGCTGCTGGCATCACTTGCGCGCTTAAATCACATTTATAACATCTCACATGCAGCGCTCTCGGCGCTGAACGCTCTGACAAATTGAACGACAGTTATAAAGTGAGCGGCAAATAAACTGCCTTCACTTGCGGCGGAAACGTGCTGTGCGAGGTGGAGCGGTGCGGCACGGCGTACATTATAACAAGCTTTTATATTGCAACATGTCGATATAATTGTAAGAGTTATTCGAGTTCAAGTTTCATCACCACGTCCAGAACACTACAATAAGTCAATTCAGTGTTACAAAAAAAAATTACGTTACCATCACTCGACGAATATTACGTCAGATGAACAAGTCGTGCGAGTCGCCCGTGTACCATGTCGCGTGCAAGAACGAAATGTTAAAGAACAAAAATATTTTATTTGGGACACGCACAAGAATCGACGTGGATGTTAACTCTTTAAAGTTATTATGACGACACCACAAGCTATATGAAGTAGAACGCAGAGTATTCAGTTAGTGGAGGTGCGAGTTAGCGCCGACGACGGTGTAATGATAATGTTACGGCCAGCTGTAATGCCGCATGACGTCATTATGCTAACCGCGCGGGAGTTCAGTCTGTACGCGTAGTGTTCACTACCGAAGCCTCGCTGCTCCTGCGCTGACTCCCGTAGAGAACACTGCCCAGAGATTAAGTCACTGTAGTGAACCTGAACGCAAATAGTCTCCAATCTCATTCATTCACGGGCTGTGCTCTTTAGAGTTCACATTTACATCATTGTGAATAAACTGGCTATCCTATTGTTCGGAGTGAGCCTTCTGCACTCTCTTGAGTGACGTGTTAATAACGTGTTACAAGTGTGAGCCATCAAATTAAACGTAATGTTTGTTCGTGCAGGTAGTACTCGTCTCTGGAGACCAGTCCCGCGATAACAGTATACAGTGTACCCGGTACGCGGGTGTAGCGACACACTGCTCAGAACCAACAAACAAAAACCAAATAGAATTTGCGCATTACGAAAAACAGAAGCGGCTTAGTAGAAATTACCTAGTACTTAGTAGTACCTAACTAGTACAAAATACGAAAGATTTCATGTGACGTCTCCAATCAATCAATGACTCCTCAGTTGTTGAAATCGGATTTGAAGTTAAGGCCACAGACCACAGCCGTACTGACATACATACAAAGCTTTGTATGTATGTCAGTAGGTCTGTGGCCTGTGGCCTTAACTGACGGTCACGGGCTGTAGTCTGTGGCCGAGCACACTCGGCAGCAGGCAGGTGAGCCGGCTCGGCGACAGTGCAGTTCCCTTGCGGCGGACGGCGCCTGAACCAGTCGGAGATAGCTCCTGAGGTGTGGGAGCGGGTGTTCGCGGCACTTGCCCGGCCGAGCTCCCGGCAGCCCGCGTGTCTGTACGAATTGATAATACTCGATGTCAGTTAGGCAGTATCTGTCAGTGTCAGCACCCCCGCTGATAGCGGTGACTTCGTCAGTAATGGCGTCCGTTAAACATAACGGTGTAGCGGCGGTCGTTACTTGCTGACGTTGTTGAATGCCCATCGTACCCTACTCCCACGCATCGTGCCTCAAATGAAACTTTATACCTACTTGCAAACATATTATATTATTTATGCAACTGTTGTAATAATAAGAGGCATTAAAACACGAATGTGCGAACAAAAATGGCGGGATACGACGTGAATTCGAATAACTAATGTTTTTTTTTTTTTAACAGCGCTGTGGTAGTGAAACGCGCGTGCATGACAATGTTCTTTTTTTGACATTCATAAAGAGATACCACGAATTGAATAGTAGAATGTGGCTGTTCTATGAGTAAGGAAAGTGTCGATAAAGCAAAGAAGTTGCATAATGACATGTAGTACAACATTATAACACTCGTTTGGATGATATTAGGGTTACCTACTATGACACTGATTGCTTTAATGTTGGCAATAAGCTAACTGTTTCAGAAACTTATAAAGGATTTATACAACAACTAAACTAATAAAAATGGAATTGTTTGTTTGAGAGTTGTCGCCGGTTGGGTGTAGGTAATATTTATTTATCTACACCCATGCTATAAATTCTTTATAAAAGTTTCTAAAACAGTTAGCCTATTGCCAACATTAAAACAACCAGTGTCATAGTAACCAATCATAAGCCCAATTTCGTGTTTTAATACCCCTTAGTATAAAACAGTTGCATAAATAACTATTATAACACTTCATTCAAATAATGAAAGCCCAAGTAAAAATCTTGCGCATTAACTTTGTAGTTTTATAACACACAATTTAGTTCCCGAAAGAACAAACGATCTCTTGAAATGTAAACCGTTGCAAAGAAACAGCTACGCGAAGTGCGAATGCGTTGCGACCTGCGCGCGAGTACGAACAGTGGACACGAGCCTGTCCTGCGCATTAGAACGTTAATAGATACAAGAGCAATGATTAGCTACCTAATTTAAAATTACTCATTAAATTAATAAGATAATTTGTAATAATAAGGAAATCTTATCAGAGCTGAGAGAGATGTCAAGCAACGCGTGATGAGAGTCCCCTCCGAGCGTCCCTCATGAGGCGAGCCGGCCCGGGACCCGGCGGCATCGGGCATCGTTTGTATGGTAGGCGTACAACGAGTCGAATCGAGCGATTCAATTCTATCATTTGAAAAAGTTGCATGCCGTGAGGTAAACAGTATCTGGACTCCATCTTGTCTGTAAAACTATCTTATACTCGTATGCAAGTGATTTCTGTTCAAACTGTTTGACCCACTGCTGGGCAAAGGTCTCCCCCACAACTTTTCATTAACAAGATTAATAACGCACTAGCGACCCGCCTCTGCTCGCACGGTTTTTACGACTTGACAAAAGTTAGAGATTTATTTATTATACGCTAATTCAATATTAAATGAATGTGTTATACACACACCTTCCGGAATATATTCCCTAAATTATGGTAAAAACTGCATCAAAATCCATTGCGTAGTTTAGATAAACAACGCGGCTACACAGACAGACACGAAAAGCGGCTTCAATTTATGATACGAGTATATTTAGAAAGAAAGAAAGATAAAGTATTTATTGCGACTCGTACAGGAAGATCACAAGCTAAACTACTAGCTACTTAGGTATACTAACTAATCTGTCAACAAAGTACCGGGAAAAGTTCAATAATACACAAAACGTTAGTTATTCATCCAACATTCTATCGCCTTCAAAGTATGCTCCTTCAGAAACGATACACTTACGCCAACGAATAATCCAATCATCAAAACATTTTTTAAACTCTTTTTCCGGAATTGAGTTTAGTTCTCGCCGCGAATTCTCCTTTATGTCTTCTACCGAATGAAAACGGGTGCCGCGAAGTGGTAATTTGAGTTTAGAAAAAAGAAAGAAGTCGGCTGAAGCCATATGTGGTGAGTAAGATGGTTGCTCGATGGTATTTGTTGAGTTTTTGGTCAAAAATTCGTTCACAATGATGGCCTTGTGCGACGGCGCATTATCGTGGTTCAAAATTCAACAATTTTCTTTCCACAAATCTGGCCTTTTTCTTCGAATTTGCTCTCTTAAACGCCGCATAACGCTCAAATAATATATTTTATTTACCGGTTGACCTTCCGGTAAGAATTCCAAGTGCACAACACCGCGTTAGTCAAAGAAAACAGTCAACATGACTTTGACTTTTGACTTCGACTTTGGCGTGGTTTATTCGGTTTCGGTTCAGTTGGAAGGCGCCACTCCGTAGCTTGTTGACTAATTTGAATGTCAAACTCGTAAACCCACGTCTCGTCACCAGTAACAATGCATTTCATGAATGTTGGGTCGGAATTGACTCGTTCTAGCATGTGTCTTCAGCGACTCTTATGCGATTGAGTTTTTGGAGAAAATTCAGGTCTTTTGGACTAGCCGAGCGGCAACATGTTTCATACCCAAGTGATTATTTAAAATGATACGGATCGACTCGTGAGACACAGAAAGTTCAGCGGCTATCTCTCTCAAACTTGACTGAGGATTTTTAGTCACTATTTCCTTCACTTTTGCGATGTTAACTTCAGTTGAAGACGTGGATAACCTACCAGGGCGAGGCAAGTCTTCCATCATATCTCGATTGTCGACCGCTTTTGAACGCTTTGTACCACTTACAAGCACGTGTTTTTGACAAAGTCGACACCATAAACCTCCTGTAACATTTTCAGTGACTTCGAACACGAAATTCCATTGGCGATGCAAAATTTAAGACAAACTCTTTGTTCGATGTTTTTGTCCATTATGAAATTCGCAATACACACTAGACATGATTTAACTAAACACAGCACTGTATTTAATCTAAATGACTGATGCAACACAAACTCTGCGCCAAAATGGAAAACACTTGTGCCAATCTAACAAAAAAAAAAAAAAATGATTTGGAACCATAAACAAATCGTCTATTCCCAATACTTTTTTGACTGAATGTAGATTAGCATTACTGCATTGTGGAGGGAGGCATGTGGTGACAGAGTTAAATCGCTCAAAACGTTCCATTCGATCTATAGAATGAATGGAACGTTTACAGACTATGAACACTCAAAAGGACTCCTACAGTAAGGCCCACATCCACCACAAACACAAATCAATCAATGAATATACTCGTAACGCTAAAAGAATTTAAACATAATTCTGTCTGTATCATCCTCTAACGATTGACAGAAATAGAATAATTTATAAATTCGTTTAGAGCTTAATCTATACAAATAAATAAAATTGGAGTGTCTGTTTGTAATATTAAAATAACCGCTTTTTGTGTTTTGTTTTTGTGTTTTCCGTCATGCACGCGAACGAAGTCGCGGGCACAGCTAGTACTATATATAATAATTAGTGGTGTGGGGTGCTAGTAAAAGCACTACGCCATTCTTAGAGCTCTGCTAGCTCTACGAAAGGCGTAGCGCATCCTACGACGTAGCGCATCCTACGACGTAGCGCATCCTACGACGTAGCGCATCCTACGACGTAGCGCATCCTACGACGTAGCGCATCCTACGACGTAGCGCATCCTACGACGTAGCGCATCCTACGACGTAGCGCGTGCTACTATGCACGGCATGCTACGACTCAGTGCAAGCTACGCCGCCGGTGCGCTGTAGCGATGCGGCATTAAACCGAAAAGCGCTGGTGGGTGGTAGGCAATTATTATCAATATTGTTTATTATATTCGTATAATATAGTAGCTGTCAGGTCATTGGTTACACACTGAGTGTGCAGTATTCATCATTTCAGCCGAAAGACGTTCACTGCTGGACATAGGCCTCCCCCAAGCACCTCCACTTCGACCGGTTCTGTGCTTCTCGCAACCAACTGGTTCCTGCGGCCTTCACAAGGTCATCGGTCCACCTCGTGGGAGGCCTTCCAACGCTACGTCTTCCGGTATGCGGTCGCCATTCCAGAACCTTTCGGCCCCATCGGCCATCTGTTCTGCGAGCAATGTGCCCTGCCCACTGCCACTTAAGTTTAGCAATTCTTCGGGCTATGTCGGTTACCTTGGTTCTCCTGCGGATCTCTTCATTTCTGATTCGATCACGCAGGGTAATTCCAAGCATAGCCCTCTACATTCCCCTTTGGGTGACTTTTAGCCATCTAATAAGGCCCATTGTGAGCGACCACGTTTCAGTGCCATAGGTCATCACTGGCAACACGCACTAGTCAAAGACTTTCGTCTTGAGACACTGCGGTATGTGGGACGAGAATATATTGCGTAGCTTCCCGAACGCTGCCCAGCCGAGTCGGATTTGACGATTGACCTCTTTCTCAAAGATGGACCTACCTAACTGGACAGTTCATCCTAGGTTAATATACTCGTCCACGACTATCGAGTGTAGCGTCTCCGATCTTCATGAGAGTGGGTGTTACATGGGCACTTGACATGACCTTCGTTCTGTCCATGTTCATTTTCAGACCCACTCTTTCAGAGGCTCTACTGAGGTCATCGAGCATTATACTGAGGTCCTCCATAGCCATGACCACGATATCGTCGGCAAACAGAAGTAGTATACGTAGTGCACTGTTACCAGCAACGACTCGGGTTCACAAACACTTTTTTTTGCTAAAGTATCATTTTGATTTAGATAGTTCACTAGATAAGCAAGGATTACCTAATCACTTTCCTTTATTCAGAGATCCTTAGAACGATAATACAATGCCGGTTATTATCATAAAAGTTTAACGTTATGCTAATTTTAAAGCAACGAGTCGTCTACGTGTAATGTTCCTTCTGTAGTACACGGCGAGTGAGAATGCAAGTCTCGCTTATTAGCGTTGTTCTGGAGACGCGGCCGGCACGCGGCCGGCATGTGGCCGGCGGCGCGCGGCCCGGCCGCCGCCCGGTCGCCGTCCGCCAGGTCGGCCGGTGGAATTTATATTGGCCTCCAGCTGACCATCGGCATCTTAGTGGCCTTTACGTGCTCGCCTCGTTGAACACGGACGCGTTCTGCCTGAGGAGATTGATGCTTTAAGATGCGCGTAGGAATAGTTCGATGACCTATGATTACTGTTACTTGACTATCAGAAATTGTTCCTTGTTAAGTATTTATATGAATAAAAAACAAACAATTTCATAAAGTACAAATATTTCTTAGAAAAATTCACTGATTTAACGAAATATCAATGTTTTTTTCGATATATCGAAATTGATTTCAATATTTTGTAAACATCGATACGATATACATCGATACTTTGCGTCTCTGGCAGCAGTGTACCAGTAGAGTGGCGGGGGTCCGGCGGCAGTCGTTTCAAGTCTACTCGAACGTAAAACACGTAGCCTTGGACATACAAACAAAAATTAATTACCAACAAAAATGACTGCAGTTGAGGATACTTTAATTTGACAGTTTTGCAATAAAAGTAATTAATAAATGATATTGTTAGGTTTGGTATGACCTAGCTGTATGGAGTAAGCCTTCTGTTAGCGTAGTACTGCGGCAGCGCGGCGGCGGCGGCCCGGCAGCGCGCGTCGGTGCATTGTCGCGCAACACGTGTGTCACTACGCACAATCAGCAGCCGCGCAACCGGATAGCCAGCGAGCCGGACACTGACGCACTTATTGCACAATCATAGGGCAACCATCAACCAACACTTTACCTACCATATCGAGTATGCAACGCAGGCGCAGCTGATATTGAAAAGTTTTACAAAAAATTATCCATAGCGTGTTATTAGCTATCAATACAAAAAGCTGAAAGTTCCCACTTCTATTATTCAGTGAATCTAAAACAATCCTGCCCCCCCCCCCCCCTCTATAGCGTAGCGTCACTTACGTCTCTAGAACATCTTGTGCAAGAGTACTTGTTAGTACCTGCCCAGTGTCAAAACAATAACAATGTATTCCATTATATTTTGAGCAGGGAACGTCTTCATGTAATAAATAAAGAAGCGCGGCCTGCGCGCTGTAGCCAGTACTGCTGGCTCATCATTTACAACTAGCGACATTCACTCCACTAGTTATTTACCCGAACTTAGTAAAGGTATAGCCTGAGCGTGCAGCACGCGGAGCGGTGCGGTGCGGGGAGGTGCGCTGCGGGGTGGTGCGGTGCGGGGTGTTGCGGTGCAAGCAAGAAGTGTACTACAATCACACCCCGGACACTCGCAAATACAACGCTCGCAAAATAATTACCTACTACTACTACATTAAAAAATGACGTTTGTATACGTATGAATGTGTGCGTGAGGTACTTGTGTTTGCGAGCGCTCTTGTTAAAGAACTGCGACGAATACGCCAAAGCGCGTGGTGAGGTGCGGTAACTGATGTTAGTGCGGGGAAGGGAGTGGCCTTTCGTAGAAGTGGCGTACGTAGTACTTTAAGTATTCTGTGCTACAATGAATAGCCAATTTCAATGCTCTACTACGGTATAGGTAAACACTCATCCGAACTAGCTCCTAGCGCCATGGAAGCGCTGCGCTCTATATTACAGTCGTGTGCTACGATACGCCTCCGACACGATTAAGCCATGAAAACTTATCACCATATACAATTTCAATCCCGAGCTACTCGTATACCCAACTGAAAACTTCCAAACGGGAAAATTCAATTACAGTTTGCGACCCCTGTTCTGGACTGTCGTGGACTTTATGTACTGGGAATCGAAGCCGGGACGATATACTGTCATGCTCAGCGTTCATGTGAGCTAGTACAGAGTAACACAATACGCTCAATAAACATCGCATCAGCAAATGAATCCGTAGTATTGAACGAAGTAACTATTTAGTAATCTGTGGTATTGATTATAGATGCTGGCGGGAAAAATTCCGAATCATTCCCGTCGAATACTTCGGAAGTATTCCGAAATATTCCGAAACTTTGGGAATATTTCCCATTGAATTATGCGGGCGAAATATTCGGCGGAAACATTCGATTGCGGGGTACGAATGTTTCTCGCGGGGCGCGGGGGGGAAAACTTCTCCAGGGAACATCTCCCCTCTTACCGCACCCCGCACCGCCACCGCCTGCACGCACGACTCGTGCAGCCGGGCGCGCGCGGCACGCACGACTCGTGCAGTCGGGCGCGCACAGAGGGACAGCGCGGCGGCGATCGACGATCAATGCAAAATACGATTTTTCAGCAAAAAAAATAAAAATCTTAATTAAATTCATTTTGAATCATTCTGATTTAAAGAAACTTTCCTAGAAGTATTCCGGAATTATTCAGAATTTTTCAGAAGTTTTGCAACTATAGTATTGATGGCATACAAAGCTTATGTGTCTCTTCAACGTTACGTTTTAGAATAATGTATTGAGGAAATTCTGCTGATAAGCAAATTGCTCTTAAAGATCAATGGAAGTGTGTACACCATTGATATATAATACATCAATGGTGTACGTGCTGTGTTTAAGCTGAATGAAAAAGACTGATAGTTGTAGTCCGTTTTTTAAGAAAAATAAATTTCTTAAAACCAGTTCTTACTTAACTTATTCAAATAAGGCTGAGAATCAGCCATAGAAATGTAAGTAACAGACAGATTCTTTCATTATCTATAGAATCAGCACTTCTCAAACGTCAAAATTACATAAGACTGTCCCCCGGCACGCGCGCCCTTCACCACGTCCTAGTGCTTTCGCTGGGAACATGGTACAATTAATTATTATACCATGGCTGGGAAGAAGAAGTGATGGAAGAAGTGAAGAGTTTTGCTGTATTTGTTACTAATTAATTATAAATTATAATTAGAATATTTGTGCGCCGTTGATGGCCAGACATAGCGTTCAATTGATTAATCTGTACTTTTTTGTTTACAAAAACCTTAGTTCTACAAATAATAATAAGAATTTTAATTTGAAACTTATCGTTCAGGAAGCTCCATTACGTAAGTTGGCGTTGACAAGCCGACGACATGGTTCCTCTGAGAACACATCAATATTCACCTGTCTATCGACACGGAATTGATTCACTATTCATTTAGCTGAAACCCCATTATGAAGTAGACACCTCGGAGAGAAATACGAGTACAAAGAAGGTTAACATTAAATAGACAACGAACGAACGAATCGTCGGGAACGTAATCGGTCGGAGCCTCGAAGGTAATTTACGGACTAAACGGATTTCTGGAAGACAGGCGGTGTTTACGGACGCGGTTCACTCCGCACACTAATTGAAACCGCCGCAGACGCACGACGCGGCGGTGCGTGAGTACCACGCGCGGGGCGATACACTTACGGCAAATTAGTTGACAAAAACTCCAGTTCATTTATGACATGATAGTATTATACTCACAGGGACTGCCGCGCCCAGTGAGTGGGACCACGCGTTGTATGTGCGTAATTGTTTAGTTTTAAGTTGCGCGGGAGACAAGAACTTGCGAGAAATCACGTGCGTGACGTCACAGATCTCAGCATCACAATTCTGGAGTTGCTGCATTTTCTTGCTTCCTGCATCGTTTACCGACGGACACACACGTATTTAAAGTGCATTTTTACAAAATTTAGGGAAGCGTAAAGCTAAGCCAAAAGAGTTAACAAATTTGCACCTAGGTATATGTAATCTTTCAAGTTTCAGCCACAACATTACAACTTTCAGAATAAGATTAATTACTTTTGGAACCTGCTTTCTTTTATCTGCTCTCGAATCAAATTACCCAGAAAAACGTCTACGGTTTATTAAAATTTCAAGCTTTATGTTTCACGAATAGTGGCCTATTAGTCAAACATGTTCATTTGTATATACTAGCGACCCGCTCCTGCTTCGCTCGGCTCTCACAAACGACTTGACGACATTGAGCAGCTTTGGTTGAACGTTACGGAATCGGAACAAGCTCACACCACTTCACACACGTATTTCGCACATTTTAACTATTTTAGCATTTTAGTCTTCGGGATAAGATAACGAGGTTTGTTTGCATTCAAAATTGTTTTATTGAGTTTTGCTTTGACCTACTAAACGAGTCTTGAGCGATACGGCCCGTTCGACTACTGGGCAAGTATTGTGCGTTTGTTATGTCAGTGTGAGAGCAGGAGTCACAGCCACTGTAACAACCAGTCGTCAGAAGCCAATCAATTGTGTCGGAAGAGGGAGGCGGGGGTTGGGGCGGGGTGTGGCGGTAGGTTCTATTAATTGATAAGTGTTAGATAAGAGGCGCTAAGTGCGGCCGCGGACGCTACCGACCGCCGCCGCTCGATCCGCGCGCAGCTATCGGCCGGCACACACTACACACAATACAAGTTGAACTCTTCTTGCCTCCATGGGATTGCTGGCGCGCTTCATGGATCGTAGTTATGGACAAATGAAATCAGTCGGATTCCTACCATTACTCCAAAGCTCTTTGTTTTGTTTTCGTTCTAGTACAAGCGTACCTGTGTATTTTAATAAATAAATGACTGCCTGGACTATATCGTGACACTACTGTTGCTTTACCATGGATCAGTATTTTGTTACGTCTCGTATTGAGAAGGCCGTCCTTGAGCCAAGTAGCTACTTCTGCCATGACATTATTCTTATTATTATTGCAAGCCTGACTAGGAGTCCCGCTAAGCTTCGAACATGTCCCCAGGACCCCAGAAGCTAAGTACCAAAAAGCAAGTGTACGGTGACACCAGTACACTTGAGGAGTTCAGTCCCCTTGATAGAGATATAGTAGAGGGTGTTGACGTGATGATGATGACGTAGTGTCGGCACATGTTCGAGCAACACGAGCACAGCTGCGGATACTTAGCATACTGTACGAGGTACGTCCCAAACATCCACACGGTACACTTTTATATCGGGTCGGGAGTAGAGCGACCAAGTCCATTACCCCGCCGGCGGGGGAAGGGGGGCGCGCAATTAATAACCCGCGGTCAAGTTGTCTTCTACACTATTAAGATAAGCCACTTTAACTTTTTGTATCCAGCGACTGAATATTGTCACCAACTCATTGCACGTCGTCAGCTGCGGCTACTCGCACGGCATAGTTCTCCGGTATCGCCCACTTGCCACGTCAACGACCATCATGCGCGTTCTGTCTCAGGGCAACGTGAGGTCCGCACGACGACGACCATGAAGTCAGGAAATTCCAATCAATTCGAAGCATCAGAAGTTTCCGTTGTCGTTTCATGTCAAATACAGATTGTCTAAACTAAAAGCATATCTGGGGTTGGTTGCCACGTACTGTAACTCCAAATATGTTATCGTTATATATGTTTCTCCGGGAGCACATAATTTTCTTACAACAGATGAACTCTGGGCCCGTGTGCCCCGACACGGGACCTCTTGCGAACATTACTAAACTTATATCCGGCGGTTCGCATCGTAACTTTTTAAAACGGTCCTTGATAAGGTCATTTCCGTAGTAAAGGCGAGACGCAAAGAAGGCACTCTCCCGAGCTAAGGAGTCGTGCATGAATATTCAGCGCGCGCCGAGCGGCAGCCCGCCCACTTGTGTGCTCGCAGCCTTATTACTACGTGTACGTGTGCCTTGTTCTTTCGGAACATGTAATAAAACACAAGTATTTGCATAAAGAAGTTTCACTGGGGAAACGGCTCGGTGACCCCAAAATCCGCAAATCCTCTCATTTCAAACACAATGTTCAAAAACTGCAATAGTAAGATGAGCGCAACACTTTACTAACTTTTTCTTTAGCTAGGTACTGCTACTGTCATAACAACACAGACGATATCATTTGATGGGTGCTCACAAGACTCGTCGGAAGGATTCACAACAACAACAACTTCACGATAAAGGTGCGATACACCGCTTGATAAAAAGTTTTAAGCGCTTAAATCTTCGCACTCTGCTGGAAGCTGCGGGGCTCGCCACGCCTGAGCTCGCGTTATAAATCTCGTCGCAACAAAAACTGAGTCTAAGAAGCGTGCACCAGGTGCGAGTGTCGGCCCGCAACGCCTCGCACCGCGCCGCGCCGCGCCGCGCCGCGCCGCTCGTGACCCGCTGCGCACAATCATCAATCAATTACTTACCGCGACGTCACGTACACCACTCGACGGCCTCCGCACACAACTCCTGCACACTACCCATACTATTACATAACTAAGTTCGAGAAGTTCGTTACGGAACGCATCGTCACATGAGTCGGCTGGGTGAGGCGACGACTGCTCGCCGGCAGACGTCAGTCCCCGCAGCGGTCGAGAGGATTGCGTCCAATCGTTTAATTATAATATTCCTCATCATTTAGCATGCAATCGCTTGGCAAAATGTATCAGTAATGAGGCGGCGGCGAGCGCGAGAGGGGCGCGGAAAGGCGCGCGGGGTGGCGCGCTGGAGCGGCAAATGAGCGGCAGATTACCGGCGCGTTGTTTTGCCAAATTTTAATAACCCGTCGAGCTAAATAGCGCACTGTAATACCTAGCGCAGCGTACTCGCGCCGCTCTCGAACCTACCAGGCTACAAGTATTTATGTTCTCAAATACATTAACAAATTGTGTTGTTTTTCCAATTTGCACGGTTTGATAACCCTCCTGTACGCAGCAGACCGAAGTAAACGAAACTGAGACCGAAGTAATTTTACAAAAGAACAGATCGCACCATATCGATCCCAAGAGATAGCGCTATAATGCAATCGCTAGAACACGACACTTTTGCAATTCTGGTTATTTAAGAAAGAATCATTTTTTTATAAAAAAATCGTTTTTAATATTTTTGTTGAGAGATGGAAGGAAAAAGGAGTACTTATATGAAGATCGCAGAAGGTGGCGTTCTGTAGTTGCTGCCTACCCTATGGGGAACAGGCGTGAATGTATGTAATCTGAATTATCTGGCTTTTTGTTTCTTTAACTTAGTAAAGTATTAGGAACATGGAAGGCACAAGTGCACCGCCACCTGCTCGTGTCCGCACGCGCGTGTCGGAATATGTACAACTATATAGAATGTCATCTTGATTTATTTTCCTTAATTGCATAGAATTAGTATGTACTTTATTCTTGCTAAACTGTTGAGAGTATTTCTAGACGTATAAATAATCGAAGAATTCCGAACGAAACCGGTGATCTATGAATCGGTCTAAATAAATACACTTATTTTATGGAATACACTTATTTTATACCTGTTTTACTTTCACCTATAATTTAAGGATAACAGAATTAAACATTGCATTTGAAATATTTTCTTAATTTTATGTGCTATTGTATATGTGGTACATAATAAATGTAGTGAACTCGGTAGGATGTTATGTCTAAGGGACTTCATCTAATTATAGTCGGATAAATTGTTATAAAAATACATTGAACATCTTATAATGTTTTAACAGTTCTGCCAAATTAGATTTACTTAAGACTGTCAATATTAAAAGTTATTTCGTCAAAATGTATGATTGGTTAAAAATGGCGGTGATGTTAGATGTACTTCAGTAATATTAGGGGAGTATAAAATATGTGGCTCCGTCAATTCTGGGGACTCTTTGATTCAACTGTGGTGACAGATGGACTACCATTCACGTAAGTTAATTGATATTATATTATTGCTAATTGATATTATTAACTGTTGTTCTATATGTGGTATGACATGTCTAATATTGCTATATATTAAATCGAATAAGGAAAATTCTTATTCTGTTTCTTTCCGTTGATAAGTTGCTATAGCTTTGAGAAATGGTCCAAGAGATTAATGTGTTAACAATAATTATTGTTTATGCTAATGTAAAAATGTGTTAATACAATATTTTAAAACAATGTGCCCTGGAGTTTCTTTGTCCTTCCTTCTCCCCGATGACCTAGTTTTGGAACTGACAACTAGTTTTCTTATTATCAACGTATTTAACTGACGAGCCTTATTGAAATAAATGCCGTCTTGTCTTTTTGTGCTTTTGTTCATAAACCCCATTCCCTACACACCATATTCATAGGTATTCCATACACAGTAAATAGCTAGTAACCATTCTAACACTCAAAGCTTGCTAATAAAGCTGATTATTATTAGCTATACTTACACATAGTTTTCAATCCCCTTTCTGACACGCGCATGCGGCGCGGCGCGGCGGCGCCGCAGGTGGTTGCGGCGGTCACGTACTGCACCGCCTTCTAGTCACGTCATTCAAATAATAATGACATTTATTCGATCAATTTGCTCAGCACGTGACGAAGGAACACTGATTTTAGACAGAACAATACTAGCCAGTAGTCAGCTAGCAGCGTGTTAGCAGACCCAGCGTGCAGCGTGCGCCCACCGGCACCATACTATCATTTTATTACATCGCCAGTAGTAGAGATGATCAATAAACTTCCAACTTGCTTAATATTCCACTCTCAAAATATTAAATTAATGAATAGGACAATGGTGCTCATTTTTCGCCTACGTCTTAATTGTTTGCACAAAAATCAAAATATGTAATAAATAAATACGTACGTAGAGAATCGACATCACGCCTCAAAGCCCGTAGCTTGCGCTACGCAATCGTAGCTCCACGCACTCGTAGCGCTCTTGTAGCACTCCTCTCGTAGCAAATCACTCTAGATCATACACCTCTTTAATTTTATTTTAGTTGCAACACCCGCAAGTCATTATATCTATCGTAAAATAACAGTTGTCATACCTAAGCTCCTGCTTGGTTAAGTTTATATTAATTTTATTTGTGTAATTATTGTAAACGTGATAAACTCGTATGAGTACATACGTACTACAAATTCGGTAGTTTAATAATCAAGGTACCTACTACTAAGTACTTAAAGCAGCAAATTCTTGTAGAATACGGAGTGGCGCGCCCGTGAGCACGCGGAGCTCACACCGACAATATGCGACACACGAGCGCGGGAGCGCGGAGAGCACGTGTGAGCTGTGACACGCTGAACCTTCAACGTTAAGCAAACTTCATCACTGCCTTCGTGTTTGCATGTTGTGCTTAGTCGCACTCTTCCTTGTGTCGTATGTTTTTATTTGGTCAGAGTAAAATAGTGTACCGATAGAAATTGATCGGCAGCGTATCGCACGCGTAGCAAGTGCTACGGCGTAGCAAAAGCTACGGCGTAGCAAGTGCTACGGCGTAGTCACCTATAGAGGGGAATTAAGAATCATTACAACGACAACAGTGGGCTGTAATCCACCACGCGAGCCCAGTGCGGGTTGACAGATGTCGCATGTCTTGGTTGATTCGTCTTGGCACGAGTTTTTGGTTCTAGGACATACCGGTTTCCTCACGATGTTTTCCGACACTGTTTTGAGAGCAGTGGTGATGAAATTATTTACACAAAGGAAACCGCCTGCCTAAGCTCGAACCCACGAGCTACAACTCATAAGTTAACTCGACCTACACTGGGCCACCACTTCTCGCTTGTTCCTATTAACCTGTTCATATTTCGGTTTTAAGAGTTTCATTCGCATTAAGCTATTAATTCTAATACTTTTTCCATAATTTGTTCTAATAGTGGACAATACAGGGTGACTGGCTCGGCACGATGAGGGCACGCGAGTGTGACCTGTCGTTGAGAACGTTGTGTGTGACTGAATGAGAGTATGAGTTATTTTATAAATCATGCATGAAAGGCATGTGTTACATGGATAAAAGTTGTTTGATGTTTTTTTTTTCCTTTAGCTTTTACTGTCCCACTGCTGGGCAAAGGCCTCCCCCATATTCTTCCACATTTCCTTGCCCCCATATTCTTCCACCTTTCTGTGTCTTCTCCGTCCATTCGGTTAGGAACGAGTCCAAATCGTCACGCCAGCGTTTCTTAGGCCTGCCTCGGTGACGACGCCCGTCTTCAGGCACCCACTGTGTGACAACTTTGGCCCATCTGTCTGGATGCATCCTATGAGTGTGACTCGTCCAGTGCCACTTCAATCTCGCACACTTGCCGCCAACATCGGCGATACCTGTCTTGGAGCGTATTGTGGTGTTGCCAATTTGGTCGGTGAGTTTAATCTTTAAGATACTACGCTCCATCGCTCTTTGGCAAACCTTGAGTTTGGACTTCTGAAAAATAATATTTATAGCTTATATATTAGCTATAAATATTATTTTTCTTTCTGTTATTGCACCTACTGTGTATTGTCTCTGCATCACCCTAAGGTAGACTGGTAGAAAATGCCCAAGGCATTAAGTCCGCCTTTGTACAGTTTTTACTTGTGCATTAAGTTTTAATCACACTAATATTATAAAGGCGAAAGTTTGTGTGTGTGTGTGTGTGTGTGTGTTTATATGTTTGTTACCTCTTCACGCCTAAACCACTGAACCGATTTAGATGAAATTTGGTATAGAGATAGTTTGAGTCCCGGAAAAGGACATAGGATAATTTTTATCCCGATATTTCCACGGGATCGAAACTTATGCGGGTGAAACCGCGGGGCGCAGCTAGTAAATAAATAAATAAGTAAACATCCCCCCCAGTGGGTTCCCGCATTGTCGAGGCGGGGGGCTCAGTAACCGTGGCTTGGACACCCACGGTGAAGCGAAGAGGAACCCGAGGAGGGGTCGCTCGTCAGGGCTTTTGCCAGTAAGCCGACGACGTAGCGGCCAACAAGTAGGTTGCGGTGCCGCTTGGGCGACATCGCAGCTGAGGCGGGCCGCGATGTCGTATCGGAGGTATCGCGGCTGAGGGTTGGAGGCCGCGGCGCGCGGCGGGAGAGGAGTGCCGGTATTGCGGTGCGCCGCTCTCCCTACCTTCCGCGGCCTTGACGGGGTCGCCACCGTCTAATGGCGGACGCGGTGGGGCCGCAGAGGAGGAGGAGTGTTATTGTGACGTTGGCCGCTTTCCCTATCCTCTGCGGCCGAAAATTGGCAGGCGGCGAGGCCAATGATCTGACCCGTCGCAGGGGGACCAAGGGTGCCCAGACACGGGGTCGTCTGGCGCCTATGTGCTGGTTTGGTCCCTGGGTTGGTCACGGCGTGCTATGTGTTCTGGTGCGCCGATGATGGGGAATAATCCCCAGAGGAAGGTCCGGTGACGGACAGCCGCGGCGGGTTCACGGATGAGTGCTAACGCGTGCCCGTGTTCCTGCCGTAAGCGGCAGAGGAGGACACCGTGGAGTTTTAGTGGGTTAGAGTCCCACATAACTGCACTATCTCCCCGTGGTAGTACAGAATGCATGAGCATTTCTCCACGTTAAAAAAAAATAAATAAAAGGCAGGATAAACATCAGTCGGGGGTTGCGGAAGGATCGTACATTCCCGCGACCCCCGGCGTAGGTGTGAGATGGAACACCGGGGTGGTTTTTATCCAGGAAGAGTCTGACAGACCTCGCCGCCCACCCCAGGGCGGCGGACATCAATGAGGATTTTCCACCCCGGAAACCTAACTAACTAAACTAACTAAAGCGCAAGTTTGCGCAACGAGCTTGCGCTTTAGTGATTTAGATGTTTAGTAGTTTGTTTTTTTCTGTAAATAGGTTAGTTTTTGAAGGTTTAGGAAGTCTGTGCAATATTTTATTTATTTTGTTTTGTAAGATTTGGATTGCTTTTACTCGTTATTATCGTTTGAAAAGAAAAACCCGTGCAAGATATAGGTCTTATGGAAGTTGATGATAAATAAATAATGTACTTATTCTTAGTTTTTCATCAGCTATTTGATGTTTACACTTTACTTTTGTAACCGAAGTAGGAGGCGCTCCGCTAAAGTTGAAACATTCACTCAACCTCGACGTCAGCGCAGCCACTGCGCACCGACCATTTCGTCACAACCAATGCTACAAGGATCGTTTGGCGCTTGAACGACGTTATCAGGAGGGGGCGCGTGGGCACTGATGGTAAACAGTTGTGGAATTGTTTTTTGAGATGTAAAAAAAAGTTCACTTAAATCTATATGGGCACTAACGAAACATCTGAGCAAGGTTCCAATTGGATGTTTCCAATGGAGAAGAGCCGGCAAGGAACGCCACGGTGACTCTTTTAAACATAATTTCCTTTTAAAAAGTTTTTAAATTACAGTATTGGTATGGGTATTTCTTCAGGGGCAAAATTTTCGATGTCTGTGGGTATATTTCTGTAACCAACTAACAAAACGGCATGTAAATTTTTTTTTGGACAGTTTAGCTTTATGCCTTACTAGGACAAATGATATTTTTTAAATAATTGCTGTCTAGATACAAAATAAAAATATTTGAAGTTTGTTCTTCTGATTCATATAACGCGTCCGTTTGCCATTTTCCGGAACAAAATGGTCGATGTCGCATTTTCCCTTTGATACATCAATATAAATTATAATTATATCGAAAGGAAATGAGTTGTCCTCTTACAAAAAAAATGTGTATTGGTTATAACTACGTTACTTTCTTTATAAATAAGTAAATAAGGAGTGTCCGGGGTATAATACTGATTAATGTGGCGTAAGCTTCACTTGACCGTACTTGGTCGGGTAATAATAATGAGAGTCTGGCTTCCCGCGCGGGGGAAAGCCAGTCGTGCAACGGACGAGCTAGAAGGTGGACCTGCGGCTGGTTGGCTTAGATCCCGGTGTTACGAAGGAAAATATCTGATTCACCTGTGTTTGGTTCAGGTGGCATTATGATTACAATGCCTACTTTATAAAATTTATTTTATTGTTTTAAAACTTCAATCTGTGTTTCGTGTGATGCTTTTAGGTTATGGAATCGTGTAGAAAAATAACAATAATGAAGTCTGTATGTATGATGAGTTATGCATGATTGTAGGCAAAATTCTGATTCAACTGTGCCTGATTCGTATGGTCAAAACCCCCATATGACTAATGAAATAAATTAGATTTCCCCTCTCCAGCACGAAAGGAGTGGTTTTGTTGCATTATAATGTCCAATGTTTAACCGTGTACAAGTCAGTAGTTCTAGTCTTATTTATTATTATTTATTTACCTATAACCTTTTGAGTAATTAAAAAGTGACAGGAGTATAAAACTGTTCTAAATATGACACTTTTGATATGTCTTAGTCTTAGTTAAGAATTAATAATTATTGTTTAGAATTATCAGTCAAAAATAACGGTGTATTTATTACTTTTTATTTGTGTTTCTGATTCATCTGGGCACAAAATATTCAAACGTCAATATCTTGAAAACTACTTTATAAAAACGAGTCCCTCATACAAACATATGTTATTTGATATGTCTATTTTCATATGAACATGTGTTACAGAGCTGAAAGTGAACTTAAATTTTGGCCATATGGATCAGTCGAAGAATCAAATTTCGAAGAACTACCCGTATGGGAGGACAGTGTAGGCCTGTCAACAAGTACCAGTATTGAAAAATAAGATGGCGTCGTTAGTTCCGATTTTGGGCACTAACACTAGTGACTTACCCTTGCGTGTCGCACGACGGGCGGCGGGAGGGGCGAGGAGGCGCGCGCGGGCGGCGCGGGGGCAGGTGCGGCCGCGCCGCCCGGCGTGCGGCTGCGGCGCGGCTCATCTGTACACAACATCATACATTTAACTGTAATTTTCAAGTAAGTAAATTAGTAGATATATTATTATGAATATTAAAATAATATAATTATGAATTAACAGCCTGAATTTTGATTTCTGCCCGTTAAAATAGCGCATCACTTCCCTTTGGAGAACGAAAAAAAAAACACAAATCAAATCACATTATTTATTTGCTAGAATGCAGGTAAGTAGGTATACAAAGAAGGTCGTGAAGAATTAAAGTTGAGCCATAGTACATTCTGCCCATGATTCGACATGCAAAATCTAAATGAATGAATAGGTACGATGCTTTTACTAATAAAAATAAGAACATGATGAAAGAAGGCGTGATGTTATAATAAGTTTACGTGTAGAGAGCTGCAGGAGGTATTCGTGGTCGAGGGGACGAGCACATCGTAAGTACATCCAAGCAGAATTACTGTGTTTCAGATTATTTGTACTTCACTGGTTCGACCACCAACCTGTTCGAAAATTTCTACACAGTAGCCGACATATGCAATAAGAGTTTAAATAAACCACAAGAATTAACACAGACATTATTGTATCGACTAATAATTGTAAGTACAACAGTGTTCCCTTGACATTACTGACCAACACTTACAGCGAATATTGATTTGATCTGACCAACTTAGCTTACCAATCAACTCAGCCTATTGCAGCCCACTGCTGGACATAAGCCTCTGTCCCACCCTTCACTTAGTTTATACCTACACTAATGTGAATACTTTCCTTGACTACATAATATACCTCTGAACTGAATGTCTGATGATGACTGACGAGCCCACCTTGACATACAGTGACTGTGTACCTAATTCATTGGGTGGAGTTGTACAACTGGCCTCCAAGCAGTCTGTTCTTGATGAGTTTGGGAGGCGGCGACCAGCTGATGACCTTGATGACGCTGATGACTCGCTGCACGGCTGCCTTTCAGTGTGAGGCTAACGTAGGAGTACTAGTGCAGTAAGTACCGTGACATCTCCTGGACGGCGTGGGGTCGGGCGTGCGCGCGCGCCGCGGCGGTTGTGCGGGCGGCGCGGGGGGCAGCGCCAGCAGCTGGCGGTACAGCTCGAGCTCGTGGTAGAACTCCAGCGAGTCGGGCGAGCCCCCCCCGCCGCCCTCCCCGCCGGCGCCCTCCCCGCCGGCGCCCACCTCCGCCGTGAGTCCATTGAGCACGAGGCGGCGCGCCGCCATGCCGCGCCAGCCACAGCATGCAGCTCGCGCGCTGGCACTCCGCGCGCTCACGTCACTCCGCGCCGCGACCACATCGGACAACGGATCGGTCAGTGTTCAATACCAAAGACGATTGCCATTTATCCGCATCTGGTTAGATTGGTACTGGACTACACCATACTTCAAAAAAAGCAAGATTTCGCGCTTAATGCCATTCAGTATAGAACACCCCAAATATCATAGCAAGTCACTTCAAAGCGCGTCTCGTCACGTCGATTAAGATGACGAAAGTGAGTTGTAAAAGTTGCGGAAGTATTCCGAGCACATCGTAAGATTCCGCGCGCGTCGCTCTGAGCCGATCGCGTCCGTCGCGTCCGTCACGCCGCTCGCGCGCCGCCACACTGCCGGAGCACGGCGCGGACACGCGACGTTGCGCCGGCCGCGCGATTCACGCCGCGCGTCACACACAGCAACCAGCTATTTCCTTACGGCGGCGGCGACATCATTCATATTAGACCAGTCACTAAAACGACGCTCGTTCATACTACGACTTTGTTTCAGCAAAACATAGTTTACTAGGTCCCATAGGTAATGGTTCAGTATATCTAAACTAAACGAAGCAAAGTGAATGGTTTTGGGTGTGAAACCAAAACCAATCACTTTGTTTCATTTACTACCAGATTAGCTTGTATTATATACCCAAGTCATTGGTCAGCAGGGGCGTCGGTGCCGGATCCCAAAACAAATGCTATTGAAAACCGTCTAAGTACACAGCAAAAATGTTGTGGGTTTTAAAATGAAGCGCATAGAGTTCCTAAAAGGCCAAAAAATGTGTAGTTTTCAAAAAAACCTTATAATACGCTTTTGAAACGCACTAAAAATGATAAAATAATTAAATTGTCTTAAATTGAATTCTAAAAGCGTAACGTGGAGCACTTGAATTAATTATCTATAAGTGCGCTCCGTGCTTTTAGAATTCAATTTAAGTCAATTTAATTATTTTATAATTTTTAGTGCGTTGTAAAAGCGTAATTTTTAGTTTTTTTTTTTTTTTAACTACATATTTTTATTTTTTATTTTTGCGTCCAGTATACAGGGTGTCCCGTAAATAATGGATCAAACGTAACGGGTAGGTATTTATTTATTTATTTGATTTACACGGCTTGAGAAACCAATTACATAAATCAAAGAATAATCGTAATTAAGTTGATTTCAGAGGTAATTTATTATTATAATATGATAATATTTATTATATCTAAGTGTAGATACAGATTACTTATTGCATCTTAAAATAATAATATGTACAAGTATATAAAAAGGGAGGGAAAATAATCAAAGGGCGTCAAAAAATTCGTCCGCATCACTGTCAACGGGAAACGTGCCTAAAAGGCTGGCAGCATTGCCACGTTGTATGGCAATGCTGATTCTTTGGCCAAAAAATAGGTCAGCCCTCTGGTCACGTGATGAGTCGACCAACCGCTTGGCGATGTCTTGGAATACTAAGTGGGCACTCGGGCCCCACGGCCCTAGTGTTTCAACCCCAAACGGCTCAAATATGTAAGTTCCAAAGAGATTGGAGTATTTGCGCCGTTTGAGGTTTTCCGCACCTGCAGCAGCCGCCCCAGCACAGCTTACCGTGCTTGGAAGATGGGATGGCGCAAGGGTGTCGACACACGTTGCATCCCACACCAAAGGCCTACCTACCTTCCAAGGCATTATGGTCATCCCGTCTGGTCTCTTACCATCGTCGCGTGCCAAACCATTGGGTTCTAAAACAGCTGGCACCCCAGCGGTGACAACAGCACGACGGATGATGTCATTGATGCTGGCATGCCGTGCTATCCGGCCTGCGCTTTTACTGCAGGATAAGCCATGGTGTCCGAGGCAGTCGACACCTTCACCGCATTGGCAGCGATGCGGAGCCACGCAAGGGGCGCCCAGACGCAAACAAGTAGTGAGAATAATTACAATTACAAGAATAATTATATAATAAGTACTAACATAAGGTAGCTTACCTAATTTCCAACAATTAATTTGAACAGTTTAAAAAAAACTGTTACGGTAACCGAGATATTTTTTTTCTAATGTTGCCTTTTTCTCTGCCGGAATTCAGTTTTTTTATATTTAATGATAGCATTTTTAGGTATGGTTCTTGCAAAAATTTTAAAATTTTTTTCAAAAATTTCTGAATATCTTACTAATGTTATAAGATACTTACCATTTTTTTAAATAAAGTTTTATTTGCCTTAGAGAAAAAATTGTTAACTTTGCACCTCTCTCAGATTCATAGCAATATCTTTGTAACGACAAGAACGAGACGTATATGTTATATACCAATTTGCAAACCTTAGTAATTTTACAAGTTTTCAAAATAATTGTTCACTTCGGTGTCATAGAATTTTTTTACAGGACAATTTTTCCAATTTTGGTCTTTTCATCTTAAAAAATAACTTTAAATTCAAGGTTTTTTTTAAGGCTAATAAAACGTTACTTAAAAAAATTGTATCTTATAACATTAGTAAGCTATTCAGAAATGTTTGACAAAAATCATACCTACCTAAAAATCTTATCATTTGCAGCGCAGCGTTAAAAACACTGAATTCTGGTAGAGAAAAAGTCAAAATTAGAAAAAACAAAATCTTGGTTACTGTAACGGTTTTATTTAAACTGTCCAAAGTAGTTGTTGGAAATCAATTAAGCTACCTACCCGTTACGTTTGATCCATTATTTATGGGACATCCTGTATTCTTCATTAAGTCAATAAGTATAAAGTCAACGAAATTAGGACGATTAGGGGCTACTAGCAAACTCAAGGGGTTTAAAAGTAGCCCCCTAAAGGCTTCCACAATCCACCTTCTGGCTCCATCATCAAACCCTCGACCCCAAGTGCAATATATTGGACTCGTCAAATGTATCATATGACCCCAAATTCAAGGGGTTTACTAGTAGCCTCTTAAAGAGTTCCACTTTCCATCTCCTGGCTCCGTCATCAGACCCACGATATCAAGTGCTGGAGGGATTTGAGTGGAACTCTTCAGTAGCTACTGCCTCTGAAGAGTTCTACTATTGGCTCTACTCTCTCACTTGGACTCATCAAAACGTATCATATGACCCCAAACTCGAGGGGTTTACTCGGTTTACTAGTAGCCCCTTAGGAGTTTCACTATCCACCTCTTGGCTCCATTATCAGACCCTCAACACCAACTGCAATTTATTGGACTCGTCAAAACAAATCATATGAGCCCAAACTCGCTGCCCATGTGCTAGGTTTTGTAAGGTTTTAAATGTAGCGTTCTCATCTAATAGATTTACACTTTGATTCCCAAGTAGAAATCTAAATTCCTAACCACGTATTTATCTGATTTGATATGAAACCTTTATGATGCTTTTTTTTATATTTAGCATATTTATTTCCCTAGTCTTAAGTTTGCTTGTAAACTTGTCACGTACTCTAGCTGTCAATTAAAATAATTTAATTTTAGTAATGTGGTTTAACCTTTAAGTAATTATTCAATTTCATGATTTTTTTAAATATTACAGTTGTCCAGACCTAAATAAATAATATGACGGCGCTTCAATGTTTTGAGAGTGTCAAGAGACGTCAAGAATGACAAGCGCAGGTTGACGTTCCTTCACTCTGACGCAACTCCGGGCTTTTGCTGGCGGCGGTCAGACGAGGCAGAGATCCAACACTCCAAAACTGCACCAAGCCTCCAACCACTACAGATATAATCCCACATGTATGTACAGATCCTACACAATGCAAATGTGTTAGCCTCTCTTTGGTACCTCACATCAAATATCTAGGAGTCCATATAGACGAAAAGCTCGACTGGCGAACTCACATCTAGACGCTTTATGTTCCAGGCTTCGTAAGCTTAATTAATTATTTAAAGATCAACGACATTCTGCGGACAAGGAGACATCAACAATGGTCTACCGCTCGTTATGTGAGTCTATAATTACCTACTGCATTCCAGTATGGGGAGGGACCTTTAAAACAGCTATGCTTAGAGCGGAACGGGCACAACGGGCTGTACTTAAAGTGATGTCCATGTTGAAAAAACAAATCTATCCCACCAGACAGTTGTACTCAGAAGCCCAAGTCCTTACAGTTCGTCAATTGTATATACTCCGTACCGTCCTACGTAAACACACTATGTTGTAGTATGCAAAGTCACTAAATGTCGCACTGCTCTCGCGTCCAGACACTTTTCTGCGTTAAGCTCAAAGATCTACAACCGGGTTAATAAATCTATCTCGATTTATAAGCTAACGTTATATAAGGTAAAGCAAATTTTAATACCTTGGCTTCAGTCCTTAAGTTATGACGACACTGAGAAGTTAATTTTATCAGTATTTTAAAAGACGCATAGAATAAATAAAATACATTAAGATACTCACACACAAACTTGCCATTCACACATACACACACACACCCCCCTACACCCCCCCCCCCACACACACACACGCGTAATCACACGCCCGCTTTGTTTCTTTTTATTGTTTAGTTTTACTGTTTCAATACCTACTGTTTTTTACCTACTATTTGTATTTTATTACATAAAAATTGAAATATGTATTGATGTAAGGCGGTGATCACTGATTCCTGTAACACAGGTTCGCCTAACACGGGAGTCAGGGGCTTCACATGTACGGTTGTAATATTTTTATGTCAATAAAGATTATTATTTTTTTTTTTATTTGATTTTACATATCTCGGGACCATGGGGGTCCCGGTCCTTTGGAAGGCGTACGAGGGGCCGAAGCCAACCCGCAGAGGCCCCTTAGGAAATCTTAATGAAATGTGGCACCAACCGACGATTATCCCTGTATGCACTATGCAAGTGCACCCAAGGACAACCCCCGGTTGGTGTAGGACTATGCAGGATATGGAAAAATAAAAAGTTGGACTATGGGTTTGGGTGGCCTAATCAATGATTTATATATACACGGATAAAATAGCAGGGGGTGACTTGCACACTCAATAATGGGCCCCCGGAAACGGTCGCTAGCACATAGTGACGTAGCGACAAGGGTGCAACATGTCCTGAAGTGCTTATGAGGAGTGGAGAGGTATTCCAAGGCTTTCAGGACAATCCCGGAAGTACGGTCAAGATCCCTACCAGCATCTTACTGAAATACTTCCTTCCTCCGAGCACGTTTGCTCTTGCGAATCTCCACTCAAGCCGGCCAACAAAGGCAAGAATGAGGTGGGAGCTCTGTTCCTCGTCATTGTTCACTCCAGCCGGCCAATAAAGGCAAGCCAGAGGTGAGGAACAAGACTTTTCCCGGGAGATAGGGTCCGTGGCGTCGCTACTACCCAACAGCTCGCCACATGCTGCCCTGCGGGTTTCTGTATCTCTCTCGGTCTGGCTCCTCACCCTAGACCTGTTCCAGCAAAGTAAACTCTTCCGGCACAGGCCTAGAGTTCGGAGCGCGCAAGCCCCACCACGACGTCAACGTAGAGATACGGCGATGGGTAGATTATTATTATTATTCCGTTTATTTATTTATGTACATATTAATTTACATTTTTAAATATTTCTTAAAATATAAAAAATACGTATTATCATTATTATCGCGCTCAAGCAAAACGTGTTCGGTGGAGTGTCGCCGTATTCCAGTTAATTAGAAAGTTTAGTTAAAATAATAATCGTGCATCGTGCATCTTCAACACGTGGTTTTAATTCTCCTCGCCCGCCTACCCACGATAGCTCGTCAGCTGCAATGAATCCAGAATTGACTGATGATGGCCGTGTGCCGTTAAATAAATTAATTATTTGAAAAGGAAACTGAAAAGCGAAAAATAACAAAATTAAGAAAAAAAATTACAAAACACTACAATGTGAAAAATAACTATAATAATAACCCCACCGCCGTATCCGAACTCTAGGCCTATGCCGGACGAGTATACTTTGCCGGAACAGGTCTTAGGGTGAGGAGCCAGACCAAGAGAGATACAGAAACCCGCAGGGCAGCATGTGGCGACCTGTTGGGCAGTAGCAACCCCATGGACCCTATCTCCAGGAAGAAATCTTGTTCCTCACCTCTGGCTTGCCTTTATTGGCCGGCTGGAGTGGAGATTCGCGAGAGCTAAACTTACTCTGAGGAAGGAAGTATTCCAGACCCAGTAAGATGCTAGTAGGGATCTTGACCGTACTTCCGGGATTGTCCTGATAGCCGTGGAATACCTCTCCACTCCACATAAACACCTCAGGACATGTTGCCCCCTTGTCGCTACGACACTACCTACTTCCGGGTGCCCATTATTGAGTGTGCAAGTCACCCCTGCCATTTTATCTGTGAATATTATATTATAAGATACAGACAGGTTTTTCTGCCTAGTTTAGGAAAAGGGAGTCCTATGACCCCTGCTGTTATTGTTGTACATTGCATTTTAGTTATAAGACAACTCTGTATGCCATGTACCAACTACTTATAAATAAAAAAATATTATTATTATATTATTATCATTGGTCAGGCAGGGGACATCACCCGAACCCATAGCCCAATATATTTTATTTCAATGTTCTGCAATAATTCTGCACCAACCGGGGGTTGTCCTTGTGTAAGGTTGTGAGTCCGGGGAGATCAATTAAACAAGCGCCTTCATTGCAATCCCGTTTATTAGTGCCACAATTCTCCGTACAATTGTTTATGTAGGTGATACTTATCTTTACACACATACATATACCTTACACACTACACGCCCACCGGCAAAATAAAATAAAAATATTGGTTACATTTATTTTTATTTTTGGTTATAATGTATATAGCCACCTATTAATATGTTTCTTAAATGTAATAATTATGTGGTCAATTTAATGATGACTATTTAAAATTAAAATAATTATGGATTATAGCATTGGTTACACATTAATTCTTAGGTTATTACTACAAAAGTACAATTTATAATAATAATTACATGAACAATACATGTGTATTACTTTAAAAATAAAATCATTGAATATATGGTCTGGTTCTATTCTTATGTACTATTACTTCTTTACCTTTATACAGTATTTTTAAATTAGGGTTACACTCTTCTATCACTTCATACGGTCCTGTATAAAGCGGATCAAATTTGTTTACAGGTTGTTCATTCTTAAGTAGTATCATGTCACCAGTACTGTACGTAATAGGGTTGGTATACAAATCATATTTTCTTTTTCTGACCTGTTTACTAATAATTAAATTTTGTCTTGCGTCATACTGTGATTTTTGTAGTCTGTATCTCAGTTGTTGTGGATAATCGTCATAGTTATATAGCGGTTCAATGTCTGAAGTTAAATTACTTGGTAAATTGCACAGCATGCCAAATACGAGCTCATATGGAGTGTATTTAGTTTCTGTATGTATAGTCGTATTAAAAGCGAAGCACCAATATGGAAGCCATAAACTCCAATTCTCGGGTTGGTTTTCTGTTTGTATGCGAAGGAATGAAAGTAAATTCTTGTGTGTATTTTCTAAGCCTCCTATTGATTGGTGATGATATGCAGTTGATGTTAGCTGCGTTATTTTTAGTAGTTTGCATACTTCATTCATTACTTTCGAAACGAACTCTGTACCGCGATCTGATATTATATTTCTCGGAATACCATAGCGTAATACAAAACTATTAATGAAAGCCGTCGCTACTGAAATTGTATCCTTATTTCTAAGCGGATAAGCTTCTACATACTTGCTCAGATCACACTGTAGTGTGAGTATATATTTATAATTATCACTATCCTTACTTAAGGGCCCGACTAAATCTAAAAATACTCTATCAAACGCCGAATGACCTGTATCAGTCAGGACCATTGGCTGTCTTATATACCTAAAATGTTTCTGTCGCTGGCATTTATCGCAGCGATTTACAAACTCCGTGACGTCATTTTCTAATTTTGGCCAAAAGTAACGGCGTTTTATATTATTTATCATTCTTCGTATACCGGCGTGGCCGCTACTCGGTAATAAGTGGTAGTCATTCAAAATTATACGTTTTGTATCGCGATCATTTATAACTTTTACACCTTTTATAATATATAAGTGTGGTCCGGACCAATTAGGTGTAGCATTTATGATTTTGATTAAATCTCTTATTATCTCATTGTTTTCATTACTTTGTATAATGTACACACTATCAAGTTTCAGTTGGTAACAGTAATTAGCCAACTCCCGTACAAAGGCATCTCGTGCGCATTGTAATCGGTAAGATGGGTTTACTCTTATTATGCAATTTGATGCATCATAATTAAATAATGTATTTGAATGGTTAGTCCATTCTTTTTTATTCTCAAACCTTAACTCAATGCAATCCTTTGGTTTTTTAAGCAATTCCATAACTCTTGGGTGATCAGACCAGTCGTTTGAAGATTGCTTAATATCCATAGGGTTGTCACACACATCTTGTTCACTTCGTTCACACTTTCGCTTTTTCTGAGTTCTGGTTAATACTGACACAACGTGCTGATTAATTTCTTTTAATTCATCGCTTGTTATTCGGATACGTGACAAGGCATCTGCAGCTACATTGTCAGCACCCCGAACATATTCTATAATGTAATCATATTCCTCTATTATTAATCTGAATTTTGTCAAACGACTAGATGGATTTGTTTGGTTAAATAAGTAAACTAATGGTTTGTGGTCGGTTTTGATAACGAATTTTCTACCGTATAGATATGGTCGGAAGTACTTTACAGACCATACGATAGCGAGTAACTCTTTTTCTATCGTGGGGTACCTAATTTCTGCTTTATTAAGGCTACGACTTGCATAAGCAATTGGTCTGTTATCACTATTGCATAGCACGGACCCGATTGCATAGCCGGACGCATCCGTTTGTAAAGTAAAGGTATTGTTTTCATCGAAGTTGGGATATTGTAATATTGGTGGAGATATTAGTGACTCTTTTAGAGTTTCGAAGGATTTTTGACACTCATACGTCCATTCAAAGTTAACATTTTTTCGACATTGTTTGTTTAGTGGTAAAGACTTTTCGGCAAAATTTGGTATAAACTTTCTGTAGAAGTTAACGAACGCTATGAATCTTTTTGTTTCGTCTGCATTTTTGGGCACGGGATAGTTTTTTACTATGTTTACTTTCTCTAAATCTGGTTTAATTCCTTCAGATGAAACCACATGCCCTAATAACTGCATTTCTTTTCTTAGGAAATCGCATTTTATTGGATTAAGTTTCAAGTTAACTTTGCGCAGTCTAGTTAAAATATCTATAAGATTTTTATTATGAATTTGTAAATTTCGTCCAAAACAGATTAAATTGTCCAAATAGACAAATAATTTAACGTATGTTAGTCCCGACATGGCAATTGTCATTAGACGGGAGAATGCACTTGGGCTAATTTTTAACCCCATAGGTAACCGTGTCATTTGATATTGGCCTGAAGGCGTGGTGAATGCTGTGTACTTTCTGCTTTCTGGCTTTAATTTTGCCTGATAATATGCTTGTGATAAATCTAATTGTGAAAAATACATAGAACCGGATAAAGAATCTGAAATGTCGGTTATGTTCGGTAGTGGAAATCTATCGTCTGAAATTCTGTTATTTAATTTTCTAAAGTCAATAACCAGCCTCCATTTCTTAGAAGTGTCATCCGATTTTTTGGGTACCAACAAAATAGGGCTGGACCACTCACTTTTAGCGGGTTCTATAATATTGTCTGAAAGCATTTTCTCAACTTGTTTTTCAACTTCCCTACGCTGTGAAAATGGCAACCTGTACTGTCTAGTGTAAACTGGATCAGCATTTGGTTTTAGCTGGATACCTTGTTCGTAAAGGTTAGTGGTTGATAATTTATCATTTGGCAGATGAAAAACATCCGAAAATTTTGCGCATATGTTTTCGATTGATGACCTTTCCTCTTGGTTTAGATGACTTAATTTTAGTAGAGAAAACATCGTGCGTACTCTTTCTCCATCTATTTTAGTATCTCGTTCAAAGTTACAAATGTCATAGTCTGATAATAAATGTATTTCCGGTCTGAAATAATTAACATCCACTTGCGTTTCGCGTGTATTTAATATTTGTATACTTATTTGTCCATTTTTTGGTTTACAAATACTTCCGGCTATAAAAACTCCTTCGCATAATTGATACGGTAAAATTACGCAATCCTCGTTAAAACTACTGTCTATCATAAATATTTTCTCACATCTTGGTGGAATACTTAAAAAGCAGGTTTTATTTAGCGAACTATTAAGCATTGGCAGGGTCATATTATTGTTATTTCTCTTTAAAGTTATTGTATTATTTTCATAATTCAAAATAGCGTTATATTTGCTCATAAAATCTCTGCCGATTATACCGTGTTGTAAACCAGGTATGGTGCGCATAATGTAGAATTTGTGTTCGAATTCCTGTCCATTTGCGATCATGGTAACATAAACATATCCTGAAGTTAGTACTTTGCCTCCAATGCCATTTATGTAAAGGTATTCCGTTTGTACTGGAATATTCCAACGTGCCACAGTGTCGTATTTCAATACCGATAGTGATGCCCCGGTATCTATAAGCAATCCATATTTGGCACCCTGTATTAAGAATTCCACCGAGCTGTTATTGTTACAAGCAAATATAAAATGCTTATCGAAAAAACTGCAATGGTTCAGTGGTTTGTCTTTCTATAGGTTGGGGAGTTCGATTCCGGTCAGTTAAATTGATACTGTTTATGCCATTTTCTATAACATGCAGATTACCACTACGCGTAAAAATCCGTCTAGACCTACCGCGAGATGAACCCCGCATGTGACCACGATTATTGCCAAACTGTTGTTGGGTTCTTTGGTTTTGGTTGTGCCTATGATTATGAAAATAACCTCTACTATTCCCTCTCTGTATAGATTGATTGTTGCTCGATCGATTTGGGCGTCTATTATTATTGTAACCATACCCGCGATTATTAAATGAACTGCCTTGGTATCCGACATACATAGTAGCGTCAGAATTTGGTCTGTATGACAACTCCTCATCCTTAGCTGCTCTTATAGTATCTTTCAAAGTATCATAATTACGCGCTGCCAAAATAGTGCGGATTTCACGGTTACGTAAGCCGTCAATGAAACTTTTTATCGCTATCTTCTCGTTTTGAGGGCGTAATATTTTGTATGCAGCTTGATCCTCACCAGCTTGCGCGACCGTCAAATCCACAAAAAGCTGTTCGACCTTGGATCCATATTTTTCTACAATAGAACCGTTTTGGTGAATTTGTGTCAACTCCTTGTGTATTGCTGTACTTGACTTCTTTGTAAGAAGGTGTTGACGCATTTCAATAATTAGCGACTCACAACTGTCATAAGCGGCAGACAACCTTAATTTTGCGTTCTCGTTCAATCTGGTTTTTAATATAAATTTAACTAGCATTTTATTTCCTTCCTCGGTGAGTGAAGAGCTGTATAACTCTATGGTATCTATTAAACTTTTCGTGACATTTTCATCACCATTCATAACCGGTAATAAAGCCACAGCAGTTCTATAATTAAAAGCCTCCATATTGTCTACTTTGGTTCCAGTCTCGACCGTACACTCGGCACTAGGTTGAGAACTGTATGTTTTGGAGCAAAAAGATTCTATGTGGGTATATGACTTCTCAAATAAATCACAGTATGACTTTATTTCCTGTAATACACTTGTACTAAATTGTCTTTCTTCAATCTGTGTTGATAAGGTTTTAATACATTCATCAAATTGATATTTCAACAACGTTGCTTCCTGTAACTTTTGTTTTAATACCTACAGTTTCTGTTCTTTTAGGATAACTTAGTTTTGTCAAATTTTGTGCTATATTCCTTAATTGGTCATATAACAAGCTAAGTTTATTCGCCATTACCAAACAAGATATCATGCGTATTAAATATCCACATAGTTACTCTATACTATATGAAACTGCATAAAAAAAAAAGTTAAAAAATATACTAATAGCTAAAGAAACTATAATTTCGTTCAATAACCGTTCCGTAACTTTTCATGTTTCACTTAACGTAGAACACGACACTCACTACACTCATCATCATCACTCACTATATTTTTAGCCACTTACTGCGGTTTCTGGCCTCTGGTATCAGCTTCCTGGCGTGCTTCCTGGCGTGCCCCCTGGCGCTGCTGGCGGCACTCGTAACAGACACGAGTCTCCGGGTGCGATCGACGAAAGGAACGTGTTAGGTTTTGTGCGAAAACCTCATTCCTTATCCACGAATAATGACACTTTCGGTATAGTGTATACACTGCGTAAAGTCCAGCGATTCCGAGTAAGGTGCAAATAATAAACATCACGATACTAATGTTCGATAAATGGTACTCTTGCGTAGAAGCCGAATTTGAACCTCCCGATGCACTTTGTGATATAAAAACGTCCTCTTTTTGTATATTTGATCGGCACATTTTTGCATTAAAAAAAAAAAAAAAAAACTCACTTATACATAGTCCAATAATGTCTCTCAATAAAATTAAGTTACGCGACCGAACTCGGCACCCGTCTCAGATGGCAGGGTCGCCATGTAAGGTTGTGAGTCCGGGGAGATCAATTAAACAAGCGCCTTCATTGCAATCCCGTTTATTAGTGCCACAATTCTCCGTACAATTGTTTATGTAGGTGATACTTATCTTTACACACATACATATACCTTACACACTACACTTGGGTGCACTTGCATAGTGCATACAGAGATAATCGTCGTTTGGTGCCTCCTCATCATTTAAAATTGTCTAAATAATAATAATAATAATAAAGGGCCTCTGCGAGTTGGCTTCGGCTTCTGGTACGCCTTTCAAAGATCCGGGACCCCAGAGCCCCAGATATGTCAAAGACAAATAAATCATAATAATAATAAATCATTTTATTTCAGGCATTGTAGGTACATACACATACATTTCACCCATAGTGACTACATGTAATAAATAAGCATTAAGTATTATTATTACTTAATAATAATACTTCTACTTAACTTTAATAAGTATTTAGTTAGTTAATTAACTAAAATACTCAATAATAATAAGAAGTTACATATACCATACGCCAACGTAGAGAACTAAGGGCGCTGACCACCTTATTCTCATTTCTTGATTCTCCGTCTTCCCCTGGTTATCTAGCCCCCTATTTTCAGTACATTTGCGCCAACCACAATAGAAATCTACGTTTGTCACACAATCGTCTTCTCCAATGTCCCACTCACCGCACAGACTCAGATTTCGGCGAGTCACGTATCGTTCGTAGCATGTTTACCAAATATAATATTATAAAGTTTAAAAAGCAAGAAATAAAAGTTAAATTAAAAGTTTATATAACCCCCGATTCAAACAAAAACCTCTAAAAACTAAAATAATAATTAGTATAGGTATTTGGCCCTATAAGTTTAATATTTAAAATTTGGGGCAACCCCTCGACGCAAGCTCGGTGACTAGCTAGTCCCGAGGCGAGCCAATGCTATTATGTAGTTCACAGAAATGATGCTGAACGGCTCGCTTCGAAGCGATGCCGATTCGGAGTCAAGAAGACACGGGTGAATAACAAACAGAAATAGGATAATAACATTTTATTCTAAAGTTAAATGCAGATCAGAGACAACACAACATCGCGATACACTTCGCGGACTAGCGGACACATCACACGGCAGCCAGTAGCGTGTGCAGGCGGCGCGGGTCCAGCCGCTGCGCCGCCGCACGCGCCACCGCGTGCGCATGCGCGGGCCAGCGGACACATCACACGGCAGCCAGTAGCGTGTGCAGGCGGCGCGGGTCCAGCCGCTGCGCCGCCGCACGCGCCACCGCGTGCGCATGCGCGGGCCAGCGGACACATCACACGGCAGCCAGTAGCGTGTGCAGGCGGCGCGGGTCCAGCCGCTGCGCCGCCGCACGCGCCACCGCGTGCGCATGCGCGGGCCAGCGGACACATCACACGGCAGCCAGTAGCGTGCGCAGGCGGCGCGGGTCCAGCCGCTGCGCCGCCGCACGCGCCACCGCGTGCGCATGCGCGGGCCAGCGGACACATCACACGGCAGCCAGTAGCGTGTGCAGGCGGCGCGGGTCCAGCCCCTGCGCCGCCGCACGCGCCACCGCGTGCGCATGCGCGGGCCAGCGGTGCGCGAGCAGCGCCAGCAGCGCCGTGGCCGCGCACAGCGCCGCCGCCAGCGGCAGCAGCGCGGGCGCGCGTCGGCGCGGGAACACGGACAGCGCGTGGTGCTGCGGCAGCAGCTCGCGGTCCGCGCACGCCGCGCAGCCCGCGCCCGCCGCGCCGCGCTCCGCCGCCGCCCACGCCGCGCCCAGCAGGCGCAGCGCGCCCGGGCACGCGCGCCAGTGCCGCAGGTGGAAGAACGCGTAGGCCAGCGCCTCGCTGTCGCCGCGCCGCAGCACGTGCTCGGGCGGCAGCGTGAGCGGCCGCAGCTCCAGCAGGTACTCGGGCACGTGCGGGTTGAACTCGATGGCGCGGCGCATGGCGTCCAGCGCGCTCAGCTCGGCCGCGCCCCGCGCCGCGCCCCCCGCGCCTCCTGCGCCCCCCGCGCCCCCGGCCGCGCGCGCCCGCAGCAGTGCGGCGGTGTAGCACACGCACGCCGAGCGCGGCAGGCCCACGTCGTCGTAGCGCGCCAGCACCGCCTGCGCACACGACCATTCTATATAACCAGGCCCGGACTTGGAGACCCAGGGCCCCTAGGCACTAGACATTTGAGGCCCCCACCCGAATTCCCGACGTCGTTTTCGTAGGTACCTAATTTAGCAAATAAAATGCACTAGTACACAAAATAAAAATTTTAACCCACCCTATTATACTTACTATACTTAAATAAACATAAAAAACTAATGCAGTCTATGTTATCACAGTAAATATGCTATTCTTGCTTGCAGCGCTCGGCCGCTATAGTAACGCTTGCTAACAGACTGATGTGGTCATCGTGTGCAAGGGATTTTGTTTTCAAATTGGGCAGATGTTCATGTAAGTTTCCTCGATGGTACAATCAGCATCAAAAGTCGATTAACACTATCATTTTTACATGTTATTAAATTGACAACAACTTTTTTCAATAAACTGATTTTTAGCTTTTCACATAATAGACAAGAGTATATATTATATTCTAAAAAAATTCTTCTGCTGCAATTTTGAACAAATATTTTGCTCAATAACTAAGATTAAAAAAACTGAAGTGTTAATCAACTTTTGATGCTGACCGTACGTACCTACGTCACAATAGTTACGTCAACAGTATTGAAATTTCTAAATAAAGACGTTCTTTTCCTCGTATTTTTTTCCTTTACACTCAAGTTACCTACTTGAACCAACGTACCACTTTCTTTAGACAACAAACACACAGTACCTACTTTTGTAAAAACCTACGATTGATTTATCGTATAGCTGATGTCAGCAGTTATTGAACGGTGAACTTCCTAAGAGAACATTTGATACAAAAAGCGAGCGAAGCGAGTTCGATAATTTAAATACCTCGAATATATTAGGTTTCTTATGACTACCTATGCATACCTACAGTACCTACCTAATAAGAGTTACTTTGTCGACTTATGCCAGAAAGCCTAAGAATTAAGAGTTTGTACGATGCAGTAGCGAGCGAGCTCAAAATTTTTAGAACCCCCCCGCCTCGGAAAGGTTAGATTTCTTTTGATAATTTAAAACAGAAATATACAGAGTTGCTTTGGCGACTTATACTTGAGCAGTGGTAACGACCCCGACTTAAGAGTTGTAGGCCGTTCGAACCCAGGCAGGCGCTTTACTTTGTGTAAATAATTTCATCACCACTGCTCTCAAAGCGGTGAAGGAAAACATCGTGAGGAAACCGGCATGTCCTAGAACGAACAGAAAATTTTAAGACATGTGACATCTACCAACCCGCACTGGGCCCTCGTGGTAAATTTTGAGTGTGGAACGTAAGATAAAAACACACTTGTACGATAGATACGACTGCATACAGAAAACATGGCTAGTAGAAATCTCTATTCCTAGATAGCACTTCTTGACGTAAACTTTGTTCATAGAAACCACCTGTTTCCAGATACCTTGGTTCACAGAATGCGCAACGTAGGATGCAACGATTATTCCCGATGTCCACCACTTGTTCACACACATACACACATGTGCACACACCACAGAAATAGGAGCCCCCCCTCGTCGACATCTAATGCAAGAGCGAGCGAATGGGAATAAAGTTACATAAAAATAATTATCTAATTGGTGTCCGTGAACCAAAGGCGCTTTCTGTTAACCAAGGTATCTGGAAACAGTGGTTTCTATGAACAAAGTTTACGGCAAAAGTGCTATCTATGAACCGAGATATCTACTTACAATGTTTTCTATCAACAAAGTTTTCGGCGAAACGTGCTGTCTAGGAATAGAGATTTCTATTAGCCATGCTTTCTGTAAGTAGTCGTATCGTACAAGCGTGTTTCTATCTTACGTTCCACACATGTAGATTTTAGTCCACTCCCTTTCGAAGCGAGGAGACCTGTGTCCCAGCGGAGGGAACATTATAGGCTGATTATGCTTTTCATCAGCCTGCAGCAGTCCACAGCTGGACATAGGCCTCTACAATTGCACGCCATTTAGCTCGATTCTCAGCAACCCTCATGCAGCTGCTACCTGCCACCCTGCGAAGATCATCGCTCCAACTAGCCTGAGGGCGGCCTACCTTGCGTTTGCCAATTCGCGGTCTCCACTCAAGAACGGGTACACTACATTAATACGAAAAACTTTATTCCGAAAGTCACAAATACGAATTTCAAAATACCGATTTTCATAATTCCGAATGGTTCAAAATTCCTTTTATAACAAGTCCGATTTATCATTCATCCTATTTTAATAATTCCGAAATTTCAATATCCCTAACGTTTATAATTACTATTCTCAAATTACCGCGTTTCAATAAATCGAATAACAAAAAGTCCGACTTAATGATAATTCGAAACATCAAAAATACGAATTCCGATTATTAAAATACCGATCAATTAGAATTCCGAAATAATAACGCTATGTAAAACTGAATAGCAAGACAAACACATATTTCCAATTGTAAGAATACAGATGGCACAAAACCAACAATAGAGCCCCTATCTGGGTTTAAAGTAACCTAACCAAACCGAACCTCGGGGTGCCCTTCGTTCGCTCTTGCATCCTACGTCGTCTATTGCGTTCGTGGAGTTCGGGTGCGGTAACGGAAATAATTCGGAGTATTGAAAATCGGAATGTCGTTTTTCGGACCGAGAACCCATCGAGCATTTGATTCTTCGAATATATGAAAATCGGAAAACAAACAAGTCGCATTTATGACTTTCGGTAAAATAAATTTCGTGATTTTTCATAATAGACATTATGATTCTTAGGTATTATGAAATTCGGACTTTTGAAAATCGGAACATCGAAATTCGGAATAAAATATTTCGGAGTATTTGGGTGTTCCCCTCAAGAACACGTCTACCCCAACGGTTCTACAGCTAATATGGGCGGGCCCTTTGCCACTTCAGCTTACTTATTCTGTGAGCTATGTCGACAACTTTGGTTTCCCTGTCGGATCACCTCATTACGGATTTTATACCTCACAGAGACGCCAAACATAACTCGCTGAGCGACCTTGAATTTATGGACCAGCCGTACCGTGAGTGTTCACGGTTCGGCTCCGTAAGTCATAACCGGCAGGACGCTCTGATTGAAGACTTACGTCTTTAGGCTCTGCGGAAGGCGCGACAAGAAGACTCGACGAAGCATCGCAAACGCTCCCCAGCCCAGCTGAATCCTTCTGTTAACCTCTATCTCAAAGTTGTTCTTACCAAACTGCAGAGTTTGCCCGAGGTAAACGTTTTCTCGAACAACCTCGACAGCACCGCCATTGACAGCAATCGAACGCGGAGTAATGTGTTTGTTGAACATAATTTTGGTTTTGTCAACGTTCATTTGGATACCATTGCGTACCGAAGAATCAACTAGGCCGTCCAGCGTCTGCTGCAAGTCATGCAGCGATTGAGCCAGTATAACGATCTCATCTGCAAATCACAGGTGTGTGATGCATTCGCCGCCGTTGATGTTAATGCCGCGTCTTTCCCAGTTCAGCGTCTTAAACACATCCTCCACTGCGTTAGAGAACCATTTCGGGGAAATTACGTTCCCTTGTCTCACCCCTCGACGCCGAGGAATATATGTTCAGTTTGCTGCTCCTGAGTTTAGACGGTCATTGTCGCGTGTTCATAAAGACATCTTAGCACTTACATGTATCGCCAGTCGACTTGACATTGCTGCAGAGACTCCAGGCCTCGATAGAGTCAAAAGCCTTCTCATAGATAGACCACAAACGTAAGACAAAGGGGCCTACTATACTCTTCGGACTTCTGTATAATTTACCGCACTATGTGAATGTGGTTTATGGTGCTGTATCCTCCTTGAAACCCGGTCGGCTCTGGTGGCTGAATTCCGTCGAGTCTTCGCGCTAGACGATTCATGACGACTCTTCTGGAGTTCTGCCCGAGAACAGGACAGAGTTGAAGAGCTCCCGAAGCGTTTTCAGTGCAGGACTTCCTCCCGCTTTCGGGAGCTCGGTTGTAATCCCGTCCACACCAGAGCCTTTCCATTTTTAAACTGTTTAAGAGCCGCCTTGATTTCGTCTTGGCTGACTTCTGGCAGGTCTTCATTGTGAAGTGGCGGGTTAGGGTGGCGCAGGAATCCTCGTCTTCGAGACGTCAAGATGCATGCAATGCTTTCAATTGGCCGTAGAAGTTTTCGACTTCCGAAAGGAGCTCTGGCTAAGAAACGACGATATAATATGCTTGTCGAATTATGTAGAAAAACAGAAGAAATAAGAGAAATTATAATGCAGAAGATTGCATAGCGGTCGGGGTAGCAGGGTGGGAGGGTGTTCTCTTTGCCAGGAGCCAGCCAAGTTGATGAGGAGGGTTTCACGAAAGTAGAAAGGAAGAAGAAGCCCTGTTCTCGTAACCTGTGTGGCACCGCACCGAACAGACCTAACATGCTGCTGCACCCTGCTGTGCCTACGACGCAGCTGTTCCTTTCGCATCTGCATCACTCCATGACAACTGAGGAAGTCGTGCAGTATTCGAAGGTGAAGACCAACTGGACTCTGAAGGTTGGAATCGCGCCAAAACATCAACTTTAAGTCATTCGTGGTACGAGTTCCAACCCAACATCTACAGACCTACCTGTAAGAGGGCTTTTGGCCGAAAGGTGTCGTATATCGACGCACGTTTCAGAGGACGGTTACGCGACACCACGCAGCGAAACACGATGCCGACAACGTTACGTGTATAGTCATAGTTTTAAAGTTTTTAAATTATGTAGGTACTAACGAAAGGCAGGTACTAAGAAAAGGCAGGTTGCCTTATCTTACTGTAGATCCTTTAGACCAGAAAAGAGATAAGCCTGAAAATCTTAGGTATTTAGTGCAATTCTATTGAATATCGTCAGCCAAAAATAAAGTAATAAAAAGAACTTGGATAGCAATTCGAATAGAATAAGATCGATTAATTCAGTCATATTTTGTCTAATATTTGTTTGAATTTAATTAGTAGTAATGAGATTCTAACTTCAGCTCATATTAGGTTACAGTGAAGTAAACAAACGTTGAACAGTAACTAATATTGTAGAGGGCAACTTCAAATAAGGTTGGGTAACAATGTATGTTTCAATAACTTTTACTGCAGAAACAAAAGTTGCAGGTCCACTTTCTGAAAATTTAAATGGCAGTATGTCAAGTAAGTCTCTGCCGACCTGCACGTCCGCGTAGGCCTTCTGCTCGAGCAGCACCTCGATGAGATTCTCGTGCAGCGCCAGTGCGTGCAGCGCGGGCGGCGCGTCGCGCGCCAGCTCGCGGAACAGTCGCGCGGCGTCGCGCAGCCGGCCCAAGCGCCGCGCGCACATCGCGGCGCGGCGCTTCACGTGCGCCAGCACAGCGGCATCGCGCCGCGCCTCGGCCGCGCTCGCCGCGCCCCCCGCCGCCGACTGGCGCCACGCGCCCTCGGCGGCGCGCCAGGCGCGGCGCAGCACGCGCTCGGCCTCGTGCACCGTAGGCGCGTCCTCCTCGGCCAGCAGCAGCAGCGCGGCGGCGCAGTCGGCACGCACGCCCAGCGCGGCCCGCGCCGCCGCCACGCGCGCGCCCGGCTCGCGCTCGCGCCACGCGCGCGCCATCGCCTCCTCCGCTGGGCCCTGCCACCCACAGAACTAAGCACCTCTGCCGACATACATTACTACGCGCAGTCGGCACGCACGCCCAGCGCGGTCCGCGGAGCGAGCCGTCTGACGGCGCCCTTGCCTCCCACCCACGCGTATCCTAAGGGAACTACTTCATGTACTTAGACCATTAATTTATAAAGTAGATGATTCGAACAAAAGAAATCCAAGTGTTAACACCAGCCATAGTTAGATAAACTTTGGCTTGTATTATTATAAACTAGCTTCTACCCGCGACTTCGTTTTTGTTCCCCCGACTCACCAGGGCTCGGATAACGGTATATTTTTCGAAACGTTTTCGTCTTAAATACCTAAGAAACGATTTGTTTCGTTTACGTTCGAACAGAACGTTATAAAAAACGTTTTTGAAGAACAATTATAATTTAAATCGTTTTTGATTAATAAACGTTTTAAAACCGTTTTTTTTTTATTTTTGGGTTCGACAGGTATGAAATTACGAATATCGTGAATTTCATTCAGTTGATATTTCACGGACGCGCGGCTTCGCCGTTTCAAGTAAAATTATCTGTGAGTCTGTCACTATTTTTCTGTGAGTACGAGTACCTAGATAAATTATATTTACCGTATTTCTTGCTGACAACCTTCCATCTGACATTTTGATTTCTTACTTTCATCATTGTAAATGTAATATGAATAAATTAGGTTTTTTCTCTTTCGTTTCATTTTGTGAGCAAGAAACAAACACCACTTAATAACAAATCACTCGCAACGCAAGTCACAACACAATCTCGATCAATACGTTAGAAGCGCATTGGAATGAGTGATGCAATGAAATCAAAATATAACATACTACGGTAGGCGGTACCCGATCCAATTAAATAAGTTCACGCTTGTCGCCGCACACTGTGCGCGGCTGCGTCCTGCGGAATAAACCGGTTTTTACCCTGCGGAAATAACGTTCTCATTTTGTTTTCATTCCGAACAAAATGACGTACAAAGAACTGTTCATAACGTTTTAAAAACGTTATATTAAATAACGTTTCCGAGCCCTGCGACTCACCCCTTCGCATCGCATCGCCTGCCTGCGCTATAACTTCGTTTTCGCTTTTTTCTGACTTTTTTTTTTTGCTCAACTCCGAAGCGTCCTAGCGTGATGTTTAATAGCCTATAGCCTTCCTCAAATCCCACATAACTGCACAATCTCCCCGTGGTAGTGCAGCATGCATGAGCATTTCTCCACGATAAAAAAAACTTTTCGACTCGACGGTCGATCTCTTTGTCCTGTCTGTTGTAGAATGAACCTAGCTGGCCCAGGTAGATATTATATTCGTCGACTTGATGTATTTCCTGCCCGTCGACCTCGACCTTATAGTTGGTAGCATTGGTCATGACTAAGTCTTTTGACTGATTCATTGTCAGCCCGACCTCAAGGCTTGCATTGCTCAGTTCTTGGAGCATTTGTTGCAGTCGATCTGCTGTAGATGCAAAAAGACCGATATCTGCAAAACGAAGGTTTGACAGCATTTTATCGTTGATTGGAATACCCCTCGTTGCCCATGTATCTGCGAGTTTTTTTCTTTTTAATATCTCCTCAAGGGTGCTCGTAAATGGTTTAAGAGAAAGCGGATCACCCTGTTTTACCCCTTTGTATATTTTGAATGTTGTGCCTACGGAATCCAGTTAACGTTGGCCGTGCTATTATTCAAATCAAAATTGTGTATTTGCATAAATTGTGGTAGGTACAAAAGAAGATATGTAAAATTGTAGTGCAAAGACACATTCCGCTATGTAATGATGGCATGCAAATATTTAATACATGAAGTAGGTATGAATTAACAACATGCAGTAACATACTAATAACGTACAGTTATTATATTACAAATCATCTTCAGAAGATCTATGTAGGTTTCCTCTATATAGCTTGATTCTTGACTTCGTAAAGCTGAAAATATTGCGCTGTGTTCAATGCTGTCAAAAGCCTTTATGTAGTCCACGAAAGCTAGAATAGAGGTTTTCGAAATTCTGTGTGTTTTTTTCTATTAACTGATTTAAAGTTTGAAGATGGTCCGTTGTAGAAAAATTTGAGCGAAATCCTGCTTGTTCCGGTGGTTGACGCGAGTCTAATTTTGCATCTATGCGATTGTGAATGACGTTAATGAATGCCTTATAAATATGTGAGACTAAGCTAATGGGCCTGTAGTTGTTTATATTGGACTTGTCTCCTTTCCTATGAAGAAGAACAATGTTTGTGTGGCACATCTAGGTTGGGAGTTTACCTGATTGTAGAATTGCTTTAAATAAGTGTGTGAGGTGTCGGGGCAGTGTGGCAGATCCTAGTTTCAGAGCTTCAATTGTAACGCCATCTTCGCCAGAGCTCTTATCGTAGTGCATTGTTTTTAGTACTTTGTCTACTTCATATCCCGTTATGGGAGGGATATCCTCTTGACAACTGTGTCTATTTTCTGTTTCTAATTTTTAATTATATGAATTTATAAAGAGACCTGTATAATTCTGTGCAAATTTCTATGATTTTCTGCTTATTGTGATGTTTGTATCCAAGTGTGTCCAGTAAACTATTAATCCAAGGTTTGGTTCGAAAGATTCCCTGTTTTGCTACTCTTAACGAACGGTGTTTTTTACCGACTTCAAAAAAGGGAGGTTATGTATGTAGGGCCACTTTAACTAAATGGGTATTCGAGTTTCTTATATCTGTTCTAATAGCTTTCTTAACCTGAAAAATCTATTGATCTATGTTGTTCTGACCCTATTTCGTGCATGCTTCTCTGTTCAAGCAAGCAACTCTCGTTGAACAATGTACTATTGTTACACAACACAATGTGTGTGTGTGTTCTCCGACATTCGTTTCGCCGTTGAACGGTTCACCGATAGAACGATTCACTTTTCATTGTTTCACCGATAGAACGTTTCAATGACGAACGATTCGCCGACAGAACGATTCACTTTTCATTATTTTACCGATAGAACGTTTCAACGGCGAACAATTCGCCGACAGAATAATTCATTTTTGAAAATTTCATCGATAGAACCTTTCACCGGCAAACGATTCGCCGACACAACTCTTCGTCTGTCCCTTTTCTTTTTTTTTATGGATGGGAAATCATCAAATGACCCCTCCCGCTCTGGGTGGAGCGCAAGGGAGTATCAGACTCTTACTGACTAAAACCCATCCGTGTTCCTTCCTTAGCCCTTTATGTTCCGGGGTAGCGGTAACCCTTTCGGACAATCCCGCACCCCCGGCAGGCTTCGGCCCTGGCAGGCCCCTTCCTTTTTGCTGACATCTCTTTGAGGCGCGCGTGGAATACGTACGCGCCGTCCGGCACGGGCCTGGTCCTGATCGGACGGGGAGATACCCATTACTCTCCGTCCGCAGGCCCGCGCCTACGGTGGCCGGGAGTCGTCACGCGATATAATTTTCTATCTTTCAATGATATAGGAGTTGCTATTTGTTATCTCTTTCACTCAATGCAAAATCTGTGTGAGAGAGATAGCAACTATCGTTTTCTATTGTCAAATGTGCGTGAGCGCATTTCTGACCAATATTCTGTTGAGCGAAAACGTGTGTTGAGGAACCTCAGTTTTGATCCCGACTGACTATTTTATTTATTAGTACTTAACCCAGTACCTACTCCAAAAAATTTTTAAGTAGGTAGTAAATATATTTGTTTCAAAGATTGTTGCAATTGCTCAAAAAGCTTTGTACCATCGGAATCATTGCTGCGAACGAAAAAGTATTATTGTTAGCTTTACAAAAAACACATAAAACGAACATGTCCGCAACTAAGGCAAAATAACACTGTGCCGCGTAGGGGCGGAGGGGCGAGGCGGCTTGCGAGCTGAGGAGCAGCTGGGTGTTAAGGTACAAGTCCGAGATGGGCTGCAGGCCGCAAACTGCAACCCCAAACTGCAAACGACACCACTGATTTCTATGAATCTCTATGAAATTGATTCCGAGCGCGGCAACACTGCGGCCTGCAGCCGCGGCGCGGAGCATGCGGCCGGAAGGACAGGTCATTACGCAACAATTGTTTTAGAGGATCGAAAAACAGTTACTGCAGAGTGGTACACTAACAATTGTTTGCCACTTGTCTTGGAAAAAGTTCGGGAGAAACAACCTCGCAGTAGGATTCTCCTTCACCACGACAACGTCTCGTCGCACACCGCCAAGCAAACAATCGATTACTTGGCGACGTCAGACGTGGAATTACTGAGTCACCCACCCTATAGCCCCGACCTCGCACCTTGCGATTATTATTTATTTCTTAGGCAGGCCGCATACGTCCGGTTTCCTGATTCGGAATTCATTTTCGGAATTCAGATTCGGAAACCTGAATGCACGCATTTCATACAAAATGTTCTCTCCAGCGCACACGTACTTAAATGTTCCGTTCTGAAACCCGGACGGAAAATTTAAGTACGTGTGCGCTGGAGAGAACATTTTGTATGAAATTCGTGCATTCGGGGTCTCCGAATCTGAATTCCGAAACTGAATTCCGAATCAGGAAACCGGACGTATGCGGCCTGCCTTAAAATAAAAGAAAAACTTCGAGAAAAACGTTTTATGGACGCCGAGGAAGCAGTGGCTGCGTTTCAAAATGCCGTCGAAGAGACCCCTAAGGACGAGTGGGCAAAGTGCTTTTCTCAGTGGTTCCATCGGATGCAGCGATGTATTCATGTAAATGGACACTATTTTGAAAAGATATAACAAAACTAATAACTTGCTAGTTGGTTCAGTTTTTGATTTTCTAAGAAGTTTCAGTGTCACCCTCGTAATTTGGCAATAATTTCTTCTGCACATGTGGCTTCCCTGGCACCTCATTAACGGCATAACTACCTGAATGTCTATAACTGCTCTCAAATTACGATGTTTATTTTTTATTTTTTTTCACACTTCTTTAACATAATCATTTCATTAGTTGACATTATAAACAATTCTAATTTTTCAACTCTTTATTAGTAGTTGTAATTGCAATCATATCACTTGGTTTTATATTTTAGTTTTTAATTATCCTTTTGATAATTCTTATTTTGTAAATGTGAGGACTTTGTAGGCTTTGTAGACTAGATCTGTAGACCATTTTTTATTTTATCAAGTACCTGGCACTTGTTGACAGGCCTGCGCTGTCCGCCTATACCTACTGTAATTTGAAAATATTGTAAAAGCCAATTATTTTTAAAAGAGTAACCATGGAGTTTCTTGCCGGTTCTTCTCCATAGGAAACAAACAATTCATAAGTGCCCATAAAAGTTTATGTGAAATAAAATATTTTGATATTGATGATTTTGTAATTTTTTTTTTTAAATCTAAATGAACACTAAGATGCTATCGAAGATAACAAACTGGATTTAACTTGACGAAACAGTCAATATTTTAGGGCAATATGCTGTGTGTGTGATTAGTAATACCATTGATTCAAAAAGCTTTTTAAAAATGTATTAAGATATTTTGAAATAATAACTTGTTACAAATGTATTCAAAGCGCATAAATAACTTGCAATTTCCAGACTTAATCATCATGTTTATGAAGGATGATCAAAATCATATCCATTGTTGTTAAAAAACTATTATCTGTCTCACGCTTACAGTGGTCGGGAGCTTTGTTGCAGCTCTGCAATGGTGGCAGAAGGTTGGGGGGAAGGAGGCAGGGCTAATGTCCCAAACTGCAGTATAGCAATTCAATTCAAACTGTAGGAATGTACTCAAAGGTTGAGAAATGACAAAATTCTTGACATTACTCAGGTCCTGTCAAAACTATGTTCGATGAACCACTATAAGTAGATACACTGTGGTATAAGCATCTTTCATGAGATCGATGTCAGCTATCAGTTACAAATTTGGTTTAGCCAGCCACACAGTATGACAATGTGTGATAAAACATTGTGGAATGCAAATAAATGCTATGATGAGCATAAGTCGCGTGTACCTCGGCGCCACAGCCGAACCAGGCCTGGTGCTCCTGCGCGGACAGGTTCATGTCGTAGTAGGTGAGCGGTGCACGACGCGCGGCGCTCCACAGCCGCCCGTACTCGGCCCCGCGCAGCAGTGACAACGGGTTGCGCCACACCTTGCAGTCCGCCGCGTCCGGCTCGGCGCTGGCGCCGCCGCCGCCCAGCCACGGTCCCAGGTGCGTCAGCGACACCTGCTCGATGAACGACGTGCCGTACTTGCGGAAGTACCACCACTCGAAGATCAAGATCAGCCCCGAGATCAGCGACGACGTGCCCGTCAGCGCCACATAGAACTTGGGCGTCAGCGCGCCCAGGAACGCCGATGAGTCCCACATCGCGAACACCGTGATGGATTACGGTCGCGCCGCCGCCACAGCACGCACGAACTCGGCCCGCTCGTCGACACCGAGTACCTGCCTTAATTTAACTCTCGAGACAACACTTTATTTCGGTTTTATGCCGAATTTATTGATTTTTGTGAAGTTTAAAGTACAACAACATAGCATACGTCAAACATCACTTCTTCACAATATTCAATAACATCATGACTTTGACACACTTGACGTTTATTTTTTTTTTTCTTTTGGCTTCGCACCACTGACCTCTATTTCGCACTGTTTGTGCATTTTTCAGTGTCTATTTATTCGAAGAAAATAAAGGTAAGGAAACGATTCAGCGTGTAATGTGTATAGTATCTTGCGGTTAATTCTCTGATTGTAACCAAGGTTAGGTATGTACAACATAAGTTGTGTAAGATTGCTGGTTGTAAACCGTGGAGTTATTAAGTACTTTATAGTAGTTATTATAACAAACCTGTTATTCCAACAAGTTGTAGTGCACTGACCACAAAGGTCAGTGTTGTAAGTTTGTAACATCTATTCACTGACCTCTATTACTTATAATTATGATAGAGGTCAGTGCGTCTATTGCACCCCGACAGATTTTCACCTCCGCCCATGGGCGACACCCAGCGCACGGCCGTCTGACACCCGATTCACGCGGCTTCAACCTCTTTTGATACAGTTAATAAGGTCTAATATCCTGTGCAACAGTTTTACTCTATGGTCCTGTAGATAAACTAATCGACTAAATGATTCAAAACGAAAAAAACTTCCCTGAAAAAAGCATGAGCGGTTAATAATCCATAGAGAATAGTAATTTTTTAAAATCAATGGACAAGAGAAGTAGCGGCTTGTCAGCTTTGGGATAACGGGGATAATGAACATTACTCTATGGCTTCGGGCTTGGTAATGGTAACATTGGGCTAGGTACTGTCAAATTCTTTTTCTTGAATCTTAGGATTTTTGATTTGACGTTTGACTTTACGTAACAATTTGCTGTGCTAAAGAGCGGAGGTTATCAATACCTATCCACAAAAATTGGCAAAATGTTGGGCCGTTTGGGAAAGAAACATGTTGAAATCGCTGCATCGTTCGCAACATCAGCGGTCGGCTTCGGAGGCGCGGCTTTCGTCGGTCTCCTATACTTCACGGACTGGAGAGTGTTCTGTGCCAACATCCCCTTCTACGGAGGAAAATTCAAGGATGTAGAAGAAGAGAAGTAAATCTGAACAAGAAGCTAACGAATCAAACGTGAATTGTATACCTATTTATTTAGATTTTATGTAATTACAATTATCTAAGTTACAGTGTTATCGATGTCGTGTTTCTTTGAATTTACCCTTTTTCATGGTTCTTTGCATTAAGGGCAAATAGTTAATTACTTATATAATGTTACACAGCAGAGTCAATTACTGGTTGACAAAATGACAACATACTTTAACTCTTCTATAATGCATAATATCTTATTTTATAGAATACCTTTGTGATGGATCGAAGCTTCTTCTTCTTAAAAGACCTTATTAAGGTATACTGCCTCAGGACAGAGCAGTCTGGAGAGTGTGTGTAGCAAATAATTCCCATTATACTCAGCCTGTCAGACATGAGGAAACAATGAAAGAAGTAGTATGAAATGACAAAATGCAGTTTTCATGATACAGAAAGTCCATCCTGCAATCAGAACAGTTTAAAGTGAAACTAGATAGTGCCAGGAGTAGTTCTCCTCCTAATATGTTGTCGCTACTTGCACTTCGTAGCTAGTATGTGGGCTGGGATCTCATTGGATTGGAGTTCTTCAATGTAAGTGTCAGGGTTAACTACATGTAATGATTTTAACACTCATCGTCTGGCAACTATTACGGAGACATACATTTATAACTATACAAGGTGGCAGGGACATTGACACGTAACCTGTTACCATAGATATGGATAGAAAGAAAATACATTTATTTAGCACAGACTAAAAGACACAGTACACCAGATACATAGATAAAAAATTGTAGGAAATTAGCAGGACAGTGTGCCTCACGGCTGCTCCAAAAATATACCACATGATTCTGAACCAACACTTTTTCTAAATTCTAATCAGTTTTCGAGCATCACACTCTGAAAAGCTCAGCTGGTGTCTGTCTGTCTGTTACCTCTTGACTCCTAAACCGCTGAACTAATTTAGATGAAATTTGGTGTAGAGATAGTTTGTCCCGGGAAAGGACATAGGATAGTTTTTATCACGATATTCCCAAAGGGAAACTTATGCGGGTGAAACCACGGGGTGCTGCTAGTATGTAGATAAAAGTTCGATAACTCAACAGCTGAGCGGATTTGGATGAAATTTGGTAGGTAGGTAGATTAGTTTACTTTTTATCCCAAAAGAACGCGAACGAAGTAGCAGACAACAGCTAGTGTTTGATAAAAGTAGTTTTTTCGAAAACTTTCACTTTTCTGGAACATGTAGTTCAAAAAATGGGTAGGAATTCGAAAAAAGTGTCCAGACAAAATTTGCTGAAAATTTTATTGGCTTTCATTATGTAGAAGATATTTCGAAATTATCATGGTTGGAGACAACTATTTTTTGGCGTTCTCAGAGTTTTCAAAGGTGAGGATTGTGTGGTGAAGGACACATATATTTTTATAATGATCACAGGAAAATTTTCTAGGGGGTCTAGAATTGTGTGCTGAATTCATGGTACTTAATAGTTTGCATGTCAATGTCCCTGCCAGTCCTGCCACCCTCTATAGCCCACTCAATGTTCCTCACATGATTGGTTTAGTTGCAATGCTTTTAAAGATAATTGGGGCTGTTAGTCATGAAATCATGATAAACTTTAGGGTGATTGCCTCTTTACGAAACAAGTTGTAACTGTTCCAAGCTTAAACCTGCAAGCTATAGGCTGACCACTTAACTGAGACGTTTTACCTGACCTCACCTGGCAACGTCTCATTTAACAACTGACTTAACTGTCACCCCTCCGTTGACGAATCACTGAGCTGTCGCATCTATAGGTAGATGGGCAATCCACCCGATTTAAACCCGGCGCTTTTGATAAACACCCGTAATCACCCAGAAAATTGGGTGTTTACCAAAAGCACCGGGTTTAAACCCGGTGGATGGCCCATCTATACTCGCATCACGTCGCCACGCCCCTCCCGCACCGGGCCGCCTTGCTCTAGTGGTTGCAAGTGCTACTGCTGAGCAGTGTTATTGAGTTTTTCAGAGTCTGGAGTTCGTGCCCAGTTGATGGCAATAGGCTCGCCCCCATTACGTGGGAGTTTAATATAAATGGCGAAAGTGGGTGTACTAGGTACTAGTACCTAGGTAGACCTCTCCCTCCATTTCAGGTGTGATGTTATATTCAGAGTAAAACTGTTTACTACGGTCAGTACCGTACCTAATTCATGGAGTTGTTGATTGCAGGCAAGCAGCCTGGTAACTGATTAACTGAAGAGCCAGCCCACTAAGTTGTAATTTTTACTAATAGGTAATGAGGGAAATACAATGAAATAAGTTTTTATTGATTTATTAAAGTACAGTGACAGATTTAAAAAAGTGCAAATAATTGTCTAACTAACGTGATTTTAATAGCTACCTGTACCTACTTACAAATTAAAATAATATTATATAATAAGTATATCTAATTACAACACATTCATAAGAAATAGTAAAATATAACAGCCACAAGGACACTGGAGCCTTGCTGGCATGCTCCATGCTCACTACGACAGTGTAACAAACAACAGAGAATAGCCGGCAACCTGCCGCGCCTGGCACCGGCAGCGGCCTGCGGCAGGCCGGCACCAGCCACTTAGTATAACTCTAATATCAAATATTCATAAGCTTAGTTGCCATAGTTAGATACCTACTAAATCTGAGTAAATGTTGGGTTAGGTATCTTCTAAACATAAGGCTATGAGTACCAGACCTATACTATACATGTAGGTATATATAAATAGATATATAAGTACTTAATGTTTTCTCTGCACTTGAGGCCAGCGTATTTCCCTTTCCGTGTTCAACTGGCGACATCGGTCTCGCGAAATCCACACGCTTTTGTTTTACTACGGAATCCTACGAGTCCGTGTTCAATTCGCGTCAACTGAGCACGCCTTTTTGATCAAGTGGCGCTGGGTAAGGTTAGGTTAGGTTAGGTTAGATGCAAGGGCAAGCGAAGGGCACCCCGAGGTTCGGTTTGGTTAGGTTACTTTAAACCCTTTACACAGAAATAGGGGCCATAGGATGAAAAAAAAAGTGTTTATCATATTAGACTAAATAGGTTTTATGTCTATTGATTGATTGAACACGGTTTTTTAACTTGTGATATACCAATATCACAAGTTAAAAAACCGTGTTCAATTCAATTGCACACTATTTTGTAAAACTTCTTTTAACGTTGCTTGATCGCAAAAGCGTGCTCAGTTGACGCGAATTGAACACGGGCTCGTAGAATTCCGTAGTAAAACAAAAGCGTGTTGATTTCGCGAGACCGGTGTCGCCAGTTGAACACGGAAAGGGAAATACGCTTGAGGCCATGCAGCCACTGATTAGGTACCTACACCATGTAAGTACCTACTTCCATAGTTTTTTATTTATTTATTATTAACCAACTTATATTGACAGTTTGCACCACACATACAAGTTATTGGTCAATGTTAGTAATTAAGGTAGGTAGGTACACCATAGAGTAGGTGCAGGTACATTCGCATCCAGAACACCTCCAGGCAATGAAATATGATTCCATATTAATTGCAATTTCCCTCCTATTTGCTGTAAAAATAACAAAGATGAAATGACAAACTGCAAAAGTGTCATAGGTAGGTACTGGAGTTAGCACGCAAAGGAAAAGTTCCTCAACTTCAAGTTAGGTCAGTTTCCTTTGACGCATTTCTTTTGAACCGACAAATGCGATTCACTTCCTTATAGAAATGCAATGCAGGTATGCTGGAGTGATTTGGTCTAGTAGGTAATGGTGCCATAAAGGTCTATTCAAACCTAAGCGGTAGGTATTCGCTGCCGCTGTGGGTAGAGGTACAGTCAACAAAAAAGATAAGTATGCAGGATCGTCGGATATAGTTGAAGTTTAGTAAGTAAGAAACCGATGGGTGTTCTCTGATAAAATTTAATTTTATTAATAGAAAACAAACAGCTCTTTTATTAAATTAAATTTCAGTCTCTTTTGTTGACTGTATATACCGCGCGGGTTTCGCTCAGGTATTTAGTATCAAGTTCCGCAGCTAGAGCGACCTGAGCGGTATTAGCTGCCACTGTGGGTAAAAGTGCATAAGTACCTACCGCGCGGGTTTCGCTCAGGTATTTAGTATCAAGTTCCGCGGCTAAAGCGGAATAGTTGGTGCCATAGTACCGCATAGGTAGATATTGTTTCGCTTGTTGGGCGAAACCTCGAACTCGGAATTCTAACCACAAGGATAGCGAAATCCGCTTTGGCGTGAACAGTAATAGTAGGTACCGCATATACCCACTTGGTTTTCTCTACCGCAGACGGTCGCGAATACCGCTTAGGTTTGAATAGGCCTTTATACAGGTATATATTATGGTAGTACAGGTATATTAAATATGTAGGTACCTACATAACAGCCATAACAGGGTGTATTTTTTGGATTCAATTTGCAGCTGCGGCAAGCGTCTTTCGACAATTTATTAATAAAATGCAGTTTTACTTACCTACCTGAGTATTAGGTACTCAGTAAATGAATGTCTTTTGAGTTTTTCTCCAAGGCCTGTTTAATCTTTCTGTCCTGTAAATTTCAGTAGTTAAGTAGGTACCTATTTGTATTAATAATTTAAAGATGTCCATACACAACCACATCAATCAAACTCGAAGTCTACAATAAGCGTAAGACAGCCAGCCCTCAAGAAGTAGGTAGGTACATACACATATTATGTGGGCATTTATACCTACAAACCCTCCACAACAAATTATTTGTTTTGAAACTCCATCCGTTCTTGGGTTGTTTGATAATATCAAGTAGGTAGGCACCCATACACTTTACCTAGGTAATGTGTATACATGTGAAGTATATAATTAACTATCTTCTGATCTTTGAAGGACGGTTAAACACTAAAATTAAATTATAATCCTTTAATTTTAATACTTAGGCCAAGTTGGGTACTCTCTGGAGAGTTAGGTATGTTACAAATGTACGTAAAGTAATAACATAGGTAATGCTTTTAATACATTCATAATCTTCTACTTTCTAAAACTACCATAATTACCTAATATAATAAATTGTATTCATTTGGGGTTCTGACAAAGGAAGCATAATAATATTAAAGTGTAACTTACACATTTAAATAGATTGTACCAAAGTGTAGGTACGTATAAAACTCGACAGTTAAAATTTTAGGACGGTAGTATTCACCGCGAGTAGGTACAGACAGCGTCAGAGAAAAGGAACCCCGTTTGGTTACTTACCAAAGGGGGTTCCTTTTCTCTGACGCTGTCCGTACCTAGTTGCTTCGCGACTTCGTTTTGCAAACATTCGTTGTACGAGCTATTGTTACAGTGGGTTACGTATATATCTACGTAATTAGGTAAGTATTTTATTTTCGAGATAACTACGGTCAAAAGGCGTCTGTTTAAAATACCTAAAGATCGTTTCACAGATTTTTGTAATAACTAATGAACGAAATAGGTACATAAAGAAGAATTCACCTACGGTTAATTCAGCTGTAATGAATAAACCTAATGTTGATTGAACTAACGGACGATTCACCTACTGTTGGTTTTTGAACAAAAACCTGATTTTGTGCTTTTGAACCAAAAGAAGACAGTCGACGTCAGGGGCACCCCGAGGTTCGGTTTGGTTAGGTTCCTTTAAACCCTGCAGACAGAAATAGGAGCCCCGCGCAGAGGGCTCCGTCGACCTGACGTCGTTAGAAATAAAACGAGCGCGCAGTATAATAAGCTGTAGGCGAGTCGTCCATTAGGTATTTCTTTCATACATAGTTGAAATATCCAATACCTACCTATCTTAAAAAGTCAGTAGATTAATCGTTCGTTAGTGCAATTAATTTTAGTTTAATCAAAATTAAGTAAAACAGTAGTTCAGTCGACCAATATGTGTTATGAACATACCTAATTATGTGAATCAACCGTAGTTAAGTAGGTATATCAAAAATAGTTAGAATAACTTTAGATACCTATTATAATACGTAACCGTTACAGTGTTAGAGAATTGGTTTTTCGTGCAGCTTATTCGTTAAAGTCCAAACTGATCGTTTCGCGAATGAATGTTCGTTGCGTTGCGTAACAAGCTCGGGCAACGAACGTTCGCCAAACAAATTCGCAAAGCGAATACTCGCTGTGAGTACAGTCCTCGTAATTATGTCATGTTAAATATTAAGATCTGTCATTCATAAATCATAGCACAGAGTTTTAGACAAAAAGAACCTAATGTTCATGGAGGTAAGTACCATACCTACTAAGTTTCTGATTTAAGAGAGGAGAATTCCAGTGTTTTTAAGATGAGTAAAATGTATATTAAATAAAGGCGTTCTTAAATCCCTCCCCTTTCCAATAGTAGAAACTCTTCATCTCCATAGGTAGGTACGTGTTGAAGAGTGCCAGTAGGTAATATATGTCTGTAATGCTGTCGGACGACCGCGCTAAGTTATATACATGATGAATAATATAGCCTGTGGGCTTTCATCGAGCTTTTAGCGTTTGGTTAATGACTGACGACGAGCTGTAGTGCAAGGTTGCGCATTAGCTACGGGCAGGTTGAGACTTGCAGAGCCGCGCGTGGAGACTTGCAGAGCGGCGCGTGGAGACTTACAGAGCCGCGCGTGGAGACTTGCGGAGCCGCGCGTGGCGGCTAGAAGCGCAGCTCGGCGTCCCCGCTGCCGGCGCCGTCCTCGTCGTCGGCCGGCGCGCCCTCCGCACCCGCAGGGCCCTCCTCGGGCTTCTCGCCTGCAACCACATCCGTCAAACTTTAGTGTGCAAGTAAGGACGCAGGAAGGTCGTAGTCGACGAATGAAAGTTACCGGGGCACGCGGGAGCACCCTTGGTGCGGGAGCCGGGCAGCTCCTGGCCGTGCGCGTCCACGCACCAGCACACGGCCAGCGCGGCGTGGCACTGGCGCGGCCGGTAGTAGCCGCGCGCGTCGCAGGCCGGCACGTAGGCGCCGCCGCCGGGCGGGTGCGCGCGCGCCAGCGCCGTGCAGGGCCGCGCCGCGCGCCGCAGGCAGCCGCACCACGCCGCGCGCGCCACGCCGCCCGCGCCGCCGCACGACGCCAGGAAGGGCCGCAGGCAGCGCTCGCGCTCGTCGTGGCGCAGCGCGTACAGGTTGCTGGCGGACAGCAGGCCGTCGCCGTCCGTGTCCAGGTGCGCGAACATCCAGCGCACCTCCGGCTTGCAGTCGCCCGGGAAGCCTGCGGGACCGAGCGTCAGTACTGGTGCCTGTCCCTCGTCCTCAGGTGATCGCTGAAATCATTCGCTTACCGTCCGCCGGCGGCGCTGTCGCTCCCGCTTCGTCCATTAGAACCGAAAACCAGTCGAGAAGTCGATTCGCCATCTTGTCCAGCGCGCAACCCTCGGATCCTGTTGATGTTAGTATTTATAAGACAAATTAAGTATCATCAGACAAATTAGTAACCAAAATAAGTATCATCATCATCATTTCAGCCGAAAGACGTCCACTGCTGGAGATACTAGAGATAGGCCTCCCCCAAGCACCTCCACTTCGACCGGCTCTATGCTTCTCGCATCCAACGGGTTCCTGCAGCCTTCAAAAGGTCGTCGGTCCACCTTGTGGGAGACCTTCCAACGCTACGTCTTCCGGTACGCGGTCGCCACTCCAGAACCTTTCAGCCCCGTCAGCCATCTGTTCTGCGAGCAATGTGCCCTGCCCACTGCCACAATTCTTCGGGCTATGTCGGTTACCTTGGTTCTCTTGCGGATCTCTTCATTTCTAATTCGATCACGCAGAGAATCTCCAAGCATAATCCTCTCCATTTCCCTTTGGGTGACTTTTAGCCTTCTAATAAGGCCCATTTTGAGCGACCACGTTTCATTTATAAGTAGTTATACCTAATCGAAATAGGTTACTCGAAACCCTACATTGGGTCATTGAATTTATATTATTATAAACAACTTTTACTTCGTCGTGAACAACTCGCCCATAATGGAACAAGTTAATTATTGGTATCACCTTGTGCGAGCCGCCGTCTTGATTGCCTTTCCGGCAGAACCTCGTTGTGTGAAGACTCAGATTTTCGTCGCCGCCAATCCTGTAACAGTTAAGTTGTAATCGTTAGTTTACATAAAACAATCACAATGATTATTGTATAGAATTTCAATTTTAATTTCACCGGTTTACCTTAGAGCATCGAGCCCTTTATTAAGGCGGAGATTTCAGAAAACGGTCAAAAAGTTGGTTTTTTAAAGCAGTATCTCTTAAACCGTAAATTAATTTTGACCAAAAAAAAAGTACTTATGATATTTTTAAGTCTTATTTTAATAGTGATGGAACTCAAATCATAATTAAATAATTATACATACTTCTAATGCCAAACTGCATTCAGTGATGGATTATTTATTGCAAGTTCATCGTAATGTAATGTAGGTAGTGGTGCTCGTTACGTACGGTATCGTAGTCGTGCGGGCGCGGGTGCGGGCGAGGGTGCGGGCGCGGGCGGCGGCGCGGGCGCGCGCACGGACAGAAGCCGCGGCACGCCAGGCGCACGGGCCGCGCGCCGCGCCGCACGCAGTTGTGCAGGTCCAGGCGGCACAGCGACGAGTACGTGCGGTTGTCCGAGCCGCACAGGAACTGCGCGCGCAGCCGCCCCGGGCAGCCGACGCATCTGCGCAAGTAGCAGTAGGCATCAGGGTACGCACAGGACACGCTTGCTAACACTTTGGCAACTTCAATGAGAAAGGAAATAATAAGTTATAATTTATTTAATTTAGAGGCTTTAGGTGTTACATGCACAGCTAAGCATGTCAGCTCCATCGTCAATAGAACACACGAGATCAAATAAATTATTGCGTTTCTGCCCTATAAAGGGTTGATCTGCCCTATAAAGGGTTGATTATAGAATAGAAATAGTCTAACTTTATGGTATATTTTATCAATTAATATATTATTTATTACCAAAAAACTAATTTAAAAAAAATTAAATCGACTTCAAAAGGAAATTCACTCAAAATTATGAAATAACTTTAATTCCGGAAGTCGGTGTCTTCGGATCTGTATTTTAGTTTTTTACCACCGACTTCCGGTATTAAAGTTATTTCATAATTTTGAGTGAATTTCCTTTTGAAGTCGATTTAATTTTTTTTAATACACTATCTACTTTTTATTTCGTAATTTTTAGTTTTAAATAAAAACTGGAATATTTGTGTGTTGTATGATCCCTTGCTAGACCACACATTACTTTTAGATGAAGGACGAATGGAATAAAAGAAGGTAAGTACTGAAACACTACTGTATTGTCCCAAAGGTACTTATAAGTAAAATGAGCTTAATGGACTGATGGTGTGGAAATGAAGTGAGTGACGCAGCCCTTGTTGGCTGTAACGAGAACGCCTGGCTGGCTTGATAGCCCAACGCGAACTGAACTAATATTATGAGTTGAAATGAATGTGTGGCGTGAACTGCTGAATTGCAGAATGTGCGGTTGCACCGTACATGCTCCCGAGCGGGAAGATGAACATGAAATGATGAGTAACAAGGTGATACCAATTGATCTCAAAAAGAATGTATGATCCCTTGCTAGACCACACATTACTTTTAGATGAAGGACGAATGGAATGAAAGAAGGTAAGTACTGAAACACTACTGTATTGTCCCAAAGGTACTTATAAGTAAAATGAGCTTAATGGACTGATGGTGTGGAAATGAAGTGAGTGACGCAGCCCTTGTTGGCTGTAACGAGAACGCCTGGCTGGCTTGATAGCCCAACGCGAACTGAACTAATATTATGAGTTGAAATGAATGTGTGGCGTGAACTGCTGAATTGCAGAATGTGCGGTTGCACCGTACATGCTCCCGAGCGGGAAGATGAACATGAAATGATGAGTAACAAGGTGATACCAATTGATCCTTATACTAGATGATTGACAAGGTGATTCCAATTGGTCCTTAATCTATGTTTAGAGTCTCTACTTGAACTCCGTTTTACGAGACATAGGCACTGTACACTTGTCTAACTTATGCACTTTTGGAATTTCACTGTATTCTGATACACACGGAATCTGACACTGATTACGCGCACTAACACTATATTGAACCGTGGATGATGAGATGGAGGCCCCAGCCTCCGCCCGTGCCGGTGTCGCGTGTTGCTCGGTCTGTAGACTCGCCAATGTAGCCCTTGCCATCGCAAGAGATGCGGTTCGCCTGTTACGCAGCCGTCGTACCATGAAGACTGCTCCAATCACCAACAAAACTCCGATCACCACATAAAATGCCGTGTAGTGATGGATATCGTGATAAGAAACTTGATTTGGCAAATATTCACTTGCTTTGAGAACGCGGAGTTGTTTCTTAATTTCTTCAAGCTCCTTGTTGCTCGAGAGGAGTGTATAGTTTTGTATCAGTGGAGTTGGAATGCCTACGTCTATGATATGATTGATTGGTTCTATCTCAGGCAGCTTGAAAGATGGTTTTATGTCTAAAGTGCTAAAACCTTCATTGCGTGAGTAAACCGTAAAACTTTTGGTTTTGATTAGACAGTCGTGTTCGACACCCAATATGCCTGCCTTTCTTAACTGCCCCGGTGACACCTTATCGTCGCATAGAACTCTTATTTGACACTGACTACAGCAGAAAAATGCATAATTGTTTATTTTGCTAAGAGCTGTCCATTGATTCGAACAAGTCGTAATGCTGATCTTGCATTTGCTGGAATCAGGTTCTTCTTCACATAATTTTTCATCATTCTTGAGATGATAAATCGGCTTCTCTATATGACATAGATAAGTATCGACATTGTCACGTAGACATGTCTGGACATCGTGTATAGACATCGGTAAATATGAGTCCTTCTTCAAATTGATTGCAACATGTTCAGCAATCGGAGTTAAAGTAGCCATGCTTGAGTTACCTACAAGTTGAGGTATTGGAATAATTTTCATGATTGTAAACGTATCTCTAGACACCAGTGGCAATTTCAATTCGAAGATTAAATATTCTTCAGTCATTCTTGCTTTTACTGTCAATAAATGATAAATGTTTCTAAAGTTGATTTGTAAGTTATTGATCGGTAACGTAAGATCCTTTGAAAGATGACTCGATATTTTATTCAGAGTGTCCTTCAGTTGTTCTGGTGACAATAAATGAAAATTGAGTCTCCCGTGATAAACATCTGTTATGGTATCTAATAAACTTGTTTGGATTGTTTTTAGTTGTCTTAAAACATTGCTCGTAGCAATTGCTCCCGTACTGAAATCGTTCATGACTTGATTTCTCTCTGATTCTTTCAATAAAACGTTCTCCATCTTATCTAACTTGATTGATAGTGAATTAAGCATCTTGTGTTGCTTATTAATTGCTTGCCCGTTCCTTTTCAAAACGTTGTATTCTGCTTCAATTACCGTTGTTTGTTGTTTCATGAGCGAAAGCAAATGATTTTCATTGTTATGTATGGATTGAATATCTTGTTTATATTGCTCGGCGAATCTCTCATCAAGTACACCGAATAAGTCGTTTGCGAGATACCCTACACCATTGATAAGGCCTCGCTTGCGGCGGCGCGTGCTGGAATGCTGATTCAGCAACAGGTGGTTATAGTACTCGAGTTCTGAGAATTCTTGCTGCAATTGAACTTGTATGATGTCACAATTTGATGTTTCTTTAAACCTTTTGCATAACTGATCCAAGTAGCTAAGGTATTTACTGCATGCTTCTGTACCTTGCCAAAATGAATTCATGTCATAGTATGTGACTATCTTCCATTCATCTCGGATTAATTGCATGTTTGCAATTTTGTCAAAATAAAGACCTTGATTGTCTTTTAATTGTGTAACATTGTATGAACAGTGAGCTGTGGTCAAAATGCTCATAAAAGATAAAAGTAACATTACCAGCGATGAGAAGCTGTAGTTTACTTTTTTGTTTTGATATGGCTTGCCATCTTTCACTTCCTTGGAACGCGACTCTTGTTTGTCGTTTCTATCATTCACAGGGAGAATAGACAGCTTGAGAATAGGCCTCTTGATAAGCCCATTCTTTGTTTTCAATGTTACCACCCTGATGTGACCATCGGCTCCGGGATGCAGCTGAACAACGCGGCCAACTGCCCACTTTCCAGGAGGCAAGTTTGCATCGTTAATTGTAACAATGTCATTTAGTTGAATGTCTGGTTGAGACTGCCTCCACTTGCTTCTTGCTGACAGCTGAGTGAGATATTCTGTATGCCAACGTTTCCAAATATCTCGTACTATTTTTTGCGTTAAATGCCATCTCGTCCGCATATCTGTTTCTGTTTCTAGTATAGTCATATCTTGATTTAGATTGATAAAGCTTGACGGAGAGAGGAAATCCAAGTCGTTGGAATCTTCAGTCAGAGGACACAGTGGCCTCGAGTTAAGTACTGCTTCTAACTGAGCTAAAACCGTGCTGAACTCTTCAAAGGTGAGCTTTTGTTCTCCAACTACTCTTCTTAAATGATATTTTAAACTTTTAACTGCAGCCTCCCATAGTCCTCCTGCTGTAGGCCATGAGGGCGCATTAAAATGCCATTCGATCTCCATGCTAGTAATTTCCTTGATGAAATCTTGGTCGAATGTTTCTTGTATCTGCTCAAATTCTTCTTGTAAAATTCTGTTGGCGCCGACAAAGTTTGTACCGTTGTCGCTGTACAAATGTTTCGGCGAGCCTTTTCTTGCAGCCATTCTTCGCAACGCAGCTATGAATGCTGATGATGTGAGGTCTGAGACCAGCTCAATATGAACCAGCTTGGTCACCATACAGACAAATACCGCCACGTAGCCCTTTGTGGTCTTGATACCACGGCCCTTGTTGGCCTTTATGAGCACGTGCCCGGTAAAATCGACGCCTGTATGTTCAAATGGCTTTGCAACGTTACATCTCTGCGTGGGTAAATCACCCATCAACTGTGTCATCTTGCTTGGATTGTGTTTACGACAGGTAACGCAGGTACGTACGCGCTTTTTGACCGCTCGATTCCCGCCTATGATCCAGTAATTCTTGCGAATGAATGCTGATGTCACCCGTGCTCCTCCATGGAATGTAAGTTCATGTGCTTGATCTATAATTAAGTTTGTTAAGCGTCCTTCGTGAGGTATGATAATCGGATGCATCATATCTTGATTATTGTTGGCCTTGCTTAGTCTTCCTCTGACTCTGAGAAGTCCCTCGTTGTCAAGGAATGGATTTAATTGCAATAACTTGTTTTTTGCTGATAGCGGCTTATTTTCTTGTAAGTTATGTACTTCCTGGGCAAATTCTCTCTGCTGTACATATAAAATGATTTTATGCTTAGCACTTATTAATTCTTGTAACGTAAAATAAGTTTGCACGCGGTTTTTCTTGTATCTCGCTTGCTTGATGAATCTTAATATCCATGCTAAAACTCTTGTTAGTTTAGCGAGTGTACTATATCTTGTTAATAATTCACCCAAAATGTTATCGCTTTCTTGCTGCGATATGTGATTAATATTCTTGGCTTTTCTTGTTTCTTCATCTGTGGTAAACACTGCTTGCTCAGTTTCTTGGTCAGGGTTGTAATTCCGCAGCCACGGCGGTCCTTCCCACCACAGCGAATGGTTTTTCAATTGATCGACACCCAATCCGCGACTTGCACAGTCCGCTGGATTTTCAGCTGACTTGACGTAATGCCAGCTGTTTGTAGGTATGATGTTTGATATTTGTCGCACCCTGTTGGCGACAAAAGGCTTCCATCGTCCTGATTCTCCTTGTAACCAGGCTAGCACTACCATTGAATCTATCCAACTATATATCTTGATATTATGGCTGCTAAGGCATTGTTGAATTTTAGACAATAATTTTGCCAGTAGTAGAGCACCGCTAAGCTCTAATCTTGGTAGTGAAATTGATTTGTTTACTGGAGCTAATCGCGCTTTTCCTGCTACTAATGAGATCTTTGTTTCGCCGTTGTTTTTTGTCTTGCAATAAACAACGCATGCGTAGGCTTTATTAGATGAATCGCAGAATCCATGTAATTCCAGCGTGTTGTTTTCTCCTGTGCCCAACCAACGCTCCAACTTGAATTGATTGATTTTGTGCATGTCACCTTTAATGTTTAGCCATTCCTTGCTAGTTTGATCGGGTAACTTGTCATCCCATTGAATACTTGACATCCAAACATGCTGAAATAGCAGTTTTAGCTTGGTTGATATTGGTGACAGCCAACCAAGAGGGTCAAACAACTTTGATATGTCTGACAACATGGATCTCTTAGTTGGTGTTTTGGTAGATGGTTCAATTTTGGATTGAAATGTAAATATGTCTGCTTTGGAATTCCAACGTAATCCCAAGGTTTTTGATGTCTCCAATTCCTTGAAATTGAAATTTTCTTGCTTGTTATTCGCCTCGACTGTATTGTCTTGTAAGACTGATGCGTTAGAAGACCACTTTCTTAAATTGAACCACCCTGATTTTAACAACGTGATTAAATCTTGCTTTAGTTTTGCTGCTAACTCGACAGAATGAGACCCGTGTAGAACATCATCCATGTAGAATGAGTGCTCTAATGCCTTGATTGCAACACTGTCGAAATTGTGTCTCTCATCTTCTGCCAATTGTTGTAATGTCATCATGGCTAAAAATGGTGCGGCCTTGGTGCCGTATGTAACAGTGCATAATTGGTATACCTGATGACGCATGTCTATGTTATCCCTCCAAATGATTTTTTGAAATCTTTGATCCTGTTCATTTAACCATATAAAACGATACATTTTTTCAATATCTGCCGTAAATGCTACGCGATATTGTCTCCACCTTAATAGTAAAGATTGGAGATCTTGCTGTAGATTTGGGCCTTTTAACATGATGTCATTCAAGCTGATTCCTGTTGTTGTTTTTGTAGAAGCGTTGAAAACTACGCGTAGTGCTGTCGTAGTAGATTCGTTTCGCAATACACAGTGGTGCGGTAAATAATAATCCGGTTGCATGTTACCGGACGCTGGTATCATATGTCCTAAAGTTTTATATTCATGAATAAATAATTTATATTGTTTTGCTACTTCTTCATTATTGTGAAATTTCCTTTCCAACTGTTGAAATTGCGCCATAGCTTTATTTTTAGACAATCCCAACTGTTTCTCAAAGTTTTCTTGAAAAGGCAATCTTACTTCATACATGCCATTTTCATGTCTTTTTGTGGTTTTCTTGTAATAGTCCATGCATTGTTGATCTTCTGCGGAAAAATTGGATGATTCTGTGATGTCTTCGATCTCCCAAAATCTTTGTACTTCGTCCACTTGATTCAGGACTACGTTACAGTGAAAAGTCTTGAAATTTCCGCATAAGATCCACCCCAGTCGTGTCTGTTGCGCGACCGGTAATGATAGATCGGCCCTGATAATGCCTTCTAAAATGATATGCGAATACACATCGGCTCCCAATAAGATGTCGATAGGACGGCTGACATTGTATTCTGGATCGGCTAGTTGCATGCCGACCAGGTGTGCCCATGTTGGCTTGGTAAATGTACATCTTGGTAACTGACTAATTAGCGTGTCCATGATTACCACATCTGTTTTAAAAGTAAAATCATCAAAATGCGAACAACATGTTATGTTCGTAACGCCCTTGCTACTGCTTTCCTTCTCTCCTATCCCGCAGATGACGGCCCTGCAATACTTTCTTGATAAAGCTAGCTGTTGTGCCGCTCTGGCTGTGATAAGGGAGACTTGAGAGCCTTGATCTATCAGCGCACGCATTTTGTGGTATGATCCGTCACTTGCTTGAACTTTGATCATTGCGGTGGCTAATAATGTTTCGATCACGTTGTTGCCTTGTTGCGAAACGTGATTTTCTTGTGATTCTTGATTTTGCGTTCCAGTTGCAAGAACTGCTGGTGTGTCATTCTCCGTAATTGGGTTACATGTGGGGTTTTTGTTATACGCCTCATGTAAAAGCGTATTATGTTTGCCACGACATTCGCGGCAGCGTCTTTCTGACGTACATTCTTTATCCTCATGCGAATAAAGACAATTTTTGCACAAATGCAATCGTGTTATAGTTTGTCGCTTTGCATTTGGTGTCATATTTAAAAACTTACTGCAATAGTATATTCCGTGTGACTCTTTACACAACGGGCATGTTAATTCGATATTATTTGCCGAAGTCTTACTTGCTGAATATTTATTCTTGAAATTTGACGATGATGATTTATTTTGCTTGCTTGTTGATGGTTTGGAATTTTCGTTTTTCTTGCGTGAAGATTCTAATGCGGTGAATCTGCTTTCTAAGAAGCTTAGAAACTCCGACAACTTTGGCAGTTCTCTGGGTTTCTTGAGAGATTCCAAATAATGATCATGCGTGTCGGCATCTAATTTTAGCAATAAAATACGCACGATGAATGGATCCCAGCTGTCTATATTAACGCCTAGGTTCCTTATGGAGTTTAAACACTCTAGTGTAGTATCGTGAATTTTCTTGATCTGAGGGACGTTTGCTTGTTGAACTACTGGAAGATTTAGTAGGAGATCTATGTGAGATGTAAAAATCAACCATGCGTTGTTGTACCTGTTGTTCAATATCTCCCAGCAAACAGTGTAGTTGTCAGAACTGATTTGCAAATGCTGTATTAAACGTTCAGCTTCTCCCCGCACCTTACTTTTAAGAAACTGCATCTTGTGGGCGTTTGATAAGGAGACGTTACTGTGGATAGCTTCAACAAACAAGTCCTTAAAAGACACCCAACTTTGATAATTGCCATTGAAAAACGGGATGTCAATTTTTGGTGTCCAATTCTCCTTGTGAACTACGGACCCTAGTTTTCTGTTAATTGCATTTTTTAATTCACTGTAAATCGTTTCTTGCTTCGTATAAGACACCTCATATTCTTGATTCGTACCCTCCAATTCGCTGTCTAATTCCCAATGTAAGGAATCTATGATAGACCATCGAGACTGTAGAGTTCGTAAGGCATCTTTCAACTCCCACTTTTCGGACATAAAATCCAAATTTATCCCTGCTACCGTGCGCTGCAGCGCCCTGAAATTACTTGCTTGTTTCTTCAACAGTTCAGCAAGCTTGCTAGATGAACCTCTGGAGCATACCTCGACGGGCGGCGGTTGACGTCCCACCGGATCTTCTTGCTCAGACCGTGCAGGACCTTGTACCTCCTGAGAAGAACCTCCCTGTTGAGCTTCTTTCATCTTTCTCAACGAAACTTGATATTGTTGATTGATGAGTGCCGTGGTCGAGATGTATAGCTCTTCTGTTCGTTCGTATGCACGGCCGCTAAAATACGGATGAGACTTGCTTTCTTCCGTAAGAAGACGGTCGTGATTGTACTGGTAATCGGACCAATACTGATTTAAGTTTTCTAAACGTCGCTTGAAATAGTCAGCAGTCTTCCGATCCGCTGAGTCCTTTTTGATATTTGTAGCCAACTTTAGGATGGCTGTGTAAAGTTCGTCCTGATTTGCATGTATAGCCTCCATGACGAGGACTTATTGAAGTAAGAAATAAATGGAAAGATCTTACTTGAATGTCTTGCTGACTGCTTACGGATCCTTGGTGATCCCCTGAGACACCTGCTAGCCTCAGCTCTTTATAATAAACCGCTCCCTGAGACACCTGCTAGTTCTCGGGATCCTTGTTGACCCTGAGACACTTGTTAGTCCCAAAGTTTAAAATTAGTGCACTGAGCTCCTGATAGTTTACGGATTATTGACTATCCCTGAGACACTTGCTAGTCTCCAAGTCTGAAATCCTCACACTTAACGTCTGATAGTCTACGGATCCTTGTTGACCCCGAGACACTTGTTAGTCCCAAAGTTTTATTGTCACTCAACACAGCACACACTTTCGAGTCACTGGATAACTTCCCGCTATACTGTCCACGCGCGCGAAATGGACTATATAGCGTACGATGCTCACAGTCGAAGGACCAAAAAGAATGTATGATCCCTTGCTAGACCACACATTACTTTTAGATGAAGGACGAATGGAATGAAAGAAGGTAAGTACTGAAACACTACTGTATTGTCCCAAAGGTACTTATAAGTAAAATGAGCTTAATGGACTGATGGTGTGGAAATGAAGTGAGTGACGCAGCCCTTGTTGGCTGTAACGAGAACGCCTGGCTGGCTTGATAGCCCAACGCGAACTGAACTAATATTATGAGTTGAAATGAATGTGTGGCGTGAACTGCTGAATTGCAGAATGTGCGGTTGCACCGTACATGTGTAATATGTAGTTAATAGTTTTGGTGTAAATATTGCACTAGAATTTGACCAAGGTTTTGAGATGTTTTCCCTTTGACACTACACCGTAGCTCTTATCAGTAAGCCAGGCCGTCACACTTACAAGTCCATATCTTGAAAATTACTGAATCGATTTTGATGAAACTTGCACTGTTCCCTAAGTTGAAGTAGGTAAATGTAAGCCAATAAAAAAATGGTTACGATCCGATCAATAGTTGCGGAGAAATGCGTGGACAAACATACATACATCTATAAAATTTTGTATACAATGTGGAGCAGGACGTTTGACATTCCTTTAAACCACGTATAGAGTGGCATGCCCTTTACCCGTATACAAAAAATCAATCAAATCCAATGAATACTTTAGCCACAGGAAATTATTTTTCATTTTCTTAATATTCAACATGATGTAGATCTGAGTTCGTAATAATAAGTAAACATTGTAAGGTCAGGAACCTGTGCAAAAACGTACCTACGATTCTATGCTTGAAAGACAGAGAAAGGTGTCATACGGCCCCACTCTGACGCGCCCCGCCCACTCACAAAATACTACGATTAGAAAGAAAAAGAAATATTACTTACGATAATAATGCATTAGTGGTGCATAGAAAATTGCGAATGTGTGTGAGCGGAATATTTTCGGCAAATAGTCCTTGAATCGGTAACTATGTCATGTCAGTGCATAGCGGCGCCCTTTGAGGAAGCACACGCCTACTTTTTTTATCACAAAACGAGCCGCGCGCGCATTGTCGTGATTTTATGAAAAGTTTTAGTTGTTATTGTGATTAAAGACGATTTATGATAATTGGATTAGTGCATAGGTTAGTGTGACTTATTGTTAAGTGTTAGTGTAATATTGGTTAGTTATTTTGGACATTTATTAGGTAGCTAGTTTTGTGATTTAGGTTAGGTTTGTAAGTTTTTTGAGTTTAATTATGCCTCAAATAAGGTACACAGCTGCCGAGTACACCGACATGGTACTTAGGTAAGTACGGAGAATGTCACCAAAATGCTACTATTGATGATTTTAATTGTGATTGTGATGTAATATTACGTGATTAATTCTCCGTCTAAAGTACCTACGCCCAGCACCGCCGCCGCCCGCTGCACCCCGCACCCCGCCGCGCAATAGGTCAGTGACTTTTCGTAGATAAAGCGTGTTTACTTTTTATGCAGTTGATTCTGCTATTTATTTTGTTTGAAAATTGCAATTTTTTAATTTTCCATTAACTACTAATCTTCGTGGTTTAAAATGTTTCGATGGACTAGTACTGTGCTCGTTTTAATTTAATGTCGTAGTTCCATATCCACATTGTATTTGTTTGGAAGCCCTAATAGATTGTCATAATATGTGAATATATTTCAGTTCCAATAATATTACATAATTATGTACCTATACGTGTCGAATCGATAACCTCCTTTTTTTAAGTCAGTAAAAAGAATTATTATGCTTAAAAGTAAATCAGTTACAATTTTATTGTGTCTAACTATTAGCTTCAGCCACCGAACTAGGCTTTTATAGCCTGTGTTTCAGCACAGAATACTTAATAGTTGGTTTCAGCACGCAGTGCCTCGAGCCCTCGGACTGCAGCCTCGGGTATGCAAGTATGAGCTTACGAACAAAAGGAAACAGTTAGTAGTACCGCTTGGCGTCGTCGGCGTCGAGGTCGGGGTCGGGGTCGGCGTCGCGCGCACTGGCGTCGTAGAACACGTCGTCGTCGTTGTCGTCGCGCTCCCACTCACCGACGTCGCCCGCGCCCGCGCCCGCGCCCTCCCACCCGCCACCGCCGCTTGCAGCCACTATTATGTCACTGGGGAATTAAAAAAATACCAATGGGTGCATAACCATCTACTAGACACTGCTCCAACCTCAAATTATAGAAGAAACGTACGTTTGCTTGCTGTTACTTGGGTCGCAATGACTAATTCTCTTTGTTGGGTAGGTACCTATTGTTAGCAGAATAGGTACCTAGGTAGGTAAAGGTCAGAAATTCATTGCTCACAGAGAAAATACACTATTAAGAGGGTAGGGACGGGGTGGTGGGGTATCATTACCCTCTCCGTAAGATGTCCTTCTTGGTGGCGCAGAGCGCGGTGAAGGCGTCTCGCAGCACGCACACCTCGCGCTTCTTGCACACCAGCGACCGACACAGCGAGTCTGCAAAATGTATTACCAGTAGATACCATAACTGCCTCTTCGTTTCATACTTTCTCTTTATTCCATATCTTCCCCAAATTACATGTAGAGAAGTAATGCTTCCTGTGCCCTCAGTCGGAGCTAGACTGCTAAACGATAGGTACTCACTGTGGGGATCGTACACATATCGGCGAGGTCTGCGCGAGTGAGCACCGTTCGCCACCGCTGTCACTCCGGACTCCTGTCAAAAAAACCAAAACTTGATCGATATCTTGAACCGGTGCAATAATCAAAGCAATATTGCACTGGTTTTTGTGCACGCATGGTCAATGTTGGCGCCTGCAACCTGTGTTCGCATCACGCAAGCGTATTTCTCATGCGCTTCATAATGCTGCGGCCACATTATCGCGATAAGGCGATTACTAATATTTTAACTTTGATAACATAAACTTTGTGGACTCCTTACAAAAACATGTTATCTACCTGATGTTGCCGATTATTAATTGTGTCGTGTATTGTGTAGGTCAGCTTCAGCCCGCGACTTCGTTCGCGCGGAAGTCGTAACACACTATAACAAGCCTTAGTTCAACTGACTGATGAATAAAGAAAGGAAAAAAAATTTAGAAAATATAAACAGAAAAATCTATTTGTGGCTCACGGCTGTGCCAAATAGGCCCAACTGAACAACGTTAAGCGGTTATCACGCAGAATTGCAAAAATTTAAAAATCAAAAAACCCGACTGCGGTAAAAAAGTTTAAGTTAAAAAAAACTGAAAAGCTAAAAACAAGCCCATTTTAAATTAAATAAAAGTTGGAAGCAGGCGGGCGGGACCCATTTGAGTTTGAAAATATAAAAATGGTATGGGTCCCGCCTGCTTCCAACTTTTATTTAATTTAAAATGGGCTTGTTTTATGTTTTGTTTTGTGTTTTGTTTTTAGCTTTCAGTTTTTTTTTAACTTAAGTTTTTTACCGCAGTCGGGTTTTTCTTTTTTTTTTTTTTTTTTTTTTTTGTTATGTGTTGTAAATCCTTTCCTTTAAACTTCGTAATATACCTATAGGTACTACTTCCGTAACATTTAAATTTCTAACTACAACCGTTTAGATGGTAGAGGGTTACAATACCTCTAATATTTACCTACAAGATATAACAACTGAACCTATAATTTTATTTGATACCTACTAGCTTCTGCCCGCGACTTCGTTCGCGTGAAATTTCGTACTTATTCCCTCGACCCATCTCGTCGTATTGCATCACTTGCCCGCGTCTCCTGCTATATCACTTCGTTTCCCCAAAGCGCTTTTGCTCGGCTCCAAAGGTTCATAGTCTGACGTTAAATAGCCTAAGTACCTATAGCCTTCCTCAAGAATTGGTCTATCAAATGCAAGAAGAATTTTTCAAATCCGACTTGTAGTTCCAGAGATTACCCCTACATAAGAAACATTACAAACTTACAAACAAATTTTAAATCTTTATAATATTAGTATAGAAGTACCTATAGATAAATTTTAATGTAACTAATTTCTATAAGAATAACAGACAATTAATATAAAATCGTTTGATATACCACTCAATAGACATAAAACCTAATTATGATAAAAACTTTTTTTTTTCATCCTATGTCGACGGAGCCCCGCTTCGCGGGGCCCCTATTTCTGTGTAAACGGTTTAAAGTAACCGAACCTCGGGGTGCCCTTCGCTCGCCCTTGCATCCTATGTCGACGGAGCCCCGCTTCGCGGGACCCCTATTTCCATGTGCTATTTCTGTGTAATAGGTTTAAAGTAACCTAACCAAACCGAACCTCGGGGTGCCCTTCGCTCGCTCTTGCATCCTACGTCGTCTATTGCGTTCGTTGAGTTCGGGTGCGGTAACGGTAACGGAAATAATTCGGAAGCCACGAAGGCTTTCTAACCTAAGCTGTCCGAGTCGGATTGCTCTGAATCGGGGTGTTAACCATAATGACGGTATCAATATATATTTTAAACGATAGACCTAATGATTTTCGATTAAATAAACGTTATATCCAATAACGTTATACAAAGTAAGTTTTAGAGTAAGTATATAAATGTCATATGTAAAGAAATTATACCAACAGTTGGTATATCTCACGTTTATTATATCTTGTGAACGTTATTGAAATGAAAATATACCAAATAACTTTATACGATATGAGACGCACCCGGGGAGGACACTTGATTCTAACGAAAATTGGTACTTTAAAGCTTGATAAGTCACGAACGGTATACTTAATCAAAAAATGGTACTTATTCCCAAACTACTAATATTTTTGAAAGACCTATCCAACGATATCCCACTTGATATAGTTTGTTGACTTTCATTTTTTTCATTTTCACAATATGGCGTCCAGTAGTCGCCATATTGAATTTTCATTAACGTCATGTCTTTAGTGACACTTGCCGGACTAAGAGGAATCGATTGACGTGTGAATCATAAAAATCGGCCCAGGCGTTAGGTCTGTATAGTGCTTCAAAGGAACATACAAACATACATAGGCTGATAAACACATTACCACTCCTTTGCGTCGCGCAGTCGGGTAAAAACGTTTTGCATTTATCAATTGCGCAGTGATAGACCGCGAAATTTAAATTTTAGATTTAGATTTTTCAAATAAACTGTATCCCCGCTTTTCACCCCCACGGGGGTAGAATTTTGAAAAATCGTTTAAGATGTGTTCATAACTTGACTCAATGTTTATTTATACCTATTTTCGAGCTAATCAAGCCACGCAGTAAAATCCTCCCCTTTAAAATTAACTACCTACCTCTTTTCACACAGGGGTATTTTTTCGAAAAACCCTGATACAACGTGTATCAGGGTCTTTCGAAAATCTACCCCTAACTATAAATACTGAGTTTCAAGTTAAGCGGACAGGGCGTTAAAATTCTTCCATACAAATTTTGACACCCCCCAATACCTCTTTAGGGGGTATTTTAGAAAAACGAAAAATTCCAAACTTCATAATTTACTTAGATAAGTATTCGTGGCAAGTTTCAAGGTTATTTACTCAAGAAATAAGATTTTTCATAGAAACAAAATCCCCCCTGGTTGAGGTTGAATTTCCAAAAACCTTATTCAAAAATCTTATTCGATACCTACTCTTCACAAAGAACACACCCTCCAAAATTCATGTCCCTAGGACCGGCGGTTTAGACTGTGCGTTGATATTTCAGTCAGGTCGTTCATCCCCCTTTGGGGGAGAAATTATCAAAAACGCTGAGACACGTATAAATTAATTTTCAATCGTTAGCCTAAATACAAAATTTGAAGATCCTAACTTTTAAACTGACGGACTTTCATACACAACTTCATCCCCCTTTTTAACCCTTTGGGGGTGGAATTATCAAAAACGCTGAGACACGTATAAATTAATTTTTAGTCGTCAGTCTAAACACAAAATTTGAAGATCCTAACTTTAAAACTGACGGACTTTCATACTAAATTTCATCCCCTATTTAACTCCCTTAGGGGTTGAATTTCAAAAAATCCTTCCTTATTCCTTGTCTACATTATAAAGGGAACCATTGTGTAAAATTTCAGTTTTGTAGGTCCATGGGTTTGGGCGTTGATGAGTCAGTCAGTCAGGCCTTTTGTTTTTATTTATATAGATAGATAGATACAATTCCGGCACCCTAATTGCGTAACACACTATCAATCGGAATCAGAATCATTTTGAAGCAAATTGCTAATCCATTGCTTCATAAGTTCGAAAAATTTGTCTGCTCAACACGTAAACACAATGAATGTTGTTGAACTGTCAAAAAAATGAAACCGATTCCGATAGATAATGTGTTACGCAATTGCCCCGTGGGATAAAAAGTACCCAGTGTGGTGCCCAGGATATTAAAGAATAATTATACCAAGTTTCATCGTAATCGAACCGGTAGTTTTTGCGTGATGCCTGAACAAACAGACAGACAGACAAAAATTTTATTAATCACATTTTTGGGTTCGGTGTCGGTCTATGCACCCCCTGCCATTTATTTTTTTGATATTTTCAATGTAGGTACAGAATTTTCACTTCTACAGATTTATTATAAGTATAGCTATAGGTAGACAAAAAAATAGCTACTTTAATTGTCATGTTTGTGTACGATAGCGCAATAAATAAATATTGTATTCTACCACATAAATGATAGTACTTTTATACTGATAATTAAAGCAATTCGTGCAAAATTATTCCCTAACCATTCCAAAATATCAAAAGCGCACAACGTTAATATTCAAGTTTTCACTTCTGCCGGCACTCTCGGAGTGCAACCCGTCTTTTTTTTAATTTTCACTTTTTAGTTGTACCTACCCCACAAAAATTCAATTAAGACTAGAGCCTGGAAGAATTGAAGACACTGACTAGAAGAATCATCAAAATTCGCATAGAAATGCCGGAGATGCAGTACTTACATTTATGCATATAACTTCGTACATAAGAAAAATGACCTAATATGATATATACTAAAACCTTCCTGAAAGTATGTAGATCACATTAGTGAAAGAATTATCAAAATTGATTCATTAGTTATTGAGAAAATAGCGGACATACAAACATACATACATACATACGGGTCGAATACAGAACCTCCTATTTTGAAGTCGGTTAAAAAAGCTCACAAGTTGGTTATTGGATAATTGTTTTGATGACATTGATGATGATGAATATTGTAAAAATCTAAGATGACATGTTCTTAATTTTACCATTGATTTTAAAGTAACGACTACCTAATTATAATAATTCATATTGGACTTATTGTAAATCATTAAATATTAAAATTAATTTTAATTAGTTATATAAAATGATATTTGAATATTTGTACACCTATGTTATGGTAGAGTGTATAGAACTTAAAAATATTAACACCATACTATGTAAAACTACATTCTTACAAATAAATAAAATTCTAATTCTAGCCTTTTCCCTGGATAGGGATGTAGGATAGGATGTTCGCTTGAAAATCAGCAGAACCAAAACTGAATATAGGTTCTGGGATTTCGGCGGTCTCTCCAGCTCGCCATAGCGCTAGGTAACGCCACCTTCTTCTTTACCGTTCTGCCGGTCTTTTTTTTCTGGATGGGAAATCATCAAATGACCCCTCCCGCTCTGGGTGGAGCGGAAGGGAGTGTCAGACTCTTACTGACTAAAACCCATCCGTGTTCCTTCCTTAGCCCTTTATGTTCCGGGGTAGCGGTAACCCTTTCGGACAATCCCGCACCCCCGGCAGGCTTCGGCCCTGGCAGGCCCCTTCCTTTTTGCTGACATCTCTTTGAGGCGCGCGTGGAACACGTACGCGCCGTCCAGCACGGGTCTGGTCCTGATCGGACGGTGAGCTACCCATTACTCTCCATCCGCAGGCCCGCGCCTACGGTGGCCGGGAGTCGTCACGCAGCTCCCGACGCCCGGAGCGTCTCCGGCGGCGGCTGGGACGTACGGCTTTCTCGCCTTTCTCCCTCAGCCATCCCGCCACCTTCTTCACTAGCATGACTGCTTCGCAGAAGGAGGTGACTGCCTCCCACTCCCTCTCGCCCCGGACAATGGCTTGACCCAGGGCCGGACGCGAGAGGTCGCCGCCACTGCCAATCGCCTCTATGAGGGCACGGCGGTGCTCCGCCCAAGCGGGGCAGACCCCCACCGTGTCCTCTGGGCGATCCTCGCAATGGTGACACCCGGGCGACCGGGCTTCTCCTCCCGCCTGATGATGGGTGTATTCCCGTTCGTCCCACCGACTTCGTTCCCGTCGGGTGACGAACGGGAATTCGTTTTTTTTTTCCCGATCGTCCCACTAATTTTATTGATGGGACGAACGGGAAGAATTTATTAATTATTTTCATTCCTAAGTACCTATTCCCGTTCGTCCCACCGACTTTTTTTTTTGTTTTTTTAGGTGCAGAAAGTTGGGCACAAAAGGTATGAATCCGATGAATGAAAGGCAATCGCATGTAGCCGAGACGAGATGCTAAGCAAGAGGTGGCATGTGGTGTGCCGTGTGACGCGAACGGATAGAGTCATGTTCGTGAACGGACGCCGTCGGTTGAGACTGGTCATCTCTTAACTGCCAAGGCTTATTTTTAATCTTATTTCTTGTATTGTTCCTTCATTTGTGTGTTTTTTTTTACATTGTTCTCACATATAGAAGCAACAAGAATAATGTACTCAGGATTTTGTAATATCTTGATTTAAAAGAGTGTCCATGGAGTTTCTTGCCCGTTCTTCTCCATAGAGATCTACGCTTTGGAATGGGCGACTAGCTTCAACTTTCTGACTAACTGACCGACTAGGTACTTAATTTTGAAAATTCAAAAGTAGGTACCTGTAATGGTTTAATTGAAATAAATGCTCTGAGTTTGAGTAAGTAATGAGTAGGTGAATAAAAGGAAGGCTGAAAGTGACACCGGTGACAGATAAGTTAAGTGGAAATCGGTTGTCATGGTATGGACGCATGATGCGAACGAATGAGGAGAGTTTTGAGTAAGAATGTGGAGGGCTATAAAGGGGAAGACCAAAGAAACGATGGATGGACTGGTGAAATGATAGCTATGGCTAGAAAGGGGTTGAGTGGTTGACCACCGAGATGACGAGTAGGTAACTAATAGAGAAGCATGGAAGAAAACCAATGTTGCGCCGACCCTAAATAAATTGGGTTAGGGGCAAAATAATGATGACGATTAGGCAGCACTATGACTACCTATTTTTATTGTAGGTACCTAATTAGGTTTTAACTGTTTTAATAAAAGTCATCATCTGCCTACCCTTTTCCAACTATGTAGTTTTAGGATCGACTTCCAGTCCAGACTAACCGAATGCAGCTGAATACCTACCGGTACCTATTTTACGTGGAGCGACTGCCTATCTAACCTCCAATACCCAGATATAAGAGTCAGACCTATCGGGCTTCTGTCGTTGCGGGCCGCCGCGCCGTAACCACTATCAATATGTACCTAATTGTACAAATCTACTTACAGAAATAAAATCGTTTATCATATTAAAGATCCACGAATAAAAGTATGACTGCAAAAACATGTAAAAAGTTCTAAATATGAGCTTTTTAAGCAGTCTGATGATCAGTCCGATGAAAAGTGGTGTAAGTAGGTACTTACTTATTGAACTAAAATAATATGATCGCCACTAACTGACTCAGATTGCTTAAGAAGTGGTCTTGTTTAGAATTTTTTGTTGTTTTTGCAGTCGGGTTTTTTTTAAATCTCTAGAGTGTAGGTAATTTTGTCTAACTCTAAAAAGTCGACGACCTAGTTCCTTGCAACTTGTAATTTCTCCATCTCCCATAGTTTCGGATTTGTCCAACTCCAATCCCATCTACCTACCTACTTCCATCTCAACGGATCATCCTGCTATACAGTATAAGTAAATGTACTTAGGTACCTACTAGTTTTTATGAGATTAAATAAATACCTATTATTATTTATTTATTATATTATTATTACTTACTTATACCTAAGTAGGTGTGTGTTTTAGATAAAGCTCAGTGCTAAAATCAGTCCGAGGCAGCCGGATACTTGTCTGATCTGCACTTTAAGCCTCACTTTGGTACCTAGCGCGCTAGCACGTAACATCCCAATACCCAAATAATATGAAATTAAATAATAGTGATACGTACCTACCTATAGTTGATGACAATTTACCTATCATTATTGTGTAAAACATGGGTAAGGAGGGAGCCAAATATCGGCAGGGTGAGAAGGTATGAATTCACAGTTGGTAGGGTCTACCTATACTTACCTACCTTCTATATTGCACCTAGTGAAACTTACTTACCTGCATGAATCTTCCATACCAAACCTTCCATAGCCCAGAAAATTCGGACTTGTAACAAAAACCTAATATGACCGAAAAACACCACTAAGGACACTGGTGAAATAAAATCAATAACTATAAACGTCGCTATTGTAAGTGCAGTGAATCAAGTTTGCTGGACCGTGTCTTAGCTGGGTTGCGATCGCTGTGCTCCTAACTGCAGCATCAGCCAAGGCGTAGGATTGGATGGTGGTTGTCAGGCTCAGGAAACGGTAAGCATTTTAAAAACATCCCAGGACGGTCGAGCCCTTCTCGTGAAGTTGGGCCGCACCGCGCCATGTAAACGTCGTGCGCTAGTTACAGTAGTGTGCCTGGCGAGGGGAGATGGGCCTCACCGCGTCGTCGTCGAACTCGAAGTCCTGGTCGGAGCGTCGGGCCCCGGCCGCGGCCGCCGCGAGCGCCAGCAGCGCCGCCAAAGTCACCGCCCTCACGAACGAGTGCATCGCGCCAGCACACTCGCGCCACTGCCGCGCCACGCCGCGCCCCGCCGCCCCGCGCCTCCGGGCCCCGAGTCCCAGACCCGCCGCCCTCGTCCCACCGCGCGACCTGGCTCAAACTGCCTGAACAATGCCTACAGCCGGTTGACTTCTGAGATGAAACAAAAATGCCCAAACGAGGTACTTATCAAGTTCCAATCAGATTGTACCTAGAAGATAAATATTGGACCGGTGATCCCCAAACTAGGCGTTTGCCTGTATCTTGAGGTTGGAACTGCGATATTTTCAGAGTGAAGGATAATACATAGTGATTTATATTAGGTACTTATTGCATAAGTGGAAACAAAATGTAGGTACCTACTTAGTTTAAAAAAAAAACTAAAAAAACACGCTTTTAAAACGCACTAAAAAGTATTATAAAATAATTAACTTTAATTGAATTCTAAAAGCGTGGAGCGCTTTGTAAATTAATTATAAGTACGCTCCACGCTTTTAGAATTCAATTATTATTTGATAAGTTTTTTATTAAACTAGGTAGGTACATAGGTACTTAATTTTTAGGGTTCCAAACCCAAAGTATAAAACGGGACTCTAATACTAAGACTCCATACTGTTCGTCTGTCTGTCACCAGACTGAATCTCATGAACCGTGATAGCTAAAGTTGAAATTTTCACAGATGATGTATTTCTGTAGCCGCTATAACAACAAATACTAAAAACAAAATTTAAAAAAAAAATAGGGGGGCTCACATACAACAAACGTTATTTTTTTATACAGGGTGAAATTGAACACATGCGACAAATCGAAATGGGAGATTGTACTCATTATTATGAACAACTTTTACTATAAAAAAAATCAGTTGTTCCCTACATTTTGATGAGTTATGCGAACATAAATGTAGGGAACAGCTGATTTTTTTTTCGCGATTTCAGGTTTGGTCCCATAGTAAAAGTTGTTCATAATAATGAGTACAATCTCCCATTTCGATTTGTCGCATGTGTTCAATTTCATCCTGTATATCGCACCTTCGGTGCAACAAAGTCACAACAGCTCATTTTTTAATTTTACAGGAAAGGACTTTTAAAAGTATAGGCATGGTTCAGAGACAATTTGGCATACTTACCTCAATTTTGCAGTTTTGGCTATTTGTGACTTTGTTGCACCGAAGGTGCGATATGTAGAGTTAGTTTGTACGATGGTACGGAACCCTTCGTGTGCGCGTCTGACTCGCACTTGGCCGGTTTTATTTTTTCACTTAACTTTTGCGTCTAGTATATTCTTCATTAATTAAGTAAGTTAATAAGTGTAAAAATATGCAAGTCGGTAGTTCAAAAAAAAACTAAAAAACACGCTTTTAAAACGCACTAAAAATTATAAAAGCTCGCTTTGTAAATTATTTAAAGTGCGCTCCACGCTTTTAGAAGGAATTCAAGTCAATATTAATTAGGTACCTATTTTATAATTTTTAGTGCGTTTTAAAAACGTGTTTTTTAGTTTTTTTTTTAAACTGCTTACTTACCTAAATATTTTTTTATTATTTTCCTAGAGCTAGACGATAGTGTTCCAGATCAGTAGGTACTTAAACATTACTTTTCGGAATCTGTGACTATGATAATGTTTGCGTAGTTTTGTTATGCAGGTACATACCTAAGTCCTATTTAGTATGTTAGGATTAGGAAGGATGTCGCATCTGAGAGTGTATAATGTTTGCGCGAGCCGTGCGGCATCCGGCTCCCGCCCCTGCGCCCGCCGCGACCCGCGCCGCACGATACAGCCTTCACTCCTTCAGATCGCTCGAGTCGCACAGCTTCTTACCACTCAGCACCCGCTACATAACTACAACCATACTTTAAGTATTCTGTGCTACAACTAAGTTCCTGTACCTCAACCAAGCGTTGGCGAAATGTTTCCGTAATTCAGTAGGTAGGTACTAGGTACCTAAGAGCGATTGTTACATTTGACTTTTAAAATATACCTAGATAGGTGCTTTGTTGTGTTTCTAAAAGGAAACAATTTTGGTCCATGGACTTCTTCGATTCGATAAAGACTCCTTGAGTGATCAACTGGAGGGAGAGAGGCCTTTACCTAAGTGTAGTCATCTAAGAGTAGAGTTCGATAACTGTGGGTGCTCGTCGGCAACTGTAAGAGCCACAGGGGACAGGACGCAGCAGCAGCATAGAACACAAATAGGTATACTCAGCAGTCTAGTAGTTAATATTATTTGGTTCCTAAATCTCCACGGCTTGGGAAATGGAACAAAAAATTCACCACATTTGCAAATGAGGATTCAAAAGATGCGTTTTCAATATTTCCTCAAATGTCACTTTTTGTGACGTCTACAAAATGCCATGCACCGTCCTGAAGAAACCGGTTAACGACCAACTGGTTTTGTTTAGGTACCCAGGTAGGCCGTAGGTACCCTATTTAGGCTGTCTATGGCTTTATAATTCGCCTCGGAAGTAGGTAGTAAGGTAACTGCATCAGTTTAGTACTTAAGGTGCCACTAGTCGATATTTTTAACAGACTTCAAAAAAGGAGGTTCTGTATTCGACCCGTATGTACCTATGTTTGTATGTCCGCGATTTTCTCAAAAACTAATAAACCAATTTTGATAATTCTTTCACTAATGTGATCTACTTACTTTCAGGAAGGTTTTAGTATACTTATTATAAAAACGAAAATGCGGAACCAACGACACCGACTTCCGAAATTAAAGTTATTTATCACTTTGTAGTATTTTTTTAAGTCGGTTGTTTTTTTTAACCGACTTCAAAAAAGAGGTTCTTTTGTAATTCCATACAAATTTCGGGAGGGTATTACTCCACTGTTTGACATTGTACCTACATCCAAAGTTAAACATGATATCGTTTTTTAACCGACTTCAAAAAAAACTTTTTATTCTTATGTACAAAATTATGAAAAATGTACTGCATCTCCAGAATTTCTATGCGAATTTTGATGGTTCTTCTAGTCGGTGTCTTCAATTCTTCAATGCACTGGTGTTAATTGAATTCGTGTGGGGTAGGTACAGTCACGAGCATAAGTATGTATACTCTTGGCTTTATTCAAAGGCGATTTTCTCCTTTATTTTTTAATGAAATTTTATGTTATTACGAACATAGACTATTTTCTAACCCATAGGTTTATGTAGTGTCGTATTTCAACGTTGCATACGTTATTTCACGAAAAAATTGTACATATAAGTCCTGTACAACTAAAAACTGAAAAATATATTTTTTTTTTACAAAAAAACAACCAACTTCGAGCGGTGTTTGTGTGCGTGCGAACTAGACGTTTTAGCTAGTTTACACAGTGCAAGCTAGCGTACGACTCAGCCTGCCGAGTAACTGCACTGCAGTAACTCGCACTGTTTGTACGTAACTTACGAGTAACTCGTAGGTGCTGCGAGTTGGACAGTAGCTCGTATCCGAGTTACTTCAACGTTTTTTGTTCTCACTCGCCTGTTCGCCCGGCAGCAACTCGCATAATGGCAGCAGCTCGGTCATCACTCGCATCGTTTGGACGCGTTCGGCAGTAGCTCGCCAGTGCCAGCCGGTCAGTTGTGAACGGAACCTGTGTTTTTTGTGTGCCCTTTTCTTTCGCTCTTATTTATTAAGTTTTTTATAGGCATTTTCTAATTCTTGACATAATATTTTTGTCATAGACCTTATTACCGTTTTTTAATTAAAACACGTTCACTCGACATAGCGACAATTCGCAAGACTGGTCAGCAACTAAGTACTATGTGTCGTGTAGACAGCAAGGGCGAGCCGAGCTGCTGGCGTACAAGTAGACAAGCCGAGTAGCTGTCTACTGGCTAGGCAGCAGCTCGCACTGTGTAAACTAGCCATAAGTACTATGTGTCGTGTAGACAGCAAGGGCGAGCCGAGCTACTGGCGTACAAGTAGACAAGCCGAGTAGCTGTCTACTGGCTAGGCAGCAGCTCGCACTGTGTAAACTAGCCATAAGTACTATGTGTCGTGTAGACAGCAAGGGCGAGCCGAGCTACTGGCGTACAAGTAAGCAAGCCGAGTAGCTGTCTACTGGCTAGGCAGCAGCTCGCACTGTGTAAACTAGCCATTATGCGTGTAAACTAGCGTCTAACTGCTTATCTCTGATACTATCTCTGTCGGACACGATGCCAGGTGAGACAGCGTGCTTTTTGGCCATGCCCACCAGTGAGTTCGAGCTCGCGACTAGTTCCATCTTAAGTAGACCAACGGCAGTGGATTATCCACTTGTACACTACAACGTTGCAGATGTACGTAGGTAGAGGTAAGTCTCTGTTATAGTCAATAGTACAGTCTGAACAGTTCAACAAAGTACAGGAGGTAACGGTTACGGTTCAACGGTTGGCAATCACAGTAGGTATAATAATCCCTACTTAGTTGTGTGAATTTATTGGGGTCAAACAAAGTTGTACCTATGCAGGCGCGGTCGCAGCCCAAGATTTTGGGGGGGGTCATCATGGGTGCCAAGGAATATTTTAAAGAAGGTTCATCTCGTTGCTCTAGTGGTCGCAAGCGTTACTGCTGAGCATGAGGTCCTACTTAGCTGGGTTCGATTTCTAGGTCGGGTAAAGTATAAATGGGTTTTTCCATCAGTAATTTCTCAGAAGCAGCTTGGAGTCTGGATTTGTGCCCGGTTGGCGGCAGTAGGCTCGCCCTCTATGACATTTCACTTAATAACTGGCGAAATGTGGGTGTATTATGTACTATACATACAGGCAGGCAGGGGTGTGCCTTCGCACACCCCTGCCCAACCCTTTGGGGATTAAAGGCGTGATGATATGTTAAGGGTCATGTACATCTCCAGCTCCACATTGCCTATGCTATTCAGGGACGCAGCTCTTACATAGGGAGGGGGGGGGGGGGGGAGGTGTTCCTTAAATGCTGCCAAATTCGTTGTATGTATTAGAACGGTACATTGTGCAGGGTGGGGAGAGCGAGCGAAGCGAGCTCGAAAATTTTGCACACTCTTGGTTCGATTTTCTTTCAAGTTCCGATCATTCCATAAAAGACTAGGAATTACTTGCTTTGTCGACTTTTGAGGAAAAGCTCAAGAACCAATTTAAATTGCAAGAATGAGCGTAGCGAGCCTGAAAATATTTAGCACCCCACCCTGAATAGTCTCTGTTTTCTTTTACCCATCATACAAAAAGAGAACTTACTTTATCGAATTATGACGAAAACCTTAAACTCGTTTTACAGCAGTTTAGGTTTTGGAATCTGGCCTTACCTAAGCCTTTCAACCTTACGTACGAGCGGGGTGCCCAATACTTATCCCAAATTTGCTTCGCTCGCTTTTAAAGGAAAATATTTTTTAGGCGCGTTAAAAAACCCACTGTCATTTCATGGTTTTAAGTTTATACTTCAGTCGGCAGTCCCGATGTCTGCCGATGTTCTTAATGTTTTTGAATATGCCAATCGGGGTTTTCGTGGCTCAAGTACTGTTTTAAGTTAGTAAGGCAAGTAAATCCTTCAGACTCGACAGCTTCAATGATTTTGGGGGGGGTCATGACCCCCACGACCCCCCCCCTCGGACCGCGCATGTACCTATGCGAGATTAGGACGCACAATGCGTGTAACGTAACGGCACATCAAATTTTCAGTGTGAGCGGCCGCGAAAGCTCCGGAGGCGCCGACGGCGACGGGGCGCTCGCCGCGGTCGATACGTGCCCTGCGTCCTCCGCGCCGACCCGCCGCACTCGTTACATGCTCTGTGGCTGGGCTGCGAGTGCCGAGTGCCGACACTACACGGTATGTACAGCGTCATACGTCGGCACGAGTGGGTCGCGCACCAAGCCCGGCGCCGCGGCGCTGGCACACAATGGTAAAGTGTAAACAAACCCCGTTCAGGTTCAATTCTGATGCAATCACACACTAAGGGTAATTAGTAACCCATTCATACTTATTTCGAAGGTTTCACCACTTTTTTCAACAATTATTGTTATAATAACCTTATCAAATCCTAATAGATAAAATTAAAATAAAAGCATATTTTAAAACAAGCTTTTAATTAAAAAAAGTTAAATTAATAATTTAAAAAACCCCCGACTCAAACAAAAACCTCTAAAAATTAAAATAATAATATATATTAGCCCTTTAAGTTTAATATAAGTTGCAGGAAATATTTTGATCCAAGCGTCCTCACGTCGGGGGACGGCTAATGAAAATTGGAAGTTAACAATAGCTACATTAATTATTGCTAGGTTTAAGCCTCATCTGTTTGGCGTTGTCATTAGCCGTCCCCCGACATGAGGACGCTTGGATCAAAATATTTCCTGCAACTTATATTAAACTTAAAGGGCTAATATATATTATTATTTTAGTTTTTAGAGGTTTTTGTTTGAGTCGGGGGTTTTTTAAATTTTAAATTTAACTTTTATTTATTGCTTTTTAAACTTTATAATATTATATTACCTACTAGTAAACATGCTATACGATCGACACGTGACTCGCCGAAATCTGCGCAGCTGTACGTATTTTTTTACCACAGTGAAGCGAAGCTATAGTTAGGTACTTACTCGTGGTCGTTGGCGTTCATTCCATACTAACGTATTCCTCTGTGAATTTGCCATTTCTGGTGGCGGCCATCTTGGATTTGAAATTTGTAATAGTGTATAGTATTCTACTAGTCAAGCCCTTTCATTTGATACCCATATTGAGGGAAATCTGAAAAAAAAATATAATTCGCCATTTTGTGGCGGCGGCCATCTTGAACCGATTTTCTTCAAACATTCACCTTTCAAACAAAAAAAACAAAATCAAAATCGGTTCACCCGTTCGGGAGCTACGATGTAACAGACACACACACACACACACACACTCTCACACACACACACACACACACACACACACACACACACACACACACACACACGTCAAACTTTTAACACCCCGTCGTTTTTGCGTCGGGGGTTAAAAACCCGACTGCAACCTTATGCTAAAACTAACTGAAAAGCTAAAAACAAGCCCATTTTAAATTAAATAAAAGTTGGAAGCAGGCGGGGCCCATACCATTATTATAGTTTCAAACTCAAATGGGTCCCGCCTACTTGCAACTTTTATTTAATTTCAGGTTTGGTCCCATAGTAAAAGTTGTTCATAATGATGAAAACAATGACCCCTTAAAAGGATGCCCAGGAATTCAATTTCACCCTGTAGTGATGAACAATGCGCTCTGAGCGGTGTTATTTTCACTTGAGAATTACAACGTTTAAACCTGTGAACTAAGTATTTTGTAAATGGTTTTTACTTAAATTTTATTTTGCACCTTACTTTATGCTACCTATCATACCTAATTACATATTTCGTGCCTGTGCTGTTGACTGCTGAGGAAATCTCTCGTATGGGGCCAGTCCTAGTTCAGCAGGCAGGTCATGCCATGGTGTATGAATGCGTATATAAAATGTAGTGTCTGTGCCGTTAACCGTTTAGGGGTACCCCGTCTGGAGCATCCCTGGGTACAGCACCTAGGTCATGGTGGACTTAATAAAGGGCTATCATAATTGAATATATGTACCTATTAAATGTAGTGTCTGTACTGTTGACTGTTAAGGTGTTACCTTGTCTGGAGCCAATCCTGGGTGCAGCAGCCAGGTCATGTTGGACTTTCGAACGGACTATTATAAATTATAATTAAACGCGTACCGCCAAACAAGCCAACTTTGCCCGTTTTTTCAAGAAAATCGAATATACAATTACAAGTTTTTTCTATAGGACTTAAGTATATTTTTTCATTTACTACAACTATTACAACTATATGACAATATGCACGCATTTGCTATATAAAATGTTTAAAAAAATAAAATATAAACCAAGATTTTTTTGATTTTGATGGTGGGCAAAATAATCCGGACTTTTAGCCGACATTGCCCACTTCGATTTTTGACGCCAATCTAGCTCTTATAAATACGTAGAAAGCACCACGACTGGGTCCCAAATACTCCGAAATATTTATATATAAATTTCGGAATTATTAAAATAGGATGAATGATAAATCGGAGTTGTTATAAAAGGAATTTTGAACTATTCGGAATTGTGAAAATCGATATTTTGAAATTCGTATAAATTTGTGACTTTCGGAAAAAAGTTTTTCGTATTAACCGCTCAAACCCAGACGTCATTATGACGTAACATCAAAAAAACTCCTGTCAAATTCCAGATGTCACCCGCTCAGCGCGTGATTTATTACCCTGCTCACAAAAAATGGTCTACTGATGCTTATATGGGCTCAAGCCACTTAATGTAAACTGTTTTGGGTTCTTGAATAAACAGACCATAATATAAAATGCAAACAATACTCGTATTACGAGTATTGTATTTATAAACAAATGACGTCATCAGAAAATAGGTTGAAAGTGTGTTCGTTCCCGTGTTATGTCGATTTCTGATAAAACTACTATATGAATTTACACGAAACTTTGCAAGTTACATTATGAATAGACAAGTAATCTAACAACAGCGTTTTTTTGAAAGTCCTACCTTACATTTTAATAATATTGAAACTCAAATTTCAGTGCGCCGAGCCGTTCAATTTCCTATTACAACGCAATGACTGTAATCGCCCAATCCTAGTCATATTGAGTTGTTTCTAATTAAAAAAGTGTTACTAGGATACTACACAAACCTTTATTAACTGATAACTACCTATATCTTGTAAAAATATACCACTATAATTATAAAATCATAAGATTTTCTTGAAGTACTTACGTAAAATTTTGTTTGACCAAAAAAAAAGATTATTGATTGATTGTGATGTTATTTCGTGCAAATATTATCTACAATATTATCTACAAGGACGTATAATATGTTATAAACGAATATTCATCCACTTAACGTCGATTTTACACAAAAACTATTAAAATAAACAACATAGCATCATAACAAAACAGCACGCACTGCAGCTGCCATTAAGAATCGTAAAGTCTATTTTTAACTTTTTTTTTCCAATATTGCCAACCCATATTTTTCGTTTTGAATCATTTAGTCGATTAGTTTATCTACCGGACCATAGACTCAAACTGTTGCACAGGATATTAGACCGTATTTAACAGTAATAATAGAGGTTGAAGCCGCGTGAATCGGGTGGTGACAAATGGAGACGGTGGTGCCTGACGGGTGCGCGCCGGTATGTGACAAATGGAGACGCTGGGGATCTAATGTAGTGTACCCACCACGACTACAATTTAAGGCAATCTTAACGGGTACTGCACTACAATAATACGAAAAACTTTATTCCGAAAGTCACAAATACGAATTTCAAAATACCGATTTTCATAATTCCGAATGGTTCAAAATTCCTTTTATAACAACTCCGATTTATCATTCATCCTATTTTAATAATTCCGAAATTTCAATATCCCTAACGTTTATAATTACTATTCTCAAAATACCGAGTTTCAATAGATCGAATAACAAAAAGCCCGACTTAATGATAATTCGAAACATCAAAAATACGAATTTCGATTATTAAAATACCGATTAATTAGAATTCCGAAATAATAACGCTTTGTAAAACTGAATAGCAAGACAAATAAACACATATTTCCAATTGTAAGAATATAGATGGCACAAAACCAACAATAGAGCTCCTATTTCTGTGTAAAGGGTTTAAAGTAACCTAACGAAACCGAACCTCGGGGTGCCCTTCGCTCGTTCTTGCATCCTATGTCGACGGAGCCCCGCTTCGTGGGGCCCCTATTTCTGTATAAAGGGTTTAAAGTAACCTAACCAAACCGAACCTCGGGGTGTCCTTTGCTCGCTCTTGCATCCTACGTCGTCTATTACGTTCGTTGAGTTCAGGTGCGGTAACGGTAACGGAAATAATTCGGAATATTGAAAATCGGAATGTCGTTTTTCGGACCGAGAACCCATCGAGCATTTGATTCTTCGAATATATGAAAATCGGAAAACAAACAAGTCGCATTTATGACTTTCGGTAAAATAAATTTCGTGATTTTTAATAATAGACATTATGATTCTTAGGTATTATGAAATTCGGACTTTTGAAAATCGGAACATCGAAATTCGGAGTAAAATATTTCGGAGTCTTTGGGTGTTCCCAATCTTAACCTAAGTTTTAAAACGGGAACACCCAAATGCCCAAAAACGGTTTAAGATTTTAAGGGTTGTCAAATATGACATATTTAAATATTTATTTTTTTATTTAAATATGATTTATTTAATAATTTTACTGGAATACCAGTAAAATTATTAAATAAATGTTATTTTCACTTTTCTTTTGTGGGTGTTGGATGCATATGAATAGACGCTAAAGTGGTATTTAAATGAAACATTATTGTGTTCAAAATTAAATGTTTATTCCAATTTTGTCGACATAATACCGTTGTTCTGTTTTGAACATTTCAATAAGTCAAGTTATATAAGTTTTAAGCAGTAAATGCTATATTAAAAAATGAGATCCTTATATATTATGTCCAACCTTGATTCTTCAAAATATTGTTTTTTTTCTTCTTCACTTCTCAGTGCAGTCGTAGGATGCCCAACAGAATTTGAATGCAATTTTTTTATTTTATTAACTATGGTACGTCGTGGGATACCAAACGACAGTTTCGACAGAGATGCTGAACGACAGTTCAGCATCTCTTGACGATATTTGTTTAGATGCAACTGCTTCGCAGGCAAGCTTGCCTTGCTTTGCTTGAGTAATTTTTATATGCTCGGGATCCAATTTCACGTCTTGGCTTTCTTGGTCTAATTCTAGACCTGTGTTTGTTTTTCTGAAATTAAATAAAAGCTGCCCTCTACCCTATTGAAATATACCCTATATCCTATCCCTGTATAGGGAACAGTATAGCTACCTATCTTACAAACAAACATACAGTCACAAACTTCACCTCTATACAGGGTGAATTTTCCAAGTGGGCGTGGATGACCAAATCCGAAACTATGAGGAATAGCGAAAAGTACTCAAAGGAGTCACGGCTTTATGAACAACTTTTACTACGGGGCCAAACCTGAAATGGCGAAAAAAAAAACAGCTGTTCCCTACATTTTGACGAGTTATGCGAACATTTTTTTTCGCTGAGGTTTTGCGTTAATTCAACCTGTTATAAAATAACTAAAAGTGACAACCCTGAGTACTTTTTGATAACGGGCAATATTGGCATGGATGGGTCTGAATAGTTTCGGGTAATTTTGTCCATCATCAGAAGTTTTGATTTATAAAGTCCTGAATAATTAAACTATATTTTAAATACTCAACAATTGATATTCTATAACATACAGTAAAATACACTTACCTGTGTTTTCGCCATGAGGTAAAATCCACAAACACTTTCTTTAGGAAAGCCCGCAAAAACATACACCACACTCGATAAGCTGTAACTAGTTACTAAAGGAACTTTGGAACGAATGCGTTAGGTAGTGTTGTCACAAGTATAATTAACTTTCCACCCAAATAATAAATGTTGCCCAAAAACTAAAATTGTTTCTTATGTTAGCGGATTTGCTTATAAATTGTTTTTTGGGCAAAGATACCTTGATTGGCAAAGTTGGCTTGTTTGACGGTATATAAAATTTCATGTCTGTACTGATGACCGTTGAGGAGAGAAAGAAAAACGCACCGTTCGTCAACACTGAACGACAGACGACTGGGTAGGAATGGGTATTCCGTATTACTGATCGGGAATAATTGAAAATACGTAGTTTATGAAAAAACACGTTTTTTTTTTGGGCGGTGAAGCTGTTCGCGTTCGCAGGCATGACCAACATCTTAATGCCTATCTCATAGATCGTATGAAAGAAGGCCTATCTCCATCTGAAAGCTTTTCACCCTGCACGTGCCCCCTGGGTGGTGCTAAACGAACAGCAACGCCGAGCAACAGGCGGCGGTTAAGTAACCTGTCTTAGAATAAACACGAACGATAAGTAATTAAAAAATCTTGGTTAGTAAATAAATACTTCGTAAAAGTAGGTACGTCCGAATTTACCAGTGTCTTCGTTTGTGCTTGTGGATGACACAAGCGTCCGTCTAGCACTATTATATATTCTGTGCTTGTGTGGTCAAGCTTAGGTACCTATTTAGGTTAGATTGGGTTATGTCGGCTGACATAACCCAACCTAACCTACCCCCGCTGGGCAAACACGCACAGACCTGCCTTCGTCCTCTGACGAAGATCGTCTAGTACTGAGCTCAGCTTGGATTGCTCTGGCATTTATACTCTCCGTGTCGCGTCGCGGCTGCGATTCGCCGCGTCACCATGCTAAATGTTCATTTTGTATGGCGTCGCGGCGAATCGCGTCGCGCTGGTGTAAAAGGTGTTGCGTCGCGATAGTATCGCAGAATGGCCACGCAACACGTCGCGCTACAAGTCGCGCCAGTATGTACCTACGAGCCTTTAAGAATTATTTGTTTACTACCTACACCGCTACTGGTAGCGTTCATAATAAAATTACGTCGTTATGATGTCTGCACCTGACTTACTACTTACTTTTTTAACTCCCGACGTATACAGGAGGGTGTTATTCTAATAAACCCTAGAAATGCTTGAACGCATACACGAGCTACGATGACTGTAGTAAAATGGCATTGTTATGTTTTCTTATAGACTTAAGTGACATAAAATAATGAACGTTCAACTCAATACTAAATTTAATTGAACATAAATATACATTACACTTAGAATAGATAATTAAATACTTATGGATATGGACAGCGCAATATTATGTATCAAACAATCATGGCAATTGACGCACTTGAAGTGAGGCGGCATCCAGTCCAGCTGTCGAGTCCGCGAGGTAGCGACGCAGCGCCACGAGTATGCAGATGGCCGGGCGACGCGACACGTGAGGACAAGACCAGTGACGTCACCGCACTCGCCGACTCGTCCGCGAGCTCAGCGCCGCGCGCCTCTCGCGCCTCTCAGAGGCTGGAGATGAAGTGCCACTTGTCCACTGCGAACAGAGAACATAACTTATAAACCGTCTAATGTATACCCAGCGGCAGGCAGGGAGGTCTGCAGTTTGCAGTCGTAAATCTGATCGCATCATCGGCATCGTTGAATATAGCTATAGTAAACGCACAGAACACGCAGTTTCCCTGCGTGATCGAATCAGAAATGAAGAGATCTGCAGGAGAACCAAGGTAACCGATATAGCCTGAAGTGGCGACCGCGTACCGGAAGCCGTAGCGTTGTAAGGCCTCCCACAAGGCGGACCTACGACCTTGTGAAGGCCGCAGGAACTCGTTGGATGCGAGAAGCACAAAACCAGTCAAAGTAGAACTCGTTGGATGCGAGAAGCACAAAACCAGTCAAAGTAGAGGTGCTTGGGGGAGGCCTATGTCCAGCAGTGGACGTCTTTCGTCTGAAATGATGATGATGATGAACGCACAGAACTAGCTAGTGGTCTAGTACCGAGTTCAGTGATATACAGGATGTAAAAAGACCCCATCACTTAACAATCTATCCATATAATCCATCATGCGTCTTTTTAGATCCGTTGTATTAAGATGTGATCTGGCAAGGCGCAATGATGACAGGTGGAGTAAGGCTGTGACAGAGTGGCGTCCAAGGGCTGGAACACGAGATGTCGGCCGACGGCGAGATGGGCGGCGACATAGAGGCCTATGCCCAGCAGTGGGTGAAGTCGGCCTGCAGATGATGATGTGTTACTGACCGCTGAGCGGGATGGGCTGCGGCAGGCCGCGCGGCGGCGCCTTGGCCAGCACGGCGCTCGCCTCGGAGCGCTCCACGCGTGTCGACACGCCCTCGACGCTCACGTTCATCCTGCGGGCCACAGCGCACGGTTACTAGCGCGGTCCATGGAGCTAACAGACACACGTGACGATAGGGGACAAACGGGAATAAAAAGTTTAAAGATAGAAGTGAATAAAGTTCGAACTGTCATGTGATCATGTCCCCTCGTTGCTGTCAGGGGGACAGAACAAACTTTTTTTCATCCCCAACACGGAACACTTCGTTCTGTGTTTGGGATGAATTTATCCCAAAAACACACATAATATTGTAGTTGAAAAACGTGTTAGTTTTGCTGACCATGGTTTTGTTATTGTTAAAAGTAATTAACTGTTTATTTATTTTACTTTGATGGTCCCTAGTTTATCATTTGTGACTTCGAGTGACAGCTATGTGAACATAACCCGCATTGCGTAAATATGTAAGCTGGATATTCCTGGAGGCTTTTATTTAGGTATTCAATGTTGTTAAAGTACATTTTTTTTTTGCTTGATTATAGTTTTAATAGTATTTATTGGTATATTGGCGTGGCTAGCTGACATTTGCAAATAATTTAATTTAATGTTCTGTGTCTCGTAATGATAATTATTTTGCATACCTAATATTGTATAGAAGCAAGTTTTTCTTAAATAAACAGACAGCTGTGCTGCTGGGGAGTTTGGGGAGTGAGCCACTTCTTCCCAGCGAAAGCACTAGGAAGTGGTGATGAAGGGCGGACGTGCCGGGGGACAGTCTTATCAAGTCTTATGTAAGTTTGACGTTCGAAAAGTGCTGATTGTCAGCCTAATTTGAATAAATGACTTTTGATTTTGTTCTACCGTACATCGATATACGTCACGTTAAATTGAAGAAAATCGTCGTTCGTTAAGTTCGTTGAAGTTTGGTTTACTTACCTGATAAAATTACAAATTACCAAATTTCAGACTTTTTATTCACTTGTACTATGCGGCTTTGCTTCTTGCCTTTTATGATTCTAGGTCAACGGGAAGTACCGGGTTTTAATTTATTTGCGAGTTTCAAAGTTTGTCGCATGTTGTTTATCAGTAGAAACTTGTTAATGGCCTTCAAATGCATATTGTTTAAGAACACTGTTCTAAATATTAGCTGCAAAGCATTAGCTTTGCAGCTAATAGAACAGTGTTCATTCAAATTAATATCATTTATTTTATTCTATTTGGGTAACTTTAGAAACACAGATATTAATCTGTGTTTCTAAAGTTACCCGAATAGAATAAAATAAATGATATTAATTTTAGCAATTTTGTAGCAAAGCGTCATCTATGGATGGTCACAAAACAGAAATAATATCGGTACAAGCAAACTTGAGCCGTGTGAAGTCTACACTTGCGCCAGTATATCGTAACGTGTATGGCTCGGACTTACTTGTTGATGTCCGTCGCGTCCGCCACTTCGCCCGCCACCAGCGAACGCCAGAACTCGTGCACCTGCAAACGTAATACTATCACACACGAATCGCCGAAGAATGTCAGTCGATCGGAGGCTCGACCTCGAGGCGTATTGAACGCTGAGGACTGAGAGAGTGGCTCACCTCGTCGATGACCTTGTAGGCGAACTCCGCGTTCTTGCACTCGCCGTCGAAGGCGAAGCGGTTGACGGGCTTGCCGTCGGGCACCTTGTACAGGCGGAACCACTCCACCGTGGCGCGCAGTAAGCCCGGGAAGTGCGCCTCCACGTCGGCCACGTCGTTCAGCTTCTGCGCAGCCGGGTCGCGCGCGTCGATGGCCAGCAGCTTCCAGTCCGTCTCGCCCTCGTCGATGAGCGCCAGCGTGCCGAGGATCTTGACGGCGTACACGTCGCCGCGCGCCGCCACGCGCTCGCCGATCTCGATCACGTCGATGGGGTCGTTGTCGCCGCGCGCCTGCGTGCCCGGGTCCACGTGGTGCGGGTTCTCCCACGTCTGTGGCAGCGCTCCGTAGTTCCAGATGTAGCCGTGGTGCGGGAACACGTTGCACACGAAGCGCAGAGCGCCCTTCTTCACGTCCTGCTTGATGGGGTTGAGCGGCTCACTGAGGCTGATCTCCATCTTGGCGTTGCTCCAGCGCGGCACCTCCACCACCATGTTGACCAGCCGCCGCGCCTTGTCCGCCCACAGCGGGATGTCGTGCAGCGGCGAGATCGGCCCGCACTCGTCCTCTGCAACACGACTCTCACATACATACTAGTACACGACAGGTCTAGACTAGTCTGCCAGCTGGCAGGCATGATGTCCATGCAGTTCGTTCAAAACTTAATACCGTATTGCTGGCGTTAATAAAGGTGCAACCTGACTGCGGTCGATCGACGACGACCAGTCGCTATTGTAAATTAAATAAAAACGAAATTTCATATGGATCGATCGACGAACGACCATCAACCGCGGGTGATCGTTAATATTACTAATGCATCGTCCACTGACCATAATCCGGCTGCCATGCACCACAATGGATCGTCCTGATCGGTCGGTGTCATCGCTCGACGTCGATCAACAGCAGTTTGACTGCACCTTATGTTGTAGAAACGCGTCGGCGCGCGGCGCCATCAGATTCAGGTTCAAGGTGTGCCGTGCGCTGATCGCCCGCCCGGCCCCCCGCTCCAACACTAGACGATTCGTCATTATTACTTTATTAAGCATCATCATTAGTTAGTCTAATTCACTTCGCTGGATCTCAACGAACACGTGACACGCTGGGGAAGGCGATAAGCAATCGCGTCAGAAAACATGTCACAACTGAAACTAAACGATCTCCGTGACCTTGCGTTCCGTCGACGCTTCCTAGCTATCTGAGAGAATGTTCCAATATTATTGTTCCACACATTATGTGATCAATGTTAAAAAAAACCGGTCAAGTGCGAGTCGGACTCGCGCACCGAGGGCTTAAATAGTTTATCACGGGAATTATTTTTTCATTTCTCATACTCGGAAAGTAGTGTTTGTTTGATCCAAATAGCGGGTGGAAGACGCTGCTTCCACCACAGGGCGGGAAAAACTCAGTAATTACTTCCCTCTTTAGGGTGGGAATTAATTTTAAAAATAGAACTGTAGTCAGCTACGAAATTTTTTACATAAATTAAGAGAAATGCTGCAGTCTTGTGAGTGTATAAACAGCCAGTGTGAATTAAAAAAAAAACCTATTAAGCGGGACAGCCCGCAGCGATGACGCGTGTGTTCCATATTTAAAATAAAAAAAGACAATAGTATTATTTGGCGGGATACTAACCCTGTAAGCAAGCTGTACCGAAATTCAAAAACTTTGCATGTTATTTGTTCAATGTAAAAAATGATAATAATAAATGTGCGATCGATCCCCACGCTATCCCACAAACATAATAAATATTTTGTTGAAAAACTACCTGATAGCTCGATAGATGGCGTTGGGATCGAATTAGATCGCGGTATGGTTTCGTTACCCGGCAGGGTATATAAGGCTTGGGTTTAAATTAATAAAATTGTCTCGCTCTGAGGTACTGCGTTTTATTCGAGTATCCCTGGCTCCAAGGCACCTTGTACCGATATTGTACATGGTCCATTCGAGCCGAAGGGCGTTTTTGGAAGAACACAAGTAACTAGGATTAGTTACGCTACTTGATACGAGGTGGCGCTAGTAGTCGGTGAACAAAGTGGAGAAGTGCATAAGTGGACAAAAACTGTGAGTACATTTAAGTGTTTTAAAATAGTGCAAAGTTAGAGAACTTAGGCGATAGTGTTTGGTCAGGGACTTAGAATAGTTTCGATAAAAACGACCAGACATCGAATCTATGCCCGATTTTGAAGCGATTTTACAAGTGTTAAACACTTAGAAAAATTTCTCTTGGCGGCACTTAGAAAATTTACCCTTTTTGGGACTTAGAAAAATTACTCTTCACTGGACTTAGAAAAATCCCACTTGTTGACACTTAGAAAAATACTGTTGAAATACAACATGGAAAAGGAATTGAGAAAGTTGAAGGATGTTAAAGGACAGATTGAGAAGGGCTTGATAAACTTCAAAAAGTCTCCGAAAGATCGGATAAATTACAATTATGTGGACACACGTCTAGAGATGTTGGAGAACCAATTCAGGAATTTTACTGCAAAGTACGAAGGAATAGTAGGTGAATGTGAAGGTGAAGAATTGTATGAATACTTTCAGGAAGATATTTATGAAAAGGTTTATGAAACATATTTAGTGTATAAAGTTGAATTAAAAAATGCTCTGTCTCAATTAAAGGTTAATAGTCCAAATAAAGAAGTTTGTGATGGTTCATCTGACAGTGTGGGAAGATTGCCAAAAATAATTTTACCTACTTTTAGTGGAAAATATACAGAGTGGTCGTCGTTTCGAGATTTGTTCATATCATTAGTCCACAATAACAAAAAACTTGATGACGTACAACGTCTCCACTATTTAAAAACTCAGCTGTCAGGTGAAGCAGAGCAGCTTATAAGACATGTTCCTATAACTGATGTTAACTATAAAAAATGTTGGGAAATGTTAGAACATAGGTTCAATAATAAGAAATTTATGTCAACATGTATATTAAACCGACTATTTGGCCAACGTAATATTGGAACCGAATCTGCAAAGGCACTTAAAGATTTGCTTGACGTTACAAGCGATTGTTTGCACGAACTTGCAAATATTGGGATTGATGTTAGTTCGTGGGACGTTATTGTCGTTTATGTTGTAAGCTTGAAGTTGGACGTAGAATCTAGGAAGCAGTGGGAACTGCATGTTAGTAAATCATCCGACGATCTACCCTCCTTTAAGCAGTTTTGTGAGTTTTTAGAGACGCGTTTTCGAGCCTTAGAATGCGTTGAACCTAAACATAAGTCTAAAGCCGATAGTAATTCTACATCTCACGCTAAAGTAATGCATGGTGCTATTAAAGGTTCGTGTCCACATTGTTCTGAGAGTCACAAGCTCATCAATTGTAAGAAGTTTTGTCAACTAGATATTGACGAACGTCGTGCCATTTCAATGTCTTTAGGTGTCTGTTTTAATTGTTTGGGCAGTAACCACACTTCCAAAGTTTGCCGTGTTCTTTCAAAATGCCGTATATGTCAGCGGAAGCATCATACGTTGTTGCATCCGAAGAACCTTAGTGGAGCCAGTGGGGCTACTACGCCAATGGAGCCTGCAACCCCACCTGAATCTACTTCAGAGCCTGTACAGGAGATCAGTGCAAATATAGCAACTCATTTTGTGAATGGACAAGCACAGGGTCAAGTCTTGTTAGCCACGGCTCTAGTAAAGGCCGAGTCACAAAATGGGTCCTCTCAAATTTTGAGAGCTTTGTTGGATCAAGGATCACAAGCATCTTTTATAACTGAGGCAGCAGCGCAATTGCTTCGTTTAAAGAGAGTAGTCTCGAAGACTACTATTGCAGGTATAGGAGGTGGTCATGGCGGTATCGTCTCTAGACATGTGGTTAATATTAATATACAATCGCTGCATGATCCCTCTTTTACCCTTAAAGTAACTGCGCATGTATTAAGCTCACTGACCTCAGTTATGCCAGATACAAACTTTGAACTCGAGAATTGGCCAGAAATTCACAGTATACATCTAGCCGACCCAAAGTTCAATTGCCCTAATAAAATCGACATTTTGTTAGGGGCTGAAACATATTGCCGTATTTTAAAGGAAGGTCTAATCAAGAGCCCCGCGGGCTCTCCAGTCGCACAAGACACGCATTTAGGTTGGATTGTGTCAGGTCATGTTAGTAAGGCGGATAAGTCTCTGGATTCCCATAATACTGTGATCGCGATGCACACTCAAATAGAAGAGGACGAAATGTTAAAACGTTTATGGGAACTAGATGCTGAGCCTGCTTTAACGAAAAAGCTTCTCACGCCTGAAGAGCAGGCTTGCGAGGAGTTTTACGCAAATACGACGAAAAGAGATAAAGATGGGCGTTACGTCGTAAAATTACCTTTTCGTTCAGAAGATCCACCTTGTAAATACGGAAATTCTAAAAATATAGCTGTTAAAAGATTGCTAGGTTTAGAAAGGAAGTTGGCTAGGGAGCATGAATTAAAACTACAGTATACTGATGTGATAAAGGAGTATTTATTGCTGGGCCATTTGGAGAAAATCACCGACGAGTCTGAAAGAAATAAAAGTGATGCGGTTTATTTGCCCCATCACGCAGTGGTTAGACAAGATAAACTGACCACCAAGGTAAGAGTGGTTTATGACGCGTCATGTAAGGGAACAAACGGGGTTTCCTTAAATGACACCTTAATGGTAGGACCCACTCTTCAGGCAGATTTGAGACATATTGTCATGAGATGGCGACAGCATCCGATCTGTCTGGCAGCAGATATAATAAAAATGTATCGCCAAATTAAAGTAGCGCGGTCGGACGCGGATTTCCAAAGAATTGTCTGGAGAGAGGATCCTAATAAAGAGATAGAGGAATTCCGACTTCTGACTGTCACCTTTGGCACGTCATGCGCCCCTTATTTGGCTGTCAAGTCATTGCATCAAGTTGCATGCGATGAAGGTAATATGTATCCATTGGCTGCTGAAAGGGTGAAGTCAGACTTCTATATGGATGATCTGATGACTGGCTGCCAATCTGAAACAGAAGTAGAAAGAATTTATAGTGAAATGAACAGTTTATTAGAGAAAGGAGGATTTCAATTGCAGAAATGGACAAGCAATAGGATGTGTTTATTGGAAACCTTAAAGGAAAATTCTGGTAAAGATTTGGAAATTAAAACTGATAGGGTAACTAAGATTTTAGGACTTACCTGGAACCGGAACACTGATGAATTTGATTATTCTGTGAAGATGTCATCTCCTGCTGCAACTGAAACAAAAAGAACGGTCATATCAGAAATATCACGGCTTTATGATCCGTTAGGGTGGATAGCGCCGTGCATTATTACCTCGAAGGTTTTCATACAAAAGCTATGGATTAGCGGAATAGGCTGGGATGATGAACTGCCACCAGATCTCTCACAAGAGTGGAAGTATTACAGATCAGAATTAGAGAAACTGGTGGATTTTCACATTCCCAGATGGATAGGCAAAAGGGAAGAGGACATTACGATAGAGCTACATGGTTTTAGCGATGCGTCAAATATAGCTTATGCGGCTGTGGTGTATTGTCGCATTGTCGATGCTACTGCGCACATACACTCGCACCTCATAACCGCGAAAACAAAGGTAGCTCCTATCAAGCAGATATCCATTCCACGGCTGGAATTATGTGGTTCTGTTTTAGTAGCAAAACTATTGATCGAAGTAGCTGAAGTAATGAATATTCCGAAGGCTAATATCCATGCTTGGACAGATTCATCTGTTGTTTTGGCCTGGTTAAATGATCATCCAAGTCGATGGAGAACTTACGTGGCCAACCGCACTTCAGAGATCCTTAGTTTGCTAGACAATACACAATGGGCTTATGTCAAATCCAGAGACAATCCAGCGGATATCGCTTCTCGTGGAGTTTCTCCAGCTGTTCTGCTTAATGATGATCTATGGAAACGAGGACCAAGTTGGTTAAGAAATGATCACATAGAATATACTAGACCTAGCGCAATACGCACTAATGAGGAGAAGAAACCTGTCATGGTTTACACTTCCAACCTCGTGTCTGACTTTGAAGCCATTTGGGGATCTAGATATTCATCACTTGCACGTTTAGTAAGAGTTGTTGCGTACTGCAAAAGGTTTTTGCAGTCAACAAGATTTCGTAAAGCAAATATTAAGTTTACAGCATACCTGTCAGCTTCAGAAATTCGTGAAGCCTTAGATGTATGTATCAGGCAAAGCCAACAGCAACGGTTTCATGCAGAATTTATGGCCCTGAAAAATAAAGATCCATTAGACAAAACCAGTCCATTATATAAATTAAATGTGTTTATTGATAAATGTGAGATATTGCGCGTTGGGGGAAGACTGCGCTATTCTCAACTACTTGATGATACGAAGCACCCAGTTGTTATTCCTCATGATTCAAGTTTGGCCAAGTTAATTGTAGCCGACGCTCATGAAAAGACTTTTCATGGAGGACAGCAACTGGTACTCAATTTTATACGCACCAAGTACTGGATCAGTCGGGTAAAAAATATGGTACGAGCTCATATACGTCGTTGTGTTCCCTGTATTCGATACGCGGCGACCACAAAACAACAGTTGATGGGAGAGCTTCCAGCTTGCAGAGTGACCCCAAGTAAACCGTTCCTTAACTCCGGTGTCGATTATGCGGGCCCCATTAATATGAGGGTCTCTAAGGGTCGTGGACAGCGGTCGTATAAGGGATACATCTGCTTATTTGTGTGTATGGCCACGCGCGCAGTACACATTGAGGCTGTTTCAGACTTAACAACTGAGGGTTTCCTGGCAGCGTTCAAACGGTTCGTTTCCAGGCGTGGTCATTGTCGTCATATCTGGAGCGATAATGGCACCAATTTTGTGGGCGCTGCCAAGGAGTTACAGATACTCTTCAACCAAGAGAGTTCAATGTTTAAAGACATTGCAGCTGCTCTTGCAAATTCTCAAACCGAATGGCACTTTATTCCTCCCCACGCTCCGAATTTTGGCGGACTGTGGGAAGCAGGAATAAAAAGTGTGAAACATCATCTGAAGCGCGTCGTTGGCGACTCCACTTTGACATTCGAAGAGCTGTCTACAGTTCTTTCTCAAATTGAGGCATGCCTAAATTCTAGGCCCTTGTCTCAAGGTAGTAGCGATCCAGAAGATCCTGTACCTTTGACTCCTGGCCATTTTTTAGTTGGTCATCCATTGGTAGTAGCACCCGACTATAATTATGAGTATGCCACAGTTAGTACTTTACGCAGATGGCAATTGGTACAACGTATGGTGCAGCACTTCTGGCGTAGATGGAAACAGGAATATTTAACACATTTTTTCCAAAGGCACAAATGGAATGTTCGTAACCCTGATTATAAAATAGACGATATAGTATTAATAAAAGAAGACAACTTACCTCCTGCTAAATGGTTATATGGTAGAATTATACAGCTGCATCCGGGTAAAGATAGCTTGACGCGCGTTGTCACGATTCGTTGTAAAGGCACTACGATTAAACGTCCAATTTCAAAATTGTGTTTCCTTCCTGTTACTGAATAAGTCACATGTCGTTGAACTTGTAAACATTTATTCTGTGCTAAGATTTGTTTGTTTTAGTATGTTTTTCTTATGCTGCACTATTGTTTTAAATACTGTGTTATATTTGTTATCATTAACCTTATTACTTTGTGTTTTGATGGAGTTCAAGCGAACTCAATAATGTAATGATGTTTTACTTGTATATCGTTATTCTACCTTGTCAAGTAGATAAACTTTTGTTGTATTTGTCATGTTTTGATCGGAACCATATCTGCCAATCATAAGTAATGAAGCCGTCCACTAGTTAGTATTTGTAATTATCATACAGTCCATTGTTTTTGTAGTCGCTGAGTTTGTTCAAGGTGGGCGGCACTAAAAGGAACATGTTCCTTTTGGTGGGCGGAATGTTCAATGTAAAAAATGATAATAATAAATGTGCGATCGATCCCCACGCTATCCCACAAACATAATAAATATTTTGTTGAAAAACTACCTGATAGCTCGATAGATGGCGTTGGGATCGAATTAGATCGCGGTATGGTTTCGTTACCCGGCAGGGTATATAAGGCTTGGGTTTAAATTAATAAAATTGTCTCGCTCTGAGGTACTGCGTTTTATTCGAGTATCCCTGGCTCCAAGGCACCTTGTACCGATATTGTACACTGTATTGTATATTGTGTATCAATAAATATTTTAGAAAAACTACTACTTTTTACTTTCCTTATATTCGAAATGAAAAGTAGTGTTTAACACGGGTGAAAGTCATCAATTCCTACTCGGGCTATAGCCACCCTCGCTGCGCTCGGGCGTCTAAATGCCTCGTATAGGAAATATAGGAATTGATTCCTTTCGACCCTTACATAACAATCTACTATTTTTTTTTTGTAATGTATCTACTTCACGGTTTTCGGATTTTTCCTTTACTTGTTATACATGACATTGCATTGCTTCTACCAAATGTGATGAATGATATACAATTGTACCTATTTGACTTGTGTGATACCTACATACATTTTGCTACATATTCAATAGATATCACAGTGGTGGATTAAAATCAATGTCCAAGGTTTTTAGATTTGTTTACAAACATAAGGTCAACTCGCACTGATGAAGCCGATGGAGGGCATGCCAGAGCATTTTAAAGTTCTGAATGTATATTATTAAGAATACAATGCCCAACTAGATGTTGTAGTTGCACAAAAACTCAACAACTCATACTATACCATAATTAATCATTGGTACAGGTAAACTCATTCCTGAGTACATGAGGTAATTTACACTGTTGTGAGTCAGACTAATGCTAGCACCGGTTCCGTGCCACCAAAACAATTATACTTTATCTTCTTTTGTTTTTGTTTTTTTAACCCCCGACGCAAAAACGACGGGGTGTTATAAGTTTTAAGTTTGACGTGTCTGTGTGTGTGTGTGTGTGTCTGTCTGTTGCATCGTAGCTCTCGAACCTCGAACGGATGTATCGATTTTGATTTTGTTTTTTTTTGTTTGAAAGGTGAATTAGTCGCGAGTGTTCTTAGCTATGTTTAAAGAAAATCGGTCCAAGATGGCCGCCGCCACAAAATGGCGGATTACATATTTTTTTTACAACTCCCTCAATATGAGTATCAAATGAAAGGGCTTGACAAGTAGAATACTAAACACTATGATAAATTTCAAAACCAAGATGGCCCCCACCACAAAATGACGAATTATATTTTTTTTTTTCACAATTCCCTCATTATGGGTATCAAATGAAAGGGCTTGACTAGTAGAATACTATACACTATTACAAATTTCAAATCCAAGATGGCCGCCACCACAAATGGCGAATTCACAGAGGAATACGTTAGTATAGAATGAACGCCAACGACCACGAGTACATAACTAGCTTCGCTTCACTGTGGTAAAAAAATACGTACAGCTGCGCAGATTTCGGCGAGTCATGTGTCGATCGTATAGCATGTTTACTAGTAATATAATATTATTAAATTTAAAAAAGCAAGAAATAAAATTTAAATTAAAAATTTAAAAAACCCCCGACTCAAACAGAAACCTCTAAAAACTAAAATAATAATATATATTGGCCCTTTAATATAAGTTGCAGGAAATATTTTGATCCAAGCCTCCTCACGTCGGGGGAGGCTAATGAAAATTGGAAGTTAACAGTAGTTATGTTTTCTATGATAGCTACATTCATTATTGCTGGGTTTAAGCCTCATCTATTTGGCGTTTTCATTAATCGTGATAAAAAAATCAGCTGTTCCCTACATTTATGTTTGCATAACTCGTCAAAATGTAGGGAACTGCTGATTTTTTTTTGCGATTTCAGGTTTGGTCCCATAGTAAAAGTTGTTCATAATGATGAGTACAATGACCTCTTAAGAGGTTGTTGGTGTTTTTCCAATAACCCTGTATTTGTTGTACTTTTATTACAAAGTGTGCCCCTAAAAGAGCCTTTTTTAACTTCTGTCTAATGCTATAGTAAATGGACTATACATATTTGAGCCATTTGCGGTTGAACCACTAGGGTCACAGGGTCTGAGTGCACATTCGAGTATTTAGGGATATCGCCAAACGGTTGGTGACCCCTTGAAGTGACCAGATGACTGAATGCTGGTTGGCCTATTTGTAGGTCAAAGAATCAGCACAGCTATCCAACATGGCAACACTGCCAGCCTTTTGGGCATTCTTCCCACTGACACTGATGCGGACAAATGTTTTAATGCTCAAAGAATGCTTTCCTTTTTTCCCTTTTGTATAATTGTAAATAATATACAGGGTGAAATTTTAAGCACCATTTTCCTCTTAACGGGTCATTGTACTCATCATTATGAACAACTTTTACTATGGTACCAAACCTGAAATCGTGAAAAAAAAATCAGCTGTTCCCTACATTTATGTCCGCATCTCATCAAAATGTTGGGAACAGCTGATTTTTTCATGATTTCATATATACTTTAGTATTAGATTGTTTATTGTATTTAAGATTTCAACATAAGATTGATTATTGCAAAAGAAAACATTAAAATTGAGTGCACTAGAATTTTGAGTCAACTGATAATTTATATCACAGATAAAAAATAGTAGAATTGTTATCTTTACAATTCTTATGATGATAAGATGGAACAGTTTTTAACAGTTTTACCAGAAATGTTTCGATTGTTGACTTACTAACATGGTTGTAGAACAGTGTGAAATTGTTTTTTTCTTTGCTTTAATTAGTCTCCCCTACACCATTGATGATGCAGGTCAATGGTGCATATGATACAACGGGGTTATAAGGAGTACCTTCTAAATTTATTTTAGAAAAAAATTGTGTTTCACATAAAAACCATAATATTAAACCCATGAAATTGCAACAATCATGCAAATGAAGTCACGGGTACAACTAGTAATAAATCCTGAATCTGCACTTAAGCAACTGAGGTGTTCAATGCTAAATATTGCTTGTGCCTTCTGAGAAGTGGCCTTTGCTCTGCAGTGGAACAATTATAGCCTCTTAATTATTTACCCCTTGTGAAAAGTTTCCTCTATTTGTTAATGGTTTCAGCATTGTACTTTAACTATGTGGCAGCTAACCAGTAGCTTAGCACATCCTATACCCATCTTGTAAGTGATGAGTAAGTAGGTATTACTACAATCTGCACATGGAATAACTAATCTCAACAAACCTATCAACCTTAGAGCCATAATACGCTATTTATGTAACTACAAGGAACTTAAACAATCATTTTTGATTAGCAGTGAACGTAACTGATATGGTTATTATAATCTTGACCTTATCAGATAATATAATTATATGCTCTGAAAGCAAGTTGCAGAACAATGACTAAATGTGATTTAAATTCAGTAATATAATGCATGCTTTGATAATATTATAAAAAAAGACGAAAGAAATCATACTTATTTATGTTTTTTAAGGTACCTACCACTATAAATCTTTTTTCAAAGATTGCACGATGTGTACTGCAAGATAAAACAAACGCTACGTAAAATGGACCCGGAAAAAGTAATTTCTCTCAGAGATAAGTACTTAATAAATTACTTGCATTATTAATAACACATCATACGTTTTAGAATGTTAAAAGTTCAAGGTCATAGGTTATACCAACCCGCTAGTGACTAGGGGACCCATATAATTCAATCAACTATCGGGCGTGACAATGTGATGATGACAACAGTAAACCTGATAATGACAGAAAAGTTCAAAGTCCGGCCAGTTTCAATAGTTTAAAGAAGTAATGAAAAGGTAAAAGGCAGCAGCTTCTCTACTAGCACTGGGCCAGACGGCGGGCGGCCAGGACGGGGCAGTTGAAACTGTGGCTCTACTTACTGAAATACACCCGGTAGTCGGGCGCGTAAGCCGATCCTCGTTCCTCTGCAATGTACATTTTGTTGGATCCGAGTGGCTGCGTGGTCGCACTGTTGACGCTGCTAACACAGGTCTGCGCGTAGCTAACGGAGCCTGTCACGAATGTTCGTCTCAATAACGACAAACAAACCGGAACCGACACAACCGCAATGCAACGTGTTAATGACATTTTGCTCACTGACAACTCACTGACTTTGACAGGAGGGAGGGAGAGACACTTGTTTTTTTTTTTATCTTTATTCATGGCCACGGATACATGTCCTTCAGTCGTAATCATTAAACATACTACTCGACTCTTATCTAAAGAGGCACTTGACTAGAGACAGTGCTGCTCGAGATTGGAGATGTTTGATTTTGGGCTGCCACCATGCACTACATACATAAATAGGAAACAATGGGATTATTCCACTTGGCCCCACCGGCCGCATCATATAATAAAAATATTCAAAATATTTTTATTATATGATGTAACTAAAAATTTACGGTTTTCGCATTTTTTCCTTTATCTGTGCTATAAGACGTTGCTTCGTTGCTTTTTACCTTTCAAGCACTAATAGAGGTCAGTGCTTTCAAGACTCTGAGTTCATGGGAAGTACCCTGTAGGTTTTGATTCCCTTGCGAGTGTCGAAAATTTGCAGAAATTTGTGGCATAAACGGCTGTATCTTTTGATTGCGTTGGCTTAGAAGTTTGATTTTTCACAGCTCCAAGAAACAGTAGACTTGAGTATTTGATATAAATTCCAGCTTGATACCTCCACGCGTTCCTGAGAAAAAGGTTCTTGACAGACAGACGGACGGACGGACAACACAGTGATCCTATAAGGGTTCCGTTTTTTCCTTTCGAGGTACGGAACCCTAAAAACTTCCCAAATAATCATTTGTGTACGCCTGTACTTTTCTTCAAATTAATTTCTTTTTATTTTTATGAAAATCCCCATTTTTTCGGATTATTCCACTTTGCCCCACCAGCCGCCCCACTGGTGGGGCAAAGTAGAATGCCTAATATTTTGCAGTGGAATTTGCCCCACTAAATCGAAATAGTGGGGTAGATTCCACTACTTTAAAATCCTGTTGGTTGGGTTGGCACCTTGAATAAACGTACAAACATTTTATTATTGCAAATAAATATAACTATGTATGTACAGTAAACTTTTAAAATCACAGATATTATACGATTTGTTTTTACTAGTTTATTGAAGCTTAAAATCACAAACTGAGTACGATTCTTACCCGTAAATAGAAAACGAAATGCTATTTATTCTAACTATTCAAAATCACACATTAATCATCATTTGGTATGGCATAATACGGTCTCAACTTAAGTATATACAAACAGCCACTAAACTATTTTGTTGACTGTAAGGAATAAAAGCAACTAAAATCACACATTATAAGCTTACATAAAATCGTTTCAAAAACTCAAAACGATAAAGGAAAAAACATCGTAAAGAAACAGCATTTCCTAGAAACAAACATTCGAAGACATATTGTGACAACCACCGACACACATTCTGCGGCCAACTTTCACAAAGGGCAGGCCTGAGGGCTGAGACCCCAAATCAGAACATCATTATCTTCCTAGCCTTTTCCCAACTTTGTTGGGGTTGGCTTCCAGTCTAACCAGATGCAGCTGAATACCAGTATTTTACATGGAGCGACTGCCTATCTGATCTCCACAATCCAGTTACTGGGTAATACGATACCCCTTGCTAAGACTGGTTGTTAGACTTTCGGCTTTTGGTTGTTAGACTGTCAAAGATCCGCGAATGACAGCCGAGACCAACGGCTTAACGTGCTTTCCGAGACACGGAGGGGTCTCGGTATGCAAAGATGGTCACTCATCCACAGACCAACCACGGCATCCATAGCTTAACCTGATCGATCGACTTGTGCGGCTGTTATTATTTAGCCACGGGCCCCAAATATACTTATAGTTTGACAAACTATAAGTATATAACTATTTAATTTTTTAAAAGGCAGGCAGGCCCATATTACAGAAAGTGATTTATCACAACATGATTGTGTCAGCTGCTTTGCTTGATCCTAGGTTTCCGGGGGCTACCTACATGAAATTGATATTTACCTCGAAACAATTGGCCAAACCATAGAGTCATATTTGTCGCGATTCCCATTATTCCGAAGAACGATAGTCAAACAACATAACTCACCTATGGTTTGCGACGATGTTGTAGTCATGGCTGAGACTATGGAGGACCTCAGTACAATGCTCGATGACCTCTGTAGAGCCTCCGAAAGAGTGGGTCTCAAAATGAAATATACTGATAAGAAATGTAAATGGCCAAATGCACGTCTATTGTGTAGGTAAATGACGGTTTGGTCATTCTTACCCAACGCTGCATGTAACTTAATATACTTGTAACTAATCGTGTAATTAATCTGCGATTTACAACCCGTATCTTTCCAGAAACAACTAGGAAATAAAAATTTGCAAAAATAAAATGTTTGTACGTTTATTCTAAGGTGCCAACCCTAGTGGGGCAGAATCCAACAGGATTTTAAAGTAGTGGAATCTGCCCCACTATTTCGATTTAGTGGGGCAGATTCCACAGCAAAATTGTAGGCATTCCACTTTGCCCCACCAGTGGGGCGGCCGGTGGGGCAAAGTGGAATAATCGGTTGTTTTCTGCTGTTTTTTTAAGTCTGATCTGCTGTTTTATGCTTCGGTTAGGTTGGCAGCACTGTCTCCGAGTCGAAATGTCAAATCATCAAATGTCACTGTTTGTGGGTGGTGGGGTGGGCGAAGCGGGTTTATTTCTAACTGGAATAATGTTGTAAATATTTCGCAATAGGTACCTGAGATTAATTATGGCACATATGAGTTACGGGTCAATGAATGTCAGTGCTTTAAAAGCGGAGGAAAAAGAGGTGCAAAATTAAGCGGGCTGAAAGAACAGCTAGTTCAGAGGTTAGTTTGTTTACTGTTTACAAACACATTTCATTCTTTTTTGTTTGTTAAAATATGATTTAATGTAAACTTTGTTTTCACGCCCGTAATCTCATTACTTCAAGAAGTTCCATCTCTCCATCAGCAGTTCCGCACTCCACGAACGGACTTAGGAATATTCTTGTGCAAAATACGAACAGGGGAACCCAATACAAGAATTAGAAACACATTCGGTTTTCCAGATACCACTGCAAGAAAAGTCAAAGCATTTATTTCAAATAGGCACATAAAAGGCACTTTTGAACGTCAAAAAAAATAGTATAACTGATTCTAGTCGCCCCTTCCAAAAGGTAGTTTTCGTATGGAGAAGAATGGGCAAGAAACTCCACCGTTACTCTTTTAAAAATGTTTTACAATAATTTTGCATAGGTACCAATGCAAAATTAATATAAGTTAAATTAGCAACCAGTTTGATTTTGTCTAGAAGGAAGACATGTCTGACGAGAGCCTGTTTATTTGTTCCCCTGCATATAGGGTTCGACCACATAACACGGAGTGATGTTATTAATCGAAATAGAGAATTACTTAATCATATTATATTTGGACGCCACTCATAATATGTATGTATGTTTGTCGCGATTTTCTCAACAACTAATGAACCGATTTTAATAATTCATTAATTAATGTGATCTACATACTTTCTGCAAAGTTTTAGTATATAATACATCAGGTAATTATTTTTACGTACGAAATTATATGCATAAATATGTATACTGCATCTCGGGCATTTCTATGCGAATTTTGATGATTCATCTAGTCGGAGTCTTCAATTCTTCAATGCACTAGTGTTAATTGAATTTGTGTGGGGTAGGTACAACTAAAAAGTGAAAAATATATTTATTTTACAAAAAAAAAACAACCAACTTAAAAAAAAAAATTAAAGACGGGTTGCACTCCGGGAGTGCCGGCAGAAGTGAAAACTTGAATATTAACGTTGAAATAAATCAATTATGAATTGAATTAATATAACTAATTTTTTTTCACTATTTCTGCGTCACTTTTTTCATTAATCGATGCACTTTGTTCAATTTCCATATTTTAAACACTTTATATACACGAATTTTACGAATACACAGCAGTGTGGCTACTACACAGACGGTCGAGCCATCAGCTGTCCATCCATCCATCCACATCCACGTCCACCATCACCGTCACCGTCACCGTCACCGTCACCGTCACCGTCACCGTCCCCGTCCCCGTCCCCGTCCCCGTCACCGTCACCGTCACCGTCACCGTCACCGTCACCGTCACCGTCACCGTCACCGTCACCGTCACCGTCACCGTCACCGTCACCGTCACCGTCACCGTCACCGTCACCGTCACCGACACCGTCACCGATACCGTCACCGTCACCGTCACTGTCCGTCCGTCACCGTCACCGTCACCATCACCATCCGTCCGTCCGTCCGTCCGTCCGTCCGTCCGTCCGTCCGTCCGTCCGTCCGTCCGTCCGTCCGTCCGTCCGTCCGTCCGTCCGTCCGTCCGTCCGTCCGTCCGTCCGTCCATCCATCCATCCATCCATCCATTACCGTGTCTCACTTGGTTCACTTCGGTTGGCGCTGCCGTAGAAAGAGGGGGGGGGGGGAATCTCTCCTGACGGTCACGTGTCCTGACGCGATGTCCTGACGCGAGTTTAACATTTTTTCCCCATTACAAAAAGTGTGCAACGCCGCTAAAGAAGTTTTCACTGCAAAAAAAACACTACGTAGGCACAGAATACTTAAAGTACTGACGTAGGTAAAGTGATAAATAATACGATAAATAACTTTAATTTCGGAAGTCGGTCTCAATAAACGAAAATGTAGAGCACACGACACCAACTTCCAAAATTAAGTTATTTATCACGTTGTAGTATTTTTTTTTAAGGGGGTTGTTTTTTTTTGTAAAAAAATTTTTGTTCCAATGATTGAACTACAGCTTGCATAAATACCGCAATCTAGTAAAGCCATTTTTGATTGTTTGTGGCGAC